>CM032794.1:1031987-2514913 GCA_019155185.1 Beaufortia kweichowensis
TTTATATATGATACATACTTAAAATATGATATATTCTTATCTATTTATTGGATATATTTATATATTTACTCATGTATTTCTAAAGTTGCTTCAAACAATATTTTGTTGATGGTTCACTTGTTGTTTTACAGTATTTAATGAATATAGATTCTGGCATCCATTTGGTATCAAGCCAACTATGACATTTACTGGATCATCTTTCCTTCCTGACGATGTATGATCACACTGACCTAAAGGACAAACATCAAACCAGCAAAGTCAAATTAAAGCTCCATTAAACTCATATCCAGTGTCAGACAAGTGAATTATCTTGACAACTGATGTTTTACATGTTCCCAAACCAAAACTTCAGTCTGGGTTCATTCAGGTGACAAAATGAATCTTGCTTCATTCACTAAATCTCTAAGATTTGTTTACAATCATTTATTGTCATGTTTCATGCTCTTAAGATTCATCAGTCATGTTATTTCATTTATTTTCCACCCATATGATGGGCAACAAATCAAGGTTTCTGCTGTTGTAATGTGCTCCATGGACAGAAGGTGGCAGCACTGAATGTAATTTAATGGTTTAGTGCAGGGATGGGCAAACTCGGTCCTGGAGGGCCGCTGTCCTGCAAAGTTTAGCTCCAGCTTGCCTCAACACACCTGCTTCAAAGTTTCTTGTATGTCTGATTAGACCTTGATTAGCTGGTTCAGGTGTGTTTGATTGGGGTTGGAACTAAACTCTGCAGGACAGCGGCCCTCCAGGACCGAGTTTGCCCATCCCTGGTTTAGTGGGTCAAAGACAGAGACCTGAAATGACCTCACAGAAAGGATTGTCATTTTGGGGTGAATTCTTCTTTGAAAACACATCTCTGGCAATACACAGCATAAGATTTGCTGCCAGCACTGAAAAGGTCCATCTAAATAATGACTTTTATATCATTATATTTGAGTTGTTCTAACTACATAAAGAGATTTTAAAATGTCACACACACATTAATTACCTTCATAGAAGTGATTTATGAGATGTATTGTATTCTTGCCATGTTTATCAGAAGTGCCAGACCGATTTTTAAATGAAAGTTTTGGCAATAAAACTATATGCATCACGCAGCAGTTTTTGATTTGACATCTGACCAAGTATTATATCAATGTAATCATTTACTGTCAAAGAACCCTAAATGATCGACAGATTCTTTCTGTTCTTAATCATTTCTAACAAAGACTAACACTGCAGAAAGCATAAATGACCATCAAATATCTGGAGACACAGAATGATTTCAGAAAGCAATGATTCACTTCAGCTCAGATCTGGTTTCATTAAAGAGAAGATGGTTTGAAGAAAATAGACAATATGTCAGTATGACATGCAGCAGGTACTTTGTATTGATCCTTCAGACTCCATCAAGACTGAGAAAAACTAAAGCTAATGCAAAAAAACAACTAAAGTCAATGTTTTTAAATATGGTAATGGAACTGTCCATTAAAAAATAAATATCATTCACTCATCAGGTTGCTGGAACATCAAATACTGTAGATTTGTATAATAATAAACATATGGCCTTGTAACAACACTAGACATTTTGAGGAGATTTACTGCTAAATTTACTAAAACTTTAATAAACTTTTGTCACATGATTAGTATAAAAGTGACTAATCTTAAAATGGACAAAGACTTGGCCGACCCCAATAATACTGCCACACACACAGTAAAATAAACACGCACCATTACAATCCCCTGAAAGATTTACCCAAAACATCTTTACCTACAGCAAATGTCCTAACAAACACCACAATGATCATCTATAATGTCAATACTGCTTCTGTCTTCAAATCACAAGAACTTTATTTCATTTCAAATATGTCAGGATTCCAGACCTGAAGTTCAGTGAGCTTTCATATACTCCAACATTAAAAACATCTAAACACATAAAAGTGAGTTGGTGGATATATTGATGGACAGACAGAATGATAATATGATTCCTTCTAACATTAAATAAATAATATTATTGATTCTGTAGCAATGAGATGAGATAGAGAGAGAGAGTCAGAGAGAGAGAGAGAGAGAGAGAGAGAGAGAGAGAGAGAGAGAGAGAGAGAGAGAGAGAGAGAGAGAGAGAGAGAGAGAGAGAGAGAGAGAGAGAGAGAGAGAGAGAGAGAGAGAGAGAGAGAGAGAGAGAGAGACAGAGAGAGAGAGAGAGAGAGAGAGAGAGAGAGAGAGAGAGAGAGAGAGAGAGAGAGAGAGAGAGAGAGAGAGAGAGAGAGAGAGAGAGAGAGAGAGCAGAAGGCTAAACAATCTCCTGTTGTCAAAGCATGACAGAATAAATGAACAAGACTGCTGGAATTCCTGTTGAGCGAGAGATAAGAGATGCTTAAATTAACCACTGCCCTTGACTGTAAGTCACACTGTCTGTTCTGTGATATGGGAAGTTGTCACAATAAGAAATAAATCACAGAGATCTTCTTTAAATTATAAGAATTATAATAAATTATAAGAGCACCTGAATGAGGGTCAATGTTGTTCATTCTGTGATTCAAAATATCTTCTTTTGTGCTCTACAGAAGAAAGAAAGTCATACGGGTTTAACATGAGGGGGAATAAATGATAAAAGAATATTTCATTTTTCGTGAACTGTCCCTTTAAAACTGTAAAGCATGAATGGAATCTGACATTCGTGCGTGTCGGATGAAATGACTTGAGTCAGTTTGTTGACTCCAGATTGCTCAGCACTGGTGACAAACAAATCAGTGAGAAAGAAGAGCTGCTGGAGGAAGAATAGACGCTCTATGAGCAGAGAGACAAAGCTGTGTGTTGTGTTCAGAGAGAAGCCGACAAGGAACCATTCACACACAAACACACACATATGTGTGCACATGCAGCTCGTCTGTGAACTTCATTTGTGGGCTGTGAACAATCGTGTAAAACATTTGAGATGATCTTGATTTATAGGGTCTTGATGGGGTGGATGAATGAACAGCGTTCATCTGGAACTAACCTCCATTAATCCCACCACACAGCCGTGATGATACAGTAACTGCAGGTGCATCCCAAAACATCAAAGTTTAGCAGTAAAATATCTTCTCTTCAGGTCAATATGAGTTTATCTTGATCAACAGCATCTGTGTAATGCTGTCGATTACCAAAGAAGTTTCATTCAGTTTGTAAAAATGACATTTACAGTAATGCACTAACAATGGAAGTCTTTGGGGTAAGACATTCTGACGGTTTTAAAAGCAGAAATGTGAAGCTTTTAGTTTTGTAAAAGCACTTGTATTGATCTGACCATACACAATGTGTGTAGATGCTATTGTTCAAAGTGACTTACAACACATTTAGCCATTAGTTAGTTGACCACTTTTCTAGACAGATGAACTTCTGGTTATGCATTACTGAAAAGGATTCTGCTTCAGTGTATTATACAAATTGTTATTATTATTCTTGTCTATAATATTCATGCAACACATTATTTACATGTGCTTTTAGCAGACACAGTTACATTAACAATGATGAAATACAGCAGAATCAATGTCAATACTTGGCTGGAGAATATAAGGGCTACATCATAGATCTTTAGATTTAAAGACTAGATTTACAATGACCCAACAAATGCCCATAAATGCTGATAGTGATACACCATCAAAAACCCACAACTACACTTATAAATGCCAACAAATGATAGCAAACACCAATGCCAACAAACACTTGATCACTGTGAATTCATCTTTACAGTTTTTCAGTTTCTCAGTCACTTTCTTCTCTATTGTCTCTATAATTATTAGTTTACATCTTTTCTCATCTCTTTATTTCTCTCTTAATTGTATTAAACTGAGCCAGACATCTGTACTCATCTCCATGACCTGTGTCAGAGTCAGTCTTGGTGGCATTCTCTATAGATAGATACTTTTCCTCCTCTATATCATCTGCTCTCTCTCTCTCTCTCTCTCTCCGTCATTGTACTGTACTGTAGGCAGGTCATAAACAGCAAAATGTTCACTAAACACACCCTTTATTTCTTCTGTGACCTCTCCCATAAGAAAAAATACAAACAAGACAGCATGTTTGTTCCTCCCAAACAGCAGTGAGAGCCCAATAAGACTCCTGCTGCAAGTGATCCCATGCGTGTCTACTTCAGAGTTCAGAAGAAATCTTAACAATGTCTCAAAAGACCATTTTAAATAAACAAAAGAGCACAAACTCTCCAACACGAATGTTCTGAAGCACAATGCCAAGTGTTTGTTTACCTGTATCAGTGACAGACGACCCTGCCAAACAATCTGCTACTCCTCAGGAGACTCACAGCCATTACACAACAACTTAACCCTTTACATTACACACACAGTGTGCACAACAAATGCCAGCATGATGTAAACATTGCATTACATGATATATATGATATTCAGTCACTTCCTGTTCAAAATGGCAATAAAATACCTATTATATGCAAAGAATTGATTTATTCCTCAAAATAATATAGCCTGTTATTTATTTTTTAAAATATATATATTTCCATATTAGCAATACATACTTTCCAAAAATAGAGCTTTTAAAAGAAATATTACATATTTTATGAAATAATTTAATACATAAATATATTTCTATAGAAGGTCATACAGCATCATCACATGAAACGCAAAAGCAGAGAAAAGGCATTTTTTGTGTTTGGTTCATTTCTGTGTCATCCTCAAGACAAACTTTTACACTCAAAGACACTGGTCCTCAGGTGCAACATCCTCATTCTGTATCATAACCATGGAAACGTGCGCAGATGACGTCAGTGTTTGTGTGTGTGTGAAGCATGCACATGTCCTTTACCTGTCGCGGATGCTCGTGTGTTGTTGGAGATGGAGTTTGTAATCCGGATGATGCTGAAGGAGAGGCCATGTTCCCCTCAGTCTCCTCTCCACAGCCGGACAAGGACTTTCAGATGGGAGCTAAAACAGCACAGACACACTCTCCATCTGCTCGTCGGACACAAGCAATGACCTCGAAACGCGTTCCCGGACGTGACAGCGCGCGCCTCCGACGCGTAATCTTTCGTCGCCGCTGCTGTCGGGTTTGCGCTCTACCCACCGCGCGCGCGCGCAACAGTTCTGTCACACACGACAGCACGCGCGCACACACACACACAGGCCCATGCACAAAGTAAGACATTTCCATCCCTTTAGTAATTTCTATGTTGCATTAAATGACAGAAGAGATTAAACATGACAAAAGAGATTACAAAAATAGCTCACAAATATGCATTTGAATAAAACCAAAAAGTTAAAAGTGTGAAGAAACTTTTCAGGATATGATTCCTGTGTGAACTTTATACAATCACTAAAAATCACGTGCTGATTCGAAATGGAAATGAATTTGACATATTATAAGCTGCAGTATCAGTGAGTAACACAGTGAGCTTCAGTTTGACCTCTGGATAAATATGGATCTCATACAGCAGGTGTGTGGAGAGTTTACATGTGTTAGTCATGTGATCCGTCTCTTCCTGTCTCCTCTGCTGAAGATTGTGACTTTCACTGTCTGTCTGACGTCTTTCAGTCTTTATTTATCTTTTAAATGAAGGTTTAATTCCAATACAGATGTCTGCATCTGAACTGAATGACATCTCAGAAAGCCATCTATCTGTCTGTCTACCAATCTGTCTATCCATTCACATTACAAATGTATAAATGCAATTAAGTTATTTACAGATGGCCAGTAACAAATATAAAGTGTTTAGAGTTTTGACAGTATTTAACTTATTTTAAATCATCTGTGAAAGAAATGTTTTAGGTGAATCATGATGCAAATTTCTATTTCTTCCTTTCAGTTTTAACATCTTGTGATGTGTTCAAACTAACCAATGCATCTCTCCAGCCCTGTTACATGCAGAAATACACGACAGAAATACAGAGAAAAATGTCTTTTATGAGGATCTACATTATTGTTTCATACAGGAAAAGAACAAACACAGAATAACTTCTTTAAAAACAAGTCATCAGTATGACTCACACAAACACCCACTGTGCATTTTCAAACTTGTTTTGTAGTTCTAGCATTTTCTCCAAAAGGCTTAAAAAGAAAAAATACAGACAAAAGTAAAAAATAAATACACACATCAAACAAAAACAACTTATTGAAACATACCTTAAGCCTTAACATCTGGAAACTTTAGATGGTTATTGACAGAATATTGCATAATCTTATGAAATTTACTTTTTACTGAAACATTTTTACTGAATCACACATGAAACACACAAGAGGCTCTTCACTGAAGAGCGATTCCTCAAGGCATTCTGTTATAAATACCGTATGAATATAAAATGATTCATATATACAGAAATGTTGATACTGTAATTGTACATCTTGTGTTACAGAATACTTTAAACTTTCTTATACATAACCGGTATGTGTAATAATGTATATACTGTATATTTTTGTATGTTTCATGGCTGAAGGTATTTAAAGAGTGGGCATTAAAAGTCATTTCAAATGATTGAAAATAAAGGCACATTAAAAAGTCCTGTCACATGTTCTCATAACCAGTAAATCTGCAGTTTTGTCTAATGCACGATACAAACAAACCTATGACCCATTTTAACTCAGACAGTTATACAACAGTCTTATGTGCATTAATGCTTAGCTGTTGTTTTTATAACTGCAGTAATACTGACTTGCATGCATCATAAAGCAGTAACATAATGGGGAAATTAATTCCTCAATCATCTCTATTGAAGATGTGATAAACTATGATTGATCATTTATGGTTTTGGGATTATACTGGTCAGCAATAATAACAACTGTGAAGCGACTGCTTTTAAACGATCATATGAATTGCTGTATGTTTGTAAATACGTTGGATTAATATTATTTCTGATAGATGTAATGCATGCATTTAATACTAGGCCAAACAAATGGATTTAAAACTAAAAATTAAAAGGGGCTTAATGTCATTTAAAACTCTCCGTCATAAAACTTTCATATGAAGTTGATCAAATCTAAAGAACTTGCGCTGTACCATTTAAATGAACCCATGAAAGAAGCAGGTGAAGTGGACTGTAGTCTGTTTTATAGAAAACATGAAGGAAACGTGTGTGTGTGTTAATACTGGGGTTTCCACAGCATGATCTGTTTGTCTTCTCCACCTGTGATGATGTTACTACACTGTTCATTTATCCACATACAGGTAACTGCACCTGCATTCAAACACACAAACGATGACGAACATCAGGTCAGAAGGATGTCATGATCATGTGATCAAAGTTTAGCTGCTTAAAGGGATAGTTTATGATTTCCTCACCCTCATGTTATGTCAAACCTGTATGACAGAAGAAGATCTTTTGCAAAACGCTGGTTACCGGCACACATTCACTTTCATAGTATGAACACAAGATACAATGGAAGTCAATGGATGCCCGTAACCAGCGTTATGCAAAATATCTTCTTTTATGTTACACAAAACAAAGAGTCATATACAGAGTTTGAATGACATTAGGGTGATAAAATGATGACATCATTTTTATTTTTGGGTGAACTATCCCTTTAGTTTTTCTTATAACTTACTGCAAGTAACTTATAAAATGCACAAATGTAATTACATCATTGTAATGATGATGTGTTGGGGGCTCTTAAAGGAAAAGATTACCCCAAAAATTTATCATTTATTCCCCTCATGTAAATTATGGAAAGCTTTGTAGAAATGAGTTGTGAGATGTGTGTTCACCTGAGTGAGCTAGGATCTTCTGAATGATTTTACTGCTCAGTAGATTCCACACGCTGAGATTTCCTGACACTCCTCCAGTTAACACAGTACTGCCATCCCACAAAAAACACCTGATGAGAGAAGCAGCTGTTAAACACACGCGTGTCCATGTTCAGACACATGTATTTCTGTATGTGCTCTGATCACCTCTGTTCTTCTTCTGCGTGTACTGTAGAAATCAACATTCCCGTCTGTACATCAGTAACGGCCAAACACGAGTCCTCACCAACGCTCAGAATATGTCTGCTGTCTGAAAACATACACAAACACTGCAGATTGAGTCTTGATCAGTTTTCATATTCAAACACCAGTGTTATGACCACTCACCAGGACTGAATGACACCTGATGGATGTTTCCAGAATGGCAGGTGATCTGATGGAGAGGCAGAGGACTGTTCAGATCCCATACAGTCACGACTCCTTCCCTGCTGCCCGTCGTCAAAAGTGTGCCGGCCGGACTGACGTCTAAAGTGTTAACCTGAGTGCGCACACACATCCAAACTTAAAAATGAAAAATACTGCAAGACTATTAAAAACATCATCAGAGAAGTCAATTGTTCTATGTACGCAAAAAGAAATAGGTCCATATTAAATCATTTTACACAATATAGTTTCAGTGATATCAGTGATAAGGGCGTGACGCGACATCGATCACAGAACACGGCCAATAAGAACACAGTTTCCTGTGATGACACACCGAAAGCTGGGATTTATGGCTTTCCTTGTGAAATTTTAAAGACTTTTCCTAGAATTTCTGTTTCTAAACTTCTATAATCATTCTCTCCGTATTCACGTTTGATGATTAATATTTATGAGGTTCAGAACTTCCAGCCAATGAGATCGTTGTGTGTGCGGGGCTGTCAGCCGTGACATCACAGAAATAGAAACTGGTTCAAAAATAGAATTCACTGTCGCGTATCACTGTCACAGCAACATGGACAGGATATCTTTTATTGCATGTCACGATTGGTTAGTACACATTTTTACATAAACTGTAGTGTTGACACTACTATTCAACTCCAAATGATCAAAATGAGGTTTTCTAAAGGTTTTTTTCTCCTTCTTTTGTTCAATGAAAATGTCAGTAATGAGCAAGTTTTAAAGCAGATGTGATGATGAGCGGCACTGACCCCAGCTTCATGCTCGTATTCAGCCAACAGATCAAACTGAGTCCTTTTATTACTGGAAATATCAGCAGCTACACACTTCCAAACCTGATCAGAAAAACACACACAAGATTTCATTTAAAAGAAAGGAATTACTATTGAAATAAATAAAGCAAAAACTGATACCTCGATTATATTGCTTAAAGATCAGATTTATCCTTTAACCCTTTAATTACATGAAAACTTATCTTACAAGTCAGTTTTTGATCAGATTTGACGGGAATACCTTAACAGTGGAATCCCAGGATGCCGTGTAAAGTTTATCATCCCTCCAGCACATGTGACTGATGGCGTCATCATGACCCATTAAAGTGTCCTGACGTCTTCCAAATGCTATGGAGTAAAAATACCTGCAGGAAACAGAGCAGATGTTACAGAAAGACATCGTGATGTCACAGGAGAATGATGGAGGTCTTACACGTTATTGTCCCAGGATGAGCAGGCGACGATCTGATCTTCAGGCAACATCAGACAGGAAGACAGAGCCTGGAAGAATAAAGTATGATGTGTGAGTTTAATATGGATGTAAAATATTCATTAATGATATGTGTCTTTATTGTATCCATTACCATGTTGGAGAAGGACACGCTTCTGTGCAGGACACTGTCTTTAGAGCACATCTTTAATGTAGAATCTATGTAAATGACAACAGGCATATTCAGATTTATTCATTAGAGGTGATTTCATTTAAAGGATCATAGTTTACAATACACCACCAGAATATAATTTTACATTATGAAAAGATTTTTACAAAATGTTAAACAGAAACTGAACTGCAAGCATTATTTGTAAAGTGGAATTGAATCAATATTGAAGCTTTATCAGTAAAATATCATCATCAACAAAAGCTGTTTCATTAATTTTTAATAAAAGTAATTTGATTTATTAAGTTTTAGTCTAAAATTTGCATGTGCTGCATGTTCTGATGGCCACTGAATAAACACATTTAACAGACGTTTGTGTGTCTGAATGTAAAAATAAAACAATAATTAAAACTTTTCAAAAGTTTTGAAAAATGTTTTAAGAAATAATCACAATTATTAGTGGAAGAAACACAACAAACCTTGAGATGTTGAGAAGATCCAGTCTCCACCGAGAGACATTGCAATACCTGTTACTGCTCTGAACATCACATACAGCAGAGGACAGAAAGGTCAAAGGTCAAAAAAAAAAAACTCTTTCCACACACATTATATACACACACAGTCACTCACTCTTTGTGTGTTTTGTGGCAGGACTGTAGCGTGAGTTTGTTCATGTTACTCCAGGCCATCTTCTTACTCTCCTCCGTCAGGTCCTCGAATGACTCCATGCTGGGTGACACTGACAAAACATCATCATCATCATCATCATCATCATCATCATCACCATCATCACCATCATCATCATCATCATCATCATCATCATCATCATCATCATCACCATCATCATCATCACCATCTGTACAGCCACAGATACCATGAAAATACACAGCTAACACCTTGCCACCATCGCCGTGTTGGAGTACTCACTAGGAGACTGCTGATATTAGATATTAGTGATATTAGATATTAGTTATTAAATTAGCTTTTATATTTCCCTGCTTGTTATTCTGTTTATTCTGCTGTAAAGCGGCTTTGACAGAGGTCATACCTGGTGAGAACTCACTGCTGCTGAGGCTGGGAGACGCTGACAGGTTGTGAAAGCGTGGCGTGATGCGCTGAGGATGAGGAGTGGTGAAGAGCTGCCGCGGCGTCTGTCCAAACTCCAGAATCTGAGTTAACATGGCGATTTTCTGATCTGGGTCCTCAATGCTGCAGAAAAAGACACACACACACACACTAAACAATGTACACTGACACATATAAAACACACATATACACACACAAAACCAGATTCAGAAACCTAAAGATCATTCAATGGAGATATCTTTAAATTTAATGAGACATTTACCTGTCACAGTCCACTCCTCCTTCATATGTTAATGGATGGAAAACTGTAATACAGCAAACATCGATATATTTATACTTTATACATTTAAATGCAGTTAGTTTATTTAAACTGACATTCAATTACTTTCTAGCCTAAACATTTTACATAAAACTAGGACAAGAAATTGAGTAAATGACACAATTGATTTTTTTGGGTGGATTATCCCTTTAAAATATCATCGCTGCTTTGTGATTGGCTAGTAAATGCAGTAGGTGTGTTTTACTGTTGCGGGCAGCCACAGCTTCACTTCCTCTCTGTTTGTAACCAAAGATCAGATCGATCCACTCGTGCAGATGTTCAGACACATACTGACTCTCCAGCGCTGAATTCAGTTTCTGCAGAAAGTCATCTGCATCTGCGCAGACGCAGGCACACAACACAAACAAAACTACATGTTACATTACAGTGAATGATAATACAAAGAAATCAAAGTAAAAAATGTCTAGTTTTCAACCATCTTACTATATTTTAAATACGTATCTTAACATTAATTCAAGGTGATTAATATAGTTGTACCTAATGCCCACGGTGGAAGTTCAACATCTCCAACTCTTCCTCCTCCCTGCCGTCTGCCCAGATTTAACCCCAGCAGATTCTTCAGAAAGCCGCTGTCATTGCCGTAAAACTCAGGAATCAGCTGATAAAAACACACAACCAAAAACCTTCACCGATTCAGAACTATTCACTAAAAATAAACTTCAAGAAACTGAATTACTGAAGGTTTGTCACCTCTTTAAAATCTGTGCCTCCTTCTAAACAGTTCTTCCATGTTTCTCCAACACTGCACATATAAATGAACAATAATAAAGTAACAATAATTACACAAACATACTGTTAAATACTGTTCTATACAGAAATATACCTGTTAAACATCCTGTCAGCATGATCGAAGCGTCCGTTCTGCAGACACAGCATGTGTTCAGGAGCTGAAGATTAACAAATGTTTGACATATATATGAAACCTACTCTTAAAACAACTATTTGAATTGCAAAATAATGACCTGATCTAAATATTATTTATGAAAAGGGTTTTTATTTTATTAAAAACGGCATGATCAACACCAACAATTTAGGTGAAAAGTTGCACTGAAATAAGCTTTCTCAGTATTTTTTCTAAATGTTTTACTACTTTTCCCATTATTTGATTTATTGACTTGAGGTACATAAACAAAAGCTGATGATAAATTCAACGCAGCGTGATCTGAATGTTATGAAGAACCACTCAACCCTGTTTTATACAGAGAGCAGAATAACAGAAAAGACGAGAGAACACAAAGATCAATAAAAAGTCATTCACGAAGAAGAACAATAACTATAAAGGTAACTTTAGACGATAATGTTATGTTGTGCACTGCACTTTCACATTTAAAATCTTGAAATCTTAAGTGTTTTATCCTTTACCAGCTGGAATTTGAAAACAATCCCAACAATATCCTTCCTCTGTATTGTTGTTGTTATAGTTGTGAATATTGTCATTTGTAAAACATTATCTTTATAGTCCATTGTGTGAATGAGTCTTTAGAGAGAAAGACTCACCGACTCTGACGAGGTAGAATAGCACATATCCAGGTGAAGAGTAATGACTGCCGAACATAAACTTTGGATCGGGCATGTCTCTGTAGCGTTCCTGAAACGCACACAAAAACAGTCACCATCATGTGCATTTGATTAACCCGAGCCCATGAAACTTCTCTGTGTGAACGTGTGATTTCCCACCAGTAATCTCTCCAATCTCTCCGTGTTCAGAGCTCCGATTGGTTTACTGAGATCTCGAAATGAAGCCGGGTTCAGCAGGTCTGAAAGATCACACAGATATCTCTCACCGTCTGATGTTAAAACTCAAACCAGCAGCTGACAGAGAAGAAACACTGACCGAGCCGTGTGCTGCTGTAATCGCTCAGGACCCACGGGAACACGGGATACTGGGATAGATCGTTCACACTGCGGTCCGCTAGGTTGTTGAGATGAAGCAGGTATTGATAGTTGGAGATCAGACCTCTCTGCCACTGCAGCATGTAACTCTCAGCCGTGTGCTCCATCATGTGATTCTCTACATCACACACATCAAACACTTACTGTAATACTCATTACATCATCATTAACATCAGGTGGTCGAGGTCACGAACGATTTAAGTTATTTTATTACACTTCCATAAAATCTAAAAAGTTTGCAATAAAATGAGCTATAAATGACATCAGAAGAGATATTAAGATGTATGTATTGAAGAGTATAATGTTCAGATTCAGAAATGTAAATATTAAAAATGATTTATATCGTTCATTTGATTCTCTACATCACACACATCAAACACTTACTGTAATACTCATTACATCATCATTAACATCAGGTGGTCGAGGTTCTCTTTACTATTTATTCTTTACTTTTACTTAAGTTATTTTATTACACTTCCAAAAAATCTAAAAAGTTTTCAATAAAATGAGCTATAAAGTGCATTAAAAATTTGTTTGATTTGTTTGATCGTTCATGTTCTTGATCTTCACATGAAAATGAAAATGTGTTCTTTTTTCATAACACGTGTATTTGCATTGTTTAAAACTCATGTATAAAATGATATTTTTCTGATGTCTAGACTCTAAATACAGTCTGTGAGAATTTATATTTCAATGAAAATCTTACATCCCTGGAATTGCCCATATGAAGTGAAGCTTACCGAGGAAAGTTGCGATGTAGTAGTAAAGCTCATCCCTGTCTTTAGTGTTGTAAAACATCAGGTAGATATCAGAACACAGATCATTCTCAGTGCAGAACACCTCAAGACCCTTCAAACACACAATACAGACACATATGAGAATGTGCCTATCATCAAAATATCACACACATTTGACTGAATATTACATTTCCCACTTACCAAAGGTCTCAAACCGTGTCTTCGTTTGTAGATCCGTCTTACGGTGTGTAACCCGATCGTCACCACCGAATCCTTAGAGAATCACACAAGAACATACAAGGTGAAAAAGACACGCTTACTAGACAAATCATTTTAGGAAATATCAGAAAGCCTCTTTGGCAAGTGAACTTACAGGGTATCCATTCATAGGCTGGAAATAAAGATTGTGATCTGTGATACAGACGTGACCGGCGTTCGTCACCAGAGGTGAAACCGTCTCTGCTACACACTCCATGTGCGGCTGTTCTGTAACACGCTGAAAACTGCACACACACACACACACATATCTGTCAGCACAACCACAAACCTAAAGTAATGCATGTTGGAAAGGTGGAAACCTTCAATCACCTTGTATGCAGTTTAACAGATAGTTTCTTACCTGTTTTTATCAAAACATGTTCTTGCCAACCTGGACTGCAGGATTGCAGCGATCTGTAAAATAAACACAGATATACAGCATCAGTAATGCAACAATCACTGATCATAACAGACAGTTCAGATATTATTATACTGACCATAGCCGTCTGATCACCCAACTTATCCAGACACGACGCTCTGTGTAACTATAACAACAGCATTGTTATTCATTTCAACAACTAATATAAAAATCTCATAACTGAAAAGTATGAAACCAACCTGCAATAAGATTTGAACAACATCTTCTGTTTTACTAGAAACGTCCAGCTGGAATATGATCTTTTTATCCCCCTAATATAAAAATATGAAAAATATTAATTTAACAAATACACAAAAGTACAGCTGACCTGACTTACATAACAACAAACCTTATGTTTATGCCAATTTCATTTAATTTTTTCACAATCTAATGACAAAAGCATCAAATTATGAGTCACTATATGACTATATAGTCACAGCTATAAAAAGAAATTATATAAAAATATGGGATTAGATGATTGATTTTAAGATACAGAAAATTTCATTTAAAAACACTGAAATTAATGATTTTATTGACATTACTTATTTTATAAGTATTTTTATTTTTATAACTTATTTTCCACAAGAAAAACTATCAGACGTTGGCTTCATAAATGCTGATGTACATCTTTTGTCTTTCTCAGTCGATATTAAAGACATTAAGGTCATATTTTTACAGAATGTTCTTTACATTACCTATGAATGAAACCACAAAAATGACTACAGCTTTTCACAGACTACCACATAACGTACCTACAACTTTTAAAAAACAAACTCCCAACACAGCCAAAATAAACTCACCCTCTCATATTTATACGGAGCAACAACATTTCCTTCTTTAATGAGATAAATCTGAATAAAAAGCGAAATGATTTGATTAAAAACAGAAGCACAGCAAAATGACAGGACTAACAGACACATGTGAACACGCTCACCTGCCTGGTTTCTATACGAATACGAGCCGGTTTACTTCTGCAAACATACATGAGACGAAAATGTAAAAGGGAAAGAAATTATTTGTCATGGAAAACCCCATAAATCTAGACATAAACTCCCTGCAGAATGACACTAAAACCCCATAAATCTAATCCATCACCACAGAGACATATTAAAGAACATCAGTAAAACAAACAACACACATCAATATATATATATATATCAATAGAAGTGTTACTCTATAAATGGATTGTGTTGTGTTTCCTCCACCGCCTCTATTCCTCTACAGTCTTTTAAAGGAATCTGCATGAAAGACAATAAGATTATATGGTCATAAGTCTTACTGTAAGAATACAGCAGATACAGATCAGATGAGTAAAGGATGAAGATACCTTTAAAATAGGCTCAAGAACATTATCCGGCTCATATATGACTGATTTGGAACAGATCTTTAAAGAGCCACTACTGCGTCTGAAGATAAACACATAAACAATCAGCTGTGTTGAAATAAGAGAAATTACAATACCAAAAACAAAGCCTTGTCTGTGATCCTCTCACATTTCTCTCATGATTTATTCACAACATCATTTCAGTGAGTCACCTGTTCGTCTCTGTACTTTTGCCTGTCAGATTGAATGCTGTGTGTTGTTCAAAGTAATGTTCTTCCAGATCCAGCAACAGCAGGGAAAACCTAAATATAAGCATAAAGATTGATATTGATAGAGTTAGATGCATGACAACCATAAAATAAACACCAAGTGTCAGAATATTGTTAAACCTCTGGACAGTTCGGGGGTCGTGAATTGAAAAATCAAATTTCATTGAGGTCATTGTACAATTAAAACATCCTGTAAGCTTCATTTAGTCCAAAAACAGCTTTATTGCAAACAAAGTGTCTGATTTAAACACAAGCAAAAACTTCCTCACATGAGTATTTGAGTATATGAGTATATATTGATATCTGTTGGTGTTTTAAATGTGACTGTTTTAGCTTCACTGGCCCGTGCAGCGGATGATCCAGCGACCTAACGTGACACGATACGCCTGAGGCCGGACGCACCCCTTTATCACTTTAGAAGCGTTCACACAAGCATTTATTCATTGAAAATCAACGCAAAGTGTCCATTCGTGCATCAAACTGCGCATAAATACCTTTCTTTGACGCGCTGCTTCCTCCGGATGAAAGCCATGAGCTTCAGCAGCCGCTGCAGACTGTAAACACGGAAGTGAACCGGCGGTTGACAACGTCATCGACGTCATGCGGCGCTGCGCAAACGGATCGACGTATGACACAGAGTATCGCGAGAGTCGGGCTTTAACGATGACTCTCGCGATACTTTAATAACGTATACCGATACTTAAAACTCTGGATCTCTCAGAGCAGCATTTCTCCACTAAATACATTTACATTTAACTGACGCTTTTATCCAAAGCGACTTACAAATATTAGGAGACAATGAAGCGACACATCAAAAGAGGAAACAATAGTACTAAGAAGTGCTTTACTAAGAAAGAAAGAAATATTGAGTGTGATGATGTGTCGCTCATTAAAGCAGAAGAAGAAATGAAACACATCTCCATTTTTAATTCTGCCTGTGAAATTCCCACATACATAAGTTCCTTTTGTCTTTGTTTAATGTAATGATGTCTTGAGAAACACATGTCAAACAAGAAAAACCCGTTTCACATCCAGGAAATAAAGCAAGGAAATAAAAGACGCCTATTGTTTTATTTTAGACGCTGGAGGCATATAATCAAAACCGAAATTTATAATGTTTCATTTCTAATGGGGTGTATTGTAGTCCAAAGACTTAAACAGATGTTACAGCACACAGTCAAGCAGGTAGTGTGTGTTTTTATGTTTTAAATCAAAATAGAAAGTAAAAGGATGATTGTGCGTATGTGTACATCCCTGTTGTGTGACACTTGAGGAATAAATAATTTTCTTAATTTTATTGAACTTTGATCACAATGGATGTCTTGTTTCCACAGCATCTGAGAACTAACAGACCTGTCATTGGTAAGTGTTGTTAAATTTGTTGTTAATATAGTGACTACAAGTAAAAAGCTTTACTTTCAGTAAGAGGTATTTCTAAAACTGTTGATATAGAGAAATTACTGGACATCTAAAGTCAATACATTATATTATTTATATTAATCTATATTGATTTTCGAATCATTATTATTTCGAATTATTAATATAAATATATTTTTATGTTAAATAAATATATTTTGACAATTATGTTTTTATATTTCAGCTCGTTATTGTGTGTGTTTGGGACAGGGTTTATATAAAGCCTCTTTAATGCAGTTTCGACTGAAAAGCTTGTTGTTTCAGGCATACAATGCAAAAAATAAAAATAATTGCTTATTTATTCAATTGTGCAATTTATTTACACATAACAGTTCATTTAATTTAATTTGTTTGTCAACTAATCTTTTTTAAACTACTTACCAAAGTTATAAAGCTATCATTATTATTCTTAAAAATAGCAAAAATGACAATAGCACGTACGTGTCTTCACAGACATAAGAAAATGAATGAATAAATAAATACATGTATAAAATTAATATCAGTGTTAAGAAAAATCTGCATTTTTTTTCTTTTATTGTTTTAACGAATTACAATTACAGTCAGGAGGTACATTAAATAAACTACATTAACACATATAAAACAAATACATAAAACAAAAAAAAGAATTGAGTTTCAGCATTGAGTGGCTAGACGAGAGAGAAGTTGGGTCACAATCACATGACGTCGTGACGTCACAAAACAGGAAAACAAGACAACACAAGTACCGCAGTCATGTGAGCAGACCTAAAGAAAACATGACTTATATTCACTTCGTGTGTTTTTTAACAATTGTCAGTGCTGTATTTTCAGTCAGTTCCGGAGAACAAATCAAAACAAATGATCGACCAATAATCGGTGAGTTGCGGTGCATTAAATACAAGTACTTGATTCTTTCGGATCATTGAGTCATATGATCATATGTGTGCAGGTGTACTCGCGCAGGAGGTTTATGACCCAAAGCCGGGCAGAAACTCTTACATTGCGGCGTCATACGTGAAGTTTGTGGAGTCTGCAGGTGCTCGAGTGGTGCCTCTCATGTGAGCTCATTTCTTAATGCACATTAATATCTTATTAGACATTAAAAGCCCTCGAGCATACATGAAAGCAAGTGTGGTCAATAAAATAAATAAAAATAACTGTAACTGTACTAATAAGCATTGTGTCTCGTAGGATCAATAAGTCTGAAGATGAATACACACGACTCTTTAAATCCATTAATGGGTGAGTGAATCTCTTTTGTCATTTTTGAGGTGATATATTCTTGTAATGATGACATCATTTCTCTCTCTCTCTCTCTCTCTCTCTCTCTCTCTCTCTCTCTCTCTCTCTCTCTCTCTCTCTCTCTCTCTCTCCCTCTGTCTCTCTCTCTCTCTCTCTCTGTCTCTCTCTCTCTCTCTCTCTCTGTCTCTCTCTGTCTCTCTCTCTCTCTCTCTCTCTCTCTCTCTCTCTCTCTCTCTCTCTCTCTCTCTCTCTCTCTCTCTCTCTCTCTCTCTCTGTCTCTCTCTCTCTCTCTCTCTATGTCTCTCTCTCTCTCTCCCCTCTATGTCTCTCTGTCTCTCTCTCTCTCTCTCTCCCTCCCTCTAGGGTTTTGTTTCCTGGTGGTGGAGTCAGTATCCAGTCATCTGGTTACTCCAGAGCAGCTACTATTTTCTACAAACTTGCCCTTGAGGTCTGTCAAGTTCTCAATATTCATCATTGATAATCATTTTTATATATTATATATGTATTAAAATTTTTTGATGGGTACTGTACATACACATACATGCATTTTTTTTTAAAGGAAGATATACCGTTTCCACCCTATTATTCAGTACGTGTCTTATGTGTGTTATCAGGCGAACTCAAAGGGTGATTATTTCCCCGTGTTGGGAATCTGTTTAGGATTTGAGCAGCTGACACTGTTAACCAGCGGTCAGTTATTACTGTCTCATACTAACACCAACGGTGTTGCCCTGCCACTCAACTTCACTGACGGTAACTCAAGACCTCCTTATCTTTAACAATGTGATAAAAATACATTATTATTCATAAATGTTTTCTGTAATTATTTGTTTTTGGCATTTTAATTTAAAAATGTATTTTCCATTCAGAAATCAGGGACAGTCGACTATTTAAAGACTTTCCTGATGATCTTATGAAATCACTGGCATCAGAGAATCTGACAGAAAACTCACACCAATGGAGTATTACCACAGAGGTACTGTACCAAACATCTCTGTAAAAGCTGTATAATTATTAGAACTGCTGTTATATTACTGTACATATTAGTTTTTGCTATAGATCAAATGATTCATGTTGCAGCAGGATCATATTTATATATTTTTTAATGCAGAACTTCACCAAGAGCGAGAGAATGAAGAACTTCTACAGAGTTTTAAGTACCAACACAGATGGAGAAAACGAGTTTGTGTCCACAATGGAAGGTAAATGACTAAAACTAAACGGGCAGCTACATTAATCAGATGTAAAACTTTATTTTGTTTGAATGAGCATCATCATCATCATCATGTACCGTTTCTCTGTACGTGTACAGCGTATAAATATCCCATCTATGGCACTCAATGGCACCCGGAGAAGAACGCCTTTGAGTGGACACGGCCTTACATTTCCCACACGCCTTCAGCTGTTAAAACCACCATCTACATGGGTCAGTTTTTTGTAAATGAAGGTGAGATTTATACTAATACTACCAACACATACTGCTGTGCTATTGATATATAAAAAATAAATACTAGACATATACATCATGTCAAATAAATTTTGATTTTGATAGCCATATAATCCTGAACCTTTATTTTTGCTTTCACAGCGAGGAAAAGTTTTCACAGTTTTGGCAGTACAGAGGAAGAACAGGCAGCGTTGATCTATAACTACAATCCTGTTTACACTGGAAACAAAAGCGTATTTGAACAGACATACTTTTTTGATTAGTTATAATCTTAAAAATAAGATTGCTTCACCATACCATAGAAGAACAGTTTTGGGCATTATGGTTCCATAAAGAACCTTTAACATCAGAGAACCTTTCGGTTTCACAAAAAGTTCTTTGTAGTAGAAAAAAGATAAGAAAGACACTAGAAAGATAAGAAAGAACTGGTTCTTTTTACTTTGACTGACAAGTTCTTTAAGGAACCAACATTTTCTGTGGAAGCACCTTTAATTTTCACTTTATATAGAATTACTTTATAATGCAGGAAAATATACTGCCTTTTAATTTCTGTTTAAAATGAAAGTACATGTGATGTGAGACGCTGTGATTTTTAAGATGGACTTTTATTTTGTTTTAATAAACTTTTAATAAAGTACAAAATTTTGGCATTTATTGTGTATGAAAACATCGTTGTATACAAAAATCAACATGTAGAATTTATATGTAGTGTTTACAAAGCAGGTGTTATTTGGGTGAATCTCTTGAAACATGTCCAGGTCACGTTTCTCTCCAAACAATTACATTATAACATACATTATACCTTACCGTAACAATAACACATTCTGATTTTTTAAAATTAAAATCAGATTAAATTAAAGTACAACAAATAACCTAATGATATATGAATACTATTTAAATAATGTATCTGAAAAATTAATTAAAATATGACATGGACATGTTCTTAACAGTTCACACAAACGCACAACAGTAGTGTAGTTTGGCAAAGGCAGAAAGTGAAACATTTGTATTTATGGCTCTGCTCACACTATTCAATCTCCTTACAGTAACATCTTCAAGCGTCTTTCTTTTAGTAACAAACAACAATTGTGACTTAAGGTGAAAATATTTCCTTACTTGTGTCCCGCTGTAGTTTAACTCGGTAATCTAATGAGTCGAGCAGTAACTGAGCAGATGTGTTCATTTATAATCCTTCAACTGTTCATTATATTCTTCAAAAATCACATTATTCATAACTATCAAAGGATTGTGATAATTATACATACTGTATACATTCGTATTGCCTGACGTTCAGTACCGCAGCACAGCAGAGGCAGATGATGAGCTGAGAGCATTACATCAGTCGTTCTGATTCAAGTCTCTGTGATTGGACGATTGCTCTAGATGGGTGACAGAGTCTGTCTCTGTAATTGTGTGAGTTGTGGGTGCCAGACGTCCACGATGAAGATGAGTCTGTAAGAGTCTGCCTCCTGCCAGACCTCATGCTCGAAAGAGTCGTCAAATATTAAGACCTTTCCCTCCTCCCATTCCCTAAACAGACATTAAACAGATTAATCATGTTAACCATGAGCCATAACATTTAACAGTTAATTTTATAAGTTGCGCTGCGGTTTACTGATTACAGACTAGTTCATTTAGTAATGAACCGTGTGAAAAAACACCTGATTATTTACTCTGTTTAACATTTTAAATCTACTTTACAACAATGATAACTGATGTCAAAACAGTGTCATTGTTATACATAAACACACTAAATAAACTCGACCGTTAAACTTGTTATTCTTGTAAATGTTTATATCACTTAACATGTTTTAAATGTATGAGATGCTAAAAAGAGTTTGAAGTCTGCCATATCATTTGTTTTAGGACTGTTACAATATCAGGCCTTTACAGCACGATTATTATAGCTAAAAATATTACGATATTATCAAGATGTCAAAATAAATAAAAATGCTATCAGTCAAAATCATTTGGCTTTTGTTCATGTTGTGAATCACACTCAAAATATGAATGTAAGGAGGCGGAAAGAGAGAGAGTTGTTGTAACCATTGTGACTTTTAAGGCAAAACTTTACATGGGTGCTGAATTATTCATGATATGATCATATGTGTAGCTTTTTTAACACAATATTAATATTCATGTTTTAATATCAAAGTTATTGGCAATCGCAGTATATCGTGACACCATAATTTGTGTAAATGTGTTAAAACTGACCGTGTTTGGTTTGTACAGCGGATCTTGCATCCCTTTTTAGGGATGATGAGGCCTAAATGCATGCGCAGTCGACAGTTAGTGGGTCCAGTATGAGGCCAGACATGTGTACCGGGATGCATTACTGAAAACTTGATCTGAAAGAGAAAAACAAGCTTAAATCTATTCAAAGAAACAGCAAGAAGGTACAGATAAAGAATCTTTTCTATAGTCAACATCATACCTGGCCTCTTTTGCAGGTAGTGGTTTCTGGGAAACGCTCCAGCAGCGCACAGGTTTTAGGGACGCTCGCACATGAAGAAGGAACCTTTCGACCTAAAAAACGAGTGAATGATGACGTGTTACTTTAACGCATCCAGTCCACACTAGAAAAGTACTGTAGCTTGATGGATGGAAAGGTTACCCTGCTGCCAGAGTGTAAACTGTCCCCAGTCTCCTTTCTCTCTCAGATTTTCATCTTCCGGTAGGAACAGTCCACTCCTGGAGTCTAACACTGACAGAGCTTCATCTCTGATGGTCAACCAGTTACGCTCCAACATCTGAAACCACATACAAACACAATACGACACATGTAATTCAGATTTAAATTCACTCTGGACTCATTTACTGTAAACAAACAAACAAGGCATAACCTTGACTAAATCTGTGTATCCGGTCTCTTTTGACGTCCACCAGGCCTGTGCGCGAAGTCCTGGGACATTATACAGAGATCTCTGCCATACAGATGCAAAGTGACCATGCCGATAGCCCGTCTCATACCAGTCGTATGCCTACATACAACACATACACAATATTCAGTTTGTGTAAAAGTTACAGAGTTGAATAATCTTCGGTTCTTACACTCTTGTCTCCCATCCGCTGTAACGCATCACCAAGGTGAAAGTAAAACCTTCCATCATCAGTTCCTGGATCTCCAGACTCTAAACCCTCCTATACACACACACACATGATGTAGAAGTAAAGCACATTTATGTAGTCTGCGTGAAAGTATTTACATTTATTCGAGAGTTAGCATTACCCGCAGGTAAGGTATGCTTTCCGCAATCATGTTTTCAGATTTCAGTATAAACCCATAATGCACTTTGGCAAATCCGTCATTTGGAGCAGCAGCTAAAACCTTTTAAAAAAAGAAAAGAAACAGAGGAATTTAGTCCCTTTCTTTACACAGCTTTCACAATACAGCATTGAAGTGTTGCGATCATCTGACCTCTTCATAAACTCGCTTTGCGCTCTTGTTGTCCCCGAGGAGAAGATGTGCCACCCCCAGTTCATTCTTTAAACTGACGTCTTCTGGAAACATCTGCACTAGCTTCTCTAGAGTAGCTAGAGATCCTCGTGTGCGACCTGCTCGAGAATATAAATCAGACTTACGCACGCTGATGACATGATTCAGACAAACACATGGACTATGTGTGTACCGAGAAACTGCTGTCTGTCCGCTCGTCTCTTCAATGTGGCTTTGATGAGATCTGGTGGAGCGTCTGGAAGCTCAGCTGCTTCTCTGTAGGTGTTTACTGCCTTTACCAGCATTTCATTACTGCGTAATTTCTCAGCCATGTCATCTTCTGCCTGAACAGAGACACAGTTATTTACTGCTGATATAAGCAGTGACGGTCACGTCTGTGAGACCGTGTTACCTGAGCTTTGCCATAGCGGCACCTCGGGCTGTGAGGAAACTGCTGGACGAGACCTTCAAAAGCACGAAGAGATTCCTCAACTTTACCCTGAAAATAAAAAGGTTTTCTAAATGTTAAAACTATAAGCTGACCTCTTTTCCCAACAGTAGAGCTGTCACAATATATAACAAAGAGTTTTTTATTGTCATGTGTTCATTTATGAGGAATATGGACTGTTATGAATGTGACAATTCTGAAAACAGCACAAAAAAATCATGATTTAAACAGAAACAAATGCTTTAAAAAGAGACAGCAAATACTGATTTGCGCTTTAATGAAAAGCATTAATATTAAAGAAGAATTTGACTAATAATATTATTGCTTTATTAAAAAAAACATTCCAGTAGATACAAATATCATTACTGTAAATTATTTTTCACCATTAGGTAAAACTGACACTATGACAGCCCTACCCAACATTATACAGTTTTACCTTCTTGCGCAGTTTCTCAGCGGCATTAATTTCTGATTTTATTGTCTTGTCAAATTTGTTGAGGAGTTTTAGTTTCTTCTTTTTGGCTGTAGAGAAAGACCACAGCATAAGATCTTCACATAAACACAACTTTATCTATCGATTTTCAGATAAAGAGAGCCGAACTGACCGTCTGGCTTTGTTTTAGTGTCTGTTGTGTGTTCTTCTGTTGCAGGTTCAAGTGTGGACATGGATTCAGACTCGGGTTGAGTTTCATGTGTCTGAACTGGAGAATCTTCTGTTGTGGACGTCTCATCACCGGGTGTGGATGAAGGGTGTGCTGTGGGACCGTAAATCAGACACACATTTTGTAAAATGTAATCATTACATTTTTTTAAAAATGAAAAAAATAGTGCAAACATCCCTCTTACCAATGTTTTCAACAGGGAGAAATTCTGCATCTACGTCTAAAATACAAGAAAAGCAATTTTACACCCATCAGAGGATATCTGTGTCCTCCATTAAGAATAACCATTATAATTTTGTTAGCTCACCTTTATCTGAAAGAGCATGATCTGTTTCTTTCTCATTAACACTTGAACTCACGGGTTTAACGTTTGTGTTTAGTTCTTCTGATGAACCTGAGAAATAACAGCAGATGTATCTGAGACACGTCTGTGAGACTTTCAGAGAGTCTCCTTTAACACAAGCATTATCAATTTACAATGTGGAAACATTCAGTTGCTGGGTTTTAAACTATAAATGCTTCAAAATAAGATTTTACATATTTAAACTCACCAAATAAACTATAAATGAACTATGCAAAGTTGCAGACAGATGAAAATTTCAGATTGAAGAAATTATAACAAGATATTATAAAAGAAAACATATGGAATCAGATTTGTGCCAAATAAAACGAACAAAACTTTTGCGAAAACGAACAAAAATATACATTGATAAATGAGAAAAACACTTTGAAAATAACTTAAATAGCAAAAAAGGTAACATCGTTTTCAATAAAACTGCATTTTTTTGACGACTTCACTTTCAGGTTCACTTTCGCTAAACGCTGTTTTGAATGCGCTGCCAGCGTTTTCATTTTTGCTTTCCAAGTTTTTGTTTGCACTTCGCAAATTTACATTCGCCATTCTGGCACAAACCTCTCGTGAGGGCGGGCTTAACAGTGGTTCGCTCCTATTGGCTCGTGAGATTTTGATCGGCGGCTCATTGAACCGGAAGTAGTGTAAGTAGTCTACACTAATCAAAGTCAAAGTGGAGTTTATTGTCATTTCAGCCATATACAAGTACATAGTGAAAATCTGATTCCATAAAAACGCTGTCTATCCTTATTTAAGTCTATTCAAGAGATGTTATCTCTCTGAAATCCATTTCTGTGCTGTTAAAAATAAATCACTCCAGACATTAACAATGAGTTTATGCAAATCATCGGTAGAAAACATTACTTTATCACTTTGTTTCCACACTTTTCTTACCTTTTTTCAATGGCTTCTCATGTACAGGTCTCTCTGTCAGTCCTGTATGAATGCATACACAGTACCAGTATAAATGTACAACACAATCCCAGTAACAAACTAAAACTGCTCATGAGTCATGACTGTCACATTGAATCTCTCAGGAGGACAAAAAGACTGAAACCTAATTCTAACAGACTTCATAGTGCACCCTACACAGTGTATATACTACTATTTTTCTAATTCTTTTAGTAATAGTATGTGAAATAGCATGTGACATAAAACAATACTATGCTAATACTACTGTTGTCATACAACCTCAATACATTTGGAGTGTACGGTTTGTCTTTAAAAGGTTTTCATCTTGGTTATAAATATGTTTGAGATTTTTAAATCCCACTGTATTGTGAGGCAAAGTCATCTGAGTATTTCATGTTGTGTTCAGTATATGGTTTTGCCATTCCAAACATACTACGTTTACAGACTAGATGTTGTTGTGGACCTCAGTCATTAAAAGCACAAATAAAGTCACTCGACTGACTTTGGTTATCTAGTTCTCAATCTGTTTATTCTTTTTGCATTAGGATGTAAAAGAATAAAGAGGTCAACTAAACTCTTATGACCTTTCACACATTTCATAGACGTGTCTAAATGAAGACGTACTACAACCTTCTGGGACAATTTGTCTCCACAGTATTTCACATTTATTGGAGTAAGTTCCTCTTCTCTAAACATCTCATCACACAGTTTATTTTCAGTGAACATACTTGATAAACCGTTTTAAAGAATGTATTAAAGGTGATGTGTTTAATATTTTCTAAACTATTATCCATCCAAAAGTGAACACTGCACTTTCTCATATACTTAAACACGGCTCTGTTTCTTTGAACAGTCCGACTTCCGTCTCAACTCGGATTGTGAGACAACGACTGATGGGCGATTTAAAAAAACCAATCATTATTTTTACAATAACACACACATCACCTTTAATGCTGAGAAACACACCTATAACAACTATTACAAATAGAGTATAGGTAAATCCTAAACCATTTAACCCAAAAACAATGCTTAAATAACAAAAGAACTACTGACAGGACATTGGATAATATACATCCAATGTAAACAAATAAATAAGAAATAGTACGATGAAGAGAAATGAGCAGACCTTCAATGTGTTTACACCTATAGGAAAAAGTTAAAAATGCAAAAATCATCTGATTTAAAAAACATCTATGCAAGATATTTTACATTTGATTTTAAAATCATCATTAATAGTTCAAACAGATTAATAGAAAGACTTTTCAAACGTCATCTGTCACACTTTACATATTATGTATGTAAACTGCAAAAAAACAAACTGACTGTAAGCCATTTAACATGACAAACAGCTTAAAGTCCCCAGTTACAGAACCTTCAAATGTACATACACTTAAAATGTTATTTGTCAACCACTATTAACGTCTTCAAATGAGTAAATAAGAAATATACAAGTTAGAAATGCACTAACATCTCATATTAAGTGATTGATGATGATTAAACAATGAAAAAGATGACAAGACAATCCCCCTTTAGAAGACTCAGAAATCAGAAAGCATTTTCCAGTCTTATCAATAACTGAACGGATCTGATTTCTGTGTTCAGAAAAAATAATCTATGGTTCCAAAAAGAACCCTAAACATCCACCATAAATGTTTCTGATGCACAAAAGAGTCTCTGTAGTGAAAAAAACTATGACTAAGTATTTTAAGATCTGGGGAACTCAAAATGTTTCCTGTATGACATCACTTTTAAGCATCTTCATTTTCAGGAGTATTTACATGACAAACTGTAAATAAATGAGAACATCACGCAAAAAGACTGACAGAAACCAGTCTCGGATCACGTCCATCCTGACAGTCTGTCTTATTCCTGAACTCGTGACATACACAAGTTCAAATGCACATTTACAAAGACGTTTAACCAAATTTCATGCAATAAACAGATTTAAGTTAAAAGCAGCCATATAAAGTATTTTCACTGCCTGTCACAAACAAAGTCTTTTAAACTAAAGCTAGTTAACCCTTAAAAATGATTTAACTACTATACTACAAGTGACATTAAACCCATTAAATAAAACAATATCAGATAATGTTGTTTCATGCTGCAATTACAGCAGTATTTATCAACCACAAAAATACTGATGTCAGCAGCATTCCTTTACTAATTATATAACAAAACGAACAAGAACCGCAAACAACACACATTCATATTTTTAAATCTGAAACAACATTATTAAATATTCAAAGACAACAAACGGGACTTTTGCACAGGGACGAATCACCGAATTATTCAGTTTACGAAACGATTTGTTAAAATGAATAAACTTCCTAAAGCCACTTGGGATGGAGTTGAACTGAGCACATCTCTCAGAACACTCGTGTGTAACATTAAACTGAAGCTACACCATCATGTAACCTCTTCAGAAAACATGTGGATACTTTAGTTACGTCTAACACTGATCCAAGTGTCAAGAATCCATCCTTTCATTGGTTACGTCACTTCATATATGATCACTTTCTGTTTCTCTTGTTTGAGGATTTAAGAAGACCACGGGTAGATACTTTTTCATCTTTTCTCTTCTGATCAGCTGCATCTTTCTCATCTTCTGATTTGTCAGCTTTTTGTTCATGTCCCTTAACCGTCTTTGGTGTCATCTCTTTGTCTTTTTCTGTCTCGGCTTGTTTTTCTTTTGCACTTTTGACTTTTTCACCTTTTTCCTTTTCTGCTTTCTTTGTAGCAAGTTTCTCTTTCTCTGCTTTTTCTTTCTCCAATTTCTCTTTTTCTGCCTTTTCCTTTGACAATTTCTCTGTCTCTAATTTCTCCTTCTCCAATCTTTCTTTCTCTAATTTCTCCTTCTCTGCTTTTTCTTTAGTCAGTCTCTCTTTCTCTGCTCTTTCTTTCTCCAATTTCTCCTTCTCTGCTTTTTCTTTCTCTAATCTCTCCTTCTCTGCTTTTTCTTTAGTCAGTCTCTCTTTCTCTGCTCTTTCTTTCTCCATTTTCTCCTTCTCTGCTTTTTCTTTCTCCAATTTCTCCTTCTCTGCTTTTTCTTTCTCCAATTTCTCCTTCTCTGCTTTTTCTTTGGCCAATCTCTCTTTTTCTGCCTTTTCCTTTGCCAATCTCTCCTTCTCTAATCTCTCCTTCTCTGCCTTTTCTTTGGCCAATCTCTCTTTCTCTGCTCTTTCTTTCTCTAATCTCTCTTTTTCTGCTTTTTCCTTTGCCAATCTCTCCTTCTCCAATCTCCCCTTCTCTAATCTCTCTTTCTCTGCCTTTTCTTTGGCCAATCTCTCTTTTTCTGCCTTTTCCTTTGCCAGTCTCTCCTTTTCTAATCTCTCCTTCTCTGCTTTTTCTTTTGCCAGTCTCTCTTTCTCTGCTCTTTCTTTCTCTAATTTCTCCTTCTCTGCCTTTTCCTTCGCCAAGCTCTCCTTCTCTAATCTCTCTTTCTCTGCTTTTTCTTTGGCCAATCTCTCTTTCTCTACCTTTTCCTTGGTCAATCTCTCTTTCTCTGCTCTTTCTTTCTCTAATTTCTCCTTCTCTGCCTTTTCCTTTGCCAATCTCTCTTTCTCTAATCTCTCTTTCTCTGCTTTTTCTTTGGCCAATCTCTCTTTCTCTACCTTTTCCTTGGTCAATCTCTCTTTCTCTGCTCTTTCTTTCTCTAATTTCTCCTTCTCTGCCTTTTCCTTTGCCAAGCTCTCCTTCTCTAATCTCTCTTTCTCTGCTTTTTCTTTGGCCAATCTCTCCTTCTCTGCCTTTTCCTTTGCCAATCTCTCCTTCTCTACCTTTTCCTTTGCCAATCTCTCCTTCTCTACCTTTTCCTTTGCCAATCTCTCCTTCTCTACCTTTTCCTTTGCCAATCTTTCCTTCTCTACCTTTTCCTTTGCCAATCTTTCCTTCTCTGCCTTTTCCTTTGCCAATCTCTCCTTCTCTGCCTTTTCCTTTGCCAATCTCTCCTTCTCTGCCTTTTCCTTTGCCAATCTCTCCTTCTCTGCCTTTTCCTTTGCCAATCTCTCCTTCTCTGCCTTTTCTTTGGCAAGTCTTTCTTTCTCAAGTCTCTCTTTCTCCAGTCTCTCCTGTACTTTTCGCTCTTGTTCCTCTCTGAGTTTAGCTTCTGTCTCCTCTTTGGCTTTCTTAGCAGCGAGAGCAGCTTGTTTCTCCTGTTCCTCTTTAGCCAAAACACTACGGACCTCAGCAAGGGCTAGTTTGGCGATCTTTTTGGCTTCAATCTTCTCGTGAATAATTCGTAGCTGCTCCTTCAGAGCCGCTTTCAGCTTTCGTCCAATATCTCTGGTGGGAGGTTCTGAGAATAAGGGGACAGAATACTAAGTTCACATGTTTCAGAAGAACTATCTTGCTTCTCCCATGCAAGCTTTCAATTCAAGCTGGTAAGTCATCCTATGGCTGAGTAAGTGTTCGTAAGTTAATAAAAAACACACACAAAACATTTATTTTTCATTTTGGATTCACAAAAAAAGTGTGACCCATCTGAAATATACTTAAATATAAACCTATTATCTAAAATCTAGCTATAACTTCATGCTTTTCAAAACCATTATCAAGCATGTCACAGGTTGTAGTAAAGTGCACAGTAACATGCAAAGGACCAAAAGATCAGTTTTAGTGTCCCTAAAGGTAATAACAGCTAAAACACATTAGTCTACTACTTTCACAACCGCCATGCTTCAAGACAACAAAAGCCAGGCTAGATACCTTTGTCCTTCTCTTGCCCAACTTCTTTTGCTCTCTCATCTGCATTGAAGGTGGGACACAAAGTAAATTATGACTTTTGCCCAAAAGTAACATGTGTGATTGCTGTAACATTCAAGAAACAATGTATACCCCAAAACATCAACAATGCAATACAATCCAAAATCCAGGTACAAAAACCTCTATGTAGACGAAGCATATGCGCAAAAGGACTCAACACTGACCCGACTTTCATGATTAGCATCATCCAGGAACAAATTACAAAAACAGCAAACTGTTACACAAATGGCTAAAGAAAACACTTAACTTTGCAAAGCAGAGATGCACTTTTACATTATTTGGCCTGATTTCCACTTGGTACTGAGACACTATTAAGTGAATGAAACAAGCGCTCAGACAATACTCATCTTCGGTGCTAACTTGTGTTTCGATTTCAAAAGGAGAATCTGATATCAGAACACCATGCAGTCTACATACACACAAGGAATATACATGTTCCTTTAACATACAACAAATGCCATGTCTCTTACAGGTTCCACCATGCATCCTGCATCAGTCAACTATTAAACTTTCCCACATCCGCTTACTACACAGCTGAAGATTGCATGCCAAGAACCACATCAAAGTTTTGCAGATGTGAAATGACACACTAACATGCCCGTGTTGTTGAAGTTAGAGCAAGCAAACACAAAATCAGGCATCAGCGGCGTCATCATCAAAATGAAATTACATGTGAGCTTGGATTGGGCTGCTTGAACACTGGCTTCCTCTGCTGAAATATCTTTTCTCGATGGTTTTTCTTTAGTGACCACTGTAGCATTCTCTGATTCAAAAAGGAAGAGAATGTGATAAAAAAAATCTTTGCAGTAAGTTGATGTGTGACACTCACTCAACTATTTTTAAAAAAGCATCTCAGTTTTATACTTATACACACTTCATATATTTAGACACCATATGCAATATTAATATCTGTGAGTGTGCACCTACTTATTTTGGAGACTAATGTATATAAAAAAAAGTGAGGAAAACCTGACAAACCCAAGCACAACCTCGTAAAAATATAGTAAATAAGGTTTTCATAAGGTTTTCTTTTAGGGTTAGGTTAGGTAAGTGTAGGTTAGGATTAGGTTATAGTGTTCATAAACAATTAAAGTCTATGAATTTTCCTCATTTAGACAGTTATGTAAAAGTGTGAGTTTTTACTTTAAATCGTAATGTTGAATTAAAATGTAAATTATCCATAATCAAAATCCACACACATGTATATATACGCACACAAATATTCACATATAAGCACATAAAAAAACAGATAAGATAAGAGAATTAAATCATCAACCCCAATTATTTTTATGCAATTATTTGCTAGCCAATGTTTGAATTGTAAATTGAGTGCCTAATACAGCACTTCTCACAAAAATCCCCATCTAATGCCAAATATGTGTACACTTACATGATACAAACAAGTGTAGTTTACACCGAGACCATCTAAAGATATCCGCTAACACATACTGCACAGTCAGACCGAGAGCAAATGTGTGGTAATGGAAACCGCAGCTTCTCATCCAGTTCAGACACATTTACTTCAAAGCAGAAAAGTATGTCTACAAGTTTTTCTCTGCAAACCGCTTCCTAATTTTATGTCTGCAAAATGTGTGAAAAGGGAAGGTGTAGAAAAAACAGAGAGATAAATGAAGAAGCATAAAGATCCTGTAAAAATGTCTACATCCAGACCGTAGTCGTGTTTAAAGTGCTGTGAAATAAGTACAGGATGTGTTTACTGACAGACACAGTTGCTAATAGACATGTCAGCAGTTACTGACTATAAAGTGGCAACTAATTTTATGCACATCTCTCTGGAATACTCGATTCTGATTGGTCAGTTGTCTCATTCAGCGATCTGATATTCCTCAATACACCACACAATCTGAGACTAAGTAATTTCAGACTACTTTCACTTGATAAAGTGAAACATTATACTTTTTAGAGCTTGAGATGGTTTGGTCTAATCTAAATATATAAAGTATAAATGAAGCACATCAGTCAGTCACGCAGGAAAAGAAACACATTTAAGTCACGCTCACTTACCCAACAAAACTTTGGCATCTTCTACATCAAAGTCTCCATCACCATCAGCATCATAAAGTCCTCCAAGACTGCCTTCAGTTAAACAAAGAAAAACATTACTTACAGCATAATGTTAAAACAACATAATTTACCATCAAACATTATACCTTAATGTTTTATTAGCGTTATTCAACCACAGCCCATCTAAGAAGTTAACTCAATTTCACACAAACTGTTATAATAAGACTTGAAGATGAAACAACACTGACAGAAATTTGTATTGCTTTTGGTGTGTATAAGCCTGACTTAGATAAGAAACTGATAGGAAACAATAACATATACGAGTACTTACCAGCCACATTGTCATAGTCAACTATGTCAAACCAGACGACCCCAACAGATAACCAGACCCCGAGCATAGCCAACACAAACAGCCAGCTGAAGAAAGAGTTGCGTTCACTCTTCTTATCACTACTAACGGCTGTATTTACCGCTGGAGAATCTGAGGACACAAACACAATCAGATGAGACATGTATATGTGATCTATAGGCCATTTCAGGGATCAAAACATATGTGAATTTGAACCAATGAAGAACCGAATTAGAGATTTCAACACTGATACATCTTAACATTACCAACTACAATCTGTGTCGTGTCATTGACAACTGAGGATGTCACGAACAAGATAAACATTGTTTAATTTTTAAGTCATTCATCCAAGTTGCATTCTTGTTAACAGACTGTCACAACATTGACCCTTAATAATCTTGGCCATTAGGCCTAAACAACATTAAGTATTTTGTATGTTTTGGCAGCTTTGAAATGGTAATACTAGATGTGCTGACTTTGTCCTTCCCTGATTCTCTCAAAGTAAGTGATACACACTGAAATGAGGTCAAAATCTCAATGGAAAATACAACAGGGAATATTACGCTCACAGAGGCGAATAACAAAGAGTTAAAAAATAACCTGGGGATCATGTAACAGACTGCATTACACTTGACTTACAAGGTCACCTATACATAAAACACAAACATCATACACTAACATGCATTAATATTCTCTTTAGCACTATTATCTATATAAGCATTTTAAAGTACCGCAGTGTTATGGCATAAAAAAGCTCTAAAGCTTTATGATACTTACACATTTTGTCTATTAAGATAATCTTGACGAAAGGAAATTTTGAAGGCTAAATACAATAAACAGAGATATAAAGCTAGCATGATGCTATAAACAGACCATAGCACGGTCGCTCGACATCAGCGTCACCACCACAAAGCCTCCGACAATTTCTTTATTAAAAACATGTTTTCTGGTTAGTAACTACTTTTTTATTCGATTTTTGAGATTTGTTTTGAGGTTTACAAAAATACATCATTTCATATTCTCTATTTCTGAAAGGGGAGTGGCTACATAACCGTGAACGAGCTCTGATAGGGTCAGCAGGAGAGCTGTAATTGGGTTATCTCAATGATTAGCCAATCGAGTCAACCAATCATCACAACATAATAATTAGTTAATTGATTACATTTATTTCCAAGACATTAATCTAAAAGTTACAACTACCTATAAACTCCACACGACATGACAAGATATTAGTCACACACAAGCTTTTGCTATTAAAAGACAATTAACTGAACTACCCGAAGTCAACACAACATACACCAGATGTAACACACACACATGGAAAGAGATCATGCTCGCACAAGCACTGAATTTGACAACCCGATATGAAACATTACACTATATCTGACACTTTCATGTAAAAACCCACAGCACACCATTTAACTTCACACCGCGTCTAACCACATCAGTCTACCTGTCACTTTGGCTCCATCCACCTCGGTTTCCCCCATTCTTGTGTGTTTTTAGTGTTTGTGACGGAAACTGCAAAAGAAAGTGAATGTTTTTCCTTCTCTCCAGAAACACCTCTGCCTGGCTCAGCTGCAATCCGATATAAGCACAGCCTGCTGGGTATTTTTAGTCCCGCTGTACACACACCCTCTTTAAACCTCATATGGAGACAACAGTTATAGCCGAACACACAAACACGCACGCTGACACAATTGACACTTCGCTAAGGCCCAGCCTCCCCCCCTTAGTTACCGTTGCTAGGTCTGACAAGTTCTTAAACTAGCACTTATGGTACCAGTGTCAACAAGGACAGTTTTTACTAATTCAGATTTACTGAATATTCTCAGGAATTATTAAATAACACCTGCATTTATATGCAGATGTCAAAAAGAGCAGTATATCATGTAAAGTCACATCATTTACATTTAGGCATTTAGCGGACGCTTTTATCCAAAGCCACTTACAAATATTAGGAGACATCCATGCAAATGTCAACCTTACCATGAAAACATGAACAGTTCTCATCATACTGAAAGCTCTGATGTCAATATTTGCTGGTTTAAATACTCATATGAGGTCCATATTCCTCATAAATGTGCACATAAAAATATTTCATGTTCTTTAAAGAGTCATTTCTTCTCCATTTGTTGGGTATTATTGTTTCTCGTTTGTGTATTTTAATTCACAGAAATCCTGTTTTGTCACATTCATAACACACGTGTATTTCCATTATAAATAGATAACTTATGTATAGACTTTTATGTATGGACCATCTATCAGCAGTATCAATGTATTGGTTATAAATACAATCTTTGAGAATTTGTATTTCAAGTTTTGACTGAAATTGTCACGTCCATAACGATTATACTGTACCATGATATTTGCATTATAACATTACATTATAAAGTATTATTATGATACAAAGATTGTACTTTTTGTCATAACTAATAAATGTATAGTTTACATCCCACATCAGTATCTGATACATACAGTAAAACACCCTCCTCATTCAAACACATTAAGTCCCATTGCTGCAGTTTAAATACCATGTTAAAATATTAATAAACTATAATAAATAAGCCTGTACGTGTGTGCATACTGTCTCTTTTTCATGCATTTAACACACTTAACACATGACACAAACAGTGTCTCGTTTAAACACAATACAAAAGTGATTAAAGAGCCCTCCAAAAGTTTAGGGGCAAAACTAAACCCATAATAAATTCATCTGTATTTTACACATAGCTATAAGATATCTGTATTTGCACAGGAAAGATGATGTCATGATGTTTTTTTGATGAATAAACTGAAACATTACATCTCTGCACCTGACAGGACATCAATGACACTTTTCTATCAGTATCTGATACATACAGTAAAACATCCTCCTCATTCAATTACATATACAAATACAATTAAGTCCCATTGCTGCAGTTTAAATACCATGTTAAAATATTAATAAACTATAATAAATAAGCCTGTACCTATGTGCATACTGTCTCTTTTTCATGCATTTAACACATGACACTGCAAATACTATTATCTTTCTGCAGAAACATCTCAATATTACCTTTCCTGGCCTGAGTGCGAAGCGTTTTCTTCTGGCCCATGATTAAAACGATGTAGTAAGATGCTGTAATTACTGAATAATATAATGATTGAGAAATATTTGTAACTTTCGCATTATATGTCCTGAAACGAGCAGAAATCTCACAGAAATCTCACATCCAGCTGAGGTAAAGCGGAACCAGAGAACTTTTGATAGACGCGAAATTGGTCCAATAGAAATCCGTCATGCGGGAGCGTAAAGCGTCATGTAACCAATCGGTGTTCACCTATCTTAGTCCCGCCCACTTACCGCTACACTGGAATGGAACGTGGCAACAATCACGCAGACGTGTTCTCGCGAGAACTCAGAGTATTAAAAAAGAAAATTAATATTTAAAAATAATAAGAGTGTATAAACAAGGGTGTAAAAATACAGAGAAATTGTGTTTACTTATATGGATACTTTGAACATAATTGTTATCTAGTCAAAACCATATGTAAATAAAAACAAAAGTTTCCACATTAGAGATATTTTACTTAATATTTTACTAAGCTATTTGTTAAATCACAGTTTATTTAATGTATGCCAGATTTTCCATCTAAACATCCTTTACCATTGTTACACTGAACCTAAAAATTAACAACACTATTTTAAAGATGATTTGAATATAGTTTCTGATTGTCAGTCATGTTTATACTCGAGTCAAGTCCATCTTTAGTGGTGAACAAATAGATATATAATAGAATGTGTTGTGTGGTTAACAAATGACCAGTTGTGTCCAAATGCAATTTTCATTCAGCAGATTTCAATTGGATTAAGCTCATCACCAAGTCATGGTTAAAATGTACTTTGCACTTTAGTTTTAAGGAGTAAAAAGTTTCATTTAAAATAAGAATGATTTTAAGGTAATAATTTAGAAATAGAATAAAGATAGAAATGTAAATAAAAAACATAAAAAGATAAGAACTGGGTACTGGAAAACCCACATTGACTGACCACATTAGATTTCACATTAGATCTAAACATTATAGCTGTCAGTGGACCCACAGATCACAGAGCCCACAGACAGAAGCAATGTCTCGTTTAAACACAATACAAAAGTGATTAAAGAGCCCCCCAAAAGTTTAGGGGCAAAACTAAACCCATAATAAATTCATCTGTATTTTACACATAGCTATAAGATATCTGTATTTGCACAGGAAAGATGATGTCATGATGTTTTTTTGATGAATAAACTGAAACATTATTTATAATCTATTGTGAGTAAATAAAAAAGCTGTATAATCAAGCAGAGGAACTGAACATTGGATATTCTTACAGTGCAATTATCTTGTTGTTTTTATATCCATATTGACGTATCTTGACATATATACATACATCTTTAAACTGTTTCAAAACTTTGCCTATATTAAGATAAAATGCCTCTAGAAAGCTTGTTTTTGACACTAACAGAACGTCATTTCCTGTAATCGTCCTCACGAGGGCGCTGAAGTCAAATTCTTTATAGACAGCACATGTATCTCAGGACGTTGCAGACATTTTGCAAACTAAAAATAAAAAAACTAGAAAGTGTTTATCTCCTATACAAACAGAAATCCACCTCAAATCCATCCAGATGACAAAAGTGATCTGGCAGGTCAACAGCAGAAATGATGGGACCTGGAACAGAAATATTAGGGTGGATTCAGGCTGCCCCCTAAACCCAGCAGGGTAAAGACACACTAACCAGGCCTGTTCTGCCTACTAAAGGAAATGTTTGAAATATATTTAATCAATATCATAATTGAATCATATACATTAAACCAGGACCAAGAACATATTATGAAAGTGAAATTTCATGTCGACCCCTAAGATCACATTGTGTTTATTTGACACTATTGAAAAGAAAGGTTGAGTCAAGAACAGCACAATATGTAAACTGCACATTTTGTTAATCTGGGAATTATAGTTATAGGAAACGTTCTTTCCAGCAGTTATTCTGCATGCACAGGATTGTGGGATATCATAGGCATGAAACTTTATGCATTATTAAATTTAATAACAGTCTTTAGGAAACTTAATAGTTTTATGGTCTGTTTTTGGCCAGAGAGACAATGAGGTCAGGTGTGTTTCTTTATTTCTTTGCTTCTTTATTTAGGCTGCACAAACCATCTGTTTTCTTTGGGTTTTCCTCGAATTTATTTTTTACCGTAGGATTGACCTGAGTGCAGGTTGCAACAATGCCACATAAAAATACATTTAAATAATCACAATAATCACAATGTTTTATATCGGCAACACAATCAGAGCAAGTTCAGAGTGAATATTCAACTTATCAGTCGACAACTTGCCATTAAGTTAAACAGATAGAATCAAAATAAGAGAAACCAAACACCTGATATCAGCAGTCTCACAACATTGTGCTGTTTATCAGTAAGCTAGTGACTTAAATATGAACACATTCAGAGGAAAGCAAATACTGTGTTGCATATTATGTACAAAAACAAACAAAACACACAAACAAACAGCAATTTTCTGCACAAAAACAGAATTGATTTCTGATCTCTGCTGTATTTCCATACACATCTCCCTTCAGCAGTGCATAGATTAAATGGCTTTCAAACTGTAATTGTACCTGCTTTATTATTATTATTATCATTAAAGTTCAGCTGTAATATATTTGGAGGAAAATTCTCTTGTTTGAGAGATGTTTTGTGAACTGAAATAAGCTTTAGTATCCAAAGATGAAGCAAAATATTTAGGAACAGTTCACCCAACTCACGTCTATCCAAACCTCTGTAAAACGAGAATTATTTATGCTGATGCTCTTGAGATGTGCAACTATGACCACTAAAGCATCATAAAATCCATCTACATTTAGCAGAACAGTCCATATAATTTGGACAATAATGATAGTCGGCATTTTTCATCATATGACTTAATATAGCGCATGGGCTTTATGATGCTTTTTTGTCAGCTAGTTTTGTCTTTCATGTCATTCTGTTTGAATAAAGAAAGTCATATGAGTTTGGATCAACATGAAGAGATTTTTGGGTAAACTGTTGCATTACACATGAAGTATGCTTAGAATCCATTATTGTACGTTTTCTTAAATCTATCTGTGGATGATCTCTCCCACACACATGCACAAAATAACACGCGACCGCAAACACAAACATCCGCAGAGCAAACGCGATGCCTCCAGGCGGTCGGATCCGAAGCGCCTCACACCTCAGGGACCGAGTGATCCATCAGAGACTTCACAATACTGCTGGACATCCTGTGGCGATAGAGAGAATCGAGAGGAAATAAGAAAGTAAAGCGATGTCAAATGTTAAGAACACATTTGTGAGGGGAAGTAAAGCAAGAAGGAAGAAGAGAAAAAAACAAAGAGTCTTTTTAGTAAAGTGGAATGAATAGAGCTCTGACTGGCACGGGCTTTTGTCCACCCGCACTTTATTTTCCATACCTTTTCATCATGTGTTCAAAGATGACCACCGGCATCACTGTTACTGTGACAACACTCCCGCTGGAATTAAGGATGTCTGTGATTTGGGGGTCCTAATGAAACACGAAAGACAAAGAGGAAAGTTTAAATCAAATCTTTTACAGCTCACATGTCACCTGTCGGTGTTTGCTCTTGTGTTGCAAAACAGAAAACCTGTTTTTACCTTCAGTCCAATGATGTTCTGACCATTTATCTCACAGATCTGATGGTCGGTGAGGAGTCCGTTTCGTGCCGCCGAGCTGTCTTTTACTATTGAAGTGATTTTGCCTTTTTTAAAAATGAATCCCAGTTGTCCGCTCATGTCCTTGTGAAGGGTGACAGTTCTCTCCAGCGGCCTACAAACAGTGACACAGTCTTTTCAATGATGCTTCTTTAATCATCAACACACACAGGCACACAAATGAAATGAATGACTGTTTTGACAGTCCGAGCACTGCAACACAACGGTTTCCAATTCCGGGAACTGCACACCCTCCTGCGTGGGATCTCTCCATCAATAATTCAGTCTGAAGCATCTGACCATCATGAATAAAACAGCAGCATGGAGTGTATTTGATGCTGTGTATGTTGTGTGTTTTGTGTACCTGTCTCTCACGGCTAGCGTGATGCGCTCTGGGTTGGCGTTCTTCAGCACCTTGTGTGCGTGATCGCTGCTCCAGCCGGCACACGATTCGCCGTTGATCTGCAGAATCTGATCGCCAAAGCGCAGTCCTCCCAACGCTGCGGCAGTGTTCGCCTGAACTAGCTGAACAAACACACCCTGAAACACACACACAAGCCACAATTTCTGATGAAAACAATGACCTTAAAAAGTACCTGATGTCAAGCATCTGTGTTTGTATACATCAGTATAGTTTTTGTATAGATGTTTCTGGATTATTGGTAAAAACGTATATTATTAATAAAGTAATACATTATCTATGGCTTTGAGACGAAGACCGATCTTTCCATCCATGTCTTTGCAAAGCACCACCTCCCGTACACCCTGAAGAATCTCAGCTCGCCTCACGCCCGTGTCACTCCCGGTTATAGGTGCTGCCGCCCAGCTCGTCCCAGACGTACGGACACTGAGAGCCTGGAAAAAACAATGACGTGCACATTACTAACACAACTCAAAATATGTTAAAAGACATAAACAATGTACTTCATACGGTGAACTTCAAATTTCATGTACTTCAAATAGTATTTCCAATCTGCCGTATTCGCATGATTATGAGTGGAACGAAAAGTCTAGTGTGACCGCCGCTTAATTGTTACAGATCAAAAAAGGGTAAAAAAAAGTTTTCAAAGACCAACTTGGTTTCTATGTTGATGCGTTTCTGATTGAAATAAGAAGTTTAAGTGAAACCTATACAGCCAATAGGCTTTAGTTACAAAAAGACAATACAAAAATATAGAGAATTTAATGACACCAAAATTTGTGTAGTGCGAGATGAGACTTGAGACTTTCAGTTTTTGATAAGTAGTACACAATATACAGTATAAATGACCTTAAAACTAAAACACAGATGACTTAACAGCCAAAACAGTACCATTTTGATTTCATGAGTACTTAAGGTAACATACATGACTGTCCACCTTCAGACACTGACTTTCCTGTTTCTAGATTTAGTTTCCTAATTTGATAACCAAATTATTAATGCATGCACTTTCTTGCTCTCCAAATAAAATCAGCTGCTGAGGACATAAGTGTAATATCTCTTTTGTTATTTTCATAAAATGAATGAAATGATAACACTTTTCACACAGACAGACGTGTCTCTCACCCCACTGGTCTGATCTGGGACTGAAGATGAAAGTGTGTGAAGAGCATCTGCATTGAGGTTTAGACCCATAAACTCACTCAGCTCCGGGTACAACCTGCCAGACGTACCTAAACACACATAAAGAATGACGTAAAACTCTTAGGTTATTTATCTGGACACACACAGGCTGTCGGCTGGTTCTTACCAATCTCTTCAGTTTGTGACTCATAATAAGTGATGCTCAGTTCATTGTGAGTTCTGGAAGGTTCTGGAAGAGGTAAAGCCTTTGAAGGGCTAGCAGTCGGAGTGTTGTGAGCCTACAGAGATAAACATTAAAATTCACTGACCACTTGATTGTTTAAGAAAATAATTTCATCTTTTATTGGGTTTAAGAGTTTCAAAGCTAAATTCTGGGAGACTTTCAGGAGATGTTTTGTTTTCAGTTAAACCCAAAGTTATACCTGATGTCATTTCCTTTAAAGGCACTTTCAATAATTAATGAAACTTACTGTAAAACTGCATTGTATCTGTACTGATATATTTATATTGTATAGCAATAGTTTGTATGCTATATGTATACCTTTATCACCCACTGTTGCAATATAGATTTTGCTCATTCTGTTCTTCAAAATAACAGTTTTTAGTAAACAAGTGAAAACAATAAAACCACACGTTAAGACAAGAGTCAATTTAATGGTGATTTACTGTTTACGGTTTAAAATCATCCTACATCATTCTGTACAAATTATTGACTAAGTTGTATTGCAAATATTGCAATCATGAAATGAATGATTGATATAAAATTTGATGCTTGTTTTTAGCCTGGATTTCACAGTAATACATATCATAAAGATGAAGAAAACACTGTTTTCAGTTTAGGGCAGAAGAAAACAACCAACATGTGACCAACCTGGATGAATTTATCCACCTTCATGTCTTCTAGAGAGGGATACAGTGACATGATTATGATCCTGTTTCACACACAGCGGATCGATTTTCTACAGAATAAGAAAACAGCACAAAAACAAGTTTATTTAACAGTTGCATACAACAAATAACACAGAAAATATACATGTATTTAATTGTTTACAATATTCATCACTGCAGATGCGTTTAAATGCATTATATGAAGTGGGCCACAGGCGCATCAGATCACTTTCAACAAATGCTCCATAAGATATGCTAACAATTTATAATACGAAATATAATATTTAAAGACAAATAACAATCAAAGGTTGATGACGCAAGCAATGTCGCGTTTTGCACACAGACATGCGCGTTAACTCAATACATTGTAAAATGACAACATTACTGAACGATTGAATAAAGCCACATTTAATAATTACACTAGGAATATTTATCTCCGTGGATCGATGTCAACGCGTTTTCTGACGCGCGGCCGCGATGACGCGCTCACTCACCTTGACGTCAACAGAGCATCAGATGAGTGTTCAAGATCTTCTGACGCGATTAATTTCGCGATTAATTGCTGATTTGTTTAATGTTGTTGTTGTAATAATAACAGCGTTTAGTCTGCATCTGATCTCGACTGCGCGTCTAAGCTGATGTCAGCTGGGCGAGCGCGCTCCCGTACCACTAGAACAGCAGTGCGTGCGCGCGCGCGCGCGACATGCAGGAAAAATCTGCAGCGACCTTAAATTAAATTAACTAGACATCACACGACCTTACCTTCAATTAGTAAATCACATTTGATATTATTTATTTGTTTTATTTCCATCTGTATATAAAACAGTCTTTAGATTTAAGAAGAGATTTACAGAAATAAATGAATAAATTTAACTTAAATGTACAGAAAAGTTTGGTTAATTTTGCTTTTACAATATGCCAACCTGATAAACGTATACAGAAAGTGGAAATGCACATTTTCCCAAATAAAAAGGGACTTTATTATATGCCAAATGTAGCAGCAATTATACATAATGCTTCATTTGCATTAACATCATCATTTATTTTTGCATAGATAATAAAAAGTGTAATCCTGTTATTTACATTACATTTAAATTCATTCATTTAGGAAACATTATGTCTCTCATTATACACTCTTAAAAAAAAGTGCTTCACACTAACATAAAATAAACATTTTTGGCTGAATGGTTCCATTATTATTCATAATTTTTTGTTATTTATATTGTTGCCTTCTTATGATGTGTCGCTTCATTGTCTCCTAATATTTGTCATTTTGTTTTGGATAAAAGCATCAGCTAAATGCCTAAATGTAAATGGGTGAATAGTTTTTTTCACCTTTGGGTGAATAGTTCTTTGTGGAACCAGAAACGGTTCTTCTATGGCACTTTGATTTTTAAGAGTGTATTTGTATTAGAGACCTGTCATTTCACATCTCCTCCAGGTCAACATCTTTATGTTCCTGTCATTACTCTCATCCTGCGGTCTAAGTTTTTCTTCTGTATCTGATAAGAACATCTCGGGAGGGTGGCAGGATACCCAGACCCGCACGGGTATTGTCAGGAACCAGTCTGGTACTGATGTCATCCACTTTGAGTTCATAGAACCACAAAACCAGCGTGAGGAACTCTTTAATCTCATTTACTGCAAAGAAACGGCCAGGACACTCGCTGGTACCGGAACCGAAGGGAACCAGGAAGTGTTTGAGTCGCCGCCCGTTTTTGAAGAAATCTGTTTTTCTTTCCCCTCCCTCATTCAGGAAACGGTCGTATTTAAACTCCTAAAGACAAACATACAAACCTTGATATCAGTACACAAAAGTTTGTCATTGCTGAAGTTGTTGTACAGTATTGTGTGGTTTTACTGTAAACACATTGCAGACTGTATGATGTGTCTTACTGTAAGTATTGATTTAGAAATGAGAAATTACTGGAAATTACTTTTATTTTAAGTATGCCTGGAGATATTTTCCTTTTTCTAAACTTCAAATGACATTAAATTTAGTTTTGCTTCTTTGATATACTTTGGACAAAGTGTTCAAAGCAAAAACTTAACAATAGAAAGCTTATGAAAACACACAAATCCTGTCTGAAGGCCATACAGTAAGTGTGTTATGAAAGAGAGAGAGTAATTGGACATACCGTGGGGTTTGGGTAGATGTCAGGGTCCAGATGTATGAGCTGTGGATACAGAGCGATGAAATCTCCTTTCCTGACGGCTGCGGTCTGACCCGAGTCCAGCGTTAAAGTGAAATTTTCTTTGGCCACACGGATCATAATGGAGGCGCTGGACAGCCGAAGAGCTTCTTCAATAATACTTTCTAAAAAGAAAATAACATTATTTTGCATGAACAACATATAATTATTTACAGTAATTAAGGTATATACAAATACATAACATACACAACATGTAAAGATACAGCTTTTACAGGATATATAAATCATATTCTCAACAACTAGTTTAAAACCAAATTGTTCAGGCCATATAAATGACATTATTTTATCTTGTCTACAAAGATATAGAACACAATCACAGACAATTACACTGAAAACACTGTGAAGCAGCTTAAACACATTCACAAAAGCATAGAAAACTTCATCTCAAAATCATTTTAAGGATTAAATACATCATATGTTCATTTTGTGTATTTATTATTTGTATCTATACAGTCTGCATTTGCTATTCTTTTAACTATTTATGTCTGTCTTCTGATCGCGTTCTGTTTCATGTTATCTGTCTGTTCAGTTTCAAGGTGTTTGGATCACTTCCTTTCATTTGTACTTATTGCCTTGACTTGCCAAAACATTTAAGCATGTTTGAACATGTTGCTGTGAGTGTATGCTTAAGTGTAAGTGTATGCTTATTTAAAATACCAAACAAAAGAACACAAAAGAAAACCTTTTCAATTGACCAAACACAGCAGGATAGTTTTATGACATGAATTTATGAGTATTCATGATTTATATCAAACACAATCTCAGAAGCAATGGACTTACCCACCTAATACAGTCATGGAGTCCAGCTGCTCTCTGGACAGACAGATCGGCCCGTCCGGATCATTTAACCTTTGACCCGAGAGAACTCTGTTGATCTCTGAGCGAGCCGCAGCGAGAGCGTCAGGACAACTGAAACAAAAGAAAAGTTATTATAAATATTAACACACACACAGATAAATAAACTCACACAGACACACGGATAAATAAACAAACACACAGAGAAGAAAAGAGAGACAAAAATACATAATAAAACACACAGAAACAAAGACACACATAGACTTTTCTGATGCATTTATGTAGTAATAAATTGCTTTATGCTTCAGCAATGTTCACTTTAAAAGTATTATCATGTATGAACAACACCACATGTATGTACAGACACAACAATCAAACTAAGCAAATGATATTTATTTATATTTACAGTACACATAATTATCATTCTACAGGTTCATATTCACATGTACCTCAGTGTGTGGTAAAGACTCCAGAAAGCTGCTGGCAGTGTATTAGCCTGTGATGCCCACAACATACACACGTGTGTGCGCGCTTTCCCCGTCTCGTCCAAATGCATACGGTTGAATGCATCCATCCTGCGCTGAATCAGATCCGAGATGCCGTTCCTGTGATGAAGCTCAACGTGCAGAAATTCCTCTGCTAAAGCTTCTCTGGCCCGCCACGCCGGCACGTACAGCTTGATGGGAACGCCCGCAGCCAGCGCAGGGAACGCACGATCAAACACCAGAAAATCCTCCGCTGCTTTCCGCATGCACGTTCTGCCGCCTTCAGACCCGAGGAGCCCGACGTCCTTTCCGAACAGAGTGAGAAATCCCGCCTCGAACATGATGCGGTTCGTGAAGTTCTGCAGACCCTCCTCCACCCAACCGTGCTCACCTCGTTCCAGAACCGTCTGCAGATTACCCAGCATGCTCTCTGTCAGCTGCTGAAGAGACGAGCCTTGAAGTGTCTGTCTGAAGATCGAGTGAACTTCCCTGTAACCCTCACTGAATACAGGAGAGGTGAAGTCAGCGTGGCCAAACACCTGCAAGAGAGACACAAATTCATCACACATTTGCCTACAAAAGTCATTTTAAACATTCAGACATCAAATCGTTATCTCAGTGTGTTCAACCCTCAGGCTATATGAGGCCAGATTTCCTTCTATTGTACTCCAAATGAACACTTCCTCTGAGTTCCCCAATAATCCCAACAAGATATCAAGTGTGTGTTGAAAGACACACAACTGTATGAAGTAAATCCATATACTTTTCAAAACTGCAGCACATATTTGAGTTTAAGTAAACAGACATGATCATGAAACACTTTTTCTCTGATTCACTTACCCGCTGTGAGAAACTCATGGCAAACTTCTGAAAGTCCAGATTTTTACTCTGTCGCACCACCACAGAGAAGGAGAACGGGTCTGTGATGAAAGTAAAATACTTTCTGGCGATTTTACACGTGAAGACATCTCCATATTTCCTTTGAGTCTCTCTTATGAAGCCCAAAGGATCTCTGGCGTAATTTAGCGTGACACCGACGAAAGGCAGACCAGGTATTAATGGAGGCTCTCCTGCTCGCCTGCAAAAATACACAATCAATATTATTCAAATCTAATACTCTTTATCAAAGGTTTTAATCATACTGATAGCTCAGGTGTCAAAGGTTTGGCTAAAAATGTCACTTATTATTTAGATGTAATTAAACATTATTAAAGCAGTGTTCCTGTAGTCTATTTAGTGGAACATTGTGTTCACAGCACAAAGGTCATGGGTTCGATTCCAAAAAACACACATAACAATAAAACGCATCTTGAATGCACTGTAAGCAGATGAGAATCCTAAATGAATACAGATGTGCACACTGGACCAGATCTGTTCTTCACTTTTATATCACATTAAACACGTCTGTACAAAGTCTTTAAATGCACAGTTGTCATTACATTAGTCCAATAATCTATTGTACCTAAAATAATCCCAAAACAAGTCTCGTATCCACATACATATATATATAGTTCAATGCGTAATGGAAGCGTATTCATCATACATTATGAACTAACACCGATGACCATAATAAAGTCAAAGATGTATATTTCTCTATAAAACACGTTAAGTGTAGATGTAGATTCACTGGTTATTTGTTATGAGAAAAGTTTCGCTAGTGAAAGTGAATCTCACCTTCTCCGCCAGTCTCCACATATCCACGCGATAAACAGAGACAGCACGACAGAAATAATAATGATGAGAAATGAAGCCATGCCGAGTTTATCTGTCCGTCTTCAGCTCTTTACATGTTTGTACTCGTGCGTCCCCGGACCTCGCGTCGCGTTGCCTGTAGACGCGCCCCCGCGGCGCTCCACTCGCGCAACCAATCAACACGCGCGTTCATAACGCAACAACTTGCTCTGGGCTTCTGAAGTTACAGTTTTACAGAACAGCCTTTAGAAACGTTAACCAGGCTATATAAAGTTATTAACAACATATCAAACCATTATAAAATGACTTTATTAGGAATTAATGGGGTACTATTGGTTTCCATCCGCCACCAATAGAACCAAACACATTACCAGCAGAGACCCATTAAGACCATTACAGTTCTTATTAAAGTCAATGCAACTCCCATTATAACCATTAAATCCAGTAGAAATATACTGCTCCTAGCTCACTCAGTAGAGAATTGTGTTTTCACAGGTCATGGGTTTGAATCCTAATGTATAAATGTAAATAAACACTGTCTGGTTGGGTTTTTAAATATCTGTTTATTGAACTTTTACAATAATAACAGGATGCAAATACAGAAGAATCGTAAACAAATATTTTCCCAACTCACCTCACCCCCAGAGAAAAAAAAGATAAATAAAAAATAAAAATAAATTAATTAATAAATTAATTAATAAAATATAAAAAATTAATAATAATAGTAATAACAAAATACATTTAAAAAACACAATAAAATAAATAATAATAGTATAATTAAACAAACTAAGTAAAATATGTCAAGCATAATCTCTCAAGTATAGAATATATGCTAGAACATAAAAGTTTAGACACTCATGCACATATATGCACATACATTCACAAACAAAACTTTACAGCTATAAAGTATATACACATACATACATAAGTATCTGCATATATAATCACACACTCCTGAACAGATTCAAGCCACAATCATAATGACATGGAGGATCATGTCCATGTTTAATGTGATAAACTACACCTGTGGGTTCTGAGGGGAACTGACTTCATACCACTAAAAACCAGTTGGCTATTGCAATGTCATTGCAAAAAACGGCTCGGAGAAGTGAAGTTAGTTTTAGAAAAAGGTCTTGCATCATTTGTGTGCAGATGACACTTGCTTTTACATTTATTAAGGTATTAAACTCCAAACCTGAACAACTGAGTTAAAACCTGCTTGTTATTTTTCTGGTCTTTATTAAGACGGTTCAGGTGGACTGGAGCTATTCTGCAGAGATCTGACATCCTGATCAACTGCAATGCTTCACAAGGTTCTTCACAGTGATGCCATAGAAGAATCCCCATAAAACTATTCAGAGAAAGGTTCTTAAAAAAATCATTTCTTTTTCACCTTTTTATAGTCTAAAGAACCTTTTTTCACTACAAAGAAACTTTTTGTTAAACAGAAAGACTCTTTGGATGCTAAAGGTTCTTTATAAAACCATTTGTGTAAAAATAGTTCTTCTAAGGCATCATAAAGCATCTTTCATGCGGTGCAAATCAATCAAACTTACAATCAATGTTACAAGTAGTTTTACCTGTGCATTATACATTACTTCTAAACTTTTTTTAATTTATAACACCACAACGAGAAAAAATATAGTTGTAACGATTTGTAAAGCCAAGTTGATTGTATTTAACAATTTAAGGCAGCAAAGGATTTTCACAGTGTAGTCATTAGGTTTCACAACTTTGGAAAGAAGCAAAAAACATCCAGCTAAACTAACAATAGATCATCTATTTCATGAGAAACGGTTTAAAACACACACTCAGTATACTGGTAATGTCATTGAGTAAGTCTATTGGGTTATCTATTGCTTTACACATTTCCTCTTACTAACCAACAGAAACATCTAGTAGAAGATAAATGCTTCAGTCTGCTATCGCTTTACTAAACATTTATGTTTGAAGGAATAGTTTAAAATAATAAAAACTCTTTCATCATTTATTCCCCCTCATGTCATTATAAATCTGCATGACTTTACTTTTTTTGCAAAACACAAAAGAAGATATGTTGAAGAACGTTGATAATCAAACAACATTGACCCTCATTGACTTCCATTATATGAACACAATTTCTTAAAATATCTTCTTTTGTGTTACAGTGAAGAAAGAGTCACATACAGGTTTAAAGCACATGAGAGTGAATAAATGATGATGAAATGTTTATTTTAAGATCACAAGTGTTGAAGTGAATGATAAACACCACTAGATGGAGTCAGAGTCAAATCTCCATGTACTGAAATGTGTTTGCCAGTCAAATTAATTCTCCATTTTACAGCTCTTACAATATTTATTTTAAACAAATTATTGCCTTCATTTCATCACCCATAAATTTGTCACTTCAACTGACCAGATCAATGTACTCGCATACTGTATGAGCTTATGAAATGCCACAGCTGACTGTTTTATTACATACCACAGACGTTCCATAATCAACACACTCTCTACTTTATTATAAAACTCAAATTAAACAGCTTGTTTCTTAGATGACATGATGGTTTTATTAGTGGAATGAGAAAGCAGACCGTGAATCAGGCAGAAGAGAATAGAACATGCCACTTCATTATCCCAACAGGAGGGGATTGAAGGGTGTCATTGCATTGGGCTTCTCTGTTTAAACCGATGATAACAGCTGAAAAGCCCGACGACCAATCCCAATGGACACTAAAGACTTGAAAGCGATTAAAGCCTCCACGCTACATTAACTTTACTGCACACACACCCACAAGCAATTTCAGATTATCAGCTGGTGAAGATGTTTCCCTCGATACACTTGCTGCACATTTCTTTATACATGTCAGTTGAACTGAAAATGAGATAAGAGAAGTCTGATTATTAAAAGCACTAAAAACTGCAACCAATTTAGTAAACTGACTCCACTGAAGATCATAATAAGACATATAGTGTGGAAAAATGAACTGTGTGCGTGTGTACAGATGATAGCTGTGAACCTCCCGACACTCGTACCCCTACACAAACATAACACACCTCAACATCAGCATGATTCAGGGTTGCCAAGCAACCACTCGGATTCTTTCTCTCTATCCTTTTCTCAAAATGTCACTATTTTCAAAACACACATGCTGACAAAATAATTTACCATCAACATTAATCCCCAAAAATTCACAACTTTCATTTCTTTCAAGCTATGGATGAATTTCTCTACAATGGGATGAATTTCCATTAGAAAGAATGATCACAGATAAGACCTTTTTAATATCTCAATTATTTCTCCTCAACAACAACAAATGAGATTAAATAGAGAGCAAACAGAAATATATCATGTGTGTCTCAGATATTTCTGCTGAGAAAAGAGACAGAAATCTCACAAATGTCTCTGTCATTAGAGTTTCAGAAGAGATCTTAACAATGACACAAACTCAACTCAGATTTGTCAAGTCTGACATCAAAAGTCAGTATTATTAAAAGATTTCAATATGAACTTTAACATTTCAATCCAACAATCTACATTTTACACCTCAATACTCTTCATGTAGTTTAAGTCTAAGACTCATTTGTTTCTGTTTTTATTTCTCCTGTAAGCAATTTTATAGAAGAAACATCTAAGAGACTAAGTTGATACCTAAATAAAACACAACTGAATTTATAAAGAGAAACATCTAACAATAACATCTGAATCTGAGCTGAATTAACTGTAAATCAGGGAATACAGACCGTGTGGATGAAACTGTGAAGACTTTAGTAAGTAATTAAATCAAAAGTCATATTTTATATCAAATCAGTATCTGAAATCTGAACTGATGGTATTATACTGTATGAAACACTAAATGAAAAATTGACAACATGCAAAAACAACAAAACTAATCTACTTTTTGAAGGTGTGCAAAGTCTCCAACACTATATGTACCCGAAGAAGGGGGTCAGATTTTCAATTGAGCAATGATGGTCCTTCACTTATCCACACAGCGAGACACGTGACATGAGCAATATCACAATATGCACTTCAGCATATAAACATAACAATATACAGACAAACTCATTCTGTTCAGTAATTATGTTGTGCATTGTGAGAAGTACTATATAGTGTTGACTAGATAACAGATAATGATTTCACTAGTTAGGGTTATCCAGTTATTTAGATTACAAATAAAAGATGCCAAATTTGTAAACCCAGTAAATAAAGATCTTTATTTCTTAGTAAAAGATGAACTACTTGGTTGCTATTTTATCTATTACTGTCAAGTTCATACATTGCATTTGTATACAAATAAAGAAATATGGGTTCTCTGATCACATGTATATCATGATATTTGAATGTTATTTCCAAGCTTTAATCCACTCGCGTCACATGTGGGTCAGTTTAAATGAATGTGAAGTGTGCTGGACGTAGCCTGAAATGAGGGTTTAGATGCTGAAAGGGCTTATTTTACAAACTGATTGCAGTAAATGTGGCTGCTAAAGACTGAAAATATACATCACAGAATGAAATAACAGCTCTGAACAGAAAAGTGCATATTGACTTCATGATAACAGACACTTTACATGTGATTTTACAGGCACGTGTGTTAGCAGAAGTAGTGCACAATAAAACATACAAATTATAGTTTTTACCTCAATAAATCATCTGCCTTCATAACAAACACACGTGTGCGCATGAAACAAGCCTCTGTAACCTGAGGATGAAAGATATTTGATTGTGTAAAATAATTTACGTGCAAAAAATAACATAACAATATATACACAGCTGGTCAAAAGTTAAGCATGACTAAAATGCTCTTTTTGATCTGAAGTTGGATGTCTGAATGTTTGATTTTAAAATCGAAAATATAATAGTGACAACATATTTATTTTATATTTAAACTAAATGTTCATAATGTTTTTGACTCCTCAATACTGTTTAAGCATCAAGAAGCTGGTTGAGAAGATGACAAGAAAACATTTCGGTAAATTGAGAATTAAGAGTGAAATACTAAAGAAAACAAAGGCAAATCTCAGAATAGTTTGGCCGACTGAGGTTTACCACTAGTGATAAACATTTACTTTAAAGCAAATATAAACTTCAAAGAGTGAAAGTTCCAGCAAATGTTCAGAGATACAGGTGTGTAAATCACGTCTCTCTGGTGATGATTGTACACCTGCTGAAATAACAATAGCATTGCACATAATTGTTTATCATCTGCAATTTGTGCAGATTTCTTTGCTGAACACCTGCAAAGCAAATGGTCTCATTGTCTATTCATTTATGCTCAGATGTCTGAGATATCGAGCAGAAAAATCCTTCATTTCTACACTGGTTACATCAGTGTCCTAATGTCTTTCTAAACAACTTGTGCCTTTACCATTTCCATATGACACTGATTTATGGAAATGATTTAAATATAATCATAATTCATAACAGTATGTGTCTGGATTACACCAATTTACAGATTCAGCATACTTTATAAGATTTCTGTGAATTACAATACACAAACCAGAAGCAATAATACCCAACAAATAAAGAAGACTCTTTAAAAACATAAAATATTATTTTATTTTAATTTTCATCTGTTCATTTATAAGGAATATGGACTGTAATGAATGTGACAATTATTAAAACAGCACTTTACCTGACTATAAAAATTGATTTAAATCTATAAATGCTTTAGAAATTTTAAGAGAGACCTCACATGAGGATTTAAACCAGCAAATATTGACATGTATCAGTATGATGAAAACCTTTTAAAAAAAACTTTCCCATTATACAAACAAATTAAATTGCACAAATAAAATTAAAGAAACACAGTGGAATCACGATAAGTGTCCTACCAGGAAAGATGATTTAATGTGTGCATGTGTCCATCACATATTTTACAGAAAGCACAACATATGGATGTAGAAGAGTACTGTAATTATCACATCTGTTCTCTAATTCTCCATCCGTTTCTCTCCCCCCCATTGAGACTCAGTGAAGGATGATTGTGTTTTTTAATAAACAATAAAACCTCCACTGAGCTTTAAATGCTGTGAAATGATGAAGGTTCATCTCATGCTGTTATTTCAACACCTTTTGTGCAATACCCCAAAAAAGTCATTATGTGAATAATTGTTCAACACACAGTCCATCATCTCATCATCTGGGTTCAGCGTGTAGAAATGGATTTATGATGTGTGGGGATAGTAGAGCATAAAGCCATCTGATCTATCATTAAAGTGAATGAGAAGATAAACACAAAAGCACAGAGCTGTAACAGAGACAAAAAGAGACTGTGTGTCCATGTGTCCAAATAACCATAAATGTACCGGCACACTTTATTAAAGCAACAATATCTCAGTACTGATTAATTGTGACATTTCACGTAATGATCTGTGCCGTCTGAATCTCAGCTCACAGATTCTTCACATCACCAACAGTCTGATGAATGTAAATTTCTCAGATGTGTCAATCACGCACAGCTAATGGCTTTGTTTGTATGTGTGCGAGCGCAGGTGTTCAAAGCGGATTGCAAACCAAACGCCTGTGTCGTTCTGAGTGTCGTGATGAAAACAAAACATTTGTTAAAGTTAAGAACAAAACCAAGCTGAAATCTGCTAGTTCCTAAAAAAACAAACTTCAAGACTGAGATCCATTTTTATCCTAAATGAACATTACATGAAGTTTTAGGCTTATAAAACTTTTCAATCGTTTATCTGATTGAAGACATTCCTGAATGTTTGTCAGATTTAACATCTAAGACGGACTCACTCACACCTAAAGGCCACTTTAGATAAAGACTTCAGATTTACACATCTAGCACACTACAGACAGTACAGGCTTTATTCAACAGTTTTATAATGCATGAATGATGAAGATGTTTCTTTGTGAGTCTAGCCAACCAAAGTAGCAATTAAACCGACACTTTCCAGAAAGACTTCTGTTGAACAGACGTGACAGAAGAGCTTCTGAGAAACTGACAGCAGATAAAAGGAGAGAATATCATGTATTTGTCGGGTTTTTCATTTTGTACTTTTTACTAGAGCGTCATGGAAATGGGATCTTTGTACTCGACTCTCATCAGGCGGGTAAAACTGTCCTGCATCTGTCTACATACAGTCAAAGACAACTTCAGAGAAATAACACATTTATCATGCATCTTTCATGTTTAAAACATAGTGGTTTTGACAAGGGAAACTTTGTGTCTGTTTCATGAGATAATGCTCCTAAAATGCTTGCAAGAATTTAAGTACTAAAGCAATACTTTACATATTCCATTTATATTTAACCTTTTCATTCCATTAATTATGTCATTTTAATCAACCTACTAAAGATTTTATGTGCAATGCATTATACTTTGCAGTATTTTTTATGACTAATATTCACAAACGTATGACATAGACACATGAACAGACTAATAATCGATGCAACTGTTGATTGATGTTCTGTAAAAGAATGAGCAAAGTTGACAAATCTCATCTGGCTTTGTCTCAACAAATGTCAAGTATTACAGAGCAACACAAACACAACTAAAAGCAGAAAACAGACGGCTGGTTAATATGAGTCACACTTCAAACCTGAAATCTGAAAACTGAACAACAACTTTATTTCAATTCTTGCTTCTTTCATTGACAGAAGAAGCTAAATGGCCAAGCATTTCATCATTACGGTGGTTCAAATACTCATGTGAGGTTGTACATTATATAGTTTAGCTGTATTATATGATATTACAGCACCAGTCAAAAGTTTGGAAACACTGTCTCACATTTTAAATGTCTAGTAAACTCATCAAAACCATGAATTAACACAATTGTGTGAATTGTGTTGTGACTATAAACATCCAAAATAAATTACCACTATATTTGACCATCTTTAAAAGTCTCTCTTTGTCTAGAATTTGTAAAATCATCCATCTTCAAAGGGATTTTAACTGAGAAAACATTTCAGGCACTGTATACATTAATATTAAAACACATTTAGCTTTGTAAAAAAATAACACCATATATTAAACAGGTTATTTTACAAAATCAAAGTGTCTATAAAATACTCACTTATTTATGAGAGAAAGAGCGAGTGAGGTGACGCGCGGTTATGACGTATGTTTGTTGTTGGAGTGTCACAAGTCACGTAATGACAAAATCAACGAATTTAGTGACTCATAATATTTTAGAACCCCTTTGCAAAGTTATGTAAATGTATTCTATTATTTTCTTTCTATTTATTTATTATTATTATTTATTTTTATTGTAATACTTTTCACCTTGACTTTGTCATTTAAATTGAATTACTGTTATATGGTGTATATACCTTATAGTTGTGTCTGCCTTATGTATTTGCAACTGTGTATTTTGACATTTCTATTTTGGTTCATTTAAAGCCTGTTTGGTTTGTACATTTTTTGATTTTCAATAAAAAAGTCACGTAATGACAAAATAAGGCGACAATAATGTGTTCACATTGTAATTTGTCAGGATACTCTGCACACAGTTCAGTTCAATGGCAAGAGCCATTTGTAAAAATATCAATAACAAAACACCACTTCCACTTTTTACGCGAAGGTAAGTGAGTTTCTACGGAAGCCGAGCGGCTCTCGCGGTGGATTGTGGGATAGACGCTGGCGGTCTGGCATACAATGGAAACGGACAGTGAGACTTTCTCGCTCCACAGGTGAGACAGAGAATATAAAGCAGATCTAGTTCTTTTTAAATGAATGAATTAGGCTCACTCACGCAAAAGTATATTGTTTGGTTAATTTAATCGGATTATTTATTGTATAGTGACACTAGCATTATGCTGTTTGAACACTAGAGGGAGCAAACTTTACCTTTTCCCACTGTAGTTGCCCACTCGATTGTCCAAAAGTGTGTTTAAAGAATTGTGCTTATTTTAAACATATTTGTTTAGGGTTTTATATTCATAACAAGACTTTTTACTTATATCTACTTTATTTATTGAATAAATGACTTTTATATTTATATGCAAGCACATAAAAAGTTTAAACATTTTAAACAAGAAATTATTTGTATTTATATTTTGTGTTTAAATACAGTCTCAATTGCCCACTGATTATTTTAGTCAGTAAAGGTCTATTGAATATTGTAAAACACAAGCATACAATGATCCGTTTACACCCACAGTATTGTCTAGTCCTGCTCTGAATAATTCCTGCAGAGAAATTAATATTTCATTATTTCTCTGACGGCCTACATTAAACTGAATTATATTATTGTAGATTTGTAGTTCACAAAAAGCATGAATAATTCATGTAGTTTGTAATGTCAGTATGTTAATTCACAATAATATCTTTTTTATTGGGCATATTTGCCCTTAAAAACTAAAAGCTGTTTAAATGCTGTCCACGGCACATTTGTAGGAGTTCACGGAAAAAGTGTTTATCTGATTTGTGTGTGAATGGTTTCTTTCAGTCTTTCCAATAATTTCAGCTTCACAAACTGATTTATTCACAAATTGAATTGATCCAGTTATTGAGTTGCTGGTCACAGGAGTTAATACCATTTTGGTTTGTTTCTCTCACGAAGCTGTCATATGATATTAGTTTAATAGTGCATGAGTCATATAGACTGTTTTTAAGATACTTTTTGTTTCCCCTTTGTGTTCCTCAGAAGAAAGTCATGCAGGTTTGGATGTAGATGAATAAAAGATGACAGAAATATCACTTTTTTTTCTTTTTATAACTCACTTATTTCTGTAGACTGTGAGGCTGTGTGATGAATTTAGATGAAGATTCGTAGTTTATCTGGATTGTTCTGAGAAATACTTGATTTTTCTGCAGAAAATGTATACTTCAGTTTGTAATGTTACTGTGTTTTAATGCTAATTTGGCAACATTTTATCATTCACTTTTTGTGTTAAGACCTGTTAAATATATTGCTTAGTAAAATGCATAATTTCTTGTTGTAGAAAGCCATAAAACACTTATATAAACACAAATATATATATATATATTTATATATAAAGCAACTTACAAGGTGCTTACAGGCACTTCGGCCAAACCTCTGCACCATACTGCAATTTACAGAGATCATTATGGCTTTAGCCATTAACATTAACTGTGTTAAATCCAGACAAGAAGATTTAAAGAGCACTCATTAGCAGAAGAGGGCAAAATAATTATGAAAGTTAAGACATTAAGTACAAAATATAAACAGAGCGAGAGCACAAGAGCAAAAAGTGTAGAGCGTGTGTAAAAGTACATCATTAAATAAATGTGTCCCTATACTTTCATCTTCTAAGCGTAAAAAGAAAGTCACAGTGTCAGCAAGTAAACCTGCATTTAAACCAGTCCTAAGAAACAGAAGGAGATGAAATTGCTCAAAGGGTGTCTAATCCATTCCAGGTCATAGCAGCAGTCAATTTCTGCTGACAAAGGGAAAGCTCAGAGGCAATTTATAGAGTAAAGAGTTAATGATCCTTTTCATATTCACACATTCTTATATGTTTGTGTCTGTTGAGTGTTTTAAAAATAGAATAGAATAGAATAGAATAGAATAGAATAGAATAGAATAGAATAGAATAGAATAGAATAGAATAGAATAGAATAGAATAGAATAGAATAATTATGAAGATTATGAAGCATAAAGTTGCTCTTTAATAGATCATGTTTCTTCTAACATTCACTAAGAAATGAGAAGAAATGAGACTGTAAGGTAAATCATTTGGTATTGTATGAGTTTAATGAGAAATGTTTGAGCTGTAAGATGTCTTCTGAAAGTCTGGATTATTTCAGGTTACTTCGCTGCAGAATCAAACAGTCAAGAGATGGGTACATACTGTACGCTTCTGCAAGCAATTTGGCTGACTGAGACAAGTTTTAAATATCCTAAAAGATATATATATTTGAAATTTGTACAGATGTCCTGTAGGTAAGACTGTAAACACCAATGAATGTGCATGATCTTTCGTAATCTTTACTAGTTGGTAATTGTTCATATGATGATGATCATCATGCAGAATAAATGCAGAATCATGAATAATGCAGCTTTATAAAACACACAAACAAATAACAATGAACAGAATAATAAGTATGAGACAAACATTGAGAAATGATTAGGGGTCTGAAGGTTATCTGTGTGTTTCCTGTATCTGTTTGTATATTTTGATTAGTTGGACCTGTGGTTGACCTGCTGGATCTGTTCAGTACAGTCTGCTTTAGATTTAGATGATGTACGGGGAGCATAAGAAAGGGTCTTTAATCGATATGGCCACTTCTATCACTCATCTTCTCTGTCCCGGACACACTAGAGACATCCTACAATCTGACAAAGATTTCAGAAACACGATTCAACTGCATGCCTCTCGATAACCTTCCCATTTCTTTTATACTCTATTTCTCTGTCAGTCAGATGTGCAAAGTTGCTGTACACTCCACTTATCTGCAAACTAATTTCCTAAAGTCTGCATCTTAAGAGGAAAGACGGGCTGGAATCTCATCCTCGCTCCGACTGATTCCATCAGTGTATTAGCATTTAAACATTTCAGACATTAATCTTTCTTTTGCTGGAGAACAGATGCCTCTAGGTGGTTGCTAGGCACCTCTGAGTGGTTGCTAGGTTCTTCCAGGTGGTTGCTAGGGTCTTCTAGGTAGTTGCTAGGGTCCTCTGACTGGTTGCTAGGGTCTTTAGGATGGTCACAAACCCTGCAGGGTGAGTTTAATAATGTTTAATACTCTAGGGTTAGATGTTTTCTTAAATCTATCATTCTGTACAGTATGAGCCATAAATAGTGCCAATAAGAGTTTGACAGAGAGCTGTGTGACACATATGTAACCATGTTTTTTAATTTACAGATTCAGAACATCTGCTCTAATCCGCATAATTACAAACTACAAGCCAATTAAATGAATATGTTTCTTAATGTAAATAAGTTTTCAATTCTATTTCCAGCGAAGTTAGTTAGAATAACATGTACAGTAACTCTTCTAGCTATATGTGAGCTTTATAACCTATTGAGATATGAAGTGTATGTGTGCTGTATAGCAGCTCACCTGGCCTTTAAGTGAGTAGGTGACATAATGGTTGTAGGCATGTTTTATAGAAATCAATCAATAGTCTTTGTTGTGGTGCAGAATGGTCAATAGCTACCACAAAAAAATACACAATAAAAGCAGTGCTACACTTATACGCCACGAACAATTAAATGACTGACATTAAGTGTGCTTGACTATTATTGGATTTAGTCCGTGTGTGATTTAAGTGCATTATGGCTAATGAGAATGCCATCCATATGGAGGTGATTTAAGACCCAGTGAAGCTGTATTTCTCGTAGAGATCATCACTTCTTACATCATCAGCTGTGTGTAGTGAAGTGCATCATGGTAAAGTAACATTTAATCATCTCTGCAGGTCATGTGAAATTGTAGTGATCTTCACCACCGTCAGAGGAAATCACTGCACTGTTGGTCACCATGTGATGAGTGAAGGCATTTAGATGTTTGATGTGAAATAGCATGCAGTGACATTCTGCCAGTCATTTAAAACAAGAAACAATTCATTTGCTTTCATGTCAACTCTGCTTATCACATGGTGACCAACAACATCCATCCTTATGCAAGATCAACCAACCAGCAGTCATTATTGTATATCACACATTATTGCTACTTAAAGAAACTAGTGCTGTCACAAGAATAATATTACACTCTTAAAAATGGTTCCTAAAATAATCATCTTTTACTTAAAACATTAACATTTAAATGCTTGTAAATGAAAAGGTAAATGATACTGGTCATAAATAGTAAGACCTCTCTCTCTCTCTCTCTCTCTCTCTCTCTCTCTCTCTCTCTCTCTCTCTCTCTCTCTCTCTCTCTCTCTCTCTCTCTCTCTCTCTCTCTCTCTCTCTCTCTCTCTCTCTCTCTCTCTCTCTCTCTCTCTCTCTCTCTCTCTCTCTCTCTCTCTCTCTCTCTCTCTCTCTCTCTCTCTCTCTCTCTCTCTCTGTGTCTCTCTCTCTCTCTCTCTCTCTCTCTCTCTCTCTCTCTCTCTCTCTCTCTCTCTCTCTCTCTCTCTCTCTCAGTCACTCCAAACCTCCTGTAGGTAGTTCCTCAGACTTGTGGTATCAGATTTGCTGAGGTTTCACACACGTCGGACAGACTGGAGTGAGAACTGGAGCAGAATCTGATCTGAGCGCAGTGATGAAGGTCAGTAAAACCAGCATTCATCCAAAATTTTTGGATATGATTGTGCTACTTAATAAGACAAATAATCTATTCACACCAGCTTTAATAGCGCAAGGAGATTGAGATTTCAGAAGAGTTTAATGTCTTTTGTTATTTCTCAAGCCCCTGACGGTCCCCGTGAGCTCGCGCTGGACACTTCTGCTGCTGAGCGCGTGCCTGACGCTGACGGCGCGCGCGGACTGTGGCGGTGATTGCGCGCTCTGCTCGGCGCGACTGCCGCTTCAACACATAGATATAAACGCTATCGTAAGTCTACTGTTAATTTATACTCTATATGTTAAAGAAATGGATGTTATATTCATTTAAATTGATTAAAACTTATTTCATTTTATTATTTAATGGAAAACTTAAAATAGGACTTTGTAATATTTAAAACACAATGATAAATCGTAATACAATTATGAAATATTTCGAATATTTTTTCGATTAAGATGAAAACTATTATGTCAAAATAATCTTAATAAGTTGATCTTAATAAGTCTGATATACTGTATTGCTAGTACTACTGGAGTCAGATTAGAAAGTAAAAGTAAGATAATTCACAGCTGTATATTGATTATTTGAAATGAAATCAGGTTGGTGTATTGATCTGGATGTATATGACAGCAGTGAAGTGTCATCTGTCTGATAGTCAGATCTTAAAATCTCCATCATCTGAGTGACAGGACTAATCATTCTCATTTATACCGCTAGGCTGCACTAATTCATTCCCTTTAAAACAGGAGTAGATTGCTGAATTTCATTCATTTGGAGCTAAACGTCAGATGCTCAACAAACTGAGACATTTATCAACAGATTAAAAATGTAAAAGCATGTAAAAATGTGATGAAATTGTCTAAAACATTTATAGTATTCTTGGAAAAGCACTATTAATAACTATAAAAAGATCACTCATTATTGATAGTGATTAAAAGATCACAATACCTGGAAGGAACTGTGACAATCTTTAATAAAAATCTAACAAAAATTTAAATGTAAATATAAATATTACATAAGTATAAATACGTATTACATAAATGTAAATTAATTTAAATATACCATGAATATAAAACACACATGTAAAATAATAAACTTTACCTTCACTGTTACAAGAATGTTGAGAAATTGATTGAACAAATTAGATTTTATTGTTATATTTTAGTATTTAAGTAATTGTCCACGGGTCACAGTATGCTACCAAACCCTGTTTGCTGTTGAGAAGATCTTTTATAAAGATTTATTCAACAAGCACTTTTCTATCTGGAACAGACAGATTTGGAGTGACATGAGAGTAAATAAACAGCATTTTTATTTTATTTCTTTAAGGAATATGTGTTAAAGTCATTGCCATGGATGCCGTGGGATTAAAATATACACTGCAATTTTGTTTTGGACAGCATGTGGTTCAGCAGGTGTATTATGTTCACATTCATAATGTCACTCTGTATTAATGTTTCCATGGTTGCCACAAGCTTAGCAGAACCTCTGAACGCCTCCTCATTCCCCTATCACCCAAAACACACCCGCACATTTACATTCTGCCCTGTTGAAGACTGACAAAAGAAGCTTGAGAGAGAAAGTGAGTGTTTTATATATTTGATGTCAGCCAGCAGCGTTCTCTGATGCGCTCGTTATTTGTTGGGACTGTTTTCGTGAGAGAGCCGTTTATGATGTGTGCGTGTTTCCACAGGAGTGTGTGTTGGAGTGTGAGGAGCGTCTGAACGCAGGCAGCTCCTGGAGTCTGTGCAAACGCTTCATGCAGAATGCTGATAACACACCTGAGCCAGCTTCCACCGAAGACCTGGATGCCCAACAGCATCACGTAGACAAGAAGTACGGCGGCTTCATGAAGCGTTACGGAGGTTTTATGAAGCGCTACGGAGGGTTCATGAAGCGTTACGGAGGATTCATGAAGAAGTCTGCTGAGCTCTACAGGACGGAGCCTGAAGATATTGACCGGGGCAGAGCAGTCCTGACCAATCACGACCTCGAAGCGCTCGCCAATCAGGTCGAGGCTGACGGCGAGAGGGAGGCGGCTCTGGGAGGAGCAGGAATGGCCAAGCGTTATGGCGGCTTTATGAAAAGAGAAAGGCTTTATGACCTGGAGAGTGAGGTCAGGCCGCTGCAGAAACGTTACGGTGGTTTCATGAGGCGGGTGGGCCGACCCGAGTGGTGGCAGGAGACCAAACGTTACGGAGGTTTCTTAAAACGCTCCCCTGAGGAAGATGAGAATGAAGACTCGTTAGAAATCGAGAAGAGATATGGAGGATTCATGGGATATTGAGCTGGTCTTTCATTTCTCATCTAGACTCTAGATTGTGAGCCTACAGAGACAGAAAAACATGCCTCATAGTGCGTAAAACAGTGTTCATGATGTCTTTATAGTGGTTTAATGTGATTTAACGTGAATAAGGCTTTCTTAAAGACCAAGGATGTACTGTCTTTACATCGACATCAGAATCTAAATTCACGTGTACATGTGCTGAGCTGTGTAGCAGATTTAATAAACACGTTTGAGTTCATTTCAACACTCAGTTCTGGTTCCCTGCATGTCTTTATTCTGTTCTTTATTCTATTTACAAGTATTTTTTACCTTATCTATCTGTAAAGAGTGCAGGTGTGTTTTATTTGAGAATAACAAGCTAAAGATGTTGCACATTTTATCTGACCGGTCTGCATGAGACACTTTCTCAAAAGAAAACTTTAGATGAGATGTTACTCAATGTCCCATTAGACAATGAATGTCTATTATTCTGATAGCCGTCTGAATTTTACTCTTCAGTTTAATTAAACCACTGCAACAGAAAGAATGCTGTGAAACATCCTCATTTCATAACACATCATTCTTCTCGGCTTTAAGTGCTCTGTACCTTAAGAGTCTTTTGTTTGCGAGTAAAAGCAAGTTGCTTTATTTCTCTGAATTGTGCTGAAACGCTGATGATTTCTTAGAGCTGGAGTCAAGTGTACAGAAATTGTCTGATTCATGTCTTGAGTTGGAGGTGAAAAGCAATTCCACTAATGGAACGACTGTTATGAAACAGTGGCATGAAAATCCATCCGATCTTTATCTCTGATAGTAGTTCAGTCTTTATTAAACACTCCTCTTTAAAGTGCACTACACTAAACTACAACAGATTATCAATATCTATCTGAATGTGTTTTATACACTGAGTCACCTTTGATCTTTTACATAATAAACACTGGTGTGAGGCCTTAAATCAAAACTTATTCTCGGCTCGTAGGAAAAGCTGTTGAATGCTTTTTTCATTTGTAATTCACTTTGGATAAAAGCATCTGCTAAATGAATAAATGTAAATCAATTTCCTTAACAGGCATCACTAAAACATTATGCCCATTTATGTGTCTCAAAGAACACTGAACTAAAAAAAACTCAAATCGGCAACAGTATTACAGTAAAATGTGTCCCCAATCCAAACCTCTTATTATGGACCTCATTAATTTGTCACTTTTGAGATGTCAAGAATGATTTGTGGGAAATAAAACGATATTTCTCCCTTCAAGCCTCCTGTGGGTCCTGAAAACCAATGACTTATAATCATTAGTCCATATTGATTTAGAACCCATTTAGGGCAGTGACACCCAGAGGACACTTAGAAATATTAACTGTTGATTTTTCTCAGTTAGAACTATAAAATAATATATGTTTTATTTCATTTTCATTCAATTGTATTAATACAGCACATTTAAACACATCATTGAACTTTACATGAAGGGCTTTAAATAAAACAGCAATAGTAAAACCAAACAAACAATATCACTAAGCCACCTCAAGAGCAAACCAAACATATGAACTAATCATGCTTTTTTAGTTTGCTTTAAAGGAAAAAGACAAACAATATATGATTAAAGAAAGTTCTTAACATTATCAATGATAGTTTTAAAAAAGTACCCGAGCCTTAGACTGTTGTGTATATAATCCTGTTTGGAAAGCTGACAAAAGTGCTTTCTATAAAACCGCATATCTAAAACATAAAATCAGTAATTCCAAAAAACATTAAATACCTCAAACAAAAAATGAAACAAACCAGTCTATGTAAGAGCAAGTAAATGTATTAATGAATCATTTTCATCTTAGACTGTTGTGTACATAATCCAGTTTGGAGTCAAACCCCTGGTCTGGACTAGGTGAAAGGTTACCCAGGTGGTTCATTAAACTTAAAGCTTGTAGATCCATTGAATGGATATTTTGAGAAATGTCTCAGTGGTTTTGTGTATAAACAGTGGAAGTCAATGGGGGCTGGTGTTGTTTAAATATCTTCTTTAGTGTTCAGCAAATGAAAGAAAGTTATAAAGTTATGAGGATGAATAGATTACGAGTGATTTTAAGTTCAGGTTGAAGTCACTCCAGTGACAGTACGAACTTTATTTCAGTGCGCGCTTGAAAGTCCCCGGGCGTCAAATGGTTAAACATATGCCGCGCCCATCACATCCTGTCCCGTTAGTACACCAGTACACCACTCCATACACTAACACTAAACACTGAACTTTGTCTTTAGGGTAAACACGAAGAGTTATAACCGGACACACGGGCCGAAGGTCGACCGCGTAACCGCACGATTAAAATCACCCGAGTGGAGCAGAGCTGCGCGCAAAGCAAAACCAGAGAGCCGAGACCCTAAAGGAGGAGAAGGGCTTTAAAAACACCATTTATACATGCAAAAATACTGTCTGTAGCGTCGTGTATGTACAGTAGTAACATTGTAAGCTTTGCATCCCCGGGATCTTTTCGCCATCACTATGAACTTCTTGCTGGAGACGCTTTGGATGCTCGTCATGTCGCTGTTCTACAGCTTAGAGGCGCTCGTCCGGTTATTCATACCGCCCGGGAGGAAGAGTGTGTCCGGGGAGCTCGTGCTGTTGACCGGGGCGGGCGGAGGCATCGGGCGACTGATGGCCCTGGAGTTCGCGCGCCTGGGTGCGCGCCTCGTGCTGTGGGATATCAACGAGGGGGGCAACAAAGAGACAGCGCGCATGGTTCGAGAGACGCACGGAGTGCGCGTGCACGCGTACACCTGTGACTGTAGCGACCGGGAGGAGGTGTACAGGGTCGCCAACCAGGTAACAAAGTTAAATGCTGGAGTAACATTAACAGATGAATTTTAACATGAAACAGCTTTACAGAAAATACATCATGGCAATAGACATTATACAGTATAGAAATGAGAGGAATAAATTATATAAAAACAGGAAAATTCTACAATACACGGTATTAAGGAAATGTATAGATTATATATCATTTCAGGAGTGAAACATTAAAAATTCAGCAAATTTTAGGAGCTCAAAGTCTTCATATTTATAATGTACATTCTTGAAAAAAATGTTTTTGTTTGTTTTACATTGTAGGGTTAAATATAAATGTCATGATCAGTTACATTGGAATTATACCTTCATTAGATATACTACATTATATATATATTATTTTGTTGAGTTGTGTATTTCTCAGTACGCTGTAATTAGTATTTTTAATAACATGTTGAATATTTTACAGTCTAATAAAAAAAGAGTTATTTATGATTGTTATCTTTGTTTTATTTTAAGGTCAAGCGTGAGGTCGGTGATGTCACCATTTTGATAAATAATGCTGGGATTGTTACTGGGAAGAAGTTCATGGATTCTCCTGATGCTCTGATAGAGAAGACTATGGAGGTCAACAGCCTCGCTCACTTCTGGGTCTGTAAACACTGTCTGTTTACTGTTATAGTGTGAAAATTAAACACATTGTACCCCAAACTATTTTAAAATCAATCGTGTACGTCATATGTCTCTCTCCTGTTAGACGTACAAGGCATTTCTCCCGGCAATGATCGCTGGTAATCATGGTCATCTGGTCAGCATTGCCAGTTCTGCTGGACTTATTGGAGTCAATGGACTGGCAGGTACGTCTTCTTATCTATACATATACACACAGAATGAAAGAAATGCACGTGTTCACATTCAACACATGCTTTTAAACGCAGATTACTGTGCGAGTAAATTTGCTGCGGTTGGCTTCGCTGAGTCTATTGCCCTGGAGCTGTTGGCGTCCGGCTGTGATGGAATAAAGACCACTATAGTCTGCCCTTTCTTCATTAACACTGGCATGTTTGAAGGCGCTAACACAAAGTAAGAATAAAATGCTTCGCATATGGCTAGCAATATAATAATATGTGTGTATGTAAAATAACATAATATATAATAATGTGCATATTTCTTCATTATTAAGGCTGGAGATTAAGTAGAGTTGAATATTGAACAAGTTTTTGCATGCATGTTGTTCACCTTTAAAACATTTAAAATATCTGTGAATAAACGGAATATATTATTATTTACATAAGTCACATAACATGCTTTCATAGACTGTAAAAACACTTTACATCGTTGTAGAAGATGGTGTGAAACTCCATGATTGATAGACCTGATCTGTAATTTTTTCAGCTGATTCAGTGTGTTGATAGTGGTGTGTGTGTGTTTGCAGATGGCCCAGACTCATGCCTATATTAGAGCCGGAGTATGCCTGCAGGAAAATCGTGGATGCTGTTCAAAGGGATCAGGTTTATCTGTACATGCCTCGTAGCATTTACATGGCCATTGCTATGAAGAAGTAAGTCATAGTGAAGCCTGTGTTTACATACACTGCTTGCACAGGTTGACCCACACGCTCTCTATAGATGCAGATCATTGTGTTTTTAACACCTGTCTGCTAGATGTTTGCACAGAGCTTATTTGTTCATTCATGTGTACAACCAACACAATCTCATGGGAATTTGTGCATATTTTACAAGGTGGCGAATTTGTACAATCTCATTTGATAGTGGGCCTTTATTGTTGCTTTTCTCTAGTAATCGTATGTTTTTATACGATTCACATCATACGAATTAGCCACCCATAAAAAATCTTTAAATTGCCGTGAGATCAAGTCGGTATAGAATAGCTCAAGCAATTTGTACTTCAAGAAATGTGATGAGAATTGTTTGAGCTCATATGAAATGCCACAGTTTGTTCACCATTCAGTCTCGGTTCTGTCTAAGGGAAACAATGGAGATGTCAAAGACACGTCATTTGTGAGTTCTTACGAGCGTGAACATGCATAATAATCTCTTTCTGTGTCTTACTCACAGTTTCTTACCCACTAAAATTGGTCTGCTGCTTGGTGAATATCTGGGAGCGTTCAGCTTCATGGCTAAGTTCAAAGGTCATGGAAAAAAGAGCAACTAATTTCAGCCGTTAGAAGAGTTGAGTAACAACCAGTGGACTACGTGGATGAATCACAGCCGGTCAGGAAGTGTGACAGGAAGTGCTGCTGTGCGTACTGTGTAGGTCTGCTTCTGCAAATCGAGAACATGCAATAATTTAACCTGACAATTCTGAAAAGCACTTACTACATGTATTTTCTGCACCTCCATTTTAACCGTAACAGTAAATCAGTTTCTGGTTTTTAAATAATTTAAACTCATCTTGTGTCAGGTGCACTTATAGCAAGAAACGTTTTTATGGCAGATTTTTCAGTACAGATTTGCACATATTTGACCTTACAAAATATTTCAGAAGATTTTGCTCATCCGTTATTGTAACTATTTTAAGAATTTAGATTGCACACCATATATATGACACTTAGTACTTTCTCCTTGACCAAAACTGTATCTTGATGTATCTGAAGTATTTTATAAGTTACCTCTTATTTTATGACTGATGGATTATATGAAGAAATGTGCCTTTTAATTGTACTTATTATTATGGCTCTTATTAATACATATAAACATTTGTGTAATATTGAAAGTGGCCTTTTATTCGACACACACTGCATCACTGCATCATACACTCACATATTCACAGGACCGGGGCTAGTTGTCACACGTTTTACTCTGGTAATGATTAACTTGAATAGTTTTGTTTCTGTATGGATACTGTGTAGGCTACAAAAGCTATTGAACATTTCCTCTGTTATATCATACACTCTTAAAAATAAAAGTGCTACAAAAGGTTCTTCACAGCAATGCCATAGAAAAAACATTTTTAGTTTCCTTAAAAGAATGTTTTGTACTATTTTAGAGAAGCTTTTTCCACTACAAAGAGCCTTTTGTAAAACATTAATCCATGATTCTGTGAATTCTTTTATGGCATAATGAATCACCTTCATTTGTAAGAGTGTAAGAATAAGATTTAATCTTCCACAACATATCTGTATTTTATTGCTTATCAGCTAAATTATTAACCAAAACAAAATCATTTCATGAAACAAATATAAAATAACTGATGGCTTTTTTGAAGTGTTAATGAGTCTACCTGTGCTGTAGTGGGGTATATTGTTATAGTCCCTATTTTCAATGGTTTTATGTAAGCGCGTTTCTTTGTTTTAATGTTAAAAAGCAGATGAGAGTCTGTCTCACGTATTAGTGAGTCACACATTAGTCATCAGGGAGCATGACATGAGGAGGAGTGTACAGAGACCACACATCAACACTACTGCCAATGAGGCCACACTAATATAAACCCTGTTTATATTTTACTAAAGTCCTGTTAATAGAGGCCAGACATCAGAAAATTATCAGTCTACACAAAATTATCTATTTTATAAAAATAGAAATAAAATACATGTGTTATGAATGTGACAAAAAAGAATGTTCATGTGTTCATTTATGAGGAATATGGACTGCACTTTATCAGACTATGAAAATTCATGATTTTAACATAAACAAATGCTTTAAAAACTTTGAGAGAGACCTCACATGAGGATTTAAACCAGCAAATATTGACATCTGAACTATCAGTATGATGAAAACCTTTAATAACACTTTGATATCGTTCACGGTAAGTTTGACATTTGCATGGAATTGATCGTAAATCTCAGTGACCCTTGGTCTTCTAAAAAGTAGTTTCCAAGTTTTCTTTAAATCAGACACATTTTAGCTTATTGCAGTATATGTAGGAGTATTGCACCCCCATGTGGACAGTAAATACAATTTATGCACACCTGAAAATAAGTCTAGATGTTGTGCTTTTGGACTCAAATTCGACATCCAACACACTGCCAAAAAAACTCTCTATTATGCAAAAATAAACAAAATGTTTCAAAACATAGACATGACAGGTGGATTTGTGCTGTATTTCTTTTTTCCTCTTGTTTGTGAACCTGTTAAAACAAACCTATAACTAATGTTTGGGTCACAAAACACTGTGTGACCACTAGTCTTCATTCCAAAACAACTTTGAGCTTTACTTTATCAACATTAATTATTGTTTATTTAATTGTTTTTTTTTGTTCAGGCTATTACAATATATACAGATACCTAAACACAAGTGAACAAACAAAATACACACATGCAGTTTTTAAAAAACCATACACAGTCAATCAAACGTCTTAAATAAGGTCTGTCATTGATAGTGTGAGGTATTAGCTGTTCTCTCCTGTCACGGCACTGGAAACACAGGGTTCATAATGTCCCTCCTCTGATAGTGTGTCACTGTTTCAGTGATTTTGTATGAGCACACATGCGCTGGCCGCTTCTGTGAAATCAGTAGGGTTTTCCTCCGAGGGCCATAATGATCTGCTCTCGCTCCTCAGCGGTCGGCATATCCGGTTTTATTCCGTCACGTCGCCGCTGAACCATCACGGCATGCTGAGAGTGAAAAGAGACAGACAAGTACAGAAGAGGCAAACATGAATCATAACTTTCATGGCAACTTCAATCTCAATTGTTGCCTCTTCTGGCTTTCTACAGAACAATAATTGTCATTCTGTTTAAAAATGTAATACTTAGTATACTTACCCAGTACTTCCTGCAGTTTTTATACCTCAAGAAGTATGCAGAACACATGTTCTTATCGTAATTATATGCATCCAGACATTTTTGAGAACCATCGCTTTCCTGTGCAAAAAAATCTAGATATAACAGTGCGGTAAACTACAGATTAAAGTCTAATACTACAACTACTGCTTCTGTATTAAACATTACACGGTAAGGTTTTTATTGTTACAATTTCCATATTTTAAAATAGCAGTAGCCATCAAAATGACACAAATGGATTCATGGGTTTAATGTTTACACTACTGCACAGCATTTATTTTAGTACAACCTCACAGAAATGACCATTTCAGTCAAAACTCATAAAATGTAAATTTTAACATTATTTAAATAGTATACTATTCTCAAACTGGAAATGTTATTCAATTCAATGTTATTTGTATAGCTCTTTGATCATTGTACCAAAGCAGCTTTACATGTATGGAAAGATAACAGTCAGTGGTCAGGGGTTCAAAAAAACTCTCCATGTGTAATCCGTAATAAAGGACACAAATTGCCATTGATCGCATCTATAACTCGCTATGCAGTTACAAGACACAGACATTTACTTACTTAAGAGAGTGAATAAAAATGAATTATATATAATGTGGTAGATGTGATTTTAATTTAACAGGGCCATGGGTGCAAGGAAGTTGTCTTGTTATGATGATTAGGTGAATTATGAATGGGTTCCCATGTATGCTGGATAACTATTAGTAGCTTTTAACTGTTATAGTGTACATGTTGTACATAGTTTATTAAATCTGAAATGAAAAGTGTGTCTGACCTCAATGCAAGGGTTGATATCCGCATTCCGGACCTTGCGAACACTGGATTTACTGGTCATCCTCCAAATTCATCTGTTTCACTGCTGGATATTACACAAAAGTGTCAAATAATATTTAAGTGCAATCCACAAGTTTGTGGGAACAAATAATGTTTAAAACAAGGTGGACTAGAAAGTAACCTAACTCATCCCTTACGATAATGACCCATGGTTTTAATACAGCAACCAAGATATTGCAGTAAAACTGTGATAATAAAAATGGTAATCAATCCACCAAATAACGTTTTTCTGCATTAACTAAAATAAAACCAAGATATATTCAACTATAAAACGTAAAAGTTAGCAAGCGCTGCACTAACCTCACTGTCATTCAAACCTGTGAGGAGAACGATAGCACTAGCTAAGCTAAATGAAACTTTGCGTATAAACTTCTCTGTTTCTATCGGAAAAATCACGCTGGAAACAGCAAAGGGTGCTTGTTTGGATGTAAGTAATAAGTTTATTTTGCAAGTACTCACATTGACGTTTCGCACAAGAACATTCAACCTTCCCTCATGTCACAACAAGCGTCACACTAAAAACACGGCGCAATCAAACCGGGTTTACCTTTGAGTGACTGACAGGCGTCGATAGCCAATCAAAACATTTGTAGGCGGGACTCACTGGTGACGTTTGTGTAGATTGGCAGCTATTTGAGCCAATGGAAGAAGGCAAGAGGCGGCCGTCTAAATCTATCGTCTAAAGATATATTGAACGTGTATATTAAGATATATATATATGTTAAGATATATTAAGTCGTGTCGATTGACAGAATCACCGACGAGTCCGTATTTTTCGATTATGCGAAAGGGACAGTGAGTGACAGTGAAATAAAATTTATAGTTTATTACACAAATCGCAAGGTCGAGGGAGGAGGTGGGCGTGGCCAACCTGTAGTTAGGTTGCATCGCAGCGCATACACAATGGCTGCTGGAAAGAGGGGAAAGCAAACAATTTTTAGGCCCGCCGCGTCCAGCAAAAAATATGAGAAAAAAATTATTAAAAATCCGGGGAATAGTTGAAAGTGAAGAAAAACGCCGTAGAAAGGATGTTAACGCTCCCACGGTGAGTTTCACGCCGGTTAACAAAATTGTTACGGCGTTTTTCAATTAAAATATCGGGGTTATTCAAATTATGAGAGAGGGGTGAGCTGGAGAAAAAAGTTTGTGTTAATCAGTGCCCAGCTTGAGAGAAAAGCAGCGGAAGAGCGAACGAGACAGAAAACCGCAAAAAAATCTGTTATTTGTTTGTGTCGCGTCACGTTGCGCGTAAACGAATGTCAATAAACACAGAAAGGCGTGTAGTTGAGAAAAAGTTCTGAAAAGTTTTTTTATTATTATTATTGCAGGATTTTCTCTGAATATAATATCGACAGCACTGCTAGGAAAGCGGTGGCGAAATCATGCGCGTTTAAATGCCGAAAAAATCAAATAAAATGCACGCCGCACACACGGTGCAAATATTTTGACACGGACGTGCACGCGAGGCGAAAGTAAACACGGGCTTTGCGTTAAAATCACGTTTGCGTGTTTGCTGTTGCGACTTTTAATAAACTCTATGGGGTTTTGTTTTGTCGCGTTTTATGAAGTTTTCACTTTCGGAATCGCAGTCGGTGTCCTTATTGACTTTATTCGAGGTGTCAGAGAGTCTTATAAAGTTGCACAGTGTCTCATTATCGGAAGAGAAAGTTGCTTGTCAATAACGCAAACAACCAAAATGGTGGGAGAATGAAGGGGGACTAATTGGGCGATGCTGAACTCCTGCATGTCCATCCTAACTTACTTTCAAGCAGTTTAGTTTGGGAATCGATATTAAATGTGTTTTGCGTTAATTGATTGAACTAGTAGTAAGTAAAGGTGTTAATCATATCAGTGTTGTTGGATGCTGTGATTCAGGGTGTGGTACAGTCCTGCAGAATTCAACGCAGATTTATTATACATCTTGCAATCAAATCGTTTTATATGGATGTATAGGGAGCGTGTGCATGTGATATGGCGCTCTTGCGGGAACGCGCGAGCATCTGGCGAGTGAAATCTTTCGAGTAAAAAGATACATGTAATGAATGAATGCTTTGATGTTCACTTGATGTGTTTTGTTGTGAAGTGTTTTCAGTATGAGTTTGGATAGATGGAGTGAATGGGGAGGGCATGAAGCTTATTGCTCCTGGATGTTCTTTTTTATAACCATTGAGCTGAAGGGGGTCATCGGGTTTACCGCGCAGTTGTTATGAATGTTGTGCAGCTGATATAATGTCTGTGGAAACAATAACAGCACGAGAGTTAAAGTTACCTGTCTAACGTCCTGATTATACATGCAAACTGTATCTGTTTGAAAAACACAGTAAAACGTGTGAAAATGCATATTTAGACCACTTTTCTTTAGAAAAAAAGATGGAGCATTAATAAAGTTAAAACCGAAGTTATGAACTGTGTAATGAAATGGTGAAGTATTATGTTTATGTATGCTTGTCCTCTAAGAATCAGGTGATAAAACATTAAAAAGCCTTTATTTGTAATCTCTAAAGAAATAAAAGTTATTTAAATACAAATGTATTCCTTTAAAGGTTTTTATTATTATGGATTGCATAAGTTTAAAGAATCATTGAAGTAAGGAATTATTTTAATAGTCAATAAATTTAGCATTTCTTTGATTATTACTTGAGAGAATTAAGGATGTTAAAATTGGAACTTTTTTCATCATAAATGTTATGTAAATGTTTACATTTATGTTTACTAAGTTTCAAGTTTTAAGTTTACTAAAACAAACCTGTTAGTCAGAGATGTATAACTTTTTTTGTACATTAAAGTATATATGTTATGCAGAACAATGTATTTAAAAAAAACTGTCAAATGTTTTACCTATTTGTTGTATGTAATCATATGTTTTAAAACGAATAAAGGTCTGATTTAATGAGTAGTAATAAGTAATACATTTTTTAAAAGGTTATAAGATATAGATCATTCCTATGATTTCTTGTGCATGATTTATTTCATTTTTTCGTGCAGGAAACTGTTTTAGTACTGATCATAAAGATTAGCAATATGTTTAACCATATAACATTCAACTAAACATAACATTTCAGCTTTGTGTTGATATAGTTCAGATTCAGTCTTAATATATTTATATTATATTTTACTTTTTTTGTTTTGTTAACAATATATCTAAAATAACTTTAGTGTTAGCACTACAGGGTGACAACCCAATTATTATTAATATTATTTTTATATAATATATAATTTTATGACATTTATCATTTTTAATGTTTATATGATTTTTGTAAGCATTTTGTAATTAATTTTATACTGTTTAGATTAGAGGTTAGAAATGTACTCTCTAAAAACAGATGTGTTAAAAATAACACAAGATGTGTCTAGTTAGGGACAACACACAGATGTGTTGTCCCTAACTAGACACATCTTTGTGTTAATTTAAAAACAACACATTTTGTGTTACTTTTAACTCAACATGTGTTGTCCCTTTTATGTATTTAACACAAAATGACACATTATGTGTTAAACAGCATAACACAAAAAATGTGTTAAAAAATAACACATCCTTTTTTAGAGTGTATGGAAGATATTAATGCATACAAAGTGAAACACAATTTGAATTAAATTCTAAAAATGTTAAAATATACAGAGAGTTTGAGAAACAGCCTTTGAAAACATAAACTCAGGTTTACTTAAAATAGCATTTCTTTGTGTTTGATGACAACCTTACAACTGCATCTAAAGGTTTGATTTTTAAATAATTTCTTGACACTGATTTAGTGGCAGAATTTTCCTTAAACACTTGATTAAGTTAATGCAGGGGCTTTGAACACTGATTCTCAAAATTCTTCTAAATATTCAGTATGTTTTAAAATATATTTGTAAATGTCCATTTCAATTTATAGATCATCAAACCAATATTAAACAACTTTAGACATGATATGTGTTATGAGAATCCCTGACATGTCAAATGATGAAGGTACACAATTTACATAATGCAAAATGTATGTTAATGGATTTTGTACAGTGTTGTGTAGAAACCCTTTTTATACTGAGTATCTTTAGGTTGTCATTAACATGTTTTCTAACAGCTGATTAACTGAGTTCATGAGGTTGATGAGAGAGAGAGATATTTCAGTAAAGAAGGGACAGTGAAAAACACACTGTCTTTTAAAACAAATATACAGGTGTGTATCAGATATTAACACTAGGAAAAGGAAGAAAGGTAAAGCTGTAATTACATGAACTACTATTATTGTTTTCCTGAAGTTTGCTTCTAATGCTTTGTTATATTTTTTCATTACTTTAAATAAAGTAAACCATACCCATTACAAAACATCACAGTAAACTTCTGTCAAAATAGTAAAAAAACAAGTGATAGTGTTTTGTGTTTTATCTCTTCCACCACATTCTGTTGACCTGAAATGTATGATTTGATGTATATGTTGATGTAACAGATTGTGCTGTTGTTGATGTTGGTGCTTTTTACCTTTATAAGTGCTTTTGTCTAACCCTTTAAATACATGTGAAATACATCAATTGAACAGTTTAACATACAGTAAATTGAACAGTGAAATACATTTTTGATCTGTACAGGCGGTTTCCCTTTCAAGTAAAAAACACAAAAGTTGTAAATATACTGTATGATAGTACTGAATGCTCCAGTCACTATGTTATATTTTACAAATGTATACAAAGAAAACAAATTAAGACTCATTTTAGTTTTAGGTAAAATGTACATTTTAACTTTTTATGTTGCTATAAATTAATTTAGCATCATACAGACATTGAATACAGATATCTGATGATGTCATTACAGTGTCTGCACTAAATCACACTTTATAAAATGTGTAAAAGAATTTAATTAATTGTCCCAAATTTTAATGATCTAAAGCATTCTTCCTGTTAATTTAAAGATCATGTACATGTCTTTTATGCATACAAAGTCTTTATATCCTTTATAACATCTTTGTGCTTTAAATATGCATTTCTCATATATCTTTATTTTTTATTTATCTTACTGTATTGACCGGCACCTGCTGCACTACAGCCTCATTTGATGGATTAATAATATCTTGATGATAAAGGTTGTAACTTCTGTACCTCTGGTGGCTTTAAATAGAACAACAGTAAACATTCAGTACATTTTGTTTTATTAGTGTATTGACATGAATGTGTTCATATGATCTGCTTTCGTCCCAGTGATGCTTATGTTTAGGAGTACAATCTGTAAGTTAGTTATGTTGTCCTGTGATATTTGTTTGAATAAAGGACAGTAACTTGTTAGAGAAGCTTGCTTGTGTTGACTTTTAATCTACATTACAAATGTTTTTGCCACTTTATCACTTGATTTGTGTTGTGCTGCATAATGTTTATGTGGAAAATAACCGCATTGAAGTTATTGTGTTGGCAACAGAAGTGACACAGAACCTATATTTTTGATATAAGATTTTTCTGGAACTTAATCTGGAATTTAAAGCTACTGGTTACAAAAGTTTTAAGTAAAATTTAAGTGATTGTAAGTTCATTTTAATTAGTAAATAATGACAACGTGTGTGTTTTTGGGGGGTGAACTCTTTGTTAAAGTCCAAACTGATGGCATGAATCATGAATTTAGTATTTGTAGTATTTGTCATTGAATTAAGTATTTGTGGATGGTTTTATTGATGATGTTTGAAGAACACTTGTAATGGATTGTTTCTCTGTCTGTGTTGTCTGTAGGGCCTTGTATCTCTGCTGTGTTAAAGATTTGGACTTTCTCACTCCGTCTCTGCTGGGACACATCGCACGCGTCCACCACATGGCCTGCTGCCGCTAAGTCTCCATGGCGACCGTATCTCCCGATGACTGCCCCGCAGTGGCAGAGCGCTGTCGGCCGAGGAAGAGGAGGGTGGAGGGAAAAGTGAGGAAGAACTTCTCCTGTCAGTTGTGTGAGAAGTCCTTCAACAGCTTGGAGAAGCTGAAGGTTCACTCGTACTCTCACACGGGAGAGAGGCCGTACCGCTGCACGCACAACGACTGTAACAAGGCTTTTGTCTCCAAGTATAAACTGCTACGGTAAGCTTGATCACTTGCACTTTTATGGGCTAATGCAAATCTGTTGTGTCTTGCTGATGCTGAACCATAGGATAAAACAAATTTCAAGCGATCGAAACCTTTAAACAGGTCTCAGACTATATAGTGACCATAATTTGTACAAAGTGTTCTTAGATCAGCATCATTTGTTTGAGGTTGAAAAAACATCAGACATAGTTCTAACTCTACCCATAAGAAATCACAGATGAAATCTCTTTAATGTCTCAATTATTTTTTCTAGACATCAATAAGATTAAATGGAAAGCAAATGAAGCAAAACGTTGGTTAAGTCTCATGTGTATCTCAGAAATTTCTCCTGAGAAAGAGTCAGAAATCTCACAAATGTCTGTGATTTAAGTTTCAGAACAACACTCTAAAAACAGATGTGTTAAAAATAACACAAGATGTGTTGTCCCTAACTAGACACATCTTTGTGTTAATTTAAAAACAACACATTTTGTGTTAATTTTAACTCAACTTGTGTTACTTTCAACTCAACATGTGTTGTCCCTTTTATGTATTTAACACAAAATGACACATTATGTGTTAAACAGCATAACACAAAAAATGTGTTAAAAAGTCTACAATCAATATCAAGTCAATATTACTGAAGATTTCAATATGAATTCAAACATTTCTCATCACATTTTAGAAGACACATCTGAGACTAAGTGAAGTATAAACCCTTCTGATTTATATTGATTTTCATGCATTGCCTAAGATGGTATTGAAAATGTCTAATAAAAAAATGTTGAACAACGTAACCCTAAAATCAAATGGCAAAGTTGAACCAGGAACATACTAAACGTGGTGAAATCGTTGTAAAGATGATTGTGTATTTATTGCTGGAAAACTCATTCTTGAATGGTCTCATGCAGGCACATGGCTACACACTCGCCAGAAAAGACACACAAGTGCAGCTACTGCGAGAAGATGTTCCATCGTAAAGATCACCTGAAGAATCACCTCCACACGCACGACCCCAACAAAGAAGCCTTCAGCTGCACAGAATGTGGCAAGAGCTACAATACCAAGCTGGGCTTTCGAAGGCATCAAGCCCTGCACGCCGCCCACCGCGGAGACCTCACCTGTCAGGTGTGTCTGCAGCCGTACCCGAGCACCCCTCTGCTGCTGGAGCACCTGCGCGGCCACGCCGGGAAGAGCGCCAGCGCCACGAAAGAGAAGCGGCATCAGTGCGAACACTGCGAGAGGCGTTTCTACACCCGCAAGGACGTGAGACGTCACCTGGTCGTGCATACGGGACGCAAGGACTTCCTGTGCCAGTACTGCGCCCAACGCTTCGGCCGCAAAGACCATCTTACCCGCCATGTCAAGAAGAGCCACGCTCACGATCTGCTTCGGGTCAAGGCGGAGCCCGTGGACGTGACGGAGCCGCGCTCCTCGCCGACATCCGGGCCTCTTAGGTATCCGCCGGGTCACGCTTCTTGCTCGCCGCCGCCGCCCTTGAGGGCGGAGCTTGAGAGTTACCTGCTGGAGCTACAGGCGGAGGATACGCCCAAGCTGAGCGCTGCTACCGTGGCGACGGGAGATACAGCGTCGTCCCTGGACTTCCTGTCTCCGCTGTTTAACTTTCTGCCTTACAGCCAAGGGGCGGGACCTGCGTTAGGAGTGCCTTACAGCCAGGACGAGGGATTACCGCTGACTACGCCCATGCAAGACACGCCTGAGTCTCTAAGCCTCCTTCACACGCTCACCTCACACACCAACACTCTCGCTCCGAATTATACACATCCACCATCTCTGAATACAACCACCACCCTGCCTCGCTTCCACCAGGCCTTCCAGTAACCCAAATCCACACTTTTAATAATCGTAGCACTTAATTGCCTTTATATTCACCATTGCCTTTAATCCAGCCCTTAATTGCCCAGCGAATGTTCACCCTACTCAAGCCAGTACCGTGTCATGAAGGAACTTCTTGGGGATAATTTAGTGATGTTTTCTAAGCAATCATATGCCGACAACTGTAACTAAAAGTGAAATACACTGTTCATGTGTGTTTTCAGAGCAGCACTTGGTTTGCAGTGAATTTTTGCTCACAAAACGGCCGTCAGAGAGAGCGCAGCTTTCGAGCCCTCTCATCAGCACTTTGAACTTCTAGTGATGTGGAAGTTCCATCAAAGCTAAAAGATGTTATCTAATGTAGTAGATAGTTTGGAATGTCATTTCGTTTGTCTGTCTGTATGTTTCTGTGGCTCATAAACTGTTGGGTACTGAACTACCAGCGTTTTAGTGACCGTGTCACACCTCTTCACAGCCAAAGGCAACCAAACCCCTCATAGCTATAGACAGGAAGGCTCATCTCGTGACGTTTCTGATTTGTTTTTGATGGCTGTTTGCCGTCATGCTGCTGCTCATTGTAAGAGCCTCGACGGACACCAGCACAAAACTGCTTCACAATACAAACCAACAAAAGGGAAAGATGGACAGTCTCTCTTTCTCACACATACTCATCCTTCTCTCGCTCTCTCATCCACCAGAATGCTGGCTGTTGCACTGATCAAAGCTGTCGACGTTCATATCAATCTTTGCTGTGACAAGTGAAGCTCGCAGCGTAAAACTCCAAAACACAAAACCTGATCTGTGACAGACCCTGTCGTGACACGCTGCTCTGCCAAACATCTAAACATTTAGCTGAGGATTAAAATCAGTTAAATCTGTTCACATTGACAACGGTTTTTTCAGTGTCAGAGTATTTTTAAGTCATTGATGGTTTGCGATTTAAGGCGACATTAAACGTTTGTTTTCAAAAGTTCACACGGTGAAGTTCACGTGATTCAATCGTTGTCAATGTGAACACCTCTTTGCAAAACAACCTTTCTAACACATCCTCTAGAAGCAGATTTGTGTCTCTCTGGGTAAAATGCTGGCTAAATGTTTGGGGTTTTGATTTATTTCCCGGAAGCTGAAGGTTGTTAAGCTTAAATGTTCGGAAAGCCTCCGTTTTGGGCATCTGTTCATAATAGCACTTTCAGAAAAATAATATGCTTTTGTTTTGTCATTTTTTGTGAAAGTAACTTTGTTATAAAGATGTCATATTTAGCTCTTTAGAAGATTGTTTAGCGTATATACACAATGTTATATGTGTGATATTTTTACAGGTACACTTCATACAGTGTTTTTGTTTTGTTCTTTTGCTTTGTTGCACAAAATATCAACTTGTCAGCGTCTCTCAAATGAGACCTCAGCCAAACGGAGAAAAAAGTCCACCCACGTTCACCTTCGGCAAGCACTTACTCTATTTCTGTATAAGGTTTTTGTTTAGTTTCAGTATTGACAAATTGTGTAGAACTATGTGGCCTGCGAACTGGGAGGTCCTCTGAAAGTGTGATGTCATTCATTTATATTGCTGCTGAATCATGGACTTATATTGTGAATCTAAATGAGAACATTATCATTGGAAGCCACAACTTTTAACTCTCCTATTCATTTTCATTGGTACCATCATGACACAATGTGTGTGTGTGTGTGTGTGTGTGTGTGCATGTATGACACTCCTGCAATAAATCTGTTGGATAATGCTGCTAAAGGACAGTGTATAGCCCCTGGTGGAGCAACAGACCTTTTTTTCTTAACATTTCAGATTGTTTAAAGTAGTTGTGAGTGTGTGTGCGTGTATGTGTTTTGGGGTGGAGGTTATGTGAGCCATATTGTTAATGTATTTGTAATATGGTGCAACTATCTGATGTCACCACAGCATGGGGAGGGCCGTGTAGGTGCTGACCTATGACCTAAGACTGAAGGGAGAGAGAGAAAAAAGACAGACAGCATTCCAGCCATAATGATGTGTGACATCGTGTTCTTGTTGTTTTAAAGTCTCTGTAATGCTATCCTGTGATAATGGCTTGCTATTGCTAATCATGTATATTTTACGTTAATGTATTTTACAAACTACTGTTGTACGTGTATAGCCTAAGACAGACAGAATCCTATATATCTGTGTGTGTGTGTTTGTGTGAATGTGTGAACGCATTGATTCCATCATGAAAACCTGCTGCCACAGCTGATAATTCATTTTGTCTCCTACTGATGACATCATCCAAAGAGAAAGTTATTTATTTACTGGCTACTTTGGTCAGGGTTGCGTTAAGGAAGGTGAATGGCAAGCTGTTGGCAGTTGTGTATGTGTATGTGGAGAATTGTGTGTTTGTGTGTGTATTCAGACGACCTTTGCTGCTATGTGAGGAGAGGAGAGATTTGGTCCAGTGTTAATACTGTCCACAGTACTGAATGATCAATAAACATACAAGAAGGACTCACTCTATGAGTTTGTGTTTGATGTTTGACTCACAAAAAACAACACAGACTTGTTTTTTTTTATTTAATTCCACTACTACTACTAATAATAGATAGTAGTCATTTCAAATTATTTTAATTATAATTGTCATTAAATATCAGGTATAATGATTTAAAGGAAGAATTTTCATCATCTTACAAAATAAAAACAGCAAAAACAATAAAGTCTTTACAGCTTTGGAATTTCTTAAAGTTAACAGCCTAAACATACTGTTGAATTTATTTTGGCTTTTGGTAAATTAATATTCTCTCACAAAATGTGGTATAGAGTATTAAAACAGTAATTTAGTTTTAGTAATTAAAATAAACATTTTATAGCTTTTGTGGATTGTTATAAAGCAGCTTTACAGAAAATAAATGAGAAAAAAGGATACAGACAAATTAAAAATAATTAGTTTCTATGTTTTATAATTATTATAGTTATAAATTAATACTAAATTATCAAGTTAAGTTTAGTAAATTAAATTATATAAGATTGACATCAAAAGCATTATAAATTTAATATAAAACGCTAAAGATACAAATCAAGCAAATGCAATGTCTTCTATAAAAACTTAAACGACATTTATAACTATATATCTATAAACGTAGATTTTGCAGTAAAGATTCATTAAGACTATAATGAAAATGCATGAGATAAAATCATTCACACAATGCAAAACTCCCGCGAAATAATTCTACTTTTTTCCGGCGGATGTACTGATGTCACGACGCACCGGTGTCGTCGGAAAGTACCCGGATGCTTCATATAAATGCTCGAGCAGGCCGCTCATCCTTCCTTTCCTGAAGTGTAGTGAGGTCGCGTCGCGCGCTTCCTGACTCACCGCTGTTCGCGTTTCAGCCGTTGCTACGAATAAGTCGGTCAGGAAATATTCACTATGGTAATTTACACGTTTTACTACAATTTTACACAAACACTCGCTGTTTGTCTTGATCAAGTTCTGTTTATGTCTTACGGAGTGTCTTGCGCGCGCACGTGCCGCGCTCTCTTCCCACTGTTACTTTGACTATAAATAGTTGCATTTACGCTAAATTAGATTAAACCTTATATTTTCAGTTTTCTTGGAGTATAAACAAACCTTTTAGGTTACATACTTGGGTTCCATACATAGCTTGACGTCACGTCAAACCTATAGAGATGAATACGTAACATCATGTTTCTTACAAATGATAAAACATGATGCATTACAACTTTAATGTAATTAAGTTTAAGCAATAAAACCCCATATTTATCATGCTCTCACTATGGTGACCATAGTTTAACAATAATATTTATAGTAAAAATAATAAATACCACACTTATTAGTTTATTACATATCAGTTTATTGTTAATGTTTGTCAACCCTGCTTTAAAATGCAGTTGTGTGGAAATATTTACACTAAGCACTCGGTTTTGGTTTGTTTTTACCTAAAAGTGACATTATTTTAGTCATTACATCAGTTATTCTAGTCATTACTGTTTATAATTAACATTACTGTCTGTATTTGACAGGCGTTTAAAGACAGTGGCAAAGCTCCCGTCGAGGCCGAGGTGGCCATCCACCGCATCCGGATCACCCTGACCAGCCGTAATGTCAAATCTCTGGAGAAGGGTGAGTTCACGCTTATGGATCATCTGTTTATACACGTCTCAGGCAATGAGGATGACAACATTATAATGACTTTATGTGTGATATTATAATACGCTATTCTGAGCCTCGTCCTTTAGGACTCATTGTGCATCTGGGTGGGTTTGATGTTGATATTAACAGGTTTTCTCTTATAGTGTGTGCCGATTTGATCCGTGGTGCTAAGGAGAAGAGTCTGAAGGTGAAGGGACCCGTGCGCATGCCTACGAAGGTGAGCACCTGGAGCTATGAATTTTGTTTAGTCTGTTCATTTCTTTAAAGAGTTTTCCTAAAAGGGAGGATGCTTTCCCACCGAAAGGTCTTATCCATTAATCGAAAGGCTTTTTCTCATCCATTATTTCTGTGACACATTTTGTGTACAATTATAGCCGAATAATGTTGGTTGAAATAAAATCATATGGGTATTTACATTTAGGTATTTAGGTGACGCTTTTATCCAAAGCGACTTACAATATCGAACTCCATGATGGAGAATAAAATACACGATTTGTTTCCTTTAAGGTACACTAGAAACTGACATATTAGCAGATTGTAAGGGTTCTAAATTCCTCATGTTGTTCTCATAGACTCTGCGCATCACAACCCGTAAGACACCTTGTGGTGAAGGTTCCAAGACCTGGGACAGATTCCAGATGCGTATTCACAAGCGTCTGATTGATCTGCACAGCCCATCTGAGATCGTGAAGCAGATCACCAGCATCAGCATCGAGCCCGGTGTGGAGGTGGAGGTCACCATTGCAGATGCTTAAACCCTGTCTTTGCTGTTATTGCTGTTTGCGCAATAAACATGGAGATTTTTGGAAACATGTCTACTGTGTTTTATATATTGTGGTAACTAGTGGAGGTCATGTTGATTGGTCAAGTATTGATTGTTTTACTCTGGTATGCAAAATGTTTTTTATTTTTGATATTCAGCAAGACAAAGTTTTGCTATTTATTGCAGTATGTGATTTAAGTTTCTTCAATGACCAGATGTGTACAGCATTTGCTGGTTTGCATGTGGTCTATAAAATAAAACCGCTCACAATGAGCAGTGTGATTAAATATGAGTGTAAAATTAGTGAAAACAATCTTTAGACCAATAAAGAAAAAATTATTTATGCTCTGACTTTTGTGAGAGATGAGTTTAGATATGCTTTACATTTAATTTAAATAGTAATATATGGCAAACATGATATTCAGATGTTTTTCTATATTGCACACGGTTATATATGCAGTCATCATCACCTCTTGTGCATTAAGACTATATAGAGTATTTGTGTTTAAAGATTTTTGTTCATGAAGTTAGGGTTTGCATCTGAAATGAACACTTTATACATGTATAGAAATGCTAACGGAAGTTCAACCTTGCTGTTAGTATATATAAGTTAATATCTGTATGTGATTTTACTAATTAAGTTTAAGGTTATTTGTGTTTCACTTTATAATTCGGGACAAAAATGTCAAACATCACTGAAATAGACCTGTAGTTTTGGACCGCAAATTCATGTATTAAGTGAACAGGTGTGTTTTTTTAAAAGCTGATTGTTCTTAAGCTCTGACTGGCCAGCAGGTGTTACAGGTGAGATTTGATTGGTTGGTTGTTTGATCACATCTCACATGTGGCAGGAGCTGAAGCTGTTTTTCACTTGCTGTTTTAGTGTTTGTTGAAAGTTTATTTTGTGTTGGGTTTGTTTTGTTCATCACTGATCCACAAAGCTAAAGAAGTTTTTAGTTGTTTTGAAAGTGTGTTACATTAACAATATTATAATCTTTGTATAGTCATGGCAACGGTTGTTGATGTGACAAATGAAGATACTGTGTTAGTGGCTATGGAGTCGACGGCTTGTGAACCTCATCATGCACCTTTACCAGAACTTTCAGGAGTTTCCTCCATCACATCACAGGTATTACTGTTACAAGTATTTGTGTTCCTTTATATCATCTCAAACAGCTTTAAGTATAAAGTTTGATATGTTGTGCGTTCAGAATGAGTCTGCTGAAGGTCCTGAACAGCAGCAACTTCGAGTGTACTTAAAAGTGCGCCCTTTTAGTGAAGATGAACTCAAAAGCAATGAAGATCAGGTATTGTCAAGCTCAATCTGATGTTATCAAACCCCTCGGTGTATGTGGGATTCACAACCACAGTTTTCTCCTCAGGGTTGTGTTGTGCTGGAGAACTCTGAGGTCATTTCTCTTCATGCTCCTAAAGGATCTGCTACCATGAAGAACAGTGAGAAAGGCATTGGCCAGCAGGTGTATAAATTCAGCTTCACTCGGGTAAGATGCCTTCATGAGTCCCAGAGAAATTCTGATCCAACACAACTGTGATGGCTTTCAATCCTCTTTCTGGTTTTCATTGTAGATCTTTGGATCCAAATGTACTCAGTCTGACTTCTTTGAAGGAACAATCAGTTCACAAGTGCAAGACTTTCTGAATGGCAAAAATGCCCTGGTGTTCAGTTATGGAGTGACCAATGCTGGTAAAACCTACACCATACAAGGTAACCGCAATCCTAGATGTCCAAGAAACTATGCAAACATCAACTATCAACATATATCTGCTCAAATTGTCTTTTATTTCCCAAGGATCTCAGAAGGAGCCTGGCATTTTGCCACGTGCATTGGAGGTTTTGTTCAAACACATCGCTGGCCGTCAGTACGAGGCCATGGATCTAAAGCCGTATCTGAGCGCGGATGTGCAGAAACTGGATTTAGAGCAACTCAAAGCAGAGAGAAATGCCAAGGCAGCACTCTTCTCTCTGCTCAAAGAGGTACATGATCAAAAATCATAGCCAACATTGTTTTACATGCCATGTTCAGTTCCAGTGTATTTTGTCTAAAGGATTTGAAATCATTATGTTTATGGGGACATCAGATGCCCATTTTTTCCACAAGTTTGTGTGACACTTTAGGGTCTTCATGAAGTGTCTGTAACATACACCACCAGTCAAAAGCTTATTCATTGTTTCCCCCACATTTTAAATCTCAAGTAAACCCATCAAAATCATGAAATAACACAATTGTAACTGTGGGAATTATGTTGTGACTAAAAGCATCTAAAATAAATGAACACTATATCATATTTGATCATCTTCAAAAGTAGTCAAACTTTGTCTAGAATGTGTAAAATCATACTGTTGACATTTTATCGTCCAGCATCTTGAGGTCTCAACCTGAGAAGCTTTTTCATTTCTTTCTGTGCTGGACATTTATTGGCTGCTTTTTATGATTTACAAGTAATCCATTTCCAAAAAATATTTTTTTTTAAATAAAAATTATTTTTCTAATGAAAGAAAATGCAACAAAAGCTAAAAAAAGTTAATTTTATCCAATGTTTAAATCTTTGTCAGGAGCCTGAAGCCACCAGATCCAGCAGAAGTAGAAGCTCCACGTCCTCCTCGACTAACAGTCTGTCATTTTCTGGAGTCTCGTACGATCATACGGGTATAAACACCACTTGGTAACTTGTGTAAAAGCTCATAAATGTGAAAATAAGGTTTAATCTTCCCGATATCTTCCAGTTGACAGTGCTGATGGTGCGGTTGATGAAGGCCATCTTTACTCTGTTTGGGTGTCGTTTTATGAGATCTACAACGAGCACGTGTATGATCTGCTTCAGCCGGCCCAAACCAGCAAAACCAAGAGACGTCCAGCGCTGCGGGTGTGTGAGGACAGCGCGGGGAGCTCATACGTCAGAGGTGAGGGTCAGAAAATAAAGATGCTTGTTTGCTGTACATGTTTATATCAATATCAGTGACGTTTGAGGATTTTCGTAGATCTGAGATGGGTCAATGTGCAGAATGCAGAGGAAGCCAGTAAGATTCTACGTGTGGGAAATAAGAACCGTAGTGCAGCGGCCACAAAGATGAACCAGTCATCCAGCAGAAGGTTAAACATCCCTGTTTACCAGATGAATCTGTTATTTGTTCATTAATGCCTCTTTAAGAGAGTCTAAAGGAGTTTTGATTTACTAATGATGGTGCTGCATTCTTTGGTTTCTTTACAGTCACAGTATCTTCACTATCAAACTGATTCGCATGGAAGGAAATGATGTTCAGGGACTGTCCGAGTAAGTGCCTTTTTATTAGCTCGTTTCTTATAGAGTAAATTGGTTGATTGGTTGACATTTTCTCTCTGTCAGTCTTTCACTGTGTGATTTGGCCGGATCTGAAAGATGCAACAAAACAAAAACGTTTGGAGAGCGTCTGAAAGAAGCCGGTAACATTAATAATTCATTGCTCATCCTGGGGAAATGCATCGCAGCCCTTCGGAATAACCAAAACGATAGGTAGAAGCAAAAATAACTTTCAACTTTATGAAATTAAAGTTATGATGGTTATGTAACCACATATTTATCATGGATTTTATAGTACAGTAAAACTGGAAAAAACAACTACCAAAATAAAACCAATTCTGTAAAGGAAGTGCTTGTGTTTGTGTTGTATGCGATTAAAACACATTTCATGTTCTAAACTAAACAGTGTTCGTGCGTGTTCCTGTTTTCCTCTAAGGACAAAAACCAATTACATCCCGTTTCGGGAGAGCAAACTCACCCGCCTCTTTCAGGGGATGTTTTGTGGACGTGGTCAAGCTTCTATGATTGTAAACATTAACCAGTGTGCCTCCACTTACGACGAGACGCTCCACGTCATGAAGTTTTCTGCTGTTGCCAAACAGGTTTGTGACGATGACAAAGTATTGCATGATACCATTATGATTTCATTTCCTTGGGTTTTGAGAACATAATGCCGTGTTTAGGTGTTACAGGTGATCCCTCAGAGATCTGTGGAGTCTTTGGCACCTCGGCTAGTCGGTCGTGATGGAAAGCCATTGCTGAAGAATGGAGTGATTGATGACAAGGCAGTAGATGATTATCTGTCAGAGGAAGAGCTGCTGGACAGTGACGATGAGGCGGACATGTCGATATTACCACAAGAGGTGATGCTTTGAAACTTCTATGATGTTTCATGCCACTGGTTTCTGTGTGTAACGCTCTCTCCTCCTGCAGGAGTTGATGGGTTTGGTGGAGAGCTTGCGTGTCAAACTGCTGGCAGAACGCAGAAAGAACCTGTTGCAGGAAATTCAGATACGGAAGGAAATGGGAGATGCGATGATGCAACAGATCATGGAGGCAGAAGAGCTGCACAGGTGTGTGTTTGCAATAAATCGATGTGACCGAATGTAAATGCAACGCTCTTACACATCGGTGCTCCTTTAAGTCGTCAGATGGTGGATCTGAAGGAGAGTTATGAAGAGAAGATGGAAAGCACCTTTGACATGTATAAAGAAGCTTTAAAAGAACATGCGTACCAGTGTGCCCTGGACAGGCTGGAGGAAGATTACATCCCCATCGAGGAATACAATGAAGAGCTGGAGAGAGTCAAGGCAAACACGCATCCCATACACAAAACACAAATGTTTCGATCATTAAGCAAAATGGTCGAGTTTTTGCTAAATCATCTTCTAGATTGAAAAAATCACTCTGAAAGTGACCTAATTTTATTCCTTGTATCTTTGTCATTATAGTTGTGATGGGAACTTTGCTATATTCTCTTTAATTTAATTATTTTTTAAACTATAGTTATTGTCCCTGAAGTGTGAATGACCCTTTAAACAAAAATAAGACTTGCTGATGAGTTTAGAAAATTCTTAATTTGGATCGGTTTTCTTTTCCATTGGCAAAAGTGTTTTAGGGTTTCTGTAGAAGCAAGACAAAATCTTAATCTTGTTTTAAAGATGTAGAGATAACCGTTTTGGAAGACAAAATGCAGGGAATGATAGATTTCTTTGCAGTGATTTTTATCTATCTTACAAAGTATTAATGAATTTTACCACATTTATTTCTGGAGTGGTTTATGAAGTTTACAGCAAGCAATGAACCTGCTGCAGGTTTGTCACTACAGCAGCGGTTTTTATCAAGAGGTTTTGTTGGGTACAATGTGGGTTATTTTCTCAAACGAAGTGCTCTGAACCATAAATGTGTTGTAAAGGATTTGAACAATGTCTGTCCTTTGACCTGAGCCAGAAAACAACCACCTGAAACCATAACAACAACAACATGGTCATTTGACAGTAAATGTTTTATTTTAGGAGCTGGAGAAGGTTGTGAGTGACCTGGAGGAGAAATGTAAACGTTCAGCTTCTGCATCCGCTCCAGCCGTCACACATGAGAGCTCAACACAGACCCATCCACTGCCTGCCACGCATGACACTGGTATGACTGCTTTATCACCTGCTTTTATTATAAATGATGATGATTGTGTCTTTAATGTTTGATCCATCTGCTAACTGTGAAGAATTCAATTCAGAAAGATTCAAACTCCTGTACAAAGAAAAGTGCGCTGTGGAGAAAATGTGTGTCGACAAACAAGAGGTAAATTAAATGGTTTTTAAAAATAGTCTTTTATACTATAAATCAAAAGGTGAAACTTGTTTGTTTTGTAGCTGCTTGTGTCTCTCGAGCAGCGAATCAGCGAGTTAAATGAAACCCTGCAAGAAGCTGGTGAGAGTTACATGGAGAAACTTGCAGAAGTCCAAAATCTACAGAACAAACTCTCAACACAGGTACACACACACACACACACACACTGATGAAATCTGTCAACAAATTATAACAAATCTTATTTATTATGTACAGGAGCGTGAAATTGTACAGTTACAGAGTGATGTCACAACCAAAGAGGCGGAGTTGAGCAGTTTGAGGGAGGAGCTTTCAAAGCTGAATGAATCTGCAGGACAGTCCCGTACCAGACGCGGTCTGCTGGTCAACATTAAAGAGTCAATGACCCCGCAGTCTACGGGCAATCTGTGTCGCACCATCAGAAAGTCTGTGAGAGCAACAACATCTCTCAGGAAGAAGCCCTGCTGACCGTGAAAGCACTGCTGTGTGTTTTATTGTCATCGTTTTAGGTATTTATTGCTGTTCTATGTTTATTTTGTGTGTAATAAAATGATCCTAAACTCATCAGCATCTCTTTGAATTTTTACTATAAGATGCTGCAATGGCTGCAATTTAATGAAAATGTCAAAGGTTCATCATACGATAGCTCGGATGTCAATATTTGGTCGTTTAAATACTCATGTGAGCTCTCATAACTGTTTGATGTTCTTTGTAGAGTCATCTCTTCTTCATTTGTTGGGTAGTATTGCTTCTGGTTTGGTATCTTAATTCACAGAAATCATGTTGCCTCTCAAAAACGATGATGATATTTTTCTGATGTCTGGATTCTATCAACAAAATCAAAACCGGTGATTCAATATATTGATGATAAATGCATTCTTTTATAACGGTTCCATCTATAATGCTGGAATTGCATGTTTTGAGTTGTTGATGGTTATTGTTGTTGGTATTGTCCCTCTGTGGCGGTGTTAAAGTCCTCCAGAACGCTCTGCATGTACTCAAAGGTTGGCCGTTCCTCTGGTTTGGCCTTCCAGCATGACATCATAACATCATAAAGCTCTTTAGAACAGCGATCTGGACACTGCATGCGATATCCCCGCTGAACCCGGGCCATCACCTCGCTATTACTGAGACCTGGTGAAGAGAGAGAGAGACGAACATCTTTAGACTTCTCTTACATCTCTATCAATGGTCATTAAATACGTCTAGATTTTTTTCTTACTGCATGATTTGAGATAAACTGTATGATTTTGTGTGTGAAATTATTTTTTTTAATATTCAGGGATGACCAACATCAATATGCTGATGCTTTCCTCAGCAGATATGAAAAATAACTATAGTATACTTTAGTATTTTCTGTAGTAAAATTCCTAGATACTATAGTGTTTTTGAAGCATACCTTAGTAAATACTAAAGTACACTGACCACACTATTCACTACAGTTTACTAATTCAACATAATTAATACTACAGAATACATGAACAAAGTGTAGTAATAACATTGATATATTATATTATCCTACAGTTTACCATAGTAAAGTTTTAAGTATACCACAGTATTACAGTTTACCAATTCACTATAGCTAATACTACAGATTACTATAGTATACAACAAAATGTAGTCATTTTGAAAATTTACTTCACTTCTGCTACAGTCTACTGTAGTTTACTATAGTAAATATTAAAGTATACTCCAGAATGTTTCACCAGGGGGCAGCACAGGTCGTGTCATGTGGCATCTCACATGCATTTCATAACAGATTTGTTGCTTATTTATTGAAGTTTTGAAGCTTTTCTGAAATCCCTCATGATGTTTTTCTGATCATTTTATACGTCACTTCTAATGTGATGATTCTTTTACAAGTGTGTTTGTTATTGTAGCTCAGTTAGTAATGTTGTGGGTTTGATTCCAATAGAAACACACATACTGATATTATTTACATTTTGGATGAAAGTAAGAAAAAGGTGAAATGAGTGAAATTCGCTTCACTTACCTGCGTAGGGAACTTTTCCGTAAGTGACAGTTTCATACATCAAGACGCCAAAAGACCACACGTCTGATTTAACAGTGAACCTGCCGTAGTTAATGGCCTCGGGTGCTGTCCATTTGATAGGAAATTTAGCTCCTGAAAGACAAAAACAATGTCAAAGTTGTCTTACTGTGTGCTATTTAAAATGTGTGGTGATACTGGAATGATCTATATTTGTTTTATACAGAATGGTAAACCGTATATGTGAGTTTATACCCTCTCTGGCCGAGTACTCGTTGTCTTCTATGACTCTTGCTAAACCGAAGTCTGCGATTTTACACAGCAGATTTTCACTGACCAGAACATTAGCAGTCCGTAGATCTCTGTGGATGAAGTTCTTCTTTTCGAGATAGGCCATGCCTTCTGCTATCTACCACACACACACACACACACGCTTCATGCATCAGGTGTCTCATGTATACACTTTTCCTTCCTTCTGAGAAATATATAAATATCACATCTGTAGCAATGATATATTTAACAATACAATGTGACTGAATGGAACAGACCCTCGTGAGGATAAATCATGAAATATTTATGAGTTGTTCCTTTTTATTTGTCTTATTTTAAATACTTGTATATGATATGCAAAGCTTTTCACACATTGGTTTGTTTGTCTGAGCAACCAGATAACTTCTGGCTCAACCTGTGGTGCAAGTTTATAGTGGGATTAGTGTTTATCTGGACAGTGTGTGTGTTTGTGTGTCTTTACTTGGGTACAAAAGTCGATGAGTTTAGGAAACTGCACTTTTCTGCCGGCGGGACTCTTCAAGAAATCCAGCAGACTTCCTATAATCAGACAGACAGATGTAAGGATGTGTTCTAATAAATATGTATTTTATAAATGATGTGATATTTGAAACATGAAACGAGTGTTTTGTCATGTGTGTACCGTTAGCCATATACTCTGTGATGATGAAGATAGGAGGAGTTTTGGTCACGACAGCATGAAGGCGAACGAGATGCTCGTGCTGGAGGTTTTTCATGAGATTTGCCTCCTGAAGAAAAGCCTCCACTGACATACTGCCAGGCTTTAGTGTTTTAACAGCTACTTTAGTTTTGTTCTTATAGTACGCTGAGACAGAGAGAGAGAGAGAGAGAGCGATAAATAAACACATTAAATGTAAGTTATAATAACATTTAGACATGGCTTTTGTAATTACGCTCTTTTTTAAATAAAGAAGAACCGTTTTTGCCTGAATGGTTCCATAAAGAACCATCAACATCCAAAGAAACTTTCTGTTATACAAAGGTTCTTTAGACTATAAAAAGAAAGCTTTTAGGAACCTTTGATTAAGAGTGTATACAGAAACCGGATGTGCCTTATATGAGCTGTTTTACATATATTTTAATAATATCTGATGTGTGGGTAATCTAGAACTCTCTGTAGAATAAAGACTTTCCACCAGAACTGTGATAAAAACATAGTTTTCAAGAAAAGCCACGTGTGTGAAACATGTTTTTAGGGTAAACAGGAAGTGGAATTCATGCATAAAGTATTTCAGAGTTTTTTTCTTCTGACTCATACGTGAATGAAACAAACATGAACAGCTGAATCTGTAATCAGTGAAATTTCTCTTGGGTCATTTTTAAACCTCTTCTGCAGAACACAAAAGAAGAGATTTTGAAGAATGTTGATAATGAAACAACATTGACCCTCATTGACTTCTATAATATAAACACAAAACCACTGAGACATTTCTCACAATATCTTCTTTTGTGTTACACTGAAGAAAGAGTCACATACAGGTTTTAAATGACATAAGGATGAATCATTGAGGACTAATCATTTTACAAACCAACACATGCTCACCCATCCAAACCTCCCCAAACTGTCCAGCACCAAGTCTGTTCACCATGCGAAGGTCACTTTTGCTGATTTCCCAGGCGTCCTGATCCCACGGTGTGGCGACTTGAGGCCTAACACAGACTTTATCCAAACGTCTACAAAGGCCGTCAGAGGTCTCTGTACAGACATTCACATTCAAGAATACAACAACTACACTACAATACACTGTTGGTTTGCAGTGATTTATATTATGTGACCCCAAGAAGTATTTAGACATTTAAGCCATATGAAGAAAAAGTTTTGATATTATTCCAGTTTTGGCAGTATCCATTTCGGTGATATAAACGACTTTAAGCTGAAGACTTACTCTGGTAGTGTGCGATGAGATGTGATATGCTTGTAAATGTGATTCTGGGAGAAATGTAGAATCCTCCTCTGTCAAGAGTGCGGATCTTATAATGCTTAATCACATCTAAACCATCAGCGTTCACATCTCTAACTGACATCGAGTAATTCCCTGAAACAAGCAGACAGGACAATTTCTGTTCATTACACAAAAACATCAATGACCTTCTCCTCAATGTGTGTGTGTGTGTGTGTGTGTGTGTGTGTGTGTGTGTGTGTGTGTGGAGTCACCTGTGGTTGTCTCGCTCTCTCGGATGAGGAAGGCTCCAGGTTTGTTGGCGGGGGCGAGCAGATGTCTCTCAGCATCCCTTCGGCTGATATTCTTAAAAAACCATCTGAAATATAACGTAGAGCATTGACAGTGAGTGTGGATGTGTGTTGTGATGTGTGTATGTAAGTGTGTGTGTCTGTATTCTTACTCATTTGCGTCAATGCTACCAGCTGACGTGACATAGTTTGAAGGTATAAGACCCTCATGTCCTGAAGACAGGGATTTCGCTGTCCACCAATCACCAACCCTAGTAATTTTATTACAATAAATATATAATCTTTTTATTACGAATAATATTTTTGACATCAGGGCAACATATGTTCAAAATCAGTTTTAGTTGTATTGTTTATTCCCACAATTAAATAAATAATAAATTATAAAACATTATGATTATGTAAAAGATTATGTCAAATAACGATCATTTTAAAATCCTTTTATTATTTGATATAATGTACATGATTTTAAAAATATCCAAAGAAACTGTTTTCAAACTAAATGTTTTTGTTAAAACATTTTAATGAGGGCACATTTGAAGCTTCATTTCTTCTTACACAAAGACTCAAACAGGATATAAAAAACTATGGGTTAAAATATAAGTAAATTTTAAGCTTCAGGCTATAAAACCTGTGATTTGTTAAAGCAATTTGAAAGAATCATTTGAAGTGTGAGATGTGCTGTGGTAAGTGTGTTATACTCACGCCTTTAATATTTTGAGTCTCTCTCCTTTCGTAAAGCTCAGATCAGTATTTTTGACAGCATCATAAGAAAACAGGGCAATGACAGTCTGATCCTGTGCACTGCAAACTGAATTTACATATTCACATGACAGCACAAATGGAAAATTACTCACCACTAATGTTTGTGTTTTTGTGTTTGTGTAATGATGATGTATGATACCTTGCTCATTTTGTAATATTTGTCCAGGAAGCAATGATGCAGACCTCTAAAAATATTACAGCCCACATTGAGTCAAATGCAAATTCTTAATAAAATAAAGAGTAAATATGTACTGTATTTTAAAACAAAATTTGTTCAGCGGTTGAAAATACTATTTCACCTCTGATCTTGTTGGGTCTCTGCTGTACCGGTTAGTTTGAGGAGTCTTAGAATTACGCTTCCTCAAGACTTCATCATTCTTTTCTCTAGAGCTCACACAACCCATAGCAGCTGAAGAGAGAGACAACAGACCGGGTCATGGAGACACAGGGGCAAGTTGTCACAAACTATACGCTCAACCCATCAAAAAAGATTAGGTTATGAATGAACATGTTGTGAAAATGCCGGCTTCTTTCAACCCATGGTAAGGTCAAATATCAATTCTAAAAACAGCACTGTACCTGACTATGAAAAATCATGATTTAAACTTAAACAAATGCTTTAAAAACTTTAAATCAGCAAATATTGACATCTGAACTATCAGTATGATGAAAACCTTAGATGAAAACTTTCTTTTTCATGCATGTTTCCATGAAATTGCCCATTTGTAATTAGTTTTAATATCACAGGTCAGACTAACGTCATTATTCATATCACTACCTTTTAGACTAATAACTGGACTAATAAAGTTAATGTCTTACCTATTTGAATAACAGACGCTGATGTAACTGGATGTTGACAGATATAATAGACTGTAACTAGATGACAGAACAAGGAACCTTAACTTTCATAGTTTAAGTTGCAGCCCATTTTTATTTGCATAAAGATGTGCAAAACATGTGAAACTGTGCGGTTTAACTGTTCCCATGATGCACAATATCAACCCTGTGCTTTACATATTGACTACAGATAATAACACACACACACACATGTTGGGTTTTTCATTTTTTTGTGGGGACATTCCATAGACGTAATGACTTTTATACTGTGCAAACTGTATATTCTATCCCCAAATATCATGACAAATATCATATGGGTTTAGGTTAAGTGAAAATCTGACCTATATTTGGTTGATCTGAACTATTGATAAATATTCAAGTGAATCCGACTTTTCTGCTGCTTAAATAGTTCCATTTAAAATGTAAATGCAGGTCATTTCTGTTCCAAATTAAACAATATGTTGATATAGACTTGCATTAATTGTTTTTAATAATCTAGGTTAATTTACCCCTTTAAAATGTGACATTTATCAGGACATTTATTTAGTCCTGTAATTAAACAAATGTAAAATATTCAAATAAACAAGATTATAAAAAAATTAAATAAGTATGAAATGTGGTAAAATATTCATGTGATTTAATGTATGACGTTTACATTAGAATGCTCATATTTAAAATCTAAATTATGCACATTTTTGTATGTATGGATGAACATGTATGAATGAACATTGCTGAAATATAAAGGGATGCACACAAGGATGAAACAGAAGTAGGTAGCAGCAATAGGAAGAAATGTATTCATCTGAATCTCTGCTGCCACCGTGTGGAATAAAAGGACTATGACAGGAAGAAATATTACCAATTCATTAAAAAGAGAAACAATGAACATGTTTAAAAAAAATATTGTTGATGAAAATATTGTTTTTTTTGTAAATATTGTTTTTTTATGATTTAAACACATAACAATAAGACATATCAGCTGCCATTGATTGAAGACAAATCGGCACACGTTTCTTTGTTCTACAAATCTCCTTACAATCAAACATACACTTTTTAAATAACATGTCCTCAAAAAGAAAAACTACATAAACAAACTATCAAAAACAATAGTACATAAAAATTTACAATTGCTTAAAATAAAGCTGAAATGTGAAATTTATGAATGTGATAAACAAAAAATGTCCAAATACTAAAAAGGATACGAAAACACTGGCCAGATACTTTTGCATTTTTACCTCCAATTAGTACAATTGTATGTAAATGTTAAAAATTTAATTATTCTGTTATGACAAAAAAACATAAAAAGCAGATAAACAGGGCTGGATTATCTTTTCGAGGAAGTTGGGCAGGGGCACGCAGAAGGTCACCTAACACTGTTACTTTAGTCAGCGCTTAGAAGGATGAGCCAATCACAGTCAACAGTTACTCACATGGGGATTCAACGTTCATAAGAAATCCATTCTAGTGTACAAATGTCTCATAAATAGAAAAACAATGCAGCTTTACATTAAGTGGCCCCTTGAGGTGTGAAATGTCTAATAGAAAGTGTTTTTATGTCCTAAGGCGCTACACTACACAGACCAATCGACGTATGACATCAAGTACCGCGACAACGCGCAGTTTTCGATACGCTCTCGCGGTACTGTGATGTCATACGCCGATCAGTCTGCGCAGCGTCTCTTGAACTTGAACACACCTGTACATTTCGTCACGTTTTCATTAAGATACCGTGAAACTTTATAATTACGAGACGTGTTTTACAGCTTTTAAAGTGAAATTTACGTCATGCTGAACAGAACGACACAAAGGTGAGGAAAAACGTTTACGATTTGATGTATGTGTGCGCTTTCTCTGTATATATGTTGTTTGTCGTGTTGTTTAACCTCATGTGTTTATTATATAATTAAAGTCACTGTAGTGAGTCTATGGTAAATCCGTGGTTACTATGTTCTAACTTGTGTTTTATTTAAGTATCCTTTCAGATGTTTCTCCTAACATTGCTTAGAGAAGAAATAAAACAAAAACAAATGAGTTGTTAAACTACATGAGGAGGTGTGAAATGAATGTAGATTGTATAGGTAAAATAAAATGGATTTCGGTAAATTTGATGAGAAATGTTTGAGTTCATATGGAATTTTTAAAGTTCAATAACTTTGATTTTTGATGTCAAACCTGAGTTGAGTTTGTGTCATTGTTGAGATCTCTTCTGAAACTCATTTGTGAGATTTCTCTCTTTCTCAAGAGAAATATCTGATGAGCAGATGAGATTTATACAAACGTTTCTATTAGCTCTCTGTTTAATCTCATTGATGTCTAGGAGAAATAATTAAGATCTAATCTGTGGTTTTTCTCATAGGTACAAATACCATAGTTAAACTATGTTTACTGTAGTAAGAAATGAGGCTAATTTTCGCCAGCATTGTTTTGGATATGTTACGTTGAAAGATAAGAGCATTACTGTGATCTATTTGAACATACTTTTATAATGTAATAGATGTTAATGAGTCTTTATCTAGTCCTGCTAAACACATACACCTGTTTCTCTATTCTGTTTTAAACTCAACCAAGCCATGGTGCCATAAAGTTTAGCAAAAATCGCCCAGTATTAAATCATAAATAATTTTTTTTTTGTTAATGGTCATTGTCGATAAGGACTAAGGCTGATTCAGATGAACAGGCAGTGTAAAGATGTTATTTCATAATTTTAGGTCTGTTTAAAGTAAGGGGCAGTGCTGTCCACAAAACATATATAAAATCTCCAGTGCATCGGGTTCTGTTGAACGTTTTGTAACCTCCGTTTGGACACCCGGTCTTTTGGTCGGCTGGGTAACTACTGGAGGTGTTGCTTCCATCATTGGTTGCACCTTATTAGCTTTTTTAATGTCCGGTAGGCTAAAAACAGTTAGAATGCCATGTTTCTCAGTCCAACCTTTATTTGACTGTGGAGTCATTTTGTTTTCTGTTACCTTCTTTGCATGCTCAGTATTGTCTGTCTCCATCTCAAAATCACTGGCATTTGAAGGGTGAAAGTATGTGAATGTTGTTTCTGTAGATCCTGCATGTTCTTCTTGATCTGAAACTTTGTCAGGTGTCATAGGGCCAAATAATGAATACGGAGCGCCTTCTTTCTCACAATCCTGCTCTGACTCGACCACCACAACCTTCTCTTTACCATTCTTGCATGTTTCTTCAGGTTGTGGTGAAGATCTGAGGCTTGTCTGGTTATCCCGAAATAACCAGCGACCCTTATCAATGAGGATCGCGTCCTTGGGTCCCACACAAGTCTTCAGAGTGACACAATTTGTCGGGTTATTAAAGCCTTCGATAGAGCTTGTGGCATTGAAGTATGACAGATCTGATATGACATTTGTGCGAGCCTCATGGATGGAGGCCAGGCTGGTGACATTTTTGCCTATATGACCTTCTCTTTTCTTGGCTTTATGAGTTGCGGGGGGGCTTTTCTTATCAGAAGCAACTTTTTTAAAGTCTTTTCCATAAAGGCGCTCAATAGTCCTTTTCACATAACCCTTGGCGATTGCCAGCCTGCATGCATCTTCCTCAACTTTTGATAACTCTGGTGATGTTGATGACTGGTGTTCGATGCTGTCCATTGATTTGAGCTGATGACCAGATGGATCTGAACTCGGGCTGGTCAGACGTATCAGTCCAGACTGCATATTTGCATTGCTCTTAGCAAGAAACATTTCTCTGATGGACTTTACTCTGTTGATCTGGATATTCGCTTCTGGATCTCTTGCCAAAGATTTGGTATCATAATCGAATGCTAATGATGTTCTGTCTGTGGTTTTGGTCTTCTTTGGTGTCTCTACAGTTGTTACATGAATGTGGTTTAAGAGCTTTTTGCCAGATATCTGATGTGTTTTGTAAGGCACAGATCTTTCCTCGTCTTTTAGACTACTGATCAGGTTTTTCACAGAATTAGATTTTTCTACTATAAAATCAATTTCCTTTTCTTTGTACTCACTGACATCTTCTGGTAGCTGCTGATAGATGGTGTAGCATTCTGGTGTCTCTATAATGACATGCTCCTCGTCAGAACTTATATCTTCCATGCAAAAATCTTCCTGTGTGTTTGAATAATTAATAGTATCCACTTCCATGTTTGATTCAATGTCAAAAACATGAGAAATACCTTGCTGGTCAGGTATCCAAATATCTGTTGTTGGGTTTTTATGTAATTGAACTTTTGTTTGAACTATGTGAGACTGACTTTGCCAATGTTCTGATATTTCCGTCTCAGAGCATGTCTGTTCTGCTCTATTATTAGTTGTGGGACATTTTACAGAAAGATTATCTACATCATTGAAAGATCTTTCCTCAGAAAAGCACAGAAGCCCCTCATCACAATTCTCATATTCTTCTCCTTCATTGAAACTTTCATCTTCACAAAAGGTTGGTTTTTCTTCACAGCAAACTGGTGATGCAAATAAATGATCAATTTCTTTATCTGTTGCCACTTGTCTCGTCCCTTTTTGTTGAGATTCATAATTTTCTACTGCAGAATTATTTTCTTTCAATGTACCTCTTTCCTCATCAATTCCCTTTTGTCTTTCTATTCTCATCTCTTCCTCTCCTTTCTGATGTTTCTTTACAGTTTCATCTTCCTGCTTCTTGAGTCTTATTTCCTTCATTTCTTGTACTTCTATTTTCTTTAAATCCATCTCTTTGTGGATCTCCATCCCAAAACTGGATTCAATTGATGGCATGTTATCACAGATAACTGAATCACCTATGGAGTTGTGCTCTTCAGTTGTGTTGTCATTGAAGAAGTCTTTTTGATGTCTGTCAGTCTTCACAATAGTTTCTGTATCAGGTGTTAAAAGTGGTTCAGCCATGAATATCTGTGATGTGCTGTTTTCCTGCGTGTGTGCATTTACTGCTCTGTCAATAACTGAATTAACATACAGGTTCACATAATCTTCCAGTACACAATCCAAAGTCAAATGCTCGGAAAACCCATTCTCCTTCACCTCCAAGAAAGAGTCGCTAACCTTCTTCATGTTTTCAAACTGGTTGCATGTCTCCTTTATATTAAAGATGACTTTAAGCTTGTCTCTGACTCTCTCAGGAACCCCTAAATCTTCCATCAGCACTTGGATTGCCTGTTCCTCCTCTTCTGAACTTGACCTGTGATAGGACTCATTGGTGTGTGGTGTGATGCTGTGACTCTTTGCCTTATTGCTCAGCTCTTGAAATCCTCTCCATCTCTGTAGCAGCTGAATGGATGCTGAGGCATGCAGATCTGTCAGTCGTTTCCTCAGCTGGTCTGGATCTTCTGTTCTAGCTAATTCCTTGAGAGATTGCAGCATGATCATTGCCTCAGAACAGCCTAGATGGCTCTCAGCCTGACAATGTGCATTCAGGTGCTGTAAGCCATCCTTTAAAGTCATAATAGAAAGGAAGGCAATGAGTTTTCTGGAGGAGGAGCCGAATGTAGATGCCAAGTGTGAAGAAAAGTCTGGCACACTTTTGGACCTTTGTAAACATGATGGCTGTTGTTGTTGTGTGATCGCACAAAGTGATTTAAGGGATTGGCAAAGCTGATCAAGTACTGGCTTCATGTCTGGTCTAATAGCCATTTTGACTGTGTAGAATTTTTCCCCTTGCAAATCTCTCTGTTCTAATGAAATATCAAGTAATGTACAATTCTCAGTGTCGTATGATGAGGTCTTACTCTTTAGCTCTGAAATCTGTTGATCTTCCCTTGTTTTTATTGTGTCATCACTGTTTTCTTGCTCTTTTTCCTGGCCTGACTTCTTCATCTGTGATGGATCTATGAGAGTACCTTTCTTATCAAAAACCTTCTTTGTTAATAATGGTGTTTTTTCAACAGGTTGATTATTGAACATTGATGCTTTGACCATTGTGTTATTTTTAGGTATGGTTTCTATAGACGTTTGGCTAGGTAGTGAAGTGCCTTGCAAAGTATATTTTGTAGATGGTGAATCTTCCAAATTATCTTTGTCTGCTGTTTTCAAAGAGCTTCTTGTTGCTGAGAGATTCGTTTTAACCATTGACTTTACGGATTAGAGAACTCTTTCAAAAACTGATTTTGAGGCAGTGGTGTTGCTAATGAAGTTTTTGTTAGCAAATGTTCATTAAGAGAAGAACTTGATGTGTCATTTATAGATGAGTAGTTTGCTGATACTGTGTTCCTCAAAACACGATCCTGATTAGAAATTGAATCTTTAGGTTCCTTGTCTTCATAATTTCCATCCTCTGCAATCTTGGTAGCTTCTGTTGAAAGCTCTTGTTCAGTGCCATGATGAAATATTGATTTCTGTGGTTTAATTGTGGTTAATAATTCTTCATCAGGGAGAGGAGGTTGACTCTTTTGTAACCAGAGTTCCACATATTCATTCTTTAGAGAACATAAGGAATGGTCAGCAGCTAGAGACTTGAACTCTTGAGTTTGTCCCAGACAGTCACTCTCCTCGTGCATTGATGTTTGGCGTGTAAGTGATCCTAGCTGTGATGCATAAAGCAAGATTTTTGTCTTTGGTAAGGCTTTAGTTGGGCATTCTTTAAGATTGCTATCAACCAGGTTTGGATCTTGTGTTTTTAGTGAATCACTACACTCTGACTTTTGTCCTTGAGGCTTTAATGGTACACTTCCCGTATTATTTCTTTGTTTAAGTAATTTTTCAACAGCTTTGGCTCTGATATGCTCTTTTAGTTTCATGGCCCCTGTCTGCTTGAGTAGATCAGCTCTTATTTTCCTTATTTCTTTAAGAATGTCTTCTTTACTGTTCTTTTGTTTTCTTTTAGGATTAGCCGTATTTAACAAGTAATTCTTTTTAACTATTACTCTCACTGGCTTCCTTTTTGAGGTTGTACCTGTAGTTGAAATTCTTTTAGATAATGGTGCTTTTTGCGATACGCTGATGGGTGTAGAGCGAGGTGCTGGCTTCTTGGTTCTTTGTGTTGAGGCAGTGTCTGCTTTGGAAATTTTATGGGTTGAGGAAAGTTGTTTCACAGTTGACTGTTGTTTGTGGGATGCCAGTGTCTTTAGTTCCATATCTGCACTAGAGGAACAAAATGTTTTATCTGAGGTTACTGGAGAAGTGTCAGAAGATACTAAATGGCCGTGTGGTGAGCCATCAGGTGATGTGCCAAAGCCTTGCAAATCAAGTTGCATATTGCCAGAGAGGTTCCTCTCCTGGCATGTTTGCTGTTCATAGATGTGTAACACTGTCTCACGCACCTCCTTCCCATTTTCTTGAAGCTTGAGAACCTCTGAAGCGCTGTAGCTTCTGGACTGGAGCTGTGTGGTCGTGGTGGTATTCATTTCAGAGGGCAGAGTTCCTCGTGGCTTCGGTACAGGACGGCTACAATGTACCATGCAGTATTTTTCCATCATTTCTCCATTGTCCAGCTGTTCCTTGTAAGAGTATGAACTGTTTTCTTGAATTTCGGTGTCAGTAATAGTCCTGATGCTCTCTGCAGAAGTTTGTTTTTGTTGTACCTTGTGCAACCCTGGAGATTGTGTTTGCGGTGAGGAGGGCTGATCTGTGCTTACTTCATCCCTATTTATCTCGCCTCTGTTCCTTTGATTCAATGTTTTTAACAGGTGACAAGTGGCTGCTGTCTTCCGGGTTGCTCTTGTCGACCTGTATGGTCACAGGATCATCGAGAGGGGACAAGTGTGCTTCCAGATCAGGACTAGGATCAGAAAGCGCTTTAATTTGATTGGCCACATTCGAGCGACTGACTGTGGTAGTCCAGTGTATTGTTTCCTCTTCTTTAATAGTGAGGCGGACCTTCATTTCTACAGTCATGCTTCCATCCTGATTGACCCGGAAGGATTTCTCAATGTCATCTTCATCCAGACAGGCAGTATCTGTCTCTGCAACTGATTCAAGAGGCTGTCCAGACTCTATTTCCAAAGAACCGGCTAGGTTACTTTGAAAGTCACACATACTCCCTGTAATACTGTTATTTATCTGCTCCACAACGTAGCGTTCGGATGATGGAGAGAAAGGGTGAGATTTTGTACTGCTTGACTTCTTTTTCCCTGTAGAATGTTGGAGAACAGGTGTTAAAGATGAATAAGAGTAGAAGGCGTTTGTCCAGTCCAGGACAGCAGGAACATGTTGAAAGGGAGCAAAGAAAACACACACAGATTTGAGAGAGCATAGATGCTATAATCCATATTGAAGTATGTAGGTCACAGTAGGTATTACAGCAGATATGAATGTCTCAGCACTTGTCTCAAGGCAGTCTAAGTAATAGATTAGCTTGAGATTCAATGTTACATGTAAAACAACTCTATCAAGTGAGTGATTGATCAGGAATTTTTAATAAATGCTTTTGGATACGTCTAATAATTTAAAGTACATATAAAGTTACTTGGTGTATCATAATTTTAGTTTGAACTGGAATGAAGGTTAAGAAATTGCACTTACGCTCAGTTGAATACTGCCTTTCCATTCTTTTGGCTGGTAGCCATGTTGGTGGAGACGTCTTCTGGATATCATAGTTTCTTTGTCTGAAGGGTTCTCGACCAGCAGCCACTAATACCCCAGAGCACAGGATCAGAGCAGGAAGCCCATCCACCTACAATAGCATAAAACATCTTCTATAGGCCTACATCTTGTATCAGCAAACATGCATCTTAAGTAACTATATGACAGTCAGTCATGCTGGTTAACAAAATACCAAACCGCCTAATGCACTTCTAAAATGTCAGATTAGGGTTTTAATCTGTTTCAATTATATAGTGTTATATAAAGATGTAAAATGTAGTTCATGACGTTTGTCATGGGTTCGATCCCAGGGATTGCACATGCTCGTAAAAAGAGTGTATAGTATAATGCACTATAAGTTGCTTTGAATAAAACCATCTGCCAAATGCATAAATGTAATGTAAAGTAAAGTTACCTGCAATTTTATGTTTACAACAGAGATGGCGACAGAGAGGTTGTTGGGTGCAGGTTTAAATGAAAACATTTGGAAATTTTGTATTGGCTTACTTTGGAAAATTGTCTTTATATGAACTAACTACATGCATTGAAATGCTGATTGTGAAATGCAGAACAGTAAATATTCCTAACAATGTTAGTGTAGTGTTTGAAGGTGTGTATGTGAATCTCCTCTCTCCTCGCCTGCAGTGCAGTATAATAGGATGATAGTAAAGAGGCTTAGTGCTGCTGGGCAGCAGGTCTTCCTCAATCTGTAAATGATGTTTATGTATAATGGGTCAGTCTGTTGGAGACACAGTGACCATTGTGATCAAAGAAAAACACATAGTTTAGCTGCTGTGCTGTCTGTGGTCTCCATAGGAGTTAGTGGTTGCTTATGTGTCAGACATTTATTTATGATTTTTGCCATGGCATTTAGTGTAACACTACTGCTAAGCCTTTAAAATTATGATATGGAATATTATAAATATTATTATGTATAAATAAATATTACAGTAAAGATAAATCCTCACCCTTCTTCCTTCAGGAGTGTATAACCTGAGCACGGGAAGGTCATGACATCTGACATGTGCTGGAGCAGAGCTTCAAACGACTGTGTTGTTCTCTTTTGCAGCATGAGCGTATGTTTTACCTCCGGCTCTCCGTTGCGAAACACCACCAGCCGTTTGGGCGTGTGCAGCAGGGCGGCGTGCTCGTTTCGTCTCGCCCTGCGGGTTCCACGTGGAGCCGGGTTGCCCGTCTGCCAAGCCAACCGACGGGCGCTCACCGGCCGGGCGTGATACCAGGGGGGCAATTTCCGGCGTGCTCGCTCCAGGTCAACGGGTTTGACGGTCCTTTGATCGGAACAAATGTAGGAGTGGCCATGATGTAACTGGTCAAGGGACCGGACCGCCGTATGACCGCGGGGAGTCGTAATGGTGCGGACACCGAATGGCAGAGGCACGCGTTTGGACAGGCTGTCCAAGAGACCCTCGAATGTTTTAAAGGTGCGACTGTTGATGACCACAGGCAGACCGCTAAACTGGGTATCGCCGCTTTTATAGAAGCACACGTGTTTAGAGGCAATGGGTTCACTCATGTAGGGTTGACGGGATGTCATCTGAGTGTGACCGCTGGTACTGGACTGGGCCTTACGCAGTACTGAAGCTTCACTCATGATCAAAGTTTAACTGGAGTCTATAATAAACACAGCAAAGAAGTGGGTCAATTCAAATGACACGAGAAAAAATAATTATAAAACTAATTTAAAAAAAAAAAGAGTTGTTGTCTCATGTTGAATGAGATTTCAGAAATGATGTAAAGACATTTTTGAATGATAAACTTTATTTAAATAACTTTAATTTTTTAGCTTTTAGTTTTACTTTCACATATATATAATAGAGCACAAACCATATGAAATGTTTTTATATTATTATTTCTTATACTTATTTATGATGGATTTTGTTTTTTTATCTATGATTTGCTCAGAAAGAGAGAAACCCCTTGAGTTAAATTAACTTAGAAAATATCAATATTGTCATATAAATATCCACATCCATATATACATAACATTTTTGATTTTATTTTTGTGTGGAATTACATTATGGTGAATAGTTTTTTTTATTATATTTTGACCCAGCCAAGGTCTGAAAATAATCCAAGATTATTTTTTAGAGTGTATGAATCACTTTGGATGGAGAAGTCTGATAAATACCTAAATGTACATGGAAATGGTTAACATTATCTTTAACAATCTACATCAATTTACACATCCTACATACTTTAAATAATAAATACTTCTCTTATTTACTGTATATGTCATTTGTAAAGACCAGTTTTGACCAGTATACATTTCTGTCTTGTCCCAGACTGGTTTATGCTGGGCTAGTGTCGAAACTGGTTAACCAAATGGAATTATCAGGTTCCTGGTTAGGCTAGTTAATATTTACAGAAAAGCCGCATATATTTCACAAGTGATTTGGGAATGTTTTTATGTGAATCCCATGTAAAGTCCCAAATAATCATGTGAAAAACCGTGACATTTTTCTGTAAGGGAAATAACCTGGAGTGGACACTAGCACATCAGTCTATTTCATAGTGATCTTTACAGCGTTTACTGTTTCAGTAATGTAAATTAAAGTTGTTTTTAAAAGCTTCTTTGTGCAGTTAAGACACCTCCACTGACAGGTGTTGTTTACTGTGGGATAGACTTGGATTAAACCAGAACTGCTCAAAATCATGTACAGTAAATCATAAAGCCAATGAATGTGATTATCAACAGTACAACATTATCAGTGAAACTCAGATTATACACTTCATGAGCAATATTTCTGAAACGTTCACCTATTTTATCATCACCTTTCTTTAATTGTTTTGTAACGATAACAATAAAACAAAACCGTTTTGGGAACTTTTTTCTGAAAGCAGTTTTTCTCTAACAAACATTGTTATATTACTTATTAATTTCATCTGTATTAAATGATCAATCATTAGGTTTCTATAAAATAGATTAGCTTTAAGTTCTGTGTTCTCCAGACGCAACTAAACACTGTATACCGAGTCTAAAAACCACAATTAAAGCTCACGCTCCACATCGAGTCAGAAAGTGTTGTAAAACACTCACCGTGTTTCTCATTTTGGGCAGTATGAAGGTTTAACGTAATCATTTTGTCTTGCGTGGTCGTTACTTCATGTTGCATGTTCGAGGTCAGCGGTGAGGACTGGAAGGTATTTTGAGCAGGTGCTTTAGTCTTAATTTGCCTAATCTTTGCTCAGTGATAATCTCACCAACCACAGAGACGCTGTATGTGTGTGTGCCAAACTCAACTTCATCTACCTGTTGATCTATTATAGCTGTCAGGAGTTTCAGTTTTAGCTCCGTCACACTGGCCCATCTCTATTTGTGCTTCAATCCCAGATGACTGCAGGATCTGTCTTATATAAGCATCATAAAACACATAACTGGTGTACAAAAGAGATCTTTTATTAGAGCTTCTTTAAATAATTCCAGCTAAGAATGTTGGTCTGTAACAAAGACCAAAATAAAATGATTGTTAATGTAATGAAATGTTGACAAGATTATATTGCAAATAAAACATTAAATAAATGGGAACATGCAGTGGATCATTTTCTAAAAACAATTTTACAACATTTCTTTTCTTTGCATTTTCTTTTCTTTTTTAATCTGTACAATAACAACAGATCAGTGTTTGTGATGTTTTTCTTTATTTATAGTCATAATCAATGATATTCATAAAGGACACTGTTTCCGGATATGATAATAAGATATTAAATTACATATTTTGATAATCAGATAATATCTATGTAATTTAATATTGTATTATCATCATATATGGTCTTAATATCTGACAGATATTAATACCACATATGATGATAACCATATATTAAATTGTTTTTATTATTAGATATTAAACCAGATACAATAAATATCAGATATTAAATTGCTGATTTGATGATCAGATAATAAATGACATATTTTGATAATCAGATATTAATCCAGATATGGTGATGATAATGTTCACTGTTTGAATCACTAAATTTAAATCACTTTTTTAATTTCTGCCCTGTCCTTACAGGATTCGTCACATATCACACGAGGTTCATCTGCCATTCTTAGGTGAGTCTTGAATTTTGTTTGTATTACAACAGCATATGTAGAATTCAAAAATTAAAAATACCATCGTGTTTATCTACCAAATAAACAATGTGAAGGCGAGTAAGTGAGACATCATGGAAAGTTATTTCCTTTCCACTGCTGGTATCACGTTAGATTGACAGATAGTGTATTGATCATGTGAAATCACACGTTGCACATGGTGTGTATCATATCTATATAGGCACATATGTCATCTTTATATGTGATTGACACAGTCATTCTTAATATAACACCCTTTAATCTCAATAGTTTCCAGCAGCGACTCATTTATTGTTTAATCACACTGGAATCTTTAGTCGACTGTGCAGCCGTGTCTCACCATTGCTCATCCCTGCTCGCTGAGATATCTGCCTGGAATTTCAGTCTCTATTTTTAACCCTTTGCTGTGGTCTAGGCGCCGGCTTCAGATCCCCAAGCACGCTCATGCTGGGAAACTATCCAAGACATGTTTGGGATCAACATAGGATTTGTTTGATATGTCTGTGCTGGAGCCTGAAACGTGGACACAAATACACATGACGCCTTTGCTCGCTCGTCTTATTTCTCACATTTGTCTGCGAACTGACCCTAACGATTGAATTTGCAAGATAAAAACACAGATGAAATATGGGAGGGAGAAATAGTTTTTTCCCCAGAGTAGTTTAGGGAGGAAGCGGTGGTTCTGGACCGCTGCTGTTCTGCTCGTGACTCGCTCTTTCAGTCCAGTTCTTGACTGCTCTCTGACCCCTAAATCTCAAAGCATGCCAACATATCAAACAGTCAAGGTCAGGTTCACTTTAGTGTGGAGATTACAGTTACACACACGCACAACGAATTTTCAATTAATACTAAACAAAAGGCAACTTCGTTCTTTTATTCAACATGTAACAGGACATACTCAGACTGGATCTGAATTCATAAGGCTACTGCTTCTCTCAGTCATGATAACACATATATCACACACACACAATTTAATATGTAAATATTAAATAATTTAAATATTTTGTCATATTGTGTGTGTTTTTTTCACACACGTTTTTAAAGCACAAGAGCTCCCCCTCATGGCAACATTTGACAGGTTTAGCAAAAGATATAAAAGATATTGTAGATTTTTCAAATATTAAACCATTGTTTTGGTCTACAGAAAATTAATGTATAAATTGTATAAAAGTACAAAAATATACAGTGGTCTGTAAAAGTCTTGCATGAAATAATTGTTTAAAAATGTAAATTGTCTCCTAATATAGCTTTGGATAAAAGCGTCAGCTAAATGCCTAAATGTTAATATAATGTAAATGTAAACATTTACTGTAAATTTATTTATTTTGCTTTAGTCAGAGGAAATATCTTTATATAGATTTACTGATCAAAAGATGTCAATAAATAAACATTTTAATAAACAAAAATTTGGTGAAGCTAATGTGTCTTTTGCACAGTACTGTTATATGTGTGTATATATATAGTGACCCGTGACAAGAATACAGTTTAACCTTTCTGTTAAAAAATACCTTCATTATATACAATAATGAATGATTCTCATTAGTTGTGTTAATATTACAGCATGTTTTACGTTGTCTTAGGACTTGTTAAGTCTTTATGCAATTTAATGCAATATTTGGTATTGATTTACCAAATTTTAACAAAATATGATGACTTGTAACTTTTTTTTGAGGATAGAATCCAGAAATGAGAGAAAACACAATTTGGCTTTTAACTCGAAACATTTTAGTGAGAACAAGTGCTATGATAATAACTTCAGCACTATTATGTGGAAAAATGAAGTGTGTGTTTTACGCTTGTGTGTGTGTTCCTGTTCTGCTCAGGTGCAAATGTGGAACTTGTAAAATAAACAGGAACATCGGTGTGAACCTTTAGTCACACACACACACACGTTCATAAACACACACAGACAAACAGCAAAAAGGTGTCTGACCTGTATAAAGACACGACCCCCTCAGCCTTTATTTAGTTTTATTTTGATGTATTTTTATTTTGGAGGAAATCCTGCTGTCTTTCCCAGACGAGTGGAAGTGCTGTGAATTTTACAGAGCTACTGTTTCCTCAACAAGCGAGCGAGTTCCCAGATCATCTTTCACAGACTCTGTAGACGATTGTCTGATCGCTGAACAAATATACATGCTCATTGTCCAACGCTCAAAATTATTTGCTTTGGATGAAGAAATGGCCAAAAACACATCTGGGTCATATTTTAAGAAAAATAAAAATATGTTTTGCATAAAGAAAGAGCCTGAATTTAGGATCATACATGTTATATTTTTGTGACGCTGTTGTGCTTCTGCATGTTTTACTTTTGAAGTTTAGTTCTAATTCTGTTTTATAAATTAATGTTTGCCATTAGTTCACAATATTACAGTAATGTTTTACGGTATCAGGTTGAAAAACATTTTTTAATAGCAAATCATTATTCTTGTGCAAAATTTCATGAGATTTACATTTTACAATAAGGTTGTTTACATTAATAAATGCATTAGTTGACATGAACTAACAATGGCTGATATATTTTTTGTATTTATTACTCTTTGTTAATGTTAGTTAATGCAAATTCAGTTGTTTATTTTAGTTCATTAGACGTTTACAAAATAACGTTTTTTATGTCAACAACTTTTGATTTTAAAATAATGTTGAAATTAAAATGAACTAAATTTAAAGAATGCTGTAGTAAGTTTACGTAAGCTTATGCACTAACATTAACAAATGTTTCTTTCATCATTTATTTAACGGTTTTCCTTTTATTTCCATTCAGTCGACATAATAAGTGCTATTGAAATGTAGAAGGTCACATTTGGAAACTTACTTCATTGGAACACATGGAGTTTGTGTGTGTAGGATATATTTATACTCCTATGGGTCAAATCAGTGAAAAATAGCACATTGTGTCATGACATGAAGCTACTATCTAGCGTGAATCTATTTTTAGCAGCAGCACAACTGGACTGGGTTTGGGAAAGCCGTGCCTATGAAAGCGATAAGGTCTGGGAGGAGACACATATTCCAAGGATTATAAAATCTCATCACGCAGACACACACACGCACACACATAAAGGCACATTCCTTGTCAGACGGGAGACGTCCCATAGATGACAGCTGCTTGTGAACAGACATCGTGCCTGTCTTAAAGCTCCAGTGAAAGTTACATCAAACGCACACAGACGCGTGTGGCGTTCTTCAGAGGTGTTACTGTAATTCACACTTGTGTAGAGAAAACAATTTTATTAAACACGCATGCTTCATATAGACACGTCATACAGGGATGATGAGTAGATCTATATGTGTGTTTCCGTACAGAGGACGAGGGGTCAGTGTCGTGACCCTCTCTAAAGATTGTCTTCCTCTCAAACACAAACCTTTTATTTTTAAGTACGTTTCTTTATCCGTGAGAAAAAAATCTAAAACTTTATTTTGGTGTCTCCTTTAATATAAATCATACTTTACAATAAAAAAAATGTATGCACATGAAATGGAGCCGATCTCAACAAGTGCTCAGATTTATTAACATGCCAAAATTTACAACTAGTAACTGAAATGTTCTTATTAAGTTCTTTTAAGACCAAATTATTAAAGCTGTGTTTTATTTTTATGTCTATATTTGTCTATAATATGAAATAAGAGTCTAAAGACATAAAAATAATGTTAAACACAGCTTTGATAATTTGACAACTTCCTAGTAAACTTCTTAAAAAAAGATTTATATTTCTAGAGGTTTTGAAAAGAAACATCTAAGACAAAGATGATAATAAAACATAATTAAGACTCCAGTACAGATCTCGAGCTATTAAAGAACAACCTGTGTGTGTCTGTACTAAAATAATTGTCGTTTGTGTAAGACGGTGCACAATACCTTCACAATTCTTTCAGGCGTATTGTGTTCGGGTCGAGCGGGTCTGTTAGCTTACACTATTGCTCACCTAATAACGGTCTTTTTTAAGAAGGGTTAAAAGATTATGATCATATTTAAGTCATCAGAGCCAACACAGAGCTGCCTTAAACAGGAAGAAGTGTTTTCATTGTGGCGTGAACACACACATTTACACACACAATAGGAGGTGGAGGGCAGCGGTTTTACTGTGACCGCTGGAGACGGTTGAAGTGGTTTGGGAGGGAGAAAGAAAAAACACAATGTTATATTTTAGACGTTTATTTTCCAAAAATGCAAAAAGTACAAAATTATACAGAAAATCACTCCATATGGGTATTACTGTACATATCACTTTATGGTAACAATATTTACAGTGCTTTTTCATGTATTGAATCATTTCATATTTTTATTTGACAGTGTTGGAGAGGGATAAAACTCAGTTTCCAGGAACATGTATTAAGAAACTAAATTTAGATTTTAAACTAATGACCACATTTAAAAATGTTTAACTTTTTGTTTTGGGTTGTGGACTTAACTATTTTAGCTGTCACGATGATCAAAACTGTTCAAATATTACTGTATCCGCAGTAATACACTGCAGTGCTGGCATCAGACAGTACATTGGAGATGAGGTCGGACCCCTGCAGGGGTACATGGGGAACCCCGTACGAGAGGTACTGTTCAAACTCATTACTGTCCACCTCATTCACCATTTCACTTTGGTTTTGACTTTGTGTCTGCGCAGGAACATGCGAATGTGGATCGGCAGAGGCCTGTGGATGTGTGCGGCCAGCGACGGGAAGCGACAATTCCTCATAAGAACGCTTGAGCTGAGAGCCGGCACCGTAGAAGGCGCTCAAAGCTGACGGGCAGCTCAGGTAAGAAGGATGTGTGGTTTGATGAGACGGAGGGGAAAGACTTCTGTTGAACAGAGCGTGAGATAGCGTAGCGTTGGTATTCGGAGAGCTCTGCGGGTTGCCGCTCACATTACCCAGTTGTTGTGGATGAGTGTTGGTCATCAGGTTGAGTTGTGTGTTGCCAGGAGCGTGGGGATTGGTGTGCACGTTGACGTTGGATTGAGAGACGTTGTGGCATCGAGTGCTCGTGTTGGTTTGTTCCTGAAGGGTGAACTCTTGATGTTGATGGTAGCTGTATGCTGACTGGTTCTGTTCATCTTGCAGATGGGTGAAGAACTCGCTCGCACCTGCATCCATAGGTGAGGGGTCGGGTGTGGGCAGACTGTAGGTCTCGAACAACGCTTGAGGCTCACAGTATGGAGGGAGTCCTGAATAACCCACGGTCATACCCTCTATACCCAGAGGCGTCTGTCCATCCGTTACCCCGGGCAACAAGAATCCTGAGTCCAGTCGTTTGTTTCTCTTCACCTGTTTGCGACGTCGTGGCCGGTACTTGTAGTTTGGGTGGTCCTGCATGTGTTGCACTCGTAAGCGTTCGGCCTCCTCCACGAATGGCCGCTTGTCCACCATTGGTAAAGCTTTCCATGACTTACCTAGACAGAAATATGGAATGATTAGATGCTTTTTATATAGTAGAATAATCACTTAAAATAAAAAAAACATTTTATTATCTACCAGTAAATCATTCTGTTGTAAATATATTGTGGACTGCACTTATAATTTAGACTAGTAACATTTTTTGGGCATTCTTTTTTCATTTTTAACAATTACAAAGGAATAAATAAAGCAAAATTATATCATTCATTCATGCGTTATAAATTGTGAGTTAAATTTAAACTACTTCAATATTTATACAAAATACCATCTTTTAATAAATGTTGATAAATGGTCAAATAATATTATTTCAGAAATAAAATCATATATTTTGTTGCAACAAAAAAATATTTAAAATGAAATAACTTATAATGTATACATTTCACAAATAACAGAAAAAACTAATTAATGTTGTCAAATCAAAGTAATACCACCACTCAAATATTAACTTTCTGTAATATTTAACAAGTGACTAATTTGAATGAAAATACAGATTACATTATAAATGCATAATACAAATTAAATGTCATCTGTGTGGTTGACTGTGTGATTATTTGGTTACAGTCTGTTTATCTTCAGCATTTGTATTATTATTACAACAATTACAGTTCGATTTTGGTTCAGTATAGAACCAAAATAAAACCAAATAAAGTTTTCTATTTTAAAAAGTTTAGAAAATGTCGCAGTGATTTGTATATAATTGCAGCTGTCAGTTGTGTTTTTCCACAAATGGAAACCATCTCACTGCACACGTGCTGAATGACATTTATATGACTTTATCTATTAAGTAAATCTACTTTGAAATCACCTCTCCTGGGACGATGACGACCCTCACATGTTACGTTGACTATGTAAGTATTGCATTATATTGCATTACTCTCGTTTTAATTTCAATGTTGATCTAAATTCCCTACAATAATATCATCTGCTTTGTATTTATAAACTGCAGTTGCAACTGGACTGGTTGGAAATTAATAATAAAGTTTGATGAAGTTGTGCTGTGACCCAAAGATGATGCGTCTATTATTTAATAACCTTAAAGCTTTTGATTTGATGAGTGTCTTAACGAATGAATGCGCAAAGGTTACATAATCTAAATCAATTCATGACCACCCACAACCAATTGCAGATGATTTTTTCTTGTACTCACCGAGCATCTTGCTGAGCTCCGCGTTATGGAGATCAGGGTTTTGCTGCGCGAGCCTCTTGCGCTCATCTTTCGCCCACACCATAAACGCGTTCATCGGCCTGCGGATGCGCGCCTCGCTCTTTGCGCGCCCCGGACCTGCAGCCGGACACGTCTCGCTCTTGGTTTTGGGTTCCGCAAGAGGACTGAGCGGGTCCGTCCACGCGCACTGCCTCATGCCGGGCATCATGACTGAGCTGGAGCCGCGGGTCTGGCTCGGGTCGTCACTGGCGTAGCCCGCATCGGGACTGCTCATCTCCCACACGCACAGGGCGCGGATCCTTGAAGATCTCCAAATGAACTCGGATGTGTCCTCCGGGTACCCAGAGAAACTTTAACTGCGAAGTCTTTTTATTTAACAGTAAGGTTAAGGAATTGCGTTGCGAGCTTTCAGACGGCTTTAAACTCACCGGTGACCAATCGCGACGCGGGTGGGCGGGACGCGCCGTGAAAGGTGCGAACGGGTCCGAGAGGCGCGCCCCCGGCATAGCGCGCGTCCTTTGCGCGTCTCAGAACTAGGGCTGAACAGTGCTGGACTTATACAATGACTTTCAGAGGGTCACCTTGTTAAATATACATTTCTCTGTAGTCAGTTTTCCGTGTGCTTTCATCAAACCACAACTTTAACAAATATATTAAAGTCGTTTTAAAAGTTTATAAAAGTTGATTTGTCGTCGGTGTTTTTTATTATATAATCTCCTGATATTGTTTGTATTGTCTGTTTCCCTGCGTTTATTCAACAAACCATGTATTAATGCTTTTAAGGAGAGTTTTTATATATTTTATATGAAATAGTGCGCGCACAAAGGTTCTCTAAATGAGACAACAAACAAAATGATTCACGTTAACAAATGTTTAAAACAAAAACCTGCGCAAAGATAATGTGCAGAAACTACTGATTTAACCTTCTTTTACACTGACTTTTATCATGAGATGACACTGATGCGCGAAAACCTTTATTTCTTTAAGTTTAAATGCAGCTTTCTGAAGGATTAATATCCCGCTTGGTGATATGGCAGAATTTGCAAACAGTAGTAGTGAAGGATTGTCACACGCTGATAAAGACAGAGGTGTCAAGAAGATAATGTCACATTGAATACAGTGAATGAAGTCAAGAGATCTCATAGAGATGATACAGAAGCAGGTGTATAAAACCCTTGAGCTCTGTAAAATTCAATAGTTTCTTTAATATAAGTGTGCCATGTGATCTTTATAATCCACATAAAAATACTGTGATGTTCTTTACCATTTACTAAAATCTCTCTCTCTCTCTCTCTCTCTCTCTCTCTCTCTCTCTCTCTCTCTCTGTTCTTCTCTCTCTCCATTTACTAAAACTCTCTCTCTCTCTCTCTCTCTCTCTCTCTCTCTCTCTCTCTCTCTCTCTCTCTCTCTCTCTCTCTCTCTCTCTCTCTCTCTCTCTCTCTCTCTCTCTCTCTCTCTCTCTCTCTCTCTATATATATATATATATAGTACATATTAAAGTATACTACAATATTTTCTACAGTTTATAAAATTTCTCCATACTATAGTGTTTGTGAACATTACCGTAGTAAATAATAAAGTATCTTACAGTATTTACTACAGTTTATTCTGTATTTACTACAGTTAATTCTTCAGAATAGTATAGTATACATTAACAAATTATAGTGATCACTATAATATACTACAGTGCACTATAGTAAAAGTAAAAGAATCTGACTACATATATCGTTTATTCAGATTCAGATCAGAGTAAGATCTGAGGTTTCCAAATTTGACTTTGGGGTAAAACCAAATGGCTGTCACCATAAAATAAGCGACAGAAGTCTGAGTTACAGTGATTTTATTATGATTCTCTTCCTCATGGTAAAATCACTTTAATCTAAATACTTTAATGTATGTTTAGCATGTAAAAATGCATGTAAAATTGTTTGGAGAACTAAAGGTCCCTTACCTACCTGTGTGCAGTGTTACATGAGCAACTGGGAACTAAAGCAAAACCACATCCTATTTTCTGCTAATCTTAATGAGAATTTTGACCCTCTCTGTCTCTTTCAGTAAGTGCGACTCCATACCATCAGCTCAGCCCTCCTCATCATACACACACACCCCTGCATGTATTGTCCCAGCGTTCTGGCACAGAGTTAACCGGCACAGTAATACTGTCATCATCTATTTTACTACAGAAGAACCAATGGACCAGATTGGCGTGTGTGCGCGAGCGGCGAGTGTGAACACATATACAGCTTCCGTTTGAGTCATGTAAAGTCCCCCGGCTCTCAGGAGCCAATCCTATTGTGTAATTCCCCAGAAAGGCTCGCCTGGCGACAGTATGTGTGTGTATTCAGGAGTGTGTGTGGATCTGTCTGCGTGGGACAGGGTGTGTGTGTCTGAAGTCGGACAGTGTGTGCTGCTACGCCAAGGACAGGAAGCGGTTTGTGGGGGACAGGAAATGCAGGCCGAAGCAGTAGCCTAGATAAGAGTGAGAGACCTCTCCCACACACCCCATCCCATCCCAGACTCCCCCAGGCCCGACTGGTGCCTCACATACATGTTAACACCCTACAAAACTTACAAACGCCTAATGTGACCTGACAGACCTTAAAGCTCCAATCAGAGAAAGTGTCATTGACAAATATTTATAAACCTTTTGTTCCTCCCACAAAGTGGATTTCTGGGATATATGGGAAAAAATCCAAGCCATGAAGTGACCTGAGGCTTTACCTTTTGTTGACCTTGATTCTGACGGGAAAATACTGTACATGTAGACTGCTTTTCTGCACCTATAGATTAGATTAGATCTTTAAATGTGTGCCAAGTAGCAGACTGCTGTAAAGCATTATTAAATATTATTGGTTATATATGATTGTATTGACTCATGTGTGTCTGCGGTCAGGATTGAAATGTACTAATCTTATGCAAAGTCACAACTTTTTTTGATCATCTGAATGGGAAAAGTTTTTAAATTGTGTATCGTCTACATGGCAATGTTGGGTATGTGTATACAAATGATGTTCATTTTTACTCAGATTGTTGCAGTGGTTTGCAGATTGTTGTGTTAGATCAGGGGTTTTTCAGATTATATTTATAGTGATGCTGTGATGATCACATTCGATTGGTTCTCAGGGTCTCATGAACCATAAGTGATGATGTCAAGTTTTAGTGCCACAGTAATGCCATCGCCATAGAGAAAAATAATATAACCAAAGCAGCTAATCTGTATAGTTTGACTGTATAGTCAGCAAAGAGCTGGCACGGCAGTGGCGATGATGATTAGAAGAAATCAGTAGCTGGTGTCTGCTCCAAAAATCCTGATCGGAGCATTCCTATATTAAAAATATCCTAGATAGGGACGGGTTTCTGATTTTTGTAAATCTATGAGGCTTCATGTTCTTACACGTGACGTTCATACACAAATTTATTTATATCTACACGTCACAGCATATCTCATTTTCTCCATATGATTTTTGAAAGTTTTTCAAAATGTAAAGTACATACTACTTAGTTTGATATTTTGTTTGCTGTTTGTGACATTCATATGTTTCAAGTTTTTCCATATACTGTATTTTTGGGCCCATTGTAGGTTTACAGTATTTAGATTTAAGTAGCTTTTCCATCCTCTGCTTTGAACAAATGAATTATGCTTAAATGAGGAATTCTTCTGAAGTCTGATTGATAGGCTGGTTAATAATGGAGACATATTTCCTCAAAAAATCAAAGAGCTTGTAATGTCCCATCTTGACCCTTTTCTCGTCTCCACCAGAGCCACAAACACACACAAGCACATACTGTGACACTGATTATTGCAAACGTTAATCATTTTTATGGGCATTTGTGTAAAGACAGGAGTAATAGTGAACATCCTGTGAAAATGCAGTAAAGCGATGTGTGTGAGGGATGTATGCGGAGGGCACAGACCGAAGAAATCAGGGAGAAAAAGTGAGAGTGATATATTGTGTTTTAACTGCCCCATTGTTCTCCTGCACACAGATATGATGACCTGTGACCTTTGACCTGAATTTGGCTTGGCTGAAAAAATGTCCGAGTCTGATATTTTAGGTCTCTGCCGGCACACACACACACACACACAGATATCAAAGAGAGAATATTGATTGGGACTTTATTGAGTGAACTGCTCTGATTCGCTGATAGAAGAGTTTGAATAAGAGTTAATCATCTTCTGTCTGTGTGTATGAGTGTGTGTGTGTTTATATCTGTGTGTATCGATCTCTCACACATCTGTGTGTGTCATATATGACATAGGACACGTCGGGTGCTAACAAATGAAAGGTTAACGTTACACATACATACACACAATCACGTCAGTCGATATTAAAGGAATATTCTGTGTTAAATCCAAGTTAATCTGTGACACGCTGTCAATAATTTTGAAACACTTGCCCTATAGACTCACAGCGTAAGTGTTTTTACAAACTGAAATACAATTTTTTATTTTTTGTGGTACATACCAGAGATATTGTTGGTAAATCTTTGTCTTGTATTAATTGAATAATTGAGGTTAAAGTTTTTTATGAAAATTAAGGAAAGAATAGTTCAGTAATGAATCATTCACAATAAGACCAGAAACATGTATTCTGACAGTGTTACATGTTGAAATCCTTTAAAGCTTTAGAAACCCCAGATGAAATCACACCTAAGACTATTTCTCACCATTTCAGCACAAGTGATGTTTCTCTCATCATGCACCTCACTGAAATCATCCACCTGTTAAACCATTAGAATCGCTCGAATACTCATATAGAGGAAAAGATGAAGAAGTTTGTAAGTTCACACAGCTGTAGTTTTATAAAGGAAATTGAATGTGTGTGTACGTGTCACAGTCACACGCACACACACCTGTATGTGATTAGATGACTTCATAAGAATCTCCATATGGTTCATCACTTCAGTGAGGTGAGGGTGTGAATATCTTTTATTTTTGTATTATAATTAAATTCATTCATTAACTTAAACTCAAAACAAGATGATATTCTAGGTTGAAGTGCTGTACCACACACACATGTTGGGTTTTCATTTATTGTTGGGACATTCCATAGACGTAATGACTTTTATTCTATCCCTTTCCCCAAACCATCACAGAAAACTTTCTGCTATTATAGATTTTTAAAAAACATCATTCTGTTTCATTTATAACCTTGTTTCCTCATGGGGACCACAATATTTACTGGTATTCCTATCTTTGTTGGGACATTTGGTCCCCACAACGTGTTAATTACCATGCGCACACATACGCACACAAACACACACAGATAATGAGAAGTGATTTCACACTTTAGTCCCTTGTCTTAACTTCCCATGGCTGGGTCAGCTGAGCAGCTTCCTCTTCTGATCACTGCTGAGATAAACTGCATGTCACACACACACACACACACACACACACACACGCACACACACACACACACACACACACACACACACACACAGACACACACACACACACACACACACACACACACACACACACACACACACACACACACACTCACTTCTGGAGAATCGGCTCTGGATTTATGTACTGCATGCATATGTGTACTTTATGTACAGTACGCATGTCTTGCATGTGTACTTTATGTATGTATTCTTATGTGAGCTGTATGTACATATGTACAGTCCTGGCCAAAAGTAATGTCCACCTTTGAAATTCAATTACATTTTCTTTCAATTTAAAGATGAAAAACTTTGTATTTGTGTTGTTAGAATTAGGAAAAATGAAGGAGGCTTAGCAATGGCACACATCACATGTACAAAGTTTATAGAATCAAGGCCCAGGACAATGACTACAAAATGACAACAAATATTAATAACAGATCAACTGTTAGTCTAAATATGCTTTATTTTCCTTGAGCTTTTTTGTCATCTGTTCTGTATATTTAAATCACATTCATATCCAATACACTGTAGTTTGCTTTTTGCCAGATAATTTTGTCAAATAAATGCCTTTAAAAGTTTGGTCCATACACCTTATATTTTGATGGTTTAATTGAACCAGGTGGAATTAATAGCAAATATTGTACAAATAGCCCCTACGGACATCACTTATGACCACTGCGGTGATGTATGTATGTGTACAGTATATACAGTATGTGTATATATAAATCCCACTGTGATTCAGTGGGATTTGAAGGTTCTGGCTCAGCACCATCTTAAATAGACCTTATCCCCACCGCAAGGCTTTATCAGATGGCCTTGTGGCCTTACAATAACACAAGCGCTATCAGCTGAGCACAGCCGTTATCTGGCATCCCTGCTCTATAACAACAATAAATACACTGCGTCCAACCTCAGACTTCTCCAGACGTTCCCTGACAAACCCACACGCAACAGTTAAACTACTTGTTGCAGACTTTAAATGTCAAACTAATGCAGAGTCGGGCTGGACGGTGTGATCGTACATATCATGTGGAGGATATAATCTGTCGGATGGTAGAGAGTTTAGGAGCAAAAGGCTTGAAGACACTTAATCTGGTAGTGGCACTTGAACAGTCTGATACACTTAAAAATGAGACTCATTCATGAGTGATATGTTGATGTCAAATAATAATGAAAGTAATATTGGGTCTGTGCTGGATTAAGCACTTCTTTATTAGACCTGCAGGCAAAGAAATCAATAAACCACACACTGCTCAGTATGTATTTAATTCAGACATTTTCTGGACCTTTCCTTGATATCTAAATACTTAAAAGGATAGTTCACCCCAAAAGTAATTTCTTCCTCATTTATTCACCCTTGTGTCATTTCAAACCGGTATGACTTTCTTTCTTTCTTCTGCAGAACACAAAAAAGACATTGACAACAACATTGACTTCCATTGTCACCCTCATCCACATGAGGGTGAATAAACGGTATCTTTAATACTACTGTTAGATAACGAAAACTCATTTTGTCTGTATTCGTTTTGTTAATTGTTTTTGAGTTGAATTAGTGACTGTTTACTTGTGGGATTCTGTAGAGATGGAGGTGTTCAGGTTGGAGTTAAAGGGAAGCTGTGTCTCGGAGGAAGTGGTCAGGGGCCGTACACTATAACATCCTCTTCTAACACATGAACATAGATGAATGCTCACACACTTTTCTATCTCAAAAATGGATTTTAGTGTTGTGTGGTTTTAATCTGGCTCTGTGTTAATCTCTCTACCTCACACATCACAGGTGAATAAAGCTTACCAAAAAAGCCTCTCTACCCAAATTAATCTCTCGCTCCGTTTATCACGGTCATACAGGTCCAATAACTGTGAGCAGTTTTCAGAAAGCAATATTAAATATAAGGATGTATATTTTGTGAGGTTTTTGTTTAAAAGTGAGATGGTTTTAATAATAATAAATAATAATAATAATAAATGATTATTAATGAATAAGGCTGGAAAACACCAACTCTATGTTAATCTCTTATGATCATATTCAGTGTTTAAAAGCATCATTCAGTATAAAAAAGTTGACTTGTTTTTATATAAAGCTAATGATAATTACTATGGACAACCAGAAAAACTATTATTCCTAAATACGTTTCTGCATTTCTAGAATTACTTGGAGAAGAAAGGACATCCCAAAATGTTTCCAAAGTATTTGTTAAGGAAGTTAATAGTAAACCCACACCGAGTTAAATGCACTGTGGGATGAAGTAAAGACTATTTTATTTCCAGGATGACAGTTTAACACAAAGACAGTCGTTTACATTGTATGTAAATCACACACACACACACTTGGCCTCTCATTAAGTCTCAGGTCATTAAGAGAATAAAAATACCAGAGAGATCAAAGAAACACAAACACCCCCCATACACACACACACACACACACACGTGGGATCTAAATATTCAGATTTTATATATGTAGTCATGACATCAACATCAGCCAAAATAAAGTTTGATGTCAAATGTATAATGTTGCATTAAAAATAGGTTTTCATTTTTATTAAAAAATGTTGTCAGAAAAATAGTCCACAGTCCCACTTATTGTATGAATTATATCATATAAATTACTCTTATATTCCCCTTTTTTCCTTTCATACTGCTGTCTATTCTTCATCTCTTCCTCTGGGTCTCTATTTCATGACCTGCCAGCGTGAGTCCAGATTGCGACTCCGCTCGCGACTTCCCGTCTCAGTTCCTTTTTCCAACATCTGCTAAAATTCTTTGATGCATTCTGAATATTGCACTTACCCTCTCCACCTTTATCACATCATTTCTAATGCTCTGAAACATTCTTCAGATTTTTTCCTGCTGGTGTGCTTGGGGTTAAACAGTACAGTAAATATATCTGAATTTGTTGTATTGTTTGAGTTAGTGAGGAGAGTCCCGTGTTCTGGAATTTAGATATTAAAATATGTGAGGAATGTGAGATGCAAACACAGCTTTTCTAGAGAAGATCATTTAAAATCAATATCACACATTCTTTACTTGTTGCTTTGAATACACATCTTTTAAATATATTTTTTAAGTTCAATCCTAAAGCATATTTATTGGTTAATTTCTCCATCAGTAGCTATATGTAAAAGGTTGCCTTTAAGAAATATTTTGTTGTGAATACCTGTAAATATTCACTCTTTGTTGAGAACAGACATGGTAAATTCTAGATGGTAGATATTTAAAAAATGGTAGATTTTTTAAATATTATTTTTTAAAACATTTCGTATATTTTTTATTATTGTTTTCTTCATATATTTATATATCATTTATCCGTAATAATTGTGTGATTAAAGTGAATTGAGATTTATTTTTAATGAGCTCCAGACACATTGGCTGGGCATTTTGGGCTTTGAGCGGGTGGGTTTGTTGGTTAAAAGATTTGCTCCACCTTACAGAACCAACAGATTAAGATTTGTCCACTAAATTACACAACGTCTAAGATACCTTGTGTGTTTGTGTGTTTGGTTGTTGTGTTGATTTTTTGAGAATAAAAATACTTAGTGTTTGAAAGCATAAGGGTCAGTTGTGAACATGAAACAGAAGCAACGTTAAAATGCATTTCTTGCAAAATATTTACAGATATTTTATTTATACAACTTTACCACAAGTAGAAAGTGTTTAAATGTACATATCAAAATGAGCATTCTGCATGTATATCAGCAATTTTCACATCACATATAATAAATAAACAGTTTTTATACATTCAATATTCACTGTCTTACAGTAAGAAATCATTTCATTAGCAGCAACAAATTTTGCAGGCCGTGGTTTGACCATTTAGTCTCTGAATGGCAGCCGTTATCACTTGGACGGTCACTTCTGATCCTCAGGCCGTATTGGATTGAGGTACTGGTCAAATTCACTGCGATCCAGCTGGTCCAGCATGTCCGTTCTCACCTGTTCCAGGTAGAACTCCAAAGAAGGTCCACCTAAACAAAGCACACATCCACACGCCTCCGTCCCGCACCATTCATGGATGTCCATTCCTCTCTGCTGCCTGGGATGCTGGGAATACCGCAGTGACTCTGAGTATGCAGACGGAGGTGGATGTACCGAAGAGGAATTCAGCAAAGCTCCAACAGGGAACATCTCGTCTCCGTTTGATGACATTGCTGTATGTTGGTATGCTGAATTGTGCATGTTTGCATATCCAAAACCTCCGTGTGGGAGATTATATGAGTTTAATTGGTTATACGGGTGCAGATGACTAGACGGTTGCTGCGTGGCTTGACTTTGGAACATATAGCTGAGGTGAAAGGTGCCGTTTGGAGAGGTGCTGGTCTCGCTGGGAGGCGTCTTGCTGCCACGTTTGTTGCACTTGCGTCGGCGAGGCCTGTATTTGTAGTTGGGGTAGTCGATGGTGTGCTGGATTCGTAGCCTTTCTGCTTCTTGCATGTACGGCCGTTTCTCAGCAAGGGACATGGCCTTCCATGTTTTACCTTTAAAATGATCAAAAAAGAGCTTTTAGTTTATCTTTCCCAATAACATTATATTATGCTGTTTTACACAATTTTGGTATGCAAACAAATCACAGTAATGAAAACAAAAATAAACAACACCAAAAGTCAATATTCTATACAAATACACACTAAATATGTGATTATATGGGTGCTTACCGAGTATTTTACTGAGGTCTGTGTTTTCCAGGTCAGGGTTCAGCTGCGCAAGGCGTCTGCGTTCCTCTTTGGTCCAGATGATGAACGCGTTTAGTGGGCGTCTCACTCGGGTTTCCACGGTCGCTTTCGCTTCCGGGCTTGAGCAACTGGATTCAGAACCTACCGACACCGGGCTGGAAGGACCCAAGACGGGGCAGTGAACCGTAGTGCGACGCTCGTTCCGTTCAGGTGGCGCGTAATGGCACTGCTGCGTCTCCAACATCATTGTTGCCATGGGGCCCATTTCGGGTTCGGGGAGCATCCTGTCGAGATACATGCTGTTGTGCCTTCTGGTGCTTTGAGGAATTCGCCCTGGTCTGCCCAAGAGATCAAGAGGGGCTTTTAAAGGGTCGCGGGCCAATGGGGGCGCGGAGGAGTGGATTAAAGGTGTGAAGCGCAAGAAGTTTCACCTCACCGATAACGCTGATGTCCCACGAAATGTTTTGAAAGACATATTTAATAACGTTATTAGATTAATCAGAAGAGATCTTGAGTGAGGAAGTTAGTGGTATCGAGACAGGCGCATTCTGCATTGTGCGTAAAGATTTTAGAATCACAATAAACATCAACACAGCAGCTAAAATATTATATTTAAAATATATAACATATTTTTATCCCAAGTGTTTTTAAGATGATTTTATTTAATTCCTTTAGGATTTAAAAAAGCAACATTCATATAAACTATGTACGTTTCCCAAATGTTTGCCTTAGTTTAGAGAAACCCAAACACAATCCGTGCGTGGTCGTCTGGACCTAAATTTCTCAGTGACCCTTTGACTCGACAGGTCATGTTGAGCACAGACCCTGTACAAACGAAACAGGAGACACAATGGCACGAGTAATTCCCATTCCATCCTTCCTAAATACGTATCAGATATCTAACTAAATATTATTAAAAATGACTAACCTACAATAATAATATAGAGGACTGCATCCTTTTAGTCAAATCTTTTTATAGTCTATCGAAACTTTTTCCAATACAAATAACCCTTCGTGCAACAGAAATACGTTCAGGTTTCTTTATGGCCAGACAAGAAGCCTTTATTTCCAAAAGTGTATCATAAACTTTACATTCGTTCTAAGGCTGTGCATGTTTTAATATAGTGTTGAGATATGAAACATCAGACTGTGTAAAGGATCCGCGCGTCTCCAGCAGACAGGAGCGTCTGGAGATGTTGCCAAGCGCAGATGTGATGCACCTGTTGCCCGCGCGTGGTGAGAGACTCTGCCCTCGGGCATTCATTCAGCTATGGTAGCCATAATAGAATGATGAAAAGCTTTGACACCTTGATTAAACACAGACTCGTCTGATCAGAAATCAGACGCTTAATTCAATGACTGCAGTGATCAAGGTTTAGATTTTATCTGACGGTCTGGCCCGCGTCTACAGCAGTGAAACCTGCGGCCTGGCCCTTTGACAAAGGTTAGAGGAGGGTTCGTTAATCGATACGATTTAGGAATAATACATGTTAGACAGTCTAATGATACTGAGGATAATCGAATTGAAGTGGAGCGTCTTGTTTTTATCATTTGCCTCACGGGACTCGTGTGATTGAGTATTTGTTAATTGGAGACTAATTCGATCTCCGACAGGCAGAGATGATGATTATGATGAAATGCTCTTGAACTTTAACAATCTTTAAAGTCGATCTTGAAAGTTAGATAAGACTCATGGCATCCACATAAAAGCACGCTAGAATAGTAGATAAGACTCATCAAGAAAAGTGAAAAAGCATAAATGCAAAAATTAAATAAAATAATAACTCATGTGTAAAGAAATGAACTGAAAACACTCGAGCTGTGATCATCAAAAATGCCAAGGCATAAATATTTTAGTTTTTTTACTCGATGTGAAAGTAAATGACACATTTGCAGCATTGTTTTATCTTTATTTGTTTACACAAGAGCCATCGAATAAAATACAATAAAAACATATTTATCAAATAAATTACAATTACACAAATCTTTATAGTTGCGAAATTAAATTAAAATGCAAAGATGAATGTTTAAAAATGAATCCAAAATTAACATTTCCTCACGGTTTTATTGTAGTAAAAGTATTCATGTTTTTGGCGAATTTATTATCATTTTTTATATTCATGATTTTATTATAAATTTCATGTGTAAACTATAGTTACTCTAGTAAGAACATGAGTATGGTTCCTAAGGTTTAACTACAAATAAATCTTCCTTAAAATATAGTTACTATAGTAAAACTATGGTTCATTTTCGTAAAGGCTTCTTTGCCTTGCCAAAATGGGAATACACTTCATAGCAGCATGATTTACATTTCAATGGTTTGAAATGACACTACAGCAATAAACATGAGTCTTTGTGCAGTAATGCATGTTTACACTAATAAATGATTCCCTTTTTTTCTTTTTCACACTCTGTTAGATTTAAAGGATCCAATCCACATCCGCGCGTGAGTGCTGCGCGCGCTCCTGTTAACGGTGTTAATGGCCTTAATTCATTAAAGCTGGAGAGACTCAGCGTGAATACAATAATGTTAGTTTCGGTTGTTGGCCTTCTTACATCTTTCCACTTCTCCATTGAAGTCTGCTACTCTTTTAAGACGCACAGTCACATCTTAAGAGCATTGCTTATAATGCAGAATTAACCTTGGTTTACTATAGTATCCAAAAGATAGTAACCACAAATTTACCATAGTCTCACTATAGTTATCACAGTTTAACCATGCTAATACAAATAGTAATCAGTCTGCCAAAAATATGGTTACTACTCTTTACCATAGTAAAACCATGGTAAACTTTCCTAAAGGCTATTCAATGGTTGTTTTTTCATACGTTTATTATGAAAGTTTTAGTTATCAATACATATCTTATGTATTAAAATGTATGCATGTGAAATGATGGACTTCTCTGAGCACTTGGGTGTGTGTTCATGATAATCTGACTGTACGTAATTCAATAGTCTTTGTACTGGGTGAATGGGGATTGTCCTAAACACAATGTTCCATTGTATCGGTCAGCAGTCATATATGAGACCGAACGCATCAGGGTCAGTATAAGCAAGACTTTCTGAAGAATCCACAGCCAGCGAGGTGAACGTTACTCACGGCCGATCTGTCTGGAATTACCTGTCAGGATCTACCAGCTGGATCATTTGGATCAAACTATGAACCGGCAGCAGTCTTTGGGGATTTAATCTGTGTTAAACCTTAATGCCTATTTGGAACCAGGTACAAATTTGGATGGGGACTGTGAAGATTGTGTTTTGTTTTTGATGCTTAGAGACATGGTTTGACATGGCATGCAGAAGATTTTAAAATACTGTGATGATAAAATAGCATGAGAGACGGTTCAGTAATGTCCTGAAGCTTTGAATTTACTTACAAGTCCTCTGAAAACTTCATTTGTGATTACAGCGACATCCATACAGTGCTGTCTGAAGAAGCTATTGTCTGTGTGCTAGTATTGTATTGGCTCAGCAGGCAGTGGAATCAGATCTCTATCTCTCCTCTTCTACACGGCTTGTGTTCTCTGTCAGTCTGTCAAATGACAAAGTGTGTAAGAACACACACAAGTGTAAATGTATCGCCCCGCGCCCCCTCCTCAAACACACACACACGGCGGCACACAGTGGATTACAAGACCCCTGCGGAGACCTGCGCTTACAGAGGACTCATTAGTGATACACAATGACACTCCGCCTCTCAAAGAGGATAACACAAATATAACACACAATCCCTGGAAATGCCCGCTCATTTGTACATTATGAATTTTATAGGTGTATAATTCTCAACATGTAGTTGAGACTGATTTGAACTCATTATGACAGACACACATCTTCTTAGTTTAGCTTTTGGGACTGCAGTGTGTTGAGGCACTGGTTTGTGTGTATTGTTTTAGATGCCTTGTTGGTGTCAAGTTGTTATTTATATATTCATTAATTTCTTTCATGTAGATTTTCTTCACTGGACAGCACTTTGGTCAACGCTCTGTTGTTTTAATAGTGCTTTATAAATAAATAAACTGAACTGAACTGAACACACTTCTCTCCAATGTCATGAGAGAGATGCCGTGCATACATGCAGTGGTTAGATCCCAAATCTCTTCCAGACAGAGAGAGAGAGACATTAGAGAGATGTTATAACTCACAGGTATTGAGTGGTAATGTTGGATTGTATTCTGTGGTCAGTATGTGATAAGACTGTTATCAGTCTGCCCATTGTTCACCTCTCAGCTAACTGTGATCAACTACTGTATTCCTCAGCAGGCCACTGCACTGTATTCCGCTCTTATCCTAACACTTACTTCCCACATACACATCTGTTATAGGACTGATGTTTTTAGTTTTGAGTGAATGTGAAATACTTTAGGCTAACATTTGCTTGTTAAACTTCTATTCTGTTCAAATCAACAGGTTTAAAACAGGTTGATGACATTTTCACAACTTGAAATATAAATTTATTATCAATATATTGAATCATCTGTTAATATTTTACTAAAGCCCTGACATCAGAAAAATACATTCTATACACGAGTTATCTATTTAAAAAAATGGAAATGTGTTATGAATTTCCCAAAAGAACACACGTTTTTAAGAGACAACGTACTTTGTAGGATTTCTGTGAATTAAAACACACAAACCAGAGGCAATAATACCCAACAAATGAAGAAGACTCTTTAAAGAACATTTAATAGTTTTATTTTAGTTTTCATGTGTTTGTTTATACTGTTATGGATGTGACGATTCTGAAAACATTAATGATTTAAATATAAACAAATGCTTTAAAAACTTTCTCACATGAGGATTTAAACCAGCAAATATTGACATCTGAACTGAATCATGATAAAACCTTTAATAAAAATGCTTCATTAACATTCCTGCATTATTCTTCTGTGGGCAAAACTCACAAATAAGATCAAACTAATTCTTCAGTTTTTGCATTGCGGTTCAATAAAGCATTTTGTTGCCTTTAACTATTTATACAGTCTATAGTTCTTGGTTACTTTGGATTCTTGAATTCAGTTTGTTGATTTATGGATTTTTACGAGTACTTGTGGATTAAAAGTAGTTTGTGGAACTTTATGGTATGTTTCTCAGGTCAGAGATTTAAATATCTTCTTTTCTCTCTCTCTCTCTCTCTCTCTCTCTCTCTCTCTCTCTCTCTCTCTCTCTCTCTCTCTCTCTCTCTCTCTCTCTCTCTCTCTCTCTCTCTCTCTCTCTCTCTCTCTCTCTCTCTCTCTCTCTCTCTCTCTCCCTCTCTCTCTCTCTCTCTCTCTCTCTCTCTCTCTCTCTCTCTCTCTCTCTCTCTCTCTCTCTCTCTCTCTCTCACACACACACACACAGCAGTAGCTCATTTAAGCTCATATTGAGCGAGGAACATTCAGACGTGCTTTCTGCTGCTTTGAAGATAAGGCCTGGTGTTCGCTCATAAACACTGATTGTGAGCTCGCTTTCCTGAGGTTTTGATTTATTTAGAAAATAATGCTGAAAGGATTCGTGGTGCTTTTCCTGTCCCGTCCTGGCCATGTAAATATCTCCTCAGAGTGGGTTTATTATTGGCGACAGGAACACGCTTCATCATAGGCCGTACAGACCCACCCTCTCATGACCCCTGCAGTCTTAACAAAGACCTGGAAAAAAGACCAAATAAGTTTGCTTCATTATTTTGTGTGAATTAAGTTTCACAATGCTGTTTTATAGGGGAAATGTTTTACTGAATCAACTAAATTTGTTCTACAGAACCCAACACAATACTAGTTCTGTGGTAGTTAAGGTAATACGTGCATCATTTCTCTTCATTTCATTGCAACCCATACAGAAAGTAAATCTCTTCATCTTTAGGAATGAATATGAGTGATGTGAAATGAAGGGAGGGAGCTGTTGGTGATGTAAGTTGGTTTGGTTATGTACAGACCATGTGCTTCCTTTGATAATGTCAGCAGCAGCGAGACTTCATGACAATACAGCAGCTATATTTAGTCACCGGCTGAGTAAATAAAAAAGCAATAAATAAAAAACAAATGTAAGTCTATGAGATTGGGATGTGGAATGTGATTGGCACATTTATTTATCAACCAAACATTTTCTTTAAAATAATATTCTTAAACATTAGTAGACCAGATAAAAACCCTATACATGTATGTCCACAAACATTACCTTAAGAAATATAAACCATAGTTTTATTATAGTAAAAATAAAATAAAATAGTATAATTTGTATTATCATTATTAGGCCTAGTTGTGCATGATAAGACTATAATACAGTTTTAGTGTTACTATAGTTAAACCATGGTTAATTTTAAAAAGAGAAATATTATGATGCACTGACCAAACAGTGACCCCATCGAAATGTATCCAAAAAAAGGTTTTATTAATTAAATAATGAAAAATAATAGTTTAGCTACATATTATTCGTGGAGTTTCAAGAATGTGTATAATTTAGGTGAAAATATTCCGCACAATTAACTAAATTACATCCCGTTGTAAACAGTTCGTCACTCCGAGTTGCTTAAAACCCTGTTGCGTGGTTTGATGGAGTGACGTGCGCGCGCGCCCATCCCGCAGCGCTCGCACCCGGACACAGCTGTCAATGAGAAAGAGCGCGTTCACACACTCCCAACACACTGACGCAGCTGGTTCCTGTTTTTTCCCGTTTCCTCTCACCTGCTACCAAACATGTTTCGCAACACTTCAAGCTGCATGTTTAAGGCTTTATAATACACATTGTCATTTATTTTCAGATGCAGAGCTCATTATTATGAACCTCAACCATGCTTTTATTGTATAACCATAGTTTGAAAATGCTCTTTTATGGCATCATGAAGTACCCTTATTTTTAAGTGTAAAACCATTGTAGTTTCACTACAAATAAACAAAAAAAAAGGGTTATTATTGTGAATGATTCATTTTCATAAGGGATAATAGTTTCATACGGTTACACATTTAATGTATATAATACATTTTGATGTGTTAATCTTCTTTTAATGCAATTGATCACTTGTAGGCACATGCATGGACAGGTTTGCATTTAATTGAGAGCTTTACATTATCGACACTGATTTACTACCCATAATATATATTTATTATATTTTCTGACGCTTCTTACATCAGATCAAATCTTTCTTTGCATTATATTTTACACATGAACATATTTTCACCAAGACAGGCAGTGATTTACTGTCCATATTAGAGATTGTGTCAGGACATTTTCCTAATAAAAATCAATAACCTCATAGTAAGGGAATGCGATATCAAATGTTTATTATAGACAATGAATTTAAACAATTCTTGGAACGCTTTTACTTTATATACACAGCTTTATATATCATGTCCATCATCACACTGATAGCATTAAGAGCCGTAATACTGCAAGACTTTCTCATCGGTTGGTTTGAGGATCTTTTTGTCTTCCATGTTAACAACCCATCCGGGTGATAACCCGAAAAAGATCTGTCGAGCATCCTTTCTCTGTGCCAGCATTTTAAAGAGCGTATCTGTGGTGATGTCAGGTAAGCTGTAGCCGTACTTTTTAGCCAGAGCTAGCCGTGCAGCTTGGATCTGATCCCGGTCTGCGAGGTAGCCTCGGTTATTGGCGTCTGTGTAATATGGAAGAAGGTCTTCACCGGGAAGCATGCGTTTGGGAATGGGTTGTCCAGACATGAAGAAGGGCACTGGTTTGATGAGGACCTCTGAAATGACACATATTTTTCAGGGTTTGAACTGGATTTGGATGGAATCACAGCTGTAGAGTGTGTGTAACTATACTCACGTAGACTACGGGGATCGTAGTAGCTTGTTGTGATCACGCCCCCATTTCGTTCAACTGCAGCAATAGCTTTCTCAGAGGCGACCTGAACCTCCAGGTTAACTTGTGCACAGAATACATCAGCACCCTGTGACAGACAGACACATAATGAAAATCATTTGGCTCATTAAATTGTGTTAGGTGCTGCCCCCATATGGACACTCGAGAGTTTGTATAAATGCACACACTATGTACAATTAAGGTTTGAATTAAATCGAAGGTAATAGATGATAATAGGTTACAAAGAAAGAAATGTGAGTCTATTTAGTTAACTAAGACCCTTTAGAATTAAAATAAAGGAATAGTTGAATAAATTTTGTCATTGACAGTCATATTGTTCTAAAGTTGTGTAAATTGATAAATTATATTTCTTTTCATATTATCAAAGTAAATAAAGACTGAGGCTTTTAAGATACAAAATCACACAAACCAATACATTTTTTTGTGTTAAATAATTCCCTAAACAAAATACATGTTGCCCGACTTACGAAACATACTATGAAATAACTTGTCTCCTGCACACAGGACAGGTTATAACACAACAGATACACACCTCATCAACAAGCTGGATGCCATAGTCTCGTTTCAGAGGCTGGACCGTAACCCCTCTGCTGTTGACCAACTGGGTCAGATCGATGGGCTGTGTGGGGTCAATACGACCCAAATCTATAAGATACTGCAGTCTACGCAGGGAGAGCGGGGGATACTGCGGTCGACGACTGGAGAAATATAATGCACACGATTTAAAGGTTATATCACAAAATATAATAATGAGAGCATATTGAAAGATTATATGTAGCAACTTGATACAACACCCTGTATCTTTCTTGACTAGTGTCAACTAATGCAATATTACCTGTGATTAGCATTGTAGCCATATTTTGGGATGATCAGATAGAAGGGTGTCTGTCCGCCCTCAAAGCCTAATCGAGGTCTGTTACCACGCTGCCGTTCACCTTTATGACCCCGTCCACTTCTATTCCCCCCATGCATCCCACGACCTCTGCGCTTCTCCTGTGACAAAAGTCATAAACTTTATTAACTCAATAACTTTAATTATTAAATTTATGACAATCTGTAAGGGGAACTTCTTCATGCTCCTAGATGAAACATAAACAAATGCTTTAAAAGAGACCTCACATGAGTATTTAAACCACCAAATATTGACATCTAAACATCAGTATGATAAAATCCTTTTTTTACATTTTAATGGAATTGCTCATGTGATGAATACAGCTAAAGAAATGCAATTCTTTTTAAACTAGCCATTTATTTAGTAATTAAGTATGAGTTATTTAGCTTTCCTATCTACAACTTTATAACATTTTTACTTTAGAGAATTGTAAGAATGTGCACTAGTTACATTGGCAGCAGTTTCGAGTCGCTAATCATGATCGTTTGGTCATTAGCAGCAACATGTTTACGTGAAAAATGCTCATAACTCACATCTTTTGTTGCACCTGGGTTTGGTCGAAGGTTGGCGAGTGTTATGCGGGGCAAATTCTTTACAATATCGATTGTTTTTCCTCCCGTTGTCTTGCTCACAGACATTGTACAGCCGCAAACATGCTAGTCAAGGGCAGAAGACACGGGAGACCACGTGGTACACTGAACCGGAAGCTCCAAAAATCGAATTCTACTAGGCTGCAGGATTTTATATTCTATAAACGTTTTAAGTATCTTTGATTTTTAATATACAAGAATAAAGAATAATAATGTTTTTATGTTCAAAATAAAAAATAATTTAAACGCACAGCAATAACTGACAGGTTAAACGGACCAATGGTATTGTGCGTCGCTTTGACGACGGCGCAGCAGTGGGCGGGACTTCCTGTGTCAATACAGCGACTCAAGGTGCAGGTGGTCCTCCATTAATCCCGTTCCAGGATCAGCATTTCGGATTCCGTGCTAAAATAAATAAAGCATGAGGCAAGACAATAAACTGACCTGAGGCTGAAGCCTAGTATATTGTTAATACGGGTCACACGCTGAAACGTCAAAATTACACGCGGTTATTGTGTTATCGATCGCAGTGACAGAAGCGTCGCTCGGTGCTCGTGTCCGCTGACAGCGCGATAGAAACAGCTTGAGTTTTCTCTTATTGAATGTGAGGCTCCAGGTACTTTTATGTGCGGTAATAACATGTCAGCCCCGCTGCCTGCCATCGTGCCCGCCGCACGTAAAGCCACCGCTGCGGTAAGTGATACATCAGCGGTTTTATTTAACGTCGTATTGACACTTTTAGTGGTATAAAGCTAATCTTTTGCATGTTTTGATTGATGTGTGCCAATATGAGGCTTCTACATAGACAAGTTCAGATGGAGCGTTTGACGTATCAATGCGTATGTGACATTAGCTTGTCAGTTTGAATTCCAGCGGGAAGACAGCCAATCGAATTTGAGATACTACAATAGTCCCGCCTTTCTAACGTTCTGATTGGTCAACAGGTGTGCGCGGTGCACACGCGTTGACCAAGCGTGAAACGTTTAAGGCAGTTTTAAGATGTAAGTTTTTTACTTTTACATTTTGTTTCCAAATATGTTTAATATCAGTGGCATAATATTAAATGTGCAAGAGTTGACACTTATTTATTCTCATTTGACTTTTATCCATATAATAAAAGTCTAAAATTAATAAAAGTCTAAAATTAATAAAAGTCTACAATTAATAAAAGTATAAAACTAATAAAAGTCTAAAATTAGTTATCTCCTAATATTTGTAAGTTGCTTTGGATAAAAGCATCAGCTAAATGCCTAAATGTAAATGTAAATATATATATGCAATATTTTATCACTGTCAAATGAAAATCATTTAGTAAAATATTAACATATATAGTTTGTTTTCCTAATTAACATATATACTGTTTATATTTTATTTGTTCAAAATATTGTTAGTGCATACTTTCTGTGAGAAATTCAAGTTTTGAGTTTTGACCTGGTCACATCCATAATGCTGGAATTGCCTGTTTGTTAATCCACATATTCCAGACTTAAGAATCTTAACACAGGTCTTTTTACACAGTTAACAAATAGGTCAAGGTATAGTATAAATGGCAATAAAGTATCATAAAATGTTTCAGTACGACTCAATTTGATGTTTGTATTTTCCAGGTGATTTTCCTCCATGGCCTGGGTGACACAGGGTAAACTTTATCTTGCTTTTGTGCTAATTTACTTGAAAATGAACATCATGATCAATGTCAAAATAAAGTTTTAAAAATATCTATTTTTACACTTTTCTTCAGGCATGGATGGGCTGAAGCTATGGCCGGGATCAGGACCCCACACATCAAGTACATTTGCCCTCATGCGTAAGTACTGTATATTTTTTATTATTCCTTTTATATATTAAGCAGTAGTCCTTTGTTATGAATGAAAAGATGAATGATCATGTGCATGTAAACATGGTGACTAACACTCCCTCTCCTTTTTCTCTCTAATTTGCTATTAAAAAGACCAGTCATGCCGGTCAGCCTCAATATGAACATGGCAATGCCATCCTGGTGAGACACAGATTGTTTTTTTAAATGATAACTACAGAATACAAACCTCACCATGTCACTCATTTCACCAATATTTGTTAAACACTGAATCACAGGTTTGATATAATTGGACTCAGTCCTGATGCAGAGGAAGATGAATCAGGAATTAAAAAAGCAGCTGAAAGCAGTTAAGTATATGATATTAAACTATTGCGCAAAGTGTATCCACAGTCTGCTATTAAACATGTTTAATATCCGCAGTTAAAGCACTGATTGATCAGGAGGTTAAGAATGGCATCCCATCTCATAGGATTGTCCTGGGAGGATTCTCTCAGGTATAAGTTTTTATGTCACCTGAATGTTAACATAGTTTCTTCTGTTTCAGCGTAATAGATGACTGTAGTGACTGCAGTGTAATGTATTGAATTTGTTTATATTTATCTCTTATATGCCCTAATTATGTTTATAATTGATTCATAATGGGATGATAATTCTTGAGTTTGTTTGGATGTATTTAAAGGGTGGTGCTCTTTCTCTCTACACGGCTTTGAGCACTCATCAGAAGTTGGCTGGTGTTGTGGCTCTCAGCTGCTGGTTGCCTCTCAGGAACTCTCTCTCACAGGTTAGTTTACACAGATGGGCGGCTGAAATGAGTTTAAAGTTACAACCAAGTCCAAAACACTGTCTGTTAATGTAATACTAATGCACCTGCACTTTAATTTTGGCTTCACGTTTTCATTTATGACTTTCCTTTGTTAATAGACAGAGAAGAGTTGGTGAATGTTCACACTGCAGGTTTTGATACAATGAAAGCATATAATGACCAGTTGCAGTCCAAAAAAAAGCATAATTTTAGGTACTGTCCATTGTCTTGGACATGAAAAACTGTATAAAGAAAAAGAAAAAGAAATCCAAAAAATAACACAACATGGGCACAAATCTCAAAATGAAATTATTTGCGTTTTAGACATGTTTTTAATAAAGTTTGAAAGAGTTGTCAGAGGCTTTGTAATGGTGATGATCAGCTTTATATCTCTTGTATTTAGGCTTCAAATGTTATATTCATTTGTAAAGATGATCTTAAAAGACAAAACGTGTATCATAAACCGTTGTTGATCACAGAGCTTGTTTTTGCGATAAACCTATTGGAAAAATCCATGAGGTTTTTGTTGAGGGAACCAGTGCACTGCTAACTTTCAAGTAGGCATACAAAAATACATCATCCGTGCATCACACTATAGCAGTTTTTTTAGGTCTTAAGGGGTTAATATGTGCTGTTCTGTGTGTCTCTCTGTGGTGAAGTCAGTGATGAGCAGTAATAAGGACATGCCGGTGCTCCAGTGTCACGGTGAAGCCGATCCGCTGGTTCCACTTATTTTTGGCTGTCTTACTGTGGAGAAACTCAAAACCATGCTGAACCCCACCAATATCACCTTCAAAACATATCCCAGAATGCCTCACAGCGCCTGTCCTGAGGTTTGCTTTAATATTATTCATGACACATTGAATTCATTTAAACATGTCCTGATTCTTTTTACATCATAACAAAAGGAATCTTGAAATAAAAGTATTATCATCCGATGTGCTTCTTGTTTTTTAACAGGAAATGATGGACATCAAACAGTTTATTGAAAAGCAGCTTCCTCCAATAAATTAATTCATCATTTAGAATTGGTCTTTTAATGAAATCATTGACATTGAGCTGCTACGTCTTCATCTGACTGAATTCTGCCAAATGAAAACTGTTCAATCCGAGCGTAAGGGTGAGCTAGTGTCTGTAGGAGAATGCATGCTTTTACTATGGTAAACATTGTAATATCTAACTCAGGCTGAGGATTGGTTGTCTTATATCCTAAAAGAAGTTCCCACAACTACTGCAAGACGTATTTTCTCAAGGGCATTTTGTGATGTAAACACCCATGTGATCATTGAAATGGGTGAAAGGGCTCCTCATAATAAGTTAAATAAAAAAACATGTGAATACCAGCATTGTTAAATTGTGTTCTAGTTGTGTTTGTCTCAGCAGTTCTGTAATCTGATGTGATTTTTCATGTTGGGAATTGGATCATGAAATTTATTGGATCGTGTGCATAATGATTGTTTCTTCTTTATACAAAACATTGTGGAGTGTAACTTTAAGACGCTTAATATGGACTTTAAAACCTTCATCAAGTTGTTCAGAAAAGCCTAATCTCACAGGAATCCTATTTTACAAGCCGGCTATTTCATATAAATTAGTAGTAAGTATAGACTAGTGCTTTATCAATCTGTATTTTGTGGTAAGTGTTTTTATACTTTATACTAAAATACTTACTACACAGTACAAATAGACTATTAAAGCCAAACATTGTGTCAATGCAACTTTCATGTCACATATGATATGAATGGATACATTTTTTCAATACAACCCATTATATATTAAATAATTTTTTTAATATTTGTGCTTTATTTTTACGTAAATCTATTTGTACAGTTTATCCGGTATACATAAATGTATCAAATGCAATCGCTGCATTTATAAACAAGCATGCAGGTCATAAACAGAAGATGTGTCATTATAGACTTCAGTTGATCAGTAATGTGTGTGCGAGATATTTTTCACATTGAAATTGTAAATGATCTTTACTGAAACTAAAAGACAGCACCAGTGTTTCATGATTTTCTATGGTAGTGTGTGAGACAAGGCACAGTCACGGTTCTGCCATTGTAAGTGCATGACCACCGTACAGGCAGAAATATCAGAATAGATTTTCATTTGAGAAAGAAATCGGAACTAAAAGAAATGCAACAACTTTAAAAATAGTGAAGAACTTGTGTATGAATGACATCGAACTGTATCTAAAGGACCTACATTAGTAGGCTTTAGGGATTTGTTATTAAGGAATATTTCTGATTGAAGACGAGTAAAAGCTGAATTTCTTCACCATAAATGTAAATCACAAAACATACTCAAACTTAACAGAACGTGTTCATACTCGTAAGTAGATTACTATAACCATGTTTCTAAAGACAAGTCAAAATGATTTCATTATTTACCAACTAATTCCACAAATGCTGTTTTTTTAGAAAAACCAAATGAATTTCACACGTGATCATGTTTTTACTTGTCATCATATGTGCAAAAACTTGAGGTTTTGGATCACTTTAAGGTAAATCCCTCGTGAAACCCAAAGGTGATCACATGTTTTTTTAAATTTGAAATTTACATGAGATTCACAGGAAAGTGTTCCAAAACCACACGTTACACACGTGACAACGTTCCTCTGAGTCTGTTTTGTTGATTTCATGTGCATGTGTGTTAGGATTCATTAGGTTGTTGAAGGCTCTTCATGAGGTCCGCGTACGCGCTGGAGTTTAAGTATCGTGGGTAGGAGTCTCGCTGCATGAGCGTGTAGATCTGCGTCTGTGCCTCATCAAACGTGCACGAGCTGGGTTCCTGCATGTTCTTATTGATCAGTTCACGTACACGTGAGTCCAGACTCACCTACACACAAACACATTCACATGATACGGTAAAGAGTAAGTCAACAGTACATGATGGAGACGTTAGATATACCTCTCTAGGTGACAGGACGGAGACGTAATCCTCGTAAATCTGTTTGACGGTCTGTTCTACTGCCGTTCTGTTGGTCTCTTTCTTCAGCTCCTCGCAGGCGAGCCAGAACAGCAGGTTCTCTTCACTGAACTCAACCTTCAGGAACTGTTGGAACTGCGCACGACCGTCTGGACTCTTGATCAGCCTCTCGAAGGATTCTCCCCATGACTGCGCCTCCTCCGGTGTGAGCGTATGCCTAAAAACACCACACTGCTGGCATAAACCCTGAGAAGAACATATTCTTTCTCCACATCAGTTAGATCCATTTATATTTGTAAGTCGCTTTGGATAAAACCGTCAGCTAAATGCCTAAATGTAAATGTTATAATATAGTATACGGATAGTGTCTTGTTTGTCTCCTAATATTTGTAAGTCGCTTTGGATCGCTTCCGTTCTGCCACATCCCTCACCTCCTTTAAGAAACAGATAAAAACACACCTCTTCCACCAACACCTGACATCATAATAAAAAATAAACACTAAACTCTCTTCTTTCTTCTACAGGTACTTATCTAGCACTGCAAAACATTGTAAACTTAGGAAAGCACTTATTAGTACTATTGTTGCTTCATTGTCTCCTAATATTTGTAAGTCGCTTTGGATAAAAGCGTCAGCTAAATGTAAATGTAAATGTTTACTGCTTGTGTACAACAGCACGTTCTATACCCTTATAAAAAATAAGTATGTTTAGTTTGTTTAGTATACTTAAGCAAAGTTTATGTAGTAAATACTAGTACTTCTATACTTGTAAATGTACTATTTCAATACTACTTTGGACTAAGTTGGCCCACTTTTTAGTTTATGAAAGTGTATTTTTAAGTATGTACCACTGATGTTAGATCAAACAGTAGACTGAAAGTGTACTTGTGTATTTTTAAAGAAGTATCACCAGAAAGGTTTTCTAATGAAACTAAAAAGGTTCTTCTCCTTTTATTAATTAAGATATTAAGAAGCATCTTTTATTATTAATTAAAGAGATGTTTCTTAACAAAACAAATGTTAATAAGTATTCATTAGTGTCTTTCATTGTTGTAGCTCTCTTATAAAGATTGTTTATTAAACAATAAAACGACAGTTATTTTACTTATTGAACGTTTAGAATATTATTTAGTCTTGGAGGTACTTTAGACAGGGTCGCCAAATCTGCAGTTTTCTAAATTGCAAATGTGTTGCATTTTGTTTTGTGTGTAAATATGACAATTAAAAAAAAAAAAAAAAAAAAATACTGCTGCTGTTTGCATTACAGTATAGACCAACAAATGAAAATGACCAAAATGACCAAAACCTAAAATTAAAAATCTATTTAAGGTAATTAAGGTAATTGTGTGACACAAACATCACTATAAGTAAATCAGGTTGAATCATTTTTTACATCACACGTTGTAACGAAACTCACTTCTGCTCAGGTTCGATTTCCTCTTGTTTTTCTGTGGTCGTCGTCTGAATGTTTTCCTCCTTGCCAGAGCGCACCGTCAGACTGCACACATACACGCATGTTGGAAAAACATGTTTTTTGGACAGGATACAGTAAATATTCACGGTGAGCATTCGGTGAGATGTACATGTCTCATGAGAGGCTCCACTGGGACAGTGATGCTGTATGGGACCTGCTGCTAAACTCAGACTACCAGAGACTTAATGAAGTTTCCAAAAACACCTACACTCACCTGTTCTCTCAGGTAACCCCCCCCCACACAGACACATAAACACACATATAATAAAAGCAGTTCCTAATGTAATCTGTGCTCACCTCTTACAGTCTTTTCTTTATACATCTATTTAAAATGATTCACTTTTGTTGTATACAGAAGTTTGTTTAATGTTAATGTGTATTATCAGACACATTGGTACATATATGTTGGTTTATATATTGTATATAAGATTAGTTTTAAACCTTGTTTTCTCTTCTGCAGGTTTATTTAAGGCATGTGTATTTGTTATAAAACTCACCAGGAGCAACTACAGCAGCAGCACCAGCAGAAGCAGCAGGCGTTCGGAGGAGCATTAAGCCAGCCGAGGGGTTGTGTGTTCACCTTCTCAGACATCTGAGATTTAGGGGGTGTGTCGTGCACTTGGGTGGCGTTACCAGCATCCTGCGATGGTCGTTTTCCCATTTCCACCCGTTCAGACCCCATGAGCTACAGACAAAACATGCTGTTCATCAAATGACACAAGTGAGTTACCACTGCAACAGTTACCAACATAACACGAGTTCACATTCACAATTGTTTCACGCTTAATTAATTTAAAGAGTCCTCCAGGTAGGAAAGATGCCTGCATACCACAATACACAGCAGACCTGCAGTGAACATTTATATCCAATGAGACCAATTACAACAGAGCACCTGAGATCAACAGCACACACACACACACACACACACAATATTAAAACATCTCATGTTTACAGTTAAGATGCTGTTTTTTAATTGCATAATTATATTAATTTTGATAACAAAGGTTCATGTTCAATTTCTGAAGAAAATATTTTTATGCCTATGGCATGCATTTTTTACACACCACAAACCATAAATACATTGCATTGGCATGAGGGGTTTCCTGAATTTTCATTTTCCACATTTAATGACGGATTCTGCATTTTAGTTGCATTGATCGTGCACACAAGGACTTCAATTAAACACACGGTTCTGTTTGGTTTATTTAATTTGTAAAGAGAATGCTCACAACCCTACAATACATCATCTGCACGAGCAGTCGGTCTAAAGGTATCTGGGATGCAGAGATCTCATTCCAAGGAAAACGACTCGGATATGCTCTATATTCACATCCATCTGCATCAATCACCTTAAAACCCACTGAGTAATGTAGTAAAAACAATGCAACTCACCGTTTCACCATAGGTGTCCAGTGAAGACTAACCCCGGGCCGCGTTCACACGCCCATCATCTGTGCGCGCGGCTCTCGCTCAGCATCAGCATCCTCCACGCATGCGCACATCAGTATCCTCTTCAGATGCGCTCTGACGCGCACAAATTATGCGCTACAACATGTAGAGAGATGGTATAAAACACTGCTTTATTCTGACAATCAGGAAAATAATATTAATGATTACACAAATAATCAAAGATATAAATAAATATCAGTAACTATATCAAAATATTACAATAGTATTAAATGTGTAGTGCGTGCGGGCCTGCGAGAGAGAGAGAGAGAGAGAGAGAGAGAGAGAGAGAGAGAGAGAGAGAGAGAGAGAGACAGAGAGAGAGAGAGAGAGAGAGAGAGAGAGAGAGAGACAGAGAGAGAGAGAGACAGAGAGAGAGAGACAGAGAGAGAGAGAGAGAGAGAGAGAGAGAGAGAGAGAGAGAGAGAGAGAGAGAGAGAGAGAGAGAGAGAGAGATGCAGATTGATCTCAGCACTAGAGGGCGGTAATGTCATCTCTATGTTGGCTCCAGGTTTTACCAGGTCAGCCGTGTCTGTGTTCCAACAATAAACCCAAAATAAGCCAATTATTATAGTTTTGGTTGAAATTGAGTCCTTATGTATTATTTGTAACTATTATCAGCTGAACTGGAGAGACTAGATTTATGTAATCTTTACATTTTAATCTTATCATTTCTAACACAATGAAAACATTTTGTTTTTCAGCTCACAGGAAGATGAATGCTTGGATCTGGATCAACACTCACTCATGCTCATCTGAAACTGGTGAGAACACAACTGAAGTGAAATCGTGATGCTTTTTTTAACATGTGTAGTTTTGCACATTTTTAGTTGTATTCTTTAAAGCATATGGCCATGCTGCCATGTCACAACAGATGAAGTGCACTTGGCATCCCCTCACACCTCACTCTTATTATACACACATACACAAAAGTCTTTCTTCTGTTGTGAAGAGAACCACAATATTCTCCAGATATCATCCACACACAGAGAATCAGTCAGCCCGAACTTTCTCCATCTTCAATTTCACACTTGGCTGTTTTGTGAGTGTGTCACAAACCTCTTGTCTGTGTTTCTCTTCCTCTTGCAGTGTCAGTGTGTGTTTCTGATGTGGAGTTGTATCATTTAAACTCGATGTAAGTGTGATGAGAGCGTTTCATACTTTTCTGTTTGGTATGAAGAGCAGTTCACTCTCTCTTCTTGTCTCGGGGTTACAAAATTAGCATTTAGATGGACCTCTTATAGGCTGGTGATGTTCACCAACACTTTACAGGTCACATTATAAGAAAACAAATATACACATACAACATTTCAGAAAAAGCGCGCAGAAAACACACATGAAACGTGTGGTTTTGTGTATCCCATGTGAATTTCCACATAAAACCCTCAGGAGTGATAAAATGTTATTTTTCCGTATGTTCCTGTGAGTAGGCAAAACGAACAGGATGATGTTTCAAAATGACATAAGTAAATAATGACAGATTTCTTTTTAGTTTAGCTTTGATAATGTTGCTGATGTCATCAGGTGCTCTTCACACACAGTAAAGGCTCATTAACGGCCGTTTTGATCATCATGTATTCTGAATGAAAGTGAAATGGTGATCTGGACAGGAACAGAATGTGCTGTATATGTAGCTGTGCTAATGACCCATTAAAACACTGCTCTCTCTCTCTCTCTCTCTCTCTCTCTCTCTCTCTCTCTCTCTCTCTCTCTCTCTCTCTCTCTCTCTCTCTCTCTCTCTCTCTCTCTCTCTCTCTCTCTCTCTCTCTCTCTCTCTCTCTCTCTCTCTCTCTCTCTCTCTCTCTCTCTCTCTCATCAGGGTCAGATTTAGTCATAATGTTTTAGTCGAGATTTCTGTGGTACCAGACAGAGATGTGGGTGTATATATAGATACATGTCAGTATTGGACTGATGGTAAACTGTCTGCTGATGTTAACTCATCCTCATCTGTTGCTGGACTCATGTTTCACACTGGATGTGATGGATATAGTTGTTGACAGGAGGATGTCAATGTTTGTTTTGATATCTTTGATATCTGACAGGGGTCCATAGATGATGCTTGTTTGCATTCTTAGGTCTGTTTTTTCATCAACACATATCTTTGACTATACACATACAGAAATCTGATTTATGGAAAAACATGTGAAACATTTATATTTGTTCATGAATATAAAATGTCATATATGCAACATTTTTCAAAATACGTTTCATATATGTACTGAAAATATAATATTAATTCTGTGAACAGAATTCCTACAGAATTAATTCTTACACTGCAAAATAGATGCATACATTATGGATATATGTTCTCTGCACATATTTATCTTTGTCAAATAAATAATGGATTATACATATGACAATATATCGTTTTTTATGGATTTTATTGTGATAATTGAGTCTGTAGCAGTCACACAGTCAGATGTCAATAATAACACACACACAAATGTAAATGTGTAATGAGATTCGTGATCAGACTGTGATCATACCCAGACAAGATATGATATTATGATTATTACAGACAGTTCTTAATTTTATGTTTTAATATATTAAATTTACATTTACGCATTTGGCAGAAGCTTTTATCCAGAGCGAGATACAGTGCATTAAATTCATACATCACTTTTTTCATCAGTATGTGTGTGTTTTCTGGGATCAAACCCATGTGTTGCTCGACCAATTGATCTACAGAGACATCTGTTAGGGTTCAAATCTCGCTGTTTATAGTATTATAGCTTTCAGAGTTTTGTTGTGTACATGTATGTTTTAGTATATAGTAAGTGTAGAGATAATAGTATGGTGTACAAGGTAAATATCTCCACCGTACAGTATATGTGAATGTTATCAAAATAAATCAACACAGTATCAGTAAACAACGTAAGATACATAAATAATGTTATTTCTGTTATTTAAATAGCCTGAGTACCTGAGTTTGCATATTCCCCATCAAATAATGAAAGATTATCTAAGAATATTGTGTCTGGTTTTGTGTCTGGTTATTGTGACCAGGTTTGTGATTTTTGCATCCCTATACCTGCATGGTTTCTTTTTTAGGTTCTCATTGGTTGGTTTTACACATGAATGATTTGGCAGGACTAGCCAGAATATTGGTTTGTGCTCTGTGTCCGGGGTGCCAGTTTTCAGTAGTTCTCTGTATAGTTTGGCTCAGGGGAAATCAGCACTCTCTCTGCTCTTTCTCCATAGGGAAACTCAAGCCATCTATATCATGTGGATGGATTTATCACAGGGAATCACAGTGATGCTGTTTGACTCATGAGCACTTCATTATAGGCACACAGAACATTTAGAGCCAATCATCTGAGCTGTACATGTCATGTGTCTGAACACTCTGGAGTCACAGATAAATGATGTGATGACACTGCTGATGACACCTCAAGACTCTATATGTATAAACAATATAGATATTACGTAAATACGTTTTACTCTTAAGAATCTTTTAAGGCACGGGTATAACATCTACTTTATAATAACATAAACTTACAGAATGGTGTCATTCAAAATCAGGCTGATTCCATCAAATATTAATTAAAAATATGTATATTAATAAAATGGAAAGTAATTTTATATGTATTTTTTAATTAATTATATTTAAAATTGTTGTTTTAAAATGAATTTGAACATGTTAATTTTTCATTTTTTAAGGTCTCAAAACATGCCGTTTTCTTATTGTGACCAGCTTGTCCAGTTTTTATTTTTTGCAAATAAATGCTAATAATAAACAAAAGATAAACATGTTGTCCGTAGTTCACATACCTATAAACAGTAAATTTAGAAAAAATGAAAATCATTTTGCAGTGCTCTCTTTTTACAATAGTTAGGGTTAGGGTTAGGGTTTTTCCAATAAATATATATCAGTTTACAGAGTCAGCTGTGATATAACAGGACATCTAAATCTAGATCTGTCAGGTAATAGGGACATCTTCTGAACCCTATTACATAAAAAATCACTTACGAATTACAACCTTGCAATATACAGCTTATAAAGTGACACACACACCGTTTAGTTCATATTCTCTCCTCCTCATTGCACAGCTCTGTATTTCTGTAAGTGAAGCAGGTAAGTTATGTCTCTGAGAAAATATCTGTCATGACACACAGTTAATGAAAAGAGAGCGAGCCACTTAAAATGACAGCTGGGATTCATGTCCGTATTAAAGGTGCGCTTTTCTAGCAGATTCAGAGTTGATTTATAGGTCTTGATGTTTGCAGAGCTGTGAGATGGCAGACATTTAGTATGGACGTGTGGTGGATGGTTTAGTGTTGTCTAATAGTTAGAAAGATGTTACGCTTGATTCTGTGCTGTGTTATAATAATAATCAATCCTGTGGCATTAAATTGAGTTGCTTAATAAACTTGAAAGGATTCCCATGTTCACATTCATTTCTTTTTGTGAAGACACACACATTCCCACACACGTTTCAGCTCACGGTTGGGGCAGATATGGACAAATTGAACTCAAATTAACCTAGAATGTTCATATTTTACCCAGCCATAAGTTGAAACCGTTTTTGGCCATTTCTTGGTTTTTGTAACAAAGATCTTGCAACCCTGCATATGTTGTTTTTTAACTGCAGAATACATCTACAAATAGATGCATTTACAGAAGAAAAATATTCCTGTCTGTAGCCATTTTATGTCTATTTGCTTTAGCTTTTTACTTTTGTTGTTTTCTTCTTTCTTGTAAGTGACTTTGGATAAAAGCATCTGCTAAATTTCTAAATGTGAATGTTAATGCAGTTGTTTTTTGTGTATTGTGCAGCTCCTCACTGCAGGATTTACTGACCACAGAAGACATTCTCTGCCTTTATATTTCCTCACAGTATCTGTGAATTTCTTCTGGTGGAAGTCTGTGATCCGAGTGGGGTTTTGTGACAGTGACACACACACACACACACACACCTGTGGAGGACTGAAGTGACCCAGAGGGACATAGAAAACTCATTTCAGGTACCTCCATGAATCATTTAAAACTTTTTGCCATCATTGGCAGGAATATGTATGATTCCCATGTTACAAAATATTGCAGGACATAGTCAGACAGACTGGGAGATAGAGAGAGAGAGAGAGAGAGAGAGAGAGAGAGACAGAGAGAAAGAGACAGAGAGAGAGACAGAGGGAGAGACAGAGAGAGGTTGACTTACAAATGAGAAAGCATTTAACATTTTGTCAATGACCCTATGTACTATTTGACAAACAAAAACTAGTGTCATTTAGTTATAAATTAAATAATGTTGACAACTATGATAAATCTGACAACTTGCCCCAACATATTTTTTTCATATTTTGATATATTAATTTTGACTTTAAACCTTAAAGTTACTGATATACTGTATAGCTCTTATTACAAATCAAGTGTAGAGTGTTTCTGTCTCTGTATACAGAGAATAAAAATCCATTTAGACTGTAAATCTAATCTCCTTTCCTCTCGATATACTGATGAATATCTAAAGGTTTGAGTGGGTAAGACATTACCGAGACACCTTGCAGACCCTCACACAGTGACCTTAGCAACAGCCCAGAATCATACTAGTCACTGAAGATGAAACACTTCCTGGAAATGTTATTAGTCCACATACTCATACAGATAAAAGACATATTATGTAAAAGCTTTTCCTGGAACGCTCACCGCCTCACATTCACTGTTCACGACTCTGTTTGACTGTGTTTGATTTTCACAGCTTTTAGCAGAAAGTGTTTCATTTTAGCAGATCTCAGTTATATGACGTGGATCTACAGTGGCCGCAGAGCACATTATCATCATCAATCACTGACGACAACACAACACATGATATAATCCTCCTTGACACGTACATATCATACAAACCACTATATATAAAACATGTAATGCATCTCAATGTTTTTCTTTCTTTCATACACAGATGCAGCCGTCTGATTTGATGTTGTGTCTTCCAGGCAAGTGAATTTAAAAAACCTAGAAATATTTATTATATAAAACATAATTTGACACATTGATGACACATTTTAAAGCAACAGAGAGCCATTAAGTGGTATTTGATTTGGTGGTTTGGGCTCTTAAGGTGTATGTGTGTGCTATTCTGTTAAACACAGACATGAATGATGGAGGTGAAGTGTATGTGTGGATGAGAATCTACACTGATGTAGGTTTATTCCTGCAGGATCAGATGGAGTTAAGCGTGTCTGAATAGACCAGGACCATTACAAGTCATTAAACATTTTTTTCAGGGTGGTATTAGATTAAAATCGATTTGGCCTCTCTTAATTAAAGACATTTTAGTCCAACAGCTTAATTATATGTCACTGAGAGAATAAAGAATGCAGTCTGACCGAAACACATAAATGATTTAAATAGATTTGCTTGAATAGGCATCTTATAGATCATACTAAATTATGTTTATTTGAAAATGTAAAAATGCAGAAAGGTTACAATACACCTAACCCTCAAGTTAATCTTTGAACATTTATATATAAATATATATTAAAAAGTTTGGTAAACTGCTACTATAAGCATTATCATTTAAGACATACTGTATATCTTGTGTTTTTCTTTGCAATGATGTTTTATCAGCCCATAGTCAGAGAACATGTATTCATGCATCAATAAAACCAGACATAAAGTTATGAATCACACATAATTGCATAAACAATAAATGAACTGTGGGTGGAAGTTCTAAAATATCAGACATCAGTCTCAAACCTTAGTATGTTTGAATGAATAATGTCTTGATTTCTTTAACACATCACAACAAAACCTACATTTAGTATGCTCTAAAACTTCTATAAAACTGTTATTTTGACTTATATAATCATGTCTTCAGCCATTATATTATAGTCTGTTATGCCTATTTACAGCTAAACCTGTTAACTTTCACCGTTCTTCAGGAGGAACACCTGTTGTTTCCATATGCTCTTTAATATTTCCTAGTTTAATTTAATGATTATAAACTATAAATTGATGCAAAGGTATAAGACTCAAGATGAAATATTTGACAAATTTTCATAACAATAAATAACAAACATTTTTTTTACTGTAATTAATACAAATACCTAAAATATTCTTTTTAAAGACTTAGAAAAGTAATTCATTTTCTTGTGCATACTTAATTTAGTCAGTTATCAGGTTCATTTATCACAATTTATTCACTCCTGAAATTCTGCACCCATCAATAGAAACTGATAAAACTGTGCAAACCCAATAAACTTTCTATCCAGTAGTTATGATTGCTGAAATGATCTGAGGATCTGTATATGACAGGTGGAGATTTAAGGTGGAGCTTGAATTTGAAAATCTCTAGTTTCACTACAAACACCCACAGACCCCAGAGACTGTGTTTGATGCATGACCACTGGGATCCAGGTTTATATCTCCAGGAGGAAAAGGGTTAAGAAGTGTATATATGGATAAATGATCAAATATATCTCAGGTCTCAGTCATACAGAGAAATGATTCAGAGACGCCTGCCCGGAGGGGTTTCAGCCCACACACAGAGATCTGTGACAGAGAGAGAAAGTCTGTGTATTTCCATACTGAAAACACTATAGTAAACATCTATTAAGCACATTTATTTGATTAAAGGTGAAGTGTGTAATTACTGCACCACCACTGTCAATAAAATGAATTAAAAATGAATACTGTTAAAAAATGCTGGTTGTTTCAACCACTGTTTGTGCCATATGTAAATCAACACACATTCGTAGGATTTCTGTGAATTAAAATGCACAAACCAGAAGCAATAATACCCAACAAATGAAGAAGAAATGACTAATTTTGAGATGATTAATTTTCATGTGTTCATTTATGAGAAATTTACAAATGCTTTAAAAACTTTGAGAGAGACCTCACATGAGTATTTAAACCAGCAAATATTGACATCTGAACTATCAGTATGATGGAAACCTTTTAATGGTAAGGTTGACATTTGCATGGAATTGCCCAGCAGTTTAAGAGTGAAGGATTGTTTTCAACAGTAATGTCTGTACCGCACGTGTTTATGTTCAGATGCCTTTAGCCGTAAACATGTCGACTCTTTAACTGCGACCTTAAGAAACTGCTGAAGACGCCTTTTCAACCAAAACTTTACTTCTTTACTTCTTTTAGCTTACTCTTGTATATTGGGATTGTGACAGTATGTGCCATCTTGTTCCTCTTTTATAATAATGTGCTGCAAAATGAAACTTTAACTTGATTTCCAAGATTCTCATACATGCAAGAACCACATATATCTGCTACGGGTACCATTAGTGTCACATGCTCATGTGTTGCATCGTTATGAATCGAACGTCCATGTTTATTTGATTATATTTAGATTTCTGTTTCATTTGCATGTATTTTTCTTGAAAGTGCGTGCATGTGTGTTAATGTTTGTGTCTTTGTTCAAACACAATGTGAACAGACTGTTGAGAGGAGTGATGAAATGAATCAGACACATTACTCCACGCTGATATTTCTGTAACAGCACAGCTGGGGTTAGACCGATCTGTTGGCACTGTAATATAATGCGCAGGCTCACCGGGAGGAAATTTCATTGGTCCGGGTGAGACTTACGGTCACAGATGGAGATCTGACATTTTCAATCTCCCACAAACCATAGCAACACAACTTAACTGCAGTGACTCACTTAAACACAAGTTCTCTATATATACTCTCTGTGTGTTTCATATTGTGTGCTAATGTTTCCTTGTGTATAAAAAGCCTTCACAATTTCTACAAATAAGGTACAAAACAGCTCCTGGAACCTTGTGATTTAATAAAGTAAACATTATACCACAATGGGTAACCAGATTGCACATATGGCTGCAGATTTAAGCTACTAACAGGGGACTGTAGTTCATTTGAGACCAAATGTTGGTTTATAGTTATATAAAAGTTGATAGTTTGATTTTTCTGTTTCAGTGAAAATGATGTCTGCGCATCGAGCAAAGCTGTGCACTTCAAGACATCATCAGTGGATCTTTCAATCACAGTCATATTGCAGAAGGTCCTGACCTGTAAGGTGAGTGATCTCAATCTCGTATTCTTTTAAATATTCCACAATCAACACAAAGACGCCACAAGCACTCAGAAAGAAAATCTGTGAATCATTTATAATTAAACATTTACTTGAGAACTAAAATCAATACATGCTTAACATAAAATATAGGTGACCAGGAGCTATTATTTCAAAAGAAAAAGATGTAATGCATATACAAACACATACACAAATAATAGATGACAGATGTTATAGCCTTTAAAGTCTTCACAGCTTTAACATTTTATAGATAGAAAATAAAGTACATCAGACGAAAACACATAAGACAATATGTCATATATTTACTTGTTTTGTCTATAATGAAATTGTGTGTCATTCATTCACATTCATCACCATATATCTTCTGTCTCTGATCTGATCTCACAATAATCAAGTCATTCTGGGATTAGACAGAAAAAACTGAGATAGTCTCAGTCTATAAGAACTGCGGCAACATCTTCAAGATGCTTAAGGTGAGCTGTATTTACATCTAAATTATTATCCTAACTTTCATTTAGTTTTGAACCCCTAATACACAGTTTTTAACTCAGACACCTCCTCACAGAATCATTTACATGTCTCACTTTAGCCTCCCCAGTTGCTGTTCAGGTATTAGACACACTCCCAATACTTATATCTTACAATAATGTGCAAGAACACGGCATGGCTGTTTATAACTCTTAAATGAAGATCTACCAAAGACACCAGAATAAAAGAAATAACATCAGAAGCACAGATACTATAGGAGGTAATGATATGTTTCCTGTGTGAGCAGGTGAGGGAAATTCATCAAACATGACTATAACAATAACAACCTCATTTAAACCCATTACCATCCTGAAGAGAGTCTCACTACTGCTGAGACAGTAAGGTCCATCTCCTTCATTATATCCATAATACACAGGAGAAACACTTAAATGTTGACCGTGCATGAGAGCTCTTTTAGAATGAGATGAAATATTTGATTATATGTTAATCAAACCATGTCTCCGACCTGTTTATTATACACATACATTAGCAACACTACGAGTTAATTGTGACACCTGTAACTTAATGAACTAAGTAATAATTGTGAGGATGTGTTTATGTGTGAGACACTTCGATTCTCTTGTGGTTCATTCCGCTCTCGGTGTTGAACTCTGTTTGGAGACAGAGTAGCCTGCGCGCTCCTGTTATTGTTGCGCGTTCTGGTGTCACATTGGGAAAGAAAGATAGGAAAAAAAAAGAGAGTGTGTGTGTGTGTGTGTGTGTGTGTGTGTGTGTGTGTGTGTTTGTGAGAGAGAGAGAAATCTAAAGACCATTGAGTATCGAGTTCGTCAAGCGCGTAAGGAGGAGCACAGCCTCGGTGTTTTCAAGTAAAGGCATTTGTTTTTAAGTTTAAGGAGTCGTTCACGCAGTAGTTTGCCTATTCTCACTTTCTGCTCTTCTGTTATTGTGTACGCATCCGTCAGACAGACGTCGTTGCGTCCTTGCGCAGTGTTTGTATTGTGGAGAGGTTTAAAACCCCTGCGCTCCGTTCATCACACAGCACATAAGACGATCTGAAAGAGGTTTGCAAAGTATGTCTTTTTTATACTACAACATACAATGTTAAAAAATATTGTAGCTTCTCTTTAAGGCTGGATATTTTTCAAGTCAATATATAGTACTAGTCAAAACTGAAAAATGTTTCTCGTGATGTTAAAAATCTTTTAGTCTGTATATTTCAATGTTTAAAATGATGTTTGTAGACACAAATATAATTGTGGCAGCAAATCAAATAATATTTTATTTTAAAAATATTTTTGAAATGAATAAAAAGAAGCCAATAAGAGTCCAGCATAGATAGACATTTCTTCAGTGCTGTTTAAAAAGCTTCCCAGGTTGAGACCTCAAGAAGCTGGATAATAAAATGGCAAGGGTCTGATTTTACAAATCTGGCTGACAGTGTTACCCAATACATTAAGGTGAGAATTTAAGTAATTGCTTGCGTCATTAAATATTCACAAGGGTACGGCAGCAGAAACTATCGAAGGTTTTAACTTTGTTCGTGGTTCATTTGGTGTTACGCGCACGTCTCCAAGCGTCCAGCGCGCATTGACTTTCTCGCCTTTTCGTTTCTCGCTTGCCTGCAGGCTGTGACCACAGAAACATGGACTCAGACGTGGTGGAAATATTAAAAGAGAAGTGTCAGTCCATATCAGCGGATGACTGCGAGCTCAACGCGTCTCTGGTGGGTGACGCTGACGCGCGTAACGCGACGCTTGGCGGTGGTTTGGCGCATGAGGGAATGTCGCCGTTGATTCCGGTAATCACGGCGGTTTATTCGATGGTGTTTGTCGTGGGGCTCGTGGGAAACTGCCTCGTCATGTATGTCATTATCAGGTATAGTATTCAACTTGGTGCGAATTTATTAATCTGTTAAATATATTGTACAAAATTTTCATTTTCACCTTTAAAATGAGCACAAGTATTAGTAAATAAGACGTTCTGTAGAACTCTGATATTAGAAAGAATTTACCTTAACCTTAAGAATAAAGGTTCCCTAAAGGTTCTTTGTTGGGCTTTATGGTTCCCTAAAGAACCTTTAACATCCACTGAACCTTTCTGCTGCATAAAACTTTCTCTGTAGTGGAAAGGTTCTTATAAGTCCTTGTGATTAAAAGGCAGAACCAAAAATGGTTCTTCTATGGTATCACTGTGGAGAAACCTTTAAGCATCTTTATTTTTTAAAGAGTTGCTGTCTTTTTTTGACAGCTGATTTATTTGTCTATTACATATATGCCTAGTGTAAACAAGAGCTTTGATAAGACCTCCAAAAGTTTAATTTCCTTCCTTCCTTTAAGTGTCTGTCACATGGGCCTTTGTAAACTCATATCTCTTAGTTTGTCCATTTCACATATAAAAGTCATAGTCAAAGAATAGATGTTTTTAATAATTTCAGTAAGATTGCAGATTTGTGCCATCATCTTGTATAGGCACATAAAAGGCTTACATGACTATAATCTGTTGTTTAAAAGGTTTTGTAGATGCATGTAGAGTTGGCCTGCTGCACATCTAAATGCAATTAATTATGATATACAGCAGTGATTTTCTGCCCTGCAGCTCCATGCGTGCTGACTCAGAGATTTTAAACAGCGCTTCTGTGGTTCCCAGCAGACAGATCTCTATTTATGTCACTAGGGTCTGATAAATCAAAACTTTGTAAGTGAGCAAGCAGACAGAGAAATGAAGGAACACCACTGTACTGGAGGATATGTGTGTGTGTGTGTGACTGAGAAAAAAACGCACATCCCAAACGGAGTAAGAGAGTGTTAAAGGTCTGATGGGCATGTACATTAAAATAAAGGATGAACTTATTTTTCCACTATTTTCCCATATGTGCAATTGCTAAATTGTAAAGTGCTGTTTTCAGAATTGTCACATTTGTAACAGTTCATATTTCCCATAAATGAACACATAAAAAACTATTTGATGTTCTTTAAAGAGTCATCTCTTCTTCATTTGTTGGGTACTATTGCTTCTGGTTTGTGTATTTTAATTTACAGAAATCCTACAAAGTATGTTGACTCTCAAAAACGTTTTTTGTCACATTCATAACACATGTCTGGACTTCAGTAAATATAAACAGATTATAAGTTTTGACTAAAATTGTCACGTCTATAATACTGAAATTGCTGATATGACAATGAACATTTCTTCATTTCATGTTTGAACTATTCACAGGTACACTAAGATGAAGACAGCCACCAACATCTACATCTTTAACCTGGCATTAGCTGATGCATTGGTCACCACCACGATGCCCTTTCAGAGCGCTGACTATCTGCTCAACTCGTGGCCCTTCGGTGAGGTGGTGTGTAAAGTCTTTATCTCCATTGATTACTACAACATGTTCACTAGCATCTTCACTCTCACTATGATGAGTGTGGATCGGTACGTGGCCGTGTGTCATCCTGTTAAAGCGCTGGATTTCCGTACACCTCTCAACGCCAAGGGCATCAATGTGGGAATATGGATACTGTCATCAGCGGCTGGGATTCCGGCCATGGTACTGGGGGGGACACAGACTAATAACGGTATGAATATAAAATGTGTGCTGTGTGTGAATGTATACTGAAAAAGCTGAATGCTACAAACTATGAAAAACTTACAGAATGTATTTATTACCAATATATTTATAGTTATTTTAATTTTATTTCCATGTGTTCGTTTATGAGGAATATGGACTGTTATGAATGTGACAATTCTGAAAACAGCACTTTACCTGACTTTCTCTTTTATCTGATTTATTTTTTAGGCACCACTGAATGTGCTATGCAGTTCCCTGATCCGTATGAATACTGGGACACCGTGATGAAGATCTGCGTCTTTGCCTTTGCCTTCGTCGCACCCGTCCTCATCATCAGCGTCTGCTACTCGCTCATGCTCCTGCGTCTGCGCAGCGTCCGCCTGCTCTCCGGCTCTCGAGAGAAAGACCGCAACCTCCGTCGCATTACTCGTCTGGTTCTGGTGGTGGTGGGGGCTTTCATTATTTGCTGGACACCCATTCATATATTTATCCTGCTGAAAGCCCTGGTTGCGATTCCTGAGACGACACCTGTCATGGCCGCATACTTCCTCTGCGTGGCGCTGGGTTACACCAACAGCAGCCTCAATCCCATCCTTTACGCCTTCTTGGACGAGAACTTCAAGAGATGTTTCAAGGACTTCTGTCTGCCTGTCAGGGGCCGAGCTGGGGCTTTGGGGGTTAGTGGAGGAAGGGTTATGGCATCCAGAGAAGTTCCTGAGTTTGTGGAGAGTCCACCCAGGACGGCAAAGCCGGCATGACTAGCCGTGGAACTGTCCTCCATAACGCAGGCCGGGAAGGAGGATTCAAACGCGATAGGATTGACGCAGATTTCTTCTGTGCTATGACGATGGTGTGGCATTTGACTAATGCAATACGACTAATGTGAATGACCAGCTTTAGCTTTGTCTGATGGTGAGCACTGGGACTGGTTTGCATATTTTAATTAAAAGAGGAAAAGGAGAACAGATTTATATAGTAAATAAAAGCCTGAGCCCAGCGGGCAGTTCATGTGGTTGCTAATAAGAATCATTAAGAGCCATGGGGACACGGCTGTGCCATTATGTCCTAATATTCTTCTTAATTATAGGCAAAAAGCTCATTTATAAATAAAAAAGCCATAAAGCACATTTGCATTTGAACAGAAAATGACTTCATGTATAAATCCTTTACACAACTACACAAAAATTCATTTTATGTACTGTTTGTCCATTCATTTGGTAGAAAACGAACAGCTCATTGACCAACCCTTCAAAATCTCTCAGATGAGATGTGATGAGCTGACAGAAGCGCTGGGACAGAGAGGGACAAACACAATGTGTACTTGAGATTTAAGAGGAATCTCACAAAACCTCTTCTGCAACCCGCAGTCCTTCTTAAAAGAAACATTTCTTACTTACTTTTTATATTCTAAAGAACCACTACAAAGAACCTTTTATGAAACAGAAATGTTCTTTGAATGTTAAAAGTTCTTTATGGAATCAAACATCCAAAAATGTTTCTTCTATGTCATTGTAAAGCATCTTTATTTTTAAGAGTGTGGTTCTAAAATGTTTATAGTCTTTACGTAAATTTTACGTTAACATTTATTTTGTGGTGAGATGCAGTGTAAGATTTACCTAGAATTAGCTTTTAGAAGGAAATGATTTTGAATACAATAAGTCATTTTAGGTTGGAATGTTTAAAGCAATATAAATAAATAATGTGCGTCTCAGGGATTTGTGTGATGTTTAGGTTTTTTTTAAATCATTCTAGAATCAGTCTCTGTCTATCCCCTTTCATGTCTCGTGACCCAATTAACTAACCTTTAGTTCTGTCTAATTGTTTAATGGATTAATGGCTGACTGCAAGAAAGCAAATAATCGAATCATTTTGTGTTTCTCAGACACAACACACGGACTATACAAATCGGCTCACAAAATTTCCTTGACACTAATGTGTCTCCATGGCTGCAGGTTCACATGGTCATTGCGCATAAGTTTGTATGTTTGTTTTTTATATTCTCATCTCAGTATTACATAATTTTTTGTTGTATATTACCAAATCTAAATGAATAACACCTGAGTACTGTGCAAACATGCTTAACTGTGAATAGGTGGATTGCTATCTATTATGTGGCTTGTATCTTGAGGCATCGTAGTGGCCTTTCTGTCTGTTAGCTTCCTGGGACTGTAAAGAAAAGAATCACTGCATAATAAAGTCCTGCATGTGCTGATTTTTAAAGCTTTGTCTGTTATCATACTGGATGTACAATACACTACTGTAGAAATACTATTTATGTAAATGTAAATTGAAAAAACTGAAATACAGAGAGCAATTTCGTAAAGCCTTAATGTATTACTAAAGTTGCCACAAGGAAAATAGATGTTTGTTAAAAATTCAAGTATTATTGTTTTATATTTACACATTGAGTGGGATGAATGAATTTTCTGTTTGTTGTGATGAGATGTGAAGGGTGAGCGTCTGTATTTCAATGGATGTTTGTATGTGCCTGTTTCTTTGACATCTTATTTGACCTTTAACCTGCTTTCTCTGTGCTGTAATGAGATATTAACATATAAACAAATAAGAATAAACAAAATCATCTTGAAGCCCCCTTGGAAGTTTGTTGAGGTTTCTTGTTCTATATACAACCAGTGATTAACAAATAATTCTAAAATGTTTGTATTTAATATTTATTATTATATTTATATACAAAATATATATTTATAAAACATTTTTTTAATACTTTAATATCTGATGAAGAACTCCCCCAAGCCTGTGAATCAGCATATTGCCTTTCTCTCGTAACATTAAGTTTGGTTTTCAACATAAATAAACTTTCTTATTTTAAAATGTCCCATATTAAACAATGTCTTAACTATATAATAATGCTTCGTATTTAAAATATCTTTATATATAATATAATAAAGTAATATAAAAACAACAATGGAACGTCTCTACGTATGAAGTGGGATGTGTGATGACGTGTAGGCGCATGACGTCCTGACGTCAGTACTTCCGGGAGTTTTTGTTGTCGGGTGGAATACACACAGATCGTTGTTTTTTTATATATAAGCGGATTTATATCAAACTGTGTCGACATGAATCGCATTTTCGGTCGCGGGAAACCCAAAGGACCTCCACCGAACCTCACAGACTGTATCACAACTGTGTGTATGACTTTATTTAACTTTATACACTGTGTAGACTGATAAACAAAGGAACTTTTGTCCTGACAGCTGAAATAAATCAAATCATTCAGTCTAGTCGTTTCATCTATAACAGAACGTAATAAGAATGAACGCTTTTGTTTTTTATTATATTTTATTTATGTTTATTTATGACAGATTGAAATGTTTGCTGTGTCATGTTGTTAAAACGCTGTCCGTATAGATAAACATACACTTGTGTGTTTGTGATGTTGTGATTCTTGAATTATGTATTTATATTGTGTTATTATTGTTTTGTCATTTGATGTTAAAGTTGTGTTTCCGGGAGAAAGAGGCTATAGATATGGATGTAGTTATGGGTGTGAGTCTGAACCAGTCCTGCTGGTTCAGGAGAAGATTTGTGACGTAATCACTGTAATCACATATATATATATATAGCATGATTTTTTATAGTCAGATTTCTTACATCCATAACACTCCATTCCTCATAAATAGGTGCATAAAATAATAAAATAATCTACTAAGAAAATTGTTTTTTTCACATCCATAATGCATGTATATTTACATTTTTTTAATTCATAACAGATGGTTTAATTGCAAATAATTACATTTTGTGAGAATTTATATTTCACGTTTTGACTGATTTACAGTGCTTCACTGTAATTTATTTAGTTTGTATAGTAGTTTGTATATGAAAGATGTCATGACACGCCACTGGCTTGATAGAGAACAGGTCTTTCTCAGTTCTCTTACTTTGGCATCAGGCCATTTTTAGCATTATGTGCATGATATATATATATATATATATATATATATATATATATATGTGTGTGTGTATGTGTATGTGTATGATGTAATCCTCTGTTAAATATCTCTCTTTCTCTTCCTGAACTCCAGGTCGACTCACGAGCCGAGTCCATCGATAAGAAAGTAGCAAGACTTGATGCAGAATTAATGAAATATAAAGATCAGATGAAGAAAATGAGGGATGGACCATCAAAGGTAAAACATCTGCTTAGACTGTAACACACACAGAAGTATGTTTACTTAAAAATGTTGTCATCATTTACTCACACTTATGTGACTTCATGATTTTTATTAGCCTGTGAATTTTGTCTGGTCACTGTCAATTTTTATGCATTCAACAGAAACAGATTTGAAATTCTTTACTCATTAAAATAATAAAAGCAATCAGCACATAGACATTTGTGTCATGCGTGACAAAGCTTTAGTGTATAATGATCTGGACTGTGTAGGTTAGGCTATTATGACTAGAACATTGAATGAAATCGTCATAGAGTCATCATTATATTTTTGCTTCTCTTCTAGAACATGGTGAAGCAGAAAGCCATGCGAGTGCTTAAACAGAAGAGAATGTAAGTGCAGTTATATAATGCTTAGTATATAATATCTGTGTATTCTCTTTAATAATGAGGAAAACTTGCGTGTGTGTGCAGGTATGAAGGGCAGAAAGATCAACTGATGCAACAGTCATTTAACATGGAGCAGGCCAACTACACCATCCAGACTCTGAAAGACACCAAAACTACGGTAAGAGTACAATAGAGCCATCGCTTATGTGCCTCCTACGTATATATGAAAATGTGTGACAACCCATAACAAAAGTCCCAATCAGCATAATCAGCTGATCAGATGTTTTCCCACATCAAGCATAACCATTTGTTTATATTTATGTTTTAAAACAGGTGGATGCAATGAAAATTGGAGCCAAAGAAATGAAGAAAGCTTACAAAAATGTTAAAATTGATAAGATTGAGGTAAGACCTCTTTTGTCCCTTAAACACCTAAATAACAGACCAATATTTGTGTTGTAAAACTGGAGAATTGTAAGTGTGTGATGCAACTGTTTGCTCTCCACACTGCAGGATCTACAGGACCAGCTGGAGGACATGATGGAGGATGCGAGCGAGGTTCAGGAGGCTCTCAGCCGCAGCTATGGGACACCAGACATTGATGAAGATGACCTGGAGGCGGGTTAGTTACAGTTTAGTGCTAACAGCTGTTTAGCTTTTTACCTACCAATGAACATGAATATTTTCTTGAAGTCGTTTGTGTGGGTTTTAGTACAACATCGTCATATTGGTTTGTTTGTTCCGTTAGAGCTGAACGCACTTGGTGATGAGCTGTTATTGGACGATGATAACTCGTATTTGGATGAGGCGTCTTCTGCTCCAGCTATACCTGATGCTCTGCCGGGAGGCAGGGGCACTAACCGGGTGAGCAGTCATAACCAAAACTACATGAAGAGTTCAGAAGTAAAACCTTTGCCTTTCCTTTTAAATTGGCTTTTTATATCAGGCTTTTAATGGTTTTTGCCTACAAATGGATATTTCAGATTGAGCGTGGTATTTAGCAGATTTTGAAGCAGAATTATTTGACTGTTGTATACTATATGTGGAAAGCATTCACACAACATTATCATCTCATTTTGGACGGAGGTGACATTTAGAGGCTTTTGCATCTGAACTCTTCACATATATACTTTCATCAGACAATTAGAACACGGTTTGGTTGATTATAGAAATTTTGAGTGTACATACTTTCTGAAATGACCCACACTTGTTAAAACATATACACAGCACGTTAAAACATTTTAAACAAAATTAAGACTAAAAAATTCAAAATGACCATCTTTGTCTTGTGTTTAATCTCTTATTGATGTCCAGATAAAGTAGTGTGAGGCCATGTGACGACAATCTACACTTAAATATGTTTCTATACCTCGCAGTAGTTTCATAGCATCACAAATATGTCTGTCTGAAGAATTGATTTTTGGTAATTGATATGAATATTGTGCTTTTTGCTATTCAGGACGGGGTACTGGTGGATGAGTTTGGCCTTCCTCAGATTCCTGCTACATAATAAAGAAAATGACACGAAACAACTCCAAACACTCAAAAGACTTTGACAAATATCTACACATGTGCTTTACAAAGAAACTCTGGGACAAAGCTGTAGTGACTTAAACAATCTCGCCTTCAATCTCAGTCTTGTACTTCAGATTATAATCTTTTATTACTCCATAAGGAATGTATTCATCTTTGACAATGAATCACTGGGGTGTGCGCTTTGATTTCTTTTTCAGTAGAGATTCTCTTGCCATGATTGGTGTTGTTTTCTAAAGGATCTGCACCGGTAGTTGGTTTACTTTGTACTGCAATACAGTGTTGCTTACTGAAAGCAAATATAATAAATTATTATATATTTGAAAACTGCACTTCTATCTAATGTTGACAAACTGAAGCTGAATTTCAACTTGTAATCATTTGTCTCTTTTGACGCAAAAACTAAATTGACAGAACATTCTAGGTAAATACCCCCATTTCATTTTTTTAGGAAACAACAATGACAACAAGCTTTATGAAGTTCTTTTATTATATCTTTTCTATAGCAACTTGCATATGAAGCAACTGTGTCACACTGCTTCAGGATTTATAAAGCAAAAAATAAATACAAACGCTTCTGTATGTAAAAAAACATTTTGTCTACAGCATTTCGCAGGAGGAGCTTTATATGTCACCAGCTCAGTCTGTAGCTGTGAGGAAAGATCTTCTTGTGCAGGTATTCCACAACTTCTTTCCTATGCTTAAGCTTCTCAAACTCATAGTATGGAATCTAGAAAAAAGGAAAAATCTGTTTCACTATAATGGCACATGTTTGAGATCTGCTAAACTAAATTTCCATTATCAGTTGACTTCTTGTGAATATACCATATGCACGAGGTTCATTATTATTTTTTTGTGATGTTGTGTGTATAAGGATTGTAAATACACTTCAAAAGATAAAACATGGAAAACGCATCCAAAGGCAATAAAACAGCTATTTCTTTTACCTGAACAACGTCATATCCCAGAATCATCAGATGACGGTGTTTGATGGCTTCTTTGCCAAGCAGTTGCTTTGAATTTGCTGCAAAGCGTTTTGGTCCGTCAATACAGAGAGCGATTCTGATAATATACAAAATATACATGTTATTCAACATACATCGCTGCATTGACACACACATAAACTAAAATATTTTAAAAATTGGAAATGACATTCAAAGATTCACAATGAAATCTGATGGTAAAGGTGAAAAAAGGTATAGTTTTTAAAACAAATATTAACCAAAATGAAACAAAAACATTTAAGATTGATGCATTGAGAAAGTGAATCATTACACTTCTAACCAAAACACATGGTGAGATTAAAATGCAAGATGTGCATTACCTCTTATAGACCTCATCTACATGAGAAGCTGGCAGGACATATCCTTCTTCATCTAGTTTTATTTCAACGTCTGAATAGAGACAGATGATTTAGAATAATTTGGCATATTGAAAAACAATCTAGATTTTTGTGTATGACTGTGAAAACCTAGATGAATAATCTATACTGTACCTAATGTATAACAATATGGTGTAAGTACTCTTGAAGCAAAGTAAGATCGAGCCCCGAGCAGATCCACGAGGCCGGATTTGACGGCGCTGTAGAGCTGAACTTCCACCTGAGTCTCCAGAGATATTCCAGTGCCCAAAAATGACTTCACACGAAACTTGGGTAAAAGCCGCGGTCCCTTCACAGAAGCACAGGCGTTAGATAAATCTATTATTCATACATGTGTAGAGTGACCACATTGTTCAGTAAAGACAAGTGTCAGTCACCTCATAAAAAGGACACTCCAGTTTCACAGTCATATAGAGCTGAGTCAGCTGAGCGAGCACCATGCGATCCATCCCACTGCCCTCCTCTGCTTAGACACAAAAACAATAAAAAAGTCATTAAAGTCATTTTGTTATTTTATTAAACTGTACTATATAGTCAAGTACACACACTTACCCTGCAGCTGCTGCATGAAGTACGGACTGAAGACTTTAGAGACGAAGTTTAGCGGATATCTCTGAAGCAGAGTACAAGCATGCAGCAGATCCAGAAGAGCTCTGGGCTGAAACTGCAAAAATCTGGCATTCAAAACAGACTCCACTTTTCGAAACAATCTCGCCGCATCGGGTGGCACGTATCCCAGAGTTCCCAGCGCGACTATCTGTTGTGACACCTGCCACGTGGAGTATTCCTCCGCGCGGTACACAAAACTCTCGGCTACGGTGTTAAAAACAGGTGTGGAGAGTATGCGCCGTCGCCCAAAATACTGCATCACTTTGGTTATTGTTTCTGCATGAGCGCTGAAAGCCACCTTAGGCACGTGACGTTCGAGAGCTTCCACGAGAAAGTGATCGCTGTGTCCGTAATGCATGAGCGCAGACAATACGGCGGTCAGTTCAGCATCTGTAAAGTTTGGCACGTGACGGACAGCTTGCTTGCAGAGTGCGATAACTAGTGGCAACGCTTGTGTCTGTTCCAGTGTAACCAAAGCACCAAGTATCTCACTTACGGCTACAGGATCCATTCGTTGTGCTAGTCGAAGTGCCTGAGCATTCATTTCATTCAAAAGCTCAGGGTATCGTCCACCTTCATTCAAACCAGACGCCAACATGCGGTAAACGGCCACTAGCTCTGCTGTATTCCATTGGGCTGGGTCTTTATTTTGAAGTTGATTCATAGCCTGTTTAACCATCCCACAGTCAGGCCCTTCCAATGCAAACAGAGCCCTGGATAACCCACACAGGGCTTCAACACTTAACCTTTCAGAATCTAATCTCTCCTGACTTTCAGACACCAGCCGTACCACCAGACGACTCCAGGGGTCCAGAAAGAGGCGCGTGCAGCCCAGCAAAGCTTGAACCACTACATCATCTTCTAACACCGCTGAATCCTGTTCCAGTTTTTGACAAAGTCTGTTTAAGGCCACATCTGACAGCAGCAGCTCCGGGTTTTTAAGACCACAGCCATCATCTTGCTCCAAGTCTGCCAGTCGGTGAAGGACAGACGCTGCTGCCCCACCTGCCAGGTCAGGGTAAGATCGCAAGAGGCGCAGAACTTGCTGAGATGACGTGCAGGAGGACAGGCGATCCTCGTCAGAAGTCAGGTGGTGTAACAAAGACTGACTGCTTCCACTGGCGAGGAGCTCCTGGTGAGGCCAAACAGATCCAGCGGCAAGAAACAGAGAGTCTCGTGTTGTGGTGCACACAGATCTTGGGCTGAGTTTGGAGCAGCTGACGGTGGAGGTCTGAGGACGATGAGAACACAGACGACTACCAGCACAAGCTTTCTGTGATGAAGAGATCTTGGCCCCCAAATGCCGGAGCAGATGAAGCCTCAGTGCCAGAGACCTGGCCATTTGAAAGACCTACAACATCCTTAAAATACAGACAGAAAAGACAGAGCATCTTGGTTAACCATTGGAGACATCAGCGGTTCACATGTAAGTTATCATTAAGGTTTCTAATTCAATTAGCTCAAGTGACAGAGCACTGTATTGCCAAAAGACAGGTCATGGTTTGGAATCCCAGAAAACACACATACTGATAAAAACTCATTTATAGATGGAATCCACTGTAGGTAACTTTAGATAAAAGCATCCACCAAATGAATATATGTAAATTAAACAAACTGCTGAAAGTAATATCTTCTAGACAGACATGAATCTCATGACAGCAAATAATAACAAAGAGAAATTGAACAAAGGCTTTTTTAGAAAATAAAAATTCTGCTTTATTTCCCCAATACAAAACTCTATTAATATTGTTATATTATTAATAGTTGAATAGACTGCAAATATAAAATGATGGTTATTCAATAATATTAAATAACATTATTATTAATATTACTGTAATACATTTCAATGTTAAAACTTGAACATTTATTGGTCATTCTCATTATTTGATTATTTGATCATTTTTATTAGATTCTCTTTACTGTAATACAGTATAATCCTGTCCTGTCTGGACACATTTTTAAACTAAAATCAGCACAAAAAAAATTCATATAATATAAAACTTTATATAACACTTGTATTTATTATGTATATTATACATATATATATATATATATATATATACATTTTTATATTCATATTATATCATTATATAATCGTTTTTTCAATACAGTTTTTGTGAAAGTCCCCCCGTATGAAATGCTCTTTAATGCGTTATTTCGCATGAGTTTGTTAATATGAATTTTAGAAAAACATTAGGAAAAAACAACCACTGTTTGTTTATTGTACAAATAATTATACTGATTTTGGCAGTGGCAGAGAGTCACACACATCACGAATAAACCGTGTAAAGGTCTTCATTATCTGACTGTTCAAAACTCATTTTAAATTGACATTTGCCCTTGTACCGCCATGCGGAAGTAATGATGCAGTTAATAAACAGAACCTTGAAATCTACTACAAAATACAGTCAGAGAAACAGTGAAACATTAAGAAAATAGTAGGTACGTCATGTATTGAGGTAAACAAAGCTTAAATAAAACGCATTTACCTTTACAACAGATAACCGATTACACAAACCCGGCATGCTTTTCCGGCTACTGCGCATGACCTCTGAAAGCTGGACTGTGATTGGTCAGCCAGTTCTCGTGCGTTAGTGAGTGTGGTGAAGCTCCGCCCATTCCGGCTTTTTACTGTATTAAAATACTGTGTATAACGTTTTAATATAACATATTTCTGTATATATATATATATATAAAATGTCAAAAGTTTACAAACGGCTAAAGTAAATTTTAAAGTAAATTTAAACATTGATTAAAAGATTTTTAAGATCATAAGAAACATTTTTGTCAGCTGTTTCTAAACTTTTGACAATTTCTGTATATAATATATATATGTATATATGTATGTATATATGTATATATATATATGTATATATATATGTATATATATGTATATATATATATATACACACAAACAAAATGACAAAAATGTTTCTTGTGATCTTAAAAATCTTTTAATCAATGCTTAATTTAACTTTTGTAGACAAATGTATAATTGTAACAACATTTAAAATTCCTTAGTTAAAAACTAAAATTGTATTAAAAATGATTTTGAAAGGGATTACTTGGAGCAAATAATTAATAAAAAGCAGCCAAGAGTCCAGGATACATAGAAATTACCATTATTGCGTCTACCTATTTTGAAGGTTTTTCTAGAGGTGACGGGCTTGTGCACTATGAAAACATAACATTATCTCAAAAGCTTAGCATTTCATTAGACGTTAAACCTCTGGGTCCAGATCAACAGAATATAAGATAGCAAACAGAAATTAGGAAAGAAATTCCACCAAAAACTGTTTTAATAAGAGTCATTTATTCAAAATATTTCATATTATAAAATGTAAAAATTCAGTTAGCCATGAAAGATCAAATGCATCTAAAACATCAACACTTTCACATTGTATACAGTTTAAATGAACAGAGAAATTAGACCCTGTCTTAAGAGGTTTGACACAGTACAACTAACCTGTGTGCTACTAACAAAAAGTAAACTCAAATGATACACTCTGTAATAAAAATTCTAGACATGGACAACATATGTGAAAAGGTTGTGATCCATCAGAACCATAGATTGAGACTTACAGAAACCTTCACCGATCAACCATGAAGTGTACAAATGGTGGAATTTAATCTAATTGACATACAACAAAAGAATAAACACATAAACGTTCAACTTGTGCCAAAATATTTAAACAACAGAATTTTATTGTGCGCATCCATAATTTGACTGAAGTATTAGGGCATAAAACATTTTTCCAGTGATATTGTATCATAAACCATTCACATATCAAGTCTTATTCTAGAGATGTTATACAGAGTGCACCTTAGTTTTCATACACACATATATGCAGGAATAGAGTCCTATAGAAGCTCCAGTACAGAATTTTTCTTTCCTAAAATGGGGTTTTATAAAAGAAAGGGGATTGTGGCTGGATGGCACTTGTTTTACATTTAATCGTCCTTGTCTTTGGCTCCATGTTTGAGAATACGGGTGAACTCCACATAGTTAAAATTGCTCTTTTTATCAATGGGTGCTTCTCTGAAAAGCTCATCAACCTCTTCATCTGTGAAGCGATCGCCCATGGTGGTCAGAAGTTCCCGCAAGTAGTCCTCATTAACAAAGCCTAAAAGAATTAGATGGATTAAAATGATTATGACAAGACACCCTTGATTATTTTGTAACTGGATATTTCCTTAATTTCACTTGAATGTACTAAACAACACCAGGTACCTGTTCCTTCCTCATCGAAGCAGGCAAAAGCATTGCGGATTACGTCCTCTGGATCTGTGCCATTCAGTTTCTCTCCAAACATAGTGAGAAACATAGTGAAGTTTATAGGACCTGGAGCTTCTGCCATCATTGCCTCCAAATAATCATCATTGGGGTTCTTCCCTAAAACAGATTCGGTCAATATTACGGTCCACATATGTATAGCAATGCTTTAAAGATTAAAACACTTTTTTTAATGGCCAGGTACGATTCCTCTCAACTCTTTTTGTGACCCTAATAGTCCTCAAATCCTTACCAAGTGACGCCAGCATGTCATGCAAATCCTCCTTATCTACAAAACCATCACGGTTCTGGTCGATCATGTTGAATGCTTCTTTAAATTCCTGAATCTGCGACTGGTCAAACATGGCAAAGACATTGGAGGTTGCGCGCTGAGGACGCTTCTTGGTGATCTTTCCCTTGGCACGTTTGCTGGACATTTTGGCTGTATTTGTTGTTACCCGCAAGCCTAAAAACTAAACAAAGAACACATTAAATACAAGCAATAGTAACATTTCCTCCCAAAACAGACTCATTGTCTAATTATGATCCTAAACCTTCCGATATTTTCTGGTGTGTATTTGATGAGGCATGTAATCGACTTTGTAACAGATAATTGGAGATTATTTAATTAACCAAAAACTTGTAACACTGGTGTGTTAAAGCAAAGGCAGGGCACAACAAAAGGACTTGCCCATTTGCTCAGACAGTACAAGAGAGTTACCGGTCAGTTGTCACAAAATCTTACATTTACGGATTTGGTACACATGTCATCATACCTTTAACAAAAACTTGGTGTAATGGCTTTATTAAACATTACGTTGTTAAAAAATAACTGATCATGGCCATAATGGACATGAAGTCTTCAGTGACGAATGTTAAATACACTTAATCATCGTAACCTACATGTGTGACCCATTTGATTTATTTATAGCAGATAATGAGGACATACTTGAATCTCTTGGCCTAAATCAAGCTTCTTGTATTGCTCGAAAATCAACCATTGCGTTTATATTTTTGGTTCGAGAGAGAAAAATTACATTAATTAAGCTGTTAACTTCACTGTTCCAGGAAATAACGTGCTTAATTACAAGTTTAATCATGATTATTTATCAAATAATGCATTGGGAAAACCTATATTAAACAACATTCTTTACGAGGCTCATCAAGGACTCGGACAATTTCAGACATGTCACAGCAAACCATAACTCCGCCCATCCTTTATACCAGTAAAGAATAAAACGATCTAAAATACATAGCCTATGTTATCACGCAATATATAATATGAAAACAGTTTATGGATGTGAAAGAATTAAAAATAAATAGCGTCTTACCGAACAATCCGAGTGAAACCGTGACCGCGTTCAACCACCGCCCAAACTTCCGGCTTTCAGCGGCGCTTCCGCGAGCTTTCACGGATCATACCAACTGACGAGCGAGAAGGGTAAACAGGTTAAAGATAAGGTTGATTAAAATGACTGTAGTATACGTTAAAACGTTTTTTAAAATTATGTAAAATCTTGTATATATACTATAAACACTTGCAACAAGACAGTAATGTCCTCAATGAAGTATTATGAATATACTACAACCCTTTTCTGTCACGTTGGATTATTCGGTCATGCCCCAGCCATGTTTTTACGTAAAGCTTTTTTAACTTGACCATATAAGGTATGAAATACTTTTTCCTGTCCATCTCGAGCAGCAGAAACATTTATTAAATTTTTTAAAGACAAATTTATAAGTCTTTACATGTTACATATTTTAGGCATGACTATTACTCCACCAATAAAAATAACTGCATTGCATTAGCTTATAGTGGTCTCATGTTAGAAAACAGACACTAATGATCTTATGTTAGACACTTTCAATCGTAACTTTATTTGCCTGACAATAAAAACTGAAGATTCAATACAAGGAAATATTATACCACTTTTTACAATTGGGCATTGTTGCAAAGCAGATTTATATGTAAACTAGTAACAAAAGTAAAGATGTTATACAGAAAACAACATGGAATACATGGTACTACTGTTATATTTTCAGTATAAAATGTACATTAATGAAACTAACTAGACTGTTCAATTCATAATGTCTACCTAATTTCCATGGGATGTTAAAAGATATAGCTTATAATAAACTTTACTGGATTACAGATCAAATATACTTAACATTAAACACAGCTCAAATGAAATAAAACAGATAACACACACAGATAAAACGATCTTAGTGATCTTAATCTCACAAACACATAACTCTCTAGACAATAAAAAGATCAAAGATCAAGTTATTGTTGATCAAAAGATCAACAATATACTTACATCACAGTTTACATACTTTGAATCACAGTGTCATACACAGAACATTATTAAAACTGCTAAACCTGTTTCTCTATTAACTAAACTCTAGAAAATTATATAACTGCACACATTTAACAGCACCTATTTTTTATGTAATTTACACATTTTTATTTTGCCTCTCATAATGCATTTTAAATATTTTTTTTCAGACTTAGTTCAATAAATGTAAGGAACAAGAAAAAGCATTGAAATTGTCTTCAGTTAATTTTGTTTTTGTTGTTGTTGTTGTTGTTATTATTTTATTATAAACAAATCTTTTCAATTATATATTGTTTTGATAAAACACTCTTCTAACATCACTGTTGTTTTGTTTTCAAGAAGCAAAGAGGTAAAAATATAAATAATCTTTTATTTTAATTAATATGAATGTGTAAAACAGAGATCTTGCACGAGGAAGTTTGGCATTCTGTCAGTAGCAGGCAACACATTTTATACATATTTATTATTTTATATTGAGGTACTGCTCCATTTATGGTATCAATTTTAATAAGTATCAAGTTTAGTCAAATAAAAAAATACATACGTAAAGCTTGTTTTTAAGATGAAACTGGCCTTTATTTGAAAACCAGCTAAAGGCGGGTATTGTGCGTGTCAGATGTTGTAAGCCAATCAGAACGCGCTATGTCCTATGATCCCGCCTCTCGACGCTGATGATTGGTCTTTACCGACAAAGCGGTAAGTTTGGTGCACAGGTGCTGTTTGTCAAACTGCAGGTGAGACACGACGAAGATTTATGAGAAGTTGTTTTGACATTTATCACCTTTCAGAGATAAAGTTCCTTCCTAGATGTTGGTGAGTAAAATATTTGTCATCTTAACGTGTGTTTTTGTTTTAGATAATAAAAGCTTTATATAGCAAACTACCTTTTGTTAGCATTTAATGTAGCTTCTAATGTCTAGCTTGAAGTTGTAGCTTGACAAGCAGTTACAATTAATTATGCACTAATTAGATATTGTGCAATAATAGGCAAATGTTCTGTACTGACCCGACTGATAACCATGTCATGTTTTAATATTTGGGGTATATCCGTTTTATCATATGGGCAATTCCATGCAAATGTCAACCTAACCAACCATGTCAAAAATGCATTTATTTACCAAAGGTTTTTATCAAACTGATATCTCAGATGTGAGTATTTGCTGGTTTAAATCCTCATGTGAGGTCTCTCTCAAAGTTTTTAAAGCATTTGTTTCTGTTTAAATCATGATTTTTCATATTCAGGTGAAGTGATGTTTTCAGAATTGTCACAACTATAACAGTCCATATTCCTCATAAATGAACACATAAAACTGAAATTATTATTTTTTTATTTAATTTTAATTTTAAATTAAATTAAACTTTTTTGTTACATCCATAACGCATGTTTATTTTTTAAATAGATAACTCGTGTACAGACTGATATTTCACTAATGTCTGGACTCTATCAGCAGGGCTTTAGTAAAATATAAACAGATGATTCAATATATTGGTAATAAAAATGCCACGTCTATAATGCTTGAATTGCCCATATGTCCTGTAAAAACAGCAGCTGTTGATTTTTTTTTATAGTGTTCATGTGTACTGAATGCATTTGATATGCAACATGCTTATAGGTCACAATAATACATGAAATGACCAGATTTTTTAGTAGTTTTCTGCAAGAGCATATTTTATTAATACCACAGGTCATGCACGGGACCTGCTATACAAGTATTTAGCAATATGTCAAACTATGGTAAATATTTAAATTGGTAACTGTGCATTATACTGTGTGGTCACAAGGGTGTGTACTTGTGCTGTGCTATAAGCAGCTCTTGTATTGTCAGCTTTTGGATTACCTCACAGTTTCTCATATAACTTACTGTTCATGTGTTTTAAGGAATGGAACTGGTAGAGTCATACTCGGTGCAAAAGCTGTAGTGTTTGTTTAGTAGCTGATGATTACTATGACCATCCTGCATATGGAAATATTCTCTGGCCAAAGCATATATGATAAATGATGTGATGAAAGACATGCATAAAGTGTCATTGCATGTGTTTTGCAGAATATTGTAGTGTTGTGTCTCTAGAGATGCGGTTGGTTTTTAGTGCGTTACGTAGTGCGGCTGCCGTGTGTAAACACATGCTACTTGCCAGGGTCAGCCAAACATGTGTTGTTCCAGTATTACAAAGCTTTTCTGATGAGGGACAGAAATACACACAGTCATGATACAGTTAGAGAGTAATATAAACTTTAGCAGCTGCTTTGAATATGCAGATATACACATTGTTTCCAAGAAGTGTTTTCACTCTTGGTTTGATATGCAGTTATGTAACTGGATGTTTTTGCATTACCTCCTAATCTCAGGTGTATAGGAGAATGTAGGGCTTCTCCATCAACATTTATGATCATGAACAGAAATGCCAAGTTTCTTTGGGTTTTATAAACTTTAACAAGATGCAAGTAATGCGATTGTAAATGATTTTACTAAGAAAATTTTGATAATCATCTTAATGTAAAAGTGCAAATGCCTTCACCTGCGCTTGAAATTCCCATATTTCCCATTACTAACAGCAGTGATACGAAAAGAAGATATCTATAACATGTCTAATGTATGTAGGTGACAGATAGACAGGGCTGATGCCATTTTGCCATAAGACGACAATACCCCCTACATTGCAGATGGTATGTGTTGTATGTGACTGAGATAACAATAGCATGTCTATTGTTAGTGTAGACCACAGCTGAGATGTGTTGAACACCTTTGAAACGCAGCATGTTTTTAAAGATGAACTAACCAGAGCCCACTTTACCAGACTAAAGTTTGCTGGGAAAACATAAATATATTAGACTTGCTGTATAAATGCCAGATTAGCCATTGCTTCATTTTTCCTCGTATTGCTTGTAATGTCTCTGGTGTAACATTACAGGTAAGACTGAGCTATATTTGCCACACAAAGGTTGTCACGTAGCTGTGCCACCCTTAAAACTAATGGTGCCATACCATAGAAGAACCAGTTTTAGTTCCCCACAGAACCCTTCTGTCAAATTTCTGTCATTTCTTTTTTTACCTTTTTATAGTTTAAAGAACCTATCTCCACTACAAAGAAACTTTTGTGAAATAGAAAAGTTCTGTGGATGTTGGTGGCTCTTTTTTGAACTATTCAGGAAAAAGTGGTTCTTCGTGAAGCACCTAAAGTCTATAGTTTTAGTTAAAAAGTCCAATTACACAAATGCTACTCTAGCAGTGTTTTTTACATTATGTTGGTTTCAAACACCTAGTTTAAAACTATAGTACAATTTTTTTGTGTTTTTAATGATCTGATATTCCAGTATCATCATATTATAGCTGTTGTGTTAACAGGTGAACACAATAAAAACACACAAGGAAGGACACACTTATGCATCAGCTGAGTTTAGGGAAAACTGAACTGCTTTTATGGGATGTTTTCTTTCATTTTGAAATGGTTTGTCATGTGTTTTTTATCTTATTTTATGTAATTCATTCATGACAATTTCTGTAGGCCAAAACAATGCTTTGATATTTATTTTGTAGGTTACTTAATTATTTATTCCATAATGGTTGTGCTGTTTAAATAATACAAGCCATTAAATAATATATAGACTTGTAAATATCTATAGAGAAATAGTATAAATCTCTTTTTCTTTGCATTTTGAAAATACAACAACATTGAACCCCATAATGCAGATAACCTGCGTGTAAATGCCTCGATCTTCCTGTGCTCTGTGTCTATATTTATCGAACTCTCGCCATAAAAGGTCGTGAGAGTCGCTCGGACATTCCTATCAGCGCCAACATTATTTTTGTTGTGCGGCCGGTAGCTCCTGCTGGGTGCGCGCTGCGCGTTCGCGTCGCTGCTTGGGTTCGAGTTCCTGAGACGCGCGTCTTTCTGCGCACCGGCTCACTGCGAACTGCGGACGTTTGGCAAGGTGAGACGATCATGAACACAGGAGTTGTTGTTATTGTTATAGATTATACATCAGTATATTTTAATGGGGTATTTTGTTAATAATAGCAGCAGGGTGTTTGTCGTCACACTTTTACTTCATTTTTGGATTGGCACATATCTTGGCTATCTTACAGTCATGGCTCTTAAAATTTTTAACAGTATTGTTGGTGTGAGATAAAGAATAGATAAAGTTCATATGTAACATGTTGACTATTTGTTTAATTATGGTAACCTAATATTTATGACCCTGATACAAACAATAGTTTTGTTTTGAAATATAAATCTTAGTAAGTCTTACACAATAACTAAAAGAATATATCTTTATTTTAAATATATTAAGGATAATATATTATTTTCTTACTGTAAAATAAGTCATTAAACAATAATACAAAATATTTGGGAAATATAAACTACTCTTAATGAATTGTACAGTATGAAATTACAACAAAAACTTCAAAAATGACTTTGTCATGTCAGTTTAGCTCAGGTATGCTGATTTGGTTGTTTGCCCAACAACTGTCACAAAAATATTATGATTGACATTAATTTGAGTTTACTTGAATCGTTGGGAGTAATGAATAATATTTAATCTGTCGATAGAAAGTTTTGAAACTTCTTACTATAAGAGCTTGAAAACCGAAGACAGTGTCTGAACTATAGCGGACACGATGTCAGGATCCATACCGTTCTACCAGAAACATCACCGTCACTATGATCGTGGCTATCGTAGCCGGGAGACGGAGTCTGCTATCAGCCAATACCAGCAGAGCTCCAGCACTTATTCCTCCCGTAGCAGCAAAAGCACACAGGGGTAAGAGACCTTCATCGCTCCTGTGGTCCTCAGACTGAACCCCTCAGCATCCAGCTCTCGTCCCAAACACCTGATGATACACTTATCCTTAACACACAAACCATCCTCTCTATTAAAACTCTTAAGCGCTTACTCTTTTATGCATGAGGTGTGAATCCCCAGAATGACTTTTCCTCTGAGATGTTTAGGGTTTACTGATGACAGTCAGAGATATTTGGTTAATATTTCCTGGCAATGGTTTAGCTTTTGTTCACTGCTTTGTCTTTGCTTTGGTTTAGTTTGGTCACTTCAGTGATTTTGCATTAATGCGGATATGTCTTTCATTGAGTCTTGTCGGTCATGTGACCTTTGGCTCATATTTGTCCAGGCAGTTATTTATTGGCTAACTCTGAATGTGAGTATGTAACGTTATCTGCCGTCTTGTTATGGTGCCGCTGTAACTGTACCCTCATGACACGCATCACGGGATCCTTCAACAACATTTACAGATTGTCATTTGTAAGCGTCTGGCATAATGTATTTGATTTTTTAGCTTTCTTTAAGTTTCATATCTGCATATAAATGACATTCATAACATAACTTTGCACTGACATTTGTTCCGTGTTCTTGACGTCATGTGTGTATTTATAGCGGTTACATTAGATGATCTGCTACTGTTGCTTACAGTGCTGGTCTTACACAGGACTAGTTTGGATTAATGTAAACCACTGGAGCTTATTATGAACCGTAGAAGTATGAACACACACTTTTATGTATTCCGCATTGAGTGTTTGTGCATGTGTGATTTAGTTTTTCATATTTGGGTGTGAATATTTCAGGCTGTTGTCACTAGAATTATTAATCTCATTAGATCTCTTGCAATATTGTGTAATATTTCATTTTAGTAACTCATTTGCAAATCCATCCGGTATTCCTCTATACAAGCGCCACACAAATCTTCATCAGACACACATGAAAGATCTTGTTGGATGTTTGTTTTTAGCTTAAACAGATCCCTTTTTATGAGCTAGGATGTGAAAGGTTTTAACCAGGATATGAAGTTTCGCCAGATGGCCGGCTGACACAAATACTGTTTGGTCTTACTGCGATCCAAAGACATATGTGTCGGATTATAATCTTTCAGTGTTTGTGAGGATAATGTTTTTGTGTTACTCCAGTCTTCGGGCAACTGACCCGCAATCTCTTCTTAACTCTTGAGGGTCTATTTATAACACGCTCATGAGAACATGCAGATATGTGAAGGGTATGTACGTGTTCTTTAGTATGAAGTATCTGTTCAGTCCTGTGGTATTACTCAGATTAGATTGCATACAGGTCTAAAAGTATGTTTTCATTTAGCAACTCACAAAAGGAGGAATACAACATTTATTTTGTGAAAAATTTATGGCTGTAATCAAAGTTGCAGGTAGCTAGAAGACTTCAAACTAGTAAAGAGTTGAAGATGTGAGTTTTCTGAAGAACATTGATTTTGTTTCTGGAGAAACTTGCCCACCTCCTGAATACATAAAAAGTCTTCTTCTTTTGCAGTTTCACGTAAAGCAAGTTGTGTATTTATATAACTGTGTATGTGGTAAATAATGAATAATCTTGACTCTTTGAGCTGAAATAGGGAGTGTTCTTAGTACTTTGGCTTCTCTAAAAGTTATCTCAGTTTTCAAAAAATATAATTTTTGCCAGTATTGTTAAGTATGTTTTTTACACTCACATTTTACATGTATGCATTTGGCTTGCAATTATCTGAAGTGATAACATTACAGAGATACAATTTATTAGTATGTTCCCTGGGAATTGAACCCAAAACCCCTTGTATAACCAATAGAAGATTATATACTGTATACTTTTACATGGCGGATGAGATAAAGTCTTTTCAGTAGTGAGGAAAGTGAATGTGGACGTTGTGTAAAGTGGTTTTGCGTCACCTTGTGGTGGCAGTAGATTTCTGAAGGCGGTGTAAACTTGACTGTAGGAAAGATGGTGTAAGCATCAGTTCATTATTCTAACACAGGTTCAAAACTGCTGGTCTAACTTTAAGGTTTTTGATGCATCTGTTGTGAAACCTCCTTCCTATCCCTTCCTTTAACCTTCACCTCACTCTTCAAGCTAATTTCCCTTCTCCGTGACTCAAAATATCATAATAGTGTGTGTGATCATGAAGTGTTTAATACTCATGATGTGTGTGTGTGTGTTCCTACACAACTGTAGCATTAGAGCTGCCACATACACAACACTAGATGGGGGGGAGGTCAGCCCCCTGCCCAAAAGAGCCAAGCCCACCTATCTGGCCATGGACAAGGAGAACCAGATCATCGGTTATGTGGTGCCCATCTTCAGGGGCAGGTAAAGCAACAGTATGAGATATAATAGTGTTGAAGAAAAAACTTAAATTACCTTTTTACGTTTGAAAAACTATATATTGTATGTACCTGGACGTCATGAACTCATAAAGGCTTTTTTAATGTTCTCTATAATTATTGTGATTGTGTGAAGCATAGATATATATACATAGATGTTTGGGCTGGTTTTATTTCCACCATATTGGAACAGTCAAATAGTGTTAAGATAAGACCGAGATTTTAAGCACAACAGCAATGGAAATGTTGACTGTTCCAAGATGGTGGATATGTCTCACGTGTGTTTGTGAGAATATATGCTTCTGTATTGCCTTTTGAAGAGCTGTTTGATTGTGATGCTACAACATGATGTCACCCTCAGTCGTGAGTTTGAAAGCGGTCTGTCAGACACCGAGGAAGCTCGCGCTAAAGAAAGCGCTGGATATCTGGCACGCCGTGACCTCTTCAGTAGCGGCGTGGAGTTGGGCCGCACAGAACACAAGTCTCGCCGAACCGTCATGAGAGAGTCGGCAGAACGCATCTCGCTTAGCAAAAGGGTTAGTGGAGATCCTGGACCTGCTCGTTACCACATAACCCCTCAGGATTAACTAGTTGTATGCTTTTCATTGGTTCATCTTTTAGTAACACTTACCAATTTATAAATCTGTATTGTGTTATTTAAATGTTTACAAAAACAATGTCATGCATATCCAAATCTCTCATGTGCCATGGAGATGCTACTGTACGGATTTGCAGACCGATGATGCAAGATGTGCGGTGTGTTTTTCAAGAACACTTTCAAGTTCTCTATGATTAGATATAAAAGAGTAAGAAAGTATTAAGACACAGTCTTTATTTAGTTCTGATCCTGGTGCCAGCAAATTATGCCACCCCGGTGCCCGATTTCAAGGGTTGTAATGTTTTATGTGGATGTGTGGTGTGTGATAATCTGTTTGACTATGAAACTGCTGTTGTGGTGAAGACTTGGGTTACACTGACATCACTGGGTGAATGAAACCCGTGATATCCAATGAGGTCTTGAATTGTGACGGATCTTCTGCTGACCGCTTATGACATTCTCAACGCGTTTTAAAAGCCCCATAAATGTCATGTTTCGAATGTAATAACTGAGAGTTTTCATCTTAAAATGTTGGTGAATGTGAAACTGATGCATTTGTGCTCGCTGACAGATTCATGAGAACGAGGAATATCACAAGCGTCTGAACGAGGACAGCCTGATGCACACGCCAGAGTTTGTGATCAAGCCGCGTTCACACACTGTGTGGGAGAAACAGTGTGTGCGGCTGCACTGTACCATCACGGGATGGCCTGAACCACGTGTGGTGTGGTGAGCAAAATATTTTCTATTAGCCTTTTCCATAACACTGTTTTTCAAGCCTTTAAAGATTTATAGTTTCTTGTTCAAAAGTAAACAATTGTAAATTTGCAATATCCAAATTTCAAATAATCAATTAACATACTGTATACCACAAGATTTTGCCAAGTGAGAGATGTTCTTGGGTCACCATCACTATTAACCCTTTAAAACATTTCAGTCATCTAATCAGATTTAAAGAGTTTAGGTTTATAATCATGGTAATCATTTTTATTCATCTTATCGTTTCCCTTTGTTTCTAAGAATAAGTTATGGTTATTGTTTGGGGTTGGGTTATTCTACAGAAATGTTGTTCCAGGGTCAACAATCTAACCTAGGAATAGTAAAATCGGGTCCGAATGAAATGCATATTGAGTGGATTTTTCCGCCACATGTTTTGTTTTTCATTTTCAGATATGACGGCACACATCCAGTGCTTGTTGACACTAATTTGGATTATGAAGTTTATTTATAAATTTGACCTCTTCTGCTAATGTGCTTTTTAAAAATCACCTCAATTTTTAGGTACAAAAACAATGTCACCATTGATCCCATGGCTTATCCAGGAAAGTACAAACTGGAGAGCAGCTATAGTGTCCACTCCCTGGAGATTAACAGGTAAAAACACACATATACATAGAAATAAATTCATATAAATACATGTGGTAGTTTTAAACATTTTATCAAACTTATGATATAATTATGTGTAGATGCTCATTCTATAGTCAAGGAGGTGTTCTGCCTTTAGTTTCAGGATCCAAGTTACCAAAGAATAAAATTTATTTTATATTATAATAATAAGTTATATTATTATATATTTTATATAATAATATATAATATTATTAAAATATAATAACAATAATATTAAAATATTAAATATTAAAATATAATAATAATAAAATATAATATTATTATATTTATAACAATATGTTAATTTGATGTGTTTCAGTGTCTGTTGTTTCAGTGTATATGTTGATCTTGTATTTGTCTTTAATTTTAGGTGTGATTTTGATGACACTGCACAGTACCGTGTGTCAGCAATGAACAGCAAGGGCGAGGTCTCCGCTTTCGCTTCTGTGGTCGTCAAACGTATGTTGTTTAAGAAACCCTGATTGAATTATAATTACTCATAAGAGGAAAAAATGACTTCCTTTTGAATCTCATAATAATACACTATTTACTATTTAATATACTATATACTATATGACATTTAGGGTTCAAAGGAGACCTCGATGAGTTTCTGCCTTCTCCCAGACAGTGTAAGTATTTACACAACACATTTCTTTAACATTTAATGTTTATGTGCTTTGCTTAATTGTTAATCTGTGAGCATGAGACTAATTGTATTAATGTCAGCTGGTTAATGGCTGTTTTGTCTCCAATTCGCTGGACGCAGACAGCAGAAGGTTCGGATTTGGAGGTAACCTGCGTGAAGGTCTTCATTTCATTTCCTCGTTCTGTTTTAGTCTCGTCTCGTTTCCTTCTGGATGTCTGAAGTGCATGATCGTCTCTTCTCCGTGTTTTCATCTGTTGAGCATATTTACAGGACACGCTGTATAGATGATAGTAGTATTCAATAGGGATGATATATCGCAAAGATGTAGATGAAAAGTGAAACAACAAAACAACAAAAAAGAGTTACCTTAAGAAACTACTTTCACCTGATCCTTAAAAATAACTTTAGCATAATTGTATTTACTTATTAGATACACAGCCTGTCAGATGTTGCAAAACATTTCTGTGTCATTTAGGACATCAAATATCTTACATTATTATATAATGAGATCTTAAAGTCATGTTTTAAATTTTTCTCTTTGTGTCCACAGTTGCAATGCATGCTCTTGTCACATCTCTGTTTAAAGCTCTTTCCTTGTCTGAACATCCTTATTGCAAATGTCTTTATAGCCTCTTTATTCTGTCATCTTCTTGTTGTTTGTATGTTATTGTCAATTGCCGGATCGCATCCGGGGTCTTAATGTCTGTTTATGATGTCTTTCTCACTTCTCTTGTGCAAAGGTTTTCTGAACCTTGTGTAGTACATCATTGTACATCTCAGTGTGAATCGTGTGTGTGTTTCCATGTAACGTGCACAAAGTGAATCTTGGAGGCCGATGTGTAAAATGTGTGTTAACATGAAGTGAAATATAACGTGTGTGTGTGTGCTGTAGTGCCCTGTCTGGAGTACGGCATGACCTTCGAGACTCACATCGTGGAGAAGTTTGGAGTGGCGTTTGGCCGTGAAGGAGAGACTCTGAGTTTCGGCTGTTCTGTTATCATCTATCCATCACTGCAGCGCTTCCAGCCGGAGATCGAGTGGTACAGAGACGGTGGGTTCACGTCATGTGTTTGTGCTGTAACCTGTTAAGCATCATTTAGTCATTAGGGCAATTCCATGCCAATGTCCACCTTATCATTAAAAATAAAAACTTCCCATCAAGCCTGACATTAACATGCCCATGTAAGCCATTTCCTGCGTGTAGTCATGAAATCAGAGACGCCTCGAGAACATCCGCTCACCGGAGACACATTTGACATGTATGTTGACAGCAGATGCAAACTGCAGTCTCGGGTGAATCCTTAGAGACGTATCACAGACACATGTTAATGCCATGCGTAAACAGGTCTTGTTTTCTTAGAATTTATGTCTTCATATCTAAAATGTCCAGGAAGTGTGCAGGACAGGTCCTCCATCATTTGAAGTCATAGAAACATCATGCATTCATGTGTTTATTTGTTAGATAAACTGCTGACGCCGTCGAAATGGGTTCAGGTGCACTGGAGCGGAGACAGAGCTACACTCACGCTCACACATCTCAATAAAGAAGACGAGGGGCTCTACACACTCCGCGTCATCACAAAGTCTGGATATGAGACGCATTCTGCTTATGTGTTCGTCAGAGGTGAGAACCAACATAATGTCCACAAGTTAACATATTTACAGTGATTGTAGTACCTGTGGTGGATAAAACTGTGTTTTCTTCATTATTTGGTCATTATTTAAGTAATGCATGCAAGAATGTTTTGTTTTCTAATGAAATAAATGTATGTTTACACAGATCAAGATCACAAAAGTTCAAATAAACAATGTACAATATTTACCATTTTTAGACATGTTGAAGTATAAGAATGCAAAGTACTGATCTGGTTTCCCAGGCAGAAATTAAGACTAGTAAAAACACCTATTAATTTCATCATGATTTCAATCTTTCACATGACATTACTCAGTCAATATTAAAGATATCATTGTTAAATTCTCACAGAATGTTCTTTACATTATGAACAATGAATATATGTAGAAAACAGACAAATTACAATAAATGACTTTAGCTGGGTTTTCACAGACTGGGTAAAATATGTCTTTGTGCGATTGCTTTGTCTCAAGATTCACACCAGTAATGTTTTGTGGTAAGGCATGTTTTAATTAATTTAACTAAGTCCTGGATTATTTCTAAACCTTGTCCAGGAAACCGCCTCTTAATGTTGAAATCAAATAGGTTTGTATGAATGATCTGGAGCTACAGTAACCTAACAGCACATGTGTGTGTGTCTCATTGTGAGTTTATAAATTTAGACCATTGAAATATATCACACAGACACACACACAATGGAAAATCTCATGGCAGGTTTTGCGTTGTTATTTTAAGGCAAGACCATCTAACACGTCATGGATGATTTATAAAACACGCTTCTTTAAATCTTTCAGAGGTTCGGTCAGGCTTTGTAAACGATCTTAAATGTCTTTAGTGAGTGCAGTCCTGCTGAGTGTCTTACAAGAAAATAAGTGTTAGTCAAGCTGTCTCGGCTTGTAGTACATTAGCAGTGAATGTCACTTACCAGCTCGTGTTTCAGTCTAAATTTATTCTCTGTAACGCTGTAACGACATAATGACTTTAAACTACTTTCAGTTCTGAATAAACTTGAATTACTTTCAGAATGACCTTTAGTCACACATGTAGAAATGTCATATTACAGATATTATGAATTGACACTGTCTTGTGTACGTGTGTGTGAGATGGTGATGCTGAGGTGGCGGGTGCACCCGGAGCTCCTTTAGATGTACAGTGTCAGGAAGCCAATAAGGATTACGTCATTGTTACCTGGAAACAGCCAGCGGTGGACGGCGGGAGTCCCATCTTGGGATACTTTGTTGACAGGTCACTACATCTGTGCACAAACACAAACATCCCACACAGACCGTTTAGTTTCAATTCTTAATTCTGTCACAGTCACTCAGAGACTATTTTATCCAGCGGAAGAAAGACTTTGACGTTGTTTTTGTAAAGTGTTATTTTCCTCTTTCTTCTTCATCAGATGTGAGGTTGGCACCACACATTGGGCTCAGTGTAATGACACTCCCGTGAAGTTCGCCCGTTTCCCCGTCACCGGTCTGGTGGAGGGACGCAGTTACTTGTTTCGTGTGCGTGCGGTGAATAAGGCCGGCATGAGTCACCCGTCCCGTGTGTCTGAACCGGTAGCTGCCATGGACCCTGCAGACCGCGCTCGCAAAGGTTCACGAATACACAAAACTAAATGCAAAACCAAACAACTGTTTATTTCTTTACTTTATGCTTTTTCTTCTTGTGTTATCCAGGTACTTCTGCTCCCTGGACGGGACAGATTATTGTGACTGAAGAAGAGCCTGTGGGTGAGACATTTCAAACAAATATATTATTTTTTCAAACTTTAGTCATAAAATATTTGAAGTCATGGAAATGATTAAAAATGTAAATGGATAAAGTCTTAAGTCTTTGCTAAAATTCTAAATTAGGAAAATGAATCAAATTTGAAGTTAGTAAACTCTGAAATTGATAAAACCTTAAATGTCATGGAAATTGATAACATCTGAAACTAATACAATTTGAAATTGATCAAATCTGAAATTGATAGAATCTTATGTCATGGAAATTGATCAAATCTGAAATTGCTACAATTATAAATGTTGTGGTAATTGATAAAAGTCATGGAAATGAATAAAATCTTAAGTCATAGAAATTTCAATAGTGGACAATTTAACATTTTTAACTTACTTAATTCATCATTGCGCCACATTCTTATCTCAAGACTATTTTTTTAAAGACATTGATAACAAAATAATAATCTTATGTGGACAAATACCTGACACACAAATGTACACGTGTCCTGTCAGTCTGTTTAAATCCTTATCCGTGTTTATGAATGGCTGTAAATCTGTTGCAGGAGACAGACTTGTTTTTAGTCTTTATCACTATGAACATTCTTTCCACAGTCAATGACACGACACAGATCACTAAACCACCAATCACATGCTGTGTTTTATCTTATTTGACTTTAGAGGGAGTCGTTCCAGGTCGACCTTGTGACCTCAGTGTCATCGAAGCCACTAAAAACTATGTTGTGCTGAGCTGGAAACCTCCGGGCGAGAAGGGTCATGAAGGGGTCATGTATTACGTAGAGAAGGTCAGAACACCTCGATATCATTATCTGTTTATTTACTATTAATCTTCATTCCTTTTGGTGTTTGCTGAAATCTGTCTTGTGTGTTTTTGTGAAGTGTGTCTCTGGCACAGACAGCTGGCAGCGAGTGAACACTGAAATCCCCGTGAAATCTCCACGCTTTGCTCTTTTTGACCTGGCCGAGGGAAAATCGTATCGCTTCCGTGTTCGCTGCTGTAACTCGGCTGGTGTCGGAGAACCATCAGAACCGACCGAAGCCACCACGGTTGGAGACAAACTGGGTATGACCGAAGTCCCAAACATTCTCAAAAATATGTGAATATCTTTGATTGAACGTTTTCGATACCATTTCTAAATCATTCTACATAATGCTTGAGATCTTTAATATTGACTTTAACTCAATATTTATGAAGCCAACTTGTAATAATTTTTTATATCACACATTAATAAAGCGTAGTGTCAATCATTAATGTCAATATGTAAAATCATTATAATCTATCATTTACAGCAATAAACACGCATCATCTATTTTGATCATTTCTTTGGTCTAATAATTAGATTTTTAAACTTTTACAGGATTTTATTGTGTACATGTTGCCATCAAATAATTAGAGTATGCATGAAAATTTGTCATTGGAAAATGAATCTGGTTGAATATAATGTACATTTTAACAGTATATTAATGGTTTGTTTGTCAATCACCAGATATCCCATCAGCCCCCGGTCGTGTGATACCGACCCGTAACACCGACACATCTGTGGTGGTTTCATGGGAGGCGTCACGTGATGCTAAAGAGCTGGTGGGTTATTACATCGACACCAGCATCGCCGGGAGCAATGCCTGGGAACCCTGCAATAACAAACCTGTGAAAGGCACCAGGTATAAAATCAACAAACATAAACACATTACACAACAGTCAAATCATTATTCATTGTTGCTTTGTTGAAACACAACTTATAAATCATATCTTCACAGGTTTATCTGTCACGGCCTGACCACGGGTGAAAAATACGTCTTCCGTGTGCGAGCGGTCAATGCTGCGGGGATCAGTGATTTCTCACAGGAATCTGAAGCTATTGAAGTGAAAGCTGCTATTGGTGAGTCTATGACTTCTTATTGTTTCTCAAATCACTGTCATTCTTGTCCAACTTTCCCTTTTCGAATCTTCTTATGCATTTTTCACGCATTCCTCACGTCCTCAAAGGCACTCTGGTGCCAGGGCCACACCCACCACACTCTGAAGCCCCGCCCCCTGCATTTCTCCCAGGAGGTGGGGTCAGGACTTGTAGAGCTCCTCTAGTTTGGGTCACATCCGATCCAACATAGCGGTGACTACAAACCAGCCCACCCGCTCTTTCACGTACACTCTCGTCCACCCCTTCTTCTCTCTGTCTTTACCTGTAATGCCTTTATACTGATTCATGTCCTTTAACAATCATGAGGCTTTGTGCTGAGCAGCATGCTTATGAAAAACACTTTGCCATCCAGAACTTGATTATTGCAAAAAATGATTATTATTATAGATTATTTTATGTAATAACTCCTCTTTACGCTAATCCTGATACAGTACATTAGAAAACAGTGTTTTTTGTAAAAAATGGTTGTCAAGCATTTTCCAAAAGTTGCTCATCTGCACTGTGCATGAGTAAAACAGATGCTTAGACATCCGTCATTTCTGTCAGGCATTAATTTACATTATTTACTTTATCTTTCACCGTCCACATTATAAAGTAAAAGCTGCATTTTCCAACACAATCTAACAGGAATTTGTACATATTTTACAAGGTGCCTTATTTGCATGAATTTCTACAATCTTGTTGTTGTTGTTTTTTTATATTTGTCTGTTGTTGTATAATTCACATTTTAGTTGTGTAGTAGTTTTAGTTGTCAAAAACACAGTTTCAGTGAGGACGAAAGAGCCAAAATGAATAGAAAAAGATGCGTTTTAAAACGAAAATTAAGGCCCATTAAAAAACGGTATATTTTATACTAAATGCACACAGTATTTCCTTAGGAAGGGTATGTGCATCAATTTCAGACTAAAGTGTTTTTTCATAAAGGATCAGTACAAAGAAATACAATCACATGCATGACAAATACTAAACTTTCAGTTCCTCCTTCTTATAATATCTTCCCAATATCTTCTTTCTCTTGGTTAATTTGCTTCTTATTGTAAATTAAATATACTGTATTATTGTTTTTGCATGCATACATGTGAAAGAAGATGTAAAGCCAGTAAATGTGACTGACAGATGCATTTGTGATGCCTGATCTTTTTCTCTCTGCTGACTCCTGTAGGGGGCGGTATACCTCACGGTGTGTGTCTGGAGTCAGTGGGTATTGGGGTGAAACTAACCCAGCACAGCTCTTGTGGAGTGGGCAGGCATGTGGCGTCTCACTCCACCGCTGACACACATTTAACACGCTTAGCTCATGTTAATGAGAGGGCCGAGGGAGGGGCGGGTCACATAGAGCATCCAAACACCCTAAATGAAGGCGAACAGTGCAGTAGGGGAACCTAGGGCCATCCGAACCCGTTAATAAACATGAACATGAAATAGTTAAACGGCTTGTGAAGTGTAGCCCTGAATCGAGTATTCAAACGGAGCCGGAAACGGGACTGACTGACAATCGTAAGTGCTGTGTAAACTCTTCCGTGGAACCGGAGAAAACTGAAGAACGCAGAAGAAGACGAAGAGGATCAGGTGAGAGGATGAAGGTTCATGTGATCCAAATGTCTGGAACATCATCATCACTTCAGACCTCACCCGTCTCCTCTTTCATTCATTTCTTTTTTCTTTCTTGAACACTTTTGAACTGATTCTGTTTTTTGCATTTTTTCCAATTTACTCATTCATGATTATTTTGCTCATTATTGTCAATTTGTCAAAATCACTCACAAAATGAGCATATTGCAGTTGTTTTTTTATACTGTTGTAATAGGGATAAGTTATTACACCCAGAATGTTCATTTTTAAGGTAAGTTTTCTCTCCTGTAGGTGTTTTAATAACTCACAAACACATCCAGAGGTTATTTTTTCACCACCAGACACAACTGGCAATATGCTGGACACCTTCCCCACTCGTCACAAACATTTCTAACCATTGTATTATGTTTAACAGGAAGCATCTCAGTGCCTGTCAGTATTTCTTTATCACTTCTGTGATGGGTTTGGATCTGATACAGTCTTTGGGTTTCTGTATGCCAGTGATTCAGAGAGGCTCAGTACACTTATAAGTGTATTAAATCTGTAACTTTTGGTAAAAATCTGTGCAAACTGTCTACTTATCTTATAAGTAATGATTCAATAATGATTGATATGTTTTCACATGAAATTTATCATCATTTTACATAAATATAAATATGTAAAGCAATAAATTGTGAATTGCGTGAATGAAATACATTTTTAATATAATAATCAGAAATAGAAAGTAAGTATTTTAGTTCTGAAAGTTTAATTATAATAAAAAGATTTTTGAAGTGTTTGCAACAAGTAAGACAAGACTTTAAGTAAGAAAAATATTAAATGTAAAAAATGATATTTAATATATTGAAGAAAATTCAGCAGGTGTAATTCCTTTTCGATTAATTTTCAATGTTTTTATTCAATTTTACATTTATTTTATCCCCTTAATTGTCAGTGGATCTACAGTAAATTGTTTGTATATTGTTAAGATTCTTCTGCAGTATCAAGAAAACTTTTATTGATGTATTTATTAAGTTAGTTTTCAGAAAGGAATGAAGCAAATATTCATTCAGATTAATAAGACTTCTATTAGTAGCATTTCAGCAAAAGTGCAATAGTAATTCTTTGAGGATTGCCTTTAGCGGTTCTAAAGAATGACTGTATTTTACTGTAAATCTAACTGTGGTGTTGTGCTATCCCAGCATCCCCTGCTCCTCCCTTTGGCATCACTGTGTTGGAAAGTGTGCGGGACTCCATGGTGTTGGCATGGAAACAGCCCACATTCATCGGAGGTGCTGACATCACCGGCTACTTTGTTGATTACCGTGAGGTCATCGGTGGAGCGCCGGGAAAATGGCACGAGGCGAATATAAAGTCTGTCAGCGATCGAGCATATAGAGTGAGTGTTTATTCAGCTGCTGCACTTGATTTTATTCAGACTGACACATTTATTGACTTTTACATTTCAAATTGAATTGATATATTCATTTGATTCTTATAACCAAGACTACAAGTTTTGCCCTTAATAAAACATTTGTGTACTTGCCCACATAATAAAAAATCCTAGATAATACTTTAGTGTTTATTATACAAAACTGTAGTAATATATATATGTTTTGTAATGTATTGTATTAATTACTGAACTGTGTTAATGTGCACCCTAATGTAAGTGAACCATGGTTTTATTATAATAAAAGTTTTTTTGGCAGATTGATTAACCACAGTTTTAATAAAAATAAACTATGGTTACTGTAGTAAAAACCATGGTTTAATTTTCAGAAGTGTGTTAACTATATTGAATTTATAAACTGTAGTATACTTTAATATTTACTATAGTAAGGTGCAAACACTATAGTATGTAGGAATTTTACAGTTTACGTTTGGCAGAAGCTTTTCTCCAGAGTGACTTGATATATACTAAATACTAAAGTATACTATGGTATTTATAGTGTGTTACCAAGGAGACATTGCTTGAGAAAATGTATGATATGTGATGTGTTAATAATGTCATTATTAGTCAAAATATGCAAAAAGTGTAAATAAACATCTGTCTCACACCTTTATTCATCTCGTCTAGGTGTCAGATTTAAAGGAGAACATGCTGTACCAGTTCCAGGTACGTGCCGCCAATATGGCCGGCGTGGGCATCCCATCTCTACCCAGTGAGGTATTCAAATGTGAGGAGTGGACCATTGCTGTACCCGGTAAACATAAACTCCAAACAGATGCAAACTGTACTAAAATGAACAGATTAGATTTCTTTGACATCTTACATTGTGGATTATTGTCAGGACCACCCCATGACCTCCAGATACAGGAGGTTCGTAAGGACTCTCTGGTGTTGCTATGGAAACCACCTGTCTACCAGGGGCGGGATGCTGTCAACGGATACTACATTGATATTAAGGAGGCTGATGCAGATTTTGAGATGTGGAGGGGCGTTAATGAGAAAGCCACTGATAAGACGTACATGAAGGTTTGTGTGTACGGGTGGTGATGGGTTGGGTTCTGAAGGGTTGGGTATGTCATTGTTTCTCTGCACGGTTCTAGATCGAGGATCTAAAGGAGGGCGAGTCGTATGTGTTCCGTGTGCGTGCTCAGAACAAGGCTGGTGTTGGAAAAGCCTCTGACGCAACAGAACCGGTGGAGGCCGTGACTAAACCAGGTATTAAACCTGTTCATTTACAACTCCAACATTGACCTGGTTGTAAACCATTGACCAGTGCAACTTTTTGCATGATATTTTAATAATACATGAATGTATATCTTAGCCATACAAAGATATATACATACAGTAGATGTAGATGTTTCTACAGTATGTGTCGTCCGGCATATTAAAACAAGCCGTTAACATGCTCACGTCTCATTACAATTACAATTTACAATTCTGTCACCTTTACTAACCGTCATGTTGTGTTTGTTTTCTTTTATAAAGCACAATTTTTCATGCCTTAAAGAAACAAGTTAGCCAAACTAAACGTCAACAGTATCAGAGTAATCCACTGAATCATTTCTTTCTCACAGGTACGTCAGAGATTGTGGTTGAAGTCGATGACGACGGTGTCATTTCTATGAATTTCCAGTGTGCTAATCTCACTCCTGACTCCAAATTCATCTGGTCCAAAAACTACGAGGAGATGAATGATTCTGACCGCATGACCATGGAGACCAAAGGCAACAAGTATGTGTTTTTATTTGGATTCATGCAACTGAGTCATAAAAATATTGGGAAAATAAACTTTGTACAGTCATTTTAAAAGAATATAATGTTTGATCATCGTCATTCTATCATTCCTTGTTCTGTGCTTTTCTGTAAATCTGTTTTGCAACAATGCAAAATTGAATAAATTGTTTATTAGCAAGTGTTTTTGTTCTGTAGGTCTAAAGCGATCTTTAAGACGCCTTCGGATGAGGATCTGGGGATCTACTCTTGTGTGGTCACACACACTGACGGCGTCTCGGCCAGCTACACTCTTACTGAAGAAGGTAAACACCAATCCACCGCTTTTACTGTGTTTACCAGGGTATCTGTTGATCATTCATCACATCGCATGTGTTCTGCAGGTCTCAAGGAGCTCTTGAAAATCAGCCATGAGCACAAGTTCCCTAGTAAGTGTTCACATTGCTGTGCACTTGTAACGGTTCACAGGAAATGGTTTTTATAATATCTGTTTGCGTGTCTCTGCAGTTATTCCTCTGAAGAGCGAGCTGGCCGTGGAGTTGCTGGACAAGGGCAGAGTTCGCTTCTGGCTCCAGGCGGAGAAGATGTCTGCCAATGGAAAAGTTGAATACGTGTTCAATGACAATATGATTTCTCAGGGAGAGGTTAGAAAAAAAAACACACACGCGGTCAGTTATGATGTTACGCATGGACTCCATATAGACTTTTTCCTCTGATTTGTGTTGTAGAAATACAAGATGAACTTTGATAAAAACACCGGCATCATTGAGATGTTCATGGAGACTCTGAACAAAGAAGATGAAGGAACGTTTACTTTCCAACTTCAGGACGGCAAAGCCACCAATCAGTCCAGTCTGGTGCTGATCGGAGATGGTACATATAAATGTTAATGTCCGTGTGGATATGTGTGATGTGTAGAGCGTGAAACGATGATGGTCTGTCATTGATTTTAGTGTTCAAGCAGTTACAGAAGGAATCAGAGTTTATGAGAAAGGAATGGCACAGAAAACAAGGTAAGGCCTGTCTCTACTTTACCCTAATGCAAATGTACTGTATTGTATTTGTGTAAATCAGTTTGTGTGTTGAGTCACACAATGTGCTCAAACATACTGCAAAGAAATCTACCGCTATTAATGTGTGTGCTTTGTGTTTGTGTAGGTCCACACTTTGTGGAGTATCTTAGTTATGAAGTAACACCTGAATGCTGTGTTAAACTGAAGTGCAAGGTGAGCTCTCTCTCTCTCTCTCTCTCTCTCTCTCTCTCTCTCTCTCTCTCTCTCTCTCTCTGTCTCTCTCTCTCTCTCTCTCTCTCTCTCTCTCTCTCTCTCTCTCTCTCTCTCTCTCTCTCTCTCTGTCTCTCTGTCTCTGTCTCTGTCTCTGTCTCTGTCTCTGTCTCTGTCTCTGTCTCTCTCTCTCTCTCTCTCTCTCTCTCTCTCTCTCTCTCTCTCTCTCTCTCTCTCTCTCTCTCTCTCTCTCTCTCTCTCTCTCTCTCTCTCTCTCTTTTAAAATAGCATATGAACAGTTCTCTTTTTTCCACTCACACACATCTGTATACTGTAGGTTGGTAACATGAAGAAAGACTCTGTGGCGCTCTGGTATAAAGACGGACGAGAGATCAAAGCCAATGAGAAACTGGATTTCTCTGAAGGAGCATTGACACTGGAGATCGCTCAGGTACTGACAATGACTTATTTGACTTATTCAGTCAAATGAAGGTTTGAAGCTTGAAGTTTTTGTGTTTGTTTGTGTATTGTAGATCTCAAAGAAGGATGCTGGTATATATGAGGTGGTTGTGAAGGACGACAGAGGCAAAGACACATCAACCCTCAACCTCACCGATCAAGGTGACATTAAACATTTATCAAACCAATCTTCAGAATCTCGTTCAGAAAACACAAAACATCCACATGTCCTTTTGGTAAAGTCTTTCTTTTATGTCTTTTCTATTTCAGGATTTAAAGATTTGATGAATCAGGTCTTTAGTGTTATTGGTAAGAAATCTTCTCATGAAGATTATTCTTTACTGTATTTTTTTTAGCGAGTAACAGCTGATGTTGTGTTTGTCCAGCCAACTCCTCCACTCCGCTGAAGATTCAGAGCACTGAAGAGGGAATCAGACTTTATACTTTTGTCAGCTATTACAACGATGAGCTGCACGTCACCTGGCATCACAAGTGAGAGTTCATGTTTGTCTTCACACTACATTGTGTAGTCAGTCAGCGGTCCTCAGAAGGAAAACACTTTATAAATCAAACGAAATGATGTTTATGTTGAAAATGTAGAAAGGTTTGTGTGAGGGATACAATATATACAGTCTTTATGTCTATGGAAAGAGCCCATAAAACATGCGGGTGTGTGTTATTTAACGCAGGGACGCTGCCATCGCCTTCACAGATCGCATTAAGAGCGGTGTGGTGGGTGAGCAGCTCTGGCTGCAGATCTCTGAACCCACTGAGAAAGATAAAGGGAAATACGCCATCGAGTTCTTCGATGGGAAAGGAGGTCTGCGCAGGACATGTGAACTGTCTGGACAGGGTGAGGAGACACAATAATCACACACAATCCACACAAAAACAAGTGATCGATTTAAAACGATTTTCACGGAGAGCACAGGCCATGCAAATGGAGAGTTATTGGGTTAAAAACGTGACATAGAGATATTGAGTAAAGTAGTCAATTTTTTAAGGTTGTTTGATTATTATTTTTTAATCAATGTGATGTCATACCTATTATGTGAGCAAAAAGAGACACGACGTGAAACGGACTTATTCACAATAAAGCACTAGCATCCAGTACCTAAAAACACACACACACACACAATATAAATATTAAAGCCTAAAATATGAATGAATGCAACTTTCATGAAGTGACTGTGATATATATATATATAATGTTGTTAAGGGGACAAACACAATCATTCTAACTGGGATTAATCATGAATAAAAAACTATTGACCAATCAGAATCAAGAACTGAAATGACTCTGTCTCAGCAGGAGTTCAAGTTAAATCAATAATAAATGGATGTTTCTCTTTTTAGCATTTGATGATGCCTATGCTGAATTTCAAAGACTCAAGTAAGTAACATGATGGATGATATGAACACTATTGTTAAAATAATTTTTCCTAAATACATCTTTATATTTCTGTCGCAGGGCTGCAGCCATCGCAGAGAGGAGTGAGTAGAAAAATGCAGCAACACTTCATCTTTAACTGTATCTGAATGGGAAAAAACATCAGTCATGACAGTCAAAAACATTTACTGAAATACAATTCAGAGATTTGAAGCCCAAATCTAAAGGTGTTCAGGTTGTATCTGTTCTGTAAGAGGCTTTATTTCTCTTTGAGGTCAGGGAATTTCTTCACCGCAGTCCATAAATCTAACACCAAATCATTTCATTCATCACAAAATTACTTTTGTATCATTTTATAGATCGTGCTCGCGTGGCTGGTGGGCTCCCTGACGTCGTAACTATCCAGGAAGGAAAGGTACTCTATTGTCCATTGATGATGATTTTTAACCTCCCAAATGACAAAACCACCCTTCCAGTATCTTCAGCATGAGTTTGTTTCTAACAGGCTTTGAATCTGACCTGCAACATCTCTGGAGACCCGGTACCCGAGGTCACCTGGCTGAAGAACGAGCGTGAGATGGTTTCTGACGATCACTACATCCTCAAATTCGAGTCTGGCAAGTTCGCCAGTTTCACCATCACCAGCGTCAACACGTCCGACTCCGGCAAATACAGCATCCTGGTGAAGAACAAGTACGGTACAGAGAGCGGCGATTTTACTGTAAGTGTCTTCATCCCGGACGAGGTGGTCGGCAAGAAAAAATAAAGCAATGAGAATGCACGTACAAGAAATGGGAGTTATTTATTAAATGTTACAAAATGGAAAAAATATGTACAAAACCCGATGAGATGTATTTTAAAAGATTTAGAAAAATGTCTTCCCTGAATGTATTCATTCATTTGCATTGAATATCTGAAGGTCTGTGCTCGATGAAGAGTATTAATGGTGCTAATATCTTGGTCACGGGTTGCAAAATAAATTTGGAAAAGTGTTACTGCCTAAACAACAAAAACAATCTCTGTATAGCTCTAGTTTTAAAATAAAGCTCATTATTACATTATTTACTGGACCATTGGAGAACGTGGAGAAAGATGATAGTTTTGAGTCCAGGTTGTGTCGTGTGTGTGTGTGGCTTTTCTCGTGTTGTAGATTCAGTCAAAAGAAACAGATGCACCAACTCTGTGCATGAATGTTTGACAGGTTTGACATGACAGAGAATTGAAAGCTTTTGAAAGTTTTAGTTCATCATTTATCTGTCCAGAAAAGCAGATGGTAAAAACATTAGATGAAAGTTTTCTGTAAATGCAGCACTAAAAAATGCACTGAGAATGTTATGACCTCACTTCCTGTTTCACCTCACAGATAATGACATGACTTCCTTTGTCATTTGCAATAAATGGAGCACATATTCTCTCACCTTCCTCTCTGTGTGTGTTGTTGATTTACTTTCCCTCTGTCGTCTTCTTTTCTCCTTCACATTGCACATCCCTCCATCCTGAATTCTGCATCTGAGACGGGTGATGTCGTCCTCTCGTCTGAACCCTCGACTTCAGGCCTAACCTGCACGCACTTCACAATACACAATTTACAACCTAATCAAAATATAAGTAGCACAACGTTTATGTGAATTAACTTGACATCTATGACTCAGCCGTGTTAACAGAAACAGACTGATGGAGTCCATCTTCTTGCTATCTTTAGTGAAATCTGTTAATGGTTTGCATATTAAGCTTGTTTACCGTGTAAAACACATCATCTTAATGTCCCACACATTTGAACTTCGCTACAAAAAAGAAAAATCAGTTTAACCAACTAAAAAATGACCCAACAAACCGAAGTTTGTTGAACTTTCCTATATTACTTAATATACACATCCTACTTAAAATACTAAATTATCCTATGGATTATTTAAGCTAATAAAAGCATTTTTAATAATATAATAATAAATGGACTGCTTTCTTTTGGATACTTTATTAGATGTGAATACAAATTACTAAATAAAATCAAATAAATGTAAATAGATGTATACTGAGTAACTGGTAAACAAGTTAAGAATCAGTAAGGAAGGATATTGATTAAGGTGTTATATAATTAGATGTATGTAGTGAACAAAATGTTTTTTGGACTATAAAAGGTAAGAAAGAAATGAGGAGAATAGATCTTCTATGGTATCGCTGTGAAGAACCTTCTGAAGCACCATCATTTTTAAGTGTGTATAGTTGACTAGTTTTCTTTTTCAGGTAAAATAAAATCTTAACAATTACTTGCATGTTAATTGGATAAAACTGAATTGTGTAACTGTGGCAATACCTTTTTTGCACAAACGTCATCTACATCGTCCAGTAAATGTGTAAACTGTTCTGTACTGATTCTGGATCTGTACTGTATGTGTAATCTTTGTTACTTGCTCTTGCCAGTTAAATGTGACTGAGAACATGGGTGATTATGGTGTCATTTCATACCTGGCTGATGCTGATGGAAATGTGACTGTTGGACCTACAACTTCCTTATCTGACAGTCGTTCAGCGAAAGTTTCATCTAGACCAGCAACTGCTCCAGAGACTCCATCCCCTGCCCCAGTAACCCCATTACCACCAACACCTGCACCAGTAACCCCATCAACACCTGCACCAGTAACCCCATCAACACCTGCACCAGTAACCCCATCAACACCTGCACCAGTAACCCCATCACCACCAACACCTGCCCCAGTAACCCCATCACCACCAACACCTGCACCAGTAACCCCATCAACACCTGCACCAGTAACCCCATCAACACCTGCACCAGTAACCCCGTCACCACCAACACCTGCACCGGTAACCCCATCACCACCAACACCTGCACCAGTAACCCCGTCACCACCAACATCCACCCCAGCAGCACCAACACCTGCACCAGTAACCCCATCAACACCGGTAACCCGGTCACCACCAACACCTGCCCCGGTAACCCCAACATCCACCCCAGTAACCCCAGCACCACCAACATCCACCCCAGTAACCCCAGCACCACCAACTCCTGCACCAGTTATCCCATCAGCACCAACACCCACTCCTCCTCCCCCCACTCCCAGACCACATGATGATTCCAAAAATGAAAGAAAGGGTAAGAAAGCAAAACACATAGACACATAAATGATAACTAAACAAATAGCTGATGAATAATGTGATAATGTGTATAAAAGTGTTGTAGTACTGATGTAGTTTTGTTTCACATAGACACTGTTAGTCTGACAGCACCTGCTGTTGAGTCTGAACATCTCACAGATTCTCCTCCTGCACCAGAGAAAACTACAGCTGCTCCTGAACGCATTTAAAAATGCTCCTGTATAACCAGTTGTGTGTCAGGAATCTAAAGAAGTCTTTATTTTACTGATGAAAACTCTGTTAGGGTTTATTTGCTGTGACTGATGAGTGTGTCGTGTTTCATTCAGAACTACACTTTTTGAGATATTTTGTAGTAGTTTGTTTAGTACTTTTTAAAATCAATAATCAGTTACTCCACATGCTTGAAATAGTTGTAATCGTATTCATATTATTCAACAGAGAATAGAGAGCGAGTACTCGATACTCACTGTCTGTCCGGCAGTGTTTTAAAAATATCTCAGATAAAGACGTGTGTGTAAATCACAGTGTGTGACATTGTCAGATGTTTGTGTTGGCTAAATTATTAAAAAAATTACATTGGCAACATTGAATTTTGAATTCAATATTGTTTAAAGACAGAATTATTATAACATAATGACTAGCCGCAGATAAATTACTTCCCATAATCCCTCACTTTACCTTTGTAGTGAGGGATTATTTAATAACAGTAATTAATTACTTGGTATTTCATCACAACCAACACTATTCTGTAAGAATAACCCTCAAACCATTTCTGTCATCTAAACAGACAATAAATTATTTATAGTCATGCTTTCAGAAAGCTTGTAAGATGTACTTTACTTATAAAAGATTTGAATCTGTCATTGGCAGATAAAAAGAGAGTGTTTAGGTTATGATATCTTTAATGTTTCTCTGTGAGTTGATTTTGTATTTTTGACATGAATAGACAACACTGTTTGTACGTGGTTTGAAATAAAAAGCTCATAAATGTAAGAAATGCTTTAGAAAATCCTTCACCAAGATTCATGTCAGAGACTTTGATCAGATTTGACATTAAGTTTAAACGGATCCAAACTGGTTCTGTGTATCAGATATCAGGTCTGAGAGCGGCTGTTCATCTTAAAGACCTTACAAGCAGAGGCAATCCAGGCCTTAAAAATCATTTCTGTTAAGAGGCCCATCTACCGTAAATAAATGCTTTAAAAACTTTGAGAGAGACCTCACATGAGTTTGTAACCACTAAATATTGACATCTAAACTATGAAAAAATGTGCTAAAACTTTATTGTTTTATTGTAAGGTTGATATTTGCACTGAATTGTCTGGGTTTTAATAAAGAGTTTTGTTTTTGTGTTTGCAGGAGAAGCCTGTGACCAACTCTTGTCAAGTTTTAAAAGGAAAGCAAAAGCATCTTTATTCTTATATATATCATTGTGCTGTATATTTTCAAAGATTGTTTTTTCAGCACAGAAGACTTTATCCAGTATAAATTCTTTTTAGGTAAATATTACACAATATCAACATGATTAAGAATCAGTCCTTCTGTATACTAAACTTTCAAGTTTCAAATGATTTCATTCAGTCAGAATATTTGAATCATAAATATTTATCATATAATATTTTTTGCACAGATGATGCACAGATGATTTTGTTTTGTTGTTGCACAGATGATTTTGTGTTGTTGTTGCACAGATGATTTTGTGTTGTTGCACAGATGATTTTGTTTTGTTGTTGCACAGATGATTTTGTTTTGTTGTTGCACAGATGATTTTTTGTTGTTACGCAGAACAGACTTAATTCTGTTCATTTTACTCCAACACTGTATTGTTGGAGGTGCAGCTGGTAAACACCCGTTTCAGTCTCGTCCATGATCTACTGAAGAAACTCTTGGATCCTTTTGGCTTCAGACCCATGACATCCCCAAACAATTCCTCAGTGTTCCAGGTGGAGGTAAGGTACTCTGAGTCATTATATGATGACTTGATGACATCTGGTAAATCTACATGAGATTCTTGCTCATTGTGATTGATGGGATCCTGATTTAAGGTTTGAACCGCGTCGTCCTCAAGATCCTCTAAGTACTCCACGGCATCATACCAGATCTCTTCTTCTGAATCCTCATCATTTAAAACCTCTGGAGGAGATCTGAAGGAAGAGAAAGGGTTTTCTGTGCCGGTGGTTGATAAGACATTTTTAAACGTTAGACAACATTCTATCATATTTTTTAAAGCGGTGACCTGTCTGAGATCTTCTTCTGTCACTTCGAACTTAATGTGTGAGAGATAAAAATCATTAAAGTTCTCTGTGTTGTTATTGTCGGTCACACCAGCGACGTTCCCTGAAGCTAGATCCATTTTTAACTTATTATTATTTTTAATCAGACTTTGTTTAAGATGATCTAAACTCAAACAATGTAAGGAAAGTATGGCTTCAGTAAAGAACGACATTTCAACCTGATTCATCTCTGCTGACATGTTTAAAAGCAGTATTGTACACTGTGATTATGTGTTTCAACTTGCTTCCACTCTCAGTCTGTGAATGAGAATTTCTGCACGTGTTTATATAGCTGCGCTATAGCTGCGCGTCATCGCGACGGGTGACGTCACTCGAAGTCTGCGCGTCAATCACAGTTCAGCGTGCGTCATCACCAAACTTGACTTCATTGAAGTGTTGTGTGCGCGTGCACAGAAAGCCTCATCCTTTAATGTATTAAAGTTTAATTCCGTTTCTTCATGCACGTGAACGGACATATTTACACACATTTATGATGCTCGTACTGGAGAGTTTTGTCAGAAACACGTGAATGTAAAAAACACGAGTGTATATTAGATCCAGCGCTTTCTGTCTTAAAGTGACAGCAGCCTAATTAATCCTGTTGATGTATTTAATGTTAATCAAAGAAACTTTTGTAACCTTCAAAAGAAATAAACGATATTTAATTTAAACCATAACAACTATGCAGTGTCGTTTTACATGTGATTTGTAATTAATTAAAACAACTGTTAGAACAACCTGAAAACACTTAAAAAACTCACTTTCTAACTTCATTATTAGATTTTTATATAAGTTAGGCTAGTAGTTTTGGTGGCATAACCTTATTAATTAACATCAAATACAAATGAAACAATAACTAAGTCTGTTTATTACAAACTGTGTAGTAGTTCTACAAAGAACAACATTGCTTAATGAAAAAAATATATATATTTGTAATATTTGTATATATTTTAATAACCTCAACGTAAACCCCAAATCTGATTGGCTAATTGGAAAGTTGGGTCAAGTTAGGGTCAAACATTGAAGACTCTTTCTTTCTATCTTACAGACCTGTGGTCTCTCTATCTCCATTTTTCTCTTGCATTTCTCTTTCTGTCAATATTATGTTTTATATTGTCTCTGTATTTAATTTCTTTGAAAAGTCTCTCTATGTCTTTCTCTCTCAGGGAAGTGATTAAGAAGACGCCAGAGATATTCAAGAGTTGAACAGACATCAGGAATCTTTTCCCTCAGATTTGATTAACACAATATAACATATACCTCTATATCTCAATTATACAGATCAAAAGAAATTATGAATTAATCTTGCGATACTTTGAGGACACGTGCCGTCATATTTAAGGTTTTTTTCAAGTGGTTCACTTCAGATGCACTCGATGTTTATTGCTTATGTGAAATGTTTGCATATGTTCATTATTTAGATGACGACATCAAAGACATTGTTAAAGTTAAAACTTTTTTTCATCTTAAAAATCTTTTTTTCATCTTCCAATTTTTTTCCATCTTAAAAAGATTATTTTTCATCTTCCAAACATTTTTTCTTCAATTTTTTTTTTAATCTTTCAAAAAATATTTTTTTTTAAATCTTAACATTTTTGATCTTCCAAAGTTTACCTGTTTTTGAACTCTGATGCAATTTGCTGAGTTTTTTTTTGCACATTTTGCTTTATTAACTGTGGTGTTGTCATGAAGATTCTCAAAGTTTACATCAGATCTTGCTCATGCATTTACTTAAGCCCTGAACTGCAACAACAAAAAAATGTTGGCCTTATATTCCTCCTGAAGTCCTAAAGATTTTCTTCCCTTTTTCTCTTCAAAATTTTTTTTCCATCTTTAAAAAAATATTTTTTTATCTTCAAAAAGTTATTTTCCATCTTCCAAAAAATGTTTCCTTTAAAAAAAAAATTTCATCTTACATTTTTTTTTAATTTTCAAAAAATATTTTTTTATCTTAAAAATATTTTTTTCATCTTCCATTTTTTTTCCATCTTAAAAAGATTATTTTTCATCTTCCAAACATTTTTTCTTCAATTTTTTTTTTCATCTTTCAAAACAATTGTTTAATTTTAAAATCTTAACATTTTTAATCTTCCAAAGTTTACCTGTTTTTGAACTCTGATGCAATTTGCTGAGTTTTTTTGTTGCACATTTTGCTTTATTAACTGTGGTGTTGTCATGAAGATTCTCAAAGTTTACATCAGATCTTGCTCATGCATTTACTTAAGCCCTGAACTGCAACAACAACAAAAATGTTGGCCTTATATTCCTCCTGGAGTCCTAAAGATTTTCTTCCCTTTTTCTCTTCAATAAGTTTTTTTCCATCTTCCAAAAAATATTTTTTATCTTCAAAAGTTTTTTTCCATTTTCCAAAAAATGTTTCCTTTAAAAATATTTTTTTCATCTTAAACATTTTTTTAATTTTCGAAAAATATTTTTTCATCTTAAAAATATTTTTTTCATCTTCCAAACATTTTTTCTTCAAATTTTTTGTTTTCATCTTTCAAAAAAATTGTTTAATTTTAAAATCTTAACATTTTAATCTTCCAAAGTTTACCTGTTTTTGAACTCTGATGCAATTTGATGAGTTTTTTTGCACATTCTGCTTTATTAACTGTGGTGTTGTCATGAAGATTCTCAAAGTTTACATCAGATCTTGCTCATGCATTTACTTAAGCCCTGAACTGCAACGAGAAAAAATGTTGGCCTTATATTCCTCCTGGAGTCTTAAAGATTTTCTTCCCTTTTTCTCTTCAATAAGTTTTTTTCCATCTTCCAAAAAATATTTTTTATCTTCAAAAGTTTTTTTCCATTTTCCAAAAAATGTTTCCTTTAAAAATATTTTTTTCATCTTAAACATTTTTTTAATTTTCGAAAAATATTTTTTCATCTTAAAAATATTTTTTTCATCTTCCAAACATTGTTTTTTCAATTGTTTTTTTCATCTTTCAAAAAAAAATTTTTTTATTTTAAAATCTTAACATTTTTAATCTTCCAAAGTGTACCTCTTTTTGAACTCTGATGCAATTTGCTGAGTTTTTTGTTGCACATTTTGCTTTATTAACTGTGGTGTTGTCATGAAGATTCTCAAAGTTTACATCAGATCTTGCTCATGCATTTATTTAAGCCCTGAACTGCAACGAGAAAAAATGTTGGCCTTATATTCCTCCTGGAGTCTTAAAGTTGTTCTTCCCTTTTTCTCTTCAAATTTTTTTTTCCATCTTTAAAAAAATATTTTTTTATCTTCAAAAGTTTATTTTCCATCTTCCAAAAATGTTTCCTTTAAAAAAATTTTTTTCATCTTAAACATTTTTTTAATTTTCAAAAAATATTTTTTCACCTTAAAATATTTTTTTCATCTTCCAATTTTTTCCATCTTAAAAAGATTATTTTTCATCTTTCCAAAAAAAATAAATAAATAATTTTAAAATCTTAACATTTTTAATCTTCCAAAGTTTACCTCTTTTTGAACTCTGATGCAATTTGCTGAGTTTTTTTTTTGCACATTCTGCTTTATTAACTGTGGTGTTGTCATGAAGATTCTCAAAGTTTACATCAGATCTTGCTCATGCATTTACTTAAGCCCTGAACTGCAACAACAACAAAAATGTTGGCCTTATGTTCCTCCTGGAGTCTTAAAGTTGTTCTTCCCTTCTTCTCTTCAAATTTTTTTTTCCATCTTTAAAAAAATATTTTTTTATCTTCAAAAGTTTTTTTCCATCTTCCAAAAAATGTTTCCTTTAAAAATATTTTTTTCATCTTAAACATTTTTTTAATTTTCAAAAAATATTTTTTCATCTTAAAAATATTTTTTCATCTTAAAAATATTTTTTCATCTTAAAAATATTTTTTTCATCTTCCAATTTTTTTCCATCTTAAAAAGATTTTTTTTCATCTTCCAAACATTTTTTCTTCAATAATTTTTTTCATCTTTAAAAAAAAATTAATTTTAAAATCTTAACATTTTTAATCTTCCAAAGTTTACCTGTTTTTGAACTCTGATGCAATTTGATGAGTTTTTTTGCACATTCTGCTTTATTAACTGTGGTGTTGTCATGAAGATTCTCAAAGTTTACATCAGATCTTGCTCATGCATTTACTTAAGCCCTGAACTGCAACAACAACAAAAATGTTGGCCTTATATTCCTCCTGGAGTCCTAAAGATTTTCTTCCCTTTTTCTCTTCAAAAAGTTTTTTTCCATCTTCCAAAAAATGTTTCCTTTAAAAATATTTTTTTCATCTTAAACATTTTTTTAATTTTCAAAAAATATTTTTTCATCTTAAAAATCTTTTTTTCATCTTCCAATTTTTTTCCATCTTAAAAAGATTATTTTTCATCTTTCAAAAAAAAAAATTAATTTTAAAATCTTAACATTTTTAATCTTCCAAAGTTTACCTGTTTTTGAACTCTGATGCAATTTGCTGAGTTTTTTTTTTGCACATTTTGCTTTATTAACTGTGGTGTTGTCATGAAGATTCTCAAAGTTTACATCAGATCTTGCTCATGCATTTACTTAAGCCCTGAACTGCAACAACAACAAAAATGTTGGCCTTATATTCCTCCTGGAGTCTTAAAGTTGTTCTTCCCTTCTTCTCTTCAAATTTTTTTTTCCATCTTTAAAAAAATATTTTTTATCTTCAAAAGTTTTTTTCCATCTTCCAAAAAATGTTTCCTTTAAAAAAATTTTTTTTCATCTTAAACATTTTTTTAATTTTCAAAAAAAAAAATTTCACCTTAAAATATTTTTTTCATCTTCCAATTTTTTCCATCTTAAAAAGATTATTTTTCATCTTTCCAAAAAAAATAAATAAATAATTTTAAAATCTTAACATTTTTAATCTTCCAAAGTTTACCTCTTTTTGAACTCTGATGCAATTTGCTGAGTTTTTTTTTTGCACATTTTGCTTTATTAACTGTGGTGTTGTCATGAAGATTCTCAAAGTTTACATCAGATCTTGCTCATGCATTTACTTAAGCCCTGAACTGCAACAACAACAAAAATGTTGGCCTTATATTCCTCCTGGAGTCTTAAAGTTGTTCTTCCCTTCTTTTCTTCAATAAGTTTTTTTCCATCTTCCAAAAAATGTTTCCTTTAAAAATATTTTTTTCAACTTAAACATTTTTTTAATTTTCAAAAAATATTTTTTCATCTTAAAAATCTTTTTTTCATCTTTCAATTTTTTTCCATCTTAAAAAGATTATTTTTCATCTTTCAATTTTTTTTTTTAATTTTAAAATCTTAACATTTTTAATCTTCCAAAGTTTACCTGTTTTTGAACTCTGATGCAATTTGATGAGTTTTTTTTTTGCACATTTTGCTTTATTAACTGTGGTGTTGTCATGAAGATTCTCAAAGTTTACATCAGATCTTGCTCATGCATTTACTTAAGCCCTGAACTGCAACAACAACAAAGATGTTGGCCTTATATTCCTCCTGGAGTCTTAAAGTTGTTCTTCCCTTCTTCTCTTCAAATTTTTTTTTCCATCTTTAAAAAAATATTTTTTTATCTTCAAAAGTTTTTTTCCATCTTCCAAAAAATGTTTCCTTTAAAAATATTTTTTTCATCTTAAACATTTTTTTAATTTTCAAAAAATATTTTTTCATCTTAAAAATATTTTTTCATCTTAAAAATATTTTTTTCATCTTCCAATTTTTTTCCATCTTAAAAAGATTTTTTTTCATCTTCCAAACATTTTTTCTTCAATAATTTTTTTCATCTTTAAAAAAAAATTAATTTTAAAATCTTAACATTTTTAATCTTCCAAAGTTTACCTGTTTTTGAACTCTGATGCAATTTGATGAGTTTTTTTGCACATTCTGCTTTATTAACTGTGGTGTTGTCATGAAGATTCTCAAAGTTTACATCAGATCTTGCTCATGCATTTTCAAAAAAATTTTTTAAAAATCTTAACATTTTTAATCTTTACCTGTTTTGAACTGCCCTGAACTGCAACGAGAAAAAATGTTGGCCTTATATTCCTCCTGGAGTCCTAAAGATTTTCTTCCCTTTTTCTCTTCAAAAAGTTTTTTTCCATCTTCCAAAAAATGTTTCCTTTAAAAATATTTTTTTCATCTTAAACATTTTTTTAATTTTCAAAAAATATTTTTTCATCTTAAAAATATTTTTTTCATCTTAAACATTTTTTTAATTTTCAAAAAAAAAATTTCATCTTAAAAATATTTTTTTCATCTTCCAATTTTTTTTCCATCTTTGACATTTTAATCAATCTTAAAAAAATTATTTTTCATCTTCAAAAAAATATTTGTTCTTCTTCCCAAAAAATCCTGTTATTGTACATTATGAGAGGAGGACACTTCATAACAGCACAAATCTCCCTGATGAAAGGTAAAAATCTTTTCAAATACAGGCAGAATGTGCATAATAGCATGTTTTAGGAAGTACCCGAGACAAACAAAGTTATTATTGCGACAAAAGGCTTAAATAAGATGTTCTTTATGTGTAAACATTACATAAACGTAAGATAAGGGTTATCTTAGCACTTAGTTAATATTGACTAATACTGACTTTTAATACACTTTAATTATAAATCTAATGTTTTTATTTTTTGCAGAAATCTGTGGAGAAATTAAAAATGTGTCGGCAACAGGTAAAAGGATTCGAGTGCCAAAGTTGTTTGGTAAAATTTCAAAACTTTAGAAAAACTTAGTTTGATAGTTAAGTTGCTTATGTTTTTTTTTCTTATAATTGTGTGTCTTTTTAAATCTAAATGTAGCTAAATGAGTGTAAAATGTTTTACACCTTGTTCAACAAGTCAATGAAACATGTTGTGTTGTAGTCACAAAACAAAGTTCTCCAATAACATTTGGTAAGCTTTTGTTTTAATTTATCATTCACATCACAGATTTCATCAGCAACACAATCAATTTTTGGTTATCATAGTTATTGGGGCTCTACGGTATATTTTGTATGGTATGGTAAAAACTTAGGAGCACAGACAACATTAATGTAAAACAATGTAACATGCACAACTATTAGAAAGCACAATACACTGAATTGAACAATCATGAGGGATTTGTTGTACTCTTGTGGTTTGTGAACATGAGACACGACAGGAGTTTTGATAAACATTCTTAAACATACATTCTTATAATACAATTGAAATGCTTTTTATTCATATTTTCTGCATTGTGTTTATTGAGGTATCACATACATTTGGTGTTTCATTATTTTCTTAGGGGCTTAGACTGGTTGTAAATGTGTGGTCTGTGCATAGCATTTATATTTTATTACTATTATTATACTGTTTACTCTAAAGGCAACGTTGTTTACTCATATGGGCAACGTTCTTTTACTAACCAAAACTTTCCTCCCCTTCCCACAGAGATCAAATCTGCTGCTGCCGCCTATCAAACCTCTGAACCAATTGCAGAAGACCGTGAGGTATAAACATTTACAACACTATGACAAATATAACTTACATATATTATCAGAAAATCTTTTGGCCCTGACAGTTGAGGAGGTTTTTTGGGAAAGAACTGTCAGTTTGCATTTGGGGAACAAGCACACTGGATTGGAAGGGAAAAGACCCAACCACAAACTCTTTAGCCCTCCATCACCCCACGCAGCACTTACAAGTAGGTGGTGTGAGATCTTCAGAGAACAAACATACTAAATACTTTTATACTGTGAAAGTTATGTAAAAGTCTACCAAAGATGTGAATGTAAAATGTGAAAGGGTTTATGTCTTGTACTGGGTTGCTTTAACTGAGTGTTCTTTTAATTTACATGTTTTTATTAAAAATAATATACAGTGTGAATTACAACAGAAAATATAGACAAAAAACCAGGGGAACTACACATTATGAAAGTTACATAACATTAAAGACTTATACTGTTTTAACAGCTTTTTTGTTCTCAGACTTTTTGTTCAAACTTTTTCATAAATACAAAAAAACAAGGTTTGGCTTTTTAATATTTAGATTTATGAATGTGGAACTTGGCAAGTAACAAGACCAGATGAATCACATAAAATTCCTCTTTTTTTATCATAGTCAACAAAACCTAGAACCACATCCTTCCAACATAACAGCCAATCATTATATATCTTTCCTAATAAATCCTAAGACATTTTAGTAAAAACGCAATACCAAAAAAGATGCATTTCGTCAGCGTTATCACAAAAAAAACTGGAGGAGATGTCCTTTTTGAATCTTTTTAAAAAGAAGCACTTATGAATTATTTGTTGTTTTGCTTTGGCATCTGATGGAGTGTTTCCTTTTCTTTGCTCTTTTCTTTTTAGATATCCTATTGTTTTCCTAGATATCCTCTCTCAGGGAAGTGATTAAGAAGACGCCAGGACAGGAATCAAACATCAGGAATCTTTTCCCTCAAACCGTAAGATTAACACAATATACCTATGACATTGGATCTCAAATACAAAAGTATCTGGTGTAAATATCACCATAATGTCTCACAAATTTATTTTTAAGTGACTGATGTCTATGTATGAAGCACATATGTTTTCATGTTTAACATATCAATTGTTACATCATTTTAAATCTAACTATTATTCCATGTTATGAAATTGTTGTTGTGTGTTTCAGGATGTGTTTGCCTCTAAACACACTGGCGTTTCTACATTCTTCACATCTTCACAGTGAACACAAAGGGAAAAGTAAAGATTACACAGATTACATCTTCTCAATGTTTGTGAATATTGATGTTTGTCATGTTTGTTACTTGTCAGATAGAGTTGTCTGATGGATCGTGTTTTCCCTCTGCTGGACAAAGTGCAAAACTCATCTACCCACAATTCAGCTTTTTCTGCTTTTGGAGGAAACCGATTTGTAAAGTCTGTCTGTAAGATTTGCTGTGACAGTGTATTTATTTAAAGGCACTTATCTGATTAGTCACATTAATCAAAAGCAACAACTGAGTTCTTATTAAAGCTGAGGAAAAGGTTTAATTCAACAACAATAAAAGGGCTTCTGTATTATGGAAGTGATGCATTAAACAAATTTATCACAAAAAACATGTCTTTGTTGAAAAAGATTTATTTTATACCAGAAAGCTTATTTGCACATTTCTGTAAAACTTTCTTTGTAAGACATAATGCCTCAGCTGATGTACGTTGTATGTTTCTTTCCTGCACATTTTGTACAAAATATATTAAATTATAAGAAGAGTGACAATAAATGATAAATGAAATGGATCAATTAATCTGCTGAAAATAGAAGACATTTCATTCTGTGTACATTTCTGAGCGCACCATTGATCCTTATAAACGTCTCTCGCAAATAAGTGAAATTTAGTTTGTAGGAGATCATCAAGTTGAACATGTTTGTGCTCAGAATGATTTTAAACAGCTTGATATAATAAACTCCATGACACTGACCAATTTTTTAAAATGACAACATTGTACCAGCATCTGTTCCAGCGTTTAAGTCCAGTATATAACACGGACAGACAATAATTTGGTGACGTTTGGTCATCTGATGCTAATGATCTTTGGTGTGTTGTATGTGCTTTTCTTTACTATAATCTAGATTAAGCACTGAACATTTAAAACAGAGATTATGTTTCATAATAAAATAATGCTTTCATATTATATTAATAGCCTATTGTAAGCAGATGCATTTAAAGTTATTATATGGTTTTATTTACGCTAAATGATTCATGAGCCACATTTGAGTAAAAAATATTCTGCTTTCTTCTGCTTTCAAACAAACATCAAAAATAGATATTCTACTCAATATAGTTTGATATTCTATTAAACAGACCCCCATGATAGTTACATTTTTCTTTAAATCCTTTTAAATGCTGTTTTTATTTCTAAATCATTATTCCATTATGATTTTTTTGCCAGACAAACATAAAAGTCCTCAAAGCATCTGATTTCTGAAGATACAGTGAGGTCCAAAAGTCAGTCTTCTGGAAGATTTTTATTAGAAATATAACAAGTTAAATATAAATGTATTTTTGATTGATTTAGTAATGTGGTTTACACCTGTTTTGCACTTCATGATTTCTTATGTTATCGTGCGAGTGTTTAAATTAGATGTTGAATCCTTGACCAGTTCCAAAGTGAACTCTTAGACTTGTTTAAGTCTCTGTTAATGTAAATGACTAAGTCTAGTATTGACGATGGCTATCGTTGGGTCACGGTCGGGTACAGCAATACTCCACTGAATGAAGACAGAATTTCACTGGACGATGATATGGCCAGTTTTCCTGAGGTCAGCACAAGCCCCGCCCTTTGACCCCGCTTCAGATTAAGAGCGAGACTTAGAGAAGCGGACCCTCCACAGACACACCCTTCACCGGCTCCAACAGTGAACAGCTTCTGAATGTTACGATTGGCTACTGAGAGAAAAGCTTCGACTCGCTCTCCCGTCTGCGCTGTGAGAACGGCACTGAGCAGGTAACGTCCATCCACGGGTGCCATAAACACACCTGAAAATATAAAGATTTAGACTGAAATAAAGGCAAAGGGTGTGATCTAATATAACATGAATGCTTTGTGCGGGAGACCTGTTTTGGGGTCATAATGTCCTCCATCATTTAAGAGAACGTTGTTGAATCGGACGGTGGCGATTTCACCGGGAAACGGCAGAAAGGTCAGACCGGCTGAAAAGGACACGTGTGTCATCACTCGCCCTTCACCTGCATTCACACACAAACGTAAAGTATTCACTTTACGGTCACCCAATGCAGATAAATGAAATATACCCGAAGAAAACTTTAGTTTGTACCTGTGGCCATTTGAACCGTCTTCAGTGGAATCTGTGCTGTGAGAAAAAATCCATTCAATTCTCTTGTTAATCCAAATATACATTCAAAACATTTTAAAATATGTTCAGACAGTGGTTGATAGAAAACTTACCACAGTCAGATTTACACTAAATAAACAACAAACATTACAAACAGAAGGTGTTAACCACGACTATACAACTATAAAAATTCACTTTAACCTACAGTACATGACTTTAAGTTAGGTGAAAAAAACACACAAAGTCATGTGAGTATGGAACATAAATTTAACATAAAATGGATAAATTTAGGAGAAAAAAATATTTGTAAATATTTAACTGTCTGAAAATATAAAGTATAAATAATTAAATGGATCAGTATTTATCTGACATATGGGTAGTTGACAAATAAATATGTGACTGTGTGACCTATGATGTGACAGCAATCTGTCACATCACACCTGCCAGTGCTGAGACAACAGAGAGATTGTATTGTGAAACTGTATTTTTTGTGTTTGTTCTTTAGTATACAATTATTTATTTACAAATAATTGCAAAATTCTACTTAGTAATTAGTCTTTGTCTCTGGGATAAAATCTTATAGAAAACTAAACTAAAGTATTGTGATTTTTACACGTGTAAAATGTGTTTTTGCACACATATGTGAGCCTGTATGTGAATACCCAGCTAAAGTCATTTTTTGTGATTTACTGTTTGCATAAAATCACAGAAAAAAAAAGAAAATATATATGTATGACATGTCAAAATCATAGTGAAATTAATATGTAAAATCAAACTTTGTCTCATAATTAAGTTGTTTCATCATTTGATTTTAAAACTTTAGCCTGGTTTTTACAAACAGGGTCACATACAGTATGTATTTCATTTGTGTTTTGGATGATTTTACTATTCAAGTTCAAAAATGTATTGTGAATTACAACCCAGTTTAACGCAGGTGGTTTTTGTTTCATAAAAATGTAAAAAGAAAATGTAAAAAGCAGATTTGTGCTGTTTCAACAGATTTTGACTAACTAAACTGTAGCTGTCGGCTACTGTCACACTACTGAAAATTTAGTTGAGTTTTACTCTGTAATTTACTCCCCAACAATGTGTTTAATAGTGTTAAATACCGGACACAGAATCTGGACTGAGCCCGCCGGCAGGAAACTGTGGATAACCTGTCAACAATAACACGTTTAAAATGAATTTTTAATTAAGTTTAATGATAACCTGTGAAATACATAGACTGAATGCATGTGAACGCACCTGGAGCTCCGGCGAAGCCCGTTACGGGTGTCATGCTTCCATTAGTCTCCTGAGGGCCGTGAGATGATGGTTTGGTTCCTGGAGGTCCCGCCTCCCCTGACATCATCACCGACCGCGCATCTCCTTCCATGGGAACATTGACAGCTGGTGTATCTTCATGAACACCTGGAGAGGAGTGACAGACAGAAAAAGTAAGAAAAAATAAATGCCTGACAGTTCACAGGTGTGCCATATATCTTCTGTGTGTGTGTGTGTGTGAGAGAGAGAGAGAGAGAGAAAGAGAGAGAGAGAGAGAGAGAGAGAGAGAGAGAGAGAGAGAGAGAGAGAGAGAGAGAGAGAGTGAGAGAGAGAGAGAGAGAGAGAGAGAGAGAGAGAGAGAGAGAGAGGGAGAGAGAGAGAGAGACAGAGAGACAGAGGGAGAGAGAGAGAGAGAGAGAGAGAGACAGAGGAGAGAGAGAGAGAGAGAGAGAGAGAGAGAGAGAGAGAGAGAGAGAGAGAGAGAGAGAGAGAGAGAGAGAGAGAGAGAGAGAGAGAGAGAGAGAGAGAGAGAGAGAGAGAGAGAGAGAGAGAGAGAGAGAGAGAGAGAGAGAGAGAGATGAGATTTACATGTCACACCCTAATTGAGGCTTGCTCACATTATCTCATGTTTTAATACAGCAGTGATCGACGTCTGGCACAGATCAGCACTGACTCATAAACTAAAACACACTCACACACACTGACACACACATGTATACAATCAATGCACACATGCACATGCTTACTCATACATGAGGCGTGAGAGAGACACTTCTTGTGTCTGTGATCATCATCATGTCTGTGCTCACTACACAAGCTGACTTTGTGAGAAACATTGTTGACACTTTAATACTACAGACAGGCCACACACAAACACAAAATAGATGCTGTAAAAATGTTTTATCTTGAGAAAGGAATGCAATAAAAGGGCATCTGCAGAAAGAGAGAGAGATAGAGAGAGACAGAGAGAGAGAGAGAGAGAGAGAGAGAGAGAGAGAGAGAGAGAGAGAGAGAGAGAGAGAGAGAGAGAGAGAGAGAGAGAGAGAGAGAGAGAGAGAGAGAGAGAGAGAGAGAGAGAGAGAGAGAGAGAGAGAGAGAGAGAGAGAGAGAGAGAGAGAGAGAGAGAGAGAGAGAGAGAGAGAGAGATCATGGTATGATGGGAAGCATAACGGGGTGTCAAGCAATAATGTAGTAACTCATATCGGTGTCCTGATGATAAACGAATGCACAGTCTCCTAGAATAGAGTTCCTTCAGATAAATGTATATAAATACATAGATGTGTGAGGAATGTGATGAGATGCCCAGAGGAAGTTGAGATTAATGATGACAGAATTCTTGTTTGGTAAACTATTACCTTAAGGCAAACTGTAGGCATTATACAAATGCATCCTTTAAAGAGTTTCTGTTCACATGAAAATGACGAGCAGAACAGAAACAAGAACAATATCTGTTTTAAATAAATCTATTTCAATTGTGAGTGTTTCATAGGCTTTGGTGAGTGGTTATCTTTGTAAAACAAGTGTTTCATTCTGTTTTAGTAGGCAAGCTGCCTATGTAGACAGCAGACAGCAAAGTAGTTTACTAGGTTTCAGAGCAAAGTCGTAGTATAATAGCATTTACTCACAGACTCGATCCATTGTGAATAACTCACTATGTTTGTTGGCCACAGATTTCAGAAGTCTATGTTTTCCATTTCAGATGCATGAATCATTAAATCTTTGTACTAAACACAAACACATAAAAAGACATAATCCACCAAGAGCCATCGTGTCTGTCCTCTGAATTTACTGCACACTAAACTACTTTAAACTCACTAACTGTGTCTAAAAAGTCTTTATTTTAACCCTGTCAACCGTGTGTGTTGCAACAGAATGAATTACATTATTCTCCATGCTGGGTGGAACTCTGACTAATGCGTTCAGAATATCTTAAAAATTGCCAACACAAAATCGCCAAATGAGAAGCAGATGCCCACGGACACACACACACGTGCAGTTGTCCGGAGAGAGACATTGCTCAATTCTGGAGCCGGTCCAGTTGTGACATGTGTGTACAATTACTGGACGAAGGGGAAAGTCTCCTTCCCGCGGGGGTTACCTGCTCACATAGACACACATTCTTGTGTATTTCAAGGAAATCCCTCTGTAAACAGTGAGGTTTAAGTGATTGTGTAAAACACAACCTCATGTGTGACGTACAGCTGCTGTGAGAAGCTCGTGTGATTCAAGCTACCAAAGATCCAGAAAGCTTCTCAAAAATGTGTTTTTTTTTGCATCATTGTAAATCTACAGTAGAACTAACACAAACAGACCATTGCGAAAGCAAAGACTAATTAAATTAGGTGTTTGGATCTGTTTTGGATGGTGAAGTGAAGCAGTTTATCACTGCAGAGACTTGAGCTGTCAGGAGCAGATGTGTCTTTAACATCAGACAAGTTATTTATTACAGGTTTCTGGATACGTAGGTCATAAAATCTGATCTTACAAGACGATAAACATCAAGGCTTTAGGACCCTATTAGTCTTAGCTTTCGTTTTAATCATAAAAGTTGCAAAAAGTGACTATAAAACAGAGATGTTACAGAGATCCATGTCAGACTTTGTCATTCTCATTAAAGCATGTATTACCTGTGTATTGAGATGTGCTGATCCCATCCTGCCCGTCTTTTAAGAAGCGTGAAGAGTTCACTTTAAACGTGTTTATGTCTCTGGTATGCGTGCGCACCGTGCTGTTAAGTTGCCGGACGCAGGTCCACAGACCATTCACGTGTTTGTTGAGTCCATCTTTAATCCTTTTCAGACTGTCAGACATGGGTTCAAACCGGCCACAAACACCCTCGATGTTCGCCACGCGTCTATCGAGCACGACAAGCAAACCGTTCATCGCTGTCACTCGCTCTTGGCTTTGCACACAATCCACCTCCAGCTTTTCCAACCTTCGCTGCAAAGTTTCATTGTGATTTTCAAGAGTTCGAGAGTTCATTTGATAAGGACGAGAGTCCTGTGTCCGCTTCTCCAAGACATCCAGTCGCTGGTCATGATCTGCAAGTGCGGTCAGTAGCCATGAACTGCTGTTCACACGATTGAGCTTTTCTTCAAACGCTTGGTTTTGTTTTTCTTCGTGCTTATGTCTTTCTCTTTTCAACTTCTCCTCAAGGTTGAGGCAATGTTCCTCTGCACTTTTCTCTGCAAGGTTTACCCTCGTCTCAAGAGCACGTCCCTGTGCATCAATCTGTGCGAGGGTGGCGTTCTGTTGCCTGATGGCATCGATCAGAATTTGCTGGTTGTCTTTCAGCTTCTGGACCTCGGCTGGTGAGGTTGCATTCGGAAGGAGACGCAAATCTTGAATCTCTTTCCGCAGTTCAGCCTCTTTGGAGTCAAGGAGCTCGGCCAAGCTCAAGTAAGACGTATCTCGTTCCTCGCACTGCTCCTGAACCGACATCATCTTGTAATCGCACGCGTTCTTCAGGTCAGACAATTTGATGTCCATACCTTCAAGAATCTCCTTACGGAGGGCAGAAATCTTCTCATCTATGTACATCTGGCACGAACACTCGTTGGGTGACGGTGTGGTTGACGGTTGAAGTGGGTCGGTACCACTCGCCTCTGTTAGTCGATGCAGCTGTCCGTCAATGTTCTGGATCTTAACGTGCAGATCTTGGATGCTATTTGTATTGATACCGATTGTGTCAGAGAGATGCGTGACCTGGTTCTGGAGATCATCTGCAAACGGTGATCCACGGAGGTCATATGGGAGTAGGATGCTCTCGGTCCCACCCGTCTTGACATCTTGAGGTTGTCTCAAATTCCCCAACATGCTTTCAATGATCTTGCTAGCGTCTTCCTGTAATTCTAGCCGCAGGTTTGCATTGGCTGATGTCATGGCGGCTTGCAGGTCAAGAACCGTTTGAGAAAGACGTTCCACTTCTTCCTCTAAGGCCTGAACTTGACGACTCTCTTGTTGGCGCTGCCCTGTCTGCGTCGAGGGATCCACATTCTGTCCGCTTTGACCTGCATGTGACCATGGATGCGTCCCGGAGATAACTTCTGGCCCTAAAACAAACCAGCCAAACATTCTGTGTCATTATATTGTCCTGATTTTGCTTTTCTACAAACCCAGAATAACTAAAGATCTTTACCCAGCACACTCTGTTGTTGCCTGGTGGTGGACGGAGCATCCTGCCGTGGTGCCTCTAGTACGTGAGGTCTGGGTGGAGCATCTTTCAGTTCATTACAGTCGTGACCCTGGAAACCCGGGCAACATCTCCACTCCAGCTCAGTCACCTGTTTGTAGCTGACTTTGTATATCGTCCTTATACGAGTATGATACCTACAAAGACAATTATGAATTTTAACGTTAATAGGAGCTTTACATCATAAACCGCTGTTTTTTCAATGGAGCATGAGAGAATTAAACATACTAATAATACAGCTAAACATACAGTAGCTTTGTTTGAATTTAAGTACAGAATTGCTGTCTTTGCAAACTAGGAAATTATTTTTATGAACTGTCTTTAAACGTGAAGTGCATAGTTATATCAACACTATCTCAATTTGTATGTATCCTACTAGGTGGCTATTTTGTATCTCATTCGTACACTTTAATGCAAATTGCCTTCTCCCCAGTGATGTTAGGGTTAGGAGTGGGGCTTTACTATTGCTTTTTTCTAAAAATCGTATGTTTTGTACAATTCACATTGCACAAATTAGCCACCGCATATGAATTGCCATGAGATCAGGTTGATTATATGCTAGCTGGACCAACTTATAACCATAAAAAATACAGTGGCATGCTTTAATATTTACTATAGTATGCTGTATTGTAGTATTTACTACACTTTGTTAACATATACTTTAGAACTATGGTGAACAGATAAACTGTAGTAAACATGAAAGGTTTCTTCCATGTTTCTTTTTTATAGTCTAAAGAACCTATTTCCTCAAAAAAGTTCCTTTAGAGAAACAGATGTTAAAATTTCTTCATGGTATTTTTCAGACTCAAATGGTTCTTCCATGGCATCGTAAAGCACCTTTCCTTTTTTAAAAATAAAAATGACAAATCTTTCATTGGTAAATCTCAAAGAAAGATTTGTCATCCTTATCTAAATGCAAATCAGTGGATGGCATACTCTACATAGTTTATACATGTACATCTATGCATTAACAATTGGCAAAATGACACATTCCTTTTTTGTGGACCATGTAAACAAACATTTCAGTGAAATAACAGTGTAGAAATATGTGCATAATTTATGACAATTTATTCTAACAGTGACACACATCTGGAGAGCAGCTTTGGTTGGGGGTTTGGGGTAGATGGGACCCCCAAGTCTGTGTGTATTTTACAACTAGAATCACAACACTGTTAGGGGAAATTCCCTTTAAATATACAATAAAAGAAATGTGCATGACAGTTATGTACAGAAACAGAATTCCCACGGCAGACATTGGAAGATTGGAGCATTTCTGAAATCTCCGTGAGATTCACACAAGCTAAAACAGATTGTTTAGTTCAGCCTGTGGCATTACAGCTGTCATAAATAATTTGGATACTGATAAGACAAGGATGGACTGACACACAATGAGTCCAATTTAACAGCAGAAGATATTTTACAATGTCATCTAATCTAAACTCTGATCACTTCCTCCAGTAAAAATGCTGGAGTCTGGATGTTTGTGTGTGTGTGCCAAACATAGATCAGTGGAAATAAATGGGTTGAATTGATACTGGCCAGCTTTAAGGCTAACAATAGTTGGCTTGCACCATCAGGTCACACTAGTATTTTCCAGCATTTAAAATGTATTTGATGCCTCATTCATTACGCAACCGGACGGGCTCCTTGCTGACCAGTAAAAGCGCGCACCCCTCCACCCACAGCGCGCTCCCCAGGGACACTTACATCATCCGCTGCGCGCAGTCAGGCTGATGAGGCGCGCAGGGCGCGAGCTGCGGCTCCACAATGTTTTCAGTTGACGCCAGCACCGCGCACGACACGTTCCTGTGCACCACGAACGCGCACCAGTTTCTGTTGGGAATAACACAACAACAATCAATAAAAAATATAACGAACATTTTCCCAGTTTAAATCATTAATCAGTAATATTATTATTACTACCATTGCAGAATTAACTACATTATTCAAAAGAAATGACTTTGCAATACTTCTGGTTAAATTCAGCAATATAATTACGCACGAATGACTTATAAAATAGTTAATTTTACAAGTTACTTTCTTTGCAAACAATCGTAATTATTAACGTTTGCATGAACTAACAACAAATGCCCCAAATAGAGACCCAAAAAGACAAAAGGATGTTATTATAGAAGAGATACCGATCCTTTAAACCAGTGACAGTGAACATGAGATTACTGGGACATACAGACCAGCAAGACCATTAAGGGTTTATTTAAAATGCAGTAAATAAACGTATAGCCAAGGCCAGTATGAGCAAATCTTTCAGTGCACATAGCGGTGCTCTTTAAGTATATCTGAGGTTCAATCACTCAGAAAATCATATCTTATTTAAGACCGTCAATGTAACAACTAAACTCACATGTCGATCTTTCCACTTACAAATAAGAGATAGAGAAGTGTACTTACTTGTTCCTTTGTCGTGAGACCGAGCCTGAGTAAGGATTGCCCTGGAACAGACTGAACCTCGATGGGGATCCATAAACCAATGAAAAGGTAAAAAAACTAAACATTCCCACACAGAGGTGCACGTAACCTCCAAGAGCGCGCTTCATTTTACCTGATCCTTACAGCAGTGCAGCATGCATGTATTTAATATAAACACAGATGATCTTTTAACAAAGTGTCTTGAACACTGTGTGAGTTACAGTGATGGCTGTGAATGGTGAGACTGGCACCCCGCCCCTCAGAGCGCGCATCTCTCCCGTGGACGCGCGTCTCCGGTTCTGCTGGATACTTTATGGTCTCTCAATAAACTTTACATGACAAACTGATTAAACTCAGAACTTTCTGCTCTGTTTTTACTAACATAAAGTGAGATCGAAATGAAAGATTTAACACTTAAATAACACGAAACGAAGAGATACTATTACGATTACAAATAAGATTGTATTAGACTATATGGTTCAGAAAGACTTTCAAATACTTTTACTGCATGTGATTTTTCAGCAAAGACAAGCACGTTTTTATAGACTAAAGATGACGCAATTTCAATGCGAAAATACAAGTTGATGTCCAATAAGAAACATTTTTTCTTTAAGTTCATGAAAAAGCGCAGATTTCGCTCCTGCTTGAAATCCAAACCAGTTGAATTCATCGCAGAAATTCTAATGGATTCAATGGTTATAGCGGGGCTCATATTGGTTTTAATGGAAACTATAATGGGTCTCTACTGGTAATGAGTCGGGTGGGACGTTATTTGGTGAATGGTTACCAATATTAAATCCTACTGGAATAGGACCAGACCAAAACAAAGTATATAAAGGAATTTTGTAATGGTTTATAATGTTATTCGTAATAAATCAATTAGCAGGGGTGTTTTTATTCCAAAATAAAAGAAAAGGTCTATGCATTGAACGCAGGAATACGTGTTATGTGGACGCGCTCAGCGTGGACGCGCTCTTCTCCATTGCAGCAGAACATTATGGTCTGATTATGGTGAGCTTCTGGACTTCATTAAAAGCGCCATATTACAGAAGTCCAGTAGAGTTATAGTGCTACTAAAGAAATATCGCAGTTTTTCTGTCGTTTGAAGTCGGAAGCTCTTCTCACCCACTGCGCTTAGGGCGCGACAGGAATGCGCGTAACCGCTGCGCCTCCGGCAGATAAACGCGCAACAGCTCATCAAGTGTGGCATACTGCTATACTCTTTGAAAACTGTTTTAACAAAAATACAAACTATGAGAGTAACAACATGGTAAAAAAAGTTTAACACCTTAAATATGAAGGTGCATCACGATGGCAAAGAACCATTTTGGCTAAATGGTTCCATCAAGAACCTTTTTTAACATCCAAGAAACCTTTCTGTTACCGAAAGCTTTATTGTAGTGAAAAAAGGTTCGTCAGACTATAAAAAGAAGAGAAAGATTGTTCTTTTAAGAACCTTTAAGTAAACGGTTCTTTGGGGAAACCAAAAGAGCTTTTTCTATGGCATCACAGTAACGAATCTTATTTTTAAGACGGGATTCATAATGATATATTACATAAGAGTATATACATATATTATAAACAAAAATTTTAATGGTTACCTGCGATGTGTCAATCAAGTGCATGTGAACTTTAAATCCTTTTTTAAAAATGAACATTGAACATTTTCCAAATTCTGCAAATGTAATTTCCAATGTAAATGAGCAGAAGTGTATTTATGATTTAAGTAAATTAAATGTAATGAAATAAAAACAACAGTGCTTTATTATTTCATATTCTTTCATTTCTTTATACTGTAATGGATCTAAAGATAATGTCTATGTTTTTAGGACGTCCATTTGCTATAACTGTACTTTATAAATGACATCAAACTCACTTATCCAAACAAACTATGCATGTTGAAGTCTATTAGCATGCATAGTTTGTTTGGATAAGTGAGTTTTGCCATAGAAATAATTTGACTAATAAACCCAAACATTTATTTTAGTGTTTGGCATCTCTTTAAACTGAAAGAAAATATTTTTATAACTACCAAGCTGATTTATTGCAAGGACCAGCTGCAAAAATTCCAGAACAAAGTAAAAAAAAATAGGACAGTAATTTTCTTTAATGGGTGATAATTGATGGCTGCCCTTCCTCTATGACATCACCATAAAACAATTACTGGTGTGATTGTTGTAGCTCCAGGCCATGTTTCATTTTACTTTATGAAACCTTTGTGCACTTAATGAACGTGTGACTGTAGAAAGACAAAAAACTTTTTACAGTATAAAACTTTTTATTTTCTGTAAAACAGATTCAAAATATACTCTGAACACATTTATACAAGCTGCCGTAAACAATTTAAAATTAAATGGATTATTTGTAAACGTAATACTGTAATATCAAAAATAAAACCGAAGGATTTGTAAATAATTTGGAATAGTCTGTCCCATTTCTGACGCTCCAACAAAGCTGTGATTTCTTCAAGTTTTTCTGCAGTAATGTTGAACAAAGATGCTTTATGTCATATCAGTAATCTGCAAAACAAACCAACAAAAATAAGACACAAAACTAGATTAGTAAAAACTATATCTACAAATAAACAACCATATAATGATGTTTAGGAGAGTAAATCCTAGCAGACACCTGTATTTCACAACTGAGCACAAGAAAGCTGATAAAATATCCACATCATGTACAGTATCAGTCAAAAGTTTACACACAATTGACAAAAATGTTGCTCATAATCTTTTAATCTGAAGGTGTATATTTCAATGTTTAAAATTACGTTTTTTAGACATCACTAAAAATTGTGAAGCCAACAAATGTATTTCATCATTTAGAAAAAAAATATTAAAAACATTGGATGACTTGGATCACATAATGAATAAAAATCAGCCAATAAGGGTCCAGAATAGATAGAAATTGCTTCAGTGCTGTTTAAAAAGCTTCTCAGATTAAGACCTTGGATGCTTTTGGTCACAACATAATTCCCACAGTTACAATTGTGTTATTTAAAAAATTTGATTTTCTGATTTGATTCTAAAATGTAGAAAGAAACATCATGACCGTGAGAACGTTACAGATGGAAGATGTACCCAGTTTGCGTGTTCCTGTTTCGACGGGATCTTTTGGCAGGAGTGGGGAGCTCTGGTGTTTCCGGCTCTAGACTCCGTTTCACCGTCACAGGAGACGACACGTGCTCAGACGTGCTGGCTGCAAACACACACAAACATATCATCTCTTTCTCAATGTCGATGTTAATCCTTAATTTCATGAACAAAGAGGTTTAGAAGCATTTAACTGCAAACACAAAATCTCGTTCGGCAAAGACCTGAATGAGGTCGCTGTTTTTGACAGGGTTATTTTACACGACCACTGTAGTATGTAACAGACATTTCATTAAGACCTTAAAGAATCATACCAACTTGTGGAAAATGGGTGTAGTATTATTCAGTTAACCGTTTGTGTGCCAACTAGTCATATGAGAATGCTTATAGTCTGAGCTTTAGTGAGTTTTAATGACTGTATTACAAGCGTCTGTATTGGTGTGCGATGAGAGAAACAGACCGATTCTTTTCTCGATGTCTTTCAGCTCGTCCTCCTGCTGCTGGAGCTCCAGCTGTTTCTTCATCATCTCAGGACTCTGCAGGTGTTGTAGACGACTGGTGTACTCCGACTGGAAATTAGCAGCTTTCTGCATCGCCACCAGATACTGCTGTAACAGCTCTGCGTGCACACGATACAAATATTAAAGCCTAAAATAAGTCTTAATGCAACTTTCATGAAGTAAGTCTTTCTTCCACTGGATAAAACAGTCTCTGAGTGACTGTGATATATGTTTATGTTGTTAAGGGTGATGTGCACCTATCTGTGTTTGGATGTTACTGTAGTCTTTGGGTAACGGCGCTCCAAACACTTGTCCTCTGAGCTTCTCTATAGACGGGGCTTTGTTCTGCAGACCTCCAAACTTGCCGTTACTGCGGATCCTCTCCCCTTGACGCGTCAGGATGGTCGGGCACTGCATCTTATTCTGGACCACCTGCCAAACATTTCCAAACGTGTGCCGTCGTAAACATGTGCGAGCTGCACGTGAAAATACATCCACACACACGCTGGCTCGCTCTCTTACCCCCCTGCGATAATGATTAGCAGAATCTAAATCATCCACCAGGATGGTGTCTCCAAGAAGACTGGTGAACACTGCGGAGAGACAGAAGACGTCAGTTCGTCCTTGTAGTTTCACCGTTTGAGCACGTTTGCACACGGTGAAAACAATTCACGAAGCACTGCCAACATCTGCAGGCTAGCCAATGCTTCACGTAAGATTGTACGATTCAAAACACACACACAAAAACACACAACATTAGTGCAGGATAAAGAGCCGCTTTGAAGCATTACAAACAAGAAAGACTTTCTCTTAAAATGAATTTCCATGACATCATTCTGGTAGTCTCATCTGGAAACATTTACAGTAAAAGATGGATAACTCATATGTAAGGAATCTAATGTATATGGATCTACACAACACAACTCTGCCCCCGCACGACAACTCACAATGACAACACATATAAACACTTGTGTGTCATTCTTCACCCTAAGCAGATCGATCTGCTTCAATCGGTCAATAACTCATTGATACATCTGGTTCTTATTGTTTAATATTTCTACGGTGTTATTTTCAGCGGTACAACCAGAATCCAACATTAACACTCGGCAGGCACTAAATAATGAAGATGGAACATCCTTTTCTTTAGGATGTGTAACATAATCACAGTGTGTTTCATAAAGTTTTACAGTAGATCATGAATGTTCACAACATAGATATTATTAGAAACATGAACTCGCCTTTACTGCAACTCTCGGCATGCTGAGGAAAAATGAGCAGATCTTTGACAAACGCAGGATTGCCGACAGGACAGAAGAGAGGCGAGCCGTTCCTGATGTGAGGAAGAGGTCTACAATAACAAACACATGCATCATAGAAAACAATTCAATGAGTCTTAGTAAAACTTGGAGTTTAAGACTACAAACTAAAAGTTTTAGAGAATCAGTATTTGAGCAATTGCAGTGTTATTGATGTGACATTTTCAATCAAACATCAGAAAATGGATTTATTATCAATATATTGAATCATCTGTTTATATTTTACTAAAGTCCTGTTGACAGATTCCAGACATCAGAAAAATATCAGTCTATAGAAGATGTAAACCGCACTGGACCAGAAGCACTTCCTGACTACACAAATGTCAGAACAAAACACAACCAACAGAAGCAAAATATCTAATGGACATCTTTAAGATTTAATTACTAAAAACTGAAACGGGAAGTGCTTCTGGACCAGTGTTGTTCACATCTTGTGAAATGGTCTGTACATGACTTAAAAATGTTATGAATATGACAAAAAAATCTTTGTAGGATTTCTGTGAATTAAAATACACAAACCAGAAGCACTAACACCCAACAAATGAAGAAGAGATGAGTCTTTAAAGAACATCAAAAAGCTATTTTTTATTTTCATGTGTTTATTTATGAGGAATACGGACTGTTATAGATGTGACGTCACTTTACCTGACTATGAAAAAAATCATGATTTATGCTCACATGAGGATTTAAACCAGCAAATATTGACATCTGTACAACTATAAGAATGATGAAAAATGTGTTCATAGTAAGGTTGATATTTGAATGTGTCAGCCATAACAACAAAATGAAGATAAAATAACATGATGTTTAGTAAGTATACAGCCGTGAAAACACTGCATTAGTGTAAAAAAAGATCAGCACCTGTTGCTGGGTTTCCAGAAGACCGTCTCGAGGGGAATCACCTGCTGATGTCCCTGTGTATCATCATATATTCTCATGGCAGCAACTGTAGTTTCAGTGACCACACAGTCCATGTCACCCAGAATATGCCAGGAGATGACCTTCGCCACATCATCATCCTCGATCTGAGCCAGGTGAGCTACCTACAACACAAACACGTATGTAAAACCCTCCACCTGCAACTCAAATGCAATATCAGATAATAAAGAAAGACAAACCTTCCCCAGAACATCCGGCCTGCCTTTGAAAGAATCAGGAATGGTGCATTTCCGGCGAGGTTGATTCTCTATCTCGTTCAAAATCGCTTTTTTCACATTTATGGCATTCTCGATTTCTGCTGCCTGGACAGACGCAAACATTCACAGTATGTGAACTAACTAAGGATCTGTCCATTACTTGTTCAACACTATTGTAAAATAAATTTAGCTTAGTTAGGCAATGGACGCTAAAGTTATGAAGTGATGCGCGTCTGTTTCCGGGACGATGGTGGATGAGAACTTCTGATATTTAAATTTTATATTTGAATATACTGTCTTATTGTAGTACTTTCATTAAAAATAATACTAAACCACAAACTAAGCATTCGTTTTAAAGTAAGGGGAAAACCAAAGATTTAATGTTTAATATAAACGTTTTTTTCATTGTACCATTTTATTGTTATTATGGCTTATTTAAAAAGAATCATGAACGACAAACTAAACATTCCTGTTAAAATAAGGGGAAATTGCAGATGTTTTACAACCCAAATAAACGTTTTTTTATGGAACTATTGTTTTCTTTAAAATAATATAGAACAAACATTGAAGCATTCAGTTTCTTCATAGCAAAGAATGATGTAAAGAGCTAACGTTAAAATGAATATCATATCAGAAAGTTCACTAGTAAGTAAAGGAAAAAGTCATCACCAGCACATCTCTAATGTTAACAGAAATCTACAATGAGAAAACTAAGAGTATCTTATACAGATTGGACACTGTATACAGTATGTGTGCATGTGTTATCAGACTCACAGTGGTTAATTTTTTGATGTTTAATTCATTTTTAGTCATCTCTGAATTCAGCTCAGATAGTTTTTTCAAGCAGCTGTCAACTGAGCTGAAGAGAAAGACAAATACATTTACACATCCAGCATCAAAATGAGAAGTCAGTGATAATAAGACAAATCATATCATTAAGATTGCTTACATTTAAGTTCTGATAAGAGTTGCTGGTTGGTGTCAAAGATGTCTTTGTACATCAGAATGGTTTGAGAAAGACGATCTTTCCTCTTACTCAAAGTCGACATGACTTTCTGACGTTCTGCATCTGAAACACCAGAAACCCGTTACTGAATCTCCTGTAAAATTCTCTATAAAGATTAATCTGTATCTGTGCGGACAGAAATATGACTATTTACTGCAAATTATTCAGAGTAACTGGCGACAAAAGATGATTATTTCCGACTGCTATCTGAACACGTCATCATTGAACTGACCGTTACAGAATCTGAATGCGAGACTGTATGACGTGATGATCACATCGGACATCTTCAGCTCTGAATTGAAGTGGAGGATGTATTCAGCTCCATCCACACCGGGACTGTTCTTCAAAATGGCCAAATCCTGCAGGACACAAACACATTTACCCAAGACGACCAGGTACCTGCATTCTCTTTAACTGGAGGTCAGAGGTCACATCAAATTCTTATTATAGTCTGAATGTCTCGTGACAACACACACTTACGGTGATATGAGCCTCTCCATTATTGAGGCTAAACGAGACACTTTTCTCTCCGTTATAAAAACGAGGGACTTCAATGTCTCCTGTGCCCGTAATCGTGACAAACACCTGTCCGTCCAACCCGTCACCGGCTGCGTTATTATAATTATCCTGTGCAGGAACACATAGATATACGTCATGAATACCTGAGATGAAAACATGTAAAGAACAGGTCAAGCTGTTGTTTCTCACCATGATCTTCAGACACAGGCTGTCCAGCAGCGTGCGATTGAGCCGGATTTGACCATTGGACACTACAGGAGTTGAGGGCGGGACCTCGGGGGCTAATTTTACTGGTTTATTGGGAACAACATTTATTGGGATCTAAGACAGGATGTGAAATGAGTACAATTAATTACAGAAGATGCTTTCATTTCTTTATTTGCAGATGAAATAATGATGTGTGTGTTTTTACCTGATGGCTCCACATATGCTTGGTTTTGTCCACAGCTAAAACAAACTGGATGACGTATTTTCCTGCTAGCTCAGGAACTGGTTTATCCCTGAGAGAAAAAAATGAATCCGATAAACACAAAATATTTATTTGAAAATGTTTTATTAGCTTATTCATAACATATACAAACCTTCTGCAAAGAAAAAACCTGTGATAATGATTGTCAGCAAAGACTCGACTGCGTTTAAACAAGACGAACGCGCAATTTGTTTAACCCCTTCAGCTCTGAAGAATGTTTTGCAAAATTTTTACCTACAATCAATTTAAAAGAGCGACCTAGTCACATACATTGGGATAAACTGATAAAAATGGTGTCATTTTACAGAAAACCCTTGGACAATTTGTATTTTATATTTTCACAATATTGTGATAAAAGCTAGTTTTATACCATTTTCTAAAGTGTTTTATTTATGACCTGTTTGGTTTATGACCCTGCAGAAAGTTTCTTTTGATTCCATTATATGGCAGTAAACAGGGAAAAATGAATTTTGTTGATAACACCTTCTAAGCAAAAGTTAATAGTAAAAGATTAATAATAGTAAAAGATAATTATGATGACGCCCATGGACCCACCGGTGAGTTCAGAACTGAAGAGGTTAATCATTTGTAATGTAATCTCATATATGTTATTAATTTAATAAATTAATATTTATTTGTAAGTAAATTATTTTGTCTCACAGTACCCAGATGAGTCTGTGTTATTAGTTTTAAGCAATTGTTATCATATTGTGACCGGCCAATCAGAATCAAGTATTCCAGAGCACCAGGTAATATTGACTAATAAGGATGTCAGAGATTTTAAAATACTTTAAGAATTTTAAAATGTATGGGTCAAGTTTAATAGGAAATGATCATATGTCACTGATAAATCTGTATTGTATGTGTTACCTGAAGCAGAAGTAGCCGTCATCTTGTTTACTACACTTTAAAGTGGGGGCCTAAATTAAAGGCAAAACACACACAGTTTTACTTAATCTATTCGACTCAATCCAGGCATGCCATTAAAACAGAGTCGGTCTGTTTGTCATAGAACAAACCATATTAGGCAATTATTCAAACCCCCCAAAAGAAAATCAAAACCTCTGATCAAAACCCAGAAGAAATATTATTGCTCAGATATTTGTCTTTCATAAGTTTATTATGTGTTTCATTATAATATCAGATGTTTCTCCTAAAGTTGCTTTGGAGACATAAAAACAGAAACAAATGAGAAAATTGTTGATATCTATAAAGAGTGTGGAGGTGACTGAAAATGTAAAATAATCTGGATTTGGGTAACTTTGATGAGAAATACTAACCCTGAAAACTTTTAATGTCAGACTTGACTAATCCGAGTTGAGTTTGTGTCATTGTTAAGATCTCTTCTGAAACTCTAATGACGGAGATTTCTGACTCTTTTTCTCAAAAGAAATATCTGAGACGAGACTTAAAAGTTTCCATTTAATCTCCATTTAACCCAATTAGTGTTGAGGAGAAATAATTGAGATATTAAAAAGATCTCATCTGTGATTTTTATCCTGAAATGTATTTATAAACAGTGCATATAACATATTTAACATGAAATACTACAACAGCCCTCATCATTCAGTAAAGTAGATGAGAAATGACTCACATCAGAGGATGGACGTGACCTGGTGGCCGAGCCGTGCCACAGCAGCATTGACAGATTCGCTGGACAGATATTTCTAACCAAGCTGTCGACTTCAGAAAACACGCTCACTGTAAAGACTTCAGAAACACCACAAAACTGAGATGAGAGGGATATTCTTTACTAATAAACTAGTGTACGATCATTAGCTTACATTCATACGGACCTGGTAAGATGTCTCCAGCACATAACGTGGCACTTCTGTCAAAATCCACATGAAGTCTGAATGGTTGGTTGGGGTCGGGAATCACATTTAGTGTCACTACAGGTCCTGGAATAATGTTCCTGCTGAAAGATCCTCTGAATTCCAGCTGATGTTCACCTCTATAACAAAAAATACAGTTTTCCTTAAAGGTTTTCATCATACCGATAGTTCAGATGTGAATATTTGCTGGTTTAAATACTCATGTAAAGTGCCGTTTTCAGAATTGTCACATTCATATCGGTCCATATTCCTCATAAATGAACACATGAAAATTAAAATAAAGTACTATTTGATGTTCTTTAAAGAGTCATCTCTTCTTCATTTGTTGGGTATTAGTGCTTCTGATTTGTGTGTTTTAATTCACAGAAATCCTACAAAGTATGTTAACACGTGTCTTCTTTTGCATCACATTTATAACACATGAATATTTCTATTTTTTAAAATTGAAAACTCATGTTAAGACTGATATTTTTCTGATGTCTGGACTTCAGTCAAATACGATTCAATATATTGGTAATAAATACATTGTGTGACTGAAATAACGCTGAAATTGAAGTACATACTCACTTCGGACCACTTATTTTCTCTAATATAAAACTGGCTTTTCCTTCAGCATCTACAGGCTGAGACGACACCAATGATTTGACCTAAAAGAGACAGATTTCCAGTGTTTATACTTGATAAAGTGTCAAACAGTAAATCTTCTCTTTCAGTTCAGTTTTGGCGTGATGCAACTGGGACGAACACGTTATCAGTTTCTATTTTTGCTCGCTGATGAATAACTCGATTCAAATGCATCAGCCTTCAGAAATGTTCATGGAAATCTCTGTTTGGCATACATCCCGGCCCTCGCTCGGCTGTGATTTTCGGTCTCTAAAGAAACAATGAATCAGAAATAAATAATCATTATTAAAACACCTTCAGTTGTGTGGAGAGAGTCTTCATCACAATGCTGATCCTCTGATCCGGTGAAGGATTTCCCCATTCATCACACAGCTGAAGCGTGAAGGGCGTGTCTAAGCCCTGGTCATTCAACACCTGTACAGGCTGGAGATAAACCGCATCAAATCAATCAAACTGATAGAAATAATCATAAAGGAAACGTGTCTGTGTGCTGTAATGTACCATCTCAGGTTTTTCCAGCAGAACGACCTGTTTTGGAGGTCCAGCGGTGACTTTGATCCGTATAAATGTCTCCATGTTCTGATATCTAAAGCACAGTTCTCTTGGTCCAGGAGGTCCTGATGCAAACCGGACACCACGTACAGATAACTGTGCAGTGCTGGCCTACAGAAAAACACACACATTTACACTCATTTATTGTTGTAGAAGAGATTTGCAGAGAAATTACAGTCGAAATGATGTGATACATGAACACGTTGTTGGGTTGACTGACCAGTAAAAATAACTGAATCATGATCTAGAGATGATTCATACAGTGATGTAAGATTTTGGTCATAGCACCCGCCCAAAACTGCCGTTACACATACAAACCCTCACGTTCTGCTTTAGTATAACATGATTTTAAAAGATGTTTGTGTGATTGAGTTTACCTGCCAGTCAATAACGGCCTGATCCAGATCATCTGCAGACACAGTTAAACCCTTCACACTTTCAGCCTTCAGACTGTCTGTTTTATTCCCAAACTGATCAATCACATCCACATCTGAGAGAGAGAAACATGTTTAAGTGAGCAATTCAGTCATCCTTAAAGTTCGTTTTGAAAGTGTTCAGATTCATTGTGAACAAACATGTGTCTGAAAAGTCTTTTCTGTCTCAAAAAGAAATCTTTCTTTAAGACTTCAACAAAGCAGATATGTCGGCAGAACATCTAATAATATCTCGCAGCTCTTTTTAAATAAATATATGCATTTCTTACCATACATCATATACATAAAAACTAAAATAATACCGTTTTAGGTTCTTTAAAGAGTCATCTCTTATTCATTTGTTGGATATTATTGCTTCACACATACGATTTTCACATTCAGCTGAGAATGAAGATATAAGAATAAAGTGTGTAGATAGTGTGTGTAGTAACTGGTTGAAAGGCACATGGCTCAAATGAACTCATACCCAGTTTTTCTAAAGCAACGTGAAATGTTTTAAAGAACTGCGCCATCATGTGGACAAAGAAAACTCACTATCAAGCTGATAAAATATTACTTACAAATGTTTCCTGACAGAATTTCACCCATCTTGACAGTCGATTCGCTGACAGTAACTCTGAGATTTTCTGGTTCATCTGGACGAGTCCTTTACATTCACACATAAACATCAGGACTCAACAAAGAGACTTACTCATCTCTCAAAAACAGCAACTTAATTTACCTCCATTTCTATGTTACCAAACAAAACCAGAATAGTCTTTAATAAGAGGCGACATCAGAAAGTACAGTTGTAAGATAGAGCTGCACGATTCTGGCTAAATTGAGAATCACGATTTTTTGTTTCAAATAGAGATCACGATTCTCCAACGATTCTGAACAGCAACTATAAGTAAATTTACTAAATATTAATCGTTGCAGTATATTTAAAATGTTTCATTTGAATGATTTTTAAATCCGTTTTAATGGATTTTTGTATTACTCACTAATAAATATTTCACTTGATCAATTACTGGATGAATCAGCATTGAATGAATGATTCATGAAAAATACATTTTTAGACTCATTGTCCCCATCTAGTGGCGAAACAATGTAATCCATAAATGCGTTATTTAAAGCGCCAATTTACCTTTACATTGTTTTGATCACGTATACATTAGTCTTTATATGTGAACTTTTATCCCAGTACTTCTGATCATTTGAATATTTCTAACCAAGATTATAATAAGACCTCAATTAGGACTGTTCACACAGAATGTGTTTTTCAAAGGCACTGCATTATTTATCAGAGGTTTTTGTGAACACACATACAGTAAACACGCATACAGTAAACACACATACGGTACACACGCATACGGTACACACGCATACAGTAAACACACATACAGTAAACACGCATACAGTAAACACACATACAGTAAACACACATACAGTACACACACATACAGTACACACGCATACAGTACACACGCATACAGTAAACACACGCATACAGTAAACACGCATACAGTAAACACACATACAGTACACACACATACGGTACACACGCATACAGTAAACACGCATACAGTAAACACGCATACAGTACACACGCATACAGTACACACGCATACAGTAAACACGCATACAGTACACACGCATACAGTAAACACGCATACAGTACACACGCATACAGTAAACACACATACAGTAAACACACATACAGTAAACACACATACAGTAAACACACATACAGTAAACACACATACAGTAAACACACATACAGTAAACACACATACAGTAAACACACATACAGTACACAACATACAGTACACACATACAGTAATACACACATACAGTAAACACACATACAGTAAACACACACATACAGTAAACACACATACAGTAAACACACATACAGTAAACACACATACAGTAAACACACATACAGTACACACACATACAGTACAACACACAGTACAGTAAACACGATACAGTAAACACGCGCTACAGTAAACACGCGATACAGTAAACACGCAGTAAACACGATACAGTACACACGCATACAGTACACACGCATACAGTACACACGATACAGCGCATACGATACAGCACACGATACAGTACACACGCGCATACAGTACACACGCATACACACGATACAGTACACACGCGCATACAGTACACACGCAGTATACAGTTACGCACACACGATACAGTACACATACGCATACAGTACACACGCATACAGTAATACACACATACAGTAACACGATACAGTACACACACATACAGTAAACACACATACAGTAAACACACATACAGTAAACACACATACAGTAAACACACACATACAGTACACACATACAGTACACACATACAGTACACACACATACAGTACACACATACAGTAAACACACATACAGTAAACACACATACAGTAAACACACATACAGTAAACACACATACAGTAAAACACACAGTACACACAATACAGTAAACATACAGTAAACACACATACAGTAAACACGCATACAGTACACACACATACAGTACACACGCATACAGTACACACACATACAGTAAACACACATACAGTAAACACACATACAGTAAACACACATACAGTAAACACACGTGTTCGTCCGTTGCACTGGTGTTTTGGGCGTTAATGCTCCAAAATAACCCTTACACAAAAAGAATAATGAAAAAATAGAGCAATAAAATGGAAAACAAGTTTTATAGGCTACTGCTTTCTCTTCTTCAGCAGAATCACCAACGCCAACGAAAAATCATTGACATTTATGAATGAGATGGTATGGGTGTTTGAATCGAGATCGCGATCCTTTAACGATTAATCGTGCAGCTCTATTGTAAGATAGTATAGATTACACTATTTACAATCAGCAAAATGAATGACAACATCATCATAAAGATTACTATATAAAATCATCCAGATCTGATGTCATGTCACTACAAGCAGTTACAAACTTACAAATACAAGTATTCTTCTTGGAAAAAGTGACTTAAGGAAGGTGTAACTAAGTGTAAATAGGCGAAACGTAAAACACATTTGTATGGATGCTGCTGTACATTAGCATAGTGATGGTTCAAACCTGTGTGGAAATACTGTATAAAAGAGATAGTTTGTGGCTTACACTATGATGAAGGACGTGCTGATTATGTGCTGGTCGTGGAGAGACACGCTGCAGAAATGATCTCGCTGTGCTTGAGTTGGGACAGACAGCGGTGGCAGTTTTCCTTTAGAAAGTTCCTCAGCGTTCATCTCTGCAGACCAGTTTACCTGAGAGACACACACGATGATCAGACACGAGTTCATCTCTTATTTATTACATTGGAAATAAAGAACATTGCAAGCAGAACACAGTTCAATCCACACCTTAATCTTGCTCGCAAGTTTCAGCGGCAGGGAAACCAGCCTATCGCCCTCGTCGTACAGTCTGAAGTACAGACTTCCGAGCGTGTCTCCGGCCGTCCAATCGATGCGCTCTAAATTCTGCAGCACCATGACATCAGAGCCCTCATCCTGTCTGTAGACCTCCAGACGGGACACGCGTGTGCTGGGTAACACGCGCAGCTTACGCTCCACACACGCCACTGTTTTATGATTCTGTAAACGTGTGAGAATCACCGAATCACGAAGACAGAGAGGAAACATGAAAGTTACATTGTATTTATTTGTAGCGCTGCACTTTGAATACTTGATTCTGATTGGTTGACAGATGTTTTAGGTTTTGTTATTACTTTCAAGATCATAAACCATACATTTTAATTATAAAAGTGACATATTGAAGAGAAATCAGAGAGGAAAACTGTGACAAACAGTAGAGAATATGGATGAACATTAAATAGACTGAGAGAGGATTTTTAAGTGCTGACTTACGGGGATGTTGAATTTAGCGGTGTAGATTTGTTGTGTGTGTATGTTCTTCAGCTGAAGAGGTTTGGTCAGCATGAGTCCTGATCCCGTGTGACTGCAGTCCATCACATCTACAGGCACATCTGGAGCTCCCAACAACTACAAACACACATCACACCATCACACCTTATTCAATATCTTGGCCAACCCGATCATGTTTTCAGCTAAGACTCTTTTTTTACTAAAGTGAAATTCTGATTAATTTGACAGATTTATACAGAACAAGTGTTCAGTTTCATTGTGAACAAACATGACCTGCGTCTGGTGTTCTGTGATAATATTGTGAAAATCTCTCAAAAAGAAATCTTTTAAAACTTTATTGTTTTAACACTTCAACAAGGCCGATATGTCTGCAGAACATCTAATAACAATCTTGTAGCTCTTTTTAAATAAATATAGTTGCATTTGTCTTTATTTTACAAAGGTTTACAGACAACATCCCTCCACTTCATTGATTTAACTGTAAATAGATAGTTTATAGTGCAGACGCAGTGTGGCGTCATACGCCCGTTTCAACTTTCTACAGCTTTCTAAACAGCTATCGAAGTTCAAATATGATATATCACGTGTGGATTAATTTACTAATGCAAATAAACCGTAAGGCGTCTGTCAAAAGCATGAACGTAACATCAGTACCTGACAGCGGACCGTGAGTTTAGGATGATTGGTGATGTTGTGATAGTCATCGTGAACTTCCACTCGGATATTCGCAGGAGTTCCGTTCTCCACAGAAACCACGGCATCATCAGGTAACACAACAAGTGTGTGCGGAGGACCTGAAAGACACGAAGACGGCAGGATTATTACACATCTCCTTCAGATATTATAATGTCTGTGTATCTCATACCCGGCTGAACAGTGATTTGAAAGGACTGAACGTTCTGCTTTAGTCCTGGAACATGAACCTTCACTGTGTGCATCTGTTAAAACAACACAAACATAAAACATCATCAAACACCAAAGTCAACTGCTTTTCAATGCTACAAAGATGGGCCGGTCTGTCATGCCGTAGTCTTCATCTACATCAAATATTAACACACAAACTCGACTGATATATCAAATCAATTCTCAAACCTCATACACTGGTTACTGCTGTGGTTTCTGTTTGTGAAGACGAAAAGTCTAGGGTTTCGATGCCAAAAAAAAGACTTTATTGTCAGAGACAAACAAAGCCGAGTTGGCTGCAGATCTAACTGAAATTGTTGTGGATCAGACTTCAGACTTCAGATCTTGGGTTTTGATGCCAAAAGAATAGACTTTATTGTGAAAACAATGAAGCCGAGCCCATCTATAGATAAACTGAGGGCTGTTTGGTTGAACAGGGTTTATATAGGTTGGTTTCGCACACATACATCATCATTTTGAATTATCTGGGATTTACCATTATGATTTAAACCAGATGTTAGTGGGCCTCTACATAAACATGAGACCTGACCTCAATAGATGAGCAACTGGCCTCTACAAAAACATATAATATCCGCTGACGTATTAATGAATTAGTGATAAAAATATTCAGATTGTCAATGACTGAAACTGTTAATACACCTAATGCTTTCAGTATTCATTTTTATATTATTTATTATTGTTGATGGCATATTATTGGCTGAAGTAGGAGAAAGTATTTGTACCATACTTATAACCGAAGCATTAATGACCTTGTTGTGTTGACTGAGATTTCCTCTCGCTCTTACATCCTTCATGACACACATGTTCCCAAACGCCATTCCATCAAAACTCAACTCCAGTGAGCTAGACAAAGCAAAGACAAAAGACAGCATTACTAAACAACAAGCAAGCCCTTCTCTCTTACACTGTGTAGTCAGTATCTTACATTGTATGTGCTAATGTATCGATAAAAGAATTTCCTAAAACACAGTGTGTTACTTCAGCATTGTACCGTATGTTAACAGTTTACTAGTACAGATTCTCCAACAGTACTGATGGAACCAGTGCTCGACCAGAAGGTGGCACTGGTGCTGTACTGGTTCAAGTTTCCATCACAAAGAAACAGGTTGCTAATTATAATATAATTGATATAGATGTGTGTTATATACTTATCCTCCTTTGCACTGAATGAATGGGTAATTTATGAAATTACTTGCTTTTTTTGTTAAAAAATGGCTTCAAATCACTACTATGAACATTAAGGGAGAAATTTATTCTGCACTGTAATTTGCTTTTGTGCCATCTGTTTTTTTTAACATATTTATAGCTTTAGCTGTTATTGAACATTTATTTTATATTATTAGACTGTGCATCATTGATATGAGCTTATTTGAGCTGTGCATTGTTATTGTGTTATTGTGTTGTTACCTGCACTCCAGCTGGGGCTTCATGTCAGCGGGTGGCTGGGTGGGATAATCAAACTCATCCCTAAAATTCAGAGGAATACTGAAGGGCACTCCGATCCGGACAGGAGAGGAATGAAAAAGCAGCCAATCCAAAGAAGAAGAGCTACAGCTTATATATATATGTGTGAGAGAGAGAGAGAGAGAGAGAGAGAGAGAGAGGAGAGAGAGAGATATAGAGAGAGAGAGAGAGGAGAGATAGAGAGATAGGCGAGATATATATATATATATATATAGAGAGATATATATATCAGATATATTATTCATATATAGAGAGAGATAGAGAGAGAGAGCCTAGATATATATATATCTATAGAGAGAGAGAGAGATATATAGAGAGAGAGAGAGAGAGAGAGAGAGAGAGAGAGAGAGAGAGAGAGAGAGAGAGAGAGAGAGAGAGAGAGAGAATGCATTTTTTTATGTACCACTGAAGATGGTGTAAATGTATATGTCATTGTAGGCTTTATCACCTTTAATAGTGAATTTGAGGGTGTGGTGTGGCAATTCTTTTCCAGCCCATTCATTGGTCGAGCTGTCACTGATGATGGTCTGCAGGTGAAGTGTGTACTTGCCCAGCTTACTAAAGTTCTCTACAAGATAAAACTGGGTCATTCTTTCAAACCAAGAGTTACTGTCCAACAAATCCATCAATGAAGATTAGACAATACTACTATTTCAACATGTAACTATGATAAAGCACACATGCATTTTCTCACCCATTTTCCTGAACCAGTATTCCCACTTAGGTGAATGTACACCGATGTAACAGTTTGTCTGGACGTTACCTTTAGGAGCTGAAGGGGAAAACAAGTCTTTTAAAATCCACTATCAGCTAGTAAAATATTATTACATGAACAACGTGATGACATACAGTGCCAGATGACTTCCAGCTTAACAGACAGTTTCTTGGTGTTGTTCGCAGTAGGCAGCCGAGACATCGTCTCTTCTTTCTTGTTCAAAATCTCCACTTGAATTGGACCTGAATGACCAGACATTTTACTCAAATGATTCATGATCATAATGAAGGAGGAACGTACAGGTTTGTGTCCACGTCTGTGTGCTTACCCATGGGTGTGCCTGCTGGTCTGATGTCTTTGTCAAACCACGGGTTTCCTTCAGGCCATGTTAGTCTAAAGCGATCTGGAAGTCTGATCACAACAACACATTAACATCAGTCAGTGTCAGGATATAAAGATGTAAAAATATGAAACGATATGTCAAAACAATCTGATCTCACTTATCAAGTTCATTCTCTATGTGCATCTTAATAGCTGCAGGAGTGGCCAGTTGGTCGATCTTAGAGATGGGAATGATCTTCTCTTCACCATACAACTCTTTTGGTTCCTATAGACACACATTACAGAGTTAAAACAATACGTTGCAAGACACCGAACACTCGTCTTTATCTGTTATTGGTCATACAAGTACATATAACGTGTTCAAGAGATGGGTGTCTGAGAGTCTTGTGATGTCATATGTGTGATGTCATCGATCTGTGCAGTCCCACATGAGGTTAAACACACCTTATATGTCTATTAAATGTCTTAAGGTGACACGCACATGTGAACAATGTTTTTAACAGCAGCAGTACTTTATTTCCTCACCAGTGCAATCTGAACGTGTCCTCCGGTCGCGTAAACATCCCCCTCATGATGTCCATACAGCAGAAACTGAACGATAGATCCGAACATGATGGGCTGAGTTCTGACAGATTTTACCTGAGAGAGAAAGTCCAGATCTTCAACCTCTTTAATTATATAAACTAGGATCTTTCACTGATTTTCTTGGCAATACCGACTAACAAACACCCGTTTAAGCCTTGTCAACTTTTAACTTTATTTAAACTTTTGTCAATAAAATCGATCACCGTCACATTAGGGTATGTTAGCTAGTTTATATCTGCAATGGATTGAATCCATTTAATATTCAACACACAAAATAAGACAAACAACATGACAACCTACTGCACCACAAAACAATCAGTTTGTTATATCTGCTTTCTTCATGCTATACAATAAACTGGATGATAAATACTGGCAACAGATCTATTAGTGCATATCAATATAAACATTAGCATGTTATTGTTTATTTGCACTACATAACCAGCTCATTTCATAAACATAAAGAATATAGTTGGGAGGTATAATCTTAAATGAAATGTGCATATATCACAACGTAATAGTTAATTTTATAATGACCTAATTTATAATGAATAATCTTATCTTTTAGTTTTTCTCAAAGTTCCAAATAACGTGGCCACTAATACAAATGATACACAGTGATCGTTCTGTGATCGGTCTGCGATGGTTATTATTGTATTTTATATGCATGTGTAAAGTATCAGATCTCACATATTCTTTTTCCTTGTAAGTCTTGCCGTCCCATTTAATGGATGTAAATGTAGCCCAGGGAGACTGCAGACGTTTGGTGGTCACATCTGTTCGTGTCATCACACCCTGAAAGCCCTGAAACATCACCTGAAGACACACAAGCACGCTAGAATAATCTACATTCTTTGCAATTTCTCCAGATTTAAGTCGGGTATCAGAAAACATCTCATCCTTCTAGTGTTAGTAACTGAAGCTCCATCTTAATATTACCTCAATTTCAGACAATTTCACAGACACTTCTAGAAAGTAATGATGAATAATATTTATATGAATCTTTATAACATTTACATCATTATAACTGATCGGAAATCAATTTTGCACTTAAACATCACATCTGTGTCAGACAGTAACATTACCTTTGCAATATTATTGAGACACATACCTGCTTATCAAAGTGCTCATGGCAGTCCTTTAACCAGTTGATAAATTCTCTCTGAATCTTTACTCTTTGCTCCTGAATGAAGATCATGTTAACACACACGTCAGATGAATGCGAGTATGTTTCTTATGATTATGTTTAGGTGTTAAGGTGTGTGATTTCTTACCTGACCATTGTGCACTCTGGTGAAAATGGTGTTTTTGTCCCGCAGTTGAAGCTCGAGGTCCATGAAGGTCAGTTTGTTTGTGCTGACCTGAAACTGATCATTGGCGAAGAGAACTCCTGAAATCCGGTTATAACACTCCAAAGGCACGGCGCCCGCTTTCTTCGGCCTCGCACACCACTCGAATCTTACAAACACACACAATGTATAAATGAATACATTGCAATGAAGTAAAGAACTAGTTTTCATAACAGGTTTTACTCTGAGACAGAAGTGTAGGGAATGAGACGTCCATTCCAGAAACACTCAAAGATCGGTCTCTTCCCTCGACCTTCAGGATTCAACACGAAACAATCTTCATCTTCATCCTCTGCTGGAGCTGATAAAATACAAACCAAAATGTAAACAATATGAGAAATCACTTTAGATCACTGGCATATTTGTCAATTTAATATTTGGAATAAGCCTGAATTTCTTAATGAGGAGATGCTTTTGCGTTAAAGAGCATCCGAGAGAATTTTTTTCTTTAATTATTTCTCTGCAAGATTGAAATAATATTAATATAATGCTGAGCAAACAGCACTAAGGTGTGAGACATATTAAGAGAGTAATTTCAACAAAATAAGGATTTAAGTTCTAAAGATGTTCTTCTCTTAAATTTATTTTGTGTCCTAAAAGTGTTTTCCTTTCAAAGAAATGTTTTAAAAAAAACATTTTTTATCCAAAATTTTCTCTTTATTTACTTCAAAAAAATGCATTTCTCTTTTTTTGTTGTTCCATTTTTTGTTGTTCCATCTTCAAAAAAATGTGTTTTTCTCTTCAACATTTTTACATCTTCACATTTTTTTCTCCTCAATTATTTTTTTTCAGCAAAAATGTAATATTATTAATATAATGTTGAGCAAACAGCATCAAGGTGTTTTTTCAGACAAGCTTAAAGCACATGCATAGAGTGAATAAATGTATTGTATTCAATACCTGCTTTGGCGTACGGATCCACAGGGTAGGTTTCTCTATCATAGAGAAACGGATGGTAGCGGATTATTCCCTCCACTAAAGAGTCTCCAGCGCCGGTGGCTTTAAACTCAAACGCTGACACGCTGGAGTTCACATATAGAGTCTGCATGTCATTATCAACCTCTCTCAGATTCATCACGCGGGGCATTCGAGTAGATCGCTCAAACATGCTGATCTGGAAGACGAGACAAACGATGTCGAAAGATATAGAAGGCTGCCACACAGACACGCATGTATATTTACCTGAATGTCGATGCATGAGACGGAGCCAGAGCTATGAGGTTTTTTCATATTGTTCCCATCAATTCCATGTATGTAGTAATGGTAGGTGTGCCTGTAACAGTGCAAAATAAAACAACCATTAAACATAAGATTTGACAGAGGAAATTAGCTACAAATCACAACTGGCTAAATGAACCTTTTATGCTTCACAGCAAAATAAAATCAAGCTTGTTTACAGTTGACTTTTAGGGTAAAATATCTTTTTGAAGACGTACGCTAACTCTCGAGTCCACAGATGGAAGTTCTGTTTGAGGTAGGTGACGTGTTCTGCTTGGACTCCAGTTATGACGACTGCAGTAAAACTCTCTTTGCCTTCCTCTTCCAGAACGATGGACTGTAGAAACTGCTCCTCGCTCACGTTCAGATGCGTGCAGTCGCCAGGCTAAAAGAGAGCGAGAAAAAACAATAAACTAAAGGAAATCCAGCGATGACATGAGAGAGGAGGAGCGTTCCTCTGACCTTTCTGTTCCTGATAAATCCTGAGTAAATGTCTTCTCTGTTCTTCTCTTTGCGCTCAAAGTCTTCTTTAGACATAACAAATTCATGAACGTCTGGGGAACCGGTGGGTTTACTGATCATCTGAAACACAAAGATTGTGAATGAATCATTTACAGATGAAATTTACAATTTATTATTATAACATTTCTTGGAATATGTGCTTTTTTCCTTGGGATTTGAACCCATGACCGCCAATGCAATGTTCTGACATTGAGCTAAAGGGACACAACATATTAAAATATGACAATTTTTAATACTCTTTTATGTTGTTCCTGATGTTAATATACAAGTTTTTAGTGTCAGCTAAATGCCTAAATGTAAATGTAAAGTTAAGCAAAGATGCACAAATAAGAATAAGAAACACCATGTGTTCACAGGAATTAACTATGACTGCACAATATTGAAGCAAAATGTGATTTGCGATACTATAATGCTTCACTTCAAGTTATATTAAAATGCACTTAAAATTTAAAAACCAACATGCATGTTTCATACGTTTCCTGGAAAAAGAAATCATCATTTCTGAAAGTGAACAGCCAGTGTTGCAGTACAAACAAACAAGAAAAAGAAATCTGTTATTGCAAACCACTGTGTTATGCACATTTCAGTCATTTCTGTTTTAATATTATACGTACCAAATGCATTAATTATAGCTATGATAAAAGAAAATATTGTACCAAAACAAAAAGAATGATGTACCACGTCTACGGTTATTTGAAAGTTCAGTTTCAGTATTTAAACAAGATGTTTTGTATAAGTAATATTAAGTAATATGGAAAACATACCCTGACACACTGGCCAACGTAAAACACTGCCTGTTTGCCACCTACTCCAAAATATGAAATGTCACTGTTCAAGCTGCGTGGAACCGCCTTGGGGCGAACATAACCGGTGTGATCACTGCGGTAAACACAGAAAAATAAAAAAACTTCACATGACCAGAAGAATTTAAAGCTACAATACATCATCAGTCATACAATCACTACAGTTCACACATGAGAGAAAACAACATCTGCTTGGCAGGGTCTTATTATCAGGAAACAGAAACCACAAGTTTCAGAAACTTTTGAACCCGCAAGACATGCATGTTCACAACTTGCACAGCTTGCAATCTACAGGTTCAACAAAAATGAAGTTTTATCACATAAGGGTACATTAAGATGCAGCTGTTACCCTTCAAACACGCGGCCGTCTCGTATAAATTTGGACAGACGATAAATGGCCCAGTTGTTCAGCTGTTTAGATGTCATTCCACATCCATTATCCATCACCACGACGGCAGGTCCACCCTGAGCCTCATCAAACAGCTAAAACACACAGAAATGACAGAGGAAGTGATATTTTCAAACAAAACTCGAAATATAAATTCTGACAGAATGTTTCAATTTTACCAAAGTCCATTCAATTCAATTTTACAAAATGGAAATATACAAAAGTGTTGTGAATGTGACAAAAAAATAACATGTTTTTGAGAAGCAACACACTTTGTAGGATTTCTGTGAATTAAAATACACAAACCAGAAGCACTAATACCCAACAAATGAAGAAGAGATGAGTCTTTAAAGAACATTAAATAGTTATTTTCATGTGTTTATTCATGAGGAATATGGACTGTGACAATTCTGAAAACAGCACTTTATCTGACTATGAAAAAAATCATGATTTAAACACAAACAAATACTTTAAAAACTGAGAGAGACCTCACATGAGGATTTAAAACCTTTGGTAAAACTTTATTTCTTAATGGTAAGGTTAAGATATGCATCAAGAGTCATCGGGAAAACTCACCAGTCTGATTTCAATGATTCTTTTTCCCGTGTTGTTTGCTGTTGCTGAGAGCGCGTTATCAATCAGTTCAGCAAACGCATAGGCTGCAATACAACCAAAAACACACACAGACCATATCAAACTGGCACAATATGTATACATGCATACACGGTACAGGTGAGCGGTCAAACATACGCAATGCTTTCTGTCCCTCGCTAGTGTAGTACTCATACATGCCACACTGCACCAGCGTGTGATAGTGAGGCAGATACTCGATGCGCTCCTGAGTGGCCAAAGACAGCTTCTGATCCAAAGACTTCAACAGGTGCAGAGTCCTCCCATCCATCAGCTCTTCTGAAACAACACAACACACACACATCCATTACACAGTAAAAGACAAAACATCCTTTAAAATGATCCGAATGATCGCACTTCACAACATAAACAAAAACCATCGATCATGTTGCGATATTTTTTACATCGCTGTATTCTTTATGTTGCTCACATAAAAAATATATAGTTTACTACAGTATTTAATATTGTAAAGTTTGTAAACATTGTTAGACACCAGAGTTTCTGATTAGTTTACTAGTAACTGTAGTAAAACTTCTTGATAAAGGTGTTTTGGACCTTACTGCACTAAATACTATAGTAATCTACCATATTTACTACAGTAAACTGAAGGAAAACTCCTAGAAACTATTGCGTGAACAATATTAAAGAAAATATATAGTTTACTACAGTATTACATATTGTAAAGTTTGTAAACATTGTTAAATACCAGAGTTTCTGATAAGTTTACTAGTAACTGTAGTAAAACTTCTTGATAAAGGTGTTTTGGACCTTACTGCATTAAATACTACAATAAACTACCATATTTACTACAGTAACCTGAAGGAAAACTCTTAGAAACTCTTGCGTGAACAATATTAAAGAAAATATATAGTTTACTACAGTATTTAATATTGTAAAAATTGTTAAATACCAGAGTTTCTGATTAGTTTACTAGTAACTGTAGTAAAACTGTAGTAAAACTAGATACTACAGCACTAAATACTACAGTAAACTACCATATTTACTACAGTAAACTGAAGGAAAACTCTTAGAAACTCTTGCGTGAACAATATTAAAGAAAATATATAGTTTACTACAGTATTTAATATTGTAAAACTAGTATTGATGTATCGCTTCATTGTCTCCTAATATTTGTAAGTCGCTTTGGATAAAAGCGTCAGCTAAATGCCTAAATGTAAATGTAAATGTAAAGTTTGTAAACATTGTTAAATACCAGAGTTTCTGATTAGTTTACTAGTAACTGTAGTAAAACTTCTTGATAAAGGTGTTTTGGACCTTACTGCACTAAATACTACAGTAAACTACCATATTTACTATAGTAAACATTCCAGATAGTTCTGGACCTGGATCTAGAATACATAATAGTATAGTAACACAAACTTTCTTTGATAGTTGTTTTACAGTAAATAAACAGATATTTATTGACTGGTTTTGTAAATAAACAGTTAAAATAAAGGGTTTTACTGTAAAGCTCTTCATTGATCTGTCTCCGGTCAGTCGTGCTGATAACGAAAGTTTCTTTCGTCGAAAGAGAAAACTCCTGCAAAACCATGAAATAACAGCATGACAGCTCTTTAAACACAAGCAGATGTTATACGTAAACAAAAACAGTATCAAACACATGCTCGTACCCGCATCACTGCCTGAAGGAACGCGCTGTGGTCCATGTTCGTGATGTCTATCGCACGCGCCGCCGCCGCGCTGCTGTCCGGCCGACAGTCGTACACGAACACCGACTTCTGATGCGTTTTCTCCCGGTGAACAGGCGCGTTTTCCGCTCCGGCCTGCGCCATGTTCGTATCGATACACCAGCAAGCGATATGTGAAAGACGCGTGAAACCGCCTTCACTACCGCGCCCGTGTCATCCTCATCCACTACTGGTCTGTCGTTTGATGTCAACGCGTTTAATGGTCCGAGGACGCGATGTTTTCCGTGGACGTGAATTTGAAGACTTGGCGCCTCCTGAAGTCCGTCTCAATGCAGCGTCATGACGCTCGAGCCGCGCGACGGCTGTTGACAGTCGATCACAGGGCGTGTGCGGAACAGCTCGCTGTGTACTACGTGTGTTACCTTTGTAGTGCACAGTATAGATACCTTGCTAAAAAAAGAAAAGCTTTGCGTCAGTAAATTGTACAATCAACGTCACAACATACATGTTTACATTACAAAGAAGAATTAGAGGTTTATTCAAGAAAAGAGGAAAATCATTTTCGTATACAATATAATATCATTTTTAATAAAATATTTCATGATGTGACAAGTTTACATTACAAAGAAGAATTAGAGAATAAGGTTTATTTAAGAAAATAGGAAAATCTTTTTCAAATACAATATAATATAATTTTTAATAAATATAAATAAGTTATACTATACAGCAAAATTACGTGAAAATATTGAATAAAGAAATGCTTAAACTTATTTATTTTGATGTTTGTTAAGGATCTGCATGTTGCCCAGTAAAAAAATGTCTTTTTTATGCAATCCATAATTTTCCATAACATAAACACTACAACTATTAGGGCATAGTATAAGTAGGCGAATTATGATGTCACTGTAATTAAAGAGGTTAAGAAAAAGATAAATTACATGATTAAATAATTAAAGAAGTAATTCATTTAAACGTCTTGATTTCAGTCTTTTTCCCCGGGTAGGTGGTGACTTAACCGAGTTAAAGCTTGGATAAAAATGTAATTTGGATTAAAGATGATATGAACATTACTTAATAATAGTAACCAATATGAGAATAATTTGTTTAATTATATCCTTTATTATCATTTAAAGTATATACTGCTGTCTGTGCTAGTATGCTAGCGTTCTATTGCGCTCACTAGTGTTTGAACTGACTCGTTCAACTGAGTCGTTTGAGCGAGTCGAATCGCCACAATGAATGAAACAAACTCAAAAGTGACGCAATGAAAACATGGCGGCGTGCAGTCGTAGACATTCAGGTTATCAGATAGAATAACTCATAGCGATTTATTCTTGGGATTTTTTGGAGTATTTTGTAAATGTCAGTCGTGGTTTCTAACAGTTGGGGCTGGCTGTTAGACTCCGGTTCCCTCTTAGATCAGAGATGTGTTTGTGCACGTGATGGACTTGCAAAGCACGAATACTTTAAATGCACTTTTAAAAGGCAATGTTTTAATATATTAAAGCCTCACATTCAAGATAAACAGCATGTTTTGACAAGCCCAGGTGTGCAAAATGATGAGAATGTAAAGATTGATCTGAAAACACGAAAGGTAAACAAAAGTATATTATTATTATTATTATATATGCTGTTTACTGAATTTACAGTCTGTATTTATTTGCAGAAACGCAAAAGAAAACGAACTGGTTTTAATACAGGAGAGACAGAGGCACATGAATATCATGAAAAGGTAAAATTAAACTTAATTCTGCTCTTATATTCACCATAAGAAACTGATTTATATTGTAAATCTATTATATATATATATATATATATATATATATATATATATATATATATATAGTGTGTGTATATATATATATATATATATATATATATATATATAGTGTATATATAGTGTATATATTATAATATATTGCTGTTTAAAAAGCTTCTCAGGTTGAGACCTCAAGATGATGGATAATAAAATATTAGAATAAAAGAATAAAATTTTATAAATTCTAGACAAAGTGTGACTACTTTTAAAGATGATCAATATAACATAGTGTTCATTTATTTTAGATGTTTTTAGTCACAACATAATTCACACAGTTACAATTGGGTTATTTAATAGTTTTTATGAGTTTACTACTATTCTAAAATGTGAAAAAAATCAAAACAACAGTACTGGTACCGTATATATAGTCTAGGTAGGAATGTTTCTCACACATGTTGATCTTGTCACAGATCCGGTCAGTGGTTCTGCAGGGCTCTCGGGCTCTTGTGGAAGCCGGTCATCAGTGTGGATACTGGACAGAAGTTTTGCCTGCAGTGACCTCTGAACCTGTCCCGGTACGGGAGTGCCAGCTAGCCGTGTTATCTGACATGGCCAAACAGCTCCCGTTAACAGATGAGCTGATTCTGACACCAGTACAGACACTGAACAGAGATGATCTGGACGCACCGCTTGACTTATTCAGTTACATCACAGAGAACCCGTATGACATCACATATGAGGTCACGTTAATGAACGAGAGGTATCTGTTTCCTCCTCGCAGCCGCTTCCTGTTGTCTGACATCACACACATACATCCAGTAGTCAACAGTGAGTCAATAATCTATTTCATTATTGCTCATCATTTCTTTATTTTTATTAATTTAACACGTTTATCTCTTGTTATAAACTTGATTTTTGTATATTGAGGTTGTTTGTTGTCCACAGGTGGGGACAAATATGACCTTATAGTCCTTGATCCACCATGGGAGAACAAATCGGTCAAAAGAAGCAACAGGTAAATCTACTGAGTTGTTCTCAGTGTACAAAACAGTATATGAACTTAACGCATGGACTAATTCATGACACTGTATATTGACAGATATAGTTCCCTGCCGTCCTCTCAGATCAAGCAACTCCCCGTGCCGGCACTGGCCGCTCCGGGTTGCGTGGTGGTGACCTGGGTAACTAACCGGGCACGTCACCTGCGTTTCGTCAGAGATGAGCTTTATCCTCACTGGGGAGTGGAAGTGATAGCAGAATGGCTTTGGGTCAAGGTACAAACATACACACACACACACACAGAGATGACTTTTTTTAAAAGCAACATTGCAGGACATGACAGTGGGCTGATTGGCTGTATCTGTAGGTGACCCGGATGGGTGAGTTTGTGTTTCCCCTGGACTCCCAACACAAGAAGCCCTATGAAGTGCTGGTGCTCGGCAGGTATCGCACTGAGCGTGCAGTCAGGTAATGTCTGTATGTGTCTATTTATCTGTTTGTTCTTGTATCTGTGTTTAACATGTGTGTTTCAGATCCACAGCACATGATGAGCTTCCACGTCAAAGGCTTCTGCTCAGCGTGCCCTCAATCCTTCACTCCCATAAACCTTCACTGTCAGGTACACGCACCTAAAAGAGCTCCGAAGTGTTTTTATTGAGAAGGGTCAGTGTGTTTCCACAACCCGCTTGATAAGTCTGACGTCACACGACTCAAGTCCAAACACTCGATCAGATGCCAAAGGCAAACGAGAAATAATGAAATAAAATACACTCATGTTGTGCTGTACTTATCTCTGCCTATCCAGCCGTCTGTCTCAATCTGTGTGTTCTCTGTTTTTTCAGCTGTATTAAAGCCCTACGTTAGCTTCCATCCCAAGTGTTTAGAGTTGTTCGCTCGAAGTCTCCAATCTGATTGGACGAGCTGGGGAAATGAGGTCATCAAGTTCCAGCACAGCAGTTATTTTAATAGAGAGAGAGTCGAGGATCCACCCATCTAATCGTCTGAGACCACCGGTACACCACCATCTTTCTGTTCAGAAACAGAAATGAAAATAATGAAAATGAAATGTCATAATGAAAGTGACACAATAGTTATAAAGAAGAGGGAAAGTCTTTTTAATTGGAACCTAATCTAACATCATTATCATCAGCATTTGTTATTAGTTTGATATCATCTTTGTTAAAAATGAAATTTGCAGATCTTCATTGGGCAGCTTTTATAAATTAAATTATGATGTATGAAGTTTTTATTAATTCAGAATATGTCACATTTCTTAAGAATGTATGTTTAGGTCATACAATGATGTTTTGTATGCATGTTAATCATTGTACAAAATGTTGTCTGTATTTTGCACAGTCTATGAGCATTATATTGCTTTTTTATTATAATTAAATGGGTTTATATTTTATTGTTTTATTTTAATTCAAGTTTCAGACATTTTCTTCATGTTTTGTGATTTAGATGAACGTTTGTGATGCTGTTACCTGATGATTGATGTTAAATGATGGTTTCCAGCGCCATCTGCTGGTGTAATGTCATAAGATCTGACTGGTCTTTATTTCTCAGGTTCAATAGCTCCACATTTGTGATACAGTATCTGCAATACAAAATGGGAGAAAACTTCATTCAGACCTCAAGGATATATTTTTAACCTTGAGTCTGGTCATTTACAGTTTTACTTATGAATTATGAAAGGTGTTTTTAAGAGCTGCAGGTGAGAATTAAAGAATATTATAAAGATATTTCTATAAATCTTGAAGTGTTTTTGTTCAACTTTGTTAAACATTAAAGCAAATGACTATGAAAAGTTTAATACTAAAAGATTGCATTATGTCACACTGTTCAAGAAGCTATTAAAGAAGTTAAAAGGCCAACAACTGTGGTTAACACGTTCACACAAAAGCTCAGACACCTTCCCACACCGTGGGTGGAAATATATTGATCTTTTTGAAAGCATGTTGGAATGTCACTCGATTGGTGGCCACACTGACCTCCACATCTTTGTGTGTTTCCATGGAAACGGAGGTTGATCTACCTGGGATGCTCATGTTGACCTTGGCAATCCCTGTGTGTTCACATTTATATTGATACTGTATGCAAAAAAAACCATCAGTCACCTGTGCTGTGTCATGGTAAAAATAAAACTCAATATACAGAAGAATCTTACTATAAATTATATAAATAAACATTTTTAAGGAGCCTTGTTGTTTGGCCAGAATTGATCACAAACCTTTGGTCAAAGGACTGAATGTTAATCTTTCTGTACACAGTCACATGATCATCTGAACCTTCAACATCAGCAGCTGTGAATCACAGATCATAAACACACACCAGTAAAACTCTCCAGTTATACTGCTGACTCCTGTCACAGTAAATTATTATGATTTTTTTTTCATTTATTCCCACCCATCATGCACATCAAAAGTAGAAAAAACTTCAGGTTTTTGAGGTCTTCATTCAGACCTCAAGAATATATTTTTGACCTTGAGTCTGGTCATATACAGTTTACTGCTGAATGAATTTGTGCATCTGAGCATTAAGGCATTTCAAGAGCTGCGGATAAGAATTGAGAAATATTATAGAGATATTTCTATAAATCTTAAAGTGTTTGCTTAACAGCTAATTCACATGATCAACGATAAAGCAAATGCATGAAAGAAAAACTATCAAAAGTTTGAAGTATTTAGTTTAATAATTATAGTTTGCATTATGCACATTTTTAAAAAGTTGAAAGAGGACGAACTGTCTGGTTCTTTTCTGCATGTATTCAGAAGCATTTATGTTCCTTGACGCTGAAGGTTTTGCTGGGTTATATAAAGCTAATGAACATACAGCGTTTTGACATGTGGAATGAATAAGACAGGATTGAGAAAAGAAGAGAAAATGAGGGTCAATGTAACTGACAGCTCCTAAAATTTTAAATGATTAGAGAAACATTTCCTTTCAACACAGAACCTTGAATCCACATCAAACCTTAATGAATTATTTCATATTTATTCATTTTAGATTTGGATCAGAGGTTTCACATTTTGCTGTATTAGAAAAAGTCTCTTACCTTGTATGTTTATGGAGGGTTTTATGTTTGTTAGGTGGCAGGAGGTAAACGAACATCTTCAAGAACTAAAAGGTGCACAAAAAGGTTAAATTATGAAAAACAGACAGAATGTTGTACCTTCAGTCAAGTTTTAGACGTTTCTCTCTTTGGTCAGACACTTATGCATCCTCACACACACACACTTTAAATGACAAATCCCTCATGTGCACATGCATTTAAATAAACCTTAATGTTTAGATAGTGACAAATCATTATCTGTATCGCACTGAAGTATAATACACATAAGTGTGTTTAAATCAGCACTTATCAGGTTGTAAAATATTTTGGATGTAAATTATTTTTAATGCAGAACATCAGCTTTAACAATATAAAATAATATGAAAGTCATATCACACATTTACAGTTCATTTGAAGTCAAGAAACATTTATGCGAAATGTTTTTTGTAGCTTCTGACATTCTGTCAATTAATCAGAAGAAAGGAATGGACGTGAAAATGTTACATTAGTGGAAAAACCCAATAAATGTCTATCAGACAGACTGGATGAGTTTGTGAATGACAGCAGCTTGTGTTCTCTATTCTGCTGCTGTATATTCTGATGCCCTTTAGAATTATAGAAAGAAATCATAAATACATCACAATAAATAACGTTTGATCAGTTTCAAGTTGTATGTACACATACAGTTCAAGAGCGAGACGTGGACTACATATCATCTAAACATTTTAAAACTCTTAAAGTTTTTAATATCTAACCTTCAGCATTTTTGTAAGAACCCAGCCCAGATATAAAAATCATTCATTATTAAACACAGTCAAATGAAAAAAAGAAGCTTACTGTAGCAAAAATGCTAATAAACAAAAAAAAGTCAAGTGAAATGATGCCAACCTACTAAAATACACAAGACACACATATTCATATCTATTCAAAACAATAAATGTTTTACATATTTTCCTCCCAGAGCTGGAAAGTATTAATGTCACGGCTATGAATTATCACATTTCTGTTCTTTCTTCATCTATTTTCTGTTTTGCTGTTGTTGTTTGGTCACAATATAGTCCTGTGGGTCTCTGAGAGTCGACCTTCAGTCTCATCTCTTTTCTAAAGCTCGTTCTCGTCTCTTTCCTCTCCAGAGACGCTGTTAAATGCTTGAAACGTTTTAATCATGATGACAAAGAACCACAGCCAAAGGGCAAAATAACAATTGTTTTTAACCAATATTTATGTACAGAGATGGTAATGAGAGACACGGGCTTTAGTGTCCCTATCGTCTTAACTTTAGTAAATGGAAAGGGAAAATAGCACAATGTTTTTCAGTGACATTTACTGTGTGTATATTTATCCTGTCTTGGCAAATGATTTAATTGGTATTTTGATGTTAAGTATGCATGTGTTTTATACATTTGAATAAGTAATTGAACATATAATATAAGCTGAAATGCAAGTCATTAAAGGAATATTTCTCCCATAAATTCTAAATATACTGCCCTTATATATTTAAAATAAATGTAAACTGACAATTTTAAGATCCAGAAAGGCAAAGGTTAAGTAAAAACCGTACAGCATCATTTACCTGATCAGTAATGCAGAGGTCAGAGGTCACAGATGCATCACGTGTCAAATCTTCATCATCACATCCTCCTCCTCCGTTTTACTCAAAGAGGTCGTCTGTTTAACAACATAATAACATCTGCTTCAACCACTATAAATACACACAGAAGTGAAAAAGCAGAAACTGTGACAGATGGTATTCTTTTCATTTGAGTCTTATGATTTAATGTGGAAAACTTAATTTCACATGTGTGTACAGGTGTGAGGGTGGATCTGACATTACTCTTACCTCACAACACAGCAAAAACAAATCTCTAAATTCTAAGTTACCATCTTAATTAAAGTCGTCTTTAATAATATAGTACAAAGTTTAAAGTAACAGCAAAAAACATATGCACAAAAGTGATTAGATACATTCTGTGTGTCTTACAAGATTAGTTTGAAATGTTTTTGTATCTTATGTAACCCTAAGGGATATACATCATATATAGATGTTACTTTTATAACATATAAAAGCACCTATAAGCACCTCTGCAGTAAATCAATGATTATAGCTCTTGATGATCTGAATAGTAAAAGAAACCAAAGATGACATGAAATACAGTTCCATTAATAACCTGTTTGCAGTTCTTAAGAAGTGATTCAGGTGGAGCAGGATGGTGTTTTTTATGGAGGTCGAGAGGAGGGCGTCTCATGAGAACAGTATCGGCGGCTCATGTCTCGGTTAGCAGAAGCAGTTCAATTGATGGCGGACAGGAAGGCTCGGCCGTGCATCTCTAATGAAGGTCTAGTGTAGAAAAACACACAGAGGAGTAGTTAGTAAATATTAACACAGCAGGTCCTGTAACAACATCTCATCTAAACAATCTGCACATACAATGAATGAGTGATTAAAAACTGAAGGATGACAGATTCAACATGTTAAAGAAATTCAAGTAATTCGATTTTTTTTTATTCGATTTAATGTTAAAAAAGCTTACAGTTCAATACAATACACAAAACTGGGTTCACAATACAATAATATCACAATATTTCAAATAAAAAATGTTTATATATACAACTTGTTACTGAATTGACAACATTCAAGGTTTACTTAAACCTTCTGTACATAAATCAATAAAGACTAAATGGATCTGTTACTGAAATAAATAAATAAAACTGAACATTAATAAAATAATATATTGTAAAAGTAAAAAAGCTAAACCCTAATTCTAAATTCTAAATGTTGATGCAGGTCACATGTTGGCAGCTCAACCAATGGGATTAAACAGACGTCACATCATAAATACATATCGTAATATTTTTTAACACCATTATTAAACCTAATAAAGTATTTTGAACAGTATAAAGCTGTTGCTGTGATCCTGTCAGTGTTAGATCACAATATATAAAACTCACGTCAGCTTCAACATGAAACATTACAGACAGCGTATGTGCGCTTCAGTACAGAATCCTTCTGATATTCTGATTGATGTTCATGTGTGTGTATATATTCACTGCACACAGAGAGAGCTCAGATCCCTTAATGAAGAAGCACACCATCTGCCTCCATCTCATTCTCAAGAACGTGATGTGAAAGAGGATCATCAGGACGTGGAGATGGATAAAGCTTGCCATGATGGACAACCTACAATATCTGACATTTAAAGCCACCGGAGAACACTTACAAACACTTTCACCTGTGAAAGCTTATATAATATTAAACAAGACATCAAACAATACTTACATGTTAGAAGAAACCACCACCTCAAATAAAATCACAACCCAGGTATTATTTGGGCTAGACAGACCGACCTGAACGTCCTGGATTCTCTCCCATTTGTCGAGATTTCTTGGGATATATAGCACTGTGTTATATGAATTAGATCCTACAGAAAAGATGATTTTTACTATTGCATAAAGGCTTTAGCAGTCCATCTCCAAATCACATATAAACCACAAACCAAAACAACCCGAGAGACAGAAAATACAGAAGCTCAATTAATAGAAATAGTGAAACAATCGGTAATGTTGGATGTCCAAAACCACAGGATCTAGATAGATAAACAGTGTTCTTATAAATAAATATGTACTTCACGATGCCATTTAAAAACCGTTTTTGCCTGAATGTTTTACAAAAAGAACCTTTAACATCCAAAGAACTGTTTTAAGAAAGAAATCATTATTTTAAGAAGCTTTGAGTAAATGGTTCTATGGGAAACCAAAAATGTTTTTTCATTGAAGAACCTTTTAAAGCACCTTTATTTTTAAGATTGTAGACATTCAATATGCACCTATTATTTTTTTATTCATCCATTCATTTTTTATACATTACGCAGTTTTTGCACTTTACAGTGAGAATAATACTGTAATATTAAGATAGTGACACGTTCCTTTTTTAGGAATTTTCAAGACATGATATTTTCCATCTCAAGATAAGGACCAGACAGACTCTAAATGGACATCGTATTCATCTCTACACATTTCACCAGATTAAATTTGTTCCACATAATTCAACAGATTTCTTCATAAAAGAAGCATTAAAAATGGGCTGAAGTCACATTAGGATGAAGATGAAAGTGTTATTTGTGAATTTATTCACTCTCTCTCTCTCAGGTGATGTGTTTTTGACAGGGATTATGAAGGTCTGACCCGCTGTGACTGTGCATAAGTGTTCATCTTCAGCATACAGCCACAAGTACCTGAAAACCAGACGAGACCTGAAAACACTACACCACTCGAACATGTTTCTGAACGTGTGATTCATGAGAAGAAATCTGTGAGATCCGTTAATTACAGACACTTGACCTCTGGAAATCCTGATTAATGAAACCGTTTCATCTGTGTTCCAACATTTTGGCCTAAATTGAAGATTTCATCACGGCTTTGCTCTATGTTTTACAGAAATCTAAAATGAAATGTTTCACATCTTAATTATAAAGTCTTAAAACACAGATGGAGCAGTGCGGTCGGATCCATTAAGATACATTGAGAACAACTGGATTCTTCTGCATGATAGATGTCAAACCTCAAAGGTCTTCATGACCCAGAGCTGTTACAGAACTTCACTTACTCATCTTTGTACAAGCGCCTGTGCGACCTTGAATCCAAATGAAAACTTGTCTAAGTAAATTAGCCGTGACCATCTGGGTCATAAAACTAGCCAGACTGATAGTGTAGATGATGAGAAGGAACGCAGGGTTTGACCTACACACACTCACACACAGAACCTGAACTGATCTCTATATGTCTGTCCCACCACTCGCGTCAAAATGAGTTTAAGAGACGCTCAATCACACCTGCTGGACATAACGCCTCTCTCTCTCTATTACACACACAGACACACACAGTCTTTCTCTTCTTCACTCTCTCTCTCTCTCTCTCTCTCTCTCTCTCTCTCTCTCTCTCTCTCTCTCTCTCTCTCTCTCTCTCTCTCTCTCTCTCTCTCTCTCTCTTTCTCTTTCTGTCTCTCTCTCTCTCTCTCTCTCTCTCTCTCTGTCTCTCTCTCTCTCTCTCTCTCTCTCTCTATTACACACACAGACAGTCTTACTCTTCTTCACAGTCTTCTAGTCTCTCTCTCTCTCTCTCTCTCTCTCTCTCTCTCTCTCTCTCTCTCTCTCTCTCTCTCTCTCTCTCTCTCATCGCTGGATTAAAACATCACTTATAAAATGGGCAAATGTCAAAGAACAACAACTACACAGACAGTAAAAACATAAAATAATTGAATTTTATGATGAAAAACAAACATTTTAAATATATACAAATGAAAAATTAAGGAAAATATAGATCTTTTGTCATTTAGAAAACATTTATGATAAAAGGCGATGTGTTTGTAAAGTGTGCAGTAAAATGTGTTTATATTTTTGAGTGGTACGGTTCACTCGGTTCACACTGTTCATGTGTCAAACCAACTTTATTAAAAATCTGTAAAGCTGAAGGACTAATAACCCAGCGACTCACTGATTGAATTTTGACGGACAGGTCTAAGTTTAAATTTACTCGTGAGATGTTGTGGACAGTGAGCTGAATCACTATATGAAGAAGATCAATGGGAATTAAACGTCTTAAGAGTCGTTCAGACCAAATCCTTAAACACGTCATTCTCAGGCGATGTGTGCCGATTGGAGAGAAATGACAAAGGGAGTATTATTAAAATTGCGCTGAAGCTTTGTTTAAAATTGTCTGTATGGGTTGAATGAGCTCTAATGTGTGTGTTTGTACCCACGGTGACGACGGGGGTCTTTCTCTCTGTGTAGAAGGGCAAATATCCCAGAATGCCACTCAGCGAGACGTGCTTGTCAGTCCTGTTGACCTCCGACCCCATGGAGCTCCTTCGTCTGACAGAATAAAACTCGCCTGGGCTCTGAACGCTGTCTGACGTGTCCCCGTGGCACACCGCTGGAGGTCAAAAACACATTTCTTCACTTAATATCTCAGTATATATCTTGCAGTAAGTACACAAAGAGTATACATGACTCTGTATACAAGTATACAAGTCTTCTGATGCTTTTGACGTATGTGCAACCCAAAGGAAAATTCTACTCTATCTATTACTCAGATGTTTCTCTTTCATAGTTCAGGAGATTTAATGGAGTTATGTATCAGTTTAGTCTCAGATGTTTCTCCTGAAACAGAAGTAAATTGTTAAAACACATGAAGAGTATGGAGGTGTAAAATGATTGTAGATTGTTCAGGTAAAATAATCTGGATTTGGGTAAATTTAATGAGAAATGTTTAAGTTCATACTGAAATCTTCAATAAGTTGAGTTTGTGTCATTGTTGAGACATTTGTGAGATTTCTGACTCTTTTTCTCAGGAGAAATACACACAGATGAGACTGAAAAAAGTTCTCATTTTCTCTCCATTTCATCCCATTCGATAGAAGAGATCTCATCTGTGATTTTTCCTATTCAAAGCTGTCACGTTAACATCATGTGTTTCAATTCTGCTCATTTGGCATCTTTATTTGGCCAATATTGATATACATGATTCATTTGTCTCAGTCACTGTCATTTCATGCACTTTACTCATTTAACATTTTTAATCAATTGACATCTCAAGCTGATGGAAAGAGAGATTAATAATGAATATGGATGTGTGTGTTTTGACTGTAACGCAGCTCTAGAGGAACTTTGGCTCGAGTTTAATGACTCTATGAAGCGGGTGTTGTTGTGGTGATGTCACGGCAGACGGAGCTGATTGAGGATGACTGCTCTGAAACACAGAGAGGTACATTTCAATTAGATTTCATTGAGACATAATTAAGATTTGATGAATGGTACACGTAATAAATTGTGATGGGTGCCAAGAGCACATTTTCTCCACTTGAGAGCAAATTTGTGATAATTTAATTTGTGGTAAGTGAAGGGTTTCATTTTTACATTGTGGATAACTGGTCAGCAGTGAACAGCGCTGGACTCGCACTGACCTCAGGTCAGTCGGTTTTGTACAGTGGCACAAAAAGGTGCTTAATATATGAAATGTGCCACTTTTAGATTAAACATAGTGATGGTAGTTTACAAAGATGCAAATGATTGTTAATTTTAAGCAATAAGTTATGAGAAAGATAAGTTAGAAAATAAAGAATAAAGAGAATATTGTTATGCAACATAAATATTGAAATAAAATGCAAAATTGTGCAAAACACAAGGTCACAACAATGCAGTATTGATTACATAATATTTTGCAAATATTATGTCATTCCCCAACTCACGTCTTAAAAAATAAAAGCAGAAAAAAACATCTAAACTAAAAGAACATATATTATACTTTATCACAGTTCAAATAAAGGCTTTGAACTAGAATGTTTGTGTGTCAAACAAGTGTAAACTTTCTTTTTAGGACATGTCAAACCGTTCTTCTGTCCAGAATGTTTCATGTTGCCTATTTGCTTCCAAGTTGACAGATGAAATGTATCTGATGCCATCTGTGCCAAACTGTGAATGTTTGTGTGTTGTGAAAGTCATTCATTGTGAGTGTGTCCTGATGGTGACAGTTAATACCCAACAGCCCGCGTGAGGAAATGTTTTCACATTTAGTTTGTAAATAATGTTGTGTACATTACTTGTGCAATATGTGCATGAATGTATATGATCATTCTAATTATACTTTAAGACATCAGGACTGTTACACACACACACAATCACACAGACTGACACACTCCCACACAGACACAAACACTCACAAAGACATGCACACACAGATACACACACAGTTAGACACACTCCCACACTGACACATACACAGAAAAACACAAACTTCCAAATACACACACACACACACGCACACCACACACACACACACACACACACACACACACACACATAAATATACTGTACACACTCACAAAGACACACACTTATAAAGGCACACAATCACACACAGAGACATGCACACACACACAGATAGACATTCACAAAGACACATGAACAGACAAACACACACAGAAATAAACATACTGTAAACACACACTCATACACATAAGCACAAACAGAAACGCACACACATAAATAGACACAATCACAAAGACACACATTCATACAGACACACACACACAGGCACATGTGCACACACACAGAGAGACACACACAGAGAAACACACTTGCAGAGACACACACACAGGCACATGCGCGCACACACACAGAGACACACACTCACTTAGACACACACTCATACAGACACACACACACACACAGGCACATGCGCGCACACACACAGAGAGACACACTCACAGAGACATACAGACACACACAGAGAGACACACTCACAGAGACATACAGACACACACACACACAGAGAGAGACACACTCACAGAGACATACAGACACACACACACACACACACAGAGAGAGACACACTCACAGAGACATACAGACACACACACACACACAGGCACATGCGCGCACACACATAGAGAGACACACTCACAGAGACACACACTCATACAGACACACAGACACACACACACAGAGAGACACACTCACAGAGACACACACTCATACAGACACACACACACACACACACAGAGACACACTCACAGAGACACACACTCATACAGACACACACACACAGGCACATGCGCGCACACACACAGAGACACACACTCACTTACACACACACTCATACAGACACACACACAGGCACATGCGCGCACACACTCACAGAGACACACACACAGAGACACACACTCATACAGACACACACACACACAGGCACATGCGCGCACACACACACACACACACACAGAGACAGAAACACAAAGACAGACAGACACTCGCACAGAAAGACACACACACACTTGGCATGATATTTAGTGTTAATTGTTTTTTCTCTTCTGATTCTTCATCTTCTGTTGCTCTCACTGAACATCACTGAATTACTGGGATTGACAAAAACTACCTTTTATTAAACAAAGCATTTATCTAAGCAACAACCATAGATCTTCCTCATGGGGTTAAGGTGGATAAATTTATTTATTTATTTCCATATGAACTTGTTGTACAGAAGAAATATCCCACTGACAGTTGTGCTGCTCGACTGTCACACAGGGCGACTCGCTCAACACATGAGATCAGGACTTTATTTCAGCACATTTACTTTTTTATACAAATCAAAGCCATACAGTCCATGTATTAAGCACAAATTTTCTTCATGTGCAACACAATTCATTATTCACATCTGCTGTTACATTCCGATTAAATGATTCGGTTTATTCAGCGTGTTTATTGTGGGCACATGGATCCCGCTGGACGCTTCGAAGAGCTGTAAATGTTTTATCCACATTTGTACAGCAGAAGATCTGGATGTTTGCAATAGAAACATGCAGCCAAATCTGTCAGGATTTGTCTGTATTACTCAGTGTTAATTGTTTCATGCTTCGTGCTTTAATTCATGTCTTATGGTGGAAATGAGAAACATGCTCAAATTCACAAACAGTTCAGCATTCACTAACTCAAATTAGTGCTTCTTTTTCAGAAAATGATGTAAGCTGTTTAAAATGGCCATCATCATTATTACAGTTGAGCAAACAACCTACTAAACTTACCCATTATATAACTTATCCTGCACTTTTTGTTATTATAAAAACCCAACAGGCTTACATTTGTGAGAAAAACCAAACCTATATATAGTCACCTAGCAACACCCTGGTAACCATACAATGTGCTAAAATGGTCAAATTCTGCATAGCAACACCCTGGCAACCATCTACAACACCACAGAAGAGTTTCACATGTGCAAACAGCACTAAACTAATTTAGTTTCACCATACAGTATATATTATCTGCTGCCTTATCAGAAAACAAGCTTGATCTGGTGGCAAAGTTTGTGCATTTATCTGGAGAGGAAAAAATAAATGAGTAGAATGAATCTATAAACAGTGTGTTTCATTAAACCATTATCTTACCAGTTACACTGATATTTTCACTTCTCATATATGTGTGTGTGTGTACCAGCTCTCATACGGACGTCATGTGCACGCTGTACACATCTGATTTCATCACCGAGAACAAGCCCTGAAACAACATTATCCATCTACATATTCATTTCTTCATCCCCTCACAACAGCTGAGCAACATCACCTCATTTATGCTGTTAATTCCCATCCATACATCACCGCAGCATCTCAATCACAGCGGGATACAGAACACGCCTTCAGATGTGCGTTTATAAACATTTTACACTTACTTCAAACACACATCATCCCATCAGACTTTATAAACAGACTTTTTAATGCAACACATGAATTTATACAAGAATCATGATCACTAGAAAATTAATCATTCTTGAAAATGAGATGCACTCAAATCCAAAGGCGTTTTATAATTAAAAGTACTTTTTAACAGTTCTTAGAAGAAAAATAGTTTCTTGATAATCGTTTGAAGATACCTTGAAAAACAATCATTATTCATGCAATGTTGTTCTGACGTTGAACTGAGACTTTAAAACTACACATGTAGTAACATGACAAAACTACATATGTAGTAACATGACAAAACTAATGTCTAATGTTTCTGATTTCTACATTTATAATAAAAGCTAGAGAAACTTTTCCTTTTCTGGTTTTTGATTTCTGAAAGAATCTCTGTGCTGTTAGTATTCCTGAGGTGAGAGCTCTGCTGGTTTTTCGGGGAAAGGGATCAATATCAAACTAAAAACAGAAGCGATTTTGTTGGACTCCCACAGGAGAGAAAGTTCAGTTTGCTTCTCAACACTAACTTCAAAAATTAAAAAGTCTTAACGCTCACAAAAACATTTCTCATACTATTCCCTTGCCATTAAACTAAATGTTTGAGCAATCAATAATATAATACCTACAATGTCTTCTTAATGCAACCATTAAGAACACAACTAAATAGAACGACATTAGGTTTATACTGGCGTTTTAATTAAAGATCATTTAAGATACATGATTTTAATCTTGTCTGACACACTACTCACACAGCCTGGAGGAAGTCATGACTTGGTAAGGTCTTGAGGAGTCCCCGTTCACAGCAGAGCGGCTCTTAGCTGCGGGCTGTGTGGCCTTCACTTTATAATCCAAACCTACAGATCATCTGAAATCCAGACACTGAGATTCATACCTGAAATCCTTAAGAGGGAGTCCGCTGGGATTCTGAAAAGACAGAGAAAGAGAAAGCGGTTAGTTTGGTGTTACTCATGAAGATGGATGGAAACCTCTCACAGGACATCAGGAGGATGTGAGGTACCATCAGTCCACAAAGGAGGAAAGTAAAACATTCACACAATAGTTCACACAACATTTACACTTATTGTTCAAAACTGTTACGCCTTTATTATGCACAAAAGTTGAATTTATTTTTATAATATTGTGGCTACTTTTTTCCATTTAATGAATGTGAATGACAACTGGGGCTGACAAGCTCCAAAATGAAAAATCAGAAACACACCGTTTAAACAGTTTATTAACCTTTACATTTACAACCAAAGTCCATTCAAGCTAAACATTTCACTTTTATTAAATTTTATACATTTACAAAAGTACCTTACATATAAGTTCCAAGATTAAAATAATACCTCCACCGAGAGACATCACGTCACATAAAGAGAGAAAATAATGTGCAACATAAAACACACAAATACTGTTTAACACCACATAATTAATGTGTTGTCTCCTGATATTTGTAAGTCGCTTTGGATAAAAGCATCAGCTAAATGCCTAAATGTAAATGTAATTAAATACAAATAAAGTGAACATGTGTATGTGCTTTACAGCTTTTGTTTTCCAACTGTAATTTGGAAACACTATGAACCGCATGGCCATGTGAGACTGTGTGTGTGTGTTTATGGAGGTTTAATTGAGTGATGGTGGGCTGCATTCATACATCCTTCATCCACCATCTGCTCCACATCCAATAAAAGCAAAATTCACCCACAAAATATCATCAGTTCTCTATTATTCAATCCATCTTGCCATGTTTCCAGCCGAACCCCTCATTAGTCGACATGATTCATGTGGGTCATACATGGAAACCCTTGCGTACTTCACTACTGTACCTGACATGTTTATGAAACTAAAAGACAAGTTTTACTTTGAAGCGCAAGTATACTAATACACACAATTATTTCAATAACTTGTACGTATGTTACTGTTATTATCTTGAGCTCCCAGAAGAATAAGAATAGTGTTGATATTTACTTACTATTCTGTTATTTTTTCTGTGAAACACAAAGGTAGTACCCAGTATAAGTCTTTGACACAGATGAATAAAGCAGCACAGCACGAGCAATTTAACGCTAACTATGTTTGCCTTCAAGCACAAGTACAAAATGCTAAAATGTGACTAAAACTAATTTTAGCAGTAGTTTCGCTCATTTTTCTCCTCCTGGAGGACAGACAGCTGCATGATCACGGGACACGGTGGATGAGTCACCAATCAGACGCCAGAATAACCAGCAGGACTGCAAACAGCACCTCACATCAGACTGCTGTTCTCATACGTTTGGGATATTGCAGTGAGAAAAACTTCATCAAACAGGGAAAGAGACGCCCGTCTGAAAGAAACGTGAAGGTTAAGTTGTGCAAAATTCCCTTTATCTGCTTCTGGGCAGACAATTTATAAGAAGAAGATATTATCACGGCACTGTATCAATAAATAAATGTAATTATTGCAAGTCTTTTTTGCATTGCAATTGTTAAGATATGCAATTAAGGATTTTTTGGATTTTGTCACTTACCAAGCTGTAAATGAGAACCATCACACCCATTAAAATACTCTGATCTGCAGAATAATGAGCCTGTCTTTACTCTCTTCACCCCGTGCCATGTCACATTTTGCCCTTTGCTGCCCCGGCTCATTAAATGAGGTGTAAGTCTGTGTTTTAACCCGATGAATGACATGAACGTGAGGGTGTGTTTTTATAACCTCACACTGGGTATGTGTGACAGGTTCTGCCCACAGGAGACTAATTGGCTAATGACATTTAACACACTGTTCAGAATGAGCTGATGAACACAATGCACTGCGGGATACGAAAACAAAACCCAGCGTCAGCTGGCAATGCACTTATAAATCCACTTTTAACAGCCAATCATTTTCTTACTTAATACTAGTCCTTACGTTACAGTAAATCTATATTTGTCTAACTGATGTGTGCTTGAAACTCTATATCGACCAATCAGCATCCAGGAAGATCAGTATTATAATAAACGGTTTGTATATATAACTCATTACAGTCTGTGTTTAGCTGATGGCTCTGTACATTCAGACCGACCGTCTCAGACTAACACACATCACATGCTCTTATGACGACAGTCCTCTGACAGCGGTTCAAGATTTACATATTCACCTTCAGAGCACCTACGTCTCGACATTATCTCACAGACACCACCATCAGACACACATGAGCAACATTATGGGTCAAGAAGTAAACACATTTTCTTCATATAACAACAAATTATGCATATAAACAACAACAACGCTGAAAACCAACCGAAACCATGAGCTTTACACTTTAAAAAAATAAAGAATGTTTAAAGAATTTGTTGTTTTATAAATTTGTTGTTTTATAGAATTTGTTGTTTTATAGAATTTGTTGTTTTATAGAATTTGTTGTTTTATAGAATTTGTTGTTTTATAGAATTTGTTGTTTTATAGAATTTGCTGCAAAATAAGACAATATTACAGTTACTTTTTAAAACAAGAGCATGTGAAATATGTTTGCACATATACATTCACTTATTCATCTTGAGCCTACACAGTTTTACTAAAACACTATCATTATCTCGATTATTCAATAATCTCTCTCATATTTGGGCTTTATATTTTAGAGCATTCATAGAAAGCTAAGCGTTTATGATGACTGACGATGCAATTGTGCTTCAGGTAATTTAATCAGATTTTTATTTCTGGCCGCCTGTACAAACATTGCTCTGCTATGACAAATGCAAAGAAACACAAAGGCGCCATCGTTGATTTCCCCAATCCCAAAACTGTTTTTAAAATGACGATCAGGGACACTAAGAATATAATTTCGTCCAGATGAGTGGTTCATTTATTCAACCTCTGTGTATCACAGAAGAAGATCTTTTGAGAAATGTTTCAGTGGTTTTGTGTTTATCTTCTTTTGTGTTCTGCAGAAGTAAGTCAGACATACAGGTTTGAAAGAGTGAATGAAAGATGAAAGAATTTTCACTTGAATCTTTCACTGATTTATATTTGCGTCTCTGCACTTGCAGTTTCCATCAGTTTTCAAAATCACACAAATGTAAACTATTATATTGTCAAGATACATGCATTAACTCAATTAATTAAATTAAATGAATGCGATGAGGCTAACCAAATGTAATCAGATTATAAATAAAATAAAATTGAACCTCAAATGATATATAAACATTTCTATGTCCCTTTAGTTTCTGGAGTTTTAGTGTCTTTTAAAACATAAGATAGAAATGACCTAGTCAGCATATGTACAATAATCTACAATAAAAAAGAAACATATACTGGAAATATAGTTTTGAGAGCATTTACCTGATTTACCAGGAACAAGAAGAGGGTTGTGTAACATGTTAATATTTAACAATAAGGACACTGACACATATATAATAACAGAGATGTTAAGATAAAGGTGATAAGAAAGGAGAGATATATATATATAGATATATATATAGAGAGAGTGAGGAAATGATATAAAAGAGATATAGATATATATAGAGTGTGAGAGAGAGAGAGATATAGAGAGAGAGATATAGGAGAGGAGAGAGAGAGAGAGAGATATAGATAGAGAGAGAGAGAGAGAAGGAGAGAGGAGAGAGAGAGAGAGAGAGGGAGAGAGAGAGAGAGAGAGGAGAGAGAGAGAGAGAGAGAGAGAGAGAGAGAGAGAGAGAGAGGAGAGAGAGAGAGAGAGAGAGAGAGAGAGAGAGAGAGAGAGAGAGAGAGAGAGAGAGAGAGAGAGAGAGAGAGAGAGAGAGAGAGAGAGAATAGTTTAAGGTACAGCTTAAGGTCTTGGTCATTAGAGCTCAGTTTCGATGCTTTGAATGTTTCACCATTGACATTTGCAGCAGAATGAGTCTTTATTCATTTATAATGACCTTCTAAAGGTTAACTAGTCCATTGAGTCTGAAATCCTCCCCCTTAATTTCCTGAATCAACTGTCTTTTTATAACAAAGCTCTCTGCACACCTATGAATAATCTGCAGCATAAAACTCTCTGTCCAATTAACTTATCAAATTAAACGCAATGATACAATGTTTTACAACAAACTCATCAGTGAGCTATATTGATCTTACCCTGTAAACAGCGTTTATTAAATGAGACTCTGTGTTTGTGTGTGTGCAGTACATGCATCAATATCTAGTGTTTGCTCTTCATCAGAACTTGCATTGATTTCAAGATTTTATTGAGCTGGATTTTCAGTGGTCATAAAGAAGACAGTCTCTGCTATAACAGGATATTACATTAGATAGATCTAAAACTTGGTCTTAAAGCTGTGTGTACAGTAGACTTTGCTGTGTACACATGTATAGCCAGTCACACATGTTATAAAGTTTATAACTAACGTGTTTTGTATTTTTGGAAAATTAAATTATAAATGTGATTAAATGAGACCTTTCCAGTCACTGTCCTGCCAAACACTCCTATTTTATCATTGAATTTCATACAGTACGGTAGACAATATAACGTAATAGCCTGTGGTAAATGTGATCGTTTCAAATCTTGCATCATTCAGCACTTTCTAATAATAGAAGCACAACGCTTCACCCATGAAGGTTAACACACACACACACACTATCACTGATACAACTTGATCTTGAACTTATTAGCAGATTAAAATCCTAATATATAATATAAGAAGTTTTCAGGGATAAAAAGCACATCACTATTCTTTAGTATGTGAAATAAAGCACAGACAGTGTCAGAACTTTAATGACATCACCCGTGACCGACGGCAATGAGAAAGACAAATACACATAGAAAGATAAAGAAGGTTTATAAAACAAAATGAAAATTCTCTCCTCGTTTACTCACACAAATGTACTTGAGTAATAATCCTGTATGCTGTAGGACGACAGGATAAGTAAATAATGGCTGTTCCTGTCATTTACCAAATTAAAGTTACACCTGAGATCTAATGGGTTTTTCCATTCTGTTACTCAATTCCGATCAAAACACACCAGTGTGATGTCATCAGAGCTCATAAACTTGCTTCTACACACATACATCTGGGCAACTCCATGCAAATGTCAAGCTTACTGTGAAAACAACATGATTTTTATCATACTGAGCTCAGATGTCAACAGTCCATATTCCACATAAATAAAATAAAAAAATTGCTCTTTGTAGTCATCTCTATTTGTTGGGCATTATTGCTTGTGGTTTGTGCATTTTAATTCACAGAAATCCTACAAAGTATGTTGAACTTATATTTTAAGTTTCAGCAGTATGAACAAAATAAGAAAAACACTGTGTAACACATAGATGAAAATGAATGCTAAAGAATCCTTTCATTGATTCATAATCCACACATTGATAAATGATCTTCAATTAGCTATACCTTTAAAAATACTTACAACATTACAAACAATACAACATTACAGTGACATGCAGCGGACTTTTTGCAAGGACAGCCTGTTAACAACATTAATACATTTGATTAGTTCTATTAAAATAAACAAACAAAATGTTGCTGATGATATATGAGGTGGACAGAGAGGCTGAAGTATCAAGTTTTACAATAATCTAATGTGACATTACAATAGATTCATTTTGTTTTTGTGTTATTTTAAAAGACTGATTAAAACACACACAAAGTAAATGAGTGACATACATTAATGTTACATCTACAGTGTTTCACTTATAGTGTTACAGGCGTCTTTACTTTCATTAATCATGTATGAATTTCATTTCAATAAATTTAAACTCAATATTCTGTCATTATTTTCTGATATGAGAGTCCAGATCATCCTCACAAATGCATATTTAGTTTCAGTCAAAAGATTTGTAACCAAGTTACTTATACTTCAATTTTCTTACATTTTAGATTATCAATAATAGTTTATAGCCCAAACATTAAAAAACATACATGTACACTTTAAAGAAAGCCTCAGTAAACTAATAGGATCATTATTGACACGTATAACAACAATATGAAAGAAATATGAAATGAGCTCAAGAGATATATCTGCTTTATACGTGTACGTGCTTTCATAAAGGTCAAAGATAAAATGGCATTTTCAATCAAACGAAAATAAATCATTGCTTTTCTCAAAGCACACTATTAGAAGAAGCCTAATTCCTTTATATGTTCAGAGTTTTTTTCAGAGAAAAAACAACTGTGCATCTATTTTTAGATTAATTAAAGCGTATGATCTGCTTTACTCTCAATGATTGATGTGTTGTCTCAGATGACCTCAGAGAAAGAGCTTCTAAATGTTTTATATCTTTGATCTTAAAGTGAGAAACAAAACAAAACAAAACAAGCAAGGAATAAAAGATCTCTGGATTAACTGTGCTTCTGTCCAAGCTTTAAAAAATTAGAAACTTTTAAAAACAAAAAGTGAATAAAACAGCTCATGCACCCCAATGTATGCTTGTAGGTGTCTCATTAAGACAAAATCTTCACCTCGAAAGAATCAGAAAAAGCGAATCTGTGTTCAGACGGGGTGATGGATCATGGAGGATGGTGTGTCAATGGAACCAGAAAGAAGCAATCTATCCAGTCTATGGGATAACGCTACGGTTTAAGCCATACTAAAGGTATAAGGCTGGTCTCGTTTCAAAACGTTTTATCCTATATGTACTGTATATAAAAGCTTGCTGAACATTCTGATCTCTCAGGTATCAATCTGCAAGTACTGATTAAAACAATACTATAAGTGCTGAAATATATCACCAGCAGCAACACATTTATACATGCCAAACGCAAACTCACAGCACAATCATACAAACAGGGCTGAAGATGAAATAATTCACATTCTTTTCACTCACCAGCCGTCCATCTGAGTTCTCTGGAGTATCAGGCTGGTCTTTGATGCCCATGTTCCACTGTGATGAAAGAAGAAAAACAGAGATGATGAAGCTGGATGAGTTCATGCAGTGGATTCAAATTCATGAAAATTCAAACAAACACACAAATACTAAAGAGATAACATTTCACTGAGAGTTGCCTAAAAACAGTGACAAAGACATTCCTAAAAATCTATTTTTAATGGTCTAAATAGATGAATATAAAACATCAATATATTGTAAAAGCACATTTACTTTTCATAGAGAATATATTAGGAATAAATCATTTGCGCATGCTACCTGTGTTGTTTAAGTATCAACTCACTTTTAAAAAGTGATAAAAGGTTTCTGTCTATCATTATCTGTATATCTGTAATGTGTATATCAAATCAATGCTTGAAAAGCATGTCCTTATTCTTTATGATAAATAACAATTTCCATGTCATGACTATCGAGATACAACCAGTGAAATCGGTTGAGAAATGTAAACGTGATTTACACAGAAAAACTGCAGCTCCTCGTTCAATTGTATGTGTTTGTACGGCTGCCTGGACCAATATGGCGGCGCCGCTTACGTGCGATGTTGCACAGGTAAATGTGACGTCTACGCGTCACTCGCATCAACACCACAAACAAAGTAATAAAAACGATCGGGTTAATGTTTGTATTTTCATTCGTACTTTACATTATTTGACCACATATGAACAAATATTTCAGTACTCGGGGTAAACTGACGCAAGCACACGTAAGTAAACACTAGCGATTAGCTTACATATAGTCATTTAATCATATCAGTACTGTCCAATCTGTACTGTTTACTCTTGTTAACTCACTATTTCCATATTGACTGTGATGTTTAATGAATTACTGACCTGCGCAATCGTGTAAATTAAACACATTTGTGCCTCCGAAGACCGACGCAACACTCACAGAAAACTGTCACAGCGCCCTCTGCAGTTATACAACCAGAATCATTGTAATTTTACAATATAATAAATAAATACAATTTACAATAATTGTATTGTACGGTACTATTTAAAACATAATATAGAATATTAATATTATATTGAATATAAATTATAAATGGTAACTAGATTGTGTTACCTCTCTAGAGATGTGCTTATGCTTATATGGATATGAAATATAAAGTTTTCCTCTTCAAAACTTCTATTGCATTGTTTATTGAGTTTTCATATAATATTTAAAGCTGAGAGCTTTTGATAATAATCAGCATCTATGTCACAGGTTTAGTCACAATATGATCTGAACAATCTTTTCTGAAGGTGTATATAAGGTGTTTAAAATAGCTTTTGTAAGTCCAGCGTAGATGGAAATTTCTTCAGTGTTGTTTAAAAAGCTTCTCAGGTTGAGACCTTAAAAAGCTTGATAATAAAATGTCAAGAGTATGATTTTATTTTAGACAAAGTTTGACTACTTTTGAAGATGATCAAATATAACATAGTGTTCATTTATTTTAGATGCTTTTAGTCACAACATAATTCCCACAGTTACAATTGTGTTATTTCATGGATTTGATGAGTTTAATACTATTCTAAACTGGGTGAAAAAATCTAAACAACAGTGAGTAAGTGTTTCCAAACTTTTGACTGCTACTGTACATAAATCTGGGGTTGTTGGTTAATCATCAGTGTAGCTGATTACATGTCAAACCTACAAAGTCTATGTTTAAAAAAATATTATATTGAGATTTATCCCAGGGTATTTCAAATTGAATACACAAACCATGGATGCAGTAATGCTCGACACTCACATATCACATATTTAAAGACAGTACATCATTTGACACAGCAACAAACACAACTACACTAGTGTATATACACTGAAAAAGTTCACATGATTTATTAATGCCGCAGTGCACGCTGGGAACTGGAGCCCTGCCCGCAGCGCACCATAACTATTACCCAGGGGTCTTTGTGACCTTTTACAGACCAAAAACCCCTCGATGAAGAGATGGAGAACGAGAACCCCATTACATATTGTATATAGTTGTGTGTTATCAGTAATTCTGACAGTATGTTGAGCTTTGTAAAATAAACAAGTCTCATTAAAGCTAATATATCACCTTATATAATTAGAATGAGAGTAGGCACAGAATAGAGGTCTGAGCGTTTTGGCCTCGCCATTCCTGTCAAACTTTATTAAACTTAGAGTTGTGTGTGTTAGCTACACACAAACACACACAGTGTGAACACTCTGGTCTATATTTGGAGTGCTAATTAATCCTGTTTTCCTGTCTGCGCAGACGTCACGTTGTTTTACTCTTGACACTTTCAGACTTCCATTTTTCATTCAGTCTACACTCTTATTTTCCATGTCTGTCACTAAATCTCTCTCTCTCTCTCTCTCTCTCTCTCTCTCTCTCTCTCTCTCTCTCTCTCTCTCTCTCACTCTCTCTAGACTCTCCATTCTTCATTCAGTCTACACTCTCTCTTTCTCTCTGTCTCTCTCTTCTCTCTCTGTCTCTCTCTCTCTCTTTGTCTCTCTCTCTCTATTTGTCTCTCTCTCTCTGTCTCTCTCTCTCTCTTCCTCTCTCTGTCTCTCTCTCTCTCTCTCTCTCTCTCTCTCTCTCTCTCTCTCTCTCTCTCTCTCTCTCTCTCTCTCTCTCTCTCTCTCTCTCTCTCTCTCTCTCTCTCTCTCTCTGTCTCTCTCTCTCTCTCTCTCTCTCTCTCTCTCTCTCTCTCTCTCTCTCTCTCTGTCTCTCTCTCTCTCTTTGTCTCTCTCTCTCTGTCTCTCTCTCTCTCTGTCTCTCTCTCTCTCTCTCTCTCTCTCTCTCTCTCTCTCTCTCTCTCTCTCTCTCTCTCTCTCTCTCTCTCTCTCTCTTTGTCTCTCTCTCTCTCTCTCTCTCTCTCTCTCTGCTTTATTGGCATGACAAAAACATCAGCCTTGCAAACACTGCAACACAGTAACAACAGCAGAGAAACAAGAGAAAAAAGAAAACCAATGGCAGCTAGAACCAAAAAATTGATGTTTTTGTTTGTCCTGCACAATGGCATTTTCTCTCTGCAGGTACATGAGCAACTTAAAGTCTTTCACATTTTCATAAGTAAAAGATAAAAAGTTTGTTGTTAAATGTTAATTTAACTATAAAGTATTTCTGTTTTTGTGTGCACGCTCACTCAGAAACAGCTCAGTTTTTAGTCATGGTGTGGGCACGATGTGTCTGTTCAGAGGATGTATCCTTGTCTGTAAGTCTCTCTCTCTCTCTCTCTCTCTCTCTCTCTCTCTCTCTCTCTCTCTCTCTCTCTCTCTCTCTCTCTCTCTCTCTCTCTCTTACTATTAATCAGTGGAGTTTGTGAAGTGGTTGCTAGGCAATAGTGTACACTACCATCTGTTGACTCTTTGGTACATGAAGAATCACAAATAAATAGTGTCAGTGTGTCAGTATCTCACTCTGGATTCATTAGATGTGGGTAAAAAACATCTCTGAAGCTACTGAATAATCACATTTAGAAAAAGTGTTTTCTATTAGTCCGGAAAGTCAAATGAGTTTTGTAAACAACAGTCACTGAAACATGTAGTTACTGTAGGTTAGTAGCATCACTCCAAACAATTGGACTATAAACTTGTGAACATTAAATATGCAGTGAGAGATCGTGATGAACAGCGGAAACAGACCAACAGAAACAATCAGATTATTCTAGTCTATCCGTCTGTCAGATGGTGTTAACAGAAAATATTTAAGCTTTAGTAAATTATATACTACATGAAGTGCTCTTTATATGTGTTGTTTTGAAGCTTGTTTTATGCTCAGATCAGCTTATTATTGTTTTTTGTTAATGATATAGACTGTGTAGTTGCAATTAAAAATCTCTTCATGAAGACCTATCAAAGTCCTCATAATAATATTATTGTAATGTATAATTATTGAAATATTATTGTGCAGACTGAGAGTTAACTGTTATGTGTATGTGTTAGGAAGCTCATAAAAAAACCAAACTCTTCTAAAACCAAAGGAAAATACAAGCACTTGTGTGTGATTTATTGGTGGACTACAGTATCCATAATGCTGCACAAGGGAAACATCAAATGTGTCACATATCTGGAGTGAATAGTGCAATTAGCAGTATTTCATATGAATCACGCACAAGCTCCAGTGAATAGACCATCATTACCTTTGCAGTTTTCTTTTGGTTTCTACTAGTCCAGAAATAAATGTAACACAAACAGTAGATGTACTATTAATTAAAACAACCTCTGAAAGGTTTTCAAAGCTCCCAAAAACAAGGTGTTTTGTGCACCCAACTTTATGTGTTTTTATTCGTATATTAGATTAGTAATGTAAACATCATTGGTGTCACTGGAGATTAAAAAAGGGGGAAGAAATAAAGGAGTGTGTGACACTATAACAGGTGTTGTGTCTGACCGCCTGCTCAGAAGCAATCAAATCCACCAGCAGACTAACAGCTGTGCTATCACAGCATCCACATACCTGCTGACAAAACGTACAACACAACATTACACAATACACACTTTTTCTTTGGATGACCTTACAATTTAAACCCTTGTATGTCTTATTCGTGTAAAAGCATTAGTTTTAGTTTTAGGATCATATCTGTATTACGAAGCGATGTCGTCAACAATCTTTTCAACATGACAGTCAAGGTCATAGGTTCATTTTCCCCGGGGTCAGACACGCTGAGGACACGGATGTAAGTCACCTATGCCGTATTTAATATAATCAAATGAATACATGTAAATGTAATAAAAATTATGCCCGACAACAAATGTTTAGAGAGTTTAATGATTTTCACGAGCAGACAAGCTGTAGCATGTATATATCTCAAACCTCTCGAGAGGAAAGAAAACTATTGCGGTAAATCTGTACACCACAATGCCTTTTGGGACTTCAGATGTGTGCTTATGTTTTTGTCTGTAATTTAGAAAGCACAAATATTTAGACAGATTGGTAGCTACAAATGGATATCCAGCTAGCGATCATATCCAGTGACGTGATTAAATAAAGTACATTAGCCAATATGAATAAATAACTGTGATTGGTCCTGCATGACCAACGCAAAGTAAAGTAACACCACAAAACTGTCATTAAAGAGCCAGAACAACACACTTCTGCTGGGTTTACTGTGTGCTTTTTTTTATAAAAGCATCACATTTTCTAAAAGAAAAATTTGCAGCACTTCAAATGATGAAGTGTTTCGAGTGCATGTGACACCACATATATTCACTCTTCACCTGATATTATAATGTAGTGCTCTATACAAAGATCCAGCAGCACCCACACGTCCCACAAACACACACTTACTCACACACTGTGGCTGTGTCAAGATTAAATATTAAAATTCTCATTAAGCTGGTGATTAGAAGCGGTAAGATAATGACATGAGAGAGGAAGAGAAAGAGGATGAAAAGAAAGAGAGAGAGGAAGGAAGTGGGGAAAAGTGTCACTGTCTTGAGACAAACCTTTGAAAATGAAGAAACACATTCGAAATGAGTCAAACATCTAAAGTCATGACCCTAAAGTGATTTAGTTTCCATTCATTTCATGTTATAATGTTGCCTTTTAAGTGTAAAGCCCCTCCTCTAGTTAGGAAACTGACCAATCAGGATGTCTTTTGTTTGTAATGTCACCAAAATGTTCAGGGTAAGATCAGAAAAAAAATTCGATCATCGGTATCATCAGCAAAGGCAGTTTTTGTGTTGTTTTAACCCATGGTTGAGTCAAATATGGACATTTTCTAGGTCAATTTAACTCAATCTTTGGGTTAGTCCGTTTTTGACCCAATCATGGCTTTAAAAATAACCCGACGTGTAGTTTATAGTATTAATAACTGTCTATAAAAACATTTAGGATTACATTAAAGAAATCTTTTATTGCTCACTGACTCTTTTATAGATTAATGGATTTAATGTAAATTTGTACATTTTTCACCTCTTTCTGTCATCTATATAGAGTGATCTGTACAGTATCTGCTGCTGTGGACTCACATGTCAATGTCAAATAAAATTTGTACAAACAAATAACATACAGCATTACACACAGTAGGTCATTTCATCATGTTTATTATGAATCATTTTTTGTGTTTATTGACTTGAACAGTCAATGTTTGTGTGCATGTATAATGAAACATACACACAAGACAGAAAGAACAGGAAACATTATGACACATTCTACTTTAGTTTTTGTGGTGGCAGCTTTATTTATTATTTATGATTTGAAAGTGATGCTGTCATGTATCTGTGTGGTAAAGTCCACAGACACTCATTTCATAACCACCTCTCAGGGAAATTCCATTTTAATAGCATTCACGTATGCACACAAAGTACAAATACAGCCTACATCCGTCTGTCTGATAGCAGTGTATCTATCAGTGTGTGAGATTCATGCCATAAAGTATATCTGTTTTGAGGTAAATGGCTTTACAGTAATGTAAATGTCCGTCAGAAGCGTCCCGTATTCCGGTCTGGGACGGGTTGCCAGGCAACACATTTTCATGGGGTACGGTTGTACATTTTAAGACGTACAGGCAAAACTTACGAAATTTTATTTAGTATCAAAGCAGATTTTTGTTTGTTGTACATCCAGATTTATGAGAAATTATTTTTTAACCAAATGTGTGTGGAGACCATTTTTGATAACATCTTATAAATCACAATTATGTTTATTTGAAAATGTATAAATGCAAAAAGGTTTGTGTGAGGATTAGGTTTAGGGTGAGACCATACAATATACAGTTTGTATAGTATAAAAATCATCATGTCTATGGAAAGACCCCATAAAACACGTTTGTGTGTGTGTGTAAAGGTCAGTGTTTTCTCCTGCTGTGTTACGGTGATGTAGGGGTCCGGTATGAGGTTATTAGCTCTGATCTCTTCTGACAGACACTAAAAGGTTCTTCTCCAGGTGTTACTGCTCTTTATAACACCAGTCACAGCCTGACAGGAGAATACACACAAACACTTATGTAGACATTTACACACACACACAAAGTTTTCTCCTGTCAGACTGTACTGAATTATTATCTTACAGACCATAATATCATCCTTCTGTGTCATTCATTTGAACTGTAGTTGTTTCATATTTATGAATAGTGACTGAATCATTTAGGGTGTCATTAGACATTGACGTTTCAAAGATTAGACGAAATTGTGTTGTTTACAAAAATTTATTCATACAAATTTTACAACACTGTGTTTTTTGACATTTATAACGGAAACCTTGCGGTTCCTATACCATACTGTACTAATGATCAACACAAGACACAGATTTATTCATCTAAAGATTTATCTTAACGTTGAAGTAAGGCTTTGGGCACTGTCAGTCTCTACACACAAAATGAATTTCAATAGTGAGCATGTTTAATGAATGCTGTACAGAACAGGATAACAGAGAATGGTGCGTGAAAACAAGGGGGCAGGTGACATTAAGCAAACATTATGCCGTACTAATGATCTAATGATCCAATGAAAGTCATGTGAGCAGGTGATTGCAGCATTGAAGGGCCACTAATGTGCCATCTGATATTGGTGGCCATTTTAGAGATGTGAAGAAGGCACCCAAGCCGCCCTCCCGTGTCACAAATCCTGCGGGAGAATGCAGAATTAAACAGACTTATATCATCACGCGTTTAAACACAAACAAACACACACATATTACTAGCAAGCACAGGTAGATCACATACATCCATGTTTTCAGCATCATCTCACTAGTTTATTGGTTTATTTTCTTTTTGACTTAGAGGTTTGCCCCTCCAAAGTCTGCATGGTCTAACCAACACTCGCTTCACAAAAAACACACTTTTCCCAATAAGTCTTTAAGAACCTTTAAAAAATCTTTAGGAAATCCTTTCAGAACTTTTCTATCTGCTCCGTACAATGACACATTTCCTATAGTTTTATATGATCATTTGTATTATAATAAATCATTCTTAACCTGCTGCAGCTATTATAAACGTATACCCTATAAAAAACAATAGGTTGTTTTCAGAACACACAGTTTGGTTATAAATAAACCTGGGCTAGGATGTTTTAATCCAAACATGGTTCGATGCAACTCAACACAGGTTAATGTATGACCTAACTGTGTGTTCTGTCCATAATTTAGCCAGCATTTTGTATAGTGGTTGGATCCTAATGGATGCTGGATAATGTTACATTAATTTACAATTGTATGCTCAGAGAAAACAGTGATAAAATGTGACATGAATATAAGAAAATATCACTTTCAAGATCATTTCTCAGAATAAATATTGAACAGGTTGAAATATCATATTGACTGATTCAACCAGACATTCACGAACAAAGACTTTTTGAGAATTTTCAAATGAATGCTCAGTGTTTTGATCAGAGATGTGTTCCTTACCATCACCAATTTAAGTTTAATCAACAGTGAAAGGCTGATCATAGTAAAGTAAAATCATGTAAGATTTAAACCACAGATGACAGTAGGAAAAACCTGACTGGAGTAAAAGAGGATGGAAGAGCAAGAGACGCCGCGCACCGAGCCATGTAAACTCACCGAGAATTCAGGAGGGAACTGCTTCAGCCATTCCATCAAAATATCCTCAATCTCATCCCCATCTGGGAGCACACCAAAGTCTATGTCTTGTAGAAATTGGTGCAAATCTAATTCTTCAGGGCTGTTGTAAATAAAAACACTACACTCTTAATGTCAGCTGTGAAGAATAAAGGTAACATTCAATGCAGCCATTGTCTTTGCGACTATTTATTTACACATATTCAGACCGATGTGTTTAAAGGACAAGGTGTCGAAGCGTACCGGGTACAATCACTTCCTTTATTTAAAGAAATAAACAAGCAAACAAGCAAACAAACAGTTAAATACTATGCTTTGCTCAAACTAAGCGACTGGTCTACATTGTTCAGATGTTTTGTTCAGGTGCTTTAGTACAAAAGAAAAACAATATTATTATCAAAATATTTATTTTAATGTCTTCATACATAAATACACGGGCAACACTTTACAATACGTTTGTTCATTTGTTAACATTAGTTAATGCACCGAGCAGCAGATTTTTACAGCATTTATTCATCTTGTTTATTGTTTGTTCATGTTGGCGCATTAACTAATGTCACTTTCCTGTTGAAATGCACCAAGATGAATAAATGCTGCAGAAGTGTCATGCACTAATGTAAACAAATGCACCCTTCTTGTAAAATGTTCCTAATACATGTTTTAAAGGACACATAGTGTAAGTGACTTGCAGCAGGAGCTGTACATACAGGGAACTTTTGTTTAAAAAGCGCTACAAGTAGGCGAGCCGCCGTCCTTTGCCTCTATATCTCTGTCTATACCTTTTGCCCAGGACTGCGGCCAGATACTTCTTTACAGCCATTTGCTTCCGATAGCGACTGTAGCTGTCCGTGAAAACCCCGTCCGAGTGGCGCTTGGACAGCGGCTCGTCGTTCTCTATCGTGTTTCCTCTGCGCAAAGAAAGACAAACGCCAAAGCGCATTGCGTTAGAAACATCAGACCATTTCACTTGAGTAAAAGTCACAGTTGTGCATGCAAACCCGAGTTCACTGTGCGGAAAGTTTGAATTACAGGTCGTTGCCACAAGGTGCGTTCTTGCGTTGTTTTGCGCATTTTGGCGTCTTTTACGCATGCGTCAGAAGGACGCCTGTGCCTGGTCGCGTTTTGGAAACGTGGCGGAAGTTGTTGTTGGCTACTAGGTTAGTTCATGCGTTCTACACTCTTTAAAGAAATCTGCTGATTTGTGATGCCATAGAAAACCCATTTTTGTCTAAAATGGTTTTAGAGTACCTTGTACTGTTCACAATTGGTTCTTTAGAGTATAAAAAGGTAAGAAAGAAATGGTTCTTTTAGGAATCTTTAACAGAATGCTTCTATAGTGTCGCTGTGAAGAACCATTAAAAGCACATGTATTTATTTTCTATTATTTATTTTAATAAGTGTGTAACTTTGAACGCAAGAACGCGCCCTGCGCGTAAACGCCATTGTTTTACATATTAATAACCTGAACTCACATGCAGAGATTTGCTGTCCACAGCACATACAAACGAGTGGAAATATAATCATAATAATTGATTTACTTTTAATAAATGTATTTATTTAAGAGCTAGAATAGCTAGAAGTAATACTGGTTAAGAAGTGACCGTGCACGACAGAAAATGAGTTTATGCTGATGTTCTTACCCCACGCGTTTTGCCATCAGTGCATGCAGGTATTTCCTTGCAGATAACTGACCGAGCGCTTTCCTGTACGCTTTATTAAACATCCCGTCTGCGTGCCTTTCCATTCTGGGTGATACAGAAAATAGCCTTTGAGTCCATGCATTTAAAACTTCATTTAATATCATCTAAAAAACGCAATTGTCTGTGGATAACACACAGCAATGCTACAAACTCTTACGGCGCAGAGGGTCCCGTTTCGGGAATGAGAGAGAGTTCTAGTATTCACCTTTTCGAAGGAGGATAATATAACGTGTATGTGTCGTCAGTAACTGATGGAGAGCTTGCAAAAGAAATCTGGTCCCTGTCAAAGGTTAGATCCGGTAATGAGTTGCCGTCCTCGAACCCCGCCGTCTCCATTCTGCAACGAGACATGGAGTTATTTTATCCAGAAGAGTCCCAGATTGCAATGGTACAGATCTAACTCCAAATGTTTAAAACACTTAACGCAAAGCAATGCTTTTGAAAATAAAAGTTATGTTTGTTCTTAATCAAGCAAATAAAACTGCGTTACAAAGCATTTGATTTGTTATAATCGATGTTACGTAATCTACTGTTAAAATGTTTTATTCATGGCACGGATTAAAGTAAAGATAAAACGAAAATTAAATAATTGTCTTGCAATGTCTTATTATTTTTGTACAAAAATATTTGTGTGCATTGCCAACAAAACAGATATCTCTGATCAAACATCTGTAAAGTAAAAGCCAGCCAAATAGACGCCAAGGGCGCACGGGCATGTGTCCAAATGACTATGTGTGGCTGTAGGTGAGACCGATCTTACCTGACATTTGGATAGCTGAGAGGAGAACATACGCTGCAGTGCACGAGGAGTCCGTAAATAAAGAAAGCAAGAGTCGTTTTGCTGCTTGTCATCATTCTGCAGGAGAAATGCGTAAATGAATAGACCATATAATTGATTGGAAACCATCGTGAAGTAAAGCAGATCATCATAACTTTATTTTGACCTGTAATGTATTTTATTTTCAAAAAATATAAAAAAAATACTGTATTTCTCCCCACAGTTGCATCGACCTTCTATAATCTTTTAACTGCAGCAGCAGGTGTCTCTGAGATCTGTCCCTTGCGCAATTACGAGTTTGCCAAATTATTATGCGTTTTAGAAAAAGCACAACTACTCCCAACTATTTATCTCACTATAAATATTCGTATATTGAAACTGGTTCACAGGAAAATCGCAAGTCGTTTCTTTAAAAGAGTTGATGATGACAGTGCATGACATACCTTCAGCAGCGCACGGATGCTGTCCAGTGGAGACTGCGATCCAGAAGAACGAGATCAAATCTCAAGCTCGGTTTCTCTCTCTCTCTCTCTCTCTCTCTCTCTCTCTCTCTCTCTCTCTCTCTCAACCTGATCCTTTAACTTTTCTTCGCGTCTTTTTACCCGTGGTGCAACACAACACGCAAAAAGTCTCTTCTCAGATGTGTGTAATGGGAGGAGATCGGATATTACTCGAGCTGGTATCTCTCACGCGTGTTTTATTCTTCAGCCCTTTTGATTCCTCACGTTGGGCATCACGTCGACGTCATAGTCTCTTACTATGGAGAAAACGCTGTACTTTTCCTTTCCCGAGTCATAAAGTTTATTTTTGGACTCCGGGAAAAAAGGAAATCTCAGGTGTATGCAAATATTTGTCCGGAAGTCAGTTGGGGTTATCTCGTTGGTCATTAGTTGGTTTTCATAATTCATTTTTTTAAACACTATTATTTCCTCATAAATAAATACTTATATATTATCAGAACATTAAATTGATTTAGAATGCAATGGTGTGTAGCAGGAAATGAAATTAGTGTAAGAAAATTGATTAGGTTTTCACACGCAAGTCATAAAATAAGTGATTTAAGGAAAATGCACATGCCAATGCAAATTTCAGAAGTGAAAGTTTAAATAAATGTTCATGTTATGTCATAAGTTATGTCATGTTTTATGCATTCTCGGTGTGTAGATGAAAACTTTACTGAATGAATGAATCACCCTGCGCACCAGAGACGCGCACTTTGACGTCATGTGACGCGCTCCAAAAGTCCATTGATGAGACTGAATGTGACGCACTACCTCATTTAATAAATAAACTCTCTTTACAACAATGAGATGACGTGCGCCACCAGGTGTTTAAGAATGGAAAGCGCAAGTATGCAATATTAGAAACTTCATTATAATAATATATATTTATTATGTAACATTTGATCAATGGTTGTTCCAAACTAGTTTTAGTTTGGATATCACAGTATATATATATATATATATATATATATATATATATACTGTATAAACTGTATATTGTATAGTGTAACCCTCATACAACCTTTCTGCATTTTTACATTTTCAAATAAACATCATTTAGTATGATTTAAAATCAATTTGAATTGTGAAGACTGCTGTCTGGTCTCCACAATGAAGGTGGTTAAGACTTTTACCATCATTGTGGAGAGTTTGATTTGTGACTAAAAAACAAATTAAACTTGCACGTTTGTATTTTATTATAGTCAGTCTTTGCTTAAAAAGCACAGAAATATGTTCTTGTTGTTTTATCAGTCAGTTTCTAGAAGTCTCACCCTGAGATTTTTAAATAACAATATTAAAGGAGTTCACATCTAATTTGTCTTTATTATTCAGTCCAAATCATCCAGATAAAAATGGTTTTATTACTTAAAGTTTTAAATATATTTGCACAATTAAATTTTAGTCCACAAAAGTAATTGAGAATGTTATCATACACCTTCAGATCAAAAGATTTGTAAGCTCAAAAGAACAATTTTACTAAAACTTTTGAATAGTAGTACATCTGTCTGTCTGTCTGTCTGTCTATCTTCAGTATTTGTCCATCTACTGTATGTCTCTTTTATAATCAATTATTTATTGCAGATACTTACAATAAGATACATATCATGAAAGTAGTAATTATGAAACACAGGGAAACTTAACAGCTTGGCTGGGATGTAACATGCACACAAAAAGAAAAAAGAAACAATATAACTAGGTTCTGCAAACTGCCCAGAAATCTCTCAAGAGAGATACTAAAACAATGAAGCTTTATTTAATAATGTCAAAATTCTGCTGTTGCTCCACAGAGATCTGTGGTCAGCTCTAACACACACACACATGGATATATACAGACCATAATTAAGAGTTGAATGCAATAGTGAGTCATAAACTGACCACTTCTGTCCGCTGCAATAACCCGTGTTTGCATTTTGAACAATGGCCTATTTTAGCATATGCTTCTGTTTGCAATGTCTTAATTTGTCCTAGAGTGTGTGTGTGTCTATGTACCAAGTTTTCTTTATGAGATCAATGTGTCATTTATATCATCTGTGAATGTGGTTAACATGCTATAATATGCGAGTTAGCTCAAAAGACTAAAGCAATATCATTGTTTCGTATTGCAATAAATTTAAATGACATCCTCATTATCTTAGTTTCTCACACTTAAATATTAAAGTTTTTCAATGTTTTTTTTCCCTATCAAGAACCATTATTTCTGTATAGGGCTCTTAAGGGTGTTATATGGTTCTGTATAAGTTCTTCAGGACAGTTAATTAATTTGTAGATGATATAAAGATCAAGTAAAAGTAGTCTAGTTCTTTTTGGCTTGTTATTTTTTAAAGTGAATTATCATTTACAAAAACATTACTGTATTAGACTATTTAACTACAGAAGCCAGAATAAACACAGACTTTCATCTGACATGTGACATTCAAATTTGGGAATGAAACTAAATCACTGTCATCATTGTGATATTGACTCTTTTCTCTGTCTGTCTTTTGTCTCTCTGTGTGGTGTGTGTTCTTGCTCCCTCTAGGGGTAGAATGTGATAAACAAAATGGAACAGATCACCAAACTTGAAAGGTATTGTTTTACTTTTTGTGGCAAAAATGCAAACTACAGCATATCTGGAATATGGGTTTTATATAAATGTTGCTCCTCTGTTATTTTATACATCATAAGCTTTGCGCATGTGTTGTGTGACGTTTTTCCAAGTCTCCTTTAGTTTTACATTTTTTCCCAAAGATGAACTTCAGTTTACATTCCAAACTATACAACATGCATACAAAATTCATAATACATCATACTACATTCATAATACAAAAAGTGTGACCAAATGTAGCTACAAGGACTTTTTTGATGAGAATTGTGAAGAAATACATTCTTTTAATTATTATTATTGCCATATTTAATTAACTATTCTCACGTCATTGTACTTCTAAAACATTTTATTCCATTGTTCTTCACTGTTTATTGATTTTACGGCCCGTTATACAACTGGATATTCTACACTCTTGAGAAGCTAATAGAAAGATAATAAACACCACATGTGTGTGCATGTTGCGAAACTCTTAAAATTTAGTTTTCTGCTGCACAAACAGTTTACAGCTAAACACGCTCAACACTCACAGAGAAACCAGAGAGACTTTTACAGCTTCACATGGACACAAAGATTATTATGGGACTGGAATTATTATTTTGCTTTTTCAGGTAGGATTTTATTTCTTATAATAGTGTTTGGTTAGACATTATACAGATTTTTAGAAAAAGATGCTTTAAAAATTTTTGGCGAAATAGTTTCATAAAGAACCTTTAACATTTGAAGAACCTTTCTGTTTCACAAAAGGGTGGCAAAGGGTTCTTTAGATTATGAAAAAGGTAAGAAAGAAATGAAAAGAGAAGTATCTTATTCTTATTTAGAAATCCACCAATACTGAGTATTACAAATATGTTCCTTGAATGTTTAAGGTGCAGTAAATGGATATTAGCCATTCTGTAATTTTACCAGTCTTAGACTGAATTAGACACACCCACTTTTTCTGAAACCCCACCCTCTGGAAATGATTGACAGGCTGTGAGCAGCTCAAGACATTCTTAAAGACTAAACAAAGATTATGGTGACTATTTATTGTAATTTTATAAAGTGCTTCATCACAGTTTAAATATAGTTTGCTGTAAACAACAGTTTTATTTTAAAATATATATTATTATTTAGCATAATAATTTTAATGTCATAATAATGTGTATAACATTCATCGATTGAGGTTTAATCATTCAGAAGGTGTTAAATTGAATTGAATTGTGTTTGTTCAGGTACTTTTGTGTGGATTTACGGAGGAGTTGTCATGCACACCTGGCTTTGATTCAGAGCTGGTCCTGTTTAAAGTGCACAGAGAACATCTTTACAGAGGAAAAAGACTGGGAAAAAGTAAGCTGTGCTCACAATCCTCTTTAAATAACAACCAAACATTTTCTTCTTCTATTTTACACATTTTAAGTTGTGACACATATTTACTTTTTTTTTTAATTAAATGATATGGTACTTCATTTATTTTTACAAAAATATTATGTGTCCTTTTCTGGCAGTAACGTTCAATACCTGCGATGGAAGATCGAGAACACTCTTTCAGTCCGCCGACAAGCGGTTTGATGTGAAAACGGATGGAACTGTAATGGTGAAGAGACAGGTCACTCTTCATGAGGGTCATAAGGAGTTTGCTGTAAACGCGTGGGACTCGAGAGGCAGAAAGCACACAGTGTTTGTCCGAGTTGAACGTGCTCACCATCATGAGGATCATCACATGGATACTGTGCTGAACACAACTCCACAGGTACACATAAGTTTCGTGGGAACAGGTCTTGTGTTCTTTTTTAAAGACAAAATTACACCCGTGTCATTTGTATTTTCATGACATGTGTTGTTTTTTGTTCTTTGGAGGATTCAATAAACTATGTTGTAAAGTCTAGATTAAGTTAATAGCTGTGGTTTGGAACACGAGATACATTAGCATATACCAGTTTAGGGTGGTCAAGCTGGTTTTTGGAACATGGCGACTGATTGACCAGTTCGGATCAGCAAAAAATCTAGAAAAAAAAATCTAGTAAAACCAGCCAGCAAACTGAAGAATGTGTTGAGGAGCATTACATTTAGTTTAAAGCAGATCTGCATAATAGTTGAATCATTTTTGTCTTCCAGATGGAATCATCTTCTGATGTTCAGATTGTGAAGTTTCCAAGGCCTTCAGAAGGTCTAAGGAGAGCAAAGAGAGGTTGGGTTATTCCACCTTTCAATGAACCTGAGAACAGCAAAGGTCCTTTCCCAAAAAAGCTTTCACAGGTGATTTGACATCATCAAAAATGAGTTTTGACAATAAAACAGATTTGTGTGTTATTGACTGCATCTTTCTGTGTTTAGATCATGTCAGATTTTACTGCTGAGACTGTGATGACATACAGTATCACAGGTGAAGGGGCAGATCAGCCACCTCTGGGCATTTTCAAATGTGATAAATATACAGGGACTATTTCAGTGACGCAACCCCTCGACAGAGAGAAAAAAGCTTTTTATAAAGTAAGTTATTTTATTCATGCTCGGATGTTTACAGACCAGATACACTACATTAAAACATTTTACATTTAAAGTTCTTTGAAAGTTGTCATGTTGTACTTGCAGACATTTAATTTAACACTTGCTCATGTCTTCAGCTTGTAGCTTATGCCATCGAAGAAGGTGGAATTGTAAAAGAGAAGCCAATGGAAGTCATTATCAATGTGATTGATCAGAATGATAATAAGCCTGTGTTTACCCAAAATATTTTTAATGGAACTGTTCCTGATGCTGCTCCAGTAGGTAAGTGTATTATGTAAATGAATAATAGTTTTTAACTGTGAAGGTGTCATATACGTTTTTAGGGTCATTGAGTTGACTTTTTAAATCAATGTGATTTAATACCTCCCTAACGCAATCGGATTACTGATCACATCCCTCAGAAACAGCTAAAAGCACACCTCTTCCATGAACACCTGACATCACTTCTTCGTAGTATTGTTGCTACTTTTGATGTGTGGATTTATTGTCTCCTACTATTTGTAAGTCGGATAAAAGCTTTGGCTAAATGCCTAAATGTAAAATCAAATAAAAACTAACATGAATAATGGCAATTAAATTTAGAAACCTTGGAAGCAAATGTATGTTTTAATATGTTTGTCAAAAGGTAAATTTTTTGATTACTCATGACAGCTTTAAAAATAAATAACAGCTCCACTAGCAACGGCATTTTAAAATGTCACTTCTATTCCTCAATCTCTGAAGATTACGAGTTAATGACGGTCACAGCCACCGATGCAGATGATCCAAATACTGACAATGGTGATGTCAGATACACAATTATCAGCCAAGATCCACCAGAACCAAAACCAAATATGTTTGAAATCAACACTGTAACTGGAGGGATTCGTGTGATCAATATAGGCCTGGATAGAGAGGTGTGAAATGATTTAATGTTTGATGACTGTATCTTAAAGTGCTGGAGAATTCATGAAGGAGAATCTTACATGTGAACATCTTCTCTTTCAGAAATGGTCCAAATATACTTTACTAATTCAAGCTGCAGACATGCAAGGAGAAGGTTTGGCAACGACCGGAACTGCTGTTATTTTAGTCTCTGACAGCAATGATAACGCACCTCAATTTGAGCAAACCACGGTAGTGTGCCTTTATCTAAAACTGATTCGCTTTGCTTGTTATAACAAACTATTATGTATGAAGCTAGCCATACAATATTCTCTCTCTACAATAAATCTTTTTTGTTTTTAGTATACAGTATCTGTCCCAGAGAATAAAGTCGGGGTTGAAGTGGCCAAGCTCACAGTTACTGATGGAGATGAACCTGGATCACCTGCCTGGTCAACAAAGTATAAGATTGTTAATGGTGACGAAGGAGGATTTTTTAATGTCAGTACTGGTCCCAGTCAGCTAGAGGGAATCATCACCACTGTGAAGGTACAAAATGCTCTTTATAATGTTGACAGAACAGCTGGTTATAAAGATTCAAAAATGTCAACTTGTATTCTTGTCTTTTGCATTTAGCCGCTGGACTTTGAGAATACCAATCAGTTCATTCTGTCTGTGATCGTTGAAAATGATGATCCGTTTGTCGGCTCTTTGCCCACATCCACTGCCACAGTCACTGTTAATGTGGAGGACGATGAACCAGAATAAGCAATAAGTTAGAGGACATGTGCATTTGCTATTTGATAATAGCTGAATAAAAAATACTTTTCTATAAACTCCATTTTTTATACTCAACTGAAGTAATGTATACTCCTTAACAGATGATCAGCTGTACTGCTGTCTGTAACACATTTCTGTTACTCTGTTCTGTCCTATTAAAGAATAAATTGCACTGATAACATTCATTTGTGACTCATTTTCTCAGACAGATTTCTATTCATGGTCTCTAGCTTCTGTGGAGTTTGTTCTCTACTTTCATTTTACAGAGAAATGATGCTATTACAGCTGATTTCACCATCTAGCAGGTGTAGCATCTGAAAATAAATGCTTCTAAAAGATTTTTGTTGGCTTTATGGTTCCATAAAGAAATTTTTATATTTCTGTTGCACAAAGCTTCTTTGTATGGAAGAAGGTTCCTCAGACCACAAGTTAAAAAAATACATGGTTCTTTTAAGAACCTTTCACTGAAACGAACTTTGGAACAGCGATGTCGTCTCTGCAAAGACCGTTTTAACAATTATTTTAAAGTGTTTTTCAGAAATATTAGTGTTAAAAGTAGAACTTCAGGCACATGAGCAAAACAGTGAATGACCAATCAGCATCAATGACAGAAAGTATCCGGATAATCAGCATCAAATACTGGAACTACAATTAAGCACAAACTGCAGAGTATTTATTTCATTACTGTATTTATTTTATGCCTCTTTATTGTTTGTAAGGATTTTAGTTTCTGATCTCTTCATACCTTATTGTTTGTATATATCTTGGCATTGATTGCGTTTTTACAACTAGTTGAAACAGGTTTTGTATTTATTATCACTATACAGGATTTGAAGTAACTTGTGAAATTCATACTTGGCTCCTTGAGTAAAACACCTCACAGATAATAATAGATAATAATAACGTATATGTAAACTTTTATCACTAAATTAACAGTTACAAACATAAATGTACAAAAATACAAAACTTCCACCATCTATGAGTCTCCGACCATAAACTTAGCCCACTATAATGTTCATGGAATCACTGCTGTTTGTAGGATGAGCCACTAGATGGCAGTGTTTTAACGTGTTCAAGCAAACCCTTATATAGCATATAAAGTAGTGATATGAGGTGATGTGATCTTGTCAATGTAGAGAGTATCTTGGTCCTAGTATCCAAGTCAGATTATATTTTTAATTTTCCAAATCTCTGTTACTCCTATAAAGCTAATAGTTAAAGTTTTAACACAAACGAAGATATTTTGGGAAATGTCTTGGTGGTTTTAGTCAATAAGGGTCAGTGTTATTTGGTTACCAGCATTCCTTAAAATATCTTTTTTGTGTTCTGCAAAATAAAGGTTTGTAATGACATGAGGATGAATACATGATAAAGTCAAAGTCATTGCTGAACCTAAAGCTTTGAGCAAGATCGTAAAGAAACAAAATGGTAAAGTATATACCTCATCTGCTAACTATCTGACTCCTACATTATACAATACAGAAAAGTCAATAATTTTATCTGTCGACACCAGCAATTACTGATCCAACAAAACAAGTACAGCAGGTGTAGTAAAACACGTCTAGTTGCGGACAGTACCAGCACCAGCACCATGGAGAGCGCCAAGGAAGATGACGTCAGCTGCTACGTAAATGCAGATGCTGGAAATGTGCCCGTATCGCAAAGTAAAATCCTTATCCTGCACAGCAGATTCGAGACGAACAAGTTGTAATGGAGCTCAAAGCACAATTCTCACGATTACTGGGTTTCAAAAAATATAAAAATTCTTTGCTGCCTTAAATTTCTAAGTATAATCAACTTGCCTTTAAAGTCAATTAATCAGTTTTTACATTATTTCAACTCTTTAAACAATTTTAACTTATTTTTACAAGCTATAGCAAATTTAAGACAAATAATTTTCACAGTAAATGTTGACGTGAATACAAGTTGAACTTGTAAAACACACACAACCTTGTAATGCAAATAGAGGGAATATGCTGTGTACTGTTTCTGATTCATTATGTAGTGTTTCTCAAGTGCTACAGTTTTTGCAATATCTTGGGGAGAGGTATCAGACTCAGTGTTGCCAACTATTTTCAATGGAAAGTAGCTAAAGTCTGCTCGAAAAGTCGCTAAATGTCGCTAAGTGACGTCATGTGTAATTTTGCATATTAATGACGTAATCACATCGTATTTGCATTCTGCCTAATGGTGGTACTTTATAACTTTTTTCCCTAATCCGTGCGTATTCCGTGCGTATATATATATATATATATTTATTTATTTATATTTTATATATGTGTATATCTTTAATAAAGTGGTATTTAAATTTATATTATGTGTATATTTTTTTATGTGTATATGAGTTTAATAAGTTTAATGAAGTTTATTGTTGTGTATGAGTAAGTACAATCACGTAACGTTACAGTCTCTCAGAGGTAGCCCAGTAAACGATCTCGGACGAATTCAGAAACTGGAATGAACTAAAGCTGTGCGTTCATTGGGTTTTGGAGAGCCGCACCCATTACTTTAGGGGATGATGATTAGAAAGGAAGAGCAGGATGGAAACACTAAAATGAGCATGTTTGTGTGAAGAACTCTGTATTCGTTTAGTTTATTAAACCTCTGAGAGATTCCCAATCCACCTCCTGTCCTTGACACTCATGATGTACATTATAAAAGCAATCATTGCCTAATCCAGTAACAACTTCTGCTTTTTGTTTTTTAATAAGTGTGTTTTGGTAAACTCTAGACATGTCCAAAGCTAGGACCTGTTTAATTTGATCTCTAGTAATATAAATATTGCATTAAAATGGTACCGAATGATGGCTCTTGCTTGATAACAAGCTAGCTAATATTATAAAATAGCACCGTACAAAGTTGGAAACATTACCGTTAATAAACTGCCCCAAATTCAAGATATGAATTCATACATTTTCATATTTATATTGTACGAATGATGTTCATGAACTCATGAGTGAGTTCAGTAGTTTTCCATATTTTTGACAAACTGTCCTGAGTGTTTTAACAACACCCTTTCGGCCTTCATTTCCTGGTTTTGTATTCGCCTCTTTAAAACTTCCGGTTTCACACATACTTCCTCACAATATTTCCATTTTGTCTTCTTCTCAGTAACTGTCTTTCCTTTAACCAGTAGTCGATACCCATATCTAAATCAGCACGTCTGCCAGTTTTAAATGTGTATATAATCAGTAAAGCTGAGTATCACTCTTTTGTCTTTTATTTGGTTCTCCTGGTGTACTGTAAGAAGCTGTGGTTGCTGCACATTAATCCTGCTACAGAAGACTGTTCAGAAATGCAAAAAATGATTTAACACATATTTAAGTAATATTACATGAGCAATAGTGGTTTTTAGACACAATATAGACAATTAATTAAAAAGAATTATGTATTTTTTATTATATTTATTTGTTTGTAATTGTGTGTAAATTCATGTCTTTCTGAGCTGCTTTAAACAGTCTGAAGTGTAAAGATAGATCCTGTTGAAACTGATTTAAATTGATTGGTAAAAGCCATAGTGTCTTATTTTATATTTAAGGGTATTTTAAGAATTTGGCATGGAAGTTGAAGAAGAATGCTTAAAAATCATCACATAAATATCACAAATAAATCAACAAATGTAATTTAATAAATTATGAAATGTAGGAAGTCAATCTTTTTTCATTATTAACTTATTTTTACTTATAAAATTAAATTATCTTTATTTACTGTTATACAACTGGATATGCCACACCCAGAAAGAGGATCATCAACACATGTGTACTGTATGTATGTCACGAAACTTTTAGTTCCTTCAGAGCAACAGCTGCATGAGCTTAAGATAGACATGAAGACAATGATTATTGTGCGATTTGGAGTTATTATTTTCCTTATTCAGGTAGGATTTTATCTCTCATAATAAATAAATCATGTTCTGAAGAACTTACTAACAAAAGCTTTTACATTAGTTTAAATTGTGTTGTTATTTTAAATAAGTTCACACAATGTTAAAAGAGTGTAACAAGATACTATTGAGTGTTGCAAATGTGTTTATTTTAAAACGTTAAAACTTAAGTTTGGTGGTTAATTTTTTTCATACAATTGTATGGCATAAAAAACTGACTTGACTCTCATATAACCTTTAAAAAACTAAAAAATTGTTCATTTTTATGTAGTGGAAGAAAAAAACTCTTTTTCTCATATTTGCATTTTGTCTAATCTGGTTGTGAAGTTTTCAAAGTCTTCAGCAGGTCTAAAGAGATTTAGAAGAGGTTGGGTTATTCCACCTTTCAATGAACATGAAAATAGCAAAGGTCCTTTCCCAAAACGTCTGGCTGAGGTGAGTGGATATATAGATATGACTGTTGATATATATGAGGCTTGTGTGTTATTGACTTTTTGTCTTTCTGTGTTTAGATCATGTCAGATTTTGCTGCTGAGACTGTAATGACATACAGTATCACAGGTGAAGGGGCAGATCAGCCACCTGTTGGACTTTTCAGATGTGATAAATATACAGGGACTATTTCAGTGATGCAACCCCTCGACAGAGAGAAAAAAGCTTTTTATAAAGTACGCTTTTTTAGACAAATCAAATACACTACATAAAAATGACAACAGATATTTGACACTTAACCTGCCTATACTCACAGATTGTAGTTCATGCTGTTGAAAAAGAAGGAAGCAGACGAGAGAAGCCAATGGAAGTCATTATCAATGTGATTGACCAAAACGATAATAGGCCTGTGTTTACTCAAAATCCTTTCAACGGACGTGTTTCTGAAACCGCTCCAAAAGGTTGATGGTGTTTCTTTTTAAAATACACTTTTACCTGAACTACAGCTCTTGTAAGTGCCATCTGTTTTTTTCTAAAGATTACAAGTTCATGACGGTCACAGCCACCGATGCAGATGATCCGAATACTGACAACGGTGATATCAGATACACAATTATCAGCCAAAATCCATCATCACCAAAAGCAAATATGTTTGAAATCAACACTGTAACTGGAGGGATTCGTGTGATCAATACAGGCCTGGATAGAGAGGTGTGAAATGATTTAATGTTTGATGACTGTATCTTAAAGTGCTGGAGAATTCATGAAGGAGAATCTTACATGTGAACATCTTCTCTTTCAGAAATGGTCCAAATATACTTTACTAATTCAAGCTGCAGACATGCAAGGAGAAGGTTTGGCAACGACCGGAACTGCTGTTATTTTAGTCTCTGACAGCAATGATAACGCACCTCAATTTAAGAAAACCACGGTAGCGTACCTTTATCTAAAACTGATTCGCTGTGCTGATTTTGCATTGTTATAACAAACCGTTTGTAGATTAAGCTAGCCATACAATATTCTCTCTCTACAATAAATCTTTTTTGTTTTTAGTATACAGTATCTGTCCCAGAGAATAAAGTCGGGGTTGAAGTGGCCAAGCTCACAGTTACTGATGGAGATGAACCTGGATCACCTGCCTGGTCAACAAAGTATAAGATTGTTAATGGTGACAAAGGAGGATTTTTCAATGTCAGTACTGGTCCCAGTCAGCTAGAGGGAATCATCACCACTGTGAAGGTACAAAATGCTCTTTATAATGTTGACAGAACAGCTGGTTGTGTTGAACTGCTCTAACAAAAATCTTTTTGTCCATACAGCCACTCGACTTTGAGAAAAACAAGAAGTACATTCTGTCTGTGATCGTTGAAAATGATGATCCGTTTGTCGGCTCTTTGCGCACATCCACTGCCACAGTCACTGTTAATGTGGAGGATGTGAACGAGCCTCCAGAGTTTAATCCAAAGGAGAAGATCATTAGGATACCTGAAGATACAGCTATTAATACTGATTTACCTGCTTATACAGCCACCGATCCAGACACTGGAAGATCACAAAAGTTATCGTAAGAAGTGTTTTATTTTTTTTAATTAAAAGTTTCTTGTCGTCAATTTCCTTTTCTAGTCTTCTTTCCAATTTTCTGCATATTTGGATTCTTTCAGGTATAAAATGGGCAGTGATCCTAATGCCTGGCTCAGTGTTGTTAGAGAAACTGGAGTGATTAAAGTCAAGGGTGTTCTGGACAGAGAATCTGTCCCAAACGGCAGATTCAAAACCCTTATTCTGGCTATAGATGATGGTAATTTGTGTTACTGTTGTTGGAGGGTTGATGTAGTTTCTTTTCTCTAATATGTTTGTACTTGTGTGCAGATCCCACAGCTCCAGCGACTGGCACAGGAACCCTGATCATTGAGCTGAAGGATGTGAATGACAACGCACCCTCTATTATTCAAAGAGAAATGAAGATCTGTAATCGGGAAGCACCTCCGTTCCTCCTCTCCATCACTGATAAAGATGAACATCCTTTTGCTGGTCCCTTCAGTGTTGATACTCAAGGAGAAACCAAGAAACACTGGACTGCCAGAATGAATGAATCATGTAAGAACTGAGTGGCATGTTAAAAGAAATCAGCTGGAATTTTTATTCTTTTGTAAATGACGTGTTTGTTCTGATGGTTGTAATGTGTCTGTTTCAGCCACCGGCATTGAGCTGATGCTGAAGACGACACTGGATGCTGGAATCTACAACGTTGTCCTGAGAGTTTCTGATCAGGGTGGGTTGTCTCAGGACAGCTCAATTAATGCTACCGTGTGTAACTGTATGGGAGACACTGTTGCATGCAGTGATACGACAGTAATTTGGATAAGTAAAGTCAGTTTTTTTGCTTTTTGTTTTATTTTACATTTAGCATTTCATATTTTGTCTGGTTGTTAAAAACAATGATCACGTCCATTGCTACGGTGACTGTTAATGTGGAGAATGATGAACAAAAGTAAGAAAAGCTGTTGGATTAAATTAGAAGATGTCAGAGACTGTATGTCATTGGTGAGATGATGGATTTGATTTTAGCCAGACTTACAAACATGCTCATACTCTGTGTTATATTCCATTATAATCACTATTTTAAACATTTCTCTTTTTGTAATGCATTTGCAATTTAATAATAGTTTGTTATACTATGATAGAAATGCTCCTGCTTAATAAAAATATGTAAATGTATTTTCTTTTCTAAAACTTAACAGAAGTATTGTATACTCTTCAACAGAGCAGCTGTCTGTAACACTTTCTGTTGCTCTGTTGAGTCCTATTAAGCAATAAAGTGAATTACTAAAACACTTTGAATTTCAGGTTTGATTACAACATTTTTTATTTTTAAGTGTTTTTCAGCATTATCAATGTTCAACACAGAACAGAGTTCAACAAGGGCATTACATAATGCATCTTGTCCTTTATCATTCGTCTTTTCAAACACAAATTGCAGATGTTTGTTTCCTTATCTAAAATGTTTATCTATTCTCAGGATTATTTATGTAAACTTTTCATCACTAAATTTACAGTTACAAATAAAAAGGTACAAATTTACTAAACTATCTTGTTTTTAACAATAACCTTAATGTAATGTTCTTTGAATCACTGTTGTTTGAGCCACTAGATGGCAGTGTTATATAGCGTGTCTAATGGTGCTTTCCAGAAAACACTTCATTTCACCTGACAAAATGCAATGTTTCATACTTTTGCTACATTTTATAATTTATTAACCCCAACTTTTTTTTACACTTTTTTACAGCTTTTTTTTTTTTTACCAATTTTTAAGTGTTTTTCAGCATTATCAATGTTCAACACAGAACAGAGTTCAACTTCAGGCACATGAGCAAAGGAAGAGCAGTGAATGACCAATCAACATCAAGGGCATTACATAATGCATCTTGTCCTTTATCATTCGTCTTTTCAAACACAAATTGCAGATGTTTGTTTCCTTATCTAAAATGTTTATCTATTCTCAGGATTATATATGTAAACTTCATTAAATTTATAGTTACAAATAAAAAGGTATAAATTTACAAAACTATCTTGTTTTTAACAATAAACGTACTGTAATGTTCTTTGGATCACTGCTTTTTACATAGGAGACACATATAAAAATGATTTTGTTGTCCTCTGTATTTAGTATTTCAAATTCTGTCTGTGATTAACTGAAGACTGTCACTGTCAATGTGACGGATTATGATCAAGAATACAAAAATAACTGATGTTTTCTGACAGAAGATGGATTTGATTGATCAGCCTGTTTAGATTGTGATAAAAATGCTTCCTTTTTAATACTCACTCAAGTATTGTGTATACAGATGATCAGCTGTAGTGCTGTCTGTAACACATTTCTGTTACTCTGTTCTGTCCTATTAAAGAATAAAGTGATTTCTAATCATGGTCTCTAGCTTCTGTGAAGTTTGTTCTCTACTTTCATTTTACAGAGAAATTATGCTATTACAGCTGATTTACACCAACCTACAGATGTAACATCTATAGCTTTAAAAATAAAGGTTCTTGTTGTGCTGTGAACCTTTTTAAGGATTTAAAGAGTTTGTAGCATTGAAGAATGTATCCTATAGCTTTCTATTCTCTGTAAAGATTACCTTATTGTTTGTGCTTATTCAGAATTGACTGTTTTGGTTAAAACTGGTTTTGTAGTTGTTTAGAACTTTAGAACACTGTTAAAAAAAAGGAAATACAAAAAGTGTAAAGACATAACCACATCCTTTATGGGTGAGAACTGTGATAGACAAGCGCCTTGAGAATCAACATCATCAGCATCTTTAACTAGCTATCTGTCAAGTTCTTATGACAATCACAGAAGGTACAGAAAATAAAATGCTTTGTGTCCTGCCTGTTGCAAGTATAACTTAATTTTTAAACACATTAAAAATTAAGAAATAAAAATAAATCTCCTATTGTAGTAAACATACACACGCAGATATATAATATTTGAACACCACCAGATGTCAGTATTTTCTGTCTAAACACATGACATCCTGGTTAACTCCTGTTTCCTAAATTTCTCTATTCATATCAATATGTTTCTTACTGCACTAGAATGGTCTTACCTGGATTAAGCATAACAAATAAACATTTTGATTAGTCTATGAAGAGTGACATGAATTACATTTACATTTATTTATATAGCAGATGCCTTTTTCCAAAGCAACTTACAAATGACCTGATACATAAATCAGATATAAGGCATGCAATATGCTATGAAACACAATATTCCAAGCACAGTAATTTACAATTAAGAATCTTGAGAACACCCACATCCCAAAAAATTTCTCTCTCTATATTTAATAAGCTTTGATGTTTACCGGTTCAGAAATTAGGCAACACAACACAAGAATTATATTCCACATCATTACATGTTGAAACACGCTGTGCAGTGATACTGCTTGTACTTTCTTGTGCTAAATCACTTTTGTGTTTTACTATTATTTAATGATAAATATTTTCCAACCTCTACATTTCTGTAGCAATATATAGCAAACAAACTAGCAGAGAGTATTTTTAAGATGAGGTCTTTTCATCAAAGAGTAAGTGCTGTAATGAAAGCAGCCCGTCAGAAGGGTCCGAGGAACCTCCTTCAGCACAATGACACTCCATTGTTTCTTTCAACCTGCCTGAGCTTGAAAAACCTGTTTATAGATGAAGACTGATAACACACCTCACATACCTCACACAGTTTCTGCTTTCGGTTACCGTCAACATACTGCTGTTCACTACAAACGGCTACTGTGCAAACAGTCCTAAAGCCATAATACAGCTCATTAATGATTAAAGACAACTGGGCTATCGATTACCATAAAATATATTTTAGCCCTGATATATATGTCTTAAAAAGGATAAAAAATAAGCCCATAACACAATTAAGGGTACTATACAATATATACTGTACACACTATACAAAAATTTACTGAGAAATAGTTTATAAAAATTTAACTGATGTTAATTCCAAAAAATGGAATTGGTGACAAGTTTATATTTTTTTCTACAGACAATTAGGCCAGTTTCCTAATGACATCACCCTCCAGGAAGTGACATCATTTTAAAGGATTAGTATCATTTCATGATGTGATGTTTTGTCACATCAAGTGTGTCACACAAGTACGTGCTTGTTTAAAACTTTTTTCTCGTTTATTTCTCTTTATTTCTGACACTGTTTCTTTTTACTTGTATGCCTTTTACATTTATCTATGTGTATGAGGTCTCAGGTAGGGTATTCATTTACATGTGGATTGGGTCATTGAGACACAGCACTCAATATTGTGTATTAGCAAATCCAGTTTACTGTAATCAGGAGTTAAATGGGGAGGTATAGGGTGTGGTGGGAATGTTAAGATAAAAGTCAAGCTCTGTCTTTAAGGATCTGAGCGTCCTCCCCCATAAACCCTACTGGTGTCTGAGCATGATGCGTTACCTACAAAAGGTTTGTCAGGGAGACTTAAATGAATGCTCAAAATAAATATGCTGTATTACTGGATGACATGGACATTACATTGTACACCAGCATAATGTGCACCACTTAATGTCTTTTATGTTTACCAATCATCATTAAAGTTTTAATTCACTAAGGTGTGATTAAAGTCATTCTCATATTTTTGTATGATGTAAGTATTTATTAAAGTAATTAAAATTGAATATATATATATATCTATTTTAAAGTTTTTAATAACTTATAATTTTACATTTCTTTGTAAAATAAAATGCATAATTTAACATTGTTCTGTATGATTGTTAAAGAGTCTGGGATTCCAAAAAGACCATCTCACTACCTGTAAAGGGGATGTGTTTGTGTGTACAAACTGTGCGACAAATTTATGTGACACAAAATCTGTACAGTGATCTTGAAACAGAAACTGATGACCTGTCTAATAGGGTGACATCATAAATACCGAAGAACCGTCGCCTATATATGTACAGTTTATGCCTGTAAGCTTGTCTTGTGACATCACATCCATTTCCAGTAAAACCTTGTGGAGTCTAATACTTAATCTGAACTTCTCAACTTCTTCCTTATTTGTAAACAGCTCTGTCACTCATACAGTCTGAAAGAGTTTCTTCTCCAAACAGACCAATGTTGACTCAGGGGGAGGGTGTTTCGTTTAAAGAGTCAGCAAGACAACTACATGCCTCCAGCTACGGGGCCTGTTGTGGCCCGGCAGGAGATGGGAGGAGATGCGTTTTTACCTAACAAAGGCCTAGGCGCAACACAAGACCGGTCTTGTCCTGTGGCTGTGAAACCACGGTGCTATCTGACAATTCAGCATTGCAGCTGCTTCCTAAATCGGAATCTTCGAACACGACACCATGAGCAAATATGATACCGAAAGTTCTGCAAGCATAAACATTTCATGCTGGCTAAAAGCCCTTCGGAGATAATGGTGGGCTTTTAAGGCCGCTGGACGTGACTAGTCAATGATAGGGAATTGGAAGAAGATTGTAGCCATATTGACAAAGTTTATTAATGCTCATACCCCATTACCAAATAAGCAACATGCTGTGCATTACAGTGGGTAAAAGCTCTCATAATAGTGCGCAGTTGCGTTTATAATTATTTGTACAGGAAATATTGATTTGACTGAAGCAGTCTGTCTATTGAAGTAGTGTACTTTGAAGTGGATGAGTGGCTTTGCCAGCATAATGCGGAACTGGTTTCTCCAAGTCGAGATAAGCCACCATCCCCCATGCTTTTCTACAGCGCCTCGCCCAGCTTTAAACACTTAACAAACATCTCCAAACCTGTTTGTAAAAACCACATAACAGAAATCTCAGCATCCTTCATCATGAAAACATATGGAATATTAGTTTTCTGGAAAATGGCAGTTATAGTTACAAATCTATACGCTGACAACGGTTAAATGGATTATACTTGCAAACTGAGGTTTTAAATAATGAATCCCATTTAGAAGATTAAGAAGTGGAACGGACGATCTTTCTGACAAAGCGCAGAAGCAGTTTGAACAGATAAAGCGGCAGGCGAAGTTAAGTGTCTTTTTGAACAACAACATTTCTGAGTAATAATTAACTCAGACCTCCATTACTGACCTTGTGAACGTGGGTGTGTACTGCATTACCAGTGTCATGATTTCACATGGGAATCTGTTTTAAAGCTGGTCTGAACAAAACCAGTGACACACTCAGTCAACAAATGTTATGATTCAGCTGTGAGATGTTTTGCGTTTTTATCATGTAATACAAAATGGTTTATCTAATTTTTAGGATGATAAAAAAATGAATATGAATTTGACAGTAGTCACCCTATTTTGACAGAATGCATTCCAGCTGGCATGGACTTCAAAACCCAATGGCCCATGATATTTAGAATGATGGAAGCAAAGAAATTCAAAGTTTACATATCAAGGTCAGAAACTTTTATAGTTACCCAGAAACACAATGTAATCTAGCTTACAATCCTAAAACATTTAGTTATTTTCTAGGTTTAGACTGTAGATACTATTCAAGACCAGAAGTCACAAGTCACAAACGCCCCAAGCACAGTGAGACTTTATTTTCAAGATTAGAATTTGTTGCAACAAACATTTGTATATTATGTCTGATCACAGTCAAAACAGATATCTATATACCGTTTCAATGTCACGGACAGACACCGAGAACACTGGCGTGTTCGATTTGCAACGATATGAGGCAAACAGTGTAAACACCAAGTCTCCTCTTGTAGCAACATTATGACACACACTCATAAGTGCATGTAAGTCAGTCTGGGAATGGTATGCAGGCCTTGATCATATTCTGCTCAGTACGTATAATGTTTTCTCCAGCAGTATTTGTCCTCTGGGGTTTATCTACATGCTCAGATAAGCAGACACCAAACAAATGATTAACTAAATATTTCTGTCTTTTTTCCTGGGTGGCTGGATCAACTTCAACAACTGTGCACACTGGGTAAAAACTGTAGTTTTTCATTTAACTTTAGCTGACTTTTAAAACTTATGTAAATCTTGGCGATTAAGTGGTTAATGCATTAACATTGTGGCCAACAAAGTGTGCACAACATTTTAAGTTATTAAGATCAATTGTTATAAATATGAAGACAGTTTTAAGTCATTTAAAGCAATCTGCATCCTAACCATTCCTCTATGTTGTATGCATTATTTACATGTTTAATGCAGTTAACCACAACATCTACTGCAATGGACTGGGTTTTGTGGGAAATATATGTCTTTTGCTCTTTGCATGTCTGCCTGTATGTTGTTTCTTAAAGTGCCAGAATCATTAATGTAACAGAGAGAATTTTGAGATGAGAAACATCTATTTTCTGGTCTCTTTTTTATACTATAAAAGTTGTCATCATGCTACAAAGTCATGCAGTTGTGTCATGAGAATAATACTTCTGGAACTACAAAGAGAGAAATTAGGAAGAAACATTAAAGCCAACACGAATGGAAGGACAGATAACAGCAGATAACAGTTCTCGATTTCTCCACGGATGAGGAACACAATGTGTTCTTTTGTACGGGTTGTGGTATCCTAAAGGTCAGCTGAATAACATTCATATTTTGGAGCTCTTAGAGAAGAATCAAATGCACTTAGACAGAATACAGTTTAATGACCTAACATCAAAAGACATTTATTCTGCTAAACAGGTAAGATAAAAAAAATTGGAAAGAGTTTTGTTTATATTGGGGTAAATGTGCCCACTTATAAAATGTGAATGTACTTGTTTAATATATTTTTTGCTGTTTATTTTTTAGTGGTATTTAGCTTACATGTTGAAAACATGTTGTAAAACTGGGCATTCATACCCACTTTTTCCTGACAAACAGTGATAATGTAGAGTTTAATATCTTGGATAGAAAAAAACAGTGAAGTAAAGAGAAAAGATCCACAGGCTAAAGCTTTACAAAATAACAAAAATAGCAATGACATTTTATCAATAGTGTTGTGATCACGTTGAAAACTCATGACCAGACTCAGCGTGTGAATCCCTGAGGCGTCTGAACCGTTAAACAGAAGGGGGTGTTGGTCATGGTATTTCCTTGCCCACAGTTAGTTATGTTTAATCTGTTAAATAAATATTAACCTAAATTAATTTATTGACCTAAATGGACTATATTAAGGTCTATAATACAAAACAAAGAAGCACTGCAGACATTGTGTAGGCAGGTCATTTCTGTGGTAATGTGAGGGGGGGCTGATGACTCTTCAGTGACCAATCAGAATTAGAAGAAGCAATAGTGATGTAATGAGTAAGCTACTGTGGAACATGTGAAATAAAAATGACTGAAAGCAAACCAAACATGTCTCTAACTAAAGAATTTAACTTAAAATAGCTACACTGTGATTCTCTTATAATATGATTAAAATGAATGACAAAGCATTAGTAAAAACAACTACAAAATACAATATACCTCTTACAAAGATTAACCATGTTTTTACTACAATAACCATGGCTAAACTACAGTATTGTAACTATGTTGGAAGATGTTAAATAGAAATGACTAAAAACTAACCAAACATGTCTCTGACTTTATTTAGCTATGATGTGATTCGTATAATCTGATTAAAATGAATGACAAAGAATTATACAGTCCTTACAAAGATAAACCATGTATAGTATTTAAATTATTTTGGAAGATGTGAAATAGATATTACCGAAAACTAATTAAACATGTCTCTGACTGAAGAATATATCTTAAAATAACTACATGGTGAAACTTATAATGTGATTCAAATGAATTACAAAGAACTAGTTAAAACAATTACAATAGCACAGTACAGCCCCAGTACAAAGATTACCCATGTTTTTACTACAGTAACCATAGCTTAACTATATGGTATTATGGTATAGAAAAATCATGTTAACCACAAATTCACCATAGTCTCACTACAGGAAAATTGTTAAACCATATTTGTGCTAAAAATGTGTTTATACAAACCTGCCATGTTTAGTACACCTTTACAATAATTCACTTTCATAAAGGAGAATATTGTTAGTTTTGCACAAGTATTTCTTTTCACATCCATCACTACATCATAATCACTCTGACCACTGGAGTGTGTGTGTATGTGTGTGTGTGTGTGTGTGTGTGTGTGTGTGTGTGTGTGTGTGTGGTGGGAGGCATGAAAGGCGTTCTTCAGTACAGCAATATGCGCAAACAGCAGCAGTTTTCATAGAGTCGAGCAGTCTGACAGAAGCTGTCTGGACTGTGTTGAGAAAACCAGTTTACCCATTAAACCTGAGGAATTGTTACCAAACAAACCCAGCATATCACCTGCATTACAAGTGCGACTTGAATGACCATATTTGGTAAGTTGGTAATTACCGGATGGGCGAGGTCACCTGTCTGCGTCAGATCCGAAACTACCTGCTGCAGTTCATTTCCTCAGTCTGCTCGTGGTGAGGAAACAGCTGAGACGGACTTTAAACATCTTGAATAAAACGCTGAAGGAGTTTTATTTCCAGGCTTTCACCTTTATCGAATGGAGCCTGTGAGGACTGTACGGTTAGGGGTTATTATTTTCCTTTGGCAGGTAAGATTTTGCAGCGTCGTCGATTTGTGTGGCAAAAGCGCTGGAGCGGTTTCGACGAAGAAGTTTTTGGGTTCGCTCCTAAAGTTTATATTTTGTTATTTAGGTACTTTCGTGTGGATTTGCGGAGGAGTCGCCATGTACACCTGGCTTTGATTCACATTTATTTGTGTTTAAAGTGCACAGGGAACACCTTCACAGAGGAAAAAGACTGGGATCAGGTAAGACGCTCTTTAAAAAAAAACGTTGAAACACGTATTTGACAGTATAAATAACAGTTTAGATATTAATTGCAAGTAACGCATATTTGATTAAAGTTTTTATTAAATCAGGTCTTGCCTCGGCCATTTTGGATCCTTGCGCGCGTCCTCTAAAGTTCAAACGCGTAACCGTCGTGACGTTACGTATTAAACTACTACATGTTTTAATTCGCGCTTGTGTTTCTTTGTTTGTGATGCATATAATGTTTTGTTGCAACATCAACAAAGAGTTGTGGTATATTGATCTTACTTTAATCTGGGTGAAATAAACTCATCTTTAATAAAGGATCAAAGTGTTCAATGGGTCTCTGCAGGTGTTTTCATGTTAATGGTTCATTCAGATGGATTAACTCGGCCATATTGCTCTCATTGTGTGTGTCTGTGAGTTTCCGTGGGTGTGGAATACGAGCCAAAACCCTATAATGCCTCAAAGAGGAACTTGTTTGAGGATTTTCACTGAATTCCTGTGATTGAGAGATTAAAATTGAACTTTCATACACCGTCTGTGTCGTCGTTTACTCTCGTCCTGTAATCCATAGGCTGTTTTTTGTATTATGTGCTAAAGTTTACATCGTCTCTTTAATTCATTGTCTCATGTTGGACAAGTTGTGTCATGAATAAATACTAGTTCAGGAAGGTGCTTCCCATAAACAGAGTCATGCCAGTCAAAGTGCAGTTTCACTTTCATCATTTATCCCTTTATGATCATATCCCACAAGACTAAACCTTTATTATTCAGTTTATTTGATCCAGAAAGCCTCAAAATGACAAATGTCAATGGATAAATTAAAGGGATAAGTTACTCCATTTTGTAAATGATAGTTTGGCCAATAATGGTGCAGTAATGTACTGGTGAGTAATTTCATCTCATTTTAATAAACCGTTTTTTCCCCCTTTGTTTCTGATTCCAGTTGATCCATATTTTTTCCCAGCACAGCGAGTGCCCTGCTAATGGTCTTTATTTATAAGAGTTAATGGGTTCAACCACTTCCTCTGCACAGACTGCTAATGTTGGTCATTGAAATGCATGTGTAAAAGGAGTGTTGAGTGTCTATACACTTAGTTTTTGTAAAAACGCAGAATTTGCAAATCAGAGAGGAGTCTCATAAGCAAAACTAAATGTATATTATAAATCTATATAATAGATATAATATAATTTATAATTGGAGTCAACATTTTCTGTCCTAACTTTGTGCCTATTATGTCTTTTTCTGGCAGTAACGTTCAATACCTGCGATGGAAGATCGAGAACACTCTTTCAGTCCGCCGACAAGCGGTTTGATGTGAAAACGGATGGAACTGTAACGGTGAAGAGACAGGTCACTCTTCATGAGGGTCATAAGGAGTTTGCTGTAAACGCGTGGGACTCGAGAGGCAGAAAGCACACAGTGTTTGTCCGAGTTGAACGTGCTCACCATCATGAGGATCATCACATGGATACTGTGCTGAACACAACTCTACAGGTACACACACATTTCTGTAGTGAACCACAGGCTGTACAAGCCTGACCTCTCCTGGGTGTTTTGGGATATTTAACTTGTGTATTTGCTATGGGTTAGGGATGGTAATTTGTCAAAAACAGGTTCCCTTCAAAAAAAAATTACTAGGTGCTTTTTCTTTACAACTAAATCAATTAGGCGTGAATAAATCCTTCTCTTTGTATTCAATTGCCCTGCTAGTTACATGCCAGAACAAACAACACAGTGTAACCAGTGCAGTCCAACTGAATTAATAATTCCTATTAACCTTTTACAGTGAATTTAAAAGACTTCTATTTGCTACTTTATCAAGACAAATCTATTTTGAACTCAAGATTTCTGTACAAAGGTCTATAATACTATGATTCTGTCATTCAGGGATCGATTGGGTCAATGCATGTCAGACTACTGGACAGTCAATATAGTTCTGCCCTTTAATTAAAAATGATGTGTAACGATAAATCATTTGTAATAAACGCTGTAATATTCCATAAATCATTGTCAGGTTTGATGTCAAGGTTTCTGTAGCATTTCAACCAAAGTGGTACATACCATCAAAATGTTTTTGTCTTCCAGATGGAACCATCTTCAGACATTCAGATTGTGAAGTTTCCAAGGCCTTCAGAAGGTCTAAGGAGAGCAAAGAGAGGTTGGGTTATTCCACCTTTCAATGAACCCGAGAACAGCAAAGGTCCTTTCCCAAAAAAGCTTTCACAGGTGATTTGACATCATCAAAAATGAGTTTTGACAATAAAACAGATTTGTGTGTTATTGACTGCATCTTTCTGTGTTTAGATCATGTCAGATTTTACTGCTGAGACTGTGATGACATACAGTATCACAGGTGAAGGGGCAGATCAGCCACCTCTGGGCATTTTCAAATGTGATAAATATACAGGGACTATTTTAGTGACGCAACCCCTCGACAGAGAGAAAAAAGCTTTTTATAAAGTAAGTTATTTTAAGATTTAAACCTCTTTCATAACTCATGATGTCATAATATAGAAGCCCAAACATAGGAAGTCTGTACATTCTTATCTCCCTGTACATTCTTTCAACTCAAACGTCCTAAACATGTAAATGTGTATTTATTTAAGGTTGGAAATTTTTCTTGAATATGAAATAATGAGCAAGTTTTTTTTCCCCACTATACTGCTTATACACCTGTACACACACCATAACAATTTCTATAAATCACGTTTTTCTGCCTGAAAAAACAAACATTGCAAACAATGTACATGCATCATAAACAAATCAAGTGCAACCAATATGCTGCAAACTGGGTGACGTAATTGACGCCCTCTTTCTGTTGGGCTGCTTAAACGCTAACAGTGGCTTCACCTTCTGTTGCTTGTTTAGTGTTCTACACACACACTCCAGTCATATTTATTATATAATGCATATATAATAGATATTCAAGACTTAACATGCTCATGTCTTCAGCTTGTAGCTTATGCCGTTGGAGAAGGTGGAATCGTAAAAGAGAAGCCAATGGAAGTCATTATCAATGTGATTGATCAGAATGATAATAAGCCTGTGTTTACCCAAAATCCTTTCAACGGACGTGTTCCTGAAGCCGCTCCAAAAGGTTGGTGGGGTTTCTTTTTTTTATATACACTTTTACCTGGAATGATTTATGGGAACACGAGCTCATCTGATTTGTCTTTTCTTTAAAGATTATGACTTCATGACGGTCACAGCCACCGATGCAGATGATCCGAATACTGACAATGGTGATGTCAGATACACAATTATCAGCCAAGATCCACCAGAACCAAAACCAAATATGTTTGAAATCAACACTGTAACTGGAGGGATTCGTGTGATCAATATAGGCCTGGATAGAGAGGTGTGAAATGATTTAATGTTTGATGACTGTATCTTAAAGTGCTGGAGAATTCATGAAGGAGAATCTTACATGTGAACATCTTCTCTTTCAGAAATGGTCCAAATATACTTTACTAATTCAAGCTGCAGACATGCAAGGAGAAGGTTTGGCAACGACCGGAACTGCTGTTATTTTAGTCTCTGACAGCAATGATAACGCACCTCAATTTGAGCAAACCACGGTAGTGTGCCTTTATCTAAAACTGATTCATTTTGCATTGTTATAACAAACCGTTTGTAGATTAAGCTAGCCATACAATATTCTCTCTCTACAATAAATCTTTTTTGTTTTTAGTATACAGTATCTGTCCCAGAGAATAAAGTCGGGGTTGAAGTGGCCAAGCTCACGGTTACTGATGGAGATGAACCTGGATCACCTGCCTGGTCAACAAAGTATAAGATTGTTAATGGTGACAAAGGAGGATTTTTCAATGTCAGTACTGGTCCCAGTCAGCTAGAGGGAATCATCACCACTGTGAAGGTACAAAATGCTCTTTATAATGTTGACAGAACAGCTGGTTGTGTTGAACTGCTCTAACAAAAATCTTTTTGTCCATACAGCCACTCGATTTTGAGAAAAACAAGCAGTTCATTCTGTCTGTGATCGTTGAAAATGATGATCCGTTTGTCGGCTCTTTGCCCACATCCACTGCCACAGTCACTGTTAATGTGGAGGATGTGAACGAGCCTCCAGAGTTTAATCCAAAGGAGAAGATCATTAGGATACCTGAAGATACAGCTATTAATACTGATTTACCTGCTTATACAGCCACCGATCCAGACACTGGAAGATCACAAAAGTTATCGTAAGAAGTCTTCAAGTTTTATTTTTATTGATCATGGTTTTGTCAAGCTGACATTGAAAGTTTGTCTTTGCTCATTTCTAATTTTCTGGTCTTTATCTGCTTAATCTGGTTCTTTTCAGGTATAAAATCAGCAATGAACAAAACAGCCCGCTCAGTGTTGTTAAGGAAACTGGAGTGATTAAAGTCAAGGGTGTTCTGGACAGAGAATCTGTCCCAAACGGCAGATTCAAAACCCTTATTCTGGCTATAGATGATGGTAATTTGTGTTACTGTTGTTGGAGGGTTGATGTAGTTGATGGCGATTGTTTCTTTTCTCTTATATGTTTGTACTTGTGTGCAGATCCCACAGCTCCAGCGACTGGCACAGGAACCCTGATCATTGAGCTGGAGGATGTGAATGACAACGCACCCTCTATTATTCAAAGAGAAATGAAGATCTGTAATCGGGAAGCACCTCCGTTCCTCCTCTCCATCACTGATAAAGATGAACATCCTTTTGCTGGTCCCTTCAGTGTTGATACTCAAGGAGATACAAGGAAAAACTGGACTGCCAGAATGAATGAATCATGTAAGAACTGAGTGGCATGTTTAGAGGAACTTTCATAACTCATTCCTAACTGCCATGTTTGTTCTGACTGTTATAATGTGTCTGTTTCAGCCACCGGCATTGAGCTGATGCTGAAGACGACACTGGATGCTGGAATCTACAACGTTGTCCTGAGAGTTTTTGATCAGGGTGGGTTGTATCAGGACAGCTCGATTAAAGCTACCGTGTGTGAGTGCAAGGGAGAGAATGTCGCATGCAACGAGCAGCGGGCAGCAGCGATGCCGCTGTTTGGAGTTCTTGGAATCCTTGGAGCCATCTTGGCACTGTTGTGTATGTATTTCCTTTCCATGCATTTGTAGGATGCATTTTAATTTTGCTGTGAAATGAGTAACAGCTGCCTGTCATTCAGTAAATGTCTCATTGTAGAACCTGCATTATCAGGCACCTTAGAGAATAATGACTGGAATTTAATATTGTTATATGTAGAGCATATAATGTATTCTGAGATGAATTACAGCTACTTGAATGTCTTGTGAGTTTTTTGTAAGTGATTGAATTGTTTCCATTGCAGTGCTTGTTCTTCTTCTGCTGTTGTTCATGAGGAAGAAAAGAAGCACTAAAAAAGAGCCTCTTCTTCCTGAAGATGACATAAGGGACAACATCTATTATTATGATGAGGAAGGTGGTGGTGAAGATGATCAGGTATGGTTTAATGATATTTCTCGTGTTGTATTTTTGGCATTTCTGTGGATGCATTGTGTAGGCTTATAGCTTTGTTACTGTTGCATGAACATGAATGTTTTTGTAATGCTCTGTCCACAAGTGCTTTTAAAAATGTATAGAATTATTGTGTATTACCACAACAAACTGTTAACTTTGTAGTGTTCTGCTGCTTTTTATAATAAATGGCAATATTTTTTCAGGATTATGATTTGAGCGTGCTGCACCGAGGCCTTGATAACAGACCAGAGGTTTTCAGAAATGATGTGGCTCCCACTTTCTTGACTGCACCTCAGTACAAACCCCGACCTGCCAACCCCGAGGAGATTGGCACGTTCATCGATGACGTAAGTAATGGTTAGCTGTATGTTGAAGAAGTCTAGTTCAAAAGTCTTGTTCCAAGTAATCCAATGCATTTTGTTCCTTTGCACCACAGAATCTGAAGGCAGCAGATAATGACCCTACTGCACCTCCCTACGACTCCCTGCTGGTGTTCGATTACGAAGGTGGAGGTTCAGATGCCGGCTCACTGAGCTCTCTTAACTCGTCCAGCTCAGGGAATGACCAGGATTATGACTTCCTCAATGACTGGGGTCCACGCTTCAAGAAGCTGGCGGACATGTATGGAGGTGGTGATGATTAAAACGCTGAGGGTTGTTTTCGCTCTTCTTATTTTTCTCCAGCGTGAGAAGCACGTTGGATGGTTTGAAAAGCGTGAAATATGGGACAATTTTTTTATATAAGATTTTCACTTTGTCTGGTGATTGTACATTCTGTTGAAGTTGGACCTTGAATAATAGCACTGCTGATGCGTCGCCAACTTTAAGAAAAGATTCATTGACTTTCACAAGTGTTTACTTGTCCTAAAAGTAGTCTGGGCAGGAACTTGGCTGAATTTTTTTTTTTAAACAGCTCCCACATAAAGATATATTCTATATTTGCTCAAAGAATGATCTATGGATAAGCTGTAGTACAGCTCAAGAGGTCGGTCCTAAATTTTAAGCCTTTGTATATTTTGTCATGCAGTTAATGATTTTGCTAAATAAACCTGATTTTTTTTTTTGTTACCTTTTTACCACTTCTTTGGCATTAAAGGCTAATCTAAGCATGAATTGTACTGTACATTTTCTTTTTTTGGAGAGCACTGATGAGTTTTTTAATATTTGCAGGCATCCTCTTCTGTCTCGTTTCTTAAGGATGTTGAATTGTTTTTCTTTATAAAGTTGTACGTTTAGGCAATGTTTTAAAAGGATGCATATTTTATTAAACAAATTACATACACTGTGCTTTATCTGCCATTCATGTGACCGAATAACACACACTGGGTTCAAATTTAAGGTATAAAGCAGCTATATGCAGTCTTCTAAACATACAACTTTCACATGTAACTACATTATGGAGACACTAGGTGGTGACTAACTACTAGTGTGTTAAGCTGATAGACTGATATCAGTCTGTCAAACGCACAGATATTGATAACAATTTACCCATTGAAATGCTTGATTGTGAAGTTCAAGCATTCTACAGCAGTGTACAATATAAAGAGCAAAGTAAAGCAGTAATTTAGATAAAACAGACTATTTTATTTAAACCTTGAATTAGGCCCTACCTTTGACAACAAGCTTTACTGGCACCATTTCCACTGTTACAGAAAAGTGAATTGATGATGAATGACAAGAATGCATTTTCAATTAAAAACAGATTTATGCATTAAGATTTTAATGTCTGCTCTTACTTTAACCTTTAGTTTTCCCCTGTTATTATTGTTAATTTAATCAAACTTCATTTCACAAAAGAGAGGCACGTTCTCAAACATTTTAATAGGGCAGCTTTAAATAAATAAACATCATTTTAAAAATGGTAAAACAATACTTCTACTCTCCTTTATATACATTTGGTTTTTCTTAAATGAATTTATCTTTATGAATTTATGAAATGAATTTATCTTTTATTTATTTTAAGTGATTTCTTGCATTTTGACCTATTATATACTAATACTATAAACTAATATTAAAAAGCTTTATCTAAATGCTTCGTCAATTCAATTCGTAAACCAGAACTCGAGATGTGTAAATAGAAAGTTGAGAATTTATTAAAAACTTAAAGACATGCCACATGTTTCATAAAAACTAACTTGCTCTATTTTCATCTTGCTCATGCACCTGTTTTGCTGAGGTATGTGGGGGCACACATGGCTCCGCCCCTTACACTTGTCCTTCACTTCTGATTGGCTCAAGGGGATGTGTATGGTAAGTTTCGTCTAGTCTTGCACCTGACTCTCTCTTCTCTATTCAAAGACAACCTCCAAGCATCAGATATTTATTCAACTCACCATCTCTCGGTTAAAAGACATAACAGAACTGCTCAGAAGCAGAAAACAATTTCAATTAAAAGACTCAAAAGTACAATGCCAAGATCTTTTCTGGTGAAAAAGCACCTTAGCAACAAGAAGCCGGATTATGGTGTGTTGGACTCAAAAAAACATGGTAAGTTATTTTCAGACTAAATCAAACTTGTTATTAAAAGTTTAAACTTTTAAGTTACTTGTTAGCTGTCAAATATTTCACTGTTTAAACTGTTCTGTAATAGACGGTTTATTTTGTTATAAACTAACTTGTATCTTCTAGAAGAAACTTTGTCTTTGTTTATTATTATTAATAAAAAATATATATAGAACTGTTAATATATAAAAACATTAGGCTTAGACACATTTTATATTATTACTAATAATAAACTTATCTTATATATTATGTCGTTTGTAAAATAATTGTAACAATATGTAAAATAATTACAATTTAATCATTATCTGCAATTATAGTGATAAATGAATATTATATATATTATGTTAACTATAATATAATGTATAATATGACCAAACATAAATTTGCTCAATTGTGTCCAACCACAGCATATGGAAATAGTACTAACATTAAAGTTCATTAGAGTATTAACAGAGTTTTAAGTAAATATTTATATGGGTGTAAAAGGGATCATGTATGTTGAGATGCTGTGACCTGGTCACTACACAATTTTGTAACTTTTTAATGACTTTTTAATGTAGTTTTGTAGTTTGTAATTTTTAAATATTGAATAGCAAATATAAAGTCTCCCAATCAGAAGAATCATAAAACTACACATTTTGTTATTAAATGTACGTGAAAGTAGTTTTAGATCTCTAAAATATCACTGTTCAAAATGTCACGTCATTGATATGTGATGGTCATATGTTAAACCGTTGCCTGTTCATGAATAGCTACAAATGTTTTATTTGCTCTAGATAATGATAAAACTATGGAAAAAATGAGAGAAGATCCTCTAAACGTGGCTGCAATTAAGCAGGTGCAAATTCTCTCACAAAGAAAGCGGCTTATTGTTGCCCTGTGCTTTAAGTTTGAAGAGGCTTATTAGAAGAGCTGAAGAGAGATGTATAGAAATGCACAGAGAAGCTTTTTATCCTAAAGCACCCTAAAACACTGTTTCACCTCTAGTCCTATATGTGAACATAGTTCTGTAAACGGCACTTATTTCTAGCTTGTTGACAAAATGTTGAATGCTTTCTCATTTGCAAGTCGCTTTGAATGAAAGCGTCTGCTAAATGAAATGTAATGTAGCCTAAATGTTTTCAGAAGCAGTGTTTTATTTTGTAACACTGCTTTTGAATAAAAAATATTTAGATATATAATTCATGAATGTGTTGTGTAAATGCTTGTTTTTAAAGTAATAATACACATTTGAAATGAACTGCTGTTGATCTAAAAAAAAAAAAAACAATACAAAAAACATTATTAAGTACTATGTTGATAGTCCAGTATATGCACTACATTTCAAGCTTCTACACGGAGGTTTGGAACAACATCAGTTTAAATGATTAAATAATGTACATTTATTTTTTGGATTGATGTGCACTTCGAAAAACCAGTATGTTCATTATTTTATTTTTGGACTTCTATCTAAATCTAGAATTAGCCAACTGAATAAAATCTCCACAGTCAGTATGAAATAATTTTATATAATGAAATAGTTTGTACTGATGGTATTTCTCACATGTCTCCATACAGAGGTGATGCACACAGAATCTTCAAGCTCTAAACTTCAAACGCTTCTTCCCAATCACACCATGTTTCCCGCACCACATCATGTGATCGCAGCACCGAGCATGTCCCTGCGGATGAACCCTTTCAATTCAGGGATGTACCTGCCTGCGCAACACCCGAGCCTGCCTATGGACGGCCCAGTCCTGGCTCTAACTTACCCCATACCAGTAACGCCGAGCACCCTCCAAAACATGCAGCCTGTGCTCCCAACCCTGGAGTTTACAGAGCCGTTCCAGCGTTCCCGCAGAGATTCACAAGAAAAGCTACCAATGTCTCAGTTAGAACCAGGCACCACAAGCAGCGTCCAGGAGCTCCGTGATGGCTGTTTAGACTGCCAGAAAGCTTACTTTACCCTCTCTAGCATGAGCAAACAGAGGAAGCTACACTGCGAGTGGCAATGTCAGAAGTACTTCAGCTGTAAATACTGTGATAAAGAGTATGTGAGCCTCGGAGCGCTAAAGATGCACATCCGCACGCACACGCTGCCGTGTGTTTGTAAGCTCTGCGGAAAGGCCTTCTCCAGGCCATGGCTACTTCAGGGACACATTCGCACACACACAGGTATGTTCAATTTCAGGGTCAATTACATATCTGCTGCTGTTCTCATTTGCATTAAATGTTAAGCTACAAACTTGCAACAAAATCACCATAAAATAATAATTTATATACACCAAAGGGAGAAAGTTATGAATCTGCCAGCCCCTCAACATTACACATGATTTTGTGCCTAAAATTCTCCTTTCATGAAAGAAGGAAAACAACTTTGTAAATGTATAGTGCTATTAGTATACTTCTTTTCAATTTAAAACTGCTACTACTTTAATGTACATGTCAGAAAAACATACTTGTGTTAACTAGTCATGTACTCAAAGTTTGCTACTGTATATAAAAGTACTCTTTTACAAACTAAAAACTTAGTCCCAAGTAGTTACATTTACACTTACAAGTATACTTGTACTAGTACTAACTACATAAAGTATACTTACAAATATACTTGCTTAAATATACGTAACATAATGAACTTGAAGTATACTTCTTATTGTAAGGGTTGGCATAATTTACTATGACTTGGAGAGAGTGAATAATTGATTCCTTTAACAGAGGAATAAAATACCAATTTTCACCTAAACACTTCTAACTTAAGAATTCTAATGAAACAAACTAAACACTATTTTAATTTTACATTGTCTGCAAATACAATGCAAGTCCTAATGTGTGTCTTTTTGTCGTTTTAGGTGAAAAACCTTTCTCCTGTTCACACTGTAGTCGGGCATTTGCTGACCGTTCAAACCTTCGGGCACATCTACAAACACACTCAGAGATCAAGAAATACCAGTGCAGAAACTGCTTTAAGACCTTCTCAAGAATATCACTTCTGTCAAAGCACGAGGAGGCAGGCTGCTGCCCAATGTCTTGATGTTTACTGTGAGAGAGAACTGAATAATCTGATATACAGACCCTTTATAGTAACTGATACTATAAAGCACAAAAAACGCATGTTGTGTGCAACATTAAATATTTTTCAATGAAAAAGTTGCAGTTATACAATTTTGCTGTTTTATTTTAAATGTGATGGATTTTCATGTAAAGATTTTGTAATGAAAAAAATTACAATAAAATAATTAAATATTTTTTCTAATAATAAAATACTTTGTCAAGTATCAATTTATTTGTGAAAGCATTTGAAACGAGTGTCTGCATTAAGACAAAAGTTTTATTTCTCGTGACCTTTTAATCTAAAATTTATGCTTCAATTCTTAAAATTAATTTACAAAACTAAAACGTAAATGTTTTTTTAAGTAAATAAAATAGACTCATAGTGAGTGGCATCGCAAACTCATTTGAATGTGATTTATACTTCTTGTTTGGACTTTTGACATAAACACAGGAGAGTATGTGACAGGTTGCTGAACGTCACATAGCACAGCTCATACAGTATTAATATGTCTATATTAAGGGCAGCTGAGGAAAGGAAAATTCTTTGAGGCTAAATAAAACCACCATGTTTCCCATTTGTAATCATGCATGGAAAAAATGCTTGTATATATATCTGTTTATTGGCAGGTGGATGGAGGCCAGCCGCATGCCGTGATGGTGCCGTGCCAGATCTCCATCAGCAGGGGTCTACAGCTCTGATTTCTTTCATCTGAGAAGCGATCAGACAAACTTACAATCAAAAGAGAAATGGCACTTTTCTCCTATAGATACTCAAACATGTATGTCAGATAGATCTGGATTTAGATTCAGGTTGGAGACAGAGGGATGATTAATGGCTCATATGTGCAAACATACACATTGTTGGTTGATCTAAACATCCATTTAATGTTGTTCCAACATATTCTCAAATTAATTTTTCTCAAATTTAATGAAGGGAATCTGTATTGTTTATGATAATATTTGGCAGACTGGTAATTTTGGGGATGAAACCATTCAACATTACTTAAAGAATAAAAAATAAATAAAAACTGAGGATTTCAAAAGTCATACGGCAAAAATGTTTAGAAATGTCCAAAACTCTCTGACTCTTCAATACACTATGTTGGATTTTTTACCTTATGGATTCTACGGCCTGCTAACCAAAACTACAGGTGCGCAGGCACTTTCAATGCTCAACCCTTAGTAATTTATTATTAACAGGTTCTCTTCCCATTTTCAGGGACAGAGGGCAGAGGTCTGGCTCCGTCTGCAAGTCTCTCTGGTATTTTACTATAGTAATGACACAGTCTGGAATTCCTCAGTTTATCCTGACTGGAGCCGGCATGCCGAACCTTCACCCCAAGCACTAAATATACATCCTCCTCATTCTTAAGCCACAAACTTCTCTGGATCTGCTAAAGAAAAACTACTTTAACCTAACATCCTAACTGTGGATGAACCTGTTAAACTGCATCTCATCAGACTGAGTAAAAACTTTATAAACAAAAGGTTACAATAGCAAATGTGATCTTGATCCCTGTCATGAAGCTCCATGACGTTTCCGTCAGCTGATGCTGTTGCCCCTAACTATAACCAGCGTGACTCCACAAAAGAGACGTCCACCAACTCTATAATTATGCTGTAGTCAGGGTGAGGGAGAGTGAGTTTACCCCACACTGCTTCAGACGGGGCAAAAATAGGTTCTGAGGGGCTATTTCTGATCAACTGAAGAACAGGCCAAGCACAGGGGGCGTCTCTGGCAAGAAGAAGTGGAACTCAACAAGTTTCCAATTCCCCTAATCACAATCAGATCTACACCTGTGTCCCAACTTCTGCTGGGAATAATTCCAGAGTCTGACCCATACTTCCACAGCCAATATCCTCCATCCCTCCACAACCCAAATCATTGACTGATTTATTTTATGAATGGCACTAACGGGACAATTTTTATTAGCTTGTGAATTAAAATGTGACAACATTTACACTACATTTTATTCATTTAGCAAATGGTTTTATCCAAAAGGATAATAACTGTGTTGCAGTTGTGATGTAGTGCACATGGACACAACATAGCGGTGAATGAAAAAAACATGTGAGGCAATCTACAGACAAATCAATGGTGTAAAAGGAAATAAATTGCCAAAATTAAAAAATATTATTTTAGCATTTCATGTATGTATTTATATAGTGAATGTATTTATAAAGTGGTTTTACCAATTTTTACATGGTTGCTGCACTGTAACCAAAACCCTGATATATATGATAATAATTATTATTATTATTATTATTAATATTATTATTACTTATTTTTCATTTAAAAAATGTATATAGCATACATATACATATACATATACATATACATATATATATATACACTGTATATATATCACAACTGCAACACAGTTATTATTGTGAATACACAATATTCACAATCAGATTTAAGGCCCTGAATGTGTGCCCAAGCTCTTAAACATGGATTCATCACAGGAACATATTTGAAGCATGATCATACAGCTTATGGACTGCCAGGGATAAACACTTTCTGGGGTATCAATACAAACGTTTGTGGCATAAATATAGAGATTTCTGTTTATAATAAGCACACAACAACTTCACTGCATAGTGGCACACTATTACGATCCTCACTGCTACTTTTAGACACTGTTAACATAAAGTTGATCTATATATAGTCTATCAAGCGGATGCTGTCCGGCCAGAGGAAGATATTTTTACAAGAGACCTCAGAGCAGCCACTGAGATTTACAGAATATTTTCCACACCGAGTGTCGGGTGTATATAAATATCAAGCTCCTCCGGGCGGTGGACACACTGTGTATGAGTAATGTGTTGCACTTGTTACTTCAGAAGCACAGATCTGCTCTTCTGGACGGGTTGAGAGTTTGATATCAGTACACTTGTTGTGGAAAATACATCCCCTTGAACAGGTGCAGCAGGGTAACATTTAGAGATCTGTTCCTGTCAGCCAGACACCCATCCCCATATTTTCCACCTTAGAGCTGGACTTGTTTTCCTCTGCAGGTTAATCACCACATTTGCCTTTCACTTCTATGAACTTTAACCTCTGAGGTCATGTTGTGGCACCACTCCAGAGCATTGCATCTCTTTTGTGCTGACACTCAATCTCACAAACGCTTCAGTTTAAATGGGATGTGCCTGATCATTAAATATAACACTGCCAATCTGATTCAATATTAGAACCATATCCAACAAACATTTTATCCCATTATGATGAATTACACTGATATATGAATTAATCATCTGCAAGTGTACCTGTTCTTTTTATAAAATAAGGATTCTGTGAATAAAGTGATATAGTAAAATAACAATTCTGTCATTATTTATAAAGAGGAATGTCTTCATGCAGGACTGAGAGACAATTCACACTCCACGTCTCCTGAAATGGAAATGCCTTTATAAGTTGAATAATATAGCATAAAGTCATACTACTTCTATGATACATCATTGGTGTTTTTTCCTTTTGATATCTTCTGATTAAGAAAAAAAAATGGTTAAAATGCACTAACTGTGTAGGACAAAAGATGTGCAAAGAGACTCTTCAAAAATTTCTTTTAATATATCAGCATACTGAGTGAGAGAACTCTCATGTTTGGGTGAACTATTCCTTTAAGAGAAATAAGTTGTAATTAGCTACAGATAAAGCATCAATAGATCACCAACAGCATGAAGGAGAAGTCTGATCACAAAGACTCAAAAGCAGTCGTAGATAAAAGCTCCAATGAACAACATATTGTGGAAACATGTCCTGCCCTTGTTGGAGCACAGTGGGTCATTGCAGGTGACCCCTCACACTTTATAACAAAGCTTGATGAAGACACTTAACGGTGCGACAGCCCAGAAGATGTGTGTCTTTAATGAGCATCGAACATTACAACACCTGCTCCTGAACTCTACAGCTACACACATACACAAACTGTATCAACAACAAATCTAGCACAGCAATAAAAATCTGCTCTATAAACATAGCACATCCACAGACATTCTTAGGAGCGATTCAGTCCTTTAGCAAGAATGCCACTAAAGATGTCAGCGGCAGGGATATATTACAGGTCTGCACACTCCACCTGCAGGCTGACGTCTGACAGGCACTGGGCAGGTGCTGATGTTGACTACAGCAGGTTGGATGAGCCCGCATGCTTACTAAGAGACAAACATCACCCTGGAGTTTTAATGTTGTCGCAGACAGGCTCGATGCAGCACCTCTAAAGGCAGGCATCGCCCTGGCAACAAGCAATTGTGTACCGGGGTCTACAGTGGGCTGGGGTCCCCCGTTCTCCAGGAGAAAGAATCCCCCCACAAGAGGAGATTGTTAGATGTCTATTCAGATCTGGTAAAATAGCTGCTCTCCTGTGACTAAAGCCCAAACCATTTGATTTGACCATTTGAGCAAACAGCTGATCTGACCATCCAGAAACTTACAAATAACCACAAGCAATGTTTGGATGTATTATGGACTTTTTATCAAAAAAACTGGGAGCTAAAATGTTAACTGTTGTGTAAATGAAGCTACTTAGGGATAAATTTAGGAACAGTCATAATTTGTTTTAAATAAATGTTTTGAATAATTTTCATTTTAACACATAAATAATAAAAATTAAATAGTTAAACTCACTCATTGTTCAGATCCTCATTTAACAATTCATAATATTGTACTATGGCAAAAATTTATTTTATATTAGAACAAAAAGAAAAAGATTAAATCTGATAGTTTAATAAAAATTAACCCCTCATGGATGTGTAACGACACAGCAAAAGCACAGGCCCGGCAGCCACTAGTGATGGAAACACCTGTTGGATAAATCTACAGTCTCTGTCCAAAGACGGTGAAGTATCTGTGAAGTGTTTCGAGAGTTCTGACGCCCCCTGTCTGAGACAACACATCCCAGCTTCAGTCCTGAAACAATAATGTAAGAGAGTAGCTGAAAGCCTGAAGACAAACCCTCAGGAAAACTGTTTGCAAACGTAGGCAAAATTAAGCAAGTCTCCATTTCTTTTTATCAGAATCTACTTGCTGACCAGAAGAAACAACTGAGATCTCAAACACTTCAGAGCACACATAAGATCTCATAGAACCATAAGCCACTCGCATCTGTGTTTTTCCCAACAATAAATTAAATAGCAATACAATTAAAGTTAAATTACAAAATGTTTCACAAATGAAAGCCAATAAATGTGTGTGTATGTGATTTTAACCAGCTTGATTTGTCTACTCTAAATCCTACAAAACCTGGTATACATGAACAGCATTGACACACATTGCGGGAAAACGCACACAATTTAAGTTTCTATTATTACTATAAATTCATTCTCACAACTGAGACCTGTCAGAGGCTGTTGAAATTAATGTGTTTTCTTGGGTGCTATTATATCCACAAATCATTATTAACAACAAAATATCCACACACAGCCAACAATATTCCGCAATATAACCCAGTGGGTTAAAAGTGCTGTGAGTAAAATGCTCAAAGGTTGCGTGATAAATATTTTTGCTTCTGCTATGTACTTGAAACAAATACAGTATGGTGCATGTTTGACATTATGATGTTTAGTCACATGACACCTTGGTCCAGCTTGACCATGTCAACCAAAATAAAAAAAATGGTTTGAACTTTACATTAAGTAATTAGAAGAAACAAGAATGATGTTTTCTGGAGGAACAGTTCAGAAGTTGAGCTGTTGGTGGTGCTATAGAGTATTAGAAATGAACAGGCTCAAGAACTGGTCATAGTACCTTCTTCAGACTGATGCCTCTGCACCTGTTAACTGCATCTCATCAGACTGAGTAAGAACTGCATAAACAAAAGGTCTTAATAGCAAATGTGATCTTGATCCCTGTCACATGCTGTTGCCCCTAACTATAACCAGAATGACTCCACAAAAGAAACGTCCAACTCTATAATTATGCTGTAGTCAGGGTGAGAGAGCGTGAGTTTACCCCACGCTGCTTTGGACGGGGCAAAAATAGGTTCTGTGGGGCTATTTCTGATCAACTGAAGAACAGGCCAAGAAAGAACGGAACCTCCAACCCGTTTCCAATTTCCTGAATGAGCCTGATACACACTTTTTTACAAAGACACGTGTCTCCACAGAGTTTGACTCACACTTTAGAATTGTTAAACAATTCACCAACCAATTCTGTAAAACAACTCAAATTCACGTCCTTTATATACAGTAGTATTTTGTAGTGTCCAAGAGTGATGTCCAAGGGACATATTGTGGTACAGTATAGTACAAAATAGACAAAACACTAAACTTTTAAGGAATTTACTGGAGGTTTTTTGGCAAAAGCAAACTACATTATATAAGAAATAAGGGTTTTATTGTTAAATAGAACAAGTGCATGGAAAAATAAAAAGCTGGAAAAAAAAATATTCACTACAATTTAATATATTATTATTTGTTGATCCTCTTTTGTAGTAATATTTTGTAGTCATGGGCCTTGACTCAATAGACTTTGTATAAGTGTAACACAACTATACAACGCAAATACAAAGTTTACAAACAATACAAAGTTAATACACCCTAAATAATAAATTTGCTAAGATGTAAATTTTCCAAAAGTAGGACATTACTATTTGCCAGGACTGTAAATTTTTTAGGTTCCACATTTACTATTCAGCTAATCTTTGCTAAAATACATAGAATATAGTTTTATTTCATGCAACTCCACTCAAAGATGACAATGTCACAGGATTACATTGTAAAAATAAAGGATTCTTGATGATCCATTTGGGGTTCTTCACACTGCCACACCAGCGGAACCATCAAGAGGTTCCTTGAGGAACTTCAGAACAGAATTTAAAGTACTTAAAGGATCCCATAAGATTTTGCAAGAACTGCCAAGACTGTTAATGGTTCCTCAGAGAACCACCCTTGAGGTCCTCCTGACGGTTCCGCCGGTGTGACAGTGTGAAGAACCCCAAATGGTTCCTCCAGGATCTTTTTATTTTTCCAGTGTATACTAAACAAACTTCTTTGGCAAACATATGTGGAAATCTTTTTTAAATAAGCTACACTTACACAGTGACACACTATTACAATTCCAGCAGCTAAATTTAGCCACACAAGACACAGCTGACCTATATTTATCCCATCAATAAGATATTAAAGCGGGATCTATTTACAGAGGCATTTACAGAATATTTTCCACACTGAGTGTCGGCTGTATATAAATATCACACAGTAATGTGTTGCACTTGTTACTCCAGAAGCACGACAGAGAGTTTGATAACTGTACACTTGTTGTGGAAAGTACATCCTTCTGAACAGGTGCAGCAACTTTAAACTACACCTATTTTCCTCCACAGATTGGTCTGAGGTCATATTATAGCACTTTTTGTATGTCTTTTGTGCTGGTTCCTTCGCCTTGTCTTAGCACACTGTATGTAATGCTGCATTTTAGACAACTCGAATTTAGGATATTTCCCACCTCAACCTGGAAATAACATCTGGAACTGGGAAATACCACGCAAATGTCTTATCATCATACTGATAGTTCAGATGTCAATATTTGGTGGTTTCAATACTTATGTGAGGTCTCTCTTAAAGTTTTTACAGCATTTATTTATGATTTCATGATTTTTTTATAGTCAGGTAAAGTGCTGTTTTCAGAACTGTCCTCATAAATTAAAATAACTATTTGATGTTCTTTAAAGAGTCATCTCTTCTTCATTTGTTGGGTATTTTTGCTTCTGATTTGTGTGTTTTAATTCACAGAAATCCTACAAAGTATGTTAACACGTGTTGTTTTTTGACACATCAATAACACATGTATCAACAGGGCTTTGGTAAAGTATACAGACAGAAATATAATAGTTTTCAACAAGTATAATTTAACTATAAAGAACACATTTCTTAGTATTTATATCACTTACACTTGAAAAGAGTCGTCTGGTTCATAGTTCTCCGGTATTTTGTCATTTATTCCAGTTTTTAATTTGGCGGTTTCTCAGTTCCGGAAATAGAAATGATGCTGACTGAGAGAAATCTTCTCACTGATGATGTTCGCTTTAAATAAAACACCTACAGTTTGACAAACTTGCCCCACTTTCTTGTCAAAAACAATAAAATTGTTTTCATTTGAAGACATATTTTGTGTTATAAGCAGATAATTCCGGTCCTTGATTATGATTGATTGACTCCATAAACATACACCTGTGACCGCATCACATCAGTATTACTGCGCTGCTGCTGCTGCGGATTTTGCGCTCCGCTTCTGAAGAACTACATTTCTTGGCGGAAGAATAATATTTTCTATTAATATCATAACATAATTTAGTTTCAATTAAGCTTTTAATTTAGTAATACTTTCTGTGTGTTTATTTAAAAAGCTTGTCAATTAAAGTACAAGTCATAAGTTTAAACAATTGACAAAATGTTTCTCTTCTAATCTGAAGGTATATTTTAATGTTTCTTTAATTAACTACTTTTTTATTTATTTACTTTTATTTAAACCCTATTTTTAAAATAAATGGATTTCTTGGAGCAAATAATGAATAAAAATCAGCCAATAGAGTCCAACATAGAAATTTCTTCAGTGATGTTTAAAAAGCTTTTCAGGTTAAGACCTCAAAAAAGTTGGATGATTTTAGAAATTCTAGACAAATATAGCCTTCTATTTATAACATGCATGTATAAGGTAAATAATATTTTATTTTAAAATATAAAAGCAAAACCTTAAGTGTTTGACCAAGTGTACTTCTGCAGTGTATGTAACATACTCTGTTAAGTGTGTAGAGTAGTGAACACTGTGTAGGGACCTTATCAGTGGGAACACATCACATGTATATACAGTAAACATGCCATCCTCCTAAACAAAAACCTAAAAAACCTTAAATTGATTAAGTTGGCCTGCAAGCTGGTTTAGGTGGAGCAAAGCCTCTCCAAAACCCCCATTGTTTTGCTGTTTTGTTGGGTTTCTCAATTTAACAATATTTAGGCTATATGACAGTTTAACACAGTACTGTAAGATTTTCAGTTGTGAGAAGCGTTTACAGTATTTTGGGGATATTTTAAAAATAGGATTTTATACAGTTCATCATTTGTGTCTAGTGCAAAACATTATTACAAAATGTTTGACTAAAAAACAAAAATGCCTTTCACACTGTGATCTGTGTTAAAGAAAGAGTCCATCAAAGATGGGTGCATCTGTGTTTATTTAGGGGAAAAACTGCTACAAATACACTGTGTAAGTATCTTATTAAACCTCAGTCAGTATTACAGCTTCAAAAATGCACACCATCATTAACATCTGAACGCTCAGCATTGTTATTACTGTTATCTCATTATTATTCATATTTGTGAATGCATAATCACATTGAGCACACATACAAATGCCGGCCCTGCAGCCAGTGAATCAGTGATGGAGTCACCCGACCCGACAGCCGGAGATCATGATGCTCGCAGTGAGACTTTGCACATCATACAACTCAACGGTTTCAACCTGTGGTGTAAAGTCCCGTTTCAGGAATCTTTTTAAAAAGTTCCCAGAATTCACAGTCACATCACTGTTGATTACTGAATCCGAAGCGTGCTGATGAATCAAGCGTCCAACATTTATTATTTCAATAAACCAAAGTTTTCAAGATGTCACTGCGGTAAGCTGTACTCCACTAGGTTCTTGTTCATCCATGAGTTTTTTTTTTGATAACTTCATCATATAGACAGACCATCCAGTTTTTTGTCCAAGTTGCTTGGTGGACAGCCGTCGACCAGCGCAAGAAATGTGGAAGTTCTTTATGTTGAACTGTGAACAGTATGCATTGATGTTACAATACAAAAAGAGTGAAAAATATACATTTTAAAGTCATTCTCAAAGGTATTTAGAACCGGAGAGCTGTGAAGTACAATATCAAAAAGTTTCACTTTAAAAAAAAAACCAACCTACTATGCTACAGCTGTGCACATGAATATTGTTTGAGCAAAATATTCAGACAATTCAAAAACATCAAGTAAAAACATGGGGGAACAGAAATCTCATTGTCGTTTTCTACTCTCTACCACTCGATTTAATCAGAACTGACCAATAATCCTCATTATGTCAGAGCAAGACTATAAAATACTGACACCCGTGTCAAACACAGTGGCATCAAAATACAATGAATATATTTCAGCAGGCAATTTTTGTTTGGCAACTACTGAAGCAATAGTTTTGACTGAGTTCAATTAGCCATTATTTTTTGTTGCCTTCATGCTAATACTATTATTATTAATGTCACAGACAAGTTTCTGTTACATTTCTGAACACTGTGAAAAATCATCCATTTGCTGAACACAGAACTACTTTTTCACATAAAGAGGACACAACAAAGTTTTTTGCCTCTTGTAAAACACACCTGGCAATACTAAATAACTGGAACAAAATTCCTACTGGATCATCAAAAGACATTTGAGTTATTTAAAGTGCAATGTTTTTAACATGCTTCTTAATAATAAAAAAATCTAATTTCAACGTGTGCCACAAAAAAATGTGGCAATTCCCTTCAAATCCTGCTGTTTTATATACACCTCTCAAAATACTCAATTAGGGATTTCTGATACTCTGTATGTATAAACTTTAACAATCTCCTAATAAATACCAACAAGGAAATTTCTAAAATATTTCACCCTAAACAATATTAAACGGCCCACAGTTGAGTATAAACATACAGAAACAGACAGACGACATCTAGCAGTGTCCTAACCAGATGCAATACAAAGTTTAAAGCTGTTTAAAGCTCTTAACGTCACAATGGTCGAGCAGAAGTCGTCAGAGCCTTCACGAGTTTTTAACTACACATGATGTGAAGGTTTTTAATGTTGAGTGAGATATTAATGAGATTTCACTCTTTGGTGTTCTCAGTATCACACAAGGAGAAAAAAAACGTATATTTACACAGAAGAGATTTTTACATTAAATCACATCACGCCTGGTTAGGACACAGCGATAATCAGTAAGAACTCTACTATGGCTTTAAGAAAAGCAGACAGGGACGATCACTCTAAACCTGCTAAATGATTAGAAACTGACAGCAAGATTATAATGAAAGTGAATGACTTTGTCACAAAATTCACAAATCTTCCAACCATCCATTCCAACTGAATCTCTCTTGCCATTTCCTCTGCTGAAATCTGACCGAACGAGAACCATCAAACTGAATGATTGTGACACGCTTGATAAAATTATTCACAAAATGGAAATAACCACAATGGCTCTATGAAGACGATTGAAACGAACACTCTCTTATTTAACACAGCTTGTCGACACAGACGCAGAAATAAAAAAGTGAAACGTCTTTAGAAAAAAGCCCGCCATAACTTTTACAGATTTTTTTGTATCCCTAATGATCTTTCACTCTTCCATCATGATTGACTTAAGATAACAATACCCTATTCAAACAGGAAATGATGCACCAGCATCAATCATATATATACCCAGGGTAGATAAATCAGCAAATTAGATTCTTCAAATTCTAAACTAAATGCCTAAATCTATCAAACACCTCCAATCTAACAAGCACCTCCTGATGCGTAATGTAACACTTACAAAGGACAGAAACTGCACATCAGTAGTAGTGAAACAGAAAGAAAGAGGCTATGTTCTTATGTATTTTAGATATGGGAGGGACATATTTAGAGTTTTAATATTTGGGGTCATTGGACTGGGTTTGTTATGCAGATCTGGCAATGCTGCTCACATTAAACACTGACTGTAGTCATCCTAAGCATACATAAAAGTTTGCACAGTATACATACATTATACTCCACAGAAACAGAAATAATATGACAGTAGTTCTGAACATTGCCTTTAAATCTGCATTCTGTATAACCTTTCAACCCCGTCCTCAAGCACTCATCACTGAACATTTTGGATTTGTCTTTTATCTAACACCTGACTTAACTCCTCAGCTCATCAGAAGAGACTTGTTCAGCAATGTTCAGTCCGAGGGCTACAAGACACCGTTATACCTAATGCTGGAAGTTGTGCTGTCACCTAGTGGTCATGTTTAATAACGGCACACTGTTTCACTTCATGTTGTCAAGTTCCCATATTAAGTCATGCTAAAGGGAATGTTTTCATGAGATAAACACACACGAATGCCACCAAAATGTCATGAAGACCAGAGGAAAAACACAAGATATACTGACTATCCAATTTAACAAATCCTGACAGAGAAAAACTGATGTTCTTGTTTGATTTGTGACAAAACTCACCTAACACACCCTCTGCTCTTCAATCTGCCCAAACACTATTGCTAAAAACCTTTATACTTAAACTGAAATAAAAAAAAAAAACTACATAAATAATTGTCCAACGTTTTCCGTCAATTCCCAGATGTGCTTGAATGCAGCACCTGTGAGCGATACTGATCTAGTATACAGTACTGACGGACACATTAAAGGATAAAACAATTCAGCACATATTTAGAAGCTTACGGTCCTATTATTAGTGCACCATTGAAAACGGAAACATTTTCCAAAAATATAATTTTTTAATCTTATCTGACGCTTCATAGAAAATATTACTGTAGCAAGTAAAGAGCAGAGTATGCAGTCCTGTCGGTCAATAATCTGTTATTGAACTACAAAAGAACGACGATACTACGATTCAGACATGTAGAAAACTGACGAGTATTCACAATAAAAAAAGAGAGTTCCAGAAATGATGCTGAAGACGTCTGTCATTCTCTCTGTTCTGTATTGGTATTGCCTAGAGATGACCAAAAGGACAGCCAATTAAACAAACTCATTCCTCGAGTTAGGGACACTTCATCCTAAAAATTTCATGTTGTTTTAAACCCATTAGACTTTCTAATCTAACGCTTTCATTCAAAAAATGTATGACTCTAAATTGAACATATTTAGATTCGATTATGGGCGTCACACAGGTTTAGAGGAGCATGTTCAGTCCAGTTCAGTCCAGTAAACTAACGTGATGCGTCATCACAGGGGTTTTCTGTGCAATCTGTCCATGTTTGAATACAGAGAAATAAGGAAGAACAAAAGCAAGCATGGTGAATCGATTTCTTTCTTTTCTGCCTATTTCCATACACGTTTGAATGCTTCTGATAGTTATGAGAATGATAACAAGCAGAAGCCCCTCCCACTACAGCACAGGAAGTGACACGTCTGCTGAAGTGTTATGCGGAGCTACTTGAAGATCTAGAGGGGGTGTAGCTCAGAAATACAGAGCAGAAGAGAGGTAGAGTGAGAGGAGGAATGAAGAAAACAGACAGATGAAAGCTGAGCGTTCACACGTCTGAGTTTGTGGATGTCACGTCACGCTCAGCTCTCGGACAGTGAAAGGGTCAGAGCGGCCTGAAGCGCTGCTTCTTCATCGATACTGTAATCCTGCAAAACACACATAGACACAAAAGTGTAAAAGGGAGAATCTCATCTGTCAAGAACAAGGAAAGACATTATTCCGACATTATTTTCATAACACTTAAGCAACCCCCAACTCGATAACTACAGCATCGAGTTTAATAATGCAAATCAAGGATGTAGGAATGTAAAGTATAATCTCTCCATCTCCTCACCACAAATGTGTCATAGGAGAACTTGTGCCGGTGAAGAAGATGCTGGAGAAAGTTGGAGCTCTTGTAGCTCGGGTCGCCCCAGGGCATCGCAGAACATACTGGACAAACCTACAGCACAACCCACAACAACATGAAAAGCTCTTTACCTGTCTACCTGATTCACTGAAGGATTGATGGATGCTTGATACTCACCACTTTGTTTGGGTCATTGCGATGGTTTTCCATACAGTGCTTCACCAGTTCCTGCTGGTCCAGGTTACGAGCACCGCAGTACGGACACACAAATGTGGAGCGGTTTGGAATATTGCTGTTGATGGGAGAAAAGTAGGGATATTATTAATAATATTTTATTAATAAAAGTCGCTTTGGATAAAAGCGTCAGCTAAATGCCTAAATGTAAATGTAAATAAATCCATAGCCCCCTGGGGGAAAATGAAGGTACTGCACATATATAACGTATTAATAGGTCTGTAAATGTAAATTCTGTGTTTGTACATGTGGTTTATATTTTCTACAGCTTTCTTATGTAAGGCTGAACAAAACAGACTCTTAAATACGTAATCTTAAATAAAAAAATCACTTGTTTTAACCACCGTTAAACATTTAGATTCACATTACAATGTAAATGCATTTCTGTAGAAAATACAGTGGCAGGATGAATCCAGGACATGCAGAGAATCTCAAAGCAGTTCATTAAGAAACTAGGTCAAGGCTTGTTTAGCATAATGCAATAATGTTTATTAATGTTATTAATGAAAGTTATTATACAATGCTGCACTGCAAACACATCTGTGAATAATGCAAATGTTCATGTAACGATCCAAGAACCTTCTGTTCACATACAAAATACTGTATAAAAGGTTAAAACAGAATATTCATTTACAGTGAGTACAGTATCCGTAACACTTTACAATACGTTTGAATTCGTTAACTATTAGTTAATGCATTAGCTAACATGAACTAACAATGAACAAAACTTATTAAACGTTTTGTAATCTTTGTGAATGTTAATTTCAGCATTTTCTAATGCATTCGTAAAGTTAAAAGTTGTATCTGTTAACGGTAGTTAATGCACCATGAACTAACATAAATAACTGCATTAACTAACATTAACAAAGATGAATAAATGCTGAAAAACTACTTTGTTTATTGTTAGTTTAAGTTAACTAATGCATTAACTAACGTTAACTAATACAACCTTATTGTAAAACTTATTGAGAAAATAAATGAGGTTTTTACTTCCACAACTGTAATGCTGCAAAAGAAAATAAATAATGGGTGTTATGAAAAGCCACTTTGAGTACATTTGATGGATAAGCCTTTATAAAGAGAAAAAACCATATATAAATCCACAAATAAACGTCTGTAAAGTCTGAGGATAAATGTATTTGAGAGGAAGCAGATCTCTGACCGGCAGGTGAACATCAGTCATGCAGTGTTAATACCCTGAACAATGTTTGCTCAGTTTTTTATATTTGATTTGTGAAGGCCCATCTTTAAACAGCAGGATATTTAAACACCTCGAGACATCTCTGGCTTACTAAATGAGGCTGTGAGTCTGATCAGACAGCATCAACAGGAAGGAATCTGATTGTGTAACATCCTCTCTATCAAAATCAACTTATGAAAGAAGCATAAATATATCTTTAGTTGACTATAATAAGCCATAATCCTTTGCATGAGATGCAGAAGTTAATTGTAGAAATACTGAATAAAATAAAAAGAGTTTGTTCAACACTGCTTATTTTACAAATTTCTGTTTTTAACCACACTTTACAATCGTGATTTTTTTCAGTCCTCTCCTCCAATCATCCAGCTTCATTCTGCTATGTAACTATTACACAAAGCATCTGGGGTTTGCATGACTTGCATGAGTCTACAACCTTCTGTGTTGTTACCACAACGACTGCGATAAACAGCCATGATGCAAAAGCCCTCTGCATATACATCAGAATACATCAACATGCTGCGCTTTGAAGTGCTAATGAATTCTTACCCATCTCTTCCTCCTGTGCTTCAAAGGAACCGTGACATACACACGCACACACACACACAACTGGACTTTTATCAGCCTGTCTGTACATCTTCCAGCTGTCAAACATGAGTTTGACATCTCCAGATCTGAGTATATCTTCAGCACTAGTGCTCAGGTCTAAAGAGAAGAACGCGCCTCTAGAGAATGAAACACGTCCTGGATCCATATAATTTTACTCTGACTGTTGCTTCAGAACGCAGAGAGTTTTAGAAAGCCACGAGTCATAAGACTGCGTTTGACTTCAGTCATGTGGGACTGGATGCTCTTCAGGGGAACTTGTCCTAACCAGCAGTTAGAAATTATTTCATTGAATTATAATAGATGTGATTTTTGCTTCAAACCCTTTAGCATTATGATTCAAAAAGACCTGGGGCTGATGATATTTACCTAGGAATGGGTTGTGAGGTTGGAACCACTGGCATAAACTTTGGGCAATTGGCCATCTGTTCCTGAACCTTTGTGCAAGACGAGATGTGTGACCTCATTTTGACCAGTGTGACCTGAAGATCACAAGAGAAAAATTTGTTAGTTAGTAGTTAAAATTAGTGTGATTAGTTCATTAACACACTAATTAAACTTCTATCAGACTCCCACAGTTAACAAATCTCAAAAATATCAGAGAACATATCAAAGTATGTGATAGTCATGAAAATATCTGTCCTAATATTTGTAAGTCGCTTTGGATAAAAGCGTCAGCTAAATGACTAAATGTAAATGTAAAATAATCTAGTAAATATACAATAAAAGTTTCTAGTTATCATTAAATGTTTTATCTTTGAATTGAAATCAAACTGATCTTTGTAAGCATTATCTTTATAAAACAAAATCATGAACAAAAAATACTTTTATAATTACTTTATAAATGATAATTATATAGATATATTACATCTTTAATATAAATTTTAGATAATATATAAAAAGTAATATAATTATATATACCACATATATTAATATAAAATATTTATTGTACTGTAATATATAAAATATAATAATCCGGTATCTGCTTAAACTGCAGGTTATTTTTGCAATAAAGTGGCAGAATTGGTTAATAAGTCTAACTAACTTAAAAAATCTAGAAAAATCTTGTTTCTGTGGAAGTTCAAATAAATGTAAAGATACTAGTTCAAGTGTAAAATACAAACACAATCCTTCAGTGAAGTCATCATTCTAAAAAAGGATGTATTATTTATTATCACGATTTTTGTGCTGTGCTGTTTAACACATTATCTGTCATGTTGTGTATAAATATATAAATAAAAGGGATAACACAAATTGAGTTGAAAGTAACACAAAATGTGCTGTCCTAACTAGACACATCTTTGTTGTTGTTTATAACAGCAGTACTTCACATCAGGTTTGTTATTCTTTACCATTTAATTTACCAATACTGTCAGTGTGGTTTACAAGTCATGTTGTGATGAAACATGTTCACAGACACATTGTGTTTGTTTATTGTGTGATTTGCTGAAATCACCTTTTTGCTGCAGCCCCTGCACGGAGCTTTATATGAAGAGAGCTGTTTCTCCACGCTGGAGGATTTGTCCACTTTCTTTGGATCAAAGGGCATGCGGCAGAGAGGACAGAGAGGTGACGTGACCTGCAGACATGGCTGGAGACAGTCGCCACAGAAACTGTCAACACACACATGAACAAACACATCAGGGATGATGTTAACCTTGCAGATAAAAAATCTTAATTTCTAGCAGAAACTGAATTATACATCTGCAAACTTCTGTCAATTCATGCTAGCGTGAGTCAGCACAGAATCTCAATACGTGGAAACATCAGGGAGAAAAGGGTGGTGAAGTTGCAGTGGCAGATCTGTCACCCTTTGACAGATGAGACGAGACTTTATAGAGCCGCAGGGGCAATGAATCATTCTGGGTTTTTACGCCAGACTTACGGCATGGTTTATAGCCCTGTTGTATCCAGGGCCAAGAGAAAGTCCCTCCATCAGCATCTACAGTCACCGACTCACAGAAGAACTCATGACAAGGTCGATGGCTCGTGGATTTTAGGAGACGTGTAATGCCATAATTAAACATCTCTATGAGTTTTGCTCACGTACACAGGAAACAAAATGCCACACCATGCAGAAACTACACAACTACAACTTTTGCACTGAATGTGCATTCACATGATATCAAGATATCTATGAGTAAAATATGTTTATTGAGTAAGAACATAAATGTATTCAACTAATGGCATGGGTGAGACCTTCTTTTCTTCAGTCTTAAATCTGGCATGTCATGTTATGGTTTTATTAACCAGAAGTGGATATGCCACATCAATGCTATCATTAAGTGCTTTAATATTTGCAAATCTAAACGGAGTTATATTTTTCCATTATTTCTATTTACTAATGTACAAATGGGTTTATTAATCCAATAAAGCAAAATTATTCAACCAAATAAATAAAAAAACATGTCTTGTGAGTGAGAATATTTCTCTGAGAGTGTATTATTAAGTTCTGCTTTTCTGATGTACTGAAGTTTAGCAGATATAATAAAATCAAGCAGTTGCTGATGATGAATTAGGCTCATCCCATCTGCCTTTTCTTTCTCTACAATCGCTGTGTTTTAGGGCTTAAAGCGGAGCAGGATGGCTGTTCTCCTCCTTCATGAGAATACAAGATCTTCATCTCTTCAACACAATGTTCCTGACATGTGAATCTTACACAGGGTTTCCACAAAACAGTGCTATGTAACAGTATGAACGATTATTGTGGGTGGGATTCAATGGCTTTTAGAAAACATTAGCATGTAGTATGTGTCCTGAGCCCAAAATAATTGTGTACATGCAGTTCTGTATAATAATCAGGTGGACAACTACAGCAAATGTGCAGTATTCAAGCAGAACACACTACATGAGACACTTTGCAAACCACTGCGATATGCACATGATATTTCAATAAATGTGATATATTGCACAGCCCTATCCAGAAGGTTATAAGGAAATTACAAAATAATCATATTTATTACTGAGACTGCCCAAACATGGGGATAAGAGTTCTTAACTGACCAACTGGAGAGGGATTTAAGGGTTTTAATCACCACGCTGTCATCAAACAGCTATCACACATACGGTAATAAAACAAGAACATCACAAGAAACATTGTGCTTTCTTCCAAATGCAAATAATAAAAACATGACAGATCAAATGTACACTGTCAGCATGTATGAAAAGGTGTTTTTACTTTAGTAATGATCATCGTTCATCTCTTGCTGTTTTTGGCTTTTGAAGGTTATTGTTTGTGGTTCTTTGCAAACATGAATCGTCATGTTGTCAGCAGTATCATATTTTCCTCTGAAGACAGCAGACATCACCTCCAGATCTTCAACAGTGTAAAGATGAATTCAGATTATAATCTTTTGAATAGATTACAACATTCAGCACCTCTCTAGAATCTCTCTCAGCACAACAGGCGTCTCAGTTTGCCGTGGTAAATAATTCAACAGGCTTTAACTCCAGTGTTGAGTTTGTCACTGAAATGGGAACGTTCAGATCTAGACTCGACTCTACACCAGCCATCTGACACTACACAACACATGCTAAACATCTCTTCTTCTAAACAATAGTAAGAAAATATGATATGAAATTTGGGAAGGACCCAAAGAGATTTTCAGAAGTCAATGAATGGTGGAAATTTGAGGTGATGTGCGAGACACAGACTTTTAAAAACAAACACAACTGTCTGAGTCTTTATTACAACATGTCAGGCATTTAAGTTAAAAACAAACTTCCTCTTTAATGCTTCAATGCTAGAATAAATCACATATAAAAACTTACTAGTAGAAAAAAAGCCATCTACACAGAATACAAAGATGAATTTAAACTCACAGATTCAATAATCCAGTTTTCAGAAATGTCACATTCAAAACAGTAAATAAACACATGAAATTAAAATAAACTAACTATTTGATGTTCTTTAAAGAGTCATCTCTTCTTCATCTGTTGGGTATTATTGCTTCTGGTTTGTGTATTTTAATTCACAGAAATCCTACAAAGTATGTTGACTCTCTCTTTTTTTGTCACATTCATAACACATGAATATTTTTATTTCTTAACATAGATGACTCGTGTATAGACTGATATTTTTCTAATGTCTGAAATCTATAAACAGGGCTTTAGTAAAATATAAATGATTAATATTTATAAGTGATTCAATATATTGGTAACAAATACATTCTGTGGGAATTTATATTTCAAGTTTTGACAGCAAATGTCACGTCCATAACACTGGAATTGACATTGCAATTAAAGGTTAAAGAAGTACATTCATTCACATAAACAATTGAACATTTTGTCATACTTTCTGCATAAAAGAACAAAAGGTCCACATGACTCATGTGCAATATTCAGTTTTACAAAATCAGATCATCAGATCTGTGTGACAAACAGACCTAAATGTTAACATTATTTCTCACATTTAACATGTAAAATTAGATGATCCTTACAAAACCAAAGCAGAAACGTTTATCTTTATAATCTCTTTGTGCCCTTAATAATTCTAAATTAAATCAACAAATATAAAAACAACATGAGAGGGGAAAACAAAGGCTATAAAAGGATAAATCTTCAGGGAAATCCTCCTACTCCCGAGATGAGCCGCAGTGTTGCTCATTCTGTTAAAGTGTTTACATACGAGTGTGGGCAGTTTAGTGCACATCATCAAATCCAACCCACATCATTTATGAGGGAGGTGAAATACACTTCAGTCAATGTGCCATAATCTCACCTGCGTGCGGCCTAGATTTCTAATCTGTACTTTGGCTGATAGCAGGTAGATCAGAAAATGAAAACATGTGATGATTCAGTGACCATTTTACAGTCACACATATGGGAATAAAATGGACCACAGACTCCCTAATACAAGCTATTCTGCATTCTCTGACTAAAACATCACTAATACTAGGATTTCGACTGGTATAACAATAATACTGAATAATAAATCTGAATTGAAGTTATATTATTATTAATCATAACCATATAGTTTGTTTTATTTTCCCTTCACATGCACCACCCACGTTTCTAATCATCACATCTATAGATGATGCTTTACAACTTAACATTGCAATCTGGCATTAAACGATTTGCATCAAACAATCTCAATAAAACAGCCGTGTGAAGGTTACGGTTTCCCTCATCAAACATTCATTTTTCTAAAAGGTCAGGAACCATCCCTGAATGCTCAACATCATCTCCATCCAATAACACATCAGCCAGGTGAAAAGCTTTAATCTTTGATTGGTTAAACAAGATTCACTCTTCACAAAACAAAGTGACACTTTAAAAGCAAATGTCAGAGAAACAAATGACAAATGGTGACAAAAATAAACAACAGCACAAATTAGGGTTTGACGCTAATAATAAACAGATCAGTTGTTTTAGAAAACTTAAAATATAAATTCCCACAGAATGCATTCATTATGAAAATACTGAATCATTTGTTTTTTATTTTCATAAACCTGTTCTTATAGAGTCAAGACATCAGAAACAAATCTCTATACTCGAGTTATTCATTAAAAAAATTATGGATGTGACAAAGAAGGTTTTTGAGAGGCAACATGTAGGATTTCTGTGAAATAAAAACACAAACCAGAAGCAATAATACCTAACAAATGAAAATGAGATGATAAAATAGTTTCCAATATATATTTTAATTGACATTTTGAAGAATTGACTCATTTATGAAGAATAGTCTCTCTCTTTTTATATAAATTGGTAAAATACTGTTGCCCAGATTCAAACGAATTCTAATGGTTTCCATTAAAAATATGGTAAACATTTGCTTCCTATCCACCAGATAACATCTCACCAGTAGAAGTCAACACATTACCAGTACAGACCATTACAGTTCCTATTAAAACCATTAAATACATTAGAATTTCTCTGATGGTTTTTTAGCGGGACTGTAAGTTATTTTAAAGACAATAAAACATGTATAGAAGACTTTTGCTTACTAATTTGTTTAATAATACTATTACTAGTATAATACTTGCCAACAAACAAATGAACAAATGAATGTGATTTTAATCGAACTGATAACTGAACCGATAAACATAAACACCTCTCGTTTCCTTATTCAAAGATGATCAATAGATATATGGACAATAAAACAATAAAACAATCAAGACAGTAAATCTATACTCATCCTTTGTATCATCTTTGAACCCTGGCAACACATTTCTGCTTGTATTTCTATTTTCTTTTTATTGTATTATTGCATAAAAACAGGGTAACGTGACTGAATCGATTCAAATGAACGAATCAATTCGCGAATCGGACCTCAGTGAAATCTCGCTTGCTTTGTTCTCTTCAGCTGTCATGTGAACCTCAAGAACACCAGAAAACTGTTATTTTACCAATTCTGAATAATAAAACAATATAACACACAATAATAATCGCACAAAACACACAAACAGATTAAAAATGCCAATGTCGAGCATTTTCATTTTATACATCTGGAAAATACACGATGTTTTGGAGTCGCGCGAGCACAAAGGGATGTAAACACAACAGCTGTGTTTCATCTCTTAAGAGTAATATGACTAAATGAATCTTAAATAACATGATAATAAAACGTATATTTAAAAGAGGATTTCGCTATTAAACCTCAGAGACAAAGAATAACGGGACGTCACGCTTAAAATATCACGCACTTAAAAGTGTGCAAGCCCTTGAAAATGACCCATAAATTAAAAGAGGAATAAATAAACGCCACGATACTCACGTATGTGCGCAGCTGGCGATGCTGACAGGTTTGTGGTAGACCTCCAGACAGATGGGACAGGAGAACTGACTCTCCAGGCTCTCTCCAGGTGCGGCTGCTGCGGCTCCATTTTGCTGCTGATGCTGCTGTCTGAGTTGAGCAGCGGACACAAAACTGCGGAACATCGCCATTACGAACACGCACGAAAAACCAGCGACAGTCCCGATGCACCTTCAGCCGACGGGATTCCGCGCTTTAACGTATGGCCGAGCGAGTGACGGGTTTAAAGCACATCGGATGCTGCATCGGATTCGGTACCGTTAATGCAGGAGGACACGCCGTTGCTTCCAGAGAAGTAAACATTACATGGTAGCTTTAACGAAACGCTCTCGAGCCGATTAGGCGCAAGGGACGATGGGAGATGTAGTTTTATCGGGCGGAATTTTCACGGCGTACGTGTGGAAATAAACAACATTACCCATACACCTCGCTCGTTTCATTTTTAATATTTACTTATTTATATAAGAAAAAATATATATTTAAACCAAGATGGCATTCAATTAACACCCAAATAATATACATTTAAAAGGGGCATAAAGATATACGACAAATACGAAAAGACAAAAAGTAATAGAAAAATAAGAAAAATATATGACAAAATACATCTGTTCAAATAAAACATCTATATTAATAAATACAAAATATTCACAGGGAAGTAACAGAGTATTATAATGAATTATATTTATCAGCTAATTCCAGCGTTTATTTTTAAATAACCTTTGTCAGGTTCTTAAATATTGTCCCAAATAATTGTTAAATACTATAAACAAGGGCGAGATTAAACCAAAAATATGCTATTAATCAGAAAAATTGAGTTAATATTGTCTTTATATATCACATATTTATAAGAAACCGTCAAAGACAGTTTGTTTACTTCTCTGTCTGGAAATGATTTCCACAGACATAGAGACAATAAAGTAAATATAGATATGCACAAAATGTATTACAGATAGAAATAACATTTACAACGTTAAAAACGAAGATATTAATCACGTTAAACATTAAAATAAATAACACGATATTGTGCGTAAGCACGTGGGCGTGGTCATGCGACGTCATCAAAAGGTGTCAGCGTCACTGCATACTGGACACGGTTCACATGTGAAAGTGTTTTATTTGGTTTTTAACTATTCTTTGTAATACATGTTGGACATTTCTTTATTCTCTGGATGTACATGATCGACCCGTAATCTTTCAGTTCGTTGATCAGTTTTAAGTTCCGTAGATTGTTGTATTTACTGCCAGTTTGTGAGCAGTAGTTAGTTTGTGTTGCTAAAGGAATCATGTGTCAAGTCGATGAAGAATATAATGATTTAGAGAATAACCGGGAGAAGACACCTGTGCCGACGTAAGTTCCTGTAATATCCTGTATTTTAGAGAATTAACCTTATTGGTGGGAATATTTTCCCAACAAAACGAAAGTAAAATGGAAGTTTAACCTAATAGAGATCTTTAGTAGATTATAATAGATAAACAGATCCTTATAATAGAGAACTATGTCATGGTACAGTGATGATATTAGATGGTAATACCATGGTATTTTATATTATATAATATTACTAAAGTATTAACATATTAGTGTACCATGGTGTTTACATGATGCTTCAAAATAACATATTATTGTGGTATGTGTCAAAATCATGTATTTATTCATTAGTAGACACAGACACACGTTCATTGTAAAAAATATGGATGGATATCAACTTTGTTTCAGGTTAAACAGAATATGTGTGAAGTGTAAAGAGGAAACAGCAGTGCTCATTATACGGGTCAGTGATGCCTTTTGCCGGTAGGTGATGTCATCATATTTATCATTATATTTAAATATATATGTATTACAGTCATTTACTACACACTATTAAGTAACGGTATCCAATCCTCAACTAGGTCCTGCTTTAAGGAGTATTTCATTCACAAGTTTCGAGCCATGCTGGGTAAGAATCGTGTCATCTTTCCCCAGGAGAAGGTAAATATAAATGTAAATATAATTTTGTTAACTTATGTTCTTATTTGTGCCATGTACATTGATTTAGTAGAGTGTTTCTTAGGTTCTTTTGGCTGTTTCTGGTGGATCAGCCTCCTGTTCAATGCTCTCACAAGTCCAAGAGGTACATGCAGTATATTCTCTGATTCTTACATAGTTTATCCTTCGGTCAAGTATTTATTTAATTTGATGTTAATTCAGATACTGTCTAAAGCTGGATTGATCTGTAATTTAAAGTATACATTTTTAGTTTGGTTTTATTTATTTTCTTTTACAGGGACTCGGTCGGGAAGCTCCCAAAAAGCTACGATTTGTGCCTGGAATCATATACATAGATGGTAATTTCCTCTGAGATGTTTCCTATATCACATTCATTCTTAATTATTAAAACGCTAGAAGCAAGTTTTAATCTTTGTGTTGTATTTTTCAGATGGTGGAGCCTGTGGGTTGAGTTCAGATGAACGACAGAGATCTATTACTGAACTGAAGAGGATCTTCACAGAGTCCAGCTTTCCTTATTTTATAGTACCGCTCGAGCAGGTGACCAACCTGAGATCTAAAACACAAAAATCTTACACTATTCACGTTTGGTAAAATGACTGTATTGCACAACTTATAATTTATAATTGCTTTACTAGAATTGCAGCACGCTTCTTTTGCCTTAAATTCAGAAATTTTATCCTGTGACTCTTCCGAGAGATATAACATTGTGCTGTTGGATCTGTCTCAGGTTTTCAGTCTGCCCACCTCTGTCCTGTTGTCTGGATCATCTGATCTGGATCGGTCTGATCCCGGTTATAAAGCAGCAGTGGATCAGTATATAAGAGAGAAACATCAGGTGACAGAAGCGTGTGTGAGCGGTGTGGATCAGCTCAGCTCACCTGAACACACACTGTCATTACAGCGACTCTTTTCATCCATTAAAACACTCACTGCTAAAGAAGACATGCTTCAGACTTTAAGGTAAGTTTTACATTGGTGGTTTTGTTTAACATTATTTTTAACTGAGAAATGTTTGCTACATAGATAGCTCACTTCTTAGTATGCATCTTAACCTGCGTCATAGAGCCTCACAAGCAGTGTTGATTTGATGCAAGTTATTATTCTGTATGTCAGGCTTCTTTATTACCTTTCTTTTCTATAGACACACAGCATTTGTTTGTGGTTTATTCCTGGTTTTATTCTGCATCTTGAGTCATAAGTGAATCTTTAAGATCGTGAGTTTCAGCTGAAGAGAGATGAACGCACACTTCTGATCACAACTCATAACAGTTTTCATATTAAGTATTTGTAGGCCATGTACGGTGCAGAATGTGGATAATAAATTAGTCCACATGAGTGGTTTTCTATCATTTGGAGGGTGTTATGATCTGTGTGTAAATGTGTTTTTTGTACAGGCAGCACCTGATCCTGCACACGGCCCGTGTGAACGGATATTCAAAGGTCATGATGGGAGACAGCTGTTCACGTCTGGCTGTAAAGCTGCTCGGTAACATCGCTTTGGGTCGTGGAGCAGCGCTGGCATCAGACACAGTGAGTTAATGGTTTTATCTCATCATTAAACCTGTGTGTGTGTGAACGCTCAAAGCTGACGTCAACTGTTTCTCAAGGCTTTCTCAGACACGCGGTACGGGGATGTTGTGATCGTGCGGCCCATGAGAGACTATTCATCCAAAGAGATCGTCTTCTACAACAGGATGTTTAATGTGCCGTCAGTGTTTGTCTCCAGCCTGGAAACCAAGGTCAGTGTCTGTCATCCAGCCCAAACAAATGGATATTGGGATATTTTGAATGTTTTTGTTACTTAACAACTGTTACAGCCCCACAAATCCAAAACATGAGTTTTAAACAGTGGATGTGAAGACTTAGATCTCTTAAATGCTTCAGGACTTGACTCAGAACTTTGAAGGTTACTTATTAGACTCGTTTCTGATTCCTGAATTTCCGTATTGTTTTGGTCATGGCAGACTCATGATAAAGCCAGTATCCAACGGTTAACTGAGAGTTTCATCACAAACCTCCAGGCTGATTTCCCCTCCACCGTCAGCACAATCTACAGGTAAAAACTCATTTCATTACAGCCGTGATCGTACATTCATGACAACACAGGATGAGTTTGTCTGATTCTGGTTTCTCTCCAGAACAAGTGAGAAACTTCATACGGCTTTACCGAAACAGAATCAAGAACCTGCAGCCAAGTGTTTGTTATGTCTCTGTGCTATTGACACTAATGTTGGTAAGATGCACATCAAACAACATGTTTATAACTGGATCTGGAGAAGATTAATTCAGTTCAGTTTAGTTCAACAGCTTGAGCCCTTTAAGATAACTTTGACTTGATAATTGTGCATCAGTCATGCAAGACTCTTTTCTGCAGATAAAGCATCAGCCTTTCATGCTACTGTGCTATCTGAGCAGTTGTCTCAGATCAAACTTCAAGAAGATCTGAATCCAGTGAGATGTTGTGGTGAAGGTCAGGGGTGTGGAGACACAGGCTCATGCTCCTCCAACAGGTAAAAACACGGTTTTATTTTATTCTTTTAAGATGGAAATCGAGAGCTGAGGTTTATGATTCATTTGAATGTTTTTCAGGTCTCTTGTGTATCAGGAGTTAAAGTCTCTGTTGTGTTACAGCTGTAGACTCACGGTTAGAGACATGGTGAGTTTGATAATCAGTATGTAAATAGTACTTTTTAGTGATTCGTTTTTTAAACCTAGAAATTAAATGCATTTAGTTTTTAAATAAGTTGTGACATTGATCGTCCTGTATTACGCTGGGATAAAACATTAGATTTAATGTCACATTGGGTTGAAGCAGAAGACCAAAGTCTTTTATAATAAATAAAAAAATGCTGTGTGATATATGCTATATAATCCATCTAAAGCCACTCTTTAGAAATGCAGTTTTATAGCCGTGAGAGACTGACGCATGCACGAGTAGCAACAGCATCTAAAACGTATTCATCCTTTATGTGTTTCAAAGTATTTTTTGACAATTCACATACAAAACAACAGGAGTAATATGAGTTTGTGTCCTTCAGGAAGCAGTAAACACACTGCCGCCCTACATAACAACAGAAGCTGAGAAACGCGAGACACGGTGAGAAATGTTACTCGCTATCACTGTTATTGTTGCTGATGAAGACTCACCTGTACTGTATCTCTTCACAGATCTCGCATGAAGATGCAAATCAGAGAATTTCTTTTAGATGATGATGATGATGACGAGTAGCGGATTCTGCAAACAGATCTCTTCTGCTTCTGATTTTTCTTTGCCGTCATCACAATTATTTTATTATGAAGCCATTTCATTATTTCTTTATTTGTAAGTGAATAAAACATTTTAAATGGCCTGCATGTGTCTGAATCAACATAACCTTGTTTATCTGTGATCACTGAGATGCAGACAGAGTCATTAATACAGTTATTTATTTGTGCAGACGGGCAACATTCATGATCTCTTAATTTAGCAAACTGTTGCTCAGCGTTTTATTTTTACAGACTCGCATCGCACTGTACGTGTACATGCTTTTCATATAACCATACAGTGGAAATGTTCATTCCAGCCATTACAGATGAAAGTTGGCACAACAATTACACAACGTGTGCTCTTAAGACATTTACAATGAGATGTTGGAAAAACTAGACATCATCCTGATGGCCCAGATTGCAAAGCACAGCGTTCCAGCAGCTAGCCAATGAAAAAGTCCCATTGATTCATTATGAAAATCTTTATGATTAGGAAACCAAATGAAATGTCTTCAAGTGTTTATCAGACGTAGTAAACCAGAATACTAAATGGCTCTCATCATAAGATTCTTTGGCTTGTAAACAGTTTGGCTGTAGTAGCAAAAACAGACAAAATTACACGTCCAGGTCACATTTCAGCCCAAAATCACAAGAAATAAGAAATGCATCACAATCATGTGAAGTATTTATTGTAGTGTAATGAGAAGTAAAGCACACATTGAGGTAATTAAGAGGGCAAATGCACGGCAATTGATTTTGGGGTGAAATAAGACCTGGACACATTCTTGACCGTCTTTGTGATTCACCCTTATAGTGTTAGGATTTCCATGTAAAAGGTCCTACCAGGACATCTCTGATATCTGTCTGATCTGTGCACATCGGACAGTTGGACGGCCTGTAGCGTCTTAAGGCTGACAGATTTGAGCAAAAGTGATGCATGAAAGCTCAACTTCACGTCTGTTCTCCATCTGTCTGAGAAGTTCCACTGCACTGGAGAAATGACTCTTAAGAAGTTCATAAGACGTCGTTCCACAGGCTCTTATAAGCAGTAAAGTCTTTACCGCCGGCCTCAAGCAGAGTCTATATCGAGGAAAAGTTTGTAAACTGCAGCGTTTCAGTCTTGATTCTTCTCACGAGTCCATTTGATCATGGTCTCTGGAGAGCGATACAGGAAGATGAGTTTGGAGTACAGCTCCTCCTCCAGCTCTAATTCTCCGGTTTCCCGCACCAGGAAAATGTCCATGCAGAGTTTCAGGATGCGGTCCACGCAGGGCAGCTCCTCGAACATGATGGAGTGAGAGATCTCGCTGAAAAAGCCTCGGACGAACTTGCCGATGACCAACACTACCGACACGTACAGCCCCATAATCCTGCGAGAGGAGAAACGGAATGTTAGTGCTCAAACATAAAGTAAAACACTGTATAAAGTAATAAAACAAAAGTGTTTGCTCACCCATATCCAGCTAGAAAGCCCAGACTCGGCGGGCTGACTTTATCATTGAAGATAATCATGGGTAAGACGTCACATGACTCTTTACAGACGGCAATTTTGATGTCCCACCATTCCGGTGTGCCGCTTCCGTTCAGAGACACGTCTCTCATCAGAGATACGGTCACGTCCTGATATCCGTCCTCACCATCTGAACAAACACAGTGACGATTAACTACATCTATCTGCATTAAAAACATACAGGGAATTCGGACATTATGGACAGAAAACTTGAAATATAAAATCTCACAGAATGTACTATACACGAGCTATCCAAAAACAGACATATACATGTGTTATGAATGTGACAAGAACATAAAAGTTATTTTATTTTTATGTGTTCATTAATGAGGAATATAGACTGCTATGAAAAATCATGCTTTAAACATAAACAAATGCTTTGAGAGAGACCTCACATGAGGATTTAAACCAGCAAATATTCACATCTGAGATATCAGTATGAGAAAAACTTTTGAGAAAAACTTGATGCTGATTAAAAACATGTTTCATTTTTCTTTAATCTGTCATTCAACTCTAAATCGAACACAAACGTTTTAAAAAGGTCTAAATAGCACATGATCTCAAAAGATGATCATCAGTGTGTTGTTTGTTGTTTACCATCATACAGCTGGATGACTGGTTTAGCTTCAGCTCCACTCGGTGCTCTGATGTAGTTTGGAAACATGTGCGGCACCAACCTGACAGAAACAATTCAAGACGACGTTACGATCATGACGGCAGAACAATTGTATTGATATTAACTAACATTAACAAAGACTAATAAATGCTGAAATAGTTTGTTTATAGTTTATGATGCCAATGCTTTTACTAATATTAACAAATACAACTTTATTGTAAAGTGTTACCACTAAAACTATTACAAACATTGAAAGCTGAAACAAAATAAAGGCCTAAATATTAGTCGAAAAACATTAATTAGTTTCCTTGGCAATAAAATAAAACAAATTTGAGTTGAAGCACTAAAATTATGAATGAAAAAACCCTAAAAACTGAAAGAACAATAGATTAGATCCACATACCAATATTTAAAAACAACAAAATGAATAAAAGTTCAACTAAAATGATCAGGAAAATTAAAAACTAAAAATATACAAATAAAAGCTTAAAATAGTACATTTTAAATAGATTAAAAAATGCCACAATAAAACTAAAATAAGTCTTTGTGCGTAACAGGACGACCTGTGATGTTTTCTGATAATATGCTGCTTAATGTATGTGATGAAATGAAAGTATAAAATATACAGTTTCATGACCAGTGAGAAACATTTATGGCTAATAGATGAACTCGTCATTAGCACAGATTCTCATTAATGGTCATTCAGGGTTCTGGAGACTTACACAGGTTCTTTACGGTTACCCTGCAGAAGTTCAGCCAGATCCGCTCTGACCGGGTTCCCTTGTTCCAGACTGATGGTGTGTTTGTCAAAAGTGTGTTCCACCGTTCCTCCCTTTCCAAGATCCCTTCAGACACACACAAACACAATGTGTCTCTTCACTCCATGAGAAGCAGGTTTATTGTCAAACGCACTTCTCTTTTCTGACTGACCTTTGAAAGTTCCAGTCCAGTCGGAGTGTCATGTCACCCGTGCTGCCCGTCAGTTCTTTAATCAGTTCCTGTCTGCTGGGAGGACTGATTCTCCACACGGACCCTGAGCTGCCCTCGATGTTAGCCGTCACTATGTCTTCATAACTGTACATGGTAATGAACTGCATGGCCACCTGAAGACACAGATCACATCGCACATGGGTTTCTAAATATATTAGCTGGTTAATCTGGTAACATGCTCACTGTTTTTAGATTTTTGAATAGTCGTAAACTTGTCAAAACCATGAAATAACACAATTGTAACTGAGACTAAAAGCATCTAAATTAAATGAACGCTGTGTTTAAATTTGATCATCTGCAAAAGTAGTCACACTTTGTGTAGAATTTGTTAGTAGTTACTGATCAATAAAACTTTTATTTACAGCATTTTTTCCAAACTGGTTGGTGAGGCTGTTGTAGTCGTGTTCGGTGAAGGGCTGAATGGACTGCTGCTGAACGCTCATGGTGAATAACGGCTGAGAAAACAGAAAACATTTATTCATTAGCAGACACCTTTATCAATGCAAAAAACTATAAAGATATTGCTCAAATAAAATGTTTCTACCTCGTAACCTCCAAGCCGGACCGTGACCGTGACATCAACAGGATGGTTAACCACGCCCACTACAGATTTGACCAATGAGATGAAGAGCAGCGGAAACCAGATGATGCAAATGAGGAAGAGTATGATCAAGCCGCCCATCCCGTACTTGACTATCTTCTTTTTCTTTTGTCCTTTTGGTTGAGGATATTTCTGCAATGAAACAATTTAGAAAAATCCAACAAATTAAATGATCAAGATCACTCGCACATAAAATAATCCTTAAGATACACAGCTTGCGCTATCATTTATGGCTGTAGGACACCAAAGTTTAATACTTTTCATTGAGGTTTGTTCACATTATTAAATCTGAGTAACAGTGATATTTGCTTCCACAAGTAACCAAATACATCTAAATGATAAACATGACTTATTAGTAGTTGTTTGTAGCTATTTTAGCTCATATAAAATGTGAGTAATTAACATGTTACGGTGGACCATCACCTTCTCCGTCTCTCGGCTGCACTTGATGATGAAGATATTGGCGTAAATGTCCTCCACACACATCCAGTTAGAGAGAGACAGTGTCGTATCAGTCCAAACCCAGTCCATCACTGCCCGCAACTCCACTAAAAAGGGAACGAGACGGAACCTGTGGAAACATCAGCAAACGTTATTTCCTATAATAAAGATGACTACTAATGGAAATATAGAAGAAACATAAAAAGTGTTTTCCCACCCTTGGAAGAGGAAGAGATTGAGGTGATTGTATTTCTTAGTGAGAAAGTTTCCAAGGATTCGTGTCGGGTATCCACAGCGGATCTGATATGCCGACAGCGTAAAGTAAATGCACTTCACAAAATACCAGAGCTGAGCCACCGAGTTATGACTGAACATCCTGTAAAAATAATACATCATGCCATAGAAATGTGAAAATATTACACTTGAAAGACTCAAGCATCAGCTAATAAAATCAGCATAAATGACAGAAATATAAAGCCGTGTCATGTAAAGATGGGTTTTTTCTCTTCCTCACCTCTCGGTGACAGCGGGGAGGATGAAGAACATCCACAAGTGAATCCCAAACACCAGCATAACCTGAAAGATAAGTTTGCCTAAGATGCTCTTCCTGAGGTAAAGCGCTCGGTCGATGATCATGGTGCTGAACTGAATGAGAAGCATGACCAGAAAGGCTTCAGGGACCTGATCTTCAGATAGAGATGAAGCTATATCTGCTGCCGCCGAGTGTTTCTGAAACACACAAAACAATCACACTCAGTACACAACCCTATAGATACACTATTATTGAGTGTCGTATTATTTTAATAATCCACAATCTTGTTTTTACAGTATTTCATGAATTGTCATCATTCTTCTGCTTCTTTCTGATTTTACATTTTGGCTAGTGGTTGAGTTGATGTGCCAACTTATATTGAAGAGTTAAATGCATGTAAAAACATTAGGAAATGTAAAATAGTAAGTCAAAAAAAATTACTTTAAATTTGATTGAAGGCATCACAAAATGTTTGTTTTGCGCTTAAATATATGTTTGTTTGTTTTTGTTTTTTTAAATATATGTAAAAATGTTTTTTTGTGCTTAAATATATATTCAAAAATACATTTTCATATTGTGAAAAGCTCTACAGAAATCAAAATAAACTGAATTGAACAGAAGCACATGCAGATCAAAGTAAGATCCTCTTGGACTGATTCAACATCATCATTAAAATTCAGAAATCCTAGTTTGACTATTGATGACTTGATGTGAGAAATGAAGTTGTCTGTACTCACTCCAAAAGCCCAGAAACCAAAGATGACGATGATGAAATCCACCACATCAGTGAGGAACATGAGAGCGTAGACATCAGTAGCCGCTCGGTACTCCGCGTGCAGAATGTCTCTGAAGAAGCCGCAGGTCGGCCTGTAGACGTTCTTTACTCTGTACGGATGACAAACAATCAACAAATACAATAAATGAAGTTCAATCCGTGTATCATGAACACATGCATGAATTTAAAAGAAAACTCCACGTCTTGTTTATGTGTTTCATCAGCTGGACAATCATCTATCATGTTTTTTTCCAGCAGGATTGAATTTAATTTCACTTACATGGATAAGAAAAGAGCCGTGAGTTTCTCTTTGACAGCATTCAGAAGTTTTTTGCTGGCGTCTCGTTTGTGTTTGCTCTTGGATTTCTTCTTCTTGGGCTCTTTCTTTGTAGTGTCTGTGGCAGGATTGAGGACGTCAGAATAATACCACACACAATTTACTATTCATTAAACAACATCCCACAAACAAACTAAACAAAACTACCACATCCTCTCTTAACTTATGCTACACGGTCAGAATTTTTTGTCAACATTTTAGACTATTATTATTTTTTTAAATAATGAAATAAATGTTAAGAAGTAAGATGTGTCAGTCTTGATTCCCAAACACACACGTGACATAATGAAGGATGGTTATAAAAAAATCTCTCAAGACAGTTTGTCAGACCTTTGTTTGTCTGTTTGCGGAAGCGAAGGAAGCGTCGTTTCTTCTGTCCATCTTCTTTGGCTGTATCCGGTGCGTCTGTGGACGGTGTGCTGAGGTTCTGCTCCGGGTCACTCTGGATCTCTCCGTCTGTGGGTGTGTCTGCTGACGGTGTGATTGACAGCACTTCAGTCTGCGGTTCTGCCTGCGTTCCACTGTCTTCTTCATCTGAGAGTTGAAAGACTTTCTCATCTCTTTTATCCTGACTCTTGTCCTCAGATGAACGCTTTCTCTTCTCCTTCAGTGGACCCTTGTGATCCCAGAGACCGTAGCGCTGAGAAAGCCCAAACCATGAACATGAATAACTTCAGTCATATAGTTTTATAAGATGGTTTTAGATAGTAAGAGATGTTGCAGCTGGTTTACCTGGAGCAGCGATCGGTGAAAGAATAGAGTCAGCAGCTGAAGCAGATCGTAACGGATGTAGTTATCAGTTTTCTCCAGGCCGAGGATACGAGGAGGAAAGAAGGCCTTGTCTTCATTTACCTTCAGCTCATAGACGGTATTCCACGGGAAGAAACTGAACTGAAACAGATATTTGACCACCACCATGACCTGTGGAAAACATCAGACCAGAGACACAACAAGTTACGTTTAGTGATGACTAGTTATTTCCATAATACAAAATGAAACAAACATGTTATTGAGGAAAACGGCTTGTTATGGTTGGGACAATTCTGAAAACAGCACTTTACCTGACTGTGAAAAATCATGATTTTCACATAAACAAATGCTTTAAAAACTTTGAGAGAGACCTCACATGAGGATTTAAACCATCTGAACTATCAGTATAATGAAAACCTTTAAACAACACTGTCCTTTTAGACAGCTTAATCACAACCAGCCGATCATTTAATCACAATGCTCCTGTATTTGAATAATACGTGTCAATCAACCCGGTGGGCGTGTCCTCCCATCTCACCTCAGTATAGATTATGGCCGTCATCCAGAATCTCTTGGTGGGCCGTGGCACAGACAGCATCGCCCAGAGAAACACCAGGATGGGCAGAACCAATGAGATGACAGAAGCGGTGACCAGATTATTCAGCACGATGATTAAATAACACACGAGCTCCGAATGAGCCGCCAGCACGTTATACAGAGCAAACATCAGCTTGAGGAGACGATTCTGAGACGAGTAAAACTCACGACTCTGAACGAGCTCTTCAACACAGAACGGCCTGAACACAAACACACAACAACAAATAAAAGTCTGTCAAGAATATGTCGGTTATATTTAACTCCAGAAACAAATCTCTCAACAATAATCATTCTCAGTAATAGAATTTAATTACAACAGAAAATCCTAAATTACACACTTATTTATCAATCACTAAATTGGTCAATTTTAAAATGAAGTGATTTTTACTCATCAGCCATTAAGTGTGATTATTCATACAATATTTAGATTATGAAGAGTATAATCATGTGTGTTTATATGGAGCAGTTGTGTAGGTACCTCTCTGACAGCAGCTCGCTGGCGGTTCTTGAGCGACGAGGATGTTCAATGTAAACCGGTTCTGAATCGAGTTCCAGTGTGAGTTCAGATGCCAGTGTTGTGCTGCTGAACTCACGGGCCTTTGGCAAACCTCTGACCGGCTCCAACTCCACAACACTGCAGAAATAATATGACATCAGCTCATCACTGATGGACACATACTACTCATCATTTTACACTGGCTGTAAAAGGGTTGCTATGGCGTTGCTTTGCAGTTTGAAGGTGTTTTGGGTGGTTGCCTTGGTGTTGCCAGGCAGTTCTGAATGTGTTTTGGGTTTTTGCCTTGGTGTTGCCAGGCAGTTCTGAATGTGTTTTGGGTTTTTGCCATAGTGTTGCCAGGCAGTTCTGAATGTGTTTTGGGTTTTTGCCATAGTGTTGCCAGGCAGTTCTGAATGTGTTTTGGGTTTTTGCCATAGTGTTGTCTGGCAGTTCTGAATGTGTTTTGGGTTTTTGCCTTGGTGTTGTCTGGCAGTTCTGAATGTGTTTTGGGTTTTTGCCATGGTGTTGTCTGGCAGTTCTGAATGTGTTTTGGGTGGTTGCCATGGTGTTGCCAGGCAGTTCTGAATGTGTTTTGGGTTTTTGCCATGGTGTTGTCTGGCAGTTCTGAATGTGTTTTGGGTTTTTGCCATGGTGTTGTCTGGCAGTTCTGAATGTGTTTTGGGTGGTTGCCTTGGTGTTGCCAGGCAGTTTTAAGGTGTTTTGGGTTCTTGCCATGGTGTTGTCTGGCAGTTCTGAATGTGTTTTGGGTTTTGCCATGGTGTTGCCAGGCAGTTTGAAGATGTTTTGGGTTCTTGCCATGGTGTTGCCAGGCAGTTTGAAGGTGTTCTGAGTAGCTGCACAGGTCAGACTCACTTGCTGTCACTGCTAAGATGAACATTATCCGTGTCGGTCTCATCGAGGCAGGTATCTAACGTGATGTTCTCACTGTCCTGTGACATCTGGTCCTCCATCGACTCTCTGGAGGGTCTCTGCAAACAGCACAGCTTCATGAGAACACTTCTAAGGACGATGTAAAGTGTGTGTCTGAGTGATTGACCCACCTGGCTGATGTTATGAATAAAGAGATAGCGTTCCTCACAGAGGACCATAGAAGTTTCCACATACTGCTTGGTAATCAAGTTCAGCCACATGGTAAAGCCGTCCACCATGGCCAGAAACAGCACCCAGAGAAATTTCAGGATGTCCAGAATCCTCTGCACCATATCACTTCCTTTCACTGAAGAAACATGTCAAATCACTCTCGAGAAACCCCTAAAATCCCCAAAAGTAATTTGTGTAACTATGTGTTTCAGGTTTTACATCATTATTACCTAACCCCTCTTCATCTTCTGCTGTCTGCTCCTCCTCTTCCCTTGAATTCTCAGCATCAAGCACGTCTTCATCTTCATCCTCTGCGTCAGCTGATGGAGTCAGACACATAAACAGGTCAGTTTAACACGGCTACATGTTTCTCTGTGTACATTTGCATGTTCTTATGTCTCAGTTTTGAACCTGAAGTTTGTGAGGTCATCTTTTTCTCAGCTCTCTGCTCTTTCTGTCTCTGTTGACGATCTTTCAGGGCTTCTTTTGCGCTGGTGACCCAGGCCATATACGCCAGCTGTAGATAGAAATATTGGGCAATTCCAGCATTACAGATGTGATATTTTTAGACAAAACTTATACTGTACAAGTTAGTCTTCACAGAATGTATTTATTACTAATAAACTGAACCATCTGTTAATATTTTAAGCCCCAGACATCAAACAAATATCAGTTTACAAAAGCGGTCTATTAAAAAAATGGCACTATGAAAAATCATGATTTAATCATAAACAAACTTTGAGAAATACATCACATGAGGAAAATATTGACATCAAGCTATCAGTATAATGAAAACTTTTTGATGGTAAGGTTAACATTTGCATGGAATTGTCCAAATGTAAATAATTCACAAGATCAGAAAAAAACTATAACTGTGTTTATTTAGCGCTCATTGTTTTCAGAGCTGTTTTTAGTAGGAATATATGTATAGTTTTCAGGATTCTCCACATTTAAATATCTGGACACCTTTGACAGACTTTAACTGTACATCTCTTCACCAACTCACCAGATACAGATATAAAAGAATGTGTGTATGTGTGTTTAACCTGAAAAGCAGTCTGTTTTCGAGGTTTCTTTTCCTCCTGAAGTGTCTCGTCTTCCTCACCGCTGTCAGACTCAAACATGTAATATTCCCCAGAATGCAACACTGAAAAGAAAACAAAGCCATGATCATCTAACAAACCAAACTTTATCTTATAAAATACTGAATGAAACCGTATCACCAAAATATATAGTACAGTAGATGAGTTTACCCGTGGCATGATCTTTCCAGGGATGATGCCACTCTTTAGATTTTTCTTTCTGCTCTGTGGAGTCTGTGATGTGAAGAGAAATGTCTGTCTGTTTAGGTTTTGTTCAAACTTGACATATTTTCAATATTCTGCATCTATTTTACAAAATACTATTACAGACGACATGAAATAAGTGTACAGATTGCACGTGGGAGGTTTTCCACGACATGGCTCGCGTGTGCCATCACACATTACGTAAATAAAGCCGTATGCAAACAACAAATGACCAACTTTATTCTGGATTTGTACCTGAAGGCTCCTCGTCTACGGCAGACGTTTTATGTCCCTGTTTGTATTTCTGCTGTTTGTCACGTATACGCTTCATTCTGCAGAAACACAGAGAGAAATGAATGAGAAACGAGCTGTCGTGTTTTGCATCGGTATAAAGGAAGGACTGTTTAACTCACGATTCCCTCAGCTGACGTATTGACTTATTCTCTGCCTGCTGATAGAAATGCATGTTCTTTATAATGCTGGCACGGAACAACTCGAAACCCCTGCACACAGAAAAACATCAGGTCAGAAACCTGTGTATACCATCTCGTGTATGTCCAGCAGGTGGCGTCCTCACCGCGAGGCCTGACGAGCTGATGCCTGCAGGTCAGCGGACACGTGCAGAAAGTAAAAACTGAGGAAGACTCTCCTCTGAAGCAGAAGGAAGAAGAAACAGATGCTGTCCCAAATAATGCCAGCCTCTTCCACGGGCAGAGAGCAGTCTTCATTACATACAGAGTTAGCTAAAGGAAACAAAACACACACACACAAACATAAACACAACAAGTCAGGCTTATTTTAGGTAATCTTTGCTTAAGGACACTTACGATCGTAGTATCCTTTAACTGTGCACACCAGACTGAAGAGCTGAATGACCCAGCAGAAGTTCTTCTGCATGTGCACCACAAACACACAGGCCAGGATCTGACAGAAGAACAGTGTTCATCAGCACACATCACACCGCTGCAGTCTGTTTAATAACACACTTCTGTTCACTCACAGACAGAATGTTCTTGGAGATGATCACGGCCACGTTGTAGATGATCAGACAGTCCCACATGAGCAGACGCGTGCGAGATGGCTTGATCAGGAGCTTTGTCCCGTAGATCAGGAAGAAGAAACAGGCCAGAAGATAACCCAAACCAAACACGCTGATCCGAGTGGCACCGGTCACGAACACCACGGCCAGAACAAACCAGAACATGTAGCGGAAGACCAGGATCTTTACCATGTCCAGATAACACCTGCAGAGAGAGAGAGGGGGAGAGAGAGAGAGAGAGAGAGAGAGAGAGAGAGAGAGAGAGAGAGAGAGAGAGAGAGAGAGAGAGAGAGAGAGAGAGAGAGAGAAGCCAATAGATGTTTGTGAGAGAGAGAGACAGGTAGGGTAAGAGACAGAGACATTTCTTTATAATTACAAATATCTTATCTTATATATATAACATATATTCTTTTATTATTAAAATAATCATTTTCAAATTAATTTCAAAATGATTTTAAGGACTCCGAGCACTAATATTCAATATTTTTCCTAAATGTTTCGAAGCACAATGAAACCACACACGAGGCGTCACCTGCAGTTGATGAAGTTAGGAGCGGGGTTAAAGGGCATGTCCTCCATTGGATCTGGATTATCTTTGTTCTCTCCTCCTTTGACCATCCACTCCTCTGTCTTCTCATGTTCAAACACCATCCACTGCTGCGACACGCACATCAGCAGAAGAAAATCCGCTGCGAAGGATCGCACGAGATTCAGATTCAATCAAAAACACAGTCAATGCCTCTGTATTGCACTGGATAACAACATGTCAAACCAAGTGGCTTTTAGTTAAAAAGAAAGCTGAATCATATCTTTCATGCTAAAAATAAACAGATAGAACAAATACAAAGTCTATAATGAAGACAACATGGATTTGGTTTATTAATAGTTTATCAGAATAAAGTTAGTTATAAAAAAAGCATCAGCTATATGATTATTTGTAGAGTAACATTCATACATTTGTAATGTTTGAAAACAGTTTTGAAGGTGACTGTAGATTGGGTAACAGGTCAGTAATTATACTGATGTTGTTGTAGTTTGTTGAGATGAAGGTGACACTTACAGATGAGATCCCGTGAATTAGGAATGGTGTAGAAATCAGGTAAGTAGATCCATTTAACAAGAGCCGAGTGGATGGTTACAGTGGTTCTCCATCTCCAGGGGTAATCTACAGAGACACGGTTCAGTTACAAGATATTCAGGTTACGGTGTATATAGTGTGACTGATCCTGTCTCACCTATACAGAGCGCAGGAGGGATTCCCACACACAGCACATACTGATAGATCATAAAGACCACCAGAAACAGACAGTATTTAGGCCAGATCTTGGCAATAGCTTCTCTGCGCCGCCGCACCATGATGGCCACCAACCAGCATCCGTGAATAATGACCAGAAAGTTCATCCGCTGACCAATAACATTCACGGTCATGAGGAAGCAAATCTGCAGGTGATAATGGAGATCATAAGTCGTGTTATCTATCCCTTCCGCAATCCAATTTGTAATGATAGATATACTGGAAACTGTTGTAAAAGATAAGATTTAGTTTTGGTTTGGAATTGATATGACACATACTTCCACACCAAACTTGTAGAAGCTGTAGTTGAGCAGATATTTGATGCAGTTTAGGAGACTCTGATCCAGCGTGTCTCGGGTGGTTTGTGGAAAGATGGCTGGTATTATGGGAGGTGAGCGTTGTTTCTGTTTGTAGTGATGAATCTGATGTCTGTACACTGTTGCCTCGAACACCAGCAGCATCAGGACCAGCAAATGATCCTAACAAAACACAACACAACAGAATTAATGTGCAACTTATTAAAACAGTGACAGTATCAGATGTAAAGCAAAAGCCTCTTCTTTAAGAAACGCTGTCATTTTGATAAGGTAATGGACAATTCCATGCAAATGTCAACCTTTAGGTTTTATCAAAGGTTTTCATCATACTGATAGTTTAGATGTCAATATTTGCTGGTTTAAATACTCATGTGAGGTTTTTAAAGCATTTGTTTATGTAGAAATCATGATTTTTCATAGTCAGATAAAGTGCTGTTTTCTGAATTGTCACATTCATAACAGTCCATATTCCTCATAAATGAACACATGACAATTAAATGTGTCATATTATGTATATTATTTTATAAATAGATAACTTGTTTAAAGACTGATTTTTCTTTACTCAACAGAGCTTTATTAAAATATAAACGGATAGTTGACAAATAAATATGTGACTGTGTCCTATGGTGTGACAGCAAAAATGTATATTTTTATAAATGTATATTTAAAAATATACAAATAGCATGAGAGATTTATATTTATTGCTGGAGTTACAAATACGATGAGAAAGATTTATCTTAATCAAGTTTTGTATGTCACACCATAGGACACAGTCATATATTTACCCAACAGTTAATTTATTTGGTAATATGCATACATTCTGTGAGAATTTATATTTCACGTTTGACTGAAAAGGTCACATCCATAAGACTGGAATTGCCAAAATGCAATCTTTTTGTTTATACATTTGGGTAGATTTGGTCATTCATGGATAAACTATTGAATAACAGTCAGTATAGTGGCTCATCTACAGATATTCATCTGTAAATACTCATTGTGTTCAATATGAATCTCACCTTGCTGTAATCAAGGGCAGAAGGGTTTTTCCTGAATCCAAACCAGTTGGCTGGATCCACAGGTCCTTTATAAAGTCTGGAGTTTAATACTTCATCTGGTTCCAGACTTGTCTCATTCACAAACTACAACACACAGACACACAATGATCAACAATACAGTTTACACAAAACTACAAATGTGTAAAAGTGTACAATTTGTTTGGGGTTTCTGTGTAATGATGCCACTATTGTCTCTGTGACAAAATGCACATGAATATTGTGTGTTTTTTTACAAAGTGACAATCATGAACGTCATTTACTGTTTTCTATTTTCATGTTTTGAATGTCTGAATCACACCGGAAACCTAAGTTACAGATATAACTATGCGGACGGTTTATTCATTATTGCCGACACACTTAATTTGATCACTTCTCTCTCCAAGTTCGTTGAGGACAGAACGCTAATAGGAAAGACTGACATGGATGGCAATCTTGGAAGAACAATGTTTTGCACAAGCACAATGGAAACGACAGGGTCAACAGTAAAGCAAAGTTCAAAAACCTTGAGGAGAAAAGTTGAGTCATAATTCAGCAGTAAACACAGAACTCATTAAAAGCCAAACAGTCCACTCCTCAAGAATACATAAAACTCAAGAATAAACGAGTGGACCTTACCCACGCTTCAGGGCTTGTGTTTAAATAAATGTTTATGATAACGGCAGGATGCTGAGAGGATGTTGATCTTATTAAAGCAGAATCTGAACTCATAAGGCGTCATACACAATCTAATCCTAGATAAAGTGTTTGGGTATGTGTTGGCGGTCTCACCGCGGTGCAGTTGTTGGAGTATTCTTCAGGTTTGACCACGCTGAGCTGGTACAGCATCTTACAGACGATGATGACACAAACCCAGATGGTGGAGATGCAGGAGGCCATGGGCCTGAAGCAGCCGTACGGCATGGCGAAGCTCCACAGCACCACCAGCACCAGATTCACCGCAGACGGCTGTAAATGAAACTTTCGCACATTATCACCTCGTAACAGTACGGACTAAAACAGATGGAGTGAAGCTTATAAAATAACATCAGGATGTGTGTCTGACCTCCAGCAATGCCACCCAGACCACGAAAAACGCCACAATTTTGACGATGTGAAGCTCCAGCACTCTCCAAATGAAACTCTGAACATGCGTCAGCGTGTTGGAGAACTTACTGGACAGCACGATCAGTCTGTCCATCACCAGACTCCACTTACTAGGTATCATCTCTGAAAACAAAACGAGAACAATGACATATGACATATTAATACTCATTCGCTAGGCATTACAACGACCATACAATTTAATATGATATGTTTTAATATCTGATTTTACTGATTTTGCTTTTAGTGACATTTTGTAAACATGCAAAACATGTTTTTTTTTTACATCGGACATAAGATTATTGTGGAAAATTACATAATGTGAATAATTTTATATATTTAATTGTAAATATTTTTTTGCGTCCTCACCGTCCACTTCTGATGGATCATCATCCTGCTCAGTGTTTAGATCTTCTTCCTCAAATCTGCCTTCTTCAGTGGACTGAGCGAAGTTTGGATTTTCCCTCCCTCTTTTCCTATGAGATGATCAATAAGAGTACATTCAGACTTAAGACATAAGAAACAAACATCAGTATCAAAAGCAACGTAAGTAAACGGGTACAAGAGGTTGTGATTCATCATAATTAAAACACAACTGTTGACCAATCGAAATTAAGAACTGAAACTAACCGTTTTATAATGTGCGTTAAATGTTTTGAATGCATGTGTTCATGCCTGTGAAGGGGTGTGACGTGTTCCAGGTCTGTGATCTTCATGAAGGGTTTGTGGAAGTAATGTAGCTGTAGAATACAGGCCAACAGAAAGAAACCTGGAATCAAAATACTGGAGAAGAGCTCAGATAGTTTAAACGTCTCCAGTCCAATATCAGCCAACCTGCAGGTCAAGAACCACACACACACAAACAAAGATTTCTGTGAATTATTTTGACATAAATAAAGTCGATCGTGGCTTCAGAGGTCTTCCAATTACTTTTAATAATATGTTTGTGGTACGTTTGTCCTTTACAAAACTTACTAAAGGTGCTTCATGATGTTGTAAAAGACACTTTTTTGGCTTCACAAATTTTCACAAATGTTTCTTTAGGCTATAAAATGATAAGAATGAAATTGTACTTTAAAGAACCTTTGAGGAACCAAAAATGTTTTTTCTTTGGCATCACTTTGAATCCCCTTTATTTTTAAGAGCTAACAGATTTGATAGGTTCATAAACACTGACAAAATTGAACTTTCCATAAATAACACATTCATTATTAAATAGTTAATTTTTTAAGATTTAAAAAGCAGGTTTGTGTGGGACATACTGCTGTTCTGTGAATCCTGTGAAGTTTCTCCAATAGTCTGGAAAGTCTTCAAACTGAAAGGTGTATATAGCAATGAGCACCACCATAGTGTATGCCACCACCATCCACCAGAAAGCCTTCAGTAACCTTCTCCACAGAGAGTAATACACCTGAAGAGAGAGACATCCATCATTCAGATACTATAAAGAACGAATCTGTACGAGGTGAAAGAGTAAAAGACTACCTGAAAGAGACACAGGCAGAGCAGAACCAGCAGCATGTAGACGATCTTGTAAGCCACGAGTTTTCCGGCAAAGCTGACCATGATGAACATTCCTCCACACACGTAGATCCAGTATTTGGCATAGAGACTCATGACCAGTCCTCCCAGCACCTTTAGAATGGACTCATTACGCCCTGAACCTCCTGAAAGATAAAAACAAAATGTGTTTTTTGAGCATTAATTTACACTAAAACAGAGTCAACCAATAAGGTATCGTTAATAATTTAATGTAAATGGAAAGTGATGTTTATTTATCAGGTAAAGTTAAGAGTTTGAATCATTGAAATGAATCAGTTTGGAGATGTGCATCACCTCCAGTGGTGACCTCCTGCAGCGGGACGTTTAATCTCTTCATCCTGCTGAAAGTGTCTTTCACTGACTGCCTCAGAAGAAGCCAAAATGTCAATGTGAACAGCAGCTGAGAGAGAGAGAGAGAGAGAGAGAGAGAGAGAGAGAGGGAGAGAGAGAGAGAGAGAGAGAGAGAGAGAGAGAGAGAGAGAGAGAGAGAGAGAGAGAGAGAGAGAGAGAGAGAGAGAGAGGGTGAGAGAGAGAGGAGAGAGAGAGAGAGAGAGAGAGAGGGTGAGAGAGAGAGAGAGAGAGAGAGAGAGAGAGAGAGAGAGAGAGAGAGAGAGAGAGAGAGAGAGAGAGAGAGAGAGAGAGGGTGAGAGAGAGAGAGAGAGAGAGAGAGAGAGAGAGAGAGGAGGGAGAGAGAGAGAGGTGAGAGAGAGACTTTCCCCAGGGTGAGAGAGAGAGGGTGAGAGAGAGAGAGAGGGTGAGAGAGAGAGAATTACAAGAGAGACCAATCATGTGATTGAGTAGAGGATTCAGCAGAGTGAGAGACATGTTTTTCTTTCAACATCTCTCTGAGAGTTTCAGGCATCAGAGAGTATAAACCAAAGAGAGGGAGAGAGAGAGAGAGAGAGAGAGGATAAATTTGCATCATGATCATAACTTTGAAAGAAAAATATGAAATCAGATGAAACACATGAAATCTTCTTTCAACATCTCTCAGACATCAACAGTATAAACCAAATCTTTGCATCATTCATAAGAAAGAAAATTGAGTTCAGAAAACACATCTCAACAAATGAGCAAATGGTAACGTCAAAATCTCAGATTCTATCAGAGTTTCAGAAAAGATCTTAACAATGACACAAACTCAACTCAATATGTTTTCTCAATTTCAATATGTACTTAAACATTTCACATTAAAATTCCTTCAAACAAATGTCTATTTTTATTTCTCCTTTGTAATCTAGCTATAAAAAGAGAAATACCTGAGCAAGAACATTAATCTTTCAAACCTGAGTCTTAGCTTCTCAAGACTTAAAAGCAGCCTAAGAAACTCTTCTAGAATTGTCCTCACCATGGCTCCTAAGCGCAGACAGGGATACTGTGCTCGGTCCAGACCCAGCTGTCTCAAGCTCATGGTGCCGATGTTTTGGGGCAGTTCAGTCTGAAGGTCCATGGCCCAGACGTACTGCAGACAGCAGAGAGCGAGTCCGTACAGAAGGATGAAGGGAGAACAGAAAGCAGCGAATCGCTGACGGGCGCGCAACATCCAGATCAAACACGACCACAACAGCAACACAAACGTCAGCCAGCTGTGGTACATTATACTCCATACCTACAAATACAAATACATGACATTGACAGTGATCATGATCAATTAGTTTTTTGTGGAATGGTAATTATAATTTTAGATTCGTTTCATTTACCATCATGGCGATCAGGGCACAGATGTAACTCTGTTGTAAAATCAGTCGGCCCACCATCCGAAGAGGATTATCACCCTCCGCTTCTCCACCGACTGCTGTACAAACACACGCAAACATCACAACCATCAAAACACTCATATCTGTCTGTGATGAACATAAAATAAAACATTTCTCATCCTACCAATGTCATGTTGACTTGAACCATTGGTCACGGGCTCTTTACAGGCGTGTGATTTAGTCAGAGGAGATTCAGTCGTGGTCAGAAGCATTTGCTGAAGCAAACAAACAGCAAATATTGGTGTTTCATAGATGGACAGGTGAAAGTAGAAATGATGATTAAGATGTTTATTTCTTACCTGCGTGTCATCTTCAAAGCTTTGTGTCTTTGACTCCCACCGCTTGAGCTCCACCTCCTCTCCGTTGGAACCTGCTGCACCCTCACCGGCCTCCACCATCACAAAGACATTACACGTAAGTTAACATAGGTTTAGTTTGTAAAAACATTATTTAAAAGCTTAATAGCATTAGAAATAAGAGGTCAAAATATAAGCCACTTGAGTTGTATAGAAAAATACTTTTGCCTGACAAAAATTAAATAAAGTGCAAGTAAGATGAAGGCGAGTAAATGAATACAGAAAGCGTAATTGTGTAAATGAACGTGTGTTAAAGCACCTTGTTTTCATGGTCTTGACCGTAACTGCTGATTTTCAGCACGACGGTCACAGAGATATACAGAAGCAGAAGAATGCCTGGATTGACGTACACCGGCCAGTCGTGATCCACGTTAAGCGCGATACCAATCGACGAACAGTTTCCAGGTATGACTATATCCTTCAGGCCGAACAATCTGCATGAGAGATGGTTTGTTTTATTTCACCGTGACAGATATCAGGTCTATCTACAGTATCAGCGACAAGATAAACAAAAAAGTGTGTGTGATATCTACGGCTTAAGCGGGGTATATGGCCTACACCCCTCCCAAACCTCAGGATCTATTTCAGTCGTCACCTTTATCTTACCAAACAACCCTAAACCCTGCAGCATGTGCCTCAGGGTAACTAAACTCACTGTACAACCACATGAGAGATTAATAGTAAGGAAGGAATGATTTTGAATACATGAATAAATTGCTTTTTGGTCACACGTAGGGTTGTAACGGTATACCACGGTATATCACGGTATGGGCATGTACAATTATCAAACTATATGCATTTGCTTGTCTAGGATATTGTCGAGAATAAAAGAAGAATAAAATTAATAAAATGTGAATAAAATACACAATCCAGAAGCAATAATAATGTGTTCATTTATGAGGAATTATGGATTCTATTTGAACATAAAAAGGGAAAAACCTTCGTAAAAACTTTTCTACATTTTTTCATGATAAGGTTGACTTCCCATTGAATTGCTCGTATCATGAAACTATCAAACCATGATATTTTTTTAAAAACGTTATCATACTGTAAAAATCTCATATCGTTACAGCCCAAGTCAAGCTACATCCTGGAGATCTTTACTTTAAATTAAAATATTTCATATTAATTATTTCAGTAAGTAATTTCATATTAAAACATTTCATTTATGAAAACATTAAAACACATAAATATGACATATATACATACTGTACTATACATGTTCTCCTGTTTAGATTTTTTATTCTGTTTATAACATCATCTACTTTTTTAGCATTAACAGTTTTTTGGATAGAGCGTAATCTAGGAGATGATTCTGATTTAATTCTGCATGTTTAACAGGATATGTTTTTAATCTGAAAAATAACCAAATACCATCAATACACTACCCTACTGCCACAACACAATACAACCAATAAGAGTTTACCATCTTTTATTGCTTTCCAGTAAAACCCCACCATAACCACAACCCTAAACTACAGTACCATAACCACTAACCATTAACTAACCATAACGAGAGAAAAAACTCCCAGCTCAAACCCTAAACCAAACTCTAGAATTTTATTGGCTCACAGGAATGTTGATGCAGGAACACATCTCTCAAATGAAGCTACTGGACGAATCGAAATCCTGTGAATTCAGCAAAGAGAGGGAAGAACGAGCATTACCTGGCCCACAGACCCGTCGGTGAGAACATGTCCTGTCCTAGAGAGCTCTGATACAGGTAAAGACACACCAGATGTCCTCCTGTGAAGAAGGCCACCATCACACACAGTGTGTTAAAGCCCAGCTGACTGATGGGAAAATGACAAGCCCACCAGGTGCACACGCAGATGAAGAGCAGGAAGTAGAAGGCCGAGAAAGCGGATGGCAGAGTGATTCCTGCAAGCACATACACATGAGGTCAAAGACAATTTAAACGTGATATTGTTTCCAGTGTAAGTCTAAGTTGTGTGTTTGTCTTACCAGCGAGCGCCAGCAGTGTGACGGCCAGCACGCGGCCCATGTTCCTGAGGAAGCGCTGAGCTGTGGCACGCAGCCGTGCAGCTAACTGCGCAGCTCCACTGCTGGAGTAAAGACCCTCCTCATCCTCAGTCTCACTGCAGGACAGCGTCCTCTCATCTTCTCCATCATCATCTTCCTCTTCCGTTTCATCCTCCTAGAATAACAAACGGCTTCAATTAAACTGTTTGCTGTTAATATAATATTCACTTTATTAATATATATATATATATTAAAGACTTCAATTGTAACTCCATTTAGTAACAAACCTGAAAGCAGTTTAGAAAAAAACATTTGGCCATTAAACAAATATTTTATGATGTAAATGCACAAGCTTTTACAACAGAATTTAATGTCTGTAATGTCTTAAAACACATATGGATAAGTGCTTATAAGGTCTATGGCTGTGTCGTGTGGACGTAAAGTGGATATTAAACTCAAAACACTTTTCAAACTCACGAGTTTACTGAACTTTTCTTTTAATAACGTCTACAGTGCACATTCATGCCTTACAGGAAATCAGCTTTAAAGCATTTGAAATATTTACATAACAAACATATGGAGAGATATGAGGATATGAGATGTGTAGAGAAAGTGTGTAAGAATGAGTACAGTAGGGTGAGAGAGAGAGAGAGAGAGAGAGAGAGAGAGAGAGAGAGAGAGAGAGAGAGAGAGAGAGAGAGAGAGAGAGAGAGAGAGAGAGAGAGAGAGAGAGAGAGAGAGAGAGAGAGAGAGAGAGAGAGAGAGAGAGAGAGAGAGAGAGAGAGAGAGAGAGAGAGAGAGAGAGAGAGAGAGAGAGAGAGAGAGAGAGAGAGAGAGAATATGTGAATATAGTGTGTTTGTGACAGGTGTAGGAGTGTGTGTGTGTGTGTGTGTTACTCTTGGCTTGTGAGGATCATAGCACTCATAGTTTCTCAGTCCTGCAGAGCCACACAGGCATGTTTGCATCAGGAGGTGTTTTGAGCTGAAAACATCTTTCAGACCAGTGAAATGGTGCCATATGCCTACAAATATCACTGATATCAGTGTATCAGCAGAATGCCTCAGGACAAGACACTGGATTCTTTCACACACAGGTGAGACTAGCTTCCACAGTATTCAAGCAGACACAGCGACCAAATGTCACATGTTTTCTTTGTGAACTGGCCTAAAGCTTAAGATATTCTGGACTCGCATTTTTCTGTGTCAATGTTGGTTTTGTGTTTTTATCAGTGTTTAGTGGTGGTAAGATCCTCCCTCATTCCTCAGTCTAATGTCAGTCTATTAACACCTTCTCCAACACTAAACACAGATGCTCAATAAAGCAACAACCTTACAGTCTCTCAATCACATCAATGTCATGAATCTTTAGCATCGTCTTTGCTTTTCTACAGCGAATAACACAGAAAAATAAAGCATGAAGACACTTAAAAAGACTTAAACCACCATAAAGGCCTGTGGGTCTCTCAGTCTGGTCATGCTGGTTAATCTGGTATGTTTTGCTTGTTTAATACGAACCCTCAGCAGTTGTCATCTGGTGAAACATCAGCCTTAAGTTAAAACCAGCGTGGATTGAAATATCAAAGCCATACGCCTTACAAACTTTAAGTTAGTGACTAGTTTTTCCTCAGAACAGTGTTCCACCCTGGGAAGCTGTAAACAAAAAACAGTTTCCTGGCAGAGAAATCTTGGAAGTTGTGTGGTCTTTGACGTGCCTGTTGAGTTTTGTGCATTTTAGTGAATTCATCTTTCATGTTTGCACTCAATGATGCATAAAAGCAACACTAATCATTTACTATAATGCAACATAAAATCTGTTTGCAGCAACATTTCTCTTCTACACAACACAGTAAAACACCCAGACATGTTCAAACACATGAACATCTGATCTGTATCAGCAGATCACAACAAAACCCATTCTCTCAGACCCCTCACTGAAGGCCAAGAGTTTTAATACATCGCTTCAACGTTGCAATTATGTTGTGACATCAGCGGTTTACAAGCAGGTGGATGCTGGCCGTTGTGTAATGTTGGCATTAAACTGTAGTTAAATTATCACTGAAGTCTTGTGGAAAACAGAACCGACTCTCATCTGTTCCAGGACCTGCAGGTCTACACCATAAATATACAAACTCATGGCTTTAGGGTATGTGACCACTGTTAAAATGATCAGACATCCACCCAGTCAACATATATGAAGTGTCAAAGCGTTTGCATAACCCGCAAGGGTGTAAATACTAAAGGGCAATTTCAGTGTTACAGATCTGACAAAATTTGAAAATGTAAATTCTCACAGAATGTATTTATTATCAATATATTGAATCATCTGTTTATATTTTAAGTCCTGTTGATAGTCCAGACATCAGAAAAATATCAATCTATACACGAGTTATCTATTTAAAAAAATGGAATGGATGTGAAAAAGAGATCTCTCTAAGAGGCAACATGCTTTGTAGGATTTCTGCTAATTAAAATACACAAACCAGAAGCAATAATACCCAACAAATGAAGAAGTGATGACTCTTTAAAGAACATTAAATAGTTATTTATTTTAATTTTCATGCTGCAACATTGCTATCAACCCTCTCTCAGGGTTGAAAGCATCTTTATTGTTAGCACATTCCAGCGCGTGTCTCATGGGACTTGGGACTGTGTTGCTAATTGATCTTATAAAGGATCTATTTTTCTAACATGACACATAGCGGTCCGGCCAATGTTTGTTGATGATGTTGCCTTGGCAACAGCAGCAGGAAGTTATCAGAGTCTTGGCTGCCGTGTAATTCTGGAATGGTGCAAAGTCAAATGGAAAAGAAGAAAAGCGAGTGTAAAAAGCTCATAAAACATCACAGAACCAAACAACACGAAGAAAGGAGGAGTGAATTAATTGTTTAAAAATGTCTATAAACGATGAATCAACAGCATTGTACACGACACAAAAATACTAAAAGCTCCACCTTTCCGGTCACAAGATACGACTCAAGTCCCTCCTTCAAAGCAAGACTATGAACTTTTTCAACTTTCTCAATGACTTTAAGGAACATTAACCAAGAGATATACAGCCAAGTCGAACACTTACAGGGTTTGTTCACATCATAAGGAACCCTGATTATTAATGCAAATTCAGTTTCTCATATTCACGCTCACCATCATACCACTTCAGATGTCATGTGACCTCGTCTCCGGAGCTGTTGACAGAACATGGTTTAAATAATGCTATTGCCAGTCATTTCAGTCTGTGCAAAAACACTCATTCAGCCTAGCATGAGCTAATATTTCCATATTCAAGACCTATTAAGCACAATTACTCTGACATTTTTGGGTCATAAACAGTCTGTGCTGTGAACTTTTGAAAAACTCGTGTGTTCATTTCGTGTTTACAAGGACTCGCGCAGTCCAAATAAGCCAGTCAAACATCAGGGTACAGTTGGGTGTGTAGACTTAATGTTTTTAACATAATGTCTGGCTGAGAACCGGACACTTAAGACAGGAAGGATTCGCTTGACCAACATATAAAACAACTAACCACACTTGGTGTTTCGAGCGTGTATACAGGCAGGTAAATCTCAAAATCGATAGCACAGTAAAAAATCGGTGTGCAACAAAGTGGACAATCATGTCTTTACAACTTGTGGCCAGAGTTTCCATGCAATTATAGAATAAGTAAAGATTATTTCAAGGGAAAACTTTGCAAACAAGAGATGCGGTTGTGCTGGAGGGCTTCTCATTTGCTTGCTTTTAGACTGCCTCAAACAAAACTTTGACAGATAAATAGATGGTGTAAAATAAATGAAAAAAAACAGCACATGAGAATTTATTACATCCTTAACATGAAAGCAAGTAGCTTTTATGTTTTTTCATGAAAATAACTATATGCTTTACAAAATAAAGATAAACATTAACTTTACAATAAGGTTATATTTGTTAAAATAAAATAACATGAACTAACAATAAACAATACTTCTACAACATTTATTAATCATAGTTTATGTTTATTTAAGCATTTACTAACTCATTTTTAAAATCAAAAGTTATATTTGTTTACATTAGTTAATGCACAGTGAACTAACATCAACAATTGTATTTGTATTAACTAACATGAACAAAGATTATCAAATGCTGACTATCAAACTATGAAAAACTATATGGTTCATTGTTAATTAGCTAATGCATTTACTAATTTTAACAAATACAACCTTATTGTAAAGTGTCACCATGATTGGTTATGTTACTGGAGCATATTGATATTTTGCAGATTTTACCTGCTTTGATTTCACAATAAATTCAAGTGTGAAATTTCAATATGACTTGAATACTTTGTGTTTAACATACTTTACTGTCCACTGTTAGAAAAAGTAAACACCAATCTCTTAAACTTTCTCAAAACCAGTTTGTCTTGTTCTCAGTCACTCATTGCAACACACTGGGAAATAATTTCCCACAGGACCCCTGATGACATGAAGATGCATCACTCAAGATAAATTCATATACGCATGAACAGTGATTGAACAGAAGATACTGTGCTCACCTCCTGCAGAAGAGCAGACATCTGAGAAACCGGCCCTTCATCTCTCTTCTTCAGAAGACGACAGCACAGTATCAGAATGACCAATGAGATCAGGAAGATGCCGAGATCTGGGGTCAGGAGCCACACCACACCCCAGGGGTCATCCAGGGGCAGCCTGCGGGGGCAACATCACACCTGAGAAACACCGTCTTATGGGCCATTTCAGCAGTATGGACGTGACATTTTCAGTCAAAAGTTGACATATAAATTCTCACAGAATGTATTTATTGCCAATATATTGAAAACAAAATATATAATCTTTCATATAAAATAATAGTATTTCATATAATAATATAGAAAATAATACTATATTTAAAATATCTATCAGTCTATCAAAATATCTATTTAAAAAATGGAAATATACATGTTATGAATGTGACAAAAAGAGAACACATATTTTTGAGAGACAACTTCACATTTACATATTCACATATTTCTGTGAATTAAAATACACAAACCAGAAGCAATAATACAATAATTTTCATGTGTTCATTTATGAGGAATATGGACTGTCACTTCAACCGACTATGAAAAATCATGATTTAAACATAAATAAATGCTTCATAAACTTTGAGAGGGATCTCACATGATGATTTAAACCAGAAAATATTCTCATCTGAGCTATCAGTATGAAGAAAACCTTTGAGAAAAACTTTTGCCAATGTCAAATAACTAGTCTCTCTTTTTGTTTGAAGTAAATTTGAAGCAAAACATAAATTTGTATCATATTTGTGAAGAGTGCCAGGAGTACATGACCTTTGGCCCCATGAGCTCAATATTGTGATCTGCTCATTTTCACCTCTCATAGACTCCTCATGCATTCTCAACATTCTCTACATACCTGGACACACCGATATGTCTCGATAGAGTCTCCCATGTGCTGCCTAGAGAGAGAGAGAGAGAGACACAGAGAGAGAGAGAGAGAGAGAGAGAGAGAGAGAGAGAGAGACACAGAGAGAGAGAGAGAGAGAGAGAGAGAGAGAGAGAGAGAGAGACACACACAGAGAGAGAGAGAGAGACACAGAGAGAGAGAGAGAGAGAGAGAGACACAGAGAGAGAGAGAGAGAGAGAGACAGAGAGAGAGAGAGAGAGAGAGAGAGAGAGAGAGAGAGAGAGAGAGAGAGAGAGAGAGAGAGAGAGAGAGATCAGGGTAAAGCGAGTACTGGACATTGAAGGTCATAAAACAGGAGACGACCACAAGTACCCTTGCAAAGCTACCAGAAACATTTCCATGAGCCACTAAAATCAGTGTCGACCGAAGGCTGCGAGCCATGAGCGGGTTTCAAAGTCAGACTGGAGACTCCCGATACGTGTGTGGAAATGCCGCTTTGCTCTTTAAGTGGAAGCAAAGACGACGTCCAAACCACAAATGAACAAAGTGAAGCGGATTACTGCAGCTTGTAATCAACAAAGTTTGGGCTATTGCTGCATTTTAACCTATTTACTCATCATAAACGGAGGCATTAGTGCATGACATCATATCCTGTTAAGTATATTAATAAGTTGTTTGTAAACTCAAAGCCTTTTTTTGGTTAAGAAAAAAATAACTGCTCAAAACATTTCTTGTCCTTTATTTAAAAACTGTCTGTTTACTTACGAAAACAAAACTTGAAGCCATGTTTAAAAACTAAAAACAAGCATGTTGCCTTCAATAAAAGAATGTGTATTAACATATTAGTGGTTTTAGCCGTGGACTTACAGTTGTGTCCGAGCGCATCATCGAGGCCGGGTACGGTAAACAGGCAGATCTGAAGAGTGACGTGGGCTAAGATAAAGATGAGACTGGTGCCGAACACAGCTTTGATATAACGTCCAGTGTGTCCTGTAAAAAACAGAAACGCACACAGAAATAAAGTGAGAAAATGACATATTATGCAAATAATATTGGCTTTAATTATAAAAAAAGTTGACATGAAATCCTGTCTGAAATTAAACTTCTGAAGTGACTGATTTGGGACGCTCTACATAGGCAGTAACTGTGTGTCACACAAATAGTGTTCACAATGCAAAACACACAAGAGACTTAACTCACAAATTTACATTTAGGCATTTAGCTGACGCTTTTATCCAAAGCGACTTACAAATATTAAGTGATACAGTTTGATTGAACAGACCAATAGTTACAAAAAGTGAACTTGACTCTTTCATACTAATTTTTATAAAATAATCCCAACAGCCTAAAGAATTTGATTGTATTTTATTTCATTTATTTTCACAGTATTAATACCAATAGTCACATTTTGTTTTCAGCATACAAGAGGCTTTCTCATTGACAGACAGATAGTGAGACGGGCAGCGGTGGGCAACATATCTCTGAGATCTACACGGACAAAATGACCTGCAACACATATCACATGTGTTAATATATATAAGTATCACATGACTAGCAGACTTCTGTAATGACACTCTCTGAGCACTTGCTGCTTTTCTAATGATTTAATACAAAAACAATGCAAAGCTAACCCAGAGACACATTAATAGTGGACTGTTAACCCTCAGGATGCATGTTTACAGCGGGCATTTACTGGACTCTATAGGTGTACATCAGTAATGGTTGTCACAACAATACCTTTACAGGCTTTGCCGAACATCTTGTAACATTTAATTGCAATATTTACATTGTAGCCACCCAAAAAAAAAGTTTTCCAACAGCACAGCAAAGCTGCAGCAGAGCAGACCATGTGTGATTATTTAACTTTTGTGAGTATTAGGAAAATGTAAGAGCAGACCCAATGATTTTCATCATAGCAGCACTATTCAAATAAACCTTTGCTGATGGAGTAAAGATAACAGGACTCCATCTGTGAAATATCAAACATGCATCTTCTCCCAAAACTCAATAACAGCTGCTCATTGAGATGGACAAGATTTCTTTTTTCATTGCAAAAGAGTGAGCGCTAGTTTTCTAGCTCATCTCGGTTTACTCATTTCTTAAGATATGTAGTGCTGAAAATAAGGGGTCGTTATAGTACAATTGGGTTTAATTATTGTTGTTTGGTGCACATAACTTCACACTTTACATTATTAAGTAATTAGACTTGAAATAAAACAAAAAATATTTGGAAAATTACCCATACACTCTGAATGAAAGACAAGAGACAAATATTTACATTTACATTTAGCTGACGCTTTTATCTAAAGCGACTTACAAATATTAGGAGACAAATATATAGAGAAAGACCAAACTAACATAAAAATCCAATGTCTCTTGACTTGTGCTAATATTTACATTTAGGTATTTAGCTGACGCTTTTATCCAAAGCGACTTACAAATATTAGGAGACAAATATATAGAGAAAGACCAAAATAACATGAAAATCCAATGTCTCTTGACTTGTGCTAATGAGTAAACCCTCTTAGCAACGCCTTAGCAACCACCCAAGAACATCCTAGGACTGTGGCAGTATGATCTGTATAGTCACACTCACATCTTCCCAAACAAATCATCATCATTTTGTTATTTGTGAGATATGTTTATTTTTAAGAGTACTGTATAGACCAGCGCATAAATCGTCTCACATGAAATACTCATGGACTAAAAGCCACGAAACTCCAGTTGAATAGCTGTTGGTTACAGCAGTATATTTACAGATTCAAAACATTTCTGTAGAGACTGTAACAGCTGATCATAAATATCTGTATCTCAACTTTCCCAACAAAAGTCCCTGTCATACATTCTGGCTTAATGATAATGATTTATTTTTAAGTAAAAACGTAACAGCATATCTCAATAGGTTGATCTACAAGTATAATTCATATCTGTAGCACAAATGGACGAGAAGTTTAACACAAGCTATAGAAGTAGCGCTGCTTGCTTTAGCCGGCACTAAACCAACAGAAAGTCGCGAAGTCGACAAAAACGTCCTTAAAAGATCACCGTCTAAGTCTGTTCTGAGGTCTGTGGTCACACATATCGTATAGACACTGATGGAAATGCACTACTGCTTAATGTATGCTGTAAAATGAAGGTTTATAAGACTGGCAGCAGGTTAACAGCCTTTATACATGAGTCAAGCGGTTCTGTCTAATACAACCTGTCTGACAGTTTCCAGTATATATATATATATACATGTGCGATCGGGTTGCTAAAATGTTTCTGGAAAGCTTTATTTGTTTTTCCAGTTTGTGTCAGTGACATTCTGCTGGCAGCGTTCTCTGTCTGTAATGATGTGTTTTTACACATGTAGATGTGCTTGTTTTAACAGGAACACACCTGAAATGAACACATGCACCCCAGAAGAGTTCAGGGTCATGAAGCATCTCGGTGAAATGAATAATTGTCATCTTAAGAAAGTCAAACAAAGGCTTCACACATAAGCGGTGGGGTATTTTTACATAATGTTGAATTTTATCCATGCTGCGTATTTTGGCATGTACTTTACACAAGACTATAATCACAATGTATTTTAATACACAGAATATACACAGACAAAGATTATGAGCTCTCAAGCAGGTCATTTCAAGCAATAAAAGGTTAATGATATCCTTGAACACATTGTTTATACCGTCAGTAGGACAGCACATCTGTGAATGTGTTACACACTGAGCGTTTCAGCAAAAAAATATTATCCTTTATTTCCTTCTTGCCATCGGCCTTTATAGACATGGCAAAAATATAAATCTAAACAACCCCTTAAACATAATAAATTTATATGGAGTTAATGGTCATTTTTATTAAAAATATAACTGTATCATTTGAGATAAAGTCTCTATATCGTTCTCTCTTCTATATAATTTTTTTTTCGTTTCAAGGACATTGTTCAAGGAAGATATTTTTCGGAAAAAATTATGTTTGGGATTTTTCTTACAGTGTCAAGAATTATGTAAATGAGGGTGAAAACATAAACAAAATACAAGACTTGATTTTAAAACAACAAAGATTTAATGACATCACATGACAACAACAGCTAATATTTTACCCCACTCTATAAATTTGTCAAAATGTACTCAAAGCTATACATCTATTTTTATATATCCTTCTGTAAATGACAGATGATAAACTACTTATTCCCAAGATGATCCCAAGTATGACCTGTATTCTGACCCTGTCATCGGGGGGCACGTGGCACACCCGCCCCAGAGAATTCTCCTACTTTCCGGATCATATCTCTCCCACATATAGCGCTGGGAAAGCATGCGGAAAGTCTCATCACCCTCACATACCAGCGTGCATTAGTGTGGAAAATCCAGAACAACACGGCCGTTATAGATCAAATTGGTTTAAAGTAATCATTACTGAGATATGCCCAAGGTCCAAACCAAATATTTTAACATTAGATAAAAACAATGACTCCATGATATTCTGCAACAAGCATTCAAAAACACAATCTAGAAATAACTCATCAACATACTAGTACGAAAACAAAGATCTCTCTTGGATAAAGAAAAGACTGAGACAGGCACTTTTTCTCTGTCTAAAGAGAGTCATATGGGTTATATGCATTAGACGGTCTAAACCGAGTTTGTGGGTGTCTATTCAACGACAGAAAATCTTTCACAGACAGAAATCCTGATGTGGCTTTTCACAAAAGGGTCAAAAGGTAAGCAGGTCAGTAAGCAACACAAACCATTCTGCACACTACAATTTCTAGCTCTGAGGAGAGTGTGACTATAACTGTGAATCAGACCCAAATACACCCCGGCTAACATTTGCAGAGCTGAACTATATTTTCCGAAGCCTGCGATTGTTTACAACGGCTCTGGCCTTCCTCAGATTTCCAGGCCACAGAGTGTGCAGTTAATCCACGGCAAGATGGTTTCTATTAAAACCATTAATACCGTTCACTGTCAGCCTTTGATTCACTCTGGCTGGCAGCGGTGGGGATTTCCTTTTCCAAGTGATCCCCGGTTGAAAAGCATGCAGAAGGCCGTCATTTATTTACATCTTTTGCAGCGGTTTCTGTATGCGTCTCCTGAGAGTACTGCGTGTAGTAAATGTTCAGGCGGTGAAATATATACGTAGTAGCTCGTGGAGGTGAAAACCGGCCCTTTCTAGTGCTCTGTCTATTTTTGGCAAGCTCTTATCACACCACAGAAAATAACAAGGTCAAATATTTTAGCTAAGGACACTTTTCTATGTCAAACAGCAAAAGTGTATAAAAAACTGGGGTGACGGATTGGTGGAAAATATTTAGAGGCCAGAAATGATCACATTAGAAGGAAATATCAGGAATTGGAAGATACTTTTGGTAAATACATTAAAGCAGAGAAATCCAAGACCGCCTCATTTACAATATCCACCGCAAACAATACTGATTCTCTAGAAGCAAATCTGGAATTTGGTAGCTCCATAACTTGTAATAATAATATTAATAATAATATAAAAACATAAAACTTATTAACTTGCCCTTCAGCTTTTCAAAACCCCTTACGACTTTCTTATCAACGAATGAAATAAGCAGATATCTATCACATATCAACGCATAAAACATGTTCAAAAAACAAGCTATGCAGAAAACTATGTTTACAAAGAATTTTGAGATTTGTGAAATTTGAAATTAGATTTGTGATAATCTGTTTGACAACTGTCAAACAGATTTTGCTTAAGCCGTGTATGTCTGATAAAAGAAAACACGTATACGTATACGAGAAAACATATACGTATACGAGAAAACGTATACGTGACCTGCTGCATTATCCGCCTACAAAGCATAATCAGAATAAGACTATTATAGTGTACGGCACATGCAATTTTGGATTTTAGACATTAGCAGGAGGTGTGCATTATTACTTCTCATGTCTACATATTTTTGTTGTGTATCCGAAAGTCTGCGCCTCTTTAATACACATCATTAAACCATCATCAACGTCTCAGCACCCTATTAATCCCCTTATCAAACAACACATTTGTCCAGCAGTCTTGTCTCTTCAACAGAAAGTGGCTATAGTGATCACCTGCTGTGAGCTGGAGAGCTCTGGAAACCGGCCCAGAGATAAATGAGTATCCCTCCCGCCTCTGGTGGTCCACCCTCTCAAAGCCAATGTCTAGCAAAACCACAAATCGGGATCTAATCCCTGACCTCTATACATTACAGACAGGTGCTCGGAGATGAAAAGCCGATTCAGAAAGCATTTCTGAGAGCCATTTGTTTATTCTACATATAGGCTTTGTGGATTTTTGTACTATTGTCTAATACATACTGTCGGATGTCTAATACTGCAGGAATGAATGGCTCGTGGTTTATAATTGTTTCTAATGGACCGTCATGGTCAGAATCAGCACTTACTCGATTGGGAGAGACGGGTTTACAGAAAGATTTTTGTAATGCATGTTACATTTAAGAAATTTACAATACTGTGATCAATCAAGTATCTTGGAGACATTGCCACAGTTCTTCTGGATTTGATCTGTCTCAGTTTTTCTCTTTCTTCATGTAATAATAGACTGTCAGACTTGTGCATACAACAAAATTTGTGGATTATTACAAATATTGCCAAAGGAATGTTTGGAAATGTAAACTGCAAAAGATATAAATAATTAGATTAAAACTAATTCTAGTTCTCTAAAATCCTAACATGCCTAAGACTTCTGCACAGTACTGTATATAAATATACAAATAATAAAATACATATAACAATAAACAGAACATCAGATTTTTGTGTATAACACACATCGGATCAGTGTAAACAGACTGAGGTTATAATATAACCATCATATAATTCAATATAATTCAACATACCAAAACATTTCACACATTTGTTTGTGTAGCAATCTGACTGTTTTGCAATTCAGACATTTTTCCTGTCAGACAAGAGTATTGCACCATAAAAATAATAAAACATTGCTGAACTCTCTTACCTCGTAGTGTCTGTTTGTTGGGCCAATGAAACCATGGTAAAAGCAGCAGGTACAGAAGATAAACTAAAGAGAGAGCGTTGTGTTGAGAAAAAGAAAAAAAATGTTATTTCTAAAATATCCTGCACAACCTGGCTTAGGTGATTCAGTGCAATAACGAGGTTGAGAAAAACAGAGAGAGAGAATGTTATTTTCTAAAAGAGAGAGAGAGAGAGAGAGAGAGAGAGAGAGAGAGAGAGAGAGAGAGAGAGAGAGAGAGAGAGAGAGAGAGAGAGAGAGAGAGAGAGAGAGAGAGAGAGAGAGAGAGAGAGAGAGAGAGAGAGAGAGAGAGAGAGAGAGAGAGAGAGAGAGAGGGGGAGAGAGAGAGAGAGAGAGGGCAGAGAGAGAGAGAGAGAGGGTGAGAGAGAGAGAGAGAGAGAGAGGGTGTGAGAGAGAGAGGGAGAGAGAGAGAGAGAGGGTGAGAGAGAGAGAGGGTGAGAGAGAGAGAGGAGAGAGAGAGGGGAGAGAGAGAGAGAGAGAGAGAGAGAGAGAGAGAGAGAGAGAGAGAGAGAGAGAGAGAGAGAGAGAGAGAGAGAGAGAGAGAGAGAGAGAGAGAGAATCAATATTTACACTTTCCCCACACTGTATTGAGTAACTTTGATGAGAATTACAATATGACCAATCATGTGATTGTGTAAGGATTCAGCATGTGAGAACAAGTTTTTCTTTCAACAGAAACAGAAAGAGAAAATGGAAGGAAGGAAGAAGGATTAAATAAAAAATTGAAATAAAGAAACACAAGTAAATAAAAGGAAACAAACAATTGAAGGCAGAAAAAGGCAGGAAAAGAAAGAAAGAACCAGAAGGAAGTAATGATGGAAAGGCAGACAAAAGGAAAATGGAAAAAAGAAATAAACAACTAAATAAAGGAAACAAAATGAAGAGGAATAAAGAAAAGAAAGATTTATCTGGATAATATTTACATTTACATTACATTTACATTTACATTTAGGCATTTAGCTGACGCTTTTATCCAAAGCGACTTACAAATATTAGGAGATAACCACAGTCACTGCACAGCTGAACGGTGTACAGACATGATCTCTCATGATGTTGATGATGCACTAACCCTCATTCTCCCAATCAAGCTGAGAGACCTAGGTGCAAAGCATTCTGGGAATAATTCCCAAGCCTTTGAGGGTCTGCCAAAGCATACGGGAGTTCCCTGTCCCCCGCTGAGACCAGAAGAGACTTCTACCTGACACACATTTTCCAGTCCATCCTAACAACACTTTAAGGTCCCCCTGCTGACTGAAAGCTTTGTTTGGGAAATCCGTCCCTGGCCAGCGTCCATAAAGCTTCACAGGACTGAAGGCTAGCGAGCTGAAACTACATTACACCGCAGGAACAAAGACACACAGTGTTCAGTGAGCGGGCCGCTCGCGTTGCCTCATGACTTCACCAGAAAAACAGTCTATAAATGGAAGGGAAACTATGACGAAAAATCTCAGAGGTGCAAAGCTGCTTTCTTTGATACCACTGTACTGTATCAGATTTCTTGTAATGTGACAGAATTTAAGGAACGTGTTTGGATGTGAATCTGTCAGGAAGGAGACGCATGGGGACTGGAGCTGATGATGTGATAGAAGGATCATCTGGTTTTTATTGTAAGGATCTAATAAGAACACAGCAGGGGCAGATCAAACACTAATAAAAAGGAAACAGTGGCAAAATACTGTGGTTATTTTTCCACTGGCTGTGATTTCATCGACCACACAATACTTCAAACATGTTTGGATTGTACAGGAAAGAGAAATAAGAGACGTGCTGTGGCTTTTAATTCACGCCTGCTGGTTTTGAGGTCATGCATATGATAAGATGAGATTACACATTTGCAGTCTTTACTGTTCGGAAAAAATGAAAAATATTGATGCATATAAATGTTTGTCCAATGCAAATTACTAGAATGTAAAGCCTTATAAATTGGATTCTTAGATTCATTTTTCACTTTCAAGCATCCCATGTCATGAGGGCTAGTGACATTACAATGTCATTTTTATTAAAAAAAAAATTGACATCCCAAGTTTTAACACATTATATCCCATTCTTAAAGGCAAAGCAATGCTTCTGCTATGAATTAAAGCTCTCTCTCTCTCTCTCTCTGTCTTTCTCTTTCATATTCTCTGTTCGTCTCGGGCTGTCCACTTTTCATCTTTTCTCAGACTAAGTTTTTCCATTGCTTACTTTATTCTCAAGTACCTGTGCTTTTAGCTGTCAGTTAAAATAAAACCTTGTTTTTAAGCTATTTAATGTTTCTCAAACAAACTAACAAACAGATGAACAGTAACAAAGGTAATTATTTACCAAATTCAAACATATATAGGTAGTCCAGTTTTGTGACTTTTCAGTCCAAAAAAAGAAATTCTCACAGATTATGATTTAATAACAATATATTAAACCATCTGTTATGCACAAGTTATCTACTTTAAATAATGTAAATATCTGTAAAGAGAAACATCTAAAGCAAAGTCAATGCTTAGATTAAACAACTGAACGTCTTTTAAGAAATATTTCTGTGTGATGGAGATCAGAATCAGTGTGTTCAGAATGACAGTTCTGTCCAGCACTGAACGGCTTTATGACACTGGATGGCTGTAGGAAATTATGGTAATTTGGGAACTGGAAAAACCAACAGCCACGCCACAGAACTGGAATCAGAACGTACCTGTTAAGAGACGACAGACAGACACAGCGAGTCCGCATGAATATATGTGTGTGTTAGAGGTCTAAACCTCACAATCTAAAACAACCTGCACCAATCATTACTGTCAAAGACTAAATCCAAAATCATTCATTAGATTTCTTCTCCACGTCAGAACTGTAAATCCAGACAGATGTTTACCAGCTCTGACTCAGATGAAGTTACGGTAAATTTACAGTGTGTCATTTCCATGCTATTAGAGTCATCAAAAACGTTTTCAAACTAGTTTCCTGAACAATCCCCCATTTGTCAATATAGCAACTGCTATGTTATGAAAACATAGCAGTGGTTATAATTTTACTATAAATCAAATGGCTATATAAAAAATAATAAAATAAAATAATAAAAATAATGTATAAAAATGGCTTACTTACAGCTGGCATTTCAAACTAAATATTTCTATGACTTCATAAAAATTAATTTTTCATAAAACCTCAAGTGACACAAAGTTATAAATGCAAACTGATCAGTTTGTCGGGTCCCACTAAACTGAGATTGATTAACGTTATATAATTTATTAGATAACAGTACTTTAATACAGTCATTTTTCAAGAATAACACAAAAAAAGTTTAAAAAACTTATTTGATTGAGGTCCTTATGCACAAAGTCACTTCAAATAACCAAAACATCGGCACTGCAAAACAACATTTACAATAGCACACAAAATTACAACCTGAAATTCATAAACACCATATGCTTATCACTAAGATTGATCACTATTTTATTGATCACTTTGATATACATTTAAGATTAAAAACGAAAGCCGAATTCTCAAAAGACCGACAGCCACACAAAGTTTCATAATAATGACATAACATAATATCCAGAAGACCTCAGCTAAAGCTTTAAGACTCAATTAACACTTATTCAACACTTACATAACCTAATGAAACTAAACACATTCATAGTTAACAGCAATTATTCACATCAATTATTCACTACTGCTCCACAACATCCACCCAACTCCTCCAAACAAAACTGGCCTTTGTGTCTAAACACGCATTCATACCCCTGACCTTAAAACATGAATGAGTGTTAACCCGTGACGGTCCGACTCTGAGATAAACTGTTGTCTTGTTAAGTCTCTGTGCACTGTACATTAACAACAGAAACATTAACAACTTATCTGCTTCTCACCCTGACGTCTGCAAGCTTTTTCTAGATCTTTCTTAGCATTCCCTAGTTTTGAGTAACTTCTCATCCAAGCAGAAAAACATATCAGACATGTTAAGTTTTATGCATATTGATATGACAAGCTCGCCCATATGTTTTTACATCCATGTATCACCAACAGCACTAATAAAGGTACAAAGTAGAAAAGAAATATCGTGTTGCAGCGGTTTGAGGTTTAAACACGGTTTTGAGGTAGATCTCGACGTAAACCCAACCTGCCCGCGGCCAACCCAAACACGCAGCTGTCTGCGCAGATTAGCATTGCACCAGCAGTCCATTTCATATAAACACAGCACACATGTGTCTCCCGCTGTCATGACAACCACACGACAAGCCGTAACCAACCAAAGCTGCCCTTTAGCCCACAAAGAAGAGACACGGAAAAATAAATGCAGCCAAGCCGACTGTAAGATGCATTGAATGTGAGATGTTTAAGAACATGTGGATATGGGCGGCTCTTATACGGTAACTAGAGCTACACAGCTGCTCTTACCGGTGACCTCACTCCACTGCTATGTATGAGAGAAAAGACACTTTAATATGTAATTATCTTCTATTTAAATACAATCACTGGCATTAGATTATGTGCATCAAATTTGCAGTAATCACTATTTGGTGTAAGCATCAAAGGCCATAACATTCTTAAAGTGTCAACATTTAAATGACTGTATGTTGAGCAGATAAAAAAATTAAATGGTGGATCTGCTAGTGTTGACTGCAATGCATCAATCTTGTAAAAGGCACAAAAGAAAAACCTTGAATAAAAATGCAGTTCCCTCATGAATATTACAGCTGGAAGAGCTATTTTTTGTGTACATGGTTACAAATGTTTGTTACTGTCCTGTGTGCGTTTCCATACAAATACACATACAGGAATGTGCGAGTATATGCTAAAGCTGAAGAGTCAATGGGTAAGTTCAGGTCTTTTCAGGTAAATTCAGCGAAAACACATCCATTTTAAATTCCCAGAGATCTAAGGCCAATAATATCAGACCAGTTCATTTTGACTGCTGAGGGAAATGAATCATCAGAAGTGAATTCTGTTCCTGGAGCGGCTTGAGAGCGTGTGATCTAGAGATGAAGTGTGATGTTCCCACAGAATATCTGGCCTTCGCTCCAGATACCACTGAGACTTCTCCAGTTTCTCTCTTTGATTTAGAAACACACTCTCACAGCACTGAAATCAGACATTTGTTTAAGACATTAAAGAGGAGAAATCAGCGTACGAATGCAAAACTGCTCAATGCACAAGCTGGGCCAGTAGAAAAAACACACAAAAAGATCTTAAATCTCGAAAAGTTTCTGTCTAATCCAAGCAGGTTTTTAGTTTTAGACGTTACAGCAGACAGAATAATTATATGCTTTTAGCATGGAGAGAATTATCATTACTGTTGATCAAAAACTGTAACTTGTGAGTGACAAATCTTGTTAAGCTGATGCATTATATTACCTTTCTGAGAAAGTCTTTTAATTTTCACTCAATGGACGATTAAAACAGGCACAACCATGCCAGTTGAATGATAAACCCCGAGCCGTATTTAACATCAAACAAATCAGAGACATGTTTTTTGACCCGTGAATGTCAACACCAACCTGGCAACCATCTGGAACACCCAAGCAACCACCTGAATGGTTTAAAAACTAGAAAGCAATGTGATTAAAACCACTCGTAACCGCAAAAGGCTGATATTTTACAAATACTTACAAATGAATTTATCATAAATATTTATTACATTTAAATTATATATATAAAAACTTTGAATTTTGAACATCAATGTTTCTGATATTCTTATGTTTCCATTCTATAATCTCTTAAGTAAAACAATCACATTTATGCACTTATATATTTTATTTATATATATATTTCATTTATATTTTATAGTTATACATATTTAATTTATAAATATTGTAACTATATACATTATATTATTCTTTTATTATATGCAATCTAATATTTATGATATACTATCATAAATAAAAATAAAATTTAATAAGGTATAGATAATATAACCATATGATATTCGAATACATCGAAAGTACAGTATTGATGGCATTCAAACACACAAAACACATTGAGTGAAATAATATAATAATATCAATAATATAAAGAATCATATTGACAATTTACGCTAGGGTATAAAATGTCTTTTACAACAAAAAACAACACAAACAAGTGCGAGGAATCACTCAGGTGTCAGTGATGTTGTGTGTGTATGTGTGTATGAGGTGAAACTGTGTGTGAGATCTCCATCTGAGAGGAAACATGAAACAGCTCACAAATCATCTCGTGTCATGAGACCAGATCCAGACGCACACTGAAACTCGATTCTGTCTAACTGCCTTTTGGCAAGCGAGGATGGCAGCGTTTGTCAGTCTATAATTAGTTGGTGCGCTCTGTAGAGACGCACAGAACTTCCCCTGGACGGAAACAGTGTGATATAATAATGAAAGTAAGACTATAGGTATGGCAAAACCACTTGACATCTAAATCATAAAACTAGTCATGGTGTGAATCTAATTCAACCGTTGACAGTCTGGTTAATTCTGGGTGAAATATTTCTTCAAAATGCATGTAAACACGCATGATAAAACATCTTCGCGGTGTAAATGCAGCCTGTGTCTTCTATGACGCCGCCCGGACAAGTCTCACCATGTGGACTTGAGAGATAACACACCCACACTGTTACAACAGAGGAAATTGTCTCACTTTTACCTCTGTCTCCTGAACCCAAGCTGATCTATCATTCTTTCTTTTGACTCATCCACACTAACACACTCATGCCGAGAGTCACATGGTGTCAGGGTGGATTTGGTTGCTCAGCCCTGAATCTTCGGCTCGGTCAGAACAATGAAGCAATTTTCCACAAAACAGTCTATAACAAAGACAAATTTGTGAAGGGAAGCACAGTGTCAGGGTGGGTTATATGGGTCTCTTCCTTCCTGACCTGTTCGGATCGTATTCTGTCTATGAGATCTGATATACACACAGACACAGACTGCTGATGATGGAACAGAAAGTTAACAACATTGGGCCTGTTGATGCAAGCGTGAGGAATTTTGACCGAATGCCATCTCACCTCTCTGCTTAGACATAACTATCAATTCTCCAAATGACCCGAGTACACATGAGGACGTCTGCATGCTGAAATGTCTATGTTATAGTTATAGTTTATGAGCTATAGGTATTGTTTTGGCTGTAGATACACTTTACCGTTAACAAACGGTCTGTTCGCAAACCGTTTTCTAGGAAAGAAATCATCATTTGGTTTCCATAGTTTGCCAGATTAAAATCTTTGAAGGATTTTGTTGGAGACTCTTATTTGTCATATGGTGAACAGTAATAGTACATATTACTTTTGGACAGACAGAAAGTCTACAACTATGTTAATTTAGTGTTGGACCAGCATGAGACAGAAATGCTAAATGTGCTGAGTGAGAAAGTCACAGACAGCAGGCGTCTGAAGGGTTTAATCATACGGTTTCTGTAATCTCATAAACATGATCCTAAGAAGCCAAATATAAACAAGTCATTCTTGTTTTTGAATGTAGAAGGTCGTTTGGTACTTGTAAAGGCCACATGTAAATAAATAAATAAACCTTTTACAAACATAATCCTTACTGAAGCTTCCATAATCCAAAGCTTTTCCCAGAATCAACTTCAAACACACTACACTTGAGCATAAGTTTTCCCATTTTCTTACCAAGCAAACTACTTATTTTATCAACTGTACATAAAATATGATATTGAATGTCTTTAAATGAATGATCCAATATCTATCTAAAGGAAAATTACTAGAAGATCAAGCTCCAAGTTGTGGAGAATGTGACTCATAACCAGCCATTCTGTGTAATCCAACATGATTCAGTACTGCTTAAAAACCCACACACACTGAGTGAAAAAGTTAACTAACCCTAACCTGATTAAAGCACAACACTCATAACATCTTACTGTTACCTTGCATTAGACATATGACATCACTGGTGTCATGACATCACTGGAGACAGGCCATGCACGCTATGCCAGACAGTTCAAAACTATACTTGTTATGCAACTGTGATAACTTAAATAACTGCTTTATGACCTGTACAGTATTGCCTTTAAATAATAAATAATAATAATACATTTAAATAAATGTTACATATTCTCAACAGATTAATCAAGTCTAAACCAAACTCCTAATAGCACAATTAACACCTTACTAATCATCATCACGATGTGTTGATTTTAATCTTATCATATTAAACTATCGGTCATAAAGGCCAATGAAGTAGATGTGTGTTTGAAGACATTGAATGCTCAATACAGCCAATATATCTGTATATTTAATTCCTATACAAAATAATTTGTCACTTAAAACAGTAGGTACAAGTAACAGTACAAGTGCAGTAAACACAATCCTTCGGAAACTTTTCTCAAGTGTGTTAGAGTAAAAAACAGTAACCGATTTTATACAAAAAAAGGTATTTTGGCAAAATGCTTCCATAAACATAACATGTCCGTTCTTATTTCCAGGCTCATAGAGACATTTGGGCTGTGCTGTTTCCTCATCAGCTTAAATTACATTTTAAAAGCACCATAGAACCGTTTTCACTTCCCAAAACAGAAAAGGCACTTTTTAAAGTCTCTGTTAGGCTACAAAATATCACCACAAGCTCTCAGACGTTAATTACAGACGAGGCATAAGCTCGGGTTTATATTTTCAGCCAGGCTCATCTTGGCAGAATTTGCTCCAGAGGAAAACAGAGAGAAAAAATGAACAAGCGAACTGTGACGTATTATTATATTGCATCTACGAGGGAAGATTAAAAAAGAAAACACTACCTGATGGGGAGGCAGTAAATGTTTAAATTTATCACCTCCACCTACCAAAAGCCTTTGGCTTGAGAATATGTTGACACACATAATAATTATATTTCTCTTTAGTTCTACAAAGAGCGGGCATGTACAGATTGGCACACTACCACGCAACATGCATTTGGCAAATGCTTTTATGCAAACCAACTAACATTGCATTTAAGGTATACATTTATTTATCAGTACGTGTATAAAGTCACCAAAAATTTTCCAAAAACTTTGTCCAGCTACATAGTCTAACAGTTTGCAGACAGGGAAGTTTTCCTTTAGCGGTCGCCATGTTCACCACAAGCACAACCCAAGTGGCAGAAGTAAATGTCTGTGTATCCTGTAGTGTATACTACACAAATCACTGGCAAACGATCAGTATTCAGTCTATCACAAGAAATGCTTTAATGATGCCATAGATCAGAGATTATATGTGATTTGATAAAATCTACTTTACAAAAGTTTTATAAAGGTACTAATGAAATAATACTATGATTTCATGACTGTATTTGTGCTCCAGAAACACTCACATGATCACATGAGTATTTCTGGAGTCTGTTAGTGTTTGGGAAGTCTGCACGCAGGTGAAGGAAACACAACAATTGTTTGTGTTCTTGTGTAAGATCACACTGAATTGAAGCAAAACTAGTCTACATTCTTTTAATGGTTGTGTATAAATCACTACACACACACACGTTCACATGTAACAATGGGTCTTCAACAAAATGACTTTTGAATTGTTGGAAGCCCTGAGCCACAGCGCTCCCTCGGCATGACCTGCATCCTGTTTTGATGGAAAAACTTTTCCAATGATGGGCTGGTACAGACAATAAAACAAACAGCCCGGCCAGGGGGGCTTTATCAGCATACACTTCTGTGAAGTGATGTGCGCTACTGATGAGCAAAGCACATGTATATCTAACAGTGAAAGAAGATCTTTCAGACTGTTTTCCGTTACCTAACCAGCTCCAAACACGTGTAGATTTACAACCAGTTACCTCCATGTAACATCATGTCACCAACCTGATTCCAGTTACTCAATACTTATGGGCAATTTCATGCAAATCAAAAAAGTGGTCAAGCGTACCATAAAAAATAAAGTTTTTATCATACTGAGAGCTCAGATGTCAATATTTGGTGGTTTAAATACTCATGTGAGTTCTCTCTTAAAGTTTTAAAGCATTTTTATGTTTAAATCATGATTTTTTTATGGTCAGGTAAAGTGCCTCTTCCATGGCGGTCACATCCATAATTGTCTGTATTCTTATAAATGGGCACATAAATATTAACTGAAAAGTAATGCATACCTCAGAATGTTCATCAGCCAATCAGAATGAAGCATTTAACAGCACCGTAGTATAAAATAAAATAAAATTAAATAGCTTTTTAACAACCCTTCTGCATCCGGTTTGTGTTTTCATTTATAATTAAAACACATATAATTAATCTATAACGCATTCATATTTCCTTTTTTTAAAACATAACTACTGCATAGACCGGACTTTTTCTGATGTCTGGAATCTGGACTCTATAAACAAGAGCTTAGCAAAATAGTTAAATATGTTGGTAATAAATAAAAAGTGCACTGAAAGAAGAATGAAACGTTTGCTGTAACATCATTATTCTGCAATTAGGAACAATAAACACATACTTGACCTTTGTAGGGTGTAAACGTCAAAGGGTGTAGGCCAAATAATTATTTAATCACTTTAATATCTATTAATAGACAGATCTTAATGATGAAAATAAGTCAGTAAGTCAGTCAGTACTTTTATAAAATAGTTAACAGCTAAGAGAAGCCAAAACTATTTAAATATTACAATATGATTTCTTAACTAAATTTATCATATTTTTCCTTGGATGTTATGGTGAATTATGCAATATGACAGATGGACAGATTGTCCTGAACAGATTCATCAGGCTGAAATAAATCACGCATCAGTTACCTGATTGTCCTGCTAGGCAACAGAACAGACAAAATACAAACACAAAACAAGTTTTGACATGCGTAACTGTCGAGTCACATTGCACCAGCTCTTCTAGGTAATTCAGTAGGTATATCAAGATCATTTGCTCTGATCTAGTCACAAACAACCCTTTTATTACAGACTAGAGAACTGTATAATGCTTCCCCTTCAGCTACATGAATATGCCAAACTATGAATTGTTAAAGAGAACGAACCACAAAGCTGCTGAGCTCTGTACAGAAGTCCGTTTGTCTTTGTGCTGATACACCGACAGCGGTGAAGAGCACTTTAGCATGGTTTCGAGAAAGTGAACTAAAGTGAACTTATGTAACATACCATAGAAAATAAGAAAATCAAGGCGTGTGCACACAAGCAAAACAGCTACGTAAATAAAAGCCGTATATTTTGCGGTCAACCTGACAACTAATTATACCCGAGAGGTGTAAAATTGACAACTGAAAGCCACATTTTACACATACTTTTTTCTTTTTAGCACGTTCCAGACTAACTGCCTTTAAGTCATTTTGAAATGACTGTTTACAAAGCATGAGCAGTATATCATAGGGGTGGGAAAATCTATGCATCGGGATTCTTTCTCTAACAATTCTGAATCGATTCTCAAAGATTCAGAATTGTCAGAACTTGTTCATCCTGAATATAACTTTGTTAAAATAAAAGCAATAAAATTAAACTTCAAGATGGGAATACTGTCAAAGAGATTCTAACTATAAACAAAAAGCATAAAAACTCTTTATTTATTTAAAATGCAAATGTATCATATTTGCAAAAAAATTATATGAAGAATCGTTTTGGAATCGGATCGTGAGTCCCAGAATCGGAATCGGATCGCGTAGTACCTAAAGATTCCCACCCCTAGTATATCACAAATTGCTTGTTTCCCTGGTCATACTGTCTTTATACACATATTTTGATTTCATGGTGAAACTTCCACTTCACTTTCAGACAGAGCTGTAAAATACTGTGACTGTAGAAGGTCTTGTTATTTTGGTGATGCACACTTTCCAGCCTTAAGCCACTTGCATGCACACTCTCCGTAGAGAGGTTGTGGGTCTCTGTGCAGTGACGGCACGTGCTGCTAACAAACTAATGTAATAAATCTCACAGCCAAATGAAAAACCTGCATATACAGAGTTGTTCAGATAAAAAAACTGGTTAAAAATCATTGTATTGAGCTCTAAATGAATACAAAGTGAATGTTGCATTCGCAAACCTCGTGCAAATCTGACTGACCGCATGCGTGAGATTGAGGAGAAGCCGAGACGTACGCTGCAGTCTTGATTCTTCCTGTGTGCCACACGAGTCCCACATGACATGACAAACCACATGTTCAACAAATATCCTGTCAACTGCTAGCATTGGCTAACTTTTACCTGTACAGTTTTACATGATCTATATATGAAACAAGATTTCTGACAATGGTTTTTCAGAAGGGAAACATTATAAATGAAAAAAGAGCTTATATGGCATACAGTAAACAGAAAGTGACACCCTGATAGACATTCCACACCACACTTTAGCCTAGAAAAATACATTTTTAGCCCCAGGTTAAAGTTATTTGAATAATAAGATATATAACATATCATTTTAAAAGCAAGTTAGCAGGGCGAGTTACTGCAGGGCAGGGTGGTGCTAAAGTTACACAATAAAGTACTACAATGTTATAGTCAGCTGTCTGCGAGAGACAAACAATTATAAACTACCACTATATGTATTCATGTGCTTTGTACAGTCTCTGTAATGTTTAGTCACATGATATTTAGATAATAAAATAACGGCGTATGCAAACCATGTGACATATTTCCAAACAAACATGAAAAAAGTGTGTTGACGATTTGTGACACTGCCTTTGAAAACCCGGCTAAAGTCAGCAGTTTTATGTAATTGACTTTTTATTTTACATAAAATGTAATGTACATCACAAGTACATGTAATGTAAAGAACCTTCTGTAACCTTAAATATATCCTTAAATCTGACTGAATAAGACAATGAAAAGATTGAAATCAAATCAATTGCAATCAAACTTTAATGCCACTAATCTCATTAGATTACGAGACTTTAGGATTTTACACACACCGTCTCAAAACACTGTCTTCAGACGAAGCTGTTGATTTCAGAGTCTGAATAACGTATAGACAGCATTAGACACAGAACAAGAGGGTGAAAAACAACACTGTCTTAACAATTTCAAGTTGGCAAAGCCTATAATTAAAGTTCACGGGAGGTGATGTTTAAGGAACACGAAAGCCTTCGGATGTGGAGGAATGAAATGAAATGATGCAGAAAAAGGAAGAGTGGAAGAAGACAGAATACAGCTGTAATACATCACGCATCCTTTACTATGTTTAGACTCAGAGGAAGTGCACGGTTCGGGTGTGTCTGTTAAACAAACACCTGATGAATGAGGTGAGCTCACTCGCTGCACTCTCAGCACAACACATTCCTCCAATCTCTCAAACCATTACTACACCTGATGTTCAAGGGTTAAAATATCTTGAATACTAAAAGCATTGTCCTGACATTGCCTTTATGTCATCCTAAACAACCAAAACTTTCCATACTCCTGTGCATTTGTCACAATTTGTATTTTTGAAGTATATGACCCCTTCTGAACTGAGAAACCATTTTATAAATACCAGTGAAATATAGTACTGTCACTATTCTAAAAACAACTAAATACACCTAAATTCATGATGGTATGGTCATTCAATTTAAATGTTATTTGTAAACAACCCATGTATGTCTAGACACGCCTGCATTAGTCCCAAAGCCCTCAACAAACCAATTAATTATGGTTTAACTACAAATTTACATTTACGCATTCGGCAGACACTTTCACCCAAAGCGACTTACAAAGTTACAAGGTGTACAGTTTTATCCATACCAGTCCTTAGGATTTAACCCATGACCTTTGTGTTGCTAGCAAAATCATCTGCGCAAAAGAAACGAACAAACCTCAAAATATGGTTACTAAGGTAAACCATCATCACCACAAATTAACCATAGTTATGCTACAGTAACCATAGTTTATCCATAGTATTTGAAGTAAAACTGTGGTGATGCAAATGGTTATTTGCATGACATTTTGAAATATAAATTCCTACAGAATGTATTTATTACATTATTTATTTAAATGTGAACAAAACCACTGTTTATAGAGTCCAGTTAATAGCCATACTTAGTAGGATTTCTGTCAATTAAAATGTACAAACCAGAAGCAATAATACCCAACAAATGAAGAAGAGATGAGATGAATTTTTATGTGTCCATTTATGAGGAATATATGATATGGATGTGACAATTCTAAAAGAAAACAGCACTTTACATAAAATCATGCTTTACACATACAAACATACACATGAGTATTTAAACCACCAAATATTGACATCCGAACCATCACTATGATGAAAACCTTTAATAAATACTTCGTTTTTCATGGTGGGTTGCATGAAATTGGCCATGCATGTGTATATAGAGTAAATATAGAGTAAATAAGAGATATTTTACCTGCCAGGAGAGAGACAGGCAGCAGACAGCAGTACAGGAGCGCGCACAACACCTGGAGCTCCATCATCCACTCACATTCCTCTCACGAGACAAATCCACGCCACGACCATCTTTCACCATTCACAAAAAATATCATAAAAAACTACATGGCGAATATTACCTTTGATCTCGATTTAGTCTGACTATTATAAACATTAAAACAAAACTGCTGAGCGAATAACACGGACTGCGTTTATTTGAGTCGAACAAATAAAGTTTAATAAGAAACGAATGAAGTCTCGAGTCGATTATTCACTGAACATCTTCATGGAAAATGTGATTTACCGTCGACGCGATCGTTCAGCGTTCTTACAGTATTTTTTAATCCACGGGCTCGCGACTAATGTGCTCCGATTCCGTATAATATGTCCACGAAGTGTCACGAAACTCATGAGGAGAGTTTGTTCACGCAGTCCAACAGTAACTCCCACTGACTGACGGCAGATAAACTTGTGTGCCAGAACTGCTTACGTCACTTTTCACAGAGAAATACGACGCGTACGGTGCACTGCCTGTTTAACCCAAAGCAATGCGTCGCCCTTCCTTTAAATAAACTTATAAACGTAAAGAAAAATAATTATATATACTTTAAAAACACTTTTGGTTAGTGTTTACGAGGCCCGTGTTTTCTGTCAGACAGTGACATGACAAGAGTTTCTCTGACAGCTTGTGTTTCCATCACTGAATAAAAAACCTTTATATATAACGTTATTATCTTAACTTAATCGTTATTTGTTAACATGTGTCCAGTGCTGTTAACAAATCTGCTGAAGATTCTTTGAGATTCTTCGCGTTCACTTTACGCATCGGCATGTTGCACGTGCACGCAACTTTAGTGTCACGTGGGCACGTGCCTGAAAGTTACTGAAACGTATACGTGCATTAAAAGTGGTGTTATCGTTTATTCACTTTATTTGTTTGTTTTCATATATTTTAGGTATTAATTCCAATGTAGTGTGTACGCTTATGTGTTCTTTTGTGACTTTTCAAAAATAATTTATAAATCAATCAATCAATAAATAGATTTTATTCGTTTGCTTTGACTGACATTATGTCATTGCTTTTCTATTGGTTCCCTCTAGTGGTGGCTTTAGGTAATTTACTATAAATATAAAGCAGGTTATTTTTATGTTTATGTCGTCCATTATTTACTCACAAACTCTTTATTTACTTCCTTTTCTACCTTCTACATCTAAAAATAATGTACAATTAAAAACCTTAATGTTAATATACTTGATTACTTGACTTTCCACATTTTAGAATAGTAGTAAGCTCATCAAAACCGTTAAATAACACAATTGTAACTTTGGAAATTATGTTGTGACTAAAATCATCTAAAATAAATTAACATTTAATCGTCTTCAAAGAAGTCATCCTTTATCATTTTATCATCCAGTTTCTTGAGGTCTCAACCTGAGAAACTTTTAAAACAGCACTAAAGGAATTTCCATCTATGCTGGATTCTTATTGACTGTTTTTCATTCATTATCTGGTCCAAGTAATCCATTTTTAAATGTTTCTTTAAGTTAGTTTTCTAATGAAAGAAATGAATATGTTGGCACAGTTATATTTTTGTCTACAAAAGTAATTTCAAACATTAATTTTTTTTCACCTTCATTTTACAAGATTTTTAAGATAATGACAAACAGTTTTGTCAATTGTGTTTAAACTTTTGACTGGTACTATATGTGTAAAATATTTTACTGGCTTAACCACACTTGACAAACCTGCATTAAAGAAATTAACCACTAATGGACCATTTGCGGGTTGTTATATAAGTGTTGATGAATGGGTTGAGGATTTGATTGATTTATCATGAACTTTACAATACAAGAGAGGAAACATCTTAACATGTCAAGGCAGGAACATCAAAATAACGTCCGGTTTATAACATTATATATACTTAATTTATATATAAAGATATAGAAAGATATCAAATAAAGGGTCAGACTTAAGGATTTAAATATGTTTTTGAGCCGTGAGATAAGCCAATTCTGTAAATCGGGTGTTTGTTTGATCAGTGCGGGTGGGGGCGTGGTTACAAGTCAGTTCCGCCTACATAAGTCACATGGTCTGGTTTCGCGGGAAAGTTATCTAGGAAGAGACTGTAAAGGCAGTTCCGGTCGGACAACAACAATCGCTGCAGGTTCTTCGTTCATATCGCAGCATGGCACAAGCTCGAGTTACCGATTATTTTGCGCAGAGTAAAAAAGGTGCCGGTCGGTCTTTACGATCCAAAGGCCAAAAACTATCGGGGGATGTGTTAGAATCAACGGTGCTCACTAAACCGAAGTCCAGAACCACACGGTCTTCTCGCAGTGCCGCTTCACCAGAGCCGCAGAAATGCGTCCAGCAGGAGTTTCTAAAAGTCATCGATGAGGCTTTATCATCAGAACCCGGAGAAACTGGGATCGAGTCACGAGATGGGATTAATGCAGGAATACCGGCGAGTCCCCGGACCCCTAAACGAACCTCTGCGGAGTTTGATGTGTGTTCGGCGGTGTTCCCGTCCACAACCGAACTGCACAGCAGCGCCAAGAAGCGCCAGCGGCTCCAGACGGGGCAGAACCGAGACCCGGTACCAGAGGAGCGAACCGGTCAGAAGAGCGCGAGAAAGAAACTGGATCTTTTGGGAAACGACAGCAAAGAGAAGGTAAATACTGTGTGACCCGATGAGCTTTGTGTCAAAAATCATCTACAGAACTGATCTGAAGAAAGTTGGTTTACTACGATTTTATTACAGTAAACGTGTTGTGATCGTGTTGTTTGGGTGGATTGATTTATTATTTGTATTACAATAGATTTAATACACAAATCATGGTTAAACTATAGTGGAACCATAATAAATTTGTAGATTTGACTGGTTTTACAACAAATACTACAGTTAAACTATGTTTGCTGTAAAATACTTTCTTTTAATGAATTCATTCTTTGTAACCATTTATTTTAGGTGAAAAAGTCCAAATTTAAGATGTATGTTCTTATATTTATACATTTAAACATCAAGCAGATTATTTATTCAATTTTAATTATTTAATCAGACTTTTTTAAATTGTTAAATTAAAAACAACATTTTTTCCAGTATTTCAGATCAGTAGTTTAATCAGCTATTAAATTTATTTTGTTGAGAATTTTCTTTAAACAAAACCTTTTACTGCTTTAAGATGTCAGACTAGTGTTATGTATATTATTAAAACGCAGCATTAACTACTGTATTTGTTGGTTATATGGTTAACCCTGAGCTGTTTCTATCACTATAGAGCTGTGAACCGTTGACCAGCAGTAAACCACAGCTGTCTCAACAAACCACCAGCAAAGAGTCTAAAAACACTGTTAATTATAATGCCAATCCTTCTCCTGTACACAAGACCGCTGATGACGTGGGTCCCAAGCGGACGACCAGGAGTAAGGTAACGCATGGGGTCAATCACACCTGTGCTGAACCTCCTGCTGTTTTTGGTCATTAATCGGTTTTTCGTTCTTTCAGAAAACGTTTTCAAGAGAGGATGTGGCGGCATTGAAATCCAAGCTGCAGAAACTGAAAGGACAGTCCGAGCGCGTGACGGCTCCTTCGCCCGCGCCCGTGTCGACGCTCGCCGAGCTGAAGGCTCGTCTCGATGCTGCTCGTGAGATTTCAGCCAAAGTTCAGCAGAGGAAGGCCGAGGATGTTAAAACGACTCCGGCACAGCCAGAACATCAGGAGGAAACGTAAGAGGCGTAATTTTGTTTGGTTGATATTACTGGCAGATTTAACATGACTAATGTAATGAGACTTATTATTGTTTTGTTTTAGAGAGAAGCTTCCAGCTTATCAGCGATATCACACCCTAGCTCAGGACGTTCCCCCCGGTCTCACCCTGCCTTTTAAATACAAAGTTCTGGCTGAAATGTTTCGCAGTCTGGAGACGATAGTCGGCATGCTCTTTAACCGCTCGGAGACGACCACCTTTGCCAAGATCAAGCAGGGGGTTCAAGATATGATGCGCAAGTAAGACGCTATAAGACACGTGAATCAATTTCAGCTGGTTTGACAAACACAATGTTGAATCTAATCCTACTGCTTTCATTACAGGCGTTTTGAAGAAAGTCATCTTGGACAGATAAAGGCTGTGTATCCATCTGCTTACACTTTCCGGCAGGAGAAAAACATTCCCTGTTTTACTGACAAAGCCAAGAGATCTGCCTATCAGCTCACAGTGGAACCGGTCATCGAAGAAGGTATGAAAAATGAAATGTTTTTGCAAACAGTAAGTTGTGTACCATGCAGATGGATTCATCAAGTTAATTTCTTTTATTAACATTGGGGTTTTGGTTGTGGATATGCATTTGTAAGAGTAATAACTTTGTTTGTTTCATTTGTTAAAGTTACTGCAGTATTAAAGTGTAAGTTCCCAAATCAATCCAGAAATCTGATTACATATCTCAAACTTATTTTTAACCTTCTGTAAGAAGTTATTAAAAATATACTTTATTAAGTGATTTCTCTTTTCTTTTATCAGAGTTTAACGGCACACGACCATTGTTGTCCGCATCTCGACTTTTGGAAAGAAGGCAAATTTTTCACCAAAACCTGGTTGAAATTGTGAAGGGACATCACAAGGTAAACGCAAATAAAATATTTTAGCCTGAGTTTCCTGAGATGTGATTCTCAGTTTCCTGAGATGTGTTTTGATGTCGGATTGTTTCGGCGCAGGTCTTCTTGGCTTCATTTAATCCTCCCATCATCATCCCGGATGATAAACTCACACGCTGGCATCCCAGATTTAATGTGGACGAGGTTCCCAACATCAGCCCCAGTGACCTGCCGCAGCCTCCTCAGACGGAGAAACTGACCACTGCTCAGGAGGTTCTGGATAAAGCTCGAGCTCTCATGACACCAAAGGTAAACGCCTTTACCTGTACCAGACTTTCTGCTTTCCAGTTTTAAATGAGAATGTTGAGGACAAACACAAAGAGATTTAAGTGAAGATTTTGGTTAAAAACATCTTGGTGCTTTTTATTTTTTAACTTTAACTTTTTTAAATGAAAGATGCAACTTTACTAGTTTAATGCATGTTACTAAATCTGGATCACAACATAAGTGGATTGTGCTTGTTTTAGATGGAGAAGGCTTTGGCAAACATGGCACTGAAAACAGCAGAGACCGCATGCGTAAAAGAGCCTGAGTCTGCAGTAAAACCTGTCGTGACTCCAACAGAAACACCCAGCGCCCTTAAAGGAGTTTCACAGTCTCTGCTGGAACGAGTAAGTAACAAAAACATGACATGTTAGATAATTGTTCATTACATTTTAATATGATGATTTTACCTCTTTAGATTCGTGCCAAAGAGGCTCAGAAGCTTCATGCCGTTATGACACGAAACCCACAGCTGGAGGAACGTTTGTCCATGATGTCACGACTGCCAGAGATGGCCAGGATCCTGAGAAATGTGTTTGTGGCAGAGAAGAAACCGGCTCTTATCATGGAGCTCGCCTGTAATCGCATGATCTCCAGCTACCGCTCGCCTCTTAGTCCTGGTTAGTAGTCATGTCTTATGTGTATTACAACTATATATTACAGACCTTAGTGTCATGAGTTAAGACTGATTTATCTAAACATAATTCTCATTGTAGATGAAATGGAGAGGCATATTCGTCTGCTGGCCGAGCTGACGCCTGACTGGCTCACGATTCATCCAATCAGAAAAGACTTGTACCTGAAACTGAACAAGACTGTGGATCTGAACATTGTGCTGGATAAACTCAAGCAGAAGATCAGAGAAGAGGAGCGGCGCTGAGGATCATCCAAATCACACCAATAAACCACGTGCAATAATTTTATTCTGGAGTGAATTTTAACTTTTAGACTTGAATTGGGTGACATTTTGTTTTGCATAGATGCATTTTATAAGAGACTGTTTTTAAAGTTCGATGCTGACTGTGATTTTATTGAAGGTTTTTCTGTTGTTGCATTCACACGGTAAAAGTCGCTGTACGAGTCTATGAAGACCCTGAACATTTAACATCTTGTGTAATTTAAACTGAATGATTCACTGAGATGGTTTACTAGCATGCTTCAAATGTAAAATAAACAAAAAAGTTCATGCAAACAATTGTGGAACTTATTTATGAGTTTTGTGAACAAAAGGCACCTTTGTATCAGTTTCTCAGAAGATTTCTATCTGTACATTTGTGATTTGATCTGTACATTCATGCAGGAAAATTAAAATGTGTTGCCAGAATACAATTGCAGTATTGTTTGATTTTGAACTATAGCCTTGAAACGAGTGTTCGGTGTTTAAACTTCTGTATTTAGAAGAAAGATATTTTTGTAAACATGATTGTTGTGACAAGCGTTCTCACTGTGTGCGGGAATAAACTAGTAATGCTTCTAAGTGTATGTTAAATGAAGAAAATTACTCTTGTAAATTATGGACAGTAATGTAATTACATCGATCACGGCTCTCGGATTTGTACTATTGAAAACACAGAGGTTGGTTTCAGCTTATCGGCTCCATTGAGAATCATCACTTCAACCACCACCAGACAGCCCAAAACCTCAGCCTTCTGCTGTTTAACCAGCTCACACGCTGCGTGAAGGGTTCCTGACAAAAACAAATCCACAAAAACATTAGCTGCGGTTAAGACATTTAAAATAGCCAAGGTGTCTATGATACTCTTTAGATATGCATTGGGTCTCTCCTCTCTCTCCAGTCTATGAAATTTAGCTTAACATATCTATTAAACTTTATTGTCCATTAAATGTTACAGATATAACATTTATTGCTGTGTGTAGGCAGGACCTAAAATCATTTTTAGTTGTATTATAGTCAATGCAAACCAGCGGAAACACACACACACACACCTCCCGTGGCCAGTAAGTCATCTATAATCAGAACCTTCTGTCCTGGAGAAACGGCATCTTCCTGCATCTCGGCCTCAGCCTGAAAAATACGGCTTAATTAAACACTGAACATACAGATGTGTGGATGTTTTTATATGAAAGACTTTCACCTTTCCATACTCCAGAGTGTAAGATACTGATAACGTGGGACCGGGCAGCTTGCCTTTCTTTCTGATAGGAGCAAATCCTATTCCTAATCTCAGAGCCAACAGCGGCCCAAATAAAAATCCTCGAGCATCAAGTCCTGATAAAAAAAGAAAATAAAGAATGATTTTAGCGTTATGGACATGACACAGAATGCATTTTTTATCAATATATTAAATCATCTGTTTATATTTTACTAAAGCCCTGTTGATGTTTTTGAGAGGCAACATACTTTGTAAAATATCTGTGAATATTGTCAAATTTACACAAACCAGACGCAATAATACCCAACAAATGAAGAGGAGATGACTCTTGAAAGATTGTGTTCATTTATGAGGAATATGGACTGTTATGGATGTGACAAATCTGAAAACAGCACTTTGTGTTGATTGATTATGATTTAAACAGAAATAAATGCTTTCCACATCTCAGAGGACCTGTCCTGGACCCCCAACACCTCCAGCCTTGTCAAGAAGGCTCACCAGCGACTCTTCTTCTTGAGGACACTTAAGAGGTGGTGAACTTCTATCGCTGCACAACAGAGAGCATCCTAACCAACTGTGTCACAGTCTGGTATGGTCACGGAGCACAAGGCACTGCAGAGGGTGGTGAAAACCGCCCAGCGCATCACAGGAACTCCACTTCCTGCCATTGAGACTGTTCCCACAGACTGTTCTCTCCCCTGCCCTCCGGCAGGCGCTTCAGGAGCCAACGGACTAGAACCAGCAGACTGAGGAACAGCTTTTTTCCAAGAGCTGTCTCCTTATTGAACTCTGCACCTCATTGACTCCACTACCCTCTCATATACACCTACACCCTACATTAATCACATTAATAACTGTTACACTCATGCACCATTTCATGCACTACTGGACTGTCTACATGCTCAGTTGCACTGGATTATTTATACTTATATTTATACATTTACTGCGCAATTTGCATCCCAGTACTATATACTGAAAATTGTAATAACGCCATCCACTGCACTGTTTGCACTATTGATTATTCACCGCACTACATTGTACATATCCTCTTGTAAATTTCTGTCTATATTTACTGCACAATTTGTAAACCTCTGTTTACAAAGCCATCTGTATATTATGTTCATAGTACATCCCTATCTTATCTGTAAATCTTAGTAAACCTCTGTTTTAATCACCTGTAAATAATCTTAACATGAAGCACAATCTATATCCTGCACTTTACTGCATTATGGCACTTCTGGTTAGACTTAACTGCATTTCGTTGCTCATTACATGTGTAATGACAATAAAGTTGAATCTAATCTAATCTAAAACTTTAAGAGAGACCTCACATGAGTAAAACATGTTTATGTGTTTAGTTATGTCTACAAATGTCCCCTGTGGGATTAAAGTGTAAAGTATAGTAATGTGAAAGAACAGGTGTGCAAAAATCTAATAAAAACAATACATGACTTCCAATAGAGAGGTTTTGGACTCTTACCCACAATAAGATCGACGTGAGGGTAAGTGTTCTTCACATGTTCCTCAAACAGATCTGTGACGGCAGTCAGAGCCTGTGGATTCTTCAGAATCGGACAAATATCCCTGCAGGAGAAATCACTGACATTATTACACTGTCAGTCCCGTTCGTTCCGCTTTCTCTGTTCAACTGCAAGTCACGTGATTACTCAACATTAACTGTTGATATTAACTGTATGGTATTAAACTCACTTGAAGGGAATCCCTTTTATGGGAAAATCCTGGAAAGTTCGGATGCACTGCACGATCAGGTCCCGTTTCTCTGCCATCGTTCACGCGCTGCGGGGTTTTGGACTTCGCTACGGGAAGAGCGTCACGTGCTCGCCTCCACCAATAGCGCGCTTCAGGTCACGTGACGTCATCGCAGGACGTCATTAACGAAGACCTATTATATTTTATTTTTACTCTAAAACTGCTCTTTTTATTAGTAACTGTTGCTCTGGATTTCTTGCATTATATGCATTATTATTATTATTATTATTATTATTATTATTATTATTATTATTGGCAGTTACACTGCATATGTATATTTTGTTGAATGTGTTATTTATGATACTTTTAATTGTTTTAAGTGGCATAAAATTTCAAACCAAAACTTCTTTTAATGGAAGTGTTGATTTATGTGATTTTTAAACAACAAAATAAAGAAAAGAAATACACTATATATATATAACTATAACTATATACACTATACATTTTATTTTTCCATTTAATATTTATTTTTCATTTTTGTTTATATTATTTATTTATTTTTGTTCAAATGCAGGTTTTAAACATTTATGTCATTATTGTGCATATTGTATGAAAGAAGAAAAAAGAGACAAATATAATTCTGGAAGAGCTGATAACAATATAATATAAAATAATATAATATACTGTTTATGTACAGCTTTACTTCAGTCAGCAACATTATAAAGTGTGGTTTCTTATAAATAAAACTACATACATATACATTTCTACACATTTACATTTTAAATATTGTTTAATATCTTCTTTATAGTTTATTATCCTTCTCTAGGTGGCGCTTAAGAACTCAGATAAAAGACATCATACAGAGAGCCAAAGATAAATACCAGAACTATAGTTTAATCATAGTTTCAGATAAAAACAAATTACACGGACATGTTTTCATGAAATTCATTAAATCATCTTACAGTCAATTTGACATAAAATAAAAATACAATAGAACATCATTCATATTGTTTAAAAAAATATTAAACATGTTCACTGTAAAAGACACAATTCATTGTACAGACACAACAAAAATGTTACAATGAAAGCCCAACTAAAACTACTGCAATTTAATAATGTGAAAAGAAACACAGTTTAGAAAACCCTGATTGTGAAAATGTGCTTAATTATCATGAAAATATTTATGAATTTCACAATCTGCTTCATTTTCTTTATGCAAAATATGATTCTATATCTTTATAGGGTGAAATATATATTCTTAACAGCAGGTTTTTGGATGGCATTCATCCCTTTATTAAAGTGTTCTGTATAAATTAATGTGGCCAGTCACATTTCCATGGCTTTGATTCAGGTGCTTTCAGACATTTGTTCAGCTGTTCACAGCCGGGTGGACTCCAGTTCTGTTAGAGGATGAGAAACACAACAAAATAAAGAAATAACAGTTCATTTAAAACCTATTGTACAGTGTAATGTTGCTGTTTTTACTACACATGAACACTTGATGGCAATGTTGGACCACTAGCTTTTATATAACACCACTCCAAACCATTACTCCTGTCAACTGGAACAATGGCAACTAATACATGTTTTAAAATATTTAAATGTGTCATCTACTAATAAACAAGACATTCTGCTTGTATAATGAACAATGATTTTTGGTGTATAATAAACGGCACAGCAGTACAATGCCCAAACATCACAAATACATTCACATATTTATGCTGAATGTGCTGGTTTTGATAAACCTATTTAATAAGTTTGCTTAAAGCTTTTTAAATCAAAAGGTTGATGAGAACAAATTTCATAGTGTTGTTTAATGTTCATTTACTATATAGGCTGATTCAAGTAATTGTTTTATGTTAAAACAAATCTGAAAAAGCAGACTGTGTGTGTCACATGCAGTAGTGCCAGTGACATCACTGGAATAATAATCATCTCACCATGACAGCGAGGTCACACATGTTGAGCTGTGGTGTTCCTGGGATCAAATCCTTTTGATGCTGTTCCACAACGGCTGTCACATGTCTGAAAACATCCCGATATTCTTCAGACAACACACTGAAAAAGAAATAAAGAGAGGGGGAAGTGCTGGATTTGATGAATCTTATAAAAACAGGTTTCTCATATTTGAACCCTTATTTTTTATACTGTTGCTTGTGTAAGGCTGTAATTTTTACATTACAGTATTAAAGTTTGATTTCTTGACTCACTTAACTTGACAATAATGCAAAACAATCCAAAATGTCATAAAGGTTTTGAAAATAGGCTTCATTTTCTTTATGCCAAGATACCATCTATTATCTTTCTTTTGATTTTGTTGTGAAATGAAATCCAGACAGGTTTAGTAAGATTCACTTGATTACTATATTTATGTACCATGATGTTTGCATTGTTTTCCACAGTACTTCAATGAAAACAATGATAGTAAAATGTTGCCCCAAAACATACTTTGCTATGGTATGTCCAAAACAGTTTAATTGATTTACAGTAAAATATTCTTCTATACAGCTTTAAAGATCTTTTTTGTCTCCTAATATTTGTAAGTCGCTTTGCATAAAAGCCTCAGCTAAATGCCTAAATGTAAATGTAAATGTAAGATCTTCAAAAGCATCACAAAGAGCGTGTTACTCCAAATCATCTTCATTCTCTTCCTTTAAAAGCCATCATTACACTGATCTCACATCAGTGCTGAATATCAAACACTTTTAATGAATTCTTTACTCAAGCATGGTTATTAAAAGATAATGCATGAAAAAATATGTGACAGACGGTCAGTTCCACAATAAAACACACGCACCCCCACACCCACAAACAGGTCCCGGAGGGCCGTCGCTTTCACAGAAGCGTCCACGTGTCCTCTCATTATTTGTGTTGGACAGCACACTACAGTGAGCGCAGTGCACAGAGACCCTGATGGTTTCAAAGGAACGCTGCTCTTCATAGGACCTGTAGACTTAATGGCCTTCAGAGAATGTGCGTCTGTGCGAGAAACACACATAGACAAATATCACCACTGCAATTACGCCTGTAATACAATGGCAGGCAGCACCTGTGTCCGCCCTGTCCCCATCTGATTGGTCCCCGGGGGAAGCGTGTGTGTGTGTGTGTGCACGGAGGGTGAAGTGTCAATTAGTGTAATTACCCTGGGTGCTGTCCAAAGCACACCTCCAATCTCTACACTTCTGCCCTCCCGCGGGACAATCGGCCATGAGACCCAAACTAGCATCTGTTCCTCCCTCCATCAGCCCAGACCAACAGCCTTCAGCCCAAAACCTGTGTCCGTCCACTGACACACATTACTTCAGTTCTAAAAGACTTTCTATCAGTGGTAAAGTAGTTAAACGATACAGATTAATCAAAAAATAACATTTTTATCAAAGGTCAGATGCTCAGATGTCAATTTTTTTTTAGCATTTTTAGCCAAGGGTTTTATCATACTGATAGCTCAGATGTCAATATTTGGTGGTTTAAATCCTCTCTCTCAAGGTTTTTAAAGGATGTTCTGGTTTAAAGCATGCATTACACAATAAAACCATAACGCAGTAATAAATAAATTACATTTTGCTTTAAGAAAATTTTAAGAAAGAATTTCTAGGACTCCTATGATCCTTAAAGAACATTCTACAAGCTGTACATCATTGAAATGACAATAAAACTTTTCTGAAAAACTTCAAATAATAAAATTACCATATTCTCTTAGTTACAAAGAGTGTAAGATGCGATCACACAATCACTAAACATCTGGCCATCTATTCATGATAGACAGCGAAGGGAAAGAGCAAAGAGACGTCCACCTGCAAACGTATGGCGTCTTGCTTGTGTTTTATGCCCTCGGGTCCCTGATCAATAATTAACAATAACATGTTTATTTATGCCTATAGTCCAGACAAACAATAGAAAATCCACAGTCAGCACCACTCATTAGCATCTGAACCTCTAGTTTCCTTTCTGCGACTGTAGACGTGTGATTATTAATAACAATGCATGCAAATACAGTCTTTTGATTTATAATGCATGACACCCGAGGGGCTGGGGCATTGCTCAGGTGTGTCACCATACTGATTATCCATTCACACACACACACACAATGCAGCGTGCAGCGACACAATAAAACATGAGTAAATCAGTATTCACATGGTACAAACACCAACAAATAACTGAATGAATGAATAAAATGAGTCAAACACACACACACACAGCTGGAGCAAGACGAGGGAATTGAGCTGAAGAGGCAATCAAACACCCCTCCCGTCCCCCCGCTGGAAGCTGAGCAGATCTACCAGGACTATTGATTGAGGACCGAAGTGCTTGTCAGCCGTGGATGAGACTCGAACTGCTTGCGATATCAGACCCGGGCCGGACAGATGCGAGAGAACTTAAAGTATAATATTGAGAAACTGCATTAAAAACAGGTAGAATGAATCTTAATGACAGAAGCAGTGTTGTGGGTTTGTGTGTCTGTGTCGTCAGTCTGCTGGACTGGAGGTATGTATACCGACAGGCTCTACATCATCTTAAATGGCTCTTTAGCTGCAGACACAGATTAATGAGCACCGGCCGCTCCAGCTGGGTGCATGAAGAGCAGACGGCCACCGGCCTGACACCCCATCACAGGGGACGAGCCGGGGTCATTCGGACCCGTTCTAAAGCATCTACTGGAAAGATAATCAGGATGAAGACGGCCAACTAGCTGCTTTTACCTCTTAGACGCTCAACACGACTATTGATTTTCTTTTTGTTTTGTTTGGATGAATCTTTCACTGCCGGTGCTTAAATCCAGCAGAGCCGAGATGAGCAGATGAAAAACAACATTAATGTTTAATTACTCTACCTCTCTCTCTCTCTCTCTCTTCGAGAAAAAAGAAAGATATAAAACTATGACAGCAAGATGGGAGAGAAATAAGGTTTGGGAAAAGGTGGAAAAAATGGTGATTGATTTGTTATGCAAGTACTGAACCCGCCCACCTGAAACCCAAGTTAGCTATTTTGGTGATAAAAAAGCTATTTCACTTTGCCTTCACATGCCATAACATACCATCTCTGTTGAAATCGATAAATACTGACAGAGAGATAAAGGTGAAGACATAAAATGGATAAAAATTTAGAATAAGAAACACAACAGATTCTTCCTGAAAAAGAATAAATCACAATAAAGGCTAAGGCAAGTATATTGGTTATAAGCATGACTCTACCTGATTGGATATCTCTCCCCGGGGTCCCGCCCCAGGTGGAAGATGATTGGCTGCAGGGTGTGCTCCTCCTGTGTGTGTGTGGTGACACCCGGCACCTCCTGACCAGGACAGAAGTTTATACCCTGTTTGGAGAACATAGTGAGAACATTGATCATCACACCACAGGAGAAACTAGAGATAAATAAACATCTGCATCACAACCCTGACTGCTAAATGCACCACAACTACACCATGTGAGGCAAACAATCAGGATAAATACATTTTCATTTCTACAAACATAAAAAAATATTTATTTTAATAAATATCTCACACCAATTAGAGGTTTGTAATGATAGACTCAGCTTCTGATTCAATATGATAGAGAGTTCATGATACAATAGTGATACAAAGATATTATGAACAAAATAAAAAAAATAAAGTAAAATTGACATAATGTATTTATTAATCATTATTTATTTGCTGTAAAAAAATTGTTGTACATACAACTTGTTATAGAACAGAATATGAAAATTGGATAGGTCTGTCAATAAAAAGAAAACTAAAATTTTACATAAAATAAAAGGAATTATTAAAGCAAAACCCCTTAAAAAAGCTTGATGCAGAATGTTGATGCAGGTCACAAACTGGCAGTTCAACCAATAGGATTAAACACTTTACAAAAAATATATACCATATATTTATATACCACAATATATTGTGCAACGATATATCATTACACCCCTAGACATGAGTAAAGATGGCAAAACTTTCAAAAAGTCTGCAAGCTCTAATATTATAAACCTCTTTACATGAAAAACATGATTCATGACTAGTTGCCCAGAGCATCGACTGAAATCTCTAACATCTAACAGTCATAATCATATTCCTCAAAGCTTTCAACACCACAAAACTGCAGCAGGTTCAAGATGCACGTGTGTGTGTGTGTGTGTGTGTGTGTGTGTGTGTGTGTGTGTGTGTGTGTGCGTGTGTGTGTGTTTTGTGTTTATAGCTGGAGGTTATTATGAATAGTACCTGGCAGCAGGACCGCAGGGCTTTATTTAGGAGTGTTACACCCAGCAGGAGGCAAGACGAGTGCTTTTCAAATGACCGTCTCCAAATATTCAGATGTTCTCCACGAGAGCATGTGTCGGGGGGGGGGGGGTCATTTTTTAAGAGATCTGTGACTCTATAAAGACTTTATAATGTCTTGTCACACACACAGTTGATGGCAGCACACGGTCCCTGATGAGCTGTCCCGCTCTTGCTCTCTGTCTTTTGAAGCGGTCTGTGTGCTCTGATCTTACAGGCATGAAACAGACCAAATCCCAGTAGAACTGGAGAAAGAGCTTCAGACTGCACCAGCTCTTTTCTATTATTAATGCAGAGCAGATGAAAAACCAGAGAGGACTACTACAGTAAAAAAAACAGCATGGAGGGCAGGTGGATAACCTACAAATATAAAAGTTACTTAAAAACCTGTACATCTGTGTCATTCTGTTGTGATGATCGGCATGGAAAATTTACATTCTGTCCTTCAGTTCGGTGTACCTGTAGGTCTGTTGGTAGATTGTGTTACTCATGCAAAGGTCCCAGGGAACACACATACTGATATAAATGTATACCTTGAATGAACATCTGTCAAATGTGTAAATGTAAATCTTGTGTATAGCAGTGCATTTACAACAGAAGTCTACAGGGCAAAGCTACAAGGTTAAAAAAGCAGAAATGTGAAACTTGTATATTTGTTGGTGTTGTAGTCAAGACCACCTACATTAAACCAAGACAAACCAAGACAAAAGGACCATGATATTAAAGGTCTGAGACCAAGGTATGGAGAGACCAGACCAGCAATTCTCAAATACATCTCAAAAATCCACATAATCCTAAACATAAATAAAAATAAAATAAAAATAGTTCATATCTATCATATCTTTTAGAATTGAATTTTGTGAGAATTTGTGTTCATTTTGTTGACACAATGCCGCATTAATTTCTGATCTAGCAAAACAGTAACAAAAGAAATCAAATTAGAAAAAAAATTACTGGTTGTTTTTAAAGCAGCTGAAGTTTTACATCGAATAACATTAAAGCAAATTCCACCGGCAATTTAGTGATATCACAACAGTTGTGGTCTTAAAATAAAATCTAGAGTCCACCAAGTCTGAGACCAAGACCTTAATAAAATGGTCTTGAAACCGATCTGATATTTGTTAAAGCACTTGATTTATTAAAGTGATGCTGAGATTTAAAACAGTATCTGATCTAGCTCTTTAAATGACAAAGAAAGTCCATAAACCCATCTGCCAATCAAAGCTCAGTTTTTTAATAATTAAGCACTCTTAAACTGTCGAGATGTGTAATTTAATAGAAGAATGCACAATCCACTTCACAGGCGTCTTAACGTTCAGGTAAGGTGATGCACACTAAAATACATCACGTTATTTCTCAAAAGTGTGAGGACGGTCGGATGTGAAGCACTTACACTGTGAAATTTCTCATTTCACACTTCACTGATCCGTGCGGCTTTCAAGAGGAATTCAGCCAAGTGACCGATACTATTAAGCCATCACTTCGACCGGGTTTAACAGGAAACAAACCGGAGGGTGAAAGCGTCTTGTTTCTGAGAGCGGAGCATCGTGGATCACTGCCTAAATACGTGCAAAATGTTTAACGCTGAATCTCTGACGTCACGATATAATAACCATCTTAATCAATTTAGGCTTTGAAATGACATCAGCAGTGACCTGGCAGACAGACCCGAAGGCCAGGTGAAACCTCCCGAAAACACATTAACCAAGAGGACCGGACCTCAGCGTCCAACCTTCACCATCATCAGCGCGAGCGGCGAGCTCCGCCGATCGATTGTCAGCTAGCAAGCAATCAGGCACCATTATTTGTGAAGTTACACTTCAGTTCACATGAGCTGATAAAGAAGACTGCTATTGATTCAAAGCCCGTTCAGGACAGAGCAATTTAAGCAACCGATGGGGCATAAAACAAACCCTAGCATTTGAAGAAGAAGCTGATGGCGTACGGGGGTCGCGTGCGGTGTGACTTTAATGGCAAACAAAGCGTGTGCGGCGTGCATGAGAGACAGCGAGACGCGTCCCGAGGGCTTGACAGAATGCAGCTCGCAGGATGAGGGATGCTGCTGGAATTGCGCTCTAATAGATGAAGCGTGCTCGCAGAAGTGGCCTTGCTCCATTAGCACCATTAATATTCATTACTGCCTGATCTTCAAGTCAATTTGATAAGGCATTGTTTTTGTGATAACATTAACGTGCTAATGTGCTTTTCGTTGGATCGAGAGCCAAGAAATCAGGGATTGTAAGACACGATCTAGATTATTATCTTGTGCAAAACTCAAATGTTTTATCGACTTTCGGGAATAAATTGCAAGCCCAATTGATTAGAAAACTAGTTTTTCCATGTTTTGAGAGCATTACTGATACACAAACAGTACAGGACAGATGGCTATATGTTCACTGTTCACGTGAAGAAAAATAGAGAAACAGAGAAAATTACACACACACTCACCTGGTTAAATTCCTCCCATGAGTTGCTCCAGGTCCAGTAGTGCGCTTTGTACCGGCCAACCCGCACCGCCATCATCTGGTTGCCACGGTAATAGAAGATGGGCCTGAAAATAAAAGTGTAAGATGGGCCTACTGTAAATACTGTAGTTCTGATTTTGATGTTACCTGTTCACGATTGAGTTGTTAAAGAGGACGGGACTTAGATCTATGCCGTCAATGACGCGATCATCAGGAGGGACGAGACCGGCCACAGCAAGACTCGTGGTGAAGAGATCCATCACGCTGCCCAACTGACCACTCACCTGCAGGAAAAACCCCAGTAATGAAGTAATGAATCTGAACATAAGTATTAGAACTAAAGTACTATGTGTTTTTAAAGGGCCAGTACTGACAGTACTGACTCTAGAAAGCAGGTGAAACAATGACAACATTTAAGAGATTATACTTATTAAACCAACTTGGAAAATGTTCCTGTTCTGAGTGATAGAAAAAGATAAATTGTAAGATAAATCAGTCAATAAATTCATGAATGGATCATATTTTATTGGTATTCTTTATTGGTAAAATCTAGCTGTGTAATGCAAAAAAGCAATAATAAATAAAGAAATTAAATATGTAAAGCAATTACAAATATGTTTAATGATATATCTAGAATAATATGTATAAAATTCATTTAAAACTGTAAAATAGAAATGTTTACTATCTAATGAAAAAGATTTGAGAAGATTTTAGACAAATGAGAACTAAAATTAATGTCCAAGTGAGCAAATGCCATTTAATATATTGATCACTGATGCCTCATCAATGAAGTGTAACCTGTGATACACCAACAACCTGCATCTGATTGTAAAACACACAAACATACAATAGACACAAGCAGATGCAGAAACACCGGAGAGGCCAGAACCTGACGATGTGCTGCTTCAGTTCAGCTCTAATCTGTGCTCGCAGCTTTATTACAAACCACACTAACATCTCTGTAAATGAAGAAGAGAAAGGACGGTGAAGCGTGAGAGAGAGAGAGAAAACGCTGCTTTATCTGTCCTCCACAGTCCTCCTGCAAAAAAGCTTTATTTTATTTATAAACTTTGAACTATTTTCCGATAAAATGCCATTTTTTCGCTGTCATCCTTGATCTTCCATTCTATTCTCTCGTGAGCGGCCCTTTGAGGGAGACGGCACGCTCACAATCAGATAGCGCTATCAGCTCCAAGCAGCTGGCTTTGCCATGCGTGTGCGCACACACACACCGCCTACTTCATCCTCCCAGAATTCTCTTCCACCAGTCAGACAGCCAGTACATTCCATTATCTCACACACACCTAGCATACATTCTTACACACACGGGAAAGCAAAAATCAAAGCGAACAATTAATAAAGGTAACTAGCCGCAACCACCAGCTGCTCTTATCCAAACCAACACAGAAAACGACAGGCTGGAAAAGGAAAGTGAACACTTCTTTATCTCTTATTCTCTGCAGTCATCTGCGCAGACGCCACAGCCTGAGCTTTTGCTCTCATGGCACACAAATGCAATCTGATCTTTGGGTGTGAGTGTTCACACGGTTATTCTGCGAATGTGTAGAAATCAGATCGGTTTGTATGGAGAATATCCCTGATACATCTACATTGGTGGCTATAGTAATGATGCGAGCATCTGCAAAAGACTTTCACCATCTCTCAGCTGCATGAGTCACTGTGTAAAATGAGGATGGAAAACTTTTGTCTGTGCTCATAAAAGTGACACGTTTCTGAACTCTCAAGATAAGAGAGTCTGTAAGTTATTACATTATAAGTAAAAACAAAAGTATTCTGCTCCAGACAACACTGCACACTATGATGACAACACTACACACTATGATGACAACACTACACACTATGATGACAACACTACACACTATGATGACAACACTACACACTATAAAGACAACACTACACACTATGATGACAACACTACACACTATGAAGACAACACTGCACACTATGAAGACAACACTACACACTATGAAGACAAAACACACTACAACACTACACACTATGATGACAACACTACACACTATGATGACAACACTACACACTATGAAGACAACACTACACACTATGAAGACAACACTACACACTATGATGACAACACTACACACTATGATGACAACACTACACACTATGATGACAACACTGCACTACACACTATAAAGACATGAAGACAACACTGCACACTATGATGACAACACTACACACTATGATGACAACACTACACACTATAAAGACAACACTACACACTATGAAGACAACACTACACACCATGATGACACACTATGAAGACAACACTACACACACTAACACTACACACTATGATAAGACACACACTACTACACACACTATGATGACAACACTACACACTATGATGACAACACTACACACTATAAAGACAACACTACACACTATGAAGACAACACTGCACACTATGAAGACAACACTACACACAACACTACACACTATTAAGACAACACTACACACTATGAAGACAACACTACACACAACACTACACACTATTAAGACAATTGAAAAGCTGTCAAAAAAGTTATTAAATATAAATTAGAAATACAAATTTGTTCACCTAAAAAATGAAATGTATAAAACGAAAAAAGTTCAGGATATTTTTCTCTGTCTTCACACTGATAAACAGCAGCAGGATTTTGATGAGAACATTAAGAGCGACGCAGCGCATCACTTCTGTCTCTCATTCCAGCACATGAACGAAGCCTTGGATCAGTCTACAGCATTCACTGCCAAACACAATGAAAAATAATGACTACTGCACTGCCAAATATACAATCAAAACCTTCAGGATACTTAGGTTATTACAAAACATTTCCGATGACATCATATTAATGATAATTGCCTATTAAAGTCACGTCTATCATTTTATCAGAACCATTTTTTGGATCTTTAGACTGGAAACACCACTAATACATAATGGAAGAATAAAAAATGATCTTTCTGGTATCTATTCCATAAGAAAAATCATAGATGAGATCTCTTTAACATCTCAGTTATTTCTCCTAGACATCAATGAGAATAAATGAAGAACTAATAAAAACTTTTGTTTAAGTCTCATCTGTGTCTTTAGATTATTTTACCTATATTTTTATTTACATTCACTCTTCATGGATTTTAACAATTCCAATCTCCTTTAAACAATGTTTGGAGAAACATCTGAGACTAACATCTCCTGAGCTATGAAATAAAAACATCTGAGCATCTGGTTTTTCTATGTAAAAGAGAAAACTGGGTGTGTTCTGACATCATTCTTCACCATCCTTCAATACCACAAATTATAAACCGAGGAGAAAGTTTCAGTATGCTTTTATAACATATCAAACTTGTTTCTTTTAAAAGATCATACAAAGTTTTTTTGATGATATGACCCCATTTAATAACATTCATCCATTCATCTGTTCTCTCAAGCAGTTAAAACTGAAAATACAGCTATCAGTGCTTCCCAGAGGAGAAACGGAGGAACAGATATCCGTATCGCCACACATGTGAGCAGGACCGTCAAAATCCAGCCTGCAGCCGTAAGACAAACATTAACAGTGTGAAACACCTGCTAACCGCGGCCTGTAGCTCTCTGGCACCGGCCAGACACCTGGCAGCAAAGCGGCATCAGTCCCAGCCACATACCCCAGCACTCCAGTCTCTCGTTCTGTCCTTTATCCGGCACGCCTGGCATATTCAGATACAGAAGCCCTCATTACAGCTCAATCCAACCTCAGCAAACACACAAACAGATTAGCCGCTTAAGACGTTCCCAATCCCTCTCTCCCTCGCCACTCCGGCGCGCTATCAGGGCCCAGCACACCCCTCAGATATGAGCCGGGGGCAGGCTTAACTCGGCTCCCGCTCTCCCTTCTCCAAAAATCCCCCACGCCACAGCCCCGTGTCACAGCTGCCCCTAATACAATTAAAAGTCATTTGTGGAGCCGCGGATCAGGGATCAGGGAAAGGCGGCGTCTTCCATCATGAAAAACACAAAATAAGATGGCATAAGGACTGCAAGAATTCAGATTTCTTTTTAATTCCCTAACAGATTCTTGAAGTAACTTTGAGAAATTGTCATCAGAATTCTCATTTTGTTCAATTCAAGGAATTATTTAAAGACCCTTATAACAAGATCCTGTTTTTAAAGAGATCCATCCCAGAAAGTGCACAAAATGCTTTGGATAAAAGCATCTGCCAAATGCATTTACAGTATTAAGTAGGTCCTGATTGAGTGATTTGATTCTTACTGTGCCCGCTGGGATCCTGCCAGGCCACCAGGCAATGGCTGGTTCTCTCATGCCACCTTCAAACGTAGTTTCCTTCCCACAGAGAAACGGACCATTACTACCACCTGAGGATAAATTAAGAGAAAGTCAGAGCAAATATTGCACACAGAAACACAACAATGTGCATTAAAAAATAGACTGGAAGAGAACACAGACCTCTATAAGCAGTAATGTCTTAAGTTGTAGTGTAAATGATTTCTTACTTTGTAGTGGTCCAGACATCACCGCTGCCCCATTATCTGAGCTAAAGAACACCATTGTGTTGTTATCGATCCCAAGACTGACCAGCTGAGACAGAATCTGACCAATGCTGTGGTCCAGCTCCATCACTGCATCGCCATAACTACAAGACACACAGCATCTCATCAGCACCAAACTATCAAAACAACTCCAGATGAATGACGATAACCTCTACTTAATATATTCTCTTTAATACAATTCACTGTAAAACTGAACTTTAAAAATTGTTATGGTATGATAATGAATTGATGTATTAAATTGCAAATGCAAAGTGACAGCAACATGCTAGCATCTCCGTATAACTAGCTTACCAAAAACGAATCAACATCCTTCTTTACCTTATTATTTAGAGACAAATTAACACAAGCACAGAAAATGAGCAGAATTACTGAAGAATTACCCAAACACAGACAAATCTGTATGAAATCTGTCCTGTAACAGATGTGTGTGATATACAGAGACAGAAAGACACTTCAGTCAGATGCACTGCTCATAAAACTTTAAGATGTGACATGTCAGGTTAAATCTTTCTATTGACTAACACCCCTCAGGCCTGATCCAGTCCTCTGTCAATGCAAAGCTCATTTAGTATTCTGAAGCAACCTATGCCTAGTGAAGCAACAGTATTTACACGCACTGGCTGGAATACTAAGAGCTTGAAGACAAGACTACCAATGAAGCCTTAAGCTTGTTCGCCTCAGAGAAAGAAAATCAACATCTCATTTCTACTCTAAAATAATTACGAACTGATGGCACAGATATCTAACATTTGGCTGAATTATATGACCAGACCCAAATGTATCAGTTAAATTGATGGACACCCAAAAATGAAGATTCTTTCATCATTTATTCATCCTCATGTCATTTCAAACCTGTATGACTTTCTATCTTCATCAGAACACAAATGAAGATATTTTGAAGAATGTTGGTAACCAAACAACATTGACCCCCATTGACTTCCATTATATGAACACAAAACCACTGAGACATTTCTCAAAATATCTTCTTTTGTGATACAAGGAAGAAAGAGTGACATGAGGGTAAATAAATGATGACAGATTTTTTTAATTTTGGGTGAACAATCCCTTCAACTTCCTTTAACAGTACAGGTACTACCCATCTCCAGTGTTGGATAATCAAATAACATGACCAAATATTATTCTTAATTTAACATTTTATTAAGAAAATGTAAGTTATGCTTCTCCTGCAAAACTCTCATGCAAAAGCATTTACTGAAGTGTTTCTATGTGCTCAGTAAGATGTTGTAAGGGGTTGCGGCAGCATTGTTATGGGGTTGCCAGATCCTCACCTACTGGTCCAAATCAATATGTTCATCATTCATGTCATGAGTGTAAATGATGCAGAAATGATGTATCAAAGTTGAATAAAATCTCCAAAGAGAAGTATGAGGTTGAGTGTAATAATAATGCGCACGTACCGCCCCCTCTGGCTCTTTCCCACAAAGCGTTTTGAGGCGTAGACAGGCGCATGCGTTGCATCCGGAGCCCAGTACAAAAAGAAAGGCTGCTGGTCCGCGGCCTGCCGAGAGATGAAGTCCAGACCCTCCTGAATACAAACAGATTCAAAGCCGACATCAGCAACATCCCATGGCGCACCTGTCAAAGTCAACATCACCGATCCACACACATAAACATGAATCAAGCCAATGAACTGAATAACTCGCCTTCAAATAGATTTGGGTGAGGTTGGATTCACCTGTTTTCACATTTATCTCAAACTCTTCAAAATACCTGCAAAACACACAGATCATTCAGCTTCGCTTTACAAACTCTCATTTCAACACCATGTGGGTTTTGTTCCAAATGACAAGCTTTTCAAACGGAGTGCCGCCCCGGGGTGTGATTACGGAGCGAGTTTGAAGAGGTAAATTGCGAGATTGCGTCTCCGAAGATTTCCAAGCGCGTTATATGAGCGTGCCGAGGCGTGGAGCTGTAGAAACAGCTCGCTTATGCTTCGGCTGTTCCAGGTGTCCTTACACAACACAAACACAACCTGTCGTCTCTTGGGTGTGTATGTGTGTTTGTCTGGCCAAGCTCAAACGCAGCACGATGATTAAACCCACTGCTAAGCGCAAAACTAGCCCTACCGCCAAAGCCAATGACCCAGAATGCACATATGGCTGTTTTAGAAAGAACAAATGGGCAGAAAATGAGATACTATATCGCAGCTGGTACAAACAAAGGCAAAGGAGGAGAGAGAATTAAAAATGTCATGCACTTATTTGGAGGGCTAACAGCTGAACACAGCTGGATAAAAGGGCCAAGAGTGTCTCGCCCGTGTTTGCATGAATCTCTTCATTTTACAAACTTTGCTTTGGTCATTTTCATAAGTGCTTGTCATTTAAACCTCACTGCCATGATGTCAAGTTTAGTTGAAGTTAACATGTGCATTATGTGCGGCTCACCTCCCCTTCATCATGGAGTTGTTGTAGACAGGTATGTTGGGACGGAAGCTGTTATTGTAAGGGCCGAAATGGCAGTTGGGTGCACCAAACCATTCATCAAAACCATGATTTAGAGGTAGATATTCAGTTCTGTGACCAAGATGCCTAAAGTTGGAGACAAAGTTAAGAAGCTGTAAACAATTTGCCTTTATTCATTGAATATTGTGATGACGTACTACATTTGCAATTTTAAAACCAGCAGTGTCTCAAATCTCTCTCTTCACCTTATCATTTATTATATTAAAATGAGATGATGATAACTGGACACTATATATACACTATCATTTCATTCTTCACATAGATCATTACTCTGTTAAACTGATGTAGGTGTGACATCTCACCACTTGCCGATGATCTTACTGACATAAGCTTTTTTCTTTAGTAGTTCTGGAAGCAGAATCTCATCGTGAGATATTCCTCCCACTATTTCCTGTGGTGTGTATGCTGCAGGAGAGAGAGAGAGAGAGAGACGCATTATTGCAGCAAACCGCAAAAGGACATAAGAGCAGATAAAGTGATAACAGTGATGGAGTGCTGAGGAAAGAGGTTAATGGTTTATGATCATACCGTTCCTAGCGTGACCATTGGTGGTGTAGAATCCATTTCGCACAGGAAGTCTACCCGTAAGCAACGCTGCCCTGGCTGTAAAATACAAACACATTATAGAGTAAACAAAAAACTACATAGAGTGTTTGGAAATCTATATTAATGGTTTCTATTGACACACTTAAGAGAAAGATACAAATAAACGTTTTTTTATTGTTATTTGATGAATAATCTCAGTACTGCAAAAATGTGTACTATAAATTGTTTTGTCTTGTGCTTAATCATTTTTAATATTTATTTTACAATTATTTTTCTTAATAATTAATAATTTTTGCCTGGCAGACAATAACATAGGCCAGAATATCAGAGATAGATTTTTCTTTTATCTAGCCAGTAAGCACTATCCAGAACATCAAAGAACCACATAGCAACATCCTAGAAACCACTCAGTACACCTTGCATAGCAACTCCCTGGCAACCAGCTAAAACCCTTTTGCACAGGCAAACACCACTGACCGCTTTCCAAACATGCAAACACAAATCTACTTAATGCATATGCTTCAAATCAATGATTTGTTAGTTCTTAAAAAAATCGAATTAAATGTTTTTCCACAACATGTATGCACTGGTTAAAATCCAAATAACGTTGCATTTAGGACTTCATTTAGTAAAAGGAAGAAACAGGACATTGGATATGAAAAAGCTCACCCTGGATATTACAATCAGGACTTTCTGCTTTATCTACTTTGTGATTAAAATTTTAATTAAGCTTCTGACGCAAAGCGCTATAATAAAGTGTCTGTACAGCAGCAGGTACGAGAGCGAGAGTTGCTCTAAGCACCTTCATCTCACACATTCCAGATTAAGAATTGATTAAGCCTTATTTGCTTAAAAATTAATTAGAATAGAAAAGAGGACTAATGATCCGCTCTGCTCTGCATAGCAAGTCCATTCAGATTCCTAAATTATGCATCATTTGCATATTTCAATACTTTTGGTATTATCCACATTAGCATAATAAGTTGTGCTCTCAGTATCATGCAGCCACACGCCTCGCGTGCTCATGTGGAATTAAAATGGCTCAAGAACGTGAAGAATATTCTCTTTTAACTTTTCTCAAAAGGATGAAATAAAATTTAATGACCTAAAGCTTACGACTAAGACTATTTAGGAACCACAAAACAGAATTAATAAATGGAAAGCATCTAGAAAGCATGTTTACATAGTAAAGTTTAACACAAAATGTTGTTGATTTTATTCTGTATTTTCTATGACGATGTTTTCATCGTCATACTTTGCCTTGCCTAAATTTGCAGCAAACACCATTCATGCAATATGCTACACAAATAAAAACACACACAGTGATGATGTATAATTTATAATATGTGTGCATCTAATATAGCCAATATATGGTATAATGTAGCCAACTACTGTTTAAAGTTGCATCCTATTCTGTTGTACAGGATCACAATACAGTATATACGGAGCAAAATATAAGGCCTCTAGTGTTCTGTTCCAGACATAACCTTTGTGATAGAGATCCAGGTAAACACAAAAACAGCACATACAGGGTGAGCAGAGAGGATTGGCTGAGTAGAAGTTTGGAAATAGCATCCCTTCAGCAGCCATTCGATCCAAATTTGGAGTTTCTTTGGAGGGCTCTCCAAATACCCCCAGATCTCCCCAGCCCATCTACAGATAGAAACACAGAGGTGTGTTTTATGAATGCTCTTAACTTACAGTAAAATGCAATTAATGCATGTGCTTAAAAGATTTGTATTGATGTTAATGAGCTTGATGGATGCTCAGCAGTCCAATATTATAGATTTATAATATTGGACACAATATTAGTTAACAGCCATTACATCAAAATATCAAGCCTTACACTTCTTTGGTCCAATGATCAACACAATCTCTACAGTACAGTATAGCATACACAACAAAAAATACACAAAACATGCTCTAAACAAACAAATTAACCATTTTGTACACAATATTTGCTTAACACATGTATGTATAGGTTTGCACGCATGCAAATGTATGGCACAATGAATAACTGCAAACCAGAAGAAAAACATCAGACGTCAGTGTAGTTACTGTGTCCGGCAGGTCTTTTAAAAGACTTACGTCATCCATTAGCATGATGATGATGTTTGGATGCGTGTTTGCTGAAGTCTGACACATAAATACTGTCCATAATACATAAATAACCCTCTGAAGACCCATGTTAAACTTCTGTCACATACTCACTGCAACTCTAATACTAAACCCGCTGCTAAACAGTCAACATGGCAAAATAGTTTTGGTATTGTACTAATCACGAGGACGTTTGCAAACAGTCACAAGAACGAGGAAAAAGAAGCGTTCGACTCGACTGCGCAGAGACCGATCTGCCTGATATCAAAGTATCGCGAGAGAGGTTTAAAAACATTGCCTTTAAATTGCTCTCGCGATACTTCAATATCATACACCGGTCTGCGTAACGCCACGTAAAGTCATGTGACTTCCACCAGTCACGTGACATGCGTGTCGAGGCATCATGGCGGTGTGCATAGCAGTCATAGCGAAAGAGGTAAGACGCAAATATTTTACATTTTTACGATACGGTGTTACGTTTATTGAACCTTTAAATGCATGTTTGAGATCCGATGCAATGAATTTATTATATTTTATGGATCTTTAGGAAGTTATTTTTCTGTCAATGTATCTGTCACGGTGGGAGAGTGTCGCGATCAGGTTAAAAATGGTGTTCATGTACGTGATGTTACATGATCATTTTAATGTAAAGATTTACATGTGATGTAATGACAAGAGCCGAATTTAATTCGCATTTGTAATAATAATCACCTTTTTTACAACCATACATTGATTGATTGTCATTCCTAAACATCACGCCGTGTTTGTTTATTTTATCCCTTTCCCCATGGTTTAAGTACAGTAATTATGGTTTAACTATGGTATTTGTAGTAACCCTTATGCCCCATTTTTATGATACCATTTGTGTTACAATAGTTTTACAACAAATATTATGGTTAAACTGTAGTTAATGTAGTGAGACCATAGTAAATTTGTTTTGACTGTGGTTTTACTGTAGTAAACCATAGTAACGACATATATACCATCGTTTCACCATAGTAATACAGTTTAACTATGATATTTGTCTTGTAATGTGATGATATGGCAGTATAAATGATACCAAAAAACATGGTTACAGTTTCACCATAATAAAACCGTGGTTAATATTCCTAAGGGATTGATTGATCTATTTCTTAACAGATAAATATGTAGGCTAAAAGCTATGATTGCAGTTATCAGTTATGAGAATTGACGCAGCGCATTTAGTGACCAATAAAATACTTATGGACAAATTATGCTCATTTTAGATGTGTTGCGCAGCAGGTTGTATTTAAATGAATTGCTGAAGTGGTTTGGTCTACCCTATTATGTTCCTACTCTAACAGCATATTAATGTCTGCAGAATTATCCACTGTACATACGCAGTGTGCCTACACAAAATGAACTGAAGTTTCACTACACAGTGCACACTTCCCTGGATGTTGTGGAAGAGAAGATCTCTGGTGTGGGGAAAGCTTTGGCTGACCAGAGAGAGCTTTATTTGGGACTCCTGTATCCGACAGAGGACTACAAAGTGTATCCTTAACAACCACACATTAATATATTATCAATTAATACTTTTCAGTGAATAATCATTTTTAGTTTTTAGTTTAATATCGTATAAGTTAATATGGCCATCAATAAAGTTTAAGGTTTCAATGCAATTTCAATAGTGCTTATTAAATTGATCTTAACAAAAGTGGCAGATATGGTTATGTGACAAACTCTAAGGTCAAGTTTGTCATTGTTGTCGATTCATCCAACACATCTCTGAGAGACAATGAAATCAGAAGTGTGAGTTACACAGCTGGTTTAGTTTTTGTGTTGACTTCCAGATTTAAATAAAGGTTTTTGGACTGTATGTTATACACATAAGGGAGATGTGCGACCGCTTGTTATTTCACTATTTCTCTCTCTCCTCAGATGTTCAGAAAATTGCACAACTCGTTCACTGATGTCATGTGTAACCCATTCTACAATCCTGGGGATCAAATTCAATCAAAGTAAGTGCCTTTCAGTGAATGTGTTTGCATTGTGTACTCTCTGATCCTCTTAATATGATTTTTTTTGTTTCCAGGGCATTTGACAGCATTGTTTCAGCTATGATGGTCCAGTCCTGCTGATGTTCCTGCACTACTGTATATAAATTTAGTGTAAAGTGTTTTGCATGTTTGTAATATGTGTGTATATTGAACATTTTCATTTGTGTTTCATAACATGACTTGCTAATATTCATTTTATTTACATTCTAAGCATTGGAAAAAAAAACAGTCCTGAAATTCCCAAAACATCTCAGAGCCTCTCATGGGCACAATATTGTAAAGAAATAAACTATATGAAAGAATCACTCAGTGCAAGTCTTGTCTTTGCTTTGTAGTATCATACTCAAGGTGGCCAAATATCTATCAAAAAACAAATAATCAGAACCAAGAAGTGCTCTGGAGGAAATGCAAGAAAAAACTACTTTTTTAATATCAAAAGGAATCAATCCAAGGATGAGCTCTTCCATTTTCCCTAAAATGAAAACAAACACCATTAAATGTGCTGTTGAAACTTCAAATGATCAATTTACAAGGATGATTTATGAATAGATGCACAAATGTTAGCTGTTGAGTCTAGTATGACTGTACAATACACTCATTCTGAATTTTGACATGTATGTATTTTCATTCTCATGCAGTAATGAATTACAGCTTTAGAATAATCTATATATAAACTGACCGAATGAAGTTGCATCCTCTCAACGGGCTGTAAAATCTTGAGGCCCGAAAACCCCGTCCCCTGGTCCAGCCTCCTCGCAAGTACCTGTCTGTAGTCCTGAAACCCGGAACGTTTGTTCTTTTAGGCAACACCTGTGTGATGCACAAAGAGCTTATTTAAAAAATGTTCTCAGGGAGTTTACTCAATTTATAATCATCAAATCAACACCACAAACCAAATGTGCACTAAAATGAGGCTTTCCATATGAACTTTAGGCTCATATCAGACACTGGACAGTATACTGCCTTCATATGCTATCAGAAATTTCCTACTTCCACTACTGAAGTAATTACAAGTTTCCCTCTCACCCTAATGAGACGTCCTCTGAATAGTGTTTCATCCAAAGTCATGGCCATCCGCACAGACTCCCTTTCTGAGAACTCAATGTAGGCAAATCTACAGGGTATATAATATATACTCAGTTATTTAATTGTTACTGTTTTTCGGAAGCAGATGTGTACATACCCTTTTGGATGACCTGTGACTCTGTTAAATGGGATTGTAACTCTGTTAATGAGACCGCAGCCACTGAAGTACATCTCCAGTTCATCTGCAGTCGCTCCATAATCCACCTGTTAGCCAAAAAAATGCTAATGTACTCCAGTGTAAAATATATTATCTGTCTGTTTAGATTATTACAATAACTGCAAGATGTCTTAAGAAGATTAGCTTACGTTCCCCACATAGATAGATCTTCTGTCGGCATCTATTCTCTCCTCATGGGTCATGCTGAAGAAAAAGTCTGCAAGATTATTATTCAACATTATATTTTGAATATGACCGTGTAAAGAACAGAAAGACGGACATGTTGTCACATGGGAATATATATATATAATGTGTATATACTGTTTTTTGTTTTAATGTTGTTTTAAACTTAAACATTTTTTTTCATAATTTTTATCATTTTCAAAATAATTTTTTAACTTCTTTTTTAATTGTATTTAATGTTTAACATACTCAAACATACCCATACCCAATGTTTGATAACTGAACAGCATCTTATTTCCAAGGCAATAACAGTGGAAATGTTTTAAAGCTTTGGTTAAGACTTCAAGGAATGTATTTATACAGAGACTGACATAACATTAAACATACGCTGACAAATAATGCGTATTCATAAAGTGAAACATAGTTTACAGTTCAACAAATCAACAAAGTAAGTTTTGCTATTAGAATGTGGTAGACTCATGCACATAATATAGGACAAAAACACATCATATTTCTGCCAAAGGACCATTCAGGAATTCTCCAAAACATTTAACTTCACAGTTGTCACAGAAGGCTGTTCCTGTGCAAGTGGATATGTCCTTAACTAAAGCTCCACCTCGGGCTACAGGGCAGCCCTTCTGGGACACAGCTCATTGGGCAGTGATGAGACACTGTGGCCCAGCAGATGGGGCTCAGGTGCGGGCCAGCTGTCTGCTCACCTGCCTGAGGGCTGTAGGGAAACTGTCTCTCTATCTCATATTGCACTGCAGCGTCCTCCATTTCCATCATGAGAGTTTGATTCGCATCCAGCTCCTGAAGGAACAAAATGATTTTCCACACAAACTCCTTATTTACGTGAAACATGTACATGGGTGGGAAACCAATGTTAAATTCAAGCGGTTTCAGAGGTGTCCGGCATTCTGACATGCTATTCTATACTATACTAAATATAAATTTGCATAATACTACATCAAATATTTGTATTCTTAAATATTAAAAATATACACAAATTTTGAATATTAAAATCATCTCACATCACACAGCTGTTAAAAGACCCAAAATTAACATTTTGTCATTATGTTAACCCATGTCGTTTCAGTCACACGACATTTTTTATGTTATATATTTTTTATAGTTTTCATAAACAACAATTTATACTATTAACTTTACTTAACGTGATTCAAAACAAAAAGTCAGATTAGAAAAATATTTAAATATTTTTAAAATATTTAAATTAAAAAATATTTCATATTCACATGCATTCTTTGTACATATTTTGACACCGTTTCTTTAACTATTATTTTTAACTCTAGCTTATACATTTTTATCTGTAAACTGTAATAAAAGGTCGTATCACCTAGCAAGCATTACTGTGTGGATGGACGGAGCTCAGTGTGCGCATGCGCAAGCAACTTCATTTTCAGGTGTGTAACGCGGTTTATTTACAATTTAAAAACATAAACGCGAGTGTTATTTACGACTTACATCCAAAAATTGAACTACTTTGTATTGTTTCTTAACGCGTTTCTTTGAAGCCTGTTGTTGTAACTGTGGAACTTGGTTTTGTTAGTTTAACAGATCTATGGCGTCAAACGAAACGCTAACGGGATAAACTACAATCATGTTATAAGATATTTTATGAGGATAATGCAATATGCTGTTTTTGTAGCTTTAAGTTTTCGCTAGTTTACTGTACATGAATTCAAAGTTTGAACGTCAAATGCTGACGTTTTACCCAAGTGTTGTACACGTCACTCCACTTCCAAATCTTACAATTTTTTAAAGTTTATAATTTTACTTAAATAGGCATACATTATGAACAAATAACAGTCATAAAACTGTACCTGTTTGGTCCACGGTGATTTTCTACATCAGTCCTAAAGTTGTTGGAGTGTGTGGACGCTAAACTAACACACCTGAGTCAACTAATCAACAACTGGTTAATGCAGGTAAAGTCAGGTGTAATCTTACACAACTGTGTTTATCGTTTGGGCAATTCCATGCAAATGTCAAGTTTTTATCAAAGGTTTTCATCATACTGATAGTTCAGATGTCAATATTTGCTGATTTAAATACTCAAAAATGTAAAAGCATTTATTTATGTTTAAATCATGATTTTTTATAGTCAGGTAAAGTGCTGTTTTCAGAATTCACAACAGTCCATATTCCTCATAAATGAACACGTAAAAATTAAAATAACTATTTCATGTTCTTTAAAGATTCATCTCTTCTTCATTTGTTGGGTATTAGTGCTTCTGGTTTGTGTATTTTAATTCACAGACATCCTACAAAGTATGTTGTGTATAAAAAAATGTGTGTTCTTTTTTTGTCACATTCATAACGCACGAATATTTCCTTTTTTTAAATAGATAACTCATGCAAAGACTAATATTTCTCTGACGTCTGGACTCTATCAACAGGACTTTAATAAAATTGATTAAAAGATGGTATAATTTAAATATATTGGTAACAAATATGTGAATTCAAGGTTTGACTGAAAATGTCAAGTCAACAATGCTGATTGTCCATTTAATGTCTGTAAACTTGGATAGTACCTTGTGGGAAATTTACCAAACCTTTGATGAATCTACACAGACCATGTAGAGAAATGTCTTCCGTGATAAACAAATGCAAAGATAAGCCGAGTTATATTTCACTGTCTTTTTAATTACACAGATACGTATCTCAACACAGACAATAACCTGATTCAGAATGTTTACAGCGTCACATGACCAACAATGCGCACAGTAAGAGGGTGAGGGGAATTGCAAAAGAGGTTTAAAGAGCATGCAAGAAATAAATAAAACTCTCCTGGCACAGTACACATCATCTAGAGAATGATAACAGGACTTTAAAAGAGAAAAACGAATAAACATTTCTTCAGCAAACCAACCTTTCCTACAGAAACAATGCCGTTGCCTGTAATGATGTATTGCACAGTACAGTACATAATGTTTGCCTACATGTATCAAACCAAGCCTTTGTTTGTCTTTGAGTGTCTATACACAGTTTTGTTTTTGTTTGTGGCATTTATTGTGTTTTGGAGGTTTATTGCACACCGCGCGTGTACTAAAGCCCTCTTCAGTACTACGGTAGTGTGAGTTTTTTACTGTGGTAAATTAGGTCCCTCTTATACGTTCCAATTTTTACTTTACTTGTATGCTACAGCTTTAATGGATATTATATTCATGACTATAACAAAAGTTGAAAAAGTCTTTCTTGAATCCTCCTGCTGAATGATTTTTTAATCTCCCAGTCTAACCAGTTGACAAGTGCACAAAACCATAAAACCAAACCAGCCTTCATCATGATTTGTAGGTTAGGTTAATTCATGTGTTATTTTCAGCAGGGTTGAAAGAATAACTAATCATAACTGCAACTGAGATGATTTACCTACAGCATCTTTACAACTTTAAAAATGTAAATGTGAAAAATGTTGTTTCTTTCTCTCTCTCTCTCTCCCACAGCTCATTGGATGAATGTAGTGACTGTCCAAAAGGGGTCCACCGACATGACCGAATCCAGAGACCCACCGATGTGCTTGGAGAATGAGGGCCAAAGAACAACAAATAATGACAGTACACAGTGAAAGATGCAGATTCTCCTATTTGGTTTGTTTTTGGTTAGGAACATAATGGCCAAGAGAGAAACTCTTTGGACTAGCAGACATGCAAAACTCAGACTTGGAGGAGTTTCAGTGCCATAACTTCCCCAATGATGCTGTTTTAAAGCTCTGGAGATTCAAGTAAGTTCTCTAGCAAATTCATGACTCATGCATTTTCAGGATGAAATGTTTAATCAAGGCTGGCATAAATGTTAGAAGCTTTTGTAATCATATGTGATGCTTTGGATTTACAGAAACAAGCCCACTCCTGGCTTGGATTACTATTACAACTCTATTTCTTATGTGTTTGATATCATCTTGTGCTTTGAACATAGTTATTTCGTACGCTTTGGTTAACGGCCGTAGTCGGCCACCGGTTTCAGTATGCCACAATGTTCTGTGAATGTGCGGTTCTGCTTTGGTCTGTGCTTTCATCATTTTGGATATTTATTATGGCATGTGTTTATGTTTATGTACACTTAAAAATACCACAAGGGCTGAAAAACATGCTCTTAGAAAATATGTCAACACAATCACTAGCTACCCAAGCTCTCTTTACTCTCTTTTTCTCTTTCTTTACTGTCACTGTAAAGCAACAATTTCATTTTAATCTTGCTGAGGATGTCATCATGTTTATAGCTGTAGCTACATGATATAAATAGCTCAGACATGTGAAGGAAACTCTCATCGAGTACACAGGGTTATTCACACCAAAGTCATGCAAGAAAGTTAAAGTATGCACATCTGGATTATGCGCTTGGCCAAGTATTCATGTTTGTGTTCTTTTGTTGAGTATGTTTCTGGTCTAACTTATTAAAAACAAGTTTGAAAACATTTAATAAGTTACAGTGATTACAGACGTGTGCTTGTAAAACATAATTTTGAATGATCTGTTTAGTCTAGATTTGCATGTCTGCTGGTGATGTCATTCGGCAAGCACATCAAGTTCTCATGGATTAGTTCACAGGAGGTAGTTTATGGGAAAGTTGGGTAAACTCCTACTTCAAATGTAGGGAGAGAAAGTGAGACCAACTGCAGGGTCCTGTCTAGTTGTTATGAATGTGTATATTACTTTAGAAATCCAATAAGAAAATGGACCATTTGCAAATGCAATTTGATATTAAACACCTTTAACACAGCAAAATACAATGAGCAATGCATTTGCTTTAAAAGTTTGGTCCGTATCAGAGGTACGTTATGAGATCGGCACGCAAAATCTCAGCAAGAAGAAATCTGTAGCTGACCGATACAAAAGCTGTAAAAGGGCTTGGCGTGTCATATTTGAAGGGTTATTTTTGCAGTTGCTTAACAAACATGAGCATTCGCAGGCTACTTCATGTACACACGACACAGCCGAATAATGAACAAACAAGCTGAGTGAGTAAGTACAGAAGTGTTAGCTTGATTCTGGTGATTCTTGGACCTTGAATAATTTATGGTTTTGTGTGTTTTGTTGTGTTCATGCATGTGTGTGCAAATTATATGTTGGACCACTGCAGTGACATTTTGGCCCAAATGATGGCAATGTTTCATACAGATTCAAGCGACATCCCTTCTCAAGTCCAGGGGCGAGCTGGGTCAGCATATCTTCGTTTGTCGTTGCCTTTGACTCTGGTAATATGAACGTCTCGTCGGCTCGTCCGGATCACACACACTCGATGACAGGCTTGGTAAAATGCACACTGTAGTTACAATTGCTTTGATTCAGACAGAAAAGATTAAATGGAGAGAAATTAAATTCTAGACATTATACTTTTAAAGGTTTCTGTTATTTGGCAAACTCATTTTTGGACCTCTTTTAAATACTATGTACATTCACATTAATTTACTGTGGTAATTTCAGATATATTTATATGTATATTTATATTAATATGGTACCCTAAGGGCCGTTTTTGAGGTTCCATTCAGTAGCTGAATTCTCTTTTCAATATTGCACCTCCACTCTCTCACTGTCTTACAATGCGAGCGATATAAAATATTCTACATGAGGGTCGTCTCATCATCAATATCGATACAACAAATTCAACGATAGGTACAACACAGCTTCTCTCCCTTTAGAGTGTCTTTTCCGCCGGATGCTTAGCAAAAACCTAAAAGAAGACAAGTAAAAGAGTAGCGTTCCTCAACCGGAGTACGCGCACACAAGCAGATCTTGAAGACGAAGACATCCAGAAACACAAAGTAATATCTACAAGCAATGTTTGATCCCTTCACGAATATCTGCTCGGAAAGCGATGTACAGAACGTGGGGGGAGGTAGAGAAAGCGACAGAAAAGAGAACCAAGTCTATGGCCGTCTCGCGAGACTCTACAGTCTTGTCATGCTTTGGAAAAAGAGGGAACGTCGTACGACAAAATGAAACGTTTCAGCAGTCAGAGAGCTTTAGGAAAACCAAAGCAAAGCGTGGCTCGTTCTTAGTGTACAATCCATTGAGGTTTTTGGCAGCTTCATTGCCATTTTAAGTCAATCTGTTCCTTTACACGTACTCATCCGTGACTCACGTCGTTTCTCTTTGCTGTGAACAGGTTAAACGTCCAGGCTGCGATCGTCCGGGCTCTCCGCAGTCTGTTCTGGCTCTACTGCTGAAGAGGTGAAGTCGTTTGCGTTTGGTTACAAGATGAGTGCTTCTTCGTAACTTTGGCAGTGTATTAAAAAGGTTTGGATCACGTTTTTTCACTTAAAATTCATTTGGGTTCACATCAGTACAGAGAGGTGAGTCTGGTGTAGATTTTCTTGGCTCGCTAGCAAGGTAGTTAACAGGTTTTAATCCTATCCCCATCCGTTATTATTTCTATTGGATATTTGTTTTTTGTTTTTCATTAAAGCCAAAAAGGAAATGATGTCATGTTGTGAGGAAGCAGCTCTGTGTTGGAAGAGTTCGAGGGGCGGCACGGTCTCGTCCCACATCGGCCCCTGCGACAGCTGCCGGATCGGCCCATGATCACGAAGCATTCCTCACTTAAAGGGTATGTTATGGAGGCCGTGTCTAAAACTATCAGTGCCTTTTGTGTTTATAAAATGTGACTATGTTGGTGGCATCCAGACCCTGCACAGGAGATCTTTTATCCATTTACTGTTTGTAAAGTGTTGGTGCGACCCATCAGTGTTTTTTTGGAGATGGAGAAAGCTTAAAGTCGGTGTAGTATGATGGACGTTCCTCAGCTTGTTTTGGATAAAGGATGCCATAGCAGCAGTAGACGTGGCTGGGCGGGGTCAGGGTTCGGCGGTCAACGGGACGAGGAATCCATCAGGGCGGGTGTGGCCGGCGTGGTCGAGCGGGAAACATTGCTGGAGCTCGCTTCCTTGGGACTGCCGCTGCTGCTGGTTTGGCCGACCAGAGAGAGCGGTCCAGGTGTGGTGCTTTCGGAGTGAGTGGGGGGCATGCTGGACGAAGTGGTGGACGGTGTGCCGAGCGGGACGCCGCTGCTGCTGGGGAGACCCTGCAGGCCTTGGCCGCATACGTGATGGTGTTTCTCCCAGTCTTTGTGTTGACAGAAAGATCCGCAGTAGCGCGCTGTGTTGCAGCCGCTGCACGTCTCGCTGGCCTTACGACCGCAGTTCCAGCAGCTCTGTGGGAGAAAAGATAAAGATGTAAAACACATAGGAGCAGTCAAAAGTTTACACACAATTGACAAAAATGTTTCTCGTGATCTTTTATATTTCATTGTATATTTCAATGTTAGTGTCAATGTCTGTTGTAGACAAAAGTATGCCAACATATTTTGCCAACATAATTTCTTCAAACTAAACTTTTATTTAAAATATTTTAAAATGGATTACTTAATAATGAATAAAAAGAGTCCAGCATAGATGCTGTTTAAAAACCTCATGATAAAATGTCAAGAATATGATTTTACAAATTCTAGACAAAGTGTGACTACTTTTGAAGATGATCAAATATAACATAGTGTTCATTTATTTCAGATGCTTTCAGTCACAACATAATTCCTACATCTAAACAACAGTGAGTATGTTTTTTCCAACTTTTGACTGCAATGTACATCAACTATTTCAAATGTCATTTATGTGCTGTACTTACTTCACTAGAGTCCTCCTGTTGGTTGATGACGGTCAGCGCGTCCTCAGATGCCTGTCTCTTTCGCTTCGGCCAAAGCTCTTTCCATTTTGGAGCGCTCTGCAGAGATCATCTCATGAGCTTTCCTCTCGGCATCAGACACAGCCTTCTGCAGCTCAGACATGGCCTGTCTCTTGACCTCGTTCACCGCCTCTTCTGAATATGAGAAAAGAATGTCAGGAGAAACAGTAAGACAATTAACCCCTGTGGATCGCTGCCATTCATCTCAACATCCTTTATTGAGGCACTCAAAGCTTTCAGCATGTTTCATCTCTGCGAACAGATGTACATCATCCAAGATTTAAAACATTCTGTCAGAAAAATAAGCTATTAATAATTGATCCAAACGACTGGGGTTACAATTATTTTCATTGTCGATGGCACTAGATGTCTCAAATGTTTGTTCACAAGCGTGCCTATTTATCTAATAACATAAGCTTTAATATTTCATTTTTTGAATACATGTGAAGACAGAGATGAGAACATGTTTGCTACAAATAATAACCAAATGAGATCTTGTTTATGTCAGTTGTTTTTCTTAGACAGCACTGAGATTAAATTAAGAGATTCTTCTCATTGAGAGAAAACATCTCTTATGTGTCTCTTCAGAAGAGATCTTAATATCGTCTCTAGAATTGCCCGTATATTAAAACCTGCAATTAAAACCACAGTTAAATATGAACATATAAATATGAATTTATTATCAAAATGATTATCTTTTTTGTAGATCTATATCTGTACTTCTGTGATAAACTGTGTCTATTTTTATTTCCTCTCAAGTATTCAGGAGAAACATCTAAAACATAACCCAAGAGTCCATCAAGTCTCATGAGCAATGAAAGAGGAATTAAACGTTCCTCTGGGAGGATGACTTGTTCCAGTAATGTCATTATGTGTAAGTAAATGTTTCATGTGTGTTGGTACAGTATATTTTGTAGGTCAAGCAGATGTGAGTATATAGATTTCTATTTTAAACTATAACATCTTTAGGGCTCCTTAAGCTGCGTCACTTTAATCCAAACATTTATATAACCTAGTGAGATGCCTAGACAACATTCAAAGTTATCATAGACATGATGTCAATGAGAAGCTGTTTTAAAGATAGACACGTGTTACACGTTAGATGCTCACATACGGTTGTCCAAAAGCTTGAGACGATTGTGAAAATGGTTTATTTGAAGATCTTTAGACTACAAAAACACAATTATCAACAGAATTATCTAAACCTCTAAAAAGAGAATATATTAAGAATCCAAATGCAATCATTTACATCTTGATTTTATAGAAATCTAACAGAATTTTGCTTAACACAAGCTGTTTCTCAACTAAGAAAATAATCTTGAAAATAATAATAATCTAAGAAAATAATCTTGTTTTTCTTGTTGAATTTAAGCTTTTTTTCCCGCATTGGTAGACAGCTTTTCCCAAGCAAAAACATCCCAAAACTTTGTTAGATTTCTCTGCAAGCAAGATTTTGTTTTGTTTTGTTTCTTCCGTAAATCTTGTTTTCAGGATGTCTAAAATAAATAAGTATTTCTTATTCATTGTATGTCCTAATGTTTTTTTATTTTGTTGAACATGTTTTCTAATGTTCAACAAAACATGCTAAAAGCTTGTTTTTTCTTATAAATAAATTTGAATGATAAATCACGTTTTCATTGTGGGGTTAGGCACTTGAACCCCCCCTTAATGCTTTTAGCTTGCCAACCAGTTAGCGTAACATCAAACTACTGATGTTATAAATTGCAAGTCTCCCATGCATTTTATTTGTCGATACCTATATAGAGTGTTTTAAATCGTTTGTATTACAGTAGATGTCACTATGTAGGCAGCAGACAGCATGGATGCTCGACAGCTTTTGAAACAGAGCTGGTGTGTTGTGGGGTGCAAGATTTCACAATCTGTCAGGATGTTATGAGTTCTGTGAATGCATGTCTCTTGCTGCAGGGGGCACACACACACACACACACACACACACACGCATGCTCACACTGCACATTTTTCATATGTCTTGCCTCTACAGTCTTTGCCCCATAGTGTGTTTACTCTAGACAGTTGGTTGTGAGCAGCACGGTCATAAATATCTGTCATAACGCACCCTCCATTCAATTCTCCATAGAGTTCTGCCTCGGGCTACTGACTGTGTGTGTGTTTGTGTGTGTGTGTTTTCAAATCTACATCACACTACTGTCTCAGCTGGAAAGCTAGTTAGTATTCAGTTTGTTCTCTCTGCACATCCCACACACACATTTTTATATCCCGTCATTCTTCGCCGCTTTTCTTTTCTCTTCATCTTCTGGTTGTGTCATTTTTTTTTTCTCAGTATCTTTGAAAACACTAGACTGCTTCATCAGACTCGGAGCACGCACCACTAAAATTACTTTGCAAATTTAATTAATTTTTATCAAGGAGACTTGCGAGCAGATGCTACAGCAATTGGCACATAATGGAAAACGCGGAGCGGCAATATTAACGTTTTAATCCCACCGGGATCCTTTAGGATTCAGGATTGTTTTATCTGTCATTGTTTTGCATTATTTTCTCTGGCCTCAGCACAGCAAGAGGTGACGTTAAAATAATATAACGTTCCCATTATAAGCCTACAGAGTATTATTTTCACAGTTAGTATCACTAATTTACTTCTTATGAAAAATGGTACCATTTATTTTGTGTATTCATTATTTTATTTTAAATTATATATTTTTTATAAAATGTGTTTTATACATTTGAATTGGACTGAAATTGAATAAAATCCTCATACCATAGTTAAGAAAAAATCTGTTTCTCCTACATGAAGAGCGTAATAAATGTAAATGTCCCATTTTTCAGATTTTTCTCATGCGAAACGATAAAGAAGTTGAGGAAAGCATCTCTACTCTCATCTTCTTTGGAGTTTCAGAAGAGATCCATACTGCAAGTAAGACAAATGCCAAAACCCTTTAAATTCTCGATTGTGTCTCTTTAAAGTGTACGACGTGATGAGGTGTAATACGGACGCAGTTACTCACCCTGTTTGTTTTGCAGTTGCTTTAGTGCAGGCGAGAGCTGGATACTTGTGGCACCTGCATGAAAAACAACTGCAGTTAAAACGGCTTTTTATCAAAGTGAAAATGCAGCAAAGTGTTGCAGACAACAGCAGCTTCCTTCTGCCATCATGAATCAGAAACACTATACAGATGATACTCGTAGTGGTCAGGATTAATAAGTGCCCTTTGACCTTTAACCCTTCGGGCACCTGTGCTCTGGCTGACCCCATCAGTATTGTGTGTGTGACCTACAAAAGGCTTACGTCCAACCCCCTCCTTTTGTCTCTCCCTACAGTAATGAAACACATGTAAATGAATCCGGCCTTGTTTTTTGTTGTAGCTCTCGCCCGTCTGTCTCTCTCCGGGCAGGAGACATCAGCCCTACCTGTGCTGCGCTGCTGTTGACTGCTGCATTCTCACTGCAGCTTTAACTGCAGATGTCTTTCATGACTGTGACAGATGTGATTTCTTAACTGTTTACTTCTGACTTTGTGTATCTGTAGCTGCTTGGCACTACAGGCCAGTGGGCTAATGCACGTCTGTATGTGTGGAAGTGGCAGACGCGTCCGAATGCACCTACCCGCCTTCCTCCAGATCTCTTCGGGCAGGTATCCTGAAGCCGGCCGGTGCAGGAAATCTCGGTGGATCTCTGCAGGAAGCGTTACGAAAAAGGAAGAACCGATTATACACTCTCAATGGTTGACAGTAACACAACGGATACCAGTGCCGTGACCCATGATGACCAGCAGCGTAAGAAAACGTTGGTGGTAAGGTTCGTGGGGTAAACATATGCTAAAAACAAGTTTTAAAAAAAAGTAATTTTTCGCAGCATCTACAACTGTGCTCCGCGGCGAGCAACCGCGTCTGCAATGGTGCATGTACCTATCGGCTGCGTGTCGCTGCTGTTAGGAGTGTTGGAGGAGGAAGAGTTGTGGTGGGAAGGAAGAGGAGGAGGAGGAGGCCGCTGGGCGGAGCTCCCACCTTTTTTCATATCCTCCACATCGCTATAGCGACGGATCCAGTGGTTCATCTCCTCGCGGTCGGCCTCCTGACAGCGGCGCAGTACGGTGAGGGAACGCCTCGTCTTCTCCACCATATCCATGATGCAGTTCAGCAGCTGCAGAGAGGAAGAAAAAAGGAGGTGAGAAACTGTTTAAGATGTGTGTGTGTGCGTGTGTACACGAGCCAGTGGTGCAGTGATGGGTTGACTGGTTAAGCAGTAGAGCAACAATAGCCTTGCAACAGCTGTGCTGCCAATGGGAAAAACAAAACTATTCATCTCCCCCTATGCTCCTATCTAGTCTCTCTCTCTCTCTCTCTCTCTCTCTCGCTCGCTCGCTCCTCCCCGCTTCACCTCCTCAATAACACCCTGTGATGTCATTCCTCACTGAGAATATGTTGTTGGCTGTATTTATTTCAGATTTGGACGGGCTCCAGCAGAAAGTCACACACTGCAGCTCTCGTCTCAGCTGTTGACGGCAGTGGGAACTTTCCAAACTCCAGCTGAGGCCTTTTTATTTAATATGTGTTTAAGGAAGACTGGATGAGATGAGCCAAAAGTTCAGAAGATTGGTTATTAACTGGTTTAAGCAGGTCTAGATGGGGTTTGACTTGGTTGACCATCTTGGCTCTTTAAAACTTATTGACCAACATCAGCTGGTTTGAGGTTTTTCCAGCAGAAAAAAAACATCAGATGTACTTACGTTATCGAGATGTTTCCACTCCTCTGCCCACTCGCGGTCTGTCAGTCGATGATCAATCACTTCCTCTTGACGCGTTCCATGCACGGCTGCAACACAAACACAACGGCATGTTAACATGCTTGTTAAAATTATATTAGCAAATATGTTTATATTTAGATTTTCATACAATACAGTTTATATATGTACAGGTATTACCCCAAATATACAAGTAATGAAGTTGATAAGATTCCAACTTAGTTATATGATTTGATTTAATTATATGATTTAAATCCAAACAATCATAATGATAAAGTAGCAAAAATTATTTTTGTACTTGTTTGCAGTCAGATACCTGAGCATTCAAGACATTTATGAATGATTTTTTTTCTGTTAAATCATTGTTGATTGAATCATTGTTCTGTTTTTAAGTTGATTGATATTACATCTTGATTTTTCAGATGTATCTAACGAAATATATTTGATCAATTGCTGTTTATATTGCTGTTTTTGCCCTGAGACTGATCTCTGACCTGTCTGTCTGTGACGGTCCCGAGCGTCTCTGTGTTCTGCGTGTCTGTAGGCGTCTCTGTAATGATGCGCCAGGGCCATGTCCTCCAGCCGGTAATGCTGCGGGGCGGGAGGGTTGGGATGCGACAGGCCGTTGGGTGGAGGGTGAGCGGGCAGGCCACTGCTGGGGCTGAAGCGCTGACTTGGGCTCACCGTGCACGGCCGTTTGGCCAGATGTTCTGGGTGCAGGCCGTCTCTGTCACCTGTGCTGTCTTTGGTCCTGGTAGAGTAACATAAAGACAGTTTTAGAAAGAAAGAAGATCATTCATAGCTGTCTAATCCATCCCACCCACTGCTTTCTCTCTCTCATGTGTTCATGTGTCCAAATGTTGAAGCCAGCTGTGAGCCATATGTGGACTCCAGCCTTCCTATACCAAGAACTAAACCTCTTAATCTTTCTCTTTCTGTCGTTTTCTCTCCTCTGAGCTGCTGTACGGTGAGAGCTGTTCCCTTTGGCAGATGTTCAGTGACATTGGCGTTTTGGAGCCATCTGGCCGGCCTGCGTCGCAGTGTTGATAATAATCTGTTTAGCTGAGTGCAGCAGCCAGGCGTTCGGGTCGAGAGTGTCTCTCTTCCATCCGCGAGTGTAAAATAAACGCCTGCGATGACTGCGCTAGCTTGTTTTCTTGCACTTGAGATTCGAGTGCACTTGGCACAGACATCTGACTCTGGCTGCGTGTTCGGCACCCCGTCACGACCGCCCCCAAAACTTCCTATAGAGGCGTCTCTGCGGCCGTGGCCAGATATCCCACAAATTAAAGCAACAGCTGGTTCTCCCGTTGCGATACAGTAAGCTTTAAAGATTGAGGTGTATGGATTACAGTAAGAGATTGCCCATTGCTTTACCCACACCCACCCAATCTCTCTCTCTCTTTATCTCTCTATCCATCCCTCCCCCAGGATCAGTTCATGCAGAGGTTCAACATCATCACCATCTGGACACATCTGTGACATATGGCCAGATATAGTGCAACTAACAGGAAGCAGAGCGGATGAGAAAAAGAAGAAAAACAAATGTTTATGCTTCAAATCCCATCATTTCTGTTGGTTGGAGTGGTAAATATGAAATTTGTATAGTTTCTTCAAGACATGTATTATAAAGAATATATTCAAATGTAATTCTGAGACGTGGTCTATTTTAACGGCATCCAAACTTTCTTGTGTTGTAAAAGTGTCTGTGTGTGATTTTTACATTAGTCACTGTCACCACACTAAGAAAAAATGAGTTTTTAATGAGTTTCTAATGAGTTTTTTCCTCCTTGTTTTTTAGTTAAAAATATCTAAAACAAGATAAGTTCATTTGAGAAGTAACACTACATTAAATGCTAAAAGAAAACTTCAGACAGTGTTTATTGAATATTTAGTTTTTGCACTGGCAGATCTTAGTTGTTTTTCGAAATAACATTATAAAATGCGTCAAAGCAAAAATGTAAAAGAAACTAAATACACTAAATACCCAAGTCTAAATGTGTTATTTAGTGTTGCTTCTTGAGTAAGCTGATCTTGGTTAAATAGTTGACAAACTACACCGAAATACTCATTATAAATATGATTTCTTTATCACTATGATCATGAGATCAGATGCATCAGAAAATCATTCAAATGTTAGTAGAGCCGTTCCTGTGATCAACATGTATGTGAGAAATATGGACGGCATGTTTTTGTGTGACGTTTACAGCATCTTATTCTGTCTCTCCATCACAGACAGCCGGCAGCACCTGGCACACCTCCACCTTCTCTCTTCAGTCTCTTCTGTGTGGTCCAAACCCCCACTCATTTCATTTAACTGTGTGTGCATTTCAAAGCCAAACAGAAGAAAGTATTGCCCCGAGCAAGGTTGTGTTGACATTCACCGTCTGCATTTTTGCCTTTTGCTTGACTTTGTAGATATTTATGACTGAGGATGTATATTGTAAAAACGCTACACGGACAGACGGGCGTGAGAAAGCGTGTACCTGTCTGGCGTGCGTCTCTTGCCGTGCTCGTTGAGTTCCAGCATGATCTCGGAGGAGTCCAGGGGCGAGCTGGCATTGGCGTCCAGCAGGAGCTGTTCGTGTTGGGCCAGATACTGCGCTGGGGTTTGCTTGGCCATCCGGGCACAGTGAAGCAGCTCTCTCTGCAGCAGGGGCAAGTTAGCCTGAGAAACAGAAAGAGATCAGTTGACACCGGTGTGGATTTCTCTACTGGTTTATGCTGTTAGTTTAAAACTCTTTGACCTTTCCAATAAAGTTGAATATTTTGTTGGTAATCAAGTGTAGTAGCATAGTGGTTTTGTACTGGTTTGGGAACTGGTTGACCAAATAATTGACCACAACCATAGATGCCCTAATAGCATCTGTATTATGGGCTGCTATAAGTAAGTCGTCCGCCATATTGGAAAGGTCAACGTCAGTCTGTGAACACTCAAGAGAAAGTTGACTTTGCATTCTTAAATGTTGTTATACATGTGTATGGATATTAAATGTTGTGTGCTGTTGTGTAGATCCGCAAAAAGACAAATGCATTAGCCAAAAAGTTAGCATAGTTTAAAAGCCACATGTGAAACATCTGCCGTCCGACTCTTCTGTATGTTTTCAGCAGGTTTAAGATGATGACATTAAACAGACACATTCTCCAGCCCACCATGTTCATATGAAATGTCTCTTGCTCTCTTTTTCTCTCTGGCTGTCAGTTTAACACTCCACAGCTGGCTGGTGATACAGATGTGAAGTATCAACACTCGGCAGGTCCCTGACAGGAGCCTGTGAGCAATGTGCTGCGTGCCGTGTGCCCCGGCGCTCTGCTTTCAATAAAACACTCACACTATGAGATATGCAGTTATGGGTATGCTCTATCTCTCTTTCTCTCACACACACCCGTGGCAACTTTCCATGCCAAACATTTGCTTGTCCTGTTCCAGAGTCAGTGGGTCTCTCTCTCTCTCTCTCTCTCTCTCTCTCTCTCTCTCTCTCTCTCTCTCTCTGTACCACCAGTTACAGCTGATGCACGTACGGTACGCTTGTGTTTGAGCCGTGTGGATGCGTGTCTCTGAGATGTTTAACATTGTGCCGGCTGGTTTTTGGCCTCTCTGGTATTAGGACGTTCTTTAGCATCCTCACTGACTGAAAGAGTAAACTCTCATTTGTGTTATTGCAGTACTAAAGCACTGTATTTGAACTGGGTTATTACTATTGCCGGCATGCAAAAGTGTTGGGTACTTATTTTCTCCAGTCCAGTCTGGTACAAAGCATTATTAAGGACAATATCTTTGATATCTGCATTAAATAAAAAGTTTTTGTGATTTGATATTTAAAGTCACGTTATTATAACATTCCTCCTATAGCTGTTCATCTTACACTTCGACTTTTTATTTGAAAACATTTATTTTATTACAGTACATACCCTGTCATTATTATTTATCTGTCCATCTATTTATCTAACTTTTTTTGTCTATCTGTCTATTTGTATCGATCTGTCTGTCTTCTTTCTAATCTTAAAAGCTTTTATAATACCATTTATCTGTTTCTCATGATTGAATCTTTGGGTATGTCGGGATCAACATGATTTTGTACAGTAGCATATGGTTAATGTAGGCAAATCTAATGCAATAGCCCAAGTGATTTCCAAAATATGTAATATATAATATTAATTTTGTAATATTTGTTGTAATATTCAGGCATCTATAGAAGGAAGATTTAGTCCTGGTCATGCAATGTAAGTATGTATAGTATTTTGTTCTGCGTTTTCAATATACAGAATTCTGAATAAGTAATTACAAACAAATGTTTTTTTGCACAGAATCGTTTAGGAAAGCATCGTAATGTTTCTGTAAATCGATTTCTTTTTTCTCCGCAGTGTTTGTGTCGAGGGATAGCACACAGACAACAGCGCTAGCTTACAGCACCCACTCCAACATCTGCCAGGAAATCTTCTCTGGCCCACATCGCTCTGGGTAAACACACGCGTGCCAGTTTTAATGAATCACGAATGATGGCCATATGGAGCACAAGATCAGTGCAGCCCGAACCCAAACGAGCCGGGGATGGGAGGGCTTTATCCACCGGACTTCAGTGAAATCATACGTGTTAGTCGCAGTTAGAAAAACACAGAGTGTGTGCTAATGCTGGCCAACATCCAGCTACGTCCTCACTGTTTGTCTCTTTGCTTGTCTGTATCAAAGCCCCCCCACCCCTTCCCATATGGTGCGGCATAAGGAAGAGCAGATACACAGAGACTTTAAGAACTCTAGCGCAGCGCTCTCAGACGGCACGCCCACGACATCTAATGCATATTGCAGACGAAAATGGCAAGAGCTTTCACAAAACTCAAAATGGATTAACTGGCTTTATGCAAAATCTGAGAGTCAGGTGGTTTTTAAATCAGCCTGGAAACAAAGTCACGTTTACATGTTCCCAAACATATTACATTTACATGCATTTGGTAGATCTATCCAAAGCGAACAATCTTTTAAAAAATCTTTTTTATCAACTTGTTTGTGGGAATTAAATCCAAAATCTTTGCATTGCAAGCACAATACTCAAAGAGACATGAGAAAGAACAGCTCTGTTAGGTTTGTTTCTTTTTTAATACATCTTTGTATATTTGTTTAAATGTTTGTTTGATTTATTAGTGGCAAATTAATAAGAATACTTGGTGAAGAATAATAACCAATTTTACATTTGCGTGTTCTATTGTTTCCAAAATGCAAATTGTCATTTACAACTTTACATGTCAGATGGCAAAATAAACTGCAATACCTAAATTACAAAAAGTTGAAGTTAAAAGCTTTACATAACTATTATCGTAGATATACTATGTCTGTATAAATGTGTATTTGTTCTTACCTTTAGGAATGGAATGACAAAGGGCCGCAGCGGAAAGTTTGTGGCCTCCTGAAGTTTGGAGTGAAACTCTTCAATAGTTAAAGTTGAGTTCTGAAAGGACAGATTGTGTGATTGAACAACCCGTGTTGAATATCTGAAAGGATAAAACCAAACAGAGAGCAAACAAGCACTCACCACCAGCCCCAGCACCAGACTCCGGACGCGCTCTCCGATCTCGGGCGAGATGTCGTTGCCGAACTGCTGCAGGGTGGTGAGAAATCTCTTGAGCTTACAGAGCTGTCGGGCTCCGCAGGCGGGGGGCAGCTGCTGGGTGGGCAGCGAGGCGGTGGAGGAGGTGGCCGGCCCGTTGCTGAATCCGTTGGGGGTCGAGGGAGCTCCGTTCAGCGCCGTGGGTGAGTGACTGCTCCCGTTGAGCACTGTGGAAAAAGGGCCATTGTTTGCGTTAGGATTGTTTACGTCACTCCTGACTTTGCTCTGCTTTTTCTCCGTATCGGTCCTGGGAAACGTCCTCCAGGAAGTTTCATCGCCGCACGAAGAGGGAACGTGCATGCCGAGGACCGTCAGAGAGCACAGGGAAACGACAGGAACGCCGGGACCGTAACGCAGCGCGCTGGTCTCCACGCCTCGTCTCATTCTCTTCTGAGTAAACGGACCGCGACCGCCAGCTACCTCTCTCTCGCTATCTCTCTCTCCATGACATACACACATTGCTCGCTCACCCACTCGCTCGCTCACTCAGATACAACTATAAGAGGAACGTGTTAAAGAGGTCCCAAAAATAGCCCACCGGCCCGGGTTACTTTTATTCCAACAGCAGGTGTGGGTCTAAATCTGGCTGCGCACATGTCTACCAGCTGAAAGTACAATTTTGCAGCTTTCACAGACCAGGCTGCTTCCTTCATCTATTTTATAACGGTGGAGTAAGAGAAAGCCGTGTGCAAATAAGCAAACACTAGGTCAGTAGGGGACACGGTGATCCTTAAGCGTATGATCGTGCGGACATGTTCAGACTGCTGGGTGTGTGGAGGGCTTCATGTTGCAGAACACACAGTCTTTCATATCTTTCTTGTCCCTTTTTATCTCTCCATTCCAGGCCGAACACATGTGGCCTGACCATGTGACTCCTGCACTTGTGTTCTGGTTTTAGAGTGGCAAGCGGGTTACGCTACGACCCGTGCGACAGGTGAAACAACAAGGCCCATCATTGCTATATAGGGTAGTGAGAGCTGCCAAGCCCGACGCTGCCCGCAGGAGGTAAACAAATCTCTCGCTGGGAGCGCTCACACGCTCAGACAATAGCTTAACCCAACAAACACACTGAAACACTCTTGATCATGTTACAAGGGCATTCTGTGCTATACGAACACTATAAGTGACAGTGACCGGTGTTGATTTCATAAAGACTCGTGCTTAAATTAGTAAGCGGTGTTGTGATAACATGTTCTTTAATGTGTGTGTGTGTAGATGCATAGGTCAGAATACTTTATGTAGCTTTGCCCTGTCAATGCATTGCAAGCAAGTCCTGCAAATTACCACAAATTTATCATAATTGGTATTATATTCTAATAAAACTATGGCTTTTCCTGAAGTGAGAGATGTTTCTGGCGAACATGGAGTAGAGGAATAAGCTTACGGTTTTACGTCAAGTTTATGCATGTGTGGGCAAAACGGTTGCACGGTTATTGTCATTTTTGTTATTTTAGGGATAAGGTTTTTCTACAGAAATATTCCAGGGTCAACAAACTACTGTATATTGACCAAAGAATATCTCTTACTTGGCAAAATCAGGTTAAACATCATACAAATGAATCTAAATTGTAATCAAAACATGGTTACTTCACTTTTACTATAATAAAACATGTAAATCTTTCTTAAGGGGTGGCAGATATTAAACTAAATGTGTTATTATTTAACCTGAAAACACTCACTGCACATATTCGAAATACTTTTTTTTTAAATTAAATTATTTTTGATTGTCAGAAAATGATTGTTGTCATGATTACATTAGATTGTAATGATTACATAAACATTTTACTAAGAAATATTAAAGCGAATAGTGTGAAACTGTGACAGGTTAATTAAGGGTTGATTTTCGTCCAAACCTGATGAAGAAAAATCAACACAAGTAAAAGTTTATTCATGCTGATAGCAACACTTATGCAGTGTGTTTTGTTTCATAATGATTCAATCTTGCATAGTTAGAAATATTTGCGTTCATATAATTGCATATAGTATGTTTAGAGCCTGCTGTTCACACACACACATCTCAACATCGAGCCGATGGTGTTGTCACTCCACATCTGGACTATCTCAAGGTGTTATGAATGCTGCAAGTTCACTCTTATGTGTGTGTGTTTTTACTACATACTTGTTGTTGGTGTAAAGGATGCAGTGCGATTGGCTGCCTGGCTGACAGCAGGGGGTGGAGGCGGCATTGTGGGCGGAGTCGACCTGGGCTGGGTTTTGACATCAGCAGGTGAATCTGGCATCGTTTCAGCCTTCTGTATCGGGCTACCTGCAAAGATCAGGTTAGTGTTTTAGATTCAACATTCAACCTTTATATGATTTTTTACAAATAAATGTGACTTGGCAAAAGCATGGCTATTACTATTGCTCATACTTAAAACATTGTGAAATTCATCCCAAACTGTGACATGAATGATTGATTTTCGCTTTTTTAGTAGTTTGTAAACCAGCGTCTCCCACATGAGCACCGGTGTGTCAACCACTAGGTCACGTCTTGAACCCAAACACAGTTATATTATCGATGTCGCTTATCTCCGGCACTCATTTAAAGCGTATCAGGTTTGACGCATATGTTGTGTCTTGTTCACGGCGCTGGATCATGCGCGTGACATTCTTTCCCAGCAGTTTCTCGTTCAGACAGACTTATAATATTTCATAGCAGTAAATCTGTGCAGTCTTGGCTGATAGAGATAAAGTGTGGCTTTGGCAGACGGAGGTGGAGGGTAAATGTCACTGCTGTTGAAAACATCCAGTCACACCTGTTCTCCCACTCAGCTGCTACTGACGGGACCCCCCCACCCCATCAGCGCCCTCCGTGCCTTTCGCCCGCTCCCCGCCTGTTGTCTGCTCATGTCTACCGGATGGATGGGCGTTTGACAGCCGGTGACATGTGCAGCTGGATCTGCTGCTGTCCATCACGGGCCGGACACTTCGACAGGGCAGCGTTAACACAGACCCTTCGCCTCGCTATGGGACCAAACATGGCAAGACTGTTTTTGCTCTTGTCCGGTCGGCTTGTGCCTGTCATGTCTCCTGGTAATCTTCAGTCAAAGCAAAACTTTGCTAAAGTAAAGTTGTATCATTCACTTACATTAGTGGCACTGAACTGAATTGCAAAAGTAACATTTTCCAAACCTGTCAATCAAAGTCCCACCCCTAAACTCAAACTGTTATTACATCACAAACAGAGTAATATTATACTTATACCTTATACTTTAACATTATATATTGGTGATGGGTGATATACAACAATTTGTATTAGAGCTTATTAAAGGTCAATGTCTTGTGTATGTGTTTGTCCCAGTCTCACAGATACGACAGAAACAGACGGTCCTGAGGTTACAAAACAACATCACTGACGACAGCTCACATTTGCTGAGCTCAACCAGCTTGTGTCTTTAAGACGGACGTTTAAGATGCCACAACACACAAGCTAATTTAATCATGTGTCGGTAATACATTTTATTATTATTATTTGTCCTTTTTTGTATGGTATGTATTGATCTTAGTGATCCCTGTCACAAAGAAGTACAACATTAAACTTCTTCAATAACGTACCGGTCTTGTCTAGATAAAACATGGTTTTACCATGGTACAGTACATATCCAGTTGTTTTCATTGTGCATCTCCCAAAGAACATTTTCAGATACACAGCATTACCATGGTACATATGCATGTGTTGGTAACGTATGCTGGTGTGTGTGTGTGTTTGTGTGAGGCGGTACAGAAGCATGTGTTGAGGGCGCCTCTTGTCTCTTCTGTCACTCTCTGTAGATCAGTTGCCCGCATGTCTCTCCACTGTCACCTTCAGTTAGATAGACCTCCCGAAACACCCGGACCGTGTGCAGGGCCACCAGCCCAGGCCATGTTCGGCTAAAGCCCCCGCCCGGCCGAGATGTCATGTGCAAAAATAACTAAACGTACAGGGTCACAGCCAAACTACTAACAGGCAGATAATTGGTGCTCGACCTTAAAGGGGTGACAGCTGCAGAGAGCGACAGGGTACGGGGACGATCCGCGGGTTACGGGGACGTGCTGACGGTCCTGATGAAGGAGAAGGTGTTTCGGTGCATGTTTTTGTGCATAAGATTATTTGAAGTTATTTGCATTGAATAAAAAGGCAAAAAATTAACAGCCAGTCTGAAGGGATTTAATGTTTAATGTTGTGTTCAATTAAGTCATGTTTGAATGATATGAACACACATGAACATAGTGTCACATTTACCAAAACATTCTTCAAGCAAAAATGACAATCTAATGTGCATCTTTTGTTCTTTGTGTTGTTGTGTTAAATTGTCTAAAGGGAAAGAAATACAAGAAACCCCCAAAAGTTAAGAAAACCCTTGAGCCTTTCTCACAGAAAAACTCATTGCAGATTAAAACATAAAGGTGAGCAAAGTTTTAGGTCTTTAAGGTGATGTCCTTTATCTTAGCAAATATTTGAAACAAAGCACCTTCTTTAAATGTTCGTATGATGTCAAGAATGATAAGTGCAGAAATCTTTAATGAGCAATAGTGCAACAAGAAAACGTGATATGATAAATTCATTACTGATCAACTGTTTGCTGTCCCTTGAGCAATAAACATAACAAGGTATTAGTACTAATGCCACACAGACTAAAATAGTCCTGGCCTGCTGTGTGGGGTTAACACTGAAGCGCTTCATGCATCGCCGTCTCTGTCATTGCCAAATGTAGACAGGTAGAAAGACATCTGGCCCGACTGTCCATCTGTCACTCACCTCTGAGGTTTGTAGGCTCACAGGGACCATTAAAAAACAAAGACCAGCTCTCATAAAGATACATCACGTACACGTGAACCCCAGACCACATCGGTTTTGTCCATACGTTTCGGGACAATCAGCTAGTGTAAATGTGGACAAACTAAAGCAAAATAAGACTTCTGACCAAAAATACTTGGACTCAAATCTATTGAAAAGTGCATGGAAAATATTTAAAAAGTAGAAATAACCAAAGGCAGTATTTGTTTACAAAGCTATCAGGTCTGTTTATTCTGGCACAGTTATCAGCTGATATCAATGATCTCAAAATAGTCTATCTGTCTATCACTGGCATTTGAAATAACAAGTTAAATTAGTCCCATATCTGTTCTTCCTAAGTTTATTTACTTTAACATCGCTTTTTACCGAGGTCATAAATGGAAAGTAAGAAATCAGAAAATAGTTACATGTTTTGTAAACTCAGAAAGATAAATCTATTCCCTCCATGTCCTGACAGAAAAACAGGCCATAATCATTATTTTTAATTTGCTCTTTAGGGATTCTCTCTCTCTCTCTCTCTCTCTCTCTCTCTCTCTCTCTCTCTCTCTCTCTCTCTCTGAATGTTCTCAAAGGATTCTGGAAGTTGCCATGAGCTGCAAAAGAGCTGGAGAAAGACATGTCTGTGCCGTCCTGTCTGTATCCACCATGAGATTACAGATATCTGATTAACCTGACCAGCCAAAGGATAGATGCACACACGCACAGGGATTTCACTTTTAATACATTAGAAAGTCCATGTATGACCCCTACTGTGGCCATCTGTGCTTCCATACGGCCCAAAGACACGAGGACTTGTGGCACAGTATTGAGATGTGGAACAAATTTTGGAGAAAATCATCCTCACCTTACAACCCGAGTATCTGTTCATGCACATCTACATCTGCCTGCAAGTATGTATTAACCATCTCACACAGTCCCTGTATGATATTCACATTTTATATTCAAGTGTCTCATTTCTGTCTATTTGTATTTCCCCAAAAGGATTTTAGGACGTCTGAGACAAAGTTCACACTTAAGCATAACAACTCCAAAAGCTACCAAAGACCAACCGCTGAGCAATAAATGTTCATTTTCGTTTGGAAACTCAGAACATGAACTGATGAATCACATCATATCTCTATCAGACAGAGGAGCCGTGCTGAGAGATCAATAAGGCAGATAGATGCGGTACGTATGAACAGACCTCCTGCAGATGTGTGACGGGATGTTTAATGCTGTGTCTCTGTAATGATGTGAGAGTCTTTCTCTCCATCATCTCGCTTGGACCGCGTGTTTGACGTCTGGAGGGAAATGCACGCTACAGCTAACCTGGTCCATCTGCTGTTGAGTGCTATAATCAGATTGAAAAAATGTGCACCGCAGAAACGCTCCAGTTTGTAATTCCACAGCTTTTTTTGGGAGCGTGTGGAGATCAGACATTTGCTTTCAGTAAAAAGATCCAAATGCACAAGAATGCATCATATAATGACAAGCCTGGAATCCTGCTTTCTGTGATTTACACGGTTTGTGTGTGTTTGTGTTTAGGTTTGTTTAACCTCCTCTGGACACATTCTCAAAGTTAAAATGATTCATAAGTCAACAATGTTCCCTTGTATTCCTTAAAAGTATTAACACACATTTTTTCAACTACAAAGAATCTTTGTGAAACAGAAATGTTCTTTATGGAACCATACAGCCCTTTTTAGGAACCTTTAATTTAAAGTGTAAATGGCAGGATTATTATGTAATGATCATAATTAGCTTTAAATGCACAATTTACATCCTCTTGTGTTTTACATGATCAAATTTTGATCGGTTTATGAAATTGGCCAAATTTGGCAAGTACTGATCAAGTCATAGAATTTGATTATCGGCCCGTACCGATCTGTGGCCAATCGATGGATACCGACTAGTGGTATTAGACAGCTAAATAAATGTGTGTGAGGGTTTACTTGTCTGTCCAGTTGCTAAAATCGGTCTTCAAGTATGAAAATGAATCAGAAATATTATTTAACATTTATTTAACATTTACTTTCTCTTTCAGGTAGCTACTGACGTTAACATATATGAAGAGATTTACTGTTTACATCAGCACTTGTTCGGGACATTGGTTTATACTTTCACACAATCTCTCTCTCTCTCATATCACATGGCTTTATTTCACTGTCCCTGCATCAGTAATTCCCCCAGTCTCCAGGAATGCTGTTGTTTTTAATTTCTCCCAGCTGCTCTGGCTCCGTGCCCGACCGCCTGCCTCCCCACATCTGCTCCCCATCAGGCCGCTGCCGAGTCCACACAAACACAGGCCTCTCATCAAAACAGCAGGATTACAGTCCTCGAACCCTGGACGGCACTTCAAGACCCGTCCGTCCGCTATCCCTTTGCTCATCGTCGGCCAAAGACCCATGGCCTGACATCACCGCGAGGCTCGGATCTGAGCGGACAATATCACAAGCCTGGTGCCAACTCAAGAGGTCATTGCGTGCCAATATAGGTAAAAAATTATTGCTAGCTAGGTTTAAAATTGGAAAAACTGCCTACCAAGACAGTTTTAAGACATCTTAGACATGAAGTTGGTGTGAAGGTTGTTTTACAAGGTAGATGGCCACATTTACAATGACTTTTAAGATGCTTAATTTAGGCCAAAATCTAGGAAAGCATCACAAATATCCATTGCAGCAAGAATACATTACAACCAAAATGTAGTAAAAATAGCCAAAACTATCCAATAAATGTAATTCAATAATTAGTTTAGCAACTTATTTGATTTGAGTTAAGATGCTTTCTCACAAGGCAGCTGCCTAATTAGGTAGTAAACATCAAGTCGGCTCACTAGAGTTTGGACTAGTGCTACTAAACCTGTCTAAATTTGATTGGCCAGCTTTATCATGTGGGAAAAAGATCTTATCTCACGTTGATTTTCAACTCATGTTTTACTGTTACTCTTTATGTAACAGTAAAGACACACACACACACACATATGAACAGCGTGTGATTCTAAGCATGCATGTTCAGCTGAGCAAATATGTTTTGAGAAAACAAACATTCGGATAGCAATAAATGCCTGTTTAATCACAGACTGAACGGCCGGACCCCCGAGACCCCGATCATGTACAGCCAGCGCATGTATGTTCGTGTGGGAAAGAATGCTCGAGGGTCACAGAAAATCTTGCATGTTAAACCGCAGTACTCATACAGAGCATGTTAAATAATCTAAAGATGTTTTCTGTCATCAGAGTTCCTCATCTACAGCTGGTTATGGGAAGCAGACGTATGTCTCGGCTTGATCTCCCGGGTAAGAGATGTTTATCTGGACCATAACACTTTATGAATCTAAACTGACAGATCTTTTCATATGTTATTCCTGGCTCAATGTTTTTGTTGGTCTGGTATAACATTCTTGCCAGAGAACATACTTTATAGGGTAGGTTGATCTCTGAAATCAAATTAGTAATAAAAATGTGGAAATTACTTCTCACTTTTCTTTCACAATATTATTATTGTGGTTATTGATATAATTGTGTCGAAGTTTGATGCCATGTGTTCCCCGCAGGGATGGCATCATCAGCGGTCGGGGTTTTGGAAAGCTCAGCCCAAAAGGCAAGCGAGAAAAAACTTCCTCTTCATATTTTTTCCAATAGCTGCTAATAAAATCCAGATGTTTCTAAGCTGGTCCACACACCCTCCCTCTCTCTCTCCCTCAGCGGCCCGGCCCGGGCCATTCCTAAATAAAGGAAAGTATTTGTGACATTCAGCCGATCCGGGACGTGCCAAGAACAACTCCCCGGCTCGGCCCATCTGGAGCGTGTTAGGACAGCGCTGGGCACCAGGCGAGCTGCAGACGCTGCGGCCAGTTCTGCAGGAGTATGGAACACGATACACCGATTGGCAAAAACACGTGCTGTATGTTTAGGTTCGGCTGTCGGTGCAGAACTCAGAAAGTCAGGTCTGTACACACAGGAGTCTCTCCTCCGCCTGCTGTGTTGCGCTTGTTTTTTCCTTTTTCGAGTCGCCTGCAGTAACGGTTGCGTTTGTGGCAGAGGGGCGTGTGTGTTCACGGTGTGTCCCTGTTCTGAGCTCACACACCTGAACATCAATAACTGTCACACACACACAGCTTGAACACCTGGGGAGCACGAGCACCGCGAGCATACAGCCGTCACCAACACATCTGTCATACAGCCAGACAGAGACCAGACACACAGAGTCAGCCAGATGCTCAGAGACAGAGAGAGAGAGAGAGAGAGACAGAGACAGAGAGAGAGAGAGAGAGAGAGAGAGAGAGAGAGAGAGAGAGAGAGAGAGAGAGAGAGAGAGAGAGAGAGAGACAGAGAGAGAGACAGAGACAGAGAGAGACAGAGAGAGAGAGAGACCCAGAGACAGAGAGAGAGAGAGAGAGAGACAGAGAGAGAGAGAGAGAGAGAGAGAGAGAGAGAGACAGAGAGAGAGAGAGAGAGAGAGAGAGAGAGAGACAGAGAGAGAGAGAGAGAGAGAGAGAGAGAGAGAGAGAGAGAGAGAGAGAGAGAGAGAGAGAGAGAGAGAGACAGAGAGAGAGAGACAGATCAACTGGGGACAGCTAGGACGCCCCAAGAAAAGAGAAAGTCAAAAAGAAGAAAGGAAAGATTTTTATACACGCCCAATAAAACACCTTGTTGTGCATCACTTGTTGCAGTAGTTAAGAGATGTGTTAACTCATAAGCATACAAATGCAAAATAAACAAAAATTAACAAATGTTTAAACTTCAAACTAAAATATTATTACTTTTGCCAATTGGGTAGGAAATTTAATTTCCTTTCGCATTACAATGTGTGCTACAAGATTCAAGATCTTTTGCGATTACAGTCTTCCCCGTCACAGCTGATGAATAGTTGTTCTCTCTCCTCTTACCCTAAACTCTGCCATTAGTTTAATAGTGGGGGAAAAGAGCCAAACGGATCAATGACAGGAATCTGTTTGCTCTCCACACTTCCACAAACAAGCTCCCCGATCAAAACACCTGCAGCTTCACCCAACACCAATTAGCTCATCAAGCTTTTAATTACTCTGTTAATTGCATACAGGCAGCGTGAGGGGCGGCTGGGGAATTAGACACGGGCCCTCCGGAGAACCCGCCTTGACAATCCTAACAAACAAAGAGGACGTGTGCCAAACACAACACTCAGGACTCACACACAACACACACACAGAAGACTGGAAGAAAAACAAGATGGGCTGTAATACTGTGCTTGCCATCTGTTACTGTGATAGAGCTGTGATGTCACATCCTGTCACATGGGTGACTGTTACCTGTTCTGTATCTCTCTGTCTGTCTATGTACACACACCTTCACATAACTGACTTTGTGTCGCTACATCTATGACTATATTCTCTCTGTCTCTTTCTTTATTTCCTCTGAGAGAACAGCAGAAGTGTTCGGCTGAGGAGGCGTATCCAGGAAGTAGTGTCAGGGCCTGACTTCCTGTGTGACAGGTGCACGATGCTGGGCCTGACAGCTGCTCTCTCTCTCTCTCTCTCTCTCTCTCTCTCTCTCTCTCTCTCTCTCTCTCTCTCTCTCTCTCTCTCTCTCTCTCTCTCTCTCTCTCTCTCTCTCTCTCTCTCTCTCTCTCTCTCTCTCTCTCTCTCTCTCTCTCTCTCTCTCTCTCTCTCTCTCTCTCTCTCTCTCTATGGCCAGCTGCAGTACTGCTCATGTTTGCTTTGGCTCTTGTGTCATTACAGCTTGCTGATTTATGCAGCACAAAAGACTGAAACTTGCCCACCACACACATGCAAAAAACACACATGCACAATCCAGCTGGATCCATGGATACACATGTATTAATGCTCTCTGTATGTGTACTGTGGAGGTACCATGGTATTAGAAGTCAAGTACATAAAGTCAAAAATGAACAAAGTATTACCATGGTGCTCTGTCCAAAACCAACTTTTCTTTGTGCTTTTGTCTTTCAGTGCCAGTCTCATCTGGACTTCAAATACGGCAAAAATGACAAGCATCACAGCGAGGAACCACTTAAGACATCTTCATTTACATTTATATTCAAATTTATATTTCTGTATTTTTAGTTCCTACTAATCTTTATTTCTTTATCTCCAGTACCCATACACATCCACTATACCAGCAAACCAAATTGAAATGTATTTAAATATCATAGTGCAAATTAAATAAACATCTTATAATATTAGAGCTTTTTTAAATAAGCACTTCTGATCAAACACTATAAATTCTCTGCATGAATTTAAAGCAACAACCTCTTTTTTTATAGCAATATTCCTCCATCCGTCTGGAACATTCTGTCATCCACAGAAACGATTCACACTCTTCCATTCACTTAAAAAACGTGATGGAAATTAAACATCCTCATGGCTGATACCTGGTTCTGGAACAATCGCTTATCGGAGGACAGCCGTGTGTTAGATTAAGGTTTTCGCGAGAGACTGAAGCGGCACTGAAACTCGTTCGAACCCATTTCAAGAATGACAGGATAGTCCGGCGCTCCGCTTCTGTTTCCACGAGATAACGGCCGCTTTAATTTGTGCAAATACGCCACACGGTACGTCTCCCAGCCGTTATCCGGCCTAGAGCCGCCTCTCAATACTTTAACATCATTGTGAGGAGAATTGGATGAGTGTGTGAGGGCTTAATAACTAAACTTCATCTGTAGTTAGCACTCAGAAGTGTGATAACTAACTAGCTAAGGGCGAGAGAGAAAGAGAGAGAGAGAGGAGAGAGAGAGAGGAACTGGCTTTATCGGAAGAAGAAGCAGTGATATGAACTTCCACACAGTTTGATTAATAAACCGCTTCTCCATTGCAGCTGGTCTCCAGTTTCTAAAGCACACTTCTGCTGGGACTTATCTCTTCTTTCTTATTGAGCCAGAGATTCAGTATCATCCAAATGAAACAAGCAACTCACAGCGGGAGCCTGTTTCTCTATAAACTTTATTCTCATATGAGATCAGATCTGATCTTCATTATTGAGAAATGATAAACAAGAGGTCTTGCACCATCAGCCCGAGGCCATGATACATAATGAAAACTTTTGAGATTTCTCAAAATGTTCAATTGATTGTCTGGCTTTACACAATTTTTAGGAGTCAGACTGCAGAGATTTTTATTGATCCCATCTTTAAAGTGTCTCTAGAAGAAAATTATTTGATGCCAATTTCGAGTTTCATGTGTTTTAAGTCTTTAAAAGATGTGTTTTGTTTGAAGTCATTTTAGATTAAAAAGAGAACTGTACTGTATTTGGTCACTTTGCATGTTGCTCATATAACCGCTGAGTGACCCAATAGTTTACCCCAAAATGATTTTTCTTTTATTTATTCACGTTTATGTCATTTCAAACCTGTAGGACTTTTGTCCTTCTGCAGAAAACTTTTTTGAGACATTTCTCACAATATCTTCTTGTTTCACAGATGAAACAGTCATATACAGGTTTTGAACGACATGTGGGTGAATAAATGATGACAGCATTTTTATTTTTGTGTAAACTATCCCTTTAAGAAGCTAGTACATCCTTCATTATACATTAGGAGTCTTTTACAAATATGACCTAATGCATTATTAATATATAAATAAATCCATTATAGAACAACACATGGGATGAGAACAGGAAGGAGAGGAGGAGAAGAGCGAGTGTATTTGATTGTAATGTGGTATTTTCTCAAACTCCCAGCTCCTACAATGTGGTGTAAATGTGTTTTTTGTTACCCCAGATGTTTGGAAGCTGGTCAGCTTCTCTGCTCTCTGACATTCCCATTCTCCCGAGAGAGACGCCATGTCACAGTAATGTCAAACACATGTGCTCACCACACCGCTGCTCTCTTTCCCACTGTTTGCAGGGATAAACAGGACTGAAACCATGGCGATTGCCCCCGTGCCCGTCCCTGCTGCTTTCTCTCCCTGGCATTACCGCCGGGAGCCTGCGGTTGCCACGGTAGGACGGCCGGACGGCTGTTGGGATTTCTACAGCCTTTACTATTCAGATATGTATGTATTGAAACACACCACGTATATATTGTTTAAGATGTTTCTCTGTCAGTCTCATATACTGACTCCTACGGCAGAACCATTCTCGTATACGTGACTGCACATCCAGGTATGGATTTTTTAGCATGTCGCTGGAAAATACAACTGCGAGAGAAAATATCCCAAATCTTTTTCTCAGCTGAGATTCATTTGGACACACCAGGATATGAATGACACATAATGCTTCCTCTGCCAGCTAATGTAAAGCTCATCAGCCCGGATCATCTCTCCCGATCTTCTCTGAAGACGCACACACAAATAAACAGGTACAGACACCTCCGTCTAAAGCTCCCGGCCGTCCCCACCTGTTCAAGACTTACGTAACCGCTCATAGCATTAATGCATTAGGAATTACAATCAGTGTGCGTCTGCTTGCTTGCATGGCAAAAGCTGCTATAACTGAGCTCCAATATCAATCCCACAACATGCCCTGAGCTTGGTTTTGAGAAATTACTTCTTGTTGTAAGAATAAATTATGAGCTTCCAATAAAGTCAAAATGATATTGTACGATTATTTATGGTCTTTCTATTATAGAGGAGCAGACGGAGGGAAGATACACTGAGAATGGAAAGAGACATGACACAGGTCGGATTCAAACCTGGAAAAGCAGCAAAAGAATAACATTTATAAGAAGAATGGAAGCAAGACGAGAGTTGGAACGAAACCTTCATTTCGGTGAGTATAACATACATGCATAACCCACTGCACTACTATGACAATAAAAACACAGTTGTTCACAAGGATGGGATCAGGATATAGACTCAAACCTGCACAACATTTCACATGTCACAACAAGTTTGGCTTCTTTTGTTTAAAAGAAGCGTTTGTGTACATTTTATCATGGCTTATGTAGTTAAAGAGGCGATTCGGGGGTCTGGATTGTGGTTGTGGAGTGATGCTGAGCAGGCTCGGTAAAGTATGCGAGATCGCAATATTTCATTGCATTTATATATGTTACTGTACCTGGCCGATCAGGTGGCGGTGTTTACTGATGACTACCTAACCCCGCCCCCCGTTCTCTCTTCCTCCCTCCCCCCCGCTGCTCTGCCGGCCGGCTACTTGCACCCGTCTCCCGCCCACCGCCATCTGCTCCTCGCGTTAATTACGAGACGGCAAACTTCACCTGCAACCGCACTCAAATTACAATAATTACCTCCAGCGCACACCACGTCTCATCTCCCCACAGCAAGACAGTGTGACGGGGACACCATCTCTTAACCTCAAAGTGGGTGTCCTTTACTAGTAAAGTAAAGAGAAATGTCACAAGACCTCTGAATCCATGTGAGTTCAGCCAAAACTTCATTCAAATATTCATATCAAACATGAGATCAAGGATCCATAATAAGTTTTCCAAACTTCTTATTGATGAACAGCTTCATGTTCACATTTAAACAGGATTTGTTAAGCGTACGGTTTGTAAAGCTTCTGGTCACCACAAAAGCCGCAAAAACCCATCCAGCGAGATCTTCATATCAGCACGCTGCCAATGCCAAGCAGCATCTCCGCACGGCCATTTGTCTTAACCCCATATACTGACAAGCTCCATATAAATCTACTCACAGCGCCATGAAAACAAATTGAATAACCACTCGGAAAGATTAATGATTGGCTTTCTCTTAGCAGAGGTGCTTTAGTGCATGCAGCAGGAACATGTGCCTGTAAAAGCTGTTTGATGCTAATGTTTGGGGATGGTCTGTGGTCACAGCGCGGTTTCACCTTTGGACAATTATTACTATCTCTTCATTCATAATTGAAGTCATCTTTACTGGGGTCAATTGAAAAGTAAAGTGGTGGTTTGCAGTGCATTGGCCAGTAACAGCATAGGCTGATGGAGCTTTAGTGAAGGACAGTTAAGACAAATGCAATTGTGGTTTGATCTATCAGGGCACTTATAAGTCAGTAACCCATTCATCATAATACACCAGATCACATTTTTATTGCTATGATCATAAGAGACTTATCATATTTAGATTTACAAGTCTGGTGCTCCTTTATATTGCAGCTTTTTATATTATATTATTATTTATATTATATTCATTCATATCTTTGAAAAAGATGGGATCTTTATTCAATGTTGTATGAAAAGCTAAAAATGTGAGTTTATCTGTGAAAATATAAGATGTTGAAAGTGATATCTGCAGTGTAGCGTAAGTAAATATTATTTAACAGACCAGTTAATATACTATCAAATATAGATATTTTATTCTTTTGATAAAAAATTGGCATGTAGATACAAATTACTTGAAACAACAGTATAGTAAGTGTTAAAATAAATCAAATAAACTTTTTTTATGCATTAATTTATGTAATTTAGTCTTTAGTAGATAAGGGATGTATTTTATGATAGTTATGATATTTATTGATTTTAAGTCGATTTTAAGTTTAATCAGGATCTTTATGAGCAATTTGGATAATTAGGAAATAAACTTGTTATTAAAAAATGAACTCGTTTAGATTTAAAAGGCTGATATTGCAGAATGATCATCTAATGTCCTGTAACATACAGACTGACATTTTCCCCACATTTCATTAATATGTTAAAATAAGATGGGAACTTTATACAATATTGTTATAAAGTGAAAATCAAAATATCAAATATTTATTAAAATAGATAATTTTGCTTTATTGTATTATTTCCGAATTAATATCTCTCAGTGTCGAAAAGATAAAAAACGTGTCAAATTGATATCTATCATATTCATTTACATTATAACGGGACACATATCTTTGCATTGCTTATTTCATTTCTGTATTATTGAGTTGTTTAACACCTGTCCTGTCGAAACAGTCCTGCAAGTCTCATCCTAAAGAAATAAACAATATATCTATTTGTATCACTTACTTTGTGAAGGTCGAAGTCAAACTGAGGTGTTTGCAGCAAAAAATAATAATCCACGCGCGATATCAAGGCGATTATTACGCTTCAGTCCTCATCGACAAAAACACAACTTTCCAAAACGATCTAAAATCATAAATACGCCGTTTATCGACGAGCTTATAGGAGAGAAAGACAGTCCTGAACTCCTTTGGATTGCACGCGATGTTGCTTTTACGTTATAGTAAAAATGATGAGGTAATTCAATTTAAAGAAGATATATCGTACAAAGCTAAAACAGTATTAAAGAAGCGAGACTTTGGTATCACGATCCTAAAAAGTTTGTTTCGAATTCACCCCCAAAGTCCTCCAATTCGGATCGCGCGTTCTTGATGCTTTATATGTCGTATTCCACAATGTCCGCGATCCCGGATAAAACCGATTTTAATATCGGCACCGATCCTTCGTGCAGTTGATACTGTATCGTCTCTCGTAAATCCTCCTTCCAGAAACGGAGATCTTTGCGTTAATACTCCAGTAACTGTTCGTCGTGAACTCCGTCCACTGTGCACGCGCAAAACCGCTCCGTTATGAACATTATTCGTATCTCCAGCTATCTGATGCTGTTTCTCTGCGCACCATGTCGCGTTTTGGTGTATTTTCTTGTTTTGTTGTGAGTGGTTTGGAAGCTGGTGTGCTGTCTAATGACCCTTCTGTCTGCGTTTAAAACACCATCTGGAGAGGAGATGCGTTCTCCTGCGCTCCTAACCTCTCTCTCTCTCTCTCTCTCTCTCTCTCTCTCTCTCTCACTGACAGCCTGCCTCCCTCGCTGCTCCATTCTGCTGTAGTCTCTTTACATATCGACAATTCCTAATATAATTCATATCACATTTCTAATAGACCCGCTATTAACATAATTAGGATGTGCACACACTTTTTTGCAATTCTTAAGGGATCATAAGCACTGTCCCCGTCGCTGATAAAAATGTCAGATTTATTCTCATGAGAGCAGTATTGATGGTCCGGTTCTGCCGGGGAGTGTTGCTCCATCGATGGCCCCCAGGGGCCGCTGTTTCCCCGCATCAGCTCCGGAGCGCAAAGACTCGCATACGTCAGGATATTGACAGCCTGGTATCTGGTATCGAGGGCATTTAAATCAGGTTGGACATGTGATGTTTTTGGTTCATAACTAGAAATGAGCATTTCGTTTATACATCAAGTCTAGATTGTACATTTATTGCTTAATCTGTTTCTTTGGGAATTGATAAATTAGTCTAAAAGGGATAATAATCTCAATTCTTTCATCATTTATTAACCCTCATGTCATGTCAAACCTGTATGACTTTCTTTCTTCTGCAGAACACAAAAGAAGATATTTGGAGGAATGTTGGTAACCAAACAACATTGAACCTCATTGACTTCCATTGTATGAACACAAAACCCCTGAGATATTTCACAAAATATCTTCTTCTACGTTATACAGAAGAACGAGTCATATACAAGTTTTAAATGACATGATGGTGAATAAATGAATTAAATTATTTATCTTTGGGGGTAAACTACCCCTTTAACAAATAGAAATTTTGGGATGCTTAAAGTGAATGAATTTAATTACACTAGATTTGCATTAGATTTTAATGCTGCATGGAAACTATGACCTTCAAAAAATAAATATATAATACAATTCACTTCCTTAATGACTTTTAACCAACTGGTAATCTTTTTTTAAAGTTCACGTGGATGTTTTGTGATAGTAACTTTGCACATTTTATTTTTGCAAAATGCTTTGATTGCAAAGTGTATTTGTGTTATCTTCATTTTAAAGAAATGCTGTTTGATGTAATATTTCATTATCTAATGCAGTTTTTGGAGCCACTATATATATACGGTAATGTGGAGGTAAACGGTTAACGACTTAACAATCTCTTAGTTATCAGTTCTGGTAAGTAACGTCAGTGGTGGTCTTATTACTCTTCAGCTGAACAGCAGAGCAGTTACTTCATTGATTCAGAGAGCCGTATGCCCCGTCTTTACATCGGCTATGAATATGGATAGGAGATCGCATTTTAAGCTGTATTTGAATGTGAATATGACTTTTTTCTCTTGCATTTGGGTGTAAGTGTAGAATACATCTTGGCAAAAATCTCTAATAAATACAGCTGCTGCTTAAAAAATATACAGATCTCTGTGTTTTGTTCAGTTGATTCCCTCATTTTTGACTGTTTAACCATCACCGCACCTGCCATAGCCTTTCAGCAGTATTCTGACCGTGTTTTGTGGCAGGTGAACCCGTGAGAAACCCACATCTGTCTGTCTTATTCTCCACTCAGAGATGTAAAAGACGTGTAAACAAACATCAAGCGCTCTTCTGACCTTGGAGAAAGCAGCGGCTGTAAAGTACACAGATGCAGCTGCCCTGTACCTTCTTTAGTCTCACCGTTTCTATCATTAATATTAGTAGTAGTATCATTAGTGTGACTAGTAGTAACATTATTCAGTATTGAATCATCTGATGGTTAAGATGGGAGTCATTAAGTTCCAGTGACCATGATGCTTTAAGGCGTGAGAAAAACAGCACATGTTTGGACTTGTAACCATTGAGTCATGCGTGTGAAGTCAATTGATGTCGATTAAATTTACAACAACACTAGATCAAAACTCTCAGCCTTGTGAAACCCACAGGCCTTATTTCACTGTCCGGTCCGCTTCTTCACTTATAGCATCTACTGTAAGACTTCGAGACTTACATAAATCCTGTCCGACTTCAGTCGTAATTCTTAATCCGTCATACTGATATGCGGTCAGCTCGGCCGCGGACATGCAATCTCTGCTCGGATATTTCAGGATTTTTCTACATTAACGGAAGTGTCAGTCTAAGCTGTTCTGGCAAGGGCAAACGTCTCCAGCTAATCATGTGTGAAACGTCTGGATGCTATCTGCCCTTAAACACCAGACTTTGCTTAAGCGTGAGGTCAGCAATATAGAGACACAGATAATCAGACTATAGGCTCGGTACATTGAGAAGTCACTGAGGTGATGTTATGTGATGTTAAGAGATTTTGGGCTGGTGGAGTTGGAGAGGATAGTTGGTGGAGAAAACCGACCGATTATTGAGGTGACAGCGAGAACATCTCAATGTTTAACACACACACAGACCCAAAAGCTTGAAAAAGTCACTAATCTATCTCCTACTTTTCAGGTGTTTTATACAAAGAAAAAGATTTTGGTGGTCACACATCTACTCATCCTCAGAAGAGATTTAAAAGGAATCACACTGTGCTCAGATTTGGTAAGATATTAAAGTTTACCATCAAACGTTAGATATAAAAGATTTCATTTATTGTAAACGCTTTACAATAAGATTGTATTTGTTAACATTAGTTGTATGTAGATATATTAACATGAACTGACATAAATAATTCCTCTGCATCTCATTTTCAAATCAAACGTTTTAGCTAAATTACTAAATATAAACAAAAGCTATTTCAATCTGAATTAGGACTGTCATAATATCAGATTTTGACTACACGATTATCTATTCATGATAACAATATTATTGTTAAAAAATAAATGGTCTAACGGTCAAATTCATCTTTATTTTTGTTTGTTGTGTGTTTTCTGTTTTTAAATCACATTAAATGGATCACACACAAAATACAGACTGTAAGGAGGTAAAGAGAAGATTGTTACTGTTGAGAACGTTAAAGCAAAAAGTGACATTTTCATGGTTGTTGAATTATTTACGATAGTGTCATTTATGCAGGTTTTCATATTGTGATTATATACAGTATGGGAATATTGTGACACCCCTAGTTTAAGTTTAATCATTTCTTGAATTCCTACAGGAAAATGTTTTGTGAACTATTTACATAAATCTTTATAACTCTGCGCTTCTCTGTTTTCATTTCCTAAAGAAATTTCCAAAGAATCATGAGAGACCAAATGGATGCTTTTGGATACAATATAACATCCCTGAGTTCTCCGTTAAGTCTACAAATCTATGAAGAGGAACCTTTGAGCAACTCTCTTCTGAGCATACACCTGATATCTGCAGAAACTTTAAGAGAACGCGGTCTGCAACAGGCCGTCAGACAGATAGATGACTGCTTGTCCTCAGGCTTGATGGAGTGTTTATGGCCTTCTTCCCTGCCGGGGAGTTATAGCCCTGCCTGTCTTACCACGACAAGCTCTTCTCTGACCACACATGCTGTTACACACTCCTGCTACTGTGTGTGTGTGAACGTCTCTTTGACAAGCTATGACTATAGAGAGGGTAGAAATGAATGGATGTGTTCGGCCTGTAAAATACTTCACGCTTGTAAATGTTTATAGCTGCACGAGTTCGCTTTCATGTGTAACATGTCAGAATGCAGGTATGCATTACATTCACTGGTGCAAGGCCTCATGGTAATTCCTGACTATTTTACTTTTTAGTCATGAATTCATATTCATACTAATTCGTAAAATAGTTTTGTTTTATCATAAAATGTATAAAGCTTATCAGATATTTATCAGATAAGTTTATTGTTAATTTAAGTTTACTGTCATTGCACTGCAACAGTACCGAGAAAGATTGTTGGACAGCTAAAACCTCTTTAATGACAAGTTTCTCTTTAAGATCTTATCTATTAAATTCACTTAACGTTTATTTTTATAGAACTTTTTACACTGTTGCATTGTTTCAAATCAGCTTTACATGAAACAAAGATTTCTCATGGCAAGTGAAAGTCTGAGACAAATCTTGCAGATGAATTTCAAAAGTTGAAGTAAAACATTTTTATGTCTTAGCTAAAGGAAAAAATGATTTTGCTCCAGTTTCACATGTTTCTGGGTCAACAGCATGTAAGATCTAGTTTAGGTTTAGTGATAATATTAGGTTGCGTGGGGTATGTTAGGAGCTTGTACTGTACATGGGCAATTCCATCGTTTTTCCTCAAAGGTTTTCATCATACTGATGTCAACATTTGCTGGTTTAAATACTTATGTGAGGTTTTTAAAGCATTTGTTTAGGTTTAAATCATGATTGGTCATAGTCAGTTTTCAGAATTGTCACATTCATAAAAATAGCTATTTGATGTTCTTTGAAGAGTCATCTCTTCTTCATTTGTTGGGTATTTTTGCTTCTGGTTTGTGTATTTTAATTCACAGAAATGTCACATTCATAACGGTCCATATTCCTCATAAATGAACACATAAAAATAAAATTAAAATAACTATTTGATGTTCTTTAAAGAGTCATCTCTTCTTCATTTGTTGGGTATTTTTGCTTCTGGTTTATGTATTTTAATTCACAGAAATGCCCATGTACAGTAAAACACTTTGCTCAGACCTTTCTGTGTTTGTTTTCTGTTCTTACTGTTACAGCGACCAGAAGCGAGAGGGATTCTTATCGCCACGACAGCAGTTTGATTGACAGCGTGATGCTCTCATGAGGGTAAGCTGGTCGACAGCCTGTCAATGTCAGCGTGTGACAGATCTTCCAAACTTCATTTAGGTCTTTGTTGATGTGACTACAGCACTCTTCTGAGCGATCGCTTTTCAAACCTCTCTATTATAAGCTGTTATCTCTGTGGCTACACCACCCCTCATGCATTGACCTTCACCTAGTGGCATTAAAATGTCCTCGTCAGTCTTTCTCCATCTGATGATGAAGAAGAGGAGAGATGCTCGTGTCTGATTGGACTCATTGTGTCCGTATGAAAATGACCGTCTCTGCGGATGCTGAAGTACAGCTGGAGAGAAAGCTGAAGGGAAAGGGTTCGAGGGAGGGAGGCAGGCCTGGAGATCTTTTCTTCACAGGCACATTATAAATCCTTTCCCGTGGCGGCGTTCGCCATCCAGAGTGCTGGGAAGAGATAAGACCGGGTGCTGGCGGACAGAAACACAGCTCTTTTGTTCCCTGTCTTTGTCCTCATCCACTGAAGCTCTGGCATTCAGCGGCCCTGTTGAGTCACCCTTACAGACTGCAGTAAATGAAAGTTATTTTAAGCGCAGACGCTCCATGAGGGAGTTTATCTAATGAGAAGGTGGCCAGAGGCGATGGAGTCGTCCAATTTTACACGGAAAGGCACGAGGAGCATTGCAGAAGCTCCGTCTCTGCGTTTCTTCAGTGCTATCGCTGTCCTGAATCACAGAGATTAAATACGTCGTTTCTCAAGGAGGGGATGTGAGACAGGACAGGAAGTAGGAGCGAGTAAGACGGAGAGATAATGATGTGCGTTTTGAAATGCAGCATAGCGCAACAGATTATTGCACCATACACTTAAACATGCTCTCCAGACTCCTTAACATTGCTTAACGTGTAGATTAAGTGGACCGTGGGATTGCAGTGACCAAAAATCCATGATAATGCCATGGTGACCGAATGTCCCAAAGTAAAGAGTCTCGTGTGGTGTGATTACTGTAAATATGATTGACAGCCGGCTGCTCCAACAACATCTGTCTTTCTGCATGAATGTAAGGCATATTGTAAGTGACTGTTTGACCGATAAACACATTTATGAGATTTAAATAAGATTTAGACATGTTTTTTATGTTCTGGCAAGAATGTTTATTTTACTTCTGTAGTGTTTTGCACAGTGTGTATTGTTGCAAAGCAGCTTTAAAGAAAAAACATATAAATGAAAAACAGGCAAATTATATTTAAAAGAAACAGAAAAAGATGTTCAATTTAGCAATGATGTTCATTTTGCAAATAATAATTGTTTTAATTGTGTTGTCTGTGCAATTGTCGTGTCTCGCTACTACAGTCTAAATGTCAAACATTTCTGTTTTGACACTTCTGATATGAAGAAATTGCTGTTCATTTTCATGCTTTATAAATAATTTAGCATTAAAGCTAGAATCTGCAACCATGAGAATGTTCACTGTAATAAAGTGCAGTAAACAGCCATTGCAAGGCCATTTATGACTAAACAGGACAAACTGATGAGAGAGGAACATGATGATGTCAGTTTATGGTAAAAAAAATGTGGTTCTCACATACCAAAAAATCTTTAGATTTGGAGGTATAATCATGTCCTCAGTTAAGTTTTATCGATGTTTAGTAAAAAAAATTAGTTTCCATTTTATTCAAGTATCTACTTTGTCTCAAAAAAAAATTGCAGTAAGACACAGTAAGAGTATAATGCTGTAAATGAATGTGGATGGATGGCATAGATCAAATGTTTGCAGTATATTTACAATTCAATTTAAGACATTGAGATCTCTTCTGTAACTCTACAGGAAACACATTTGGGATTGCTGAGGTGAAGAGTACATTTCTAAGTCTCTTTTCTCTCTCTGTGTTGTGTTTCATTGTCATCTAGCAGAAACAACTGAAATATTAAAGAGATTGCGAATTTTCTTTCCTATGTGTGACCTCTTCACACTTGTGATGTTGTGAAATGTAGAAATGGTAGAGTGTTCATTTGCACATCTGTGTGTGGATGTGCCCTCACAGGTGTGCGTGCTGATAGTTAAAGGCTGACTTTGGGTTTGTGTGTGTTCAGGCAGTTGGCAGACTGGCACTGAAGATAGCAGACAGAGGGGGTTGATGTGCTGTATCAAGTTGTGAACATCTGTTCTTCATAGAGACCACAAACCTGGTGTAGAGGAAATAGGAAGGATAACTGCTCTCTCTCTCTGTCTCTCTCTCTCTCTCTCTCTCTCTCTCTCTCTCTCTCTCTCTCTCTCTCTCTCTCTCTCTCTCTCTCTCTCTCTCTCTCTCTCTCTCTCTCTCTCTCTCTCACTCTCTCTCTCTCTCTCTCTCTCTCTCTCTCTCTCTCTCTCTCTCTCTCTCTCACCCTCTCTCTCTCTCTTTCTCTCTCACCCTCTATCTCCCTCTCTCTCGCCCTCTATCTCTCTCTCTCTCTCTCTCTCTCTCTCTTTTTACTTTTCAGGTGAGCCTCATGTAGGCAATCCCACAATAAGCTTTATTTACTATATCTGTATATTAGGTATAACCTAAAGCATTGTTATATTAGTTAAACACATATGGTAAACACAAAATACTACACTACCCATACAGTACTTTACTAACCATAAGTTTAAAGTTTTGCTAAAGTTACTAAAGTTTTACTAAAGTTACTGTGGTTATATAAATAGTAATAATTGTTCCAAAAAACATGGAACATACTTTACTTTTACTATAATAAACTATGGTTAATTTAAACAGTTTTTAGTTAATAGATTAGCCTGGCATCTGGTGTAATATTGCTTGCTCTCTGCCAAAGTACTGTCCTAACATGAATAAAATGAAGTTTCTAACTTGACATGTTTATGTGTTTTTAAATGAAATGCAATGCATGTTATGTAATCGGCATGTCTAGGAACAGAGCTTTTTTGTCTTTCTTAAGCTTTTTCCTCCACTTTCTACAGACTTAATGTTTGGCACATCATCATTAACACACTATGTGTCTGTACGGCACCACATTTTAAGATATATTATCACTGAAGTACATTACTGATTTACTGTAGTCTTTGTTATGGCTGGTAAAGAGTTACATTTCTGAAGGACAGATGAATTGCTCTGTCCTCATTTCCCCTCAAACACGGACAGGCCTTCACACACATTCAGATGCTAAAAGACTAACCAAAATATCATTCAATCTATATATTCAGATTCATTTGTTTTGATCATTCCTTTAGGAATCTCAAGGTTTGGATCCGGCATCTTGTTATATATGTGTGTGGCAGTGTAGTGTGTGTGTGTGATAAGAGTATCCGGCATTCTGACGTCTCAAACGCTTATCTAACGCTACAGTTGTGCCGAGTCGCACTACATCTGCTGATTCTGTCGGTCATTACCCAGCCGTTCACTACATCTCCCATCAGCCCCTTCTTCTCTTACCTGCACACACACCTGAAACACGGCCGCTGAGGGGGTTTCTTTTCATCTCGGCAGCATGTAAAGCCTTCAAGACGTTTACCGTGCTGCCTGTGTCATTTTCTCACTGAGTTACAGGGATGTTTATGGCTAAGCCTAATTATGCTGTACTTATCAGAGAAACACGCACGGAGCTCATTATTGCAGAGAGCCGCCGGTAATGTGTGATGTTGTATATTACAGATGAACGCAAACTAAATCCAAGGCCATAGTGTAGCTTAAAAGTGGCACTTCAGCATCAATTTTTCTGGTACTTTAGTCTCGAGAGGTTTTCCAGTTGTTTGAGACCGTCAGACCCGTTCGTGTCAGTTACATGATCTGTGTGTCATTTTGATATATTTTGAAGATTTGTTTTCATCTACATTCTTACAAATACATGTGTTGAAAAATGGTTCAGTCAAAGGTTGACTTTTTTTATGGTCTGAAGAACTTGTTTTCACTACAAAGAACAGAAGTTCTTTGTATGTTAAAGGTTCTTTATGAAACCTTTCAGACTGACAAAGAACTTTTTAGGAAATTTGTTTTAAGAGTGAAAATAAAGTTTAAAAGGACGAACTGCGTTTTGAATGCAAACCAGAGAAAAAAATAAACCTATTTAGAGCAAACTTTAAATATTTATAATGCAACTTTAAAATGCCAAAGCACGTAATGTGTGTTTCAAAGATACTGTTAGACAAGCAAACTTTCTAAGCATTTTCCTAAAAATAGATACACTTATATACACGAATACTTAGATTTTTGTGTATCAGGTTGATATACATCATCAATATACATCATCATCTTGACATCAGTCAGTTAAAAGTTTAATAGTGTTGAGAAGGTGTAGTGTTGATGAGAAGGTTGATGAGAAGGTTATATATTTTAAGTGTGCTTGTTTGTGTCACTAGATGTGCTGTGATTGTGTTTCTTGTACTCACCTGTGTTTTGTCTCTTGACAGGCTGGGATAAGCGATGAAAGGTCCGTTTATCTTGGATCATTCTCCGGCTGGTCAGCGTGATGGTTGGCACTCTGTCTGAGTGAAATGAAGCGGTCGAGGATGATCTTCTTACCCCTGACCTGACCGGTCTCTTCACATGAACCTCTCCAGTCATCTCATTACCTCAAATACACACCTCAATAATCCCTGTGAGTCCTGCGAGATGCTCACCTCAGCTGTCACTCACTTCTGATGGAGACGGGTAAGATTCCTCACCCGCGTCTTTAACACACACCCCACTGAGAAGACTATGCAGGACAGATCAGAGTTAATGAAAGTCTTATGAAAACCTTTCCTCCTTTTGAACACTTAACACAAAGCTTTTCCTTTTCCTTCAGTAGATTAAAAAGGCTTTTAAAAATGCCGGTGATCTTCTTCAAAAGTTACGGGCTTGTGGGTTAGCAGTGACATTTCTATGACGGCTGACAGCATGTAGTGAGCACATGTTCCTCCCTTCCTCCCTCTCTCCCTCTCTCTCTCTCTCTCTCTCTCTCTCTCTGTCTCTCTCTCTCTCTGTCTCTCTCTCTCTCTCTCTCTCTCTCTCTCTCTCTCTCTCTCTCTCTCTCTCTCTCTCTCTCTCTCTCTCTCTCTCTCTCTCTCTCTCTCTCAGTATAATCTCTCTAAAGGAAAGGGTGGTGCGGTGACAGATAGATTAGTCTGCGTGTGGACTGATACTGTACTCAAGTGGACAACATGTGTGTGGATTGGTTCACATAAATGTACACTGGGGACACGGATCTTCACAAGTGAATAAGTTACAAATCTGACAAAACCTTCTTTGAGGGTGTAAACTTAAGTAACTGTACATCATTTCTATTCATAATTTTCTAAGTTTATTTATTATTCTAATACTGAACAACTCAAAGTCTGCATCAAAGTTACTTTAATGAGAATGTCTTTATTTGTGACTTTCGAGGAAGTATTTATTTAGATATTGAGTAATATATCGCTATAATGATTGTCCAATGATGATGTTTTTTGATCGTTTTCGAGTAGATATTTAGAATTTTATAGAGGCAGAAAGCAGTTATCCCATCTGTGTCCTTTTGGGCAGAAAAAGCCGTTTTTGAAAAACCAAAAAACGTACCATAATAAATAATACTGTGGAAATACAAATGGTACTCAATGCACTAAAGTACATGGATACTATAGTAAAATCATGGTCAATTATCATAGGGGGTGATCTCTAAATACTAACTTTTTTAAGACCGTATTTTGACATATCGTATCTGTTTTTAACACTTCTGTTGCTTGAGAGATTTGGATTGACCTGTACTCATTTACATCGCTGTATATAACAACTCTAAGATATGTCCTCACCTAGAAGTTTAGGTAAATACATGTGTGTGTGTGTATCCTGTCCTCATATGAGCTGCTGGTTCCTCAAAGGAAAGCAAACAGTGCTGAGGGTTTGTGATAGGCCGTGTCCAGGCTTCCTCTGGCCGGATCCAGCTGTGTCTGTGGTCAGATCTCTCTTCCTCTTCCTACTGGACAGTAGAGACACCCAGACAGTAGAGACTTCCTCTCTGACACCTCCAGAGCTGAACATGTGCCCGGGCAGGTTCAGGAGCGAGCGCTTCTCTCTCATCTGAAGCTCTTTCTTAAGCTTGAAGGCATATTGCAACATGGCTCTTTGTTGCTTATTTCATCATGATGGTATAAATATTCAGAATCGCTCTACTGAGGAACTGTGCCGACCCATATGCTTCCTATTTGTTATGCAGTTGGCATTAGCACAGATGAGTTTTACATCATGTGATGTTACCGGAGGATGTTGCGGGTGGTTTCCACAATGTTGTTATTTGGTTGCCAATGTGTTCTGATTTGTTTTGTGAGGCTTTTGGGTGGTGGCATTGCTAGGTGGTTTGCTAAGGTGTGGTTGACATTTGGTTGTCTTTAGATGTGGCTCCTCTTTTTAAAAATTCAATCATCCAAAGGCAACATTTGTAAGTTTGGTTGTTTAGAAAAGTAGCAGCACATCTCTCAAGGACTCGGTTAAGAAAAAGGCTGAAAGACTTTGTTCAATATAATCACCATGGCTGTGAATAAAATCACAATTAATCATAGCATTTAGCTACAGTTAGCATAGTTAACCATGTTATTTGTGGTAGAAGTGTGATTATACAAATCATAATCAATGCATTAACTGAAAAACACTATAATAAAACCATGTTTAAGTTTGGTTTACTGAGTGTAATAAAACCATGGCATAGATAAAGCTGCAGGATTTGAGGATCAGTCATGTCTGAAGTCTTCACATGATTTAAAATAAAATTCGTAGAAATATACAAAAGAAATATGAACACTTGCATTATCATCAGCACCAGTGATTCTGTACCACATTCAAAAGATAATGAACAGAGAGAGAGAAAATGAACATATGTTTTTGTAAAGGCTGGAGTGTTGCAGCCCTCCGGCCGGCCGCTGTAATGCTGCTACTGAGAAATTAGCTTGTGTACAGCTGTGACCCACTGGCCTCCACACACACACACACACACACACGCTGTGCACAGAAGTGAAAGGGGATGTGCACACAGATGTACCGGCTGTCACTGCCAAACTCCCACAGATGGTGGCCAGCAGAGTGGATATGAGAGTAGTGTGTGTGTGTGTGTGTGTGTGCGTCTGTGTGTGTGTCTGTGTGGGAGTTTGGCCATGTGTTACAGGTGGAACTTGTGTAACAGAGATTACCACAGAATATTTCAGGGACTTTCCTCAGTCTATATGCAGAGAAGAGTGTTATAGCTCTTATACAGCTCTTGAGACTTTGGCGAGTTTCAAGAAATATCTACTTTGTTGATATTGTTTCTTCTTGGTGAAAATTGATGAAAAATTAAATATTGTATGGGCACTTCCAGCAATTATGGACGTGACATTTTCAGTCAAAATCTGAAAAGAAATTCTCACAGAATGTATTTATTACTAATATATTGAATCATCCTGTTGATAGAGTCCAGACATCAGAAAAAATATCAGTCTATACACGATTTATCTATTTACAAAATGGAAAATACATGAGTTATGAATGACCAAATTGCATTTATTTTGTACTTTATTTAAAATACACAAAAAAGTTGAAAACAGAACCTAATGTGTGCGTACTGTATGTAAAGTATATACGTGCAGATGTGTGAGTCCATATCTCAGATGTTGTCAGGTATTAAATGTGTTTTTTGGCAAAAGTGAGATAATGATTTCTCTATAATCTCTGCGGTCCTGTCGTCTGCTGCACAGGTGTGATGCTGGCGGTTTGTGACCCAGACCCGCTTTGCTCCCGTGATAAGGTCAGGATGGAGGGGAGCGTTCTGCAAGCAGCCGGCGTGTCTTATCTCCTCCAGCCTCGCCGCTCGAAGCCCACGGCAGACGCGGACCAGAGAAGCCGCTTCAGAGAGATCCGCCTATCAGCGGCACACAGGCTCTCCTCAGAAAATAGATAGAGCGCCGGCGCAGGGGAGAGCTTAATTAGGATTTTAACCAGGCAGCTGAGCTCAATGACAAAATAACACAGTTTTCCTTTAGCACACGTGTTGAGCTCACGGGGAGAGAGAATATTTTAAAAGGGAAGGAGAGCGAGCGTGACCTGCTGTAAAATCCTGGTAAATCCAGCTTTATGTGGTTTCGGCTTGATCATTAGCTGGTTGGGCTGTGGTTGAGCTGGATAAACCAGCCAACTACTTATGGACTAAAGGGACATTTACACGACACAACTAAAACCAGAAAATGTTTTATGCGTTTGTTGACAGCAGCGATTTGAAGGCCTGAAAGTGCAAACTTTTTAAAAATATTTTTCAGTGTAAACTACAAAAACACACATTTGTAAAAACTATGACATCATGCACATGCATATTACATGTTCCGTCTATAGGCAGTCCATGAATACTTAATACATGTGTGTGCAGGTGCATAGTGTTTTTCAAAAAATGCAAAGGAAAACCTTTTTGCTTTTAGTCACTGTTTTATCACTGTTGTGTAAACATACCCGAACTAATGTTTTAAATTAAAGTTTTGCTCAAAAGAATTCATTACTGGATTTGCTTGGTTCTTTAGTTATTGTTGAACTTTTAAGACTTCAAGTTTTATTTTAGACTAGTGGTTGTATTTCTAGTCCTGGGACTCATAAATGTTTTCTCTTACAGTATCTGATAGATGTGGTTCAGTTCATGGATCTCTGCTGGTGAACTGATGATTTCAATCAGATGTGTTAAATAATGCAGACTTACAAAATGTGCAGTGCTGTTGATCACCAGGACCAGGATTAATAGTGTGTTTACCTCAAGCTTATGTAGGGAATGTTGTGTTTTATGAGTAAAGTCTTAAGTACAAGTGGGAATTTTAGGATTCAGGGCGTGTCATCGAGAAAACAATGAAGCGAATCAAGTGATGAATGCAAAATCTGTAGATGACAGTAAATTTATTGAAATTATGAATATTTACAAAAATATATAAAAGATCTATTTTGCCTTCATTGTGACTACATTGATGCTTTGTGTATATATACATGTTTTATATTTTCATTACAGTAAGCTACACCACCATCTCGTTCCAACCAAATGAACTTGAATACACCTGATGTCACAATAGCTAACTGAACTAAATGTCGACTAAACTTCCCAGAAAGACTTGAATTCACCATAACACTTGTAAATTACAAATCTGTTTTTTGACCTTGCATTTCAAATGTACCACAAAAAGACAAAAAAAGCAAGCAAAGGCAGACTCTAAATCATTCTGCTAAACCTTTTCTTCCTCTTATATTTCACAGATGAAGTAAATCTGTTTGGAGCAACATGATGGCGAGTAAGTTGACAGCATTTTCACTTTTAGATGAACTTTAAAGCATCTCTGGGAAAAAAGCTTTTATGAATGACCCCTAACAGCTTTTTCTTTCTCGCTGGTATTTTTGCGCACACCTGCTTGGCACGGAGCGGCCCAGAGAAGCTCGAGATCTGAACCGAATTCTGGAAGTTAAACCATCTCCATCTGTCACCTCACACAGATGCATAGCCTCTATCTCCCTCTCGTTTTTTCACCGCGGGCTTGGCTCAAATTCAAGTCTGTCGACGCACACCTGCTAAATCGAGTTCGCCGTCTACCGCGCACAAACACCCATTCACGTGCCGCTTTTATAATGCTTTTGGACGGTGTCCACGCTCGATTCTGCGAGCAACGTCTATCATGGCATCTGTGGATAGTCAGCAGATGTAGAAGTGAACATTTCCCTACAAAGTGCACTGGATACTGCCAGCCAAAATGCTGTTAACAAGTGTCATATTTCCACACAGCGCTGGGAGAATCTCTCCACTCCTGAGAGCTTTTCCATTTAAACCAGGTGCAGGTGGGTAAAATTCCTTTAGCGGCACAAAATGACCATGACAAATGGATGTAGTAGGAAAATCTGGAACAGGTGCATGAGGTGGTTTCTCTATGTTCTTTCATACACTGATCTTCAGTTTTCTGCAGTGCTCTAGATAGACGCCACCCCGGGTTGCAGACAGATGGAAGCGATGTTTCCCCACTGAGAAGCTCCTCGCAGCTGTGTGCCATCCGTAGTGCCAGGGAATGATGACAGCCCACCGTGTGAGACAGACGTGCTCTGTGGGTACAATCTTTACAAAAGGATTAACCCTTATAATGTCTTACTGTATGACTGCATTCATGTGTCAACTTTACTGGGCATTTTTGGACGTTTTGGCCGACTCTAATGGTTCTAATGAACTTGAAGTATCTGATCTACAAGATAATGATTTAAACTGTTTTGTAGAAATACATCCAAAGACAATAAAGAGTAAGAACATGTCTCCAGACGTCTCCAAGCATGTGCCGACTTATAAGACATTGAAACACAAACCTATTTATATACCTTAAAACTAAAACACAATCTTATTTGGTAAAGTTGATTTTGAGAAGTTTTCATACTTTGATTCATACTGTAGTTAATTTTATGTGTATTTTAAGTTATTTTAAGTATTTTATTAAATTTAAAGTATATTTTTAGGTTTACTCTATGTAGTAAGTACTAATACTAAAACACTTGTAAGTGTACTATTTCAGGACTACTTGGGACTAAATTGGCCCACTTTTTAGTTTATAAAAGTCTACTTCAGAGTATACTTTAGGTGTAACAGTAGTCAACTTTCATTTTGTTTCTCTGAAAAGTACATTAAAGTATACATTTTTATTTTAAGTTCAAGTATACTAATAGGAAGTTTTTAAAACATAAAGAATGAAAGAAAGAGAGAAAGAGAAAAAGAAAAGAAGAAACTGTTTAAAGCAAATGTCTAGATTAAATTTATTTGAGAAAATAATGAATCTCTCTCTCTCTCTCTCTCTCTCTCTCTCTGTGCCCGTCTTTGTTCATATGATGCTTTAATAATCAATCATATGATGTGCGTTTGAAGTGTGCGCATCTATTTTCTTTTTCTTACCTCATTAAAAGATTTTCAGGTCAGGGAATCTGTTTAATTCGATCTAGTTTGCCTAAACTGTTTCCTTCCAGCCCACGGGTGAAATAAAATCAATGATATTTCCTTAATGAGCTTGACTTTGCGTCCGGGCTCATAACTCCAATCAATAGCGGGATAGAAAATGAAGCTCACAGTCATTTGATGTCATTGATTTGTGAGTGGGCTCTCAATATTACATTGTAGAAACAGGAGTGGGTTATTGTTAAATGTGTCTCTCTATGCTGCCGTTATGTAGACCGGTTCAGAACAGACAATGAGGTCATGTAGAATGTTCTCGACTAGTTTTCAGTGTGTGTGTTAATCCTCTCATGTAGAGAGCAGCACTTGCTCAGACCGTTGCGTGAATGATCCATGATTCAGGGTCTGCCACCTTCAGCCCCGCTGTCCCGTCTGTCTGCGGGACAGTATTAGTATGGTCTGCCCTGCGAGGTCCATGGCCGCCCTTCTTCTGCCTGTTTGGTTATCAGGTCCCTTCCAGCCACATGGCTCAGTGTTGTTAAGCACAGGCTCTGTTTGTTTGGCTTTTCCATGGGCTGTGTGCCCCGATTCAAGCCTGGTGTGAAGAACCCTGATAAAACAACTGCTGGTGAAACCGCAGCCAAGCGGGCTCGCCGCCAGAGAAATCTAAATACCCTTCACACCAGCAGATAGGGCACAGCGCTGTCACACACTATACAGAAATGCCATCACTGGCTTTACACACCTGGCACACAGACTGATGAGTTGCTTTGTATACATTTATATAAAAAATTGCCATGAACCATTCACCATCTCTCTCTCTCTCCGTCTCTCTCTCTCTCTCTCTCTCTCTCTCTCTCTCTCTCTCTCTCTCTCTCTCTCTCTCTCTCTCTCTCTCTCTCTCTCTCTCTCTCTCTCTCTCTCTCTCTCTCTCTGTCTCTCTCTCTCTCTCTCTCTCTCTCTCTCTCTCTCTCTCTCTCTCTCTCTCTCTCTCTCTCTCTCTCTCTCTCTCTCTCTCTCTCTCTCTCTCTCTCTCTCTCGCTCTCTCTCTCAGGACTGCTGTGATCCTCTGCTACAGAGAGACTGTACAAGCATGGTTTGTGTTTCTGGTCCTGAGGCAGTATATGTCCTATTAAATCTCAAGAGAGCACACATGAAGAGTAAACCCTCCCAGATCTACAGTACTGTTCCACCTTCTGTACTCTTCCTGTAGAGAAATATAATGTATGGAAAAACAGGTAAAATATTATATATTATGTTTTTAATTTAACTTTATTTTAACATTTATAAATCCTATATATTTGATTGTCACAGGTTATCACACAAACTCTGTGAGATACAGATACACCACAATAAATTAGCTTTTGTAGCAACATTAAGATTTAGAACAACCCTGTTAAGACTGCCCTTTATGTACTGTTCTTTAAATAAAAGCAGAAGCACATTTCCCTTTAATTCATATGCAAAAATTATCTATATTTTCAGAGATTACCTAATTCCAACAGGTTGACAAGGAGCTTTGCAGAATTCCTGACAGCTGAAGACACGAGAGACAGTGTACACGTGTCATTTCAAGACTTTTAAAGTAGTTGACTTGAATATGATTTGAACACATCCCTGTGTTCATCCATCAGATAGAGACAGACAGGAAGAAATCTGAAAGGCTAAACTTCCATCAGACAGACCAAACCAAACCAGCCACCCAGCAGTGTGTTGGGAGGTCGAAGCAGGTAGAACGAGAAGAAATGAAGGAGAAAGAAAGAAAGACAGAGATGGCAGGAGAAAGAGAAATGAGCGAGCGCACAAACCAGTAAATAGAAGCGACTCTAATAGGAATATCAAGGCACTGAAAGGTAAACAGGCTTCTTCAGGCCGACACAAAGGGAATGTGGCGGTTTGGAGAGCGCTGGAGAGAGGTGGCGCTCCTGTGGAGGCCAGATAACACAGCTGCGTCTGCCTGCAGCGCTGAGATAAGCCTGAGCACTGGCATGTGTCGCCCCTGATCCCAATTTCACACTCAATATTCATCCAGCCTGACAAACAAGCACCATTTAAGATAAAAAAAATAAATATAGACTCCCTCTGCCATTACCTTCTGTTTATATTCATCTGCCGGCGCTCGCCGCTGCTTTTAAAGAGCCGTAAACACACACACACATATAAACATACATCACATCTGCATGCCAGGGCAGATGCACACACAAAATATAGATAAGACTGCCAAAGACAATGTGTGTGTGTGTGTGTGTTTGTGTGTTTGTGGATTACGCAGCACCTCAGGCAGGTCACAGCTGCTATCTTAAAGTCTTCTCTCCGTGTACACACTTGAAGTGTTTACAACCGGTCTAAGAATATACGGCACAATCTGCTGGCAAATGACTATTGTGAGATCAATAAATGAAGTTTTATAATAGTTTATGTGTTAATAAGAGGGTGTAAATGCTTCTGTGTGATGCAGCTTTCTGTAAAGGACTTAAGACTGTGTTTGATCCATTTAATTGTAATTGTCTTCATGGCAACATTGTCAGGTTTTGATGTTTAAATGAATGTGATTTGTAGATTATTTAGATGTGTGTGAGACTCAACACAGACGGCACGACAACGTAAGTTTATTTTCTCATATTAAAGCATTATTGTCTATTGCATCACTTTTAATCAGAGTAAGAAAATTATTATTAAAATATTGTATAACCATAAATTGACTGCAAATATTAAACTGGTAAACTGTGGTTACCGTAGTAAAACAATGGTACATTTTTGTCTCTGTGTCCTCTAGGTGATGGTATGCTTTTTTCAGTATTTTTGCTTTCAAAGTGTGATATTTTTTCTTACAATATTTTCCATTTGCTCACTACATCTATACAGTTTATTAATATTGTTTGTTTCTAACATCAGGATCAATCTAGTAGGCGTATGTTCCTAAATTCTGGGGATGCAGAGGTTTTTAGTTGTATTGGTTATTGTATATTATATATTTTAAAAACATGTGTTGTACCCTAACATTGCTAATGTAAGCAATATGCAATATCATCCACAACCTCTATCATTTCTTTTGATTCATTAGTTTATACTTTTTAACACTGTTTTTCCATGATGATAACCTGACGGTCAGCAGGTCTCGCAGACGCTGTAAGATGTGTCTGATCCAGCTGGAGGTTCCTTCAGTAAATCTGGTCTGGACTGAACAGATCTCTAACGGAGATCACGGCACACTCGCTCAGCTCCACAGATGGGATGAGAGGTGTGCCAGCTGGCACGGGGCATCTACTGTCCCACGCTGGCTGACGGCCAGAGATCTGACTGCCGCCCTGATACCCATTCACACTTCTGTCTCTCACACACACACAATATTTCACCCGCTGTACACAGACACTTCTGAATGCAGTTTTAACATGTTGTTGCATGTTTACAGTTTAGCATCTTGCAGATAGATATGGTTATTTTGCATTAGAATTACAAAACGTTTGACTCTCGAGAGTCAGGAGAGACACGGTTGTGAATGACTTTGCATCCCGTTCATTCATCACTCTGGAAATTGAATGTGAGGTTGACATGCATTGCATTGTGGGAAACAGCATGATGCATGATCGTGTGCCGTGATTGCAAATGTAGTAGATCATTGAGGAATTTCATGCATATAGAAAATTTGCATAAAATATATTCAATTTGAATGTATTCCTGTTGTGCTTTCAGTTTTGCATTGTTGCAAAGTAGCTTTACATACATGTACTGTAGGAGAAGTAACTTATGTAGTATATATGATATATATGATATATACATATATAGTATGTTCTGTTTAGTATCAACCCATGCAGAAATAGTAGGACTAATATGGAAGTATGAAAGTAAATGTCCGGGAAAAACAGCCGGGAATAGGTGTAATGCACACTAACTAAAAACATTCACTGCTGTATCTGATTAATCATGTACAAAGTGACACAATGACTTACTGTCACACGAATCTTTGAGTTTATGTATTTTGCAGAATATTGACTGGATACACAAAGGCTCTGACAACAGGGATACCAGAAGAACTGCTTCCACACGCCAGGAAAAAACAGCACGTTCTCCATAGAATCCACTTTTATTACACATACTGGTAAGTCTTCTGGGGTCAGTGATGTAATGTCTGGTGACCACGGCGTCACACTCACACTTCAGCAAAAACATTTGAAATGAATTTTAATTTTTGATACTACACAGAACATACTACATATGTATATATCATAGTAACTTCTACTACAGTATATGTATGTAAAGCTGCTTTGCAACAATGCAAAATTGTTAAAGCACAACAGGAATATATTCAAACTGAATATATTTGATGCACAATAATATGCTAATTTTCCATATGCATGAAATTCCTCGAGGATGTCACAGCACACGATCATGCATCATGCTGTTTCCCACAATGCAATGCGTGTCAATTCCATTTCTATGTGTTTGTTGCATTTAATGCATTTTGAGATCCCACATGAAAACATACTCTAGTGTACTTTACTATAGTAAATACTAAAGTATTTCTCTAAGTGGGATTGCATTTCCTATCAAAGATATGTGTGATTCTGTCTTAGCGTCTCCAGAATTAAGTGTCTGAGCAGAATTTTGCCATCAGTTCAGTCTTTTTGGAGCAGCTGAACTCAGTGAAGTAGCTTTGGATGGATGGTGTGTATGGAAACACACTTTGTGGTGTGTTTATAAGGCTGACACAGCACACGGCTTTACTCTGATTGGACATGGATGTGGTTTATGGGAATGCCCACGCTTTGAGGTCACACCCAGTGTGGGTCTGGCACTCACGGGTCAACGACAGACACAAACAGAGACACATGAGGTAAAACACTTATACTTTACTGGAATAACAAGCCTTACTGATTATCAAATGTTCAGTAGATGAAAGTTTCAGAGCGTGATGCACTCATGGCAAAATTTCAGGCCTGAAATGTAAAATATATAAGTATTAAGTTTATACAATTATAAAACAGTGAGTCACAGTGCTTGATTCGGATTGGTCAGTCGTTTTGTTTTTCTGTTGTGAGCGCTTCACTTGATGATTGTGTGTATCACTGCACAGCATCCTTAACAACGTAAACGTATATCACACACATTCAGGGACTATTTTTACAGTGGAAGAAAGACTTTTAGTGATCAGTGATTCTGTGGTAAGCAATAATGTGCTGGGGGTTAGTCACAGCAATAATAACAGCTTCTTATAGCCTATTGCTTACACATAAAAGTTATATATTTCATTTATTATTCTATAGTCTAAGATGTTTTTATATATCTGATGTTTTCTCTCTGTGTGTCTGTAGAGGCTGGCAGTCATGGCATGGATCCAGATGGCAGCCACAAGGCAGGCGGCTCGGCACAACAAGAGGAGGGGCAAACACACACACGCACACGCACATACACACACACACACCCAGCTTAATGAACACTCATCCATTATTCATCACACACCGGCTCTGTCAGGAACAGACGGCATTGAGACTACACTCAGTTTATTATTATTAAATTATAAGGCTTTATTTCCTACATTTATCAAGTTGGCGGTACAGTGCTAGTGCAGAACCCTCCCGTCCCATATTTCCATATTGTCTTGTTTTTGGGCTGTATTTGAGACTCATGAATGTATCTGCAGGTCTCTCGCTCTACTGTAAGTGTGTGTGTGCTGAACGCTACAATAGAAAACTGATCATGCCTAATAGAAAGTAGAGAAAAGACACTAAAAACTTCTTATACACAATCTGAATATACATACATTTGCTGCTTGATCTCATGGGATTTTCTTTTACAAGGTGGCTAATTCATATGAAGTAAATCATAAAAATGTATGTCATTTAGCAATAATGCCCCTAAATGTTATTGGCATGTAAGATCATATTAAAACGTATGAATTAGCCATCTTGTATAGTTACAGAGACTGAAATTTAATTTGAATTGAATAATTTTAGATTTAAAATCAGATCGTCTGACTGTCTATTTGTAGATCTTTCCGTGCAATACTGTCAGTAGTATACGCATATTTTCCCCAGCTTTACACCATAAAACAACCAATCTGTTAAATCTAACAATGTATGTTCCCAAGAACAGATAACAGTGCTGGAATTATGACTGATGTTTATGATATTATTAGTTATTATTGAGATGATGCAAATGCAGGTGAGAGAAAGACCGGGTTTTGTTGATGGATGAGGGATGCCGGGTGGATGCGAGATCCTTTCAGTCGAGGTTGATGGGCCGATGACAGCCCCCCTGAGTGTGTGTGTGTGATGGACAGATGGAGCAGAGGAGAGATGAGTGGGCCGCTGGGGCGCGTGGAAAAGGTCGCAGTGCTCTCTAAACAGAGTTTAATGCACCCGATTGACTGTGTGCGCGTGTGTGTGTGTGAAGAGCAGCAGTGCTTCTAATTTTATGTAGGAATGCTGACACCCCCCAGATTAAGTGACCTATACGGATTCTGGGATAATTATAGAAGATACTTGCTGCAAAGGAGAGAGAGAGAGAGAGAGAGAGAGAGAGAGAGAGAGAGAGAGAGAGAGAGAGAGAGAGAGAGAGAGAGAGAGAGAGAGAGAGAGAGAGGTGTCTATAGTAGATGCATATCTATAGTCCTGTGTACACTTTACAAGTGCTGATAATATCAAAAATCATGATAATATGAGAAGCTGTCCTAAGTGTTTACATGCAAATCAATAAACCAATAACACGAGATAAAGAGGGTTTATTCTCAGTGCTCTTGACAATCAAAACTGTTATAGACTGATAAAGGTCTTTTCAAGATAAATGAAACCCATTTAATGCAAAAAGAAGAAAAATCGGTTATTTAGAATGTATAGAATTTATATTAAATCATTTTATTTATATGCACTGATATAATCATTTGTGATTACAAACTGCAATAGTTATTGATTTTTAGGGACAAAAAAAGCAGCAGATATAAAATCTATTACATGTGGTAAACAGCTACTAATATCTTCAGCTTGTTGTTGACATAAAATACATAAAGAGAAACAGTTTGGGAAGGGAGTGGTATTGAGCCCTGGACAGCATATTATCTCCTCTGTCAGTAACATACAGTACTAATCTTCCTCATACTGTCTATCTCACAGTGATTTTCACGTCGCACCTGCAGACAGATTAGTCATCTCGTGACAGAGAGTCAGTCTGCAGGGTCTCATTGTCTCCCCTGCGTTTTGTGTGAAAGAATAAGAGAGATTGATGAAGTGTGCGGAGAGCAGTGGCTCAGGAAGTCTTCAGCCTCAGGTCTTCTCATTAATACCTGAGCGGACGGAGAGAGAGCTGTGATAATCAATAGATCTTTTGTGTGACTGAAGCGTGATTGAGTTGTCAGAGCGGGGTCGCCATATCTCACTCCCATCATCACACCTTCACAAAGACACCACGGTTGTGTCCTTCGCCCCTCTCGTGCAGCCGTGCCTTTAAAACCACATGAGTCTGACAGGAAAGATTGCTGGCTGACGTCTGAGAGCCGCTGTTCTTTATTTATGCTGTTAGCTGAGGTTTGTTTGATGGGGAGGGGCGGCTAACTGGTTTCAAACTGGTCCAATATAGTTGATCAGCTGGACAAGCAGCTGGTGGGGCAGAGGTCAACTGGTCAAGTCGTGATGTCAAGCTGGTTGGAGCTGGTGGTTCACACTCATAAGGTCCACGGATGATTTTTTATTAGTGGACTCCCTGGGTCCAGAACCATATTTCTGTTCATTACACTCCTCAAAATAAAGATGCTTCACAATGCCATAGAGGAACCATTTTTGGCTGAAGAACCTTTAACATCAGAAGAAACTTTCTGTTTACAAAAGGTTCTTTATAGTGGATAAATCTTCTTTAGACTATAGAAAAAGGTAAGAGGAAACTCATCTTTTAGGAACCATTGGCTAAAGGGTTCTTTGCCACCCTGATGATGACAGCCGTGGTAGCAACAAACCAGCTAGGATTTGAAAGAACAGCTTTGACTTGATTATGACCTCTGACCTCATGACCTCTAGGCAATTTCCTGCTTTGTTCATCAAAGAAATTGAGACTGACTGACCTGTGGTCCACTTTTCTCCTTCTAACCTTCATCCCCCAATCCCACTGAATTCCCCATCAGCCTGGTTTATTTTGTTTATTTGTGAAAACTGAGATCATGCCAAGACACATGAGAGATGCTGTAAAAAAATCAAGGTTACTCCATCTAATGTTTATTTTTATACTCTTCTTACAAACCTGTAAAAGCATTAGTATTGTGTTGTTGAAAAATGAATATAAACTTGTTTTCTTTGCAGCATTTGAGTATTAAAAACACTGCATCTATTTTGTTATTTTGACCTTTCCAGTTTTAATTTTAATGCATTTACATTTGAGAGAAATGTTACAAATCCAGTAGTAAATTCAGAAAACCTGAAAGTAATTTTGGATTATTTTTAAAAGATATTACAGTGCAGCGGGGTTTCTCAGTCTTCTTATGACTATATGTGTCTGATTAGCATTTATAATATATCAGATCTGTTTTACAGCCTGCGGTATGGACCTGACCCGACGACTGACCTGTTGTGTTAGTATTGCCTGTTATTTGTGTGTGTGTGATGAATGGCCGTCCACAGCAGGGGAAGTTGAGTTCACGAGGCTGTCTGCAGGTGCCCTATTTAAACACTTGTTAGGAAATGACACGGAAATAAAGACAAATGAAGCCCTGCTGAACACAGAAGCGTCCAGCCGAGCCAGTGAGTGTCATTCAGTGATTCTTTACCTCAGACTGTGATGTATACACCATCTGAACAGCTATAGATGTGACCTTTAATGAAATATCTCAATGATATCTATGCAGAAATAATGACATTATCAATGAATTGATGAATTAATATCTTGAGGTGTAAATTTATCACTGTAGAGCGTTTACGTTGCAGATTGTTTCTTAAAAGCAACTTTGTTTCATTGTTTTTTCTCTCCATTATTATGCTGTTTTGGTCTTTTCCCTGTCGTGTTTTTACAGTTTCTCCATGCTGTATAAGCAAAATGCCATTATGATTAAAAACATGTATAAAGAAATAAAAACAAGTATTATATCTGTAAATATATTACATTGATGCTGATATTGCATTATTTACATTTTTGCATTAAGCCTGTTGCCATAAAAACTTGTTTTAAAGAAATGTAGACCAGTAAAATATGTACGTATCCAAACATTGGTTTAAATTAACTTATGCTGTGTTGTTTCAGCCAAGCGTTGAGTCAAATATGGACATTTTCTAGGTTCATTTAGCCCAGCCGTTGAGTTTGTCCACATTTTATTCAACCATGGCTTAACACAACCCAATTTTAAAGTGTGTGAATGAAGAAATGTGTCAACACTTTTACCTCTTATTGGACATGTCTAATTTATTCATCTCGTTGTCGTAAGCTACTGTCATCATTCCAAAAAAAGCTAAATGCACAATGATTTTACATGGTAAACAATCAGTTATAGAACATTACGTTCTTTCTAATACACATTTTTTATTTTTATGAACGTGTCTTGAAAGCTTGTTACCTCTCTAAAGACATTATAAAAGGTATTCATAATGAACCGTCAGCTAAATCCCTTCAGGGTGATAAGAGACCTCTTTGGTTCATGACAGGGTCTTGATCTCCAGGTTAGGATGTTTTCTTGGTTATATGACATTAATTGAATTGGGATGTTTTCTTTTCTATGTAGGATTTATATATTAGTTTGTTGAACTGTACAGCCGGCTCCTTAAAATCTTCTGACACAATGGAAGTGAATGTGTATCTGTAAGTAATCTATTTATTTTATACTCAGATGATAAGAGTTTGTAAATTGGAGGTACATGAGCTGATCGGTTCTTTGTCTTTAAGGAGGGGGATAAACATCAGCAACAAAGCCGTATTCCCACAAAGTTCAGAGGGAATTGGAGAGGAAAAAAAGCAGAGTTATTAAAATTCATGCGTGCGGCTCGGCTTCACAGCAGATGTCGGCATAATTAAAGAGAGAAAAAAGTATGAAATTAATTTCAGGTTTAATGTAAATTTCAGTGATTGGCAGAGCTGTGCTAATCACCGCTCGAGTACAGAGAAAACATGTACACAAATACACAAACAAACATCTACTATGACATACACACACACATGTGTGACACGTTATTGACCATCAGCGGGTGATGCATTAAGGTAACACACTGCTGTGGTTCTTCTCGTGTATGAATGTTAAATGCATGTCTCATATTCTTCTGTTCTCATGTGTGCGGCATCTTCACACATGTCCTCTCACAGATGGAGACAAACAGAGACACCACATGCCAGCTGTCCAGGATGCAATTACGATGGGCTCACTGCCCGAGGAGAAGGACCGAGCCATTCATAATTCACCACTCATAGTAAGAAAGACGGAACGAGAGAGAGACCTTTAATGCTCATACCTGTCTCTCACTTCAGCTAATTTAAGCTTGGTTGGTCGTTGCTTGATGCGTGTGATTCCTAACATGTGTTAGTACAGGCCTGTGCATACTGTGAAGTGTGTTAATATACCACAATATTACATGTGTTTCACACTTTTGGCATAATTTATCAAAATTACAGCTTGACCATTTTAACAATGGTTACAATTATAACGATCCATATTCCTCATAAACGAACACGTGAAAATTAAAATAAAACAACTATTTTATGATTATTCTTTGAAGACTCATCTCTTCTTCATTTGTTGGGTATTAGTGCTTCTGGTTTGTGTATTTTAATTCACAGAAATCCTACGAAGTATGTTGACTTTCAAAAAACTTGTGTGATAATTGTGTATAGACTGATATTTTTCTGATGTCTGGAAAAAAGTATAAACAGATTCAATTATCAATTATGATTCAATTATCTGTGTAATATTGGTAATAAATATATTCTGTGATCATTTAATTTTCAAGTTGATTTTATAATGCTGCAATTGCCCATTTACTTTGATCGGATTATTCACATGTATGATATTGGGTCTGGTAAATGTTTAATTTTATTTCAGAGTTCTCCTTTAAAGTTTTTCACAGAAAACAAAGTTTGAAGGGTTTGAAGAATAATTCTAGGGTGAGTAAATAATTTTTCTTCCTAATTTTTCTTGTTTAGTTATTTATAATAATTAATAAACATTTAATGATGTAATTGTGGTTGTTTCAGTCATAAATCGCCACGTCAAGTGCACTTCTGTTCTTTATTCAGCATGGTGTGATCTAAACAGCGATAGTGAATAAACTTTTCATGTTAAGGACATCTTGTTTTTAGATTGTGTTGAATGCACATACATGTTCCTGCTATGTGTGTCCTCTTGCCATGATAATTATCCCAAAGATCTGTTTGTCTGTCATAGGCAAGAATGTGGGAACTTTTCATAAACATATGCTGGGGTTGGGTCCAATCTGTTCTCTTTTAGTGATGGACATTTATTTGTTTATTAGAAGCATCGGTTAGCATTCAGCACAAATGAATGGTCCTGTTAGCACAGATGTGCTTTCATAAAGCTATAAAACCTGTGAGCATTCCCTTCAGTCCTCTGAATCTCAAACCCACGGGCTCTATTATACACAACAGAGATCTCCAATCTGATTGGCTGGTTTTATACATTATTAAAGTGTCCTGAAACAAAATAAAGTTCTTAAATTGACACAATAAATGCTTCCAAAATAAGAAAAATAGTTTTTGGATTTGTGAAAGTTTGTCTGGCATTTTAAAAAAAAGCAACTTGTATACTATGATATTCTGTAGTATTAATAAATTGATAAACTTTAGTAAATATTGTAGTTTGAGATATTTCATAAGAATTTCAAATAATTCTTCAAAAACGTGTTAACCCATCAAAAACAAGGGCTGAAATGAATCATGCACGAGAAAAACCTATTAAGAATTAAAGTAAAAATATGACAAAACTATTTAAGTTTGTTTCAGAAAAGTCGAGTAGTTTGAGAGTAGAAAAGATGAGGAGTCACATCAAGTTCTCTGATTGGTGGATGATCTCTTTATGATTATATGTTCTGTAATTCATCTAGTTATAGTTGTAAAAAATGAACTCATGTTAATTTGTAGCTTCTTCAGATGCATTGCTTATGTTATTGCTGAAATTCACTTGAGAAAATGAATGTGTTTTATTTCTGTTGAACTGTACATGTGGACCAGACTTGATGCTGACTGTCAGATCTGCCTCTTCTGTAGGGCTTTTCTTCAAGTGTCCGTCAATGTCATATCCAAATGAAAGCAGGCAGAGCTGAGAGCGAACGGTGAGCTGAAAAGTCGAGCGGAGAAGAGCTGGAGAATATTTTCCAATTCAGCAGATGTGAGTCATTTCATCTTGTGATTCAAATGAGGTTTGTGTTGTGTGAACAGATGTCCCCACCCCGCCTCCTTTATCAACATTAGCTGATTAGTTTTCAGCATGCAGAACGTGCTGGTACTGCCTCTCAGGTACAGCCGCTCTCATCTGGGCCTGTGCAGCTGTGTGTGTGGGTGAGCGTGAGAGAGAGAGAGAGAGAGAGAGAGAGAGAGAGAGAGAGAGAGAGAGAGAGTCTCTATGCAGAAACAATAGACAGACCCTTCACCACAGCACCTCACCATACACGTGTGTGCGTGATGCATAAGGGTTACTGTAGTTTTAAACATTTCATTTAGTATCAAAAGATAATCTGCATTTTGAAATCTGGTTTAGTTGCTTAGTTTTGATCATTTGTTTTGTTTCTGTATTAGTTTAGTTCTCATTTCATATATAACACAGAGTTACTGTACAAATCAATCCATCAGAATTTGACGACACATGACAATAAGTGCAACGAGCAAACTGGGGTTGATTATTTTACCTGTCAATCAAGATGGCCTGCTTTTTGACACAATATACTGATAGTCTGTAGTCAGGCTTTTATTTTTATTTTTACTTAATATCTTTTTATTTATTTATTGTTTATTATTATTTTTTATTATTATTTATTATTATTATTATTGTTATTGTTATTATTATTATTATTTTATTTTTATTTTTTTTTTTTTTTATATTTTATTTGCATGCTTCTTTTGTGCTAGGTATACTATTAGTGTACTTTTTATAGTAGTTGTAAACTAGATGTGAGTGTGATGTAAGTGCTATTACCCTTAAAGTATACATAAAAGTACACTTTCATAAACTAAAAAGTGAGCAAATTATGTCCTAAGTAGTATTAAACTAGTATGTACTAATACTACTTACTAAAATTGTAGGTGTACTTAAAACATACTTGAACTTTGCTGTCTTATGTCGACTTAGTAAAATCAACTTATACTTCTTTTATCCTTAAATTATATCATATACCTAAGTATACCTCTTTTTTGTAAAGGTAGTGAAATATGACTGTCCTACTTTGATTTGAGATACAAAAATAATTTTCAAACATTTTTGTTTATCATCTTCATTGAAAGCGATAGATTTGCAGTCATCATCTGATGTTTTTGTGGATGTGCAGATCTCCAGTGAGTACACCTGCAGCTGAGCATCACACCGCATCATCCTCTCATACACATCATGTATGTACTGCAGGGTCAGATCTGTGAATATCTCTTCAATTCTGCCCGAACAGTCACTCCAGGTGTGTGTGTTTATGCACGTGTGTGTATACTCAGCAGCATTATTTCAGGTGGATGACAATGGTAACCCAGGGCAGCTAGTGGACAGGCGGGAGCGTTCACTTGTTTACGCAGCCCCGGCGGCACAACAAGGAAAGCCATTCTCCCTGTGCACCTGTTCAGCCCGTGACATCAGCTACACACACTACACAAAGACCACCTCTGGCCCTGAGGTCACACTGAGAAGTAAGGCACGCTGGGAGGAAGAGCGCGGGTCTCCAGCCGCCATCCTCCACCTCCCCCCGCTCGTTCTGCTGGAGTTTATCGGATGCACTCAGCTTTGGCACTCATTAAAAAGCAGCCATTATCCCGACATTTGCACGCATCACATGCAAAACTAATTTACTTTTAAGAAATTAAAAGTTCATTTTAATTGAGCTCGCGCTGCAGTATGCAAATGAAGAGTATATAATGTACACTGATGCAGAGACAACACACCAGAACTGTGTTAACCCTTTCATCACTGTCACAAAATCCTGTTTACGCTGATGATTCTGAACCACTCAAACAGATCACGTGCATTTTGTTATTTTATTGAACAAAAATAATCATTTAAATACAATTTTTATGCAAAATAATAAAACACAGTCCAATCTAAGAAAATCATTATTTTAGTATTTTTAATGAAAAATGAGTACTGTATCTAAAAACCTATCGTATAATCTATAATTTACGCACATTACCTATTTTTGTCATTTTTATGACTAATTTGATACTTAGATTTTGAGACTTTAACCTGGATTTCACAGACAGGGTCACATACGTAACATATAATATAAGTAATAGTGATGTTATTTTATCATTATAATTTAACTTTTTTTACTTAAAAAGCTTCAGAATAAAGCTCAGTTCTGGTTTTGCTTTTTTAGGGGATAATAAATCATGGAGTCACCTAAATTAAGGAGTTGCTGAAGAAAACACCTTTAAAAAAGGGACTGAGGAAATATAAAAAACAAAAGTCAATGGAACGTTGTGTGTGCGTATGTGTGTGTTAAAATATTAAGAAGTACACCAGTAAATCCTCTGGGGAGTTTGTGGACAGGCGTGATGCATTTACTCTCTCTGCAGGTACCGCGTGTGGTCTGGAGGTCACGGTGAGAGGTCATCACGCTGCTGTAAATAACACACACCATGATGATGTCACTGGAGGATGAGGCGTGGGTCATCACTTCTTATTTGGACAGGTCAGTAACATCAAGATTTCACTACAGAAAAAGAAAAGTAAGGTTCCTCGGTAACAAGTAAACAGTTAATAAATTGTAGAAATAAATTGATCTTCACGTCACTGTGATTGATCACAGATAATCAATACGAAAGGCAGATGGATAAATGCAGGTGATGCCCGTCTGCTGTGTACGGGACGGAGGGAAGAGAGTGCGTTTAGCTGGCGCGTGCTGGATCTAATGAGGGGAGTGTTGATTTGGCACGGGCCCTAATAGGATCAAAGAGCCCATTTGGCTTCCAGCTGACTGACAACAGCTCCGGGCTGGCATGAGACCAGAGGAAGAGACGCTTGAGAGAGACTGTATAGTACACAAACACCCACATGTGCACACCCGGAGAATGTGAGAACGCTTCATACGCACATATGGTGGAATGATACTACTGTACCGCTCGCACACGCAACACACACATATGTGCCTTTACAATGACATCTTATATTTACACACAGGTGTGTGTGTGTGTGTGTGGCAGAGATGCTTTCACACATACACGCATGAATAATATTCGATCAAGCACTAAGAAAAAGTTCTGGCAGTAAAGATGCTCTTCTGCACCTTCCAGGTGTGTGAGAACCTCAGGGTATCACAACATCCCCGCCTCCTAAATCGCCCGCTCATCATGCACAGGTGTGATTTTACATTTGCATATATCATTTCTTTCTCTCCTGACCTTTGCTGCACCAGACCGGTGGGATGTTCATTGCAGTTTTTACATGTTTTGCAGCTGCATGCGTCTTTATTTGTACACCAGACTGTTTTGTCAGCATTTATATGGACGGCCCGAGGGCTTTATACCACTATTAGCGAGAAAAACAGAAGGTCTTTTCTTTAAAATCTAGTGATCCTACCCATCATTAAAGCTCATAAACGACCGATCTGATACGCAACACCATTGATCTTTTAACTTATTTTACAGATACTTTTCACATTGACGTTGTATTTATGATATGCATAATGTGTTTGGTTTATTAGATTTTTTTTTCACTGACTTTATTATTTGGCCCCAAACAAGTTTTCTTGGAAAGTTGTATAATTACCATCTTTCCAAACTGTTTTCCATATCTCAATTATTTCTCCTGGACATTAATGAGATTAAATGAAATGCAAATGGTAACGTGCATTTCATTAGCGTTTCAGAAGAGATCTCAACAAAAACACAAATTGAAAGTCAAAATTATTGAAGATTTCAATATGAACTTAAACATTTCTCATCACATTTACCCAAATCCAGATTATTTACCTGAACAATCTACAATCATTTTACACCTCTATATTCTTCATGGATTTACCAATTTTCTCATTTGTTTCTGTTTTTATGTCTTTTTTAGGAGAAACATCTTAAATCACTCTGTCAAATCTCCTAAACTACATAAGAGAAACATCTGAGCAATAACATTTTCCTCTATGTTTGCCCATGGACCATACATGTAGTGTATGACACCTTAAAATATTTCTTCAGTAGACAGCTCCTCACTAGGTTTTTGGATGGAGCGAGAGAGTTTGCAAAATGAAACAAAGAGATGCTGAGACGGAACCTAAAAATACCCGCGACCCCCTCGCACGGTGGAAATCATCCCCCTTTGCTAAATTGGCATGCAAATGTTGTTTTTTGCATTTTTACCGCCACTATCCCCCCCACCAACCCCCCTCCATCCTTTTGTCTGGAAATTAGTGAAGCAGAGTGCTCGGGCGGCTAATTACGTATTCAAATGAAAGAGCCTCATTAATGTTGCACTGGGGAGAGAGAGGAGCTGATTGGAAGAGGATGATGGAATTGAAATGAGCGCTCACTGCATCTGGAAGCAGCCGAGCACGGCCCGGCAGATGTCACCTCCCGTGGGGTGTCGAGAGAGAGCGTGTACGTGTGATGGGGGTGCTCGGGCCGACGCGAGGGGGATTCGGGGGGTGCGAGTAGAAATATGAGGGCTTTGTTTTAACAGAGGACAAAAAGAAGCCAAAACTGTCCGCTTTTGCTTTGTGCGATCAATAGCGCTCGGGTGAACCGCTGACCCCGGGTGATTTTAAAGGGGCGTGGTTTAAATGTTTAAAAGGTAAAAGTGCCGGCCGGTGATTATGTAGCTGAGAGCTTTGTTGTTTGTGTGATTGTGTATGTTTGTAGATTTACATGCACTTAGAGAAGCTGTTAGTAATTGAGCTGTAGAGTGCTTTCCTGCTTTCTTTCGGCATCCGCAGCACTTAGCCGTACGCTACACGTCTCAGTCGAGAGCCCTGGGGTGACACTACTGATCCTGATTCCTTCAAGAATCAATCTAAATTTCCTTGTAATGCAGATTCATCACAAACACTATGAGACAAGATGGTAAAATTTGAGTAGGAAAATGTGATGATTACAGAGGTTAAACGCATAGTTAACGACGTGCTTGAATCCAGTCATTGTTAACAAATTCTGCAGATAATCAAACGTCCATTTTCCCGATGATTTATGGGTTATTATTTGTCGTCATATAGCCTAAAAACAGGACAGGGTTTGTTTTATAGTCAAGCTTTCTCATTAATTTTAAGTAGCACATGATTCTCTCATTGTTTTATTTCTATTGCTCAGTAATGTGCGTTACGCGGAGCGTGCTGCAGATATGCTCTCGTGTCTCACTTCAGCTGAAAAATGCGACTGTATCATGTTTAACGACAACTGCACACACACACCAAACCGACCCGCCATATGCTCACGTGTCCTTCAGCTGACATCTCCCTCACCTTCCCTTTACACCTTTACACCTTTACACACACACACACACACCTTTACACACACACACACACACACACACACACACACACACACACACACACACACACCTTTACACACACACACACACCTTTACACACACACACACACACCTTTACACACACACACACACACACACCTTTACACACACACACACACACACACACACACACACACACACACACACCTTTACACACACACCTTTACACACACACACACACACACCTTTACACACACACACACACACACACACACACACACACACACACACCTTTACACACACACACACACACACACACCTTTACACACACACACACACACACACACACACACACACACACACCTTTACACACACACACACACACCTTACACACACACACACACACAAAGCCTTTACACACACACACACACACACCTTTACACACACACACACACACACCTTTACACACACACACACAGAGAGAGAGACACACAGACAGATAGACACACCTGAGAGAGACAGAGAGACTAGAGAGAGAGACTAGATAGATAGATAGACTAGATAGATTCAGATAGATAGATAGATAGATAGATAGATGTTAGATAGATAGATAGATAGATAGATAGATAGATAGATAGATAGATAGATAGATAGAGATAGAGAGAGAGACAGATGAGAGAGAGAGAGAGAGAGAGAGAGAGAGAGAGATAGAGATAGATAGATAGATAGATAGATAGATAGATAGATAGATAGATAGAGATAGATAGATAGAGAGATAGATAGAGAGAGACATAGATAGATACATAGATAGATAGATAGATAGATATAGATAGATAGATAGATAGATAGATAGATAGATAGATAGATAGATAGATAGATAGATAGATAGATAGATAGATCTATATATTAAATAATAATGTATATTACATACATTATATTATATAGATTAATATATTACATCTTTTTTATATTTTTATATTAGGTAGATCTATGAAAGATAGACAGATAGACAGACAGATAGATCTATGAAAGATCAATAGACGGAAAGACAGACAGATTTATCTTAGATAGATCTATATTATATAGATCTGTATATGATGGATGGATGGATCTATATAACATCTCTGTATAATGCACATGCACATCACTAGGTTTATACTGAATGTACTGCTAAAGAAGTTGTATTTACATCTCTACATGTATTGGTCACACAAAGCCAGCAATTATACCCGATATCTTTAACTGTGAGTGAGTAAACATACACAGCAGTGCTCAGAATACTGTATACGGTGGACACACACTCATTCAGTATTCATGGCCTCAGCGGTGTGCAGTTCATGGCCCCCGGGCGTGTAACCCTGTGCCCTGCAGGTATCATTAGAAAGAGCCTGTAAAGTCATTATTGATCCAGTGGCTGTTAATGTTATTCAGGACCGTCTCCCCGAGGGCCCAGTTCAGACTGGTGGCCATACACCTCTGCACTCCCACTCCTCCATCACTGTGTCACTGTGTCCCAGAGGACCCACGCTCGCACACAACACCTAATACCAACACACACACACCAATGTGACCCACATGCACTTATATACATGCCAGAAAGCATGCACAAATACTTGATTTCTACTTTTCTGATGATGTGAAGATGTGATGCTGCTGCATGGTTGCCAGGTTGTTAATGCATTGCTATGCCATGTTAAGGATGTTGTGGATGGTTGTTATGCAGTTGCTAGGGAGTTTGGGAGAGTTGCTAGGGTTAGGTGGGGGGTAACTGGCCCAGTTGAAAAACCTCTGTGATATTCCCATCTGTAGATGTGGTACACAGTGACCCCGCTGTAGTGTTCTCTCTGCTGTATTATTTACCTCTGTGTGTATGTGTTGGTGAGTTGGGGTTCCTGTCACCCGCAGGATGGGCTTAAAATCTGCCTGTACACCCCACGCACCCCCTCCAGCCCCCCTCCCTCTTTATTGTTCTGACGGAGATGCATAGTGTTTCTAATTTGGCATGCAGACATTAATTCCAGCACAGCTGCTGCCTCTCTCTCTCTCTCTCTCTCTCTCTCTCTCTCTCTCTCTCTCTCTCTCTCTCTCTCTCTCTCTCTCTCTCTCTCTCTCCCTCTCTCTCCCTCTCTCTCACCATTTCTGCCTGAATGGGTCCATAAAGATCCTAAAAATCATTTTGTTATGTATTGTTATGTACAAAAGATTTTTTAAGGTGTATGAAGACACAAGAGTATGTAAAGCATCTACAGTTAGTGTACACAGCTACATACTTGCATTCTAATATCAATATGTTCATGAATTATAGATGACTGTATACAGTACATTAATACTGATACAGAGGTTATAATGTTTTATTTTATCATTTAGGAGCATGACATCACCAGTCCCCATTTACTTTCAATATATGGACAAAAAGGCCAGTATTTTCCTTGGACAGCATGAGGGTAAGTAAATAATGACAGAATTTTCATTTTTGAGAGATCTGTTTCTTTATGTTCCTCTATGTAAGATATATATATATATATATATATATATATATATATATATAAAATTATTTACATATTCGATCAGGGCCATTGAAGTCCATTCCTGGGGGTTCATCCTTACAGAAATTAACCATGGTTTGAAATTAAAACAGAAATTAACCATGGCTATAGTAATCATAGTTTTTATTTGTAATATACATAACAAAGTTTAGCAAGCATAGTTTAACCATGGTATTTATGGTAAAATTATGGTAATACAAAGAGTAATCAATCTGCTAAAAAACATGTTTGCTTTTACTATAGTAAAACCATGGTTAATTTCCGTAACAGGGAGGTGTTTGAGAGTTTCACTCCAACCTTGATCAAACACGTTAAACCTGTCAATAAGGAGTTTAGGGTTGAAAATGACAGGCAGGTTTGTAAAAGCTGGACTATGTAGAATGTGTCTCTTTAGAAACAGAATGTAATAGTCCTATTCTAGATGTTTTCTGTGTGTACACATACACCAGCAGTGCAATGCCACCGCATGAATCCCACCCACTCGGAGTGGACGGATGGTGTGGTCGGGTGGGTGGCAGTATTAATAATGGGACGATCAGACCTCAGTATTCCCTCATGCACAGCAGCAGTAATGACTTATTAGCTGGTAATTAGGAGCTAATGCGGTGGGGAGGAGATTCTGCAGCGGTGTGGACCGAAGAGTCAGGTGTGTCTCAGGTGATATCAGCTCTCACAGGTGGGGCAAGAGAGAGAGAGAGAGAGAGAGAGAATAAGAGGTGATGCAACTGCAGCAGGAGAGGAGAGAAACGGTGGAGCGGCTCTTGGAAAGCTGCCTTCACATCTGCTCGTACATGATGTCACTGATCAGGCTGTCAGCTGTCGGCTTGGACGGCAGTCAAAAACCTCATCGCCTCGCTCTCTGTGGACCTCGTTTCTGCTCACATTCCCTCCAATTCTCACTCTTCCTCTCTTTCAACACGCTGTTCTCCGGCGGGAGATTGTGCTTGTGGTACAGAGATAAAGTTCACATGGTCATTTCAGTGTGAAAGTGTTGATGTTCTGTCTGAAGCTGCTGTGATTGTGAGACTGATCCAACTTCAACGTGAAATCAACATTAAACAATGCTTACAGATCATTTCACTTAGATGTCACACACCTAACATATATTTTTTTGTAGAAAGTAGTGGTTCATTCTTTACATTTACACTTATTTATTTAGCTGATGCTTTAATTTAAAGCGACTCACAAATGAGAGAGCATTGAACATGTTATCGATGAACTAAGTGCAGTCTACAGTACAAAGCCATGTGTCAAATAGGATCAAAGTTGTATTTATTCTCATTTGTTAGTTGTGTTCGTCCAAGTTAAAACAGGCAAAATTTGCTATAGCGTCTGACAGTCAGTGATCACAATGCATTTGTATTGTACAAAAAAATTGCTTTAACAATAATCGTCCAACTATAAATTCCTACAATAATCGTCCAACTCAGTTACAAAAATGTTGTATTTTTTGGAAGTTGCATAAAAATCCATTTGCCTGAAAATCTGAGGTTTGACTGGACATGATGTTTTTGATGTCACATCATAATAGAGTACTTCGAGTGGAAATTAAAATACTAAATTGATGGCTTGATAAATAGATTTTATCTATTTAGAATAAATTGGATTGTGAATAGTGATCTGTGACAGGTGATTGGAGGGCAGAGACTAGTTATTTCAGACATTACTTTATTTTTTGGAATTATGTCCTCTACTAAATCATTCACAGTCAGACCAAAACATGTATTAAGAAAATTAGTTCTTAGTTCACTTTAAACAAGACTCAAATATCACACATCTGGGCTGTATAGCTAGTCTTTATCAGGATATCATGACCTTGTCCAGCCCTGCAGCTCTTCATCGTTCCTCATCTTCTCTCTTGAGTTCCTCCTCAGCTTCACCTCTCCAGCACACACAGTTCTCATGAGACATGACCTGCTATCCATACTCTGCTTGTTATATATTGGGTTTTTGAGTTCAGACAGGAGGCCGGACCCCTCCGGTCAGCAGAGAGACGACTGACCCAAACCAGTGGGAGATTTAGAGATCAAGCTGTCAGCCAATAGCAGCCTCCAGCCCGTCTCTGTGGGATCTGTGATGGAAAAACAAGGTCCAGGCTGCTCCACTAACTTCTCATAAAACAGCAAACCAATTTACTCCAGAAAGCCCTCAGAGATCAGCGGAGAGACACAGAACCGATGTGTTAAAGGTACAGTTCACAGAAAATAATACAAATCTATGTAATATTTCCCGGTGGAACACAATAGAGACATTAAAGCAATTAAATACATTTATAACAGGAAAAGAAAACTACACAAATATTATTGGATCTTACTTATTTTGATGTTAAAACATAAATAAGATTCATATTGTGAACATATTGTGAATGATTTTTAATTAAAAGACATATTTTATTTTTTCTCACAAAAATAAATCATATAAATATAATATATATCATAAATAAATGGCTTTAGAGGACTTGAATAAATCACATTTAAGGTTTCTCTAGTTTCATTTTTTATTTAAACAAAACAAAAAAGAAAAATGCATTTATACTTTAGGACTTACTATAGTAAACTGAATTTAAATTCCTAGATACTATAGTGTTTCAATATTGTAAACATTAACGTATACTACAGTTTTTACTACAGTTTATCAATTTACCATATTTAATACTACACAATACATAGTATACAATAACAAATACTATAATGTACTAAAATAAGTAAATTTATTGTGGTAAATATTAAAGTAAACTACAGTATTTTTTCATGTGGGTTGATCTTATTTTGTGTTTCATAGAAAAATAAAAACATCTTTGGATTTTTGGGTGACATGAGGATAAACAGCGGAGCAGAGGAATGTCTTTTTTAGACAAAGACAGATAACATGTCAAATGAAGATTTGTTTGATTTAATAAAACCAGTTTATTGTCTTCTGTTCTGGTTCTATTCTATTCTATGATGGCTGCACACCATAAACCTTTCAAACCAAACAGAAAAAAGACAGAAAAGTACGATGAATCGATCAATAATCAGCTGAATGATTGTGGCAGGTGGATTTTTCAGACAGAAGTATAATGACTGAGAAACAGAGAGAGTTTAAGAAAGAGAGATGCCGTAGTAAAGGAGTGAGATGAGGACCTGCTGTTGTGGTGGATGATGAAATAAATATATAAATAAACGTCTGCCTGCTTGGCCATGAATATTACATTAGGGCAGCGAGCGGGGAAGTGCAGCTTGGAACATCTGGTCTCATCCGCAGGGACCCTTGTGGCGAGAAACAACAACTCGCAACGAAAAAGCCAATAAAATAAAAAAAGCACTCGGCATTATTTGCCTGATTTGTTTTGCTAATTAGATTTTACACACCAGAAGCCACCGGCAGGTATTTACTGCAGATATCTTATGTAGGGATACAGGTTTCAGCTAACCCAGGAAAGATGCAAAATATTTAAAAGGTTTGTTTACCTCAAAATGAATCTTTTTCATCCTTATCTTTAGGTTTAGTTTACTTACTTTAGTTTTTTATCTGAGAAACAGCTACATATGTTTTGAGAAGTGTTTTCTGATGTTATGCTGTGTATTCCAGCTCCTGCTTGATTTTGAAGTAGGTCGGTAAATGATAACAGTTTTAGGTGAACTGTTTCTTTAAATGTAAACCAACCTAAGAGATTTCAGATGCTGCACATTGAAGGCTGTGATTAAGAAATCTCAAGGTCAAGCAGTTTTTGCATCATAGTAGTTTGTTGTTAGTCCACAGTTAGATACCAGCCCTAACTGGCTTCACCTGACTAATTACCATAAATGACACTTTGACTAGTTCTGTAGTTAATCCAAGACCAAGACTGAGCTGTTTCTATGAGTAAAGACTTTATTCAGTATTTATTTCTTGTTTTATCATCCACCTAACATTTTGTGCACATTGATATTCATTTTGTTGACATTTTTGACATAATCCTCTGTTAATTTCTCACCTGGCACAACAAGAACAAAAGAATCCTTAAAGATGTTAAAAAGTAAATGCACCAATGCACCAGCAATTTATTGATATTGTGATCTTGACCACAATAGTCTTGAGATAAAATCCTCTAAGTCTGAGACCAAGATAAGACAAAGTCCAAATGCAGTGGAGACCGAGACGAGACACATTTTTCCCATCAGTGGCTGTACTGTGATGGCTATCTGGTACTGCTCAGCATTAAATACTGTATTGAATAGCGTTTTCTACCTTTTATTCATCCCTGTTGAATGTGTTTAAGAAGTCTGTGACTGTAATAAATGCTCGTGGGTTGATTTATTGTATTTATTGTCCACTTTTACAGAATATCATGAGAGACTGAAAGGCAGTAGAAACGTGCAGGAAGATGAGGACGGCCTTGACTCGGGTTAGAAAGCATCGCTGGAGGACGCAGGCGAGCGGCTCATTGTCATGTGCACAATGGAGGTCGGAGAAAACGTCTGACAGGTGCACAGTGCCAATCGTCCTTGTTTATTCACTCCGACAGAGGTAGAGCCGACACGTTTAGACACGCATACCCGACTCTTTCAGTTTGTGTGTCAGATTGGAGGTCTTTTTAACGCTAAATGGTTTTAAAACGTTAAACTGAACTGTCTAAATGAAAGGTGAACTCATTGCTGAGGTGTATAGCTGTGTCACGGTCAAACGCCCACTTTAATCATCTCTGACCTCCAGTGTGTAAATAAGGTGGAGGAGATGTGTGTGTGCGTGCATTCCTTCATGCATCACGAGTAAAAGAAGTCATTACAGTAGACACATGAATCGATGCTTACGTCACCTGCAATGTGACAGACGCTCATCAGATTCAAAGAGCCGTTTATGTAAATAGAACACTAATTCATTAAAATTATTATTATGAACTTGACTGCAGATTCATGCAAATGTCAACCTTACCATAAAAAAATCTAGTTTTCCAAAGGTTTTTATCTTACTGTTGACATTCAGATGTCAATATTTGCTGGTTTAAATACTCATGTAAGGTCTCTCTCACAAAGATTTAAAAGCATTCATAGTCAGGTGAAGTGCTGTTTTCAGAATTGTCACATTCATAACTGTCCGTATTCCTGAACACATGAAAATAAAAATAAAATCTCATTTGTTGGGTATTTTGATCTATGTGCTGCTAATGCACACATCTCTTTATGTATTTGAGTTAAGGTTCATACATCCCAGAAAACCTGGACAGAGACAAGAGCCAAAACAGAATTAAGACAAGAAGACGATTCATTTACACATATTGTTCCTTGATGAATCCATCAGGCTGTTAAGAGGAACACAAGAGCTCTCATTGAGTCCACATTGATTTTCTTCTGATTGGATCGATACGGACTGTTAGGATTGAGATGCTTCTCTCACTATCGACACAGAGTCTGATACACCGCCTGACATTCCCTCCGTATACAGATTAGATTGAAATGCTTCATCAATAAAAAGGCTTCTTGAAGTCTTATACGATCATATCTAAAGCATGTGCAATCCAATCTGAATGTCAGCATGGAGAGAGAGGCTTTGATCGTTTCTAGTACACTACACTTCCTTCAGCTGATTCTACATGAGTCTTGCTTTCTGCTCATTTTCTCTTCCTGTCTCTGTGTTTTCCATGTCTTTCTTTCATAGCATGTGTATGTGTTGTATGTGTGTGCGTGTCAGTACACAGGTGCAGACAGTGAGATAGTGTCCCACAGGCGTGAATGAGATCCCTGGTCAGCTCTTAATCAGACTTCACAGCACGAGACGCAGGCCTCCCTCTGTTTACCAACAACCTCACAGCTGCCTCTCTCTCTCTCTCTCTCTCTCTCTCTCTCTCTCTCTCTCTCTCTCTCTCTCTCTCTCTCTCTCTCTCTCTCTCTCTCTCTCTCTCTCTCTCTCTCTCTCTCTCTCTCTCTCTCTCTCTCTCTCTCTCTCTCTCTCTCTCTCTCTGTCTCTCTCTCTCTCTCTCTCTCTGTCTCTCTCTGTCTCTCTCTCTCTCTCTCTGTGTCTCTCTCTCTCTGTCTCTCTCTCTCTCTCTCTCTCTCTCTCTCTCTCTCTGTCTCTCTCTCTCTCTCTCTCTCTCTCTCTCTCTCTCTCTCTCTCTCTCTCTCTCTCTCTCTCTCTCTCTCTCTCTCTCTCTCTCTGTCTGTCTGTCTCTCTCTCTCTCTCTCTCTCTCTCTCTCTCTCTCTCTCTCTCTCTCTCTCTCTCTCTCTCTCTCTCTCTCTCTCTCTCTCTGTGTGTGTCTCTCTCTCTCTCTCTCTCTCTCTCTCTCTCTCTCTCTCTCTCTCTCTCTCTCTCTCTCTCTCTCTCTCTCTCTCTCTCTCTCTCTCTCTCTCTCTCTCTCTCTCTCTCTCTTCTTTCATCCCATTCCAATTCTCTTGTTCTAACATTTCCAATTAAACCAGTTCTTTTTTCAGGAATAAATTGCTCACACTTGGTGAAGCTCAAACACATACAAAGCATAGGTCTACACTACAGTTCAGTGTATAAACCATCGAAAAATAAAGATAAAAGTTCTCTCTGCCTTCGTTTTTCCGCGTTACATCCCGAGATGTTGTGACGAGAAATGCAAACGTGGTTTCTGTTGTTTAGAAGCTTGTTAGTTTTCAAAACCTCCTGAAATGTAGTGATGTTGCCCATGGGCCTGTTGAATTATTCAGTCTAGCTGAAATGAAATAGGTTTTTTAAGAGAGTCAGGTTAGTTAGTGATGACTTTTGCAGTACTGCCCTCATTAAAAAAAACATGGCTGTGCTTTTATGATCAGAGACTGTTCTGTCTGACAGTTTTTCGCTCGACTTCAAAGCACATTGTTTTTCATTTAGTTCTGCTCTTTGCTTTTCTGCAGAAGTTTGGAGGATTTATTTCAATATTTCTGCTGTGGATTTTCAGAGGTTAATGATAAAACACAGGTTAATCTCTGTCAGTGTTCGTCAGGGCTCAGTCCCGGTGTGCTGAATAAAGAGAATGTTAAAAAAGATTCAATAATGACTCCAGACCTGCTGTGCAATTATCTGAATGAGGTTTTCTCCAGGATAGTCTCTAAACTCTAAACCAAACTGTGGCTGGTTTTTTTTTTTTTTCTTGTCTGTTTTTTATCCATCTATCCTAAAGATTTGATTGCATGTGCTTTAGATATAACTGTAAATCTTGTATCACATATTAAGCAATCTTTTTATTTTTTAATGTTAAAACACATTTTAATGCATCAGTATATTGCTGATATATACACAGCAGGTTTACTGTTTTTAAGATTTCCAGTACATGCCTCATTATACAGCTCATGGCTATATAAATCACATGTCTAGCAATAAATCCAAGTGATTTTTACCAGAGTAAAAGCATGGTAAAGTGTGTTCTGTCAGCATACAGTAATATATGACACCTGCAGAGTCCATTATTACACTTTTAACACATCACATCAGAGTAAAGTATGATTCAGCATGTGTAGCTGAGTGTTAATGGAAGTTTAGACAGTAGTTATCTCAGCATGACTTTACTCATGTCTCTCTTTAAACCTGTCAAACTAACCTACATTAAACACTCAAGAAATGTTTTACTGTTTCTAGGTGAACACACACTCATCGGTCTGCCGGCAAATACATGTAAATATTGCAAATATTGTTAGCTTGCTGGCAAAATGTTAAATGCTTTCTTGCGTTGCGTAAAAGCTTCTGCTAAATGAATAAATGTAATGGACTGAAAAAGCAAAGGTTAAGAATAATTTTAGTATATATTATGTAGTATGTACTAGTACACTTGTAAGTATACATCCAATCACAATACAACTACATTACAGAAGTACATAAAAAGTAGAAAGAAAGTATATGTTGTTATTTTTGTGTGAAAACAAGTATATTAATAGCACAATTTGTTTGTGTAGTTTATTTTATAAATCATACAGTAAACTATTATGTGGTTTATACCTGATATTAAAGAAATTGTTCTTTATCATTTTCTTTTTCTCATAATCATGTTGTTCCAAACCTGTAGACTGTCTTTTATTTCGGTCTGATCTCATTTGCCTTAAAGGTGTTTTTTGTATCAGTCTATCACATGTCAGCTTTCTCCTCCAGCTTTTGTTTAGTGTGCAAAAATCTTCAGGATGGTTTGTGTTCATTCTGAGATGCACATTGTTGTTTAATGGCAGATAATTCACTCATACTGACCTTATTGTATTTTGTTTTATTGTGTTTGCAGATGAAGGTGATATTTCTTGATATTGCTGCTGTTTTGCAACAGAATTTGATTTTACCTCTAGATTTATTGGTTTACTGTGAATACGTTTGCATGCGAGAGGTTGTATTCATGATTGGGATATTGTACAGATTATTAACTGTGCGTGTACTGGAGTTCTGGTCTTCTCTGTGGCTTCTGGCACTCGTGATTAAATCAGCAATTCAGATAAAGACTCGGTCTGTTTTCACAGCAGATACGACGAGTAAATTAAAAGCACAGACTGAGAGAGGACCATATGGTCCAAGTCTCTGAGAGAGAAATTGATCAAATCTGCCTCGTTTACCACCTCCAGCAAAGGTTTGGAGGTTCTGCTGGAATCTCAGCAGCTTTACACACAGCCACAAAATACAATTTAATGGTGAAAACATGCTTCAGCCTTTACATTTTAATGTTATGTTTCTCATGATGGTTTAAACGCATTAAGCTCGGGTGTTTGGGTGGAAAATGAGGGTTTGATTTAGACCCATGATCCCTTTCCTTTCTGTCTTTTATTTTAATTTTCATGTGTTCATTTATGAGGAATATGGACTGCTATGGATGTGAAAACAGCACTTTATCTGACTATGAAAAATAATGATTTAAACATATAGAAATGCTTTTGAGAGAGACCTCACATGAGGATTTAAACCATCTGAGCTATCAGTATAAAGAAAACCTTTAATCATTTTTTCATGGTAACGTTCACATTTGAAATTGCAGGTCTCTTTAGATAAAAGCATCTGTCAAATGCATGCATGTGAAATGTAATGATTGTGAGAATAACGAATGAAAACTGGGATAGAGTTATACTGTAGTGTATAATAACTAAATATATGTAGATACCAGAATGACACTGAAGAAATTGGATGATAAACTGCACCAGTTTTTTTTCAGAACAAAAGCCTTCAGTCTGTGATGAACACCAATGATAGATTGATAGATGGATATTTGAAGAAGAATTGAGGAAGAGAGAGAGATTTCACTCAGGGGAAATCAGTACACGCTACACATAAACAGATTTATCATCAACACTGTCAAACTGTGTGCAGCGTAAAGATCAACTTACGTGTGAGACGGGTGGAAAAACCATGGGTGGAAAATGAGTAGAAACTGGTTTACAGAGTTTTGTTGCTGGTCCAAATTGGGATAGAGGTGTAAAATGAATGAAGATTGTTCAGGTAAATAATCTGGATTTGGGTAAATTTAATCAGAAGAAATGTTTGAGTTCATATTAAAATCTTGAATAATATTGACTTTTGAGTTCAGATTGTGTCATTGTTGAGATCTCTTCTGAAACTCTAATGACAGAGACATTTGTGAGAAATATCTGAGATACAGATGAGACTTAGGCAAAAGTTTCCATTTGCTCTCTATTTAATCTTATTGATGAGAGAGAGAGAGAGAGAGAGAGAGAGAGAGAGAGAGAGATGTATTGAGGAGATCACTTCACACAAATACATTTTTTCCTTAGATTAGAAGGCTCCAGGATATGATGTATAATTTCCAGTAGCTGTAAGGTAAAACCTCAGGGGATTTAAGGGTTAATAACAGAACTAGCACTTACTGTACATCCAGCAGAAACTGTACTGAAGAGTCAAGTATTTCACCTCTTCAGACCTCAGACGCATGGAAACATGTGTGTGTTTGAGATGAGGGAGGGCTGAATCATGCATCAAGCTCTGCCCTCTCTCTGTCTGTTAATGACACTAAATGAGAGATAATTATGGGCTGTCAGTCCAACTGCTGTGTTCTTCCAGAGCTTTCCGGGGGTCCGGACCATCTCATGCTGTCTACAACACATCCCGACTGCTCTCACACACAACCCAAATTATATTTTTTATTGCTCATTTTCACTTAGATTTTATTGAGATATAAGTTAGTGTTCAACTTTCTCTTAAATGTTTATCTTCTGCAATTTCACAAATGTCTCTCCCATAAGAGTTAGAAGATATAACAAAAATACAAAATGAGACAATTGGAGGTATAAAATGAATGTAGATTGTGTATGTAAAATAATCTGGATTTGGGCTCATTTGATAAAGTTTTAAGTTCATATTGAAATCTTGAATAATATTGACTTTTAATGTCAGACTTGATAAATCTGAGTTCAGTTTGTGACATTGTTGAGATCTCTTTTGAAACTCTAATGACAGAGACATTTGTGAGATTTTGAATTTTTTTCCCATTTAATCTCATTGATGAATTCATAAAATAATTGAGAAGGAGATCTCATTTGTTTGTCTCACTCTGTTTGTTTCCAGGTGAAATCCTCAGCATCCGTTCGTCTCCGGGATGCAGGTGCCCACCCCCTCCTCCACCTCACCTCTGAGATGGTCCAGCGGGGTCTCAGCTGGTCCCACTAACACATTCCAGCGCAGCCTAATTACAGCGGGGACTAAGGGGCCACTATGACCTCTGCCTTAACCCCCTTCATGGCCCCCCAAGGCCCCGAGCAGAGAGGAGGGGACGCACTGACACAGATCACGAAGGACACTCCAGGTGGTGGGACAGCTCAGGGAATTGAAGTCATGAATATATTAACAGAAGAGCATAATGAATTCAAATTAAATTATACGTGCCCAGTGCTGCGTGACAGGGTCTGGAAGCTGGCAGGGAAATTTCAGGGGACAAATTATTATACCTTTCACATGAATATGATGACGGAGACAACAGTGAAATACAAGTGGATACAAAGGGAAGGTTCGTATTATGAAAGGAAATGAGTGAGATGATTAGTCACTGGTTTGGTCCAGCGGTCATTGGCCTGGCGGGATTTCAGGCTTAGAAAAGTCCGGAGGTCAGAAAGCTCCCAGATGTCTCGCTTCGCACGTTGAGTCTCGTTTTCAGTCCTGGATCCTCGGGGATCGGGTGGGGGTATACAGACGGCAGTGCCCAAGCTGACCCTCTGAACCGGCGGGGATTCTGGAAGTCGGGGTGGGACGTTCTCATTGAAGATGTCTTAAGATGGCCCTGTGGGACGGATGGAGGATGTGTGGAAAGCGGGAGGTGATGCTGCTGAGCGCCTACGGCAAGATGGAATAAACAAGCCGAATCCTGTAAATCAGCACATCCAACAAACCCATCAAAAAGGTTTTTACACTGTAAAAAGAAAAGAAAAATCACAAACAAGATCTTTTTAATGTTTCACTCACTTCACTTTTCTGCTGCTCATTTTTATGTTGTGTGAAATCTTAAAAATGTCTTAAACTATTTTAAAGATATGCAAAAGTCAGATATCTGACACACTTCCTAGCAAATACTCTTTTAAACAATAAAATCCAACAATTCTCCCTTTGTTCTTCTGGTAATTATCCGCAGCACCTTAACGTAGAGCTTTGAAGTGTAAAGATCTCTCATTAGACAGAGAGAGAGAGAGTGAATTAGGGAGGGAACGTCTGACACACTTTCATTTGGTGTTGCAAAAGCGTAATGTGCGAAATGACAAGAGCAATCGGAAATTAATGGAGGACAATACACAGGCAGCATGTTGAGGCATCGGCTTAATTATAAATGCTGAAAGCCAATTAATCCTGCTCTGCGTCTCTCTCTCTCCCTTTTCAGATATTATTTAGCCAAACGGAAAGATGTGGGAATATGACAGTGTGGAGGTAAAGCGGAAGATAAGCATGAAACTCAAACAGCCTCACGCTTCTCTCTTTCTTCTCTCGCCCTCCCGCGTGTCCCGCGTGCACCTCCTTTGTCTTGCATCCTGCCCCCTCTTCTGTTTCTCTCTTCTTCTCAGTGATCATGTGGAGCAGCTCGTACCCCCTGCCTTCAGCTCGCTGGAATTACAAGGATTAGGGCTCGGACCAGGTCAAACCCAATCTAATTTACACCGCTCGCTTTACTCGGCTGAAGATCCGGGCTGTACAATTAATCAGAGTAAAACTGTCAGATGGTCATGTGCATTTGTTCAATCACAAAAGGCTGTGAGTCTATATGCATGATATATATTTATTTATGTGATTATGTTAGTATTGATAAAGAGGTCAGACAACTCACAAAAGAATTTTTTTAAATAATAATTTTAATTTTAAAAAGCCTTTTTTATTCTATTATTTCTCTTTTTATGATCCATACATGCAATACACAAATGTGCTTTGTGTCTCATTTATTCCAAATGTTTTTAGGTTTTTCTTTAGCTCTAAAATGTTAAACCATAAACCATTTATTTACTACTTTTATTTTTCAATGATCTCATTTTCAACTGTGGCTAATTTATTTATCTTTATAGAAAAAGGTTGAAAGGGAAAAAATATAATATATTATTATTATTATTATTATTATAGTTAATAGAAATATTAAATATTATAGATTTTATAGATTTTTATGATTATAAGGCAAAGACAGTCAGTGTATCTTAGCTTATTTACAGTTACTGTTATTTGTACACACAATCACACATACATTTATTGTTCAAACAGATCAGAGATTTTATAAAAAGATCAGAATAAAGATAATAAAGAAAAAAATACAAAACAACAAACAAATGTTGGGTAAATATACATTTTAATCAGTAATTTTAATTTTATCAGTAATCTATAAGTGTGGATAGTTTTTATGATCAAATGATTTATGATTTTTATGATCAAATGATTTATGATTTTTATGATCAAATGATTTATGATTTATGATTCAAGGCTGCCAAAGCAAATAATTTCTGTTGTCTTATGTTTACATTTGTGCTTACATGAACTCTTACAACATCATGCAAAAGCAGTCTGCACATACGCATGGTACACAACATCTTGGGTAACAGATCTTCTGTTTTGGGATGTGTGTACGCATACGCGTGTGTGTGTGTGTTGGAGGGGGTGTGCAGAAGGAAGATTAGAAGTTGTGAGACAGCAGATGGGTATGTCTAAAAAAGCCCAGCAGTCATTGGGGGTATAGCTGACAGGGGGAGGGTGAAAAACAATATCAAACAGATGCAGTAACAGTCATAACCATATAAAACAGTCAGCCACATCAATGCATAATGCTCAAGAAGTTTTCATGATGGTGAACCTTTAGAAGAAACACTGTGAAATCTGAATAATTTCCCCACACTATCCCATGATCCTCTCTGTTTCCAGGATAGCAAAGAGGTGGTTAAACGAAGAGGCCAAGTGTGCCGTCTTGAATCTGTCACCATATGTGGGTGTGTATTGTCCTCCATATTTTTGGCACAGATGGTGCTTACCGATGTCACAATACCACCGTGTCTATTGTCTCGCCATCACACTAATGATGAGACGAGATGGCAAAAATAATAATGGTCAAAAAATGAATCAAGCTGTCCTGCTTTGAACTGGTATCCAGACGGGACTTTTCCGAAGAGAAAGCAGCCAGCGCAGTAATTAACTTATATGATAATGAATGACTAATTCTGCTCATCAGTGGCCATCAGGAGTCGCCCCCCGTGACCCGCTTTCTTACAAACTGTCAGTCCGTCATGTCACCGGAGGGCTTATCAAATCCTGACCCTGAAATAGATGAGAAATCTGTCTGTGTTCCCCGGAGCGCCTGCACACACGTTTGAGACACACAAAAAGACAAGCAAGAAATACACACACGTACAGAGAGAATTAGAATTAGTAGATGTTTGCGGGGGGACATTCAGACAAACCTCAGGTCAACTGGTCAAGCTCAGGTCTCGGGAAGGAAATATTTGTGATACAAGTCGATGTTTTTTCATGTGTGTTTGTTTGTGTTTTCTAATACAGCTGTATGTGTTACACGTCCAAACACATTAACACATCTCTCTTCATCGTCTTCAGCTTCTCATGTGAAACGATAGTAATTTTTCTGCTTGTATGTATGTTAAGATTTTTTTACAGATTTCTGTAATTATTAATGATTAAATGTTTAAAATGACATACACTAAACACACTTGTGGGTGGTTCCTACCCCCATGTGGGTTAAGTATTTTATTTTACAAAAATCTTATTCTAGAAAATAATTTAGACTAAAAAACATTTCATTGGACAAAAAATGTCATTATAAAAAATAATTTATTGGACAAATATGCTATTCTAGAAAGTTTTCTAGAAAGTAATTTATTGGATGATTTAATGTCTAGTACTTTTGGACAAAAATGTGTATGTGTCCCACAAACACAAGTCATCAATATTTTTCAATATCCCATTTTTGTGGGAAAATAAAAGATGCATAATAATGAAGAATATGAAATATTTTATATCTAATATCATGAGTATTGAGATGACATTCATAGTGTGTTCAACACATCTGTGCTCATTACTGCCTCCTATAGGACTGTAAGATGAACCACAAAGAAACCTGTAACCATGTGGTATCATCACACAACATCTCCTGTTCCCTTGTGTCTTTAGCTCTCTTGTTCTCTCATTTCTTCTCAGCGCACACCCACCCACACTTACTCTAATTGTACTTCTTTCTCTCCACTATATATTATTCATCCATCTGTAGTGCTTTGGGCTTTTTTATCATCTCTGCAGGAAAGCACATCTGGAGCAGACGCTTCACACACCCACACCTCTTCTCCTCTGCAGGTGGAGGTGTTGAGATGATGTTGTGATGGTGATGGAGACTCCAGCTGTACTCTTGTAAGGTGCCGTGACTCACTCACTCTGTCTCAGCAGACACACACATATAACACTCTTTCTGTTTAAAACTGTTGGCAGATACCAAGAGCTGATGAGTATTATTCATGTTTTAAAGGAACTGAAAAGGTTTGAATGACTTTAGTGCTGGCACAGACAGACAGACAGACATAGATAAATAGATAGATGGACTCACTGATCGATAGACAGAAAGATAAATAATAGAATAGAATAGAATAGAATAGAATAGAAAATATATAATTTAAAGAATTAATCACGTGATAAACGTGATAGACTGTGATGATGCTTAGTAATCAATTGTGTGCGTGCTAACCTTAACCCTAACTTAAATTGAAATTGAGAGAGAGAGAGAGAGAAGAGAGAGAACAGAGAGAGAGAGAGAGAGAGAGAGAGAGAGAGAGAGAGAGAGGTCCGGACAGCACTGGCCTCAGTATCCAGATGGTGAAGCTGAACAGGTGTTGTGAGGATGGGGGTGTGTTAGAGGTCTGACATCTGTTGTCCATGCACACTAGCCCTTCACACACCTTATCATTATCATTATATATGTGTGCATTTAAATATGTATTCCTCCATTTCTGAATGCAGCTTGACATATAACATATGTTGAACACACTTTTCACACCAGCTCTCCAATATCTCTGGCTTCTACTACACAACACATTTTTGACAATGTGTATCTGCAGAGAATATCTGATGATATATGAACACAGTAAAGCTCTAATCTAAACAAACAAAAGATAATGGGTATGAAACATTTATATGAAGCAATATGACAATAATTTCTTAAATGTTTTTCCTTACACTGTTCAGACTGGTTGCATCTTAATTTTTGAAATGGCTCAGTTGAGGTTTCATGAACTTATTAATTGTGGGAACAGTATTTTCAAATTTATTTTGAAATAAAAAAATAAATTAAAAAAATGAAAATAAAAAAAACTATATTTAAAAAATTGCTTTTAAATAGCTTAAAAAATTACAGCGTAATATTTTTCCATTAAAATGTAGTTTGTTTGGCAATAAAATTACAAAATATTGATTGCATTATGATTACAGATTAAACAATTCTTAAACAGCATTTACACATTTTAACATTAATAAGTAAATGTTACTTTTAGCAACATGTTTAAAATCAAGCTTGTATCTGGTAACATCAGTCATTTCACAATAAACAGTTAATAAATAAACAACATTAATAAATTTAATGTTTTAAATTTGATTTATTATTATTAACCATTATTATTATCTCATTGTTAGTTAATGCATTAGCTGATGTTCACTAATTTCATATATATTTTTAAAGAACACAACAAATTGAGTGTTTAAGACTTTATTCGAGGGTCCATTGGGAGTAAGGTAAGGTTTAACAGTTTTAACAGAGACATTGCACTCAAATGAATTCATTGGCACTTCATTACTGCGTCCCCTGTGTGTTAATAGCATGTGAAGTCTGGTGTAAATGTATGTGTGAGGTGAGAGCAGGCAGATGACTAGTGTCCTTGTTAGCACCACGAGTCTCTGAGTATCTGCTTAAATTGGGCAACACGCACCTGCTCTCGATCACACAGCTGTCACTCAACCGCGTCATCAGCACCCGGGACACGCCCACCGACCGCAGGAGAACAATGCAGCTCGGGGTGAGCTTATGATCACTCTTATTTCTCACGTTAACCTCATTTACATCTTTCTTCTGGCTAGCATCACTTTCTTTTGCTTGATACAAAGAAGCTTTATGGAGGTGTTGTTGTACCCTGATACAGGGTATCAGATGGATAACATTTGATGCGTTAATCAACATAGCAATGTAATTACTTTTATGTTATGGGAAATTATTTACATTTTAGTGTGTTGCAGAAGAGTATGATAATAACACATAATGGAAGTGACTGTTGTTGTGTACATTCACATCAAAACACACCTCACATTTCAGCTTTTCTTTATTTTCTTTATTTCTTATGCAATGTTTAGCCACTATACAATTTAATGTATTAATTTAGTAATAAATTGTGGGTGATATCAGCCAATAAAGTGTGCATGGAATGGGATATTAATGCTACATATTTTAACATGAGTCACACTAATTCTGTTTTCACATACGTGCCCCTGCCTGTTAAAACCCATGTAGGTCATTTTTTTGTGATTTACATAATGTAAAGAACACTCTGTGAAAATATAACCTTGACATCTTTAATATTGACAGAGTAGGATTATGTCAAAGATTGAAATCATATAGTGAAATTAATAGGTGAAATTAAACTTTGAAGCTTGTTATCTCATAATTAGATTTTTAGACTGATTTTCACAGACAGTACAGATAGTATGCATAAATTGGGATAGATATTGGGATTATAGATAGGGCATGTTATTCTGAGCTGTGATGGCAATTTACATTGAAGGAAAATTCTGTTTTTGAAGCAGGTGTCGTAGTTCTGGCATCTACCAGCAGTGGATAATGGGTCATGCCAACCCTAAGCCCTTGTAGTGAAGTGTTTACTATTGGTCCTTTATAGTTTTTTTCTCCGTGGCACATAAGGAGTTAATCGTATCATTATAGTAAACTATGATGGGGGTTGGTGGGCTTTTGACAGATGGCATATGGAGTGTTTGTATGTATGTAGGGGGAGGAGACAGTGCTGTTTATAGACCGTAGTCTTCACTGGACAGTGGACAGAGATTACATTAACCAGATCAACAGCGTCAACAGGGTCACAAATACATTTCCTAAAGACTTGCAAAATTAAACATGCATGTGTTGAGGTGATGAGACAGCCATGAAGCATATTATAATGTAAAGTGTTTATTGTTTTATATACATTTACAAACTAGTAGAGAATACAGCACAGTATGCAGTCGGATGTGTGTCTGTATTACATTGTGAAAAAGAAACGTTATGTAAGTTGATTAAAATATTAAAGGGTAAAATATTTTAGCATGTTGATAAGAACACCTTTATCTCTTTATTTCGCAGTATCTCAGTCTTCTTGGCTGGACTCTCCATCTCTCTTTACATCTGTACACCATGTGTGTAAAACAGCATGACCTCCATTTCCCCGTCTGACTCACGGGGGTTTGCACGGCCCTCTGCAATATTGCTTTTAAATGAGCTCCTATAAACAAACAATTACAAGAGAAGACGACTTATCAGCCTCAATGGTTTCACTATAGGGAAGCGTTTAATTTTAGATTTCACAGTCCCCTGAAAAAGAAGACGGGGGCCGGAGAGACATACATTCACTTTCCCAGGGCTTTTACAAACACACATACATTTGACAAGATTGTGTATATATGTACAGAATGCAGATCATGCTTATTCAAAGAGAAAATTTGCACAAAAGAACAAAATTAAATGAGCAATTTTAATGCAAATGTCAACCTTACAATGAAGGTTTTCATCCTACTGATAGTTCAGATGTGAATATTTGCTGGATTAAATCCTCATGTGAGGTCTCTCTCAAAAGCTTTAAAGCATTTGTTTATGTTAAATCATGATTTTTCATAGTCAGGTAAAGTGCTGTTTTCAGAATTGTCACATTCATAACAGTCCATATTCCTCATAAATGTAATAAATTTATATAGACTACTAACATGTCTAAGATAACAAGTGAGCTAACCACAAAAAATGACCTGACAACACAAAACACAAGCTCAGAATAATGAACATAACTTGCATTCCCTCCTGATCTCAGTCTGTCTTTTGCTCTGATGAGATCTAATAGTTTTTAAATGATAGCAGAGAAGAGCATTAATCTTGTCACATGATTTATAGTTTATAGCATGACCACATAGTAAATTAAAATACAGGTCAATTTGTGGCCTCTGTAGCCATTAAGATTGAACGGCCACAGTAATAATAATAGTTAATGGATGAGCGTGCGGGCAGAAAGACGAGGCCTGGCACCCGGATCTGATCAATACATCCAGAGAGAGTAATGAGGTGCGGTCAGGATGAAAGTTAGTCAGATATCATACGGCCTGTACATCCACATTCTTTAAGTAACACGTCTGGCCTGTTCTTTTGTCCTGCAGTTTTTATTGTCCCGGATCCCCCTCGTGTCTCTTGTACCCCCATGGCATCTGCCGATCTCACCGTCCCTCCCGTGTCGCCCGAACGGAGCTCAATTATGAAATTGTGCGATCTAAAGAAACGGCACAGTTTAGTTGTGTAGTCTGTCACAGCACCTGCTGCACACATGTCCATCATTTTAAAGCCTCGTAACCAAACCCCTCTTCAGTTACACTGCACTAAAAATAGCATCAGGAGACCTCTGCTGTGCCTGTAATGTTAGAAAGCTTGTGGCATTAATTGTTAAACACAGCATTTGTGAACACCCCAGCAGGCGAAGGGCTGCACGGGACGGCATTTTGATATTTAATATCATGAATGAGTCAATTGGTGGTCATTGAGGAAAAGACACTACTAAGAAACTACGAGTTTATGCAACATCGGAGAACCCATGTGATATCAAGTTGCGAAAATGTAAAGTCTATATTGAATTAAAAATACATATATATTTTTTTAAAAATAATCATAAAAAAGGCAAAAATATTGATTAAGGAGTTTTTTCTGTCTCCAAAACAAACACATACTGTATTTTCACATTTACATGAATTCATCAAACAGACCCTTTTTTTTACCCAAAGTGACCCAGAAATGAGATCAAACTTGTGTATACTACACAACCACAAATAGAAAAACGACACACACAAAACCTTTGTAAGATTTGTAAGACACATAGATATAAAAAAATGAGGTACGTTTTTATCTATTCATTATGTCAAGGTCCATTCATCTGCAGGAACAAGATTTTTGCAGTAAGTCACAATACGTAAAGACCCTAGACGTTGACCTCTGACCCTCAGCTGCCTGCACGTGTCAGGGTGCCGTGAATAGTGTAGTTAATGGGTAAACGGGCTTTGCCCCGAACTTTAATGAAACCACTGACCTCATTAACTGGCACCATCAAAGATCTATTTAAGCTTGTTTCACTGGGCCTTTTCAAATGCAATGTGGTAACAAAAAGAGACAAGGACGCTGGTGAAAGATGTGCTCCGGTACGTTACGACAGTTTCAGATGAGCGATTGGGTTGTAAACGGCGTGGAAAAGTGAAAGTGGCATCAAAGAGATGAAAGCTTAAAGCATCAAGGCAACGTTATGTCAGGATTTAATGGTGCCATTTAATGAGTCACAGTTTATAAAGTTTATACAGTATTAAAACCAATGGGAGTACAGAATAATAATTTAAAGCAGTAATTTGAAATTCCAATAACCAAAATGTATATTAAATAAATATTTAATGCTAAAATATTTTAGAAACAGGAATTTGAACTATTCATAGCTAACCACATAGCAACATTCTAACAACCAATCAGATGATGTTAGCAACCACATAACATTTTTATGACTATTGTATAAAAAAGAGCAATACAGTACCAATATTTATATTATATTTAATGCTAAATAAATGTAAATATTAAACACACAACAACCCAGCATTGTGATCATAAGATTTACTAATACTTAAAATCTGGTTAAATTTTACTATACCTTAACACCCTTAAAGGAATTTTACATTTACATTTAGGCATTTAGCTGACGCTTTTATCCAAAGCGACTTACAAATATTAGGAACCAAACCATGGTTTTATTATAAACGTCATGTAAAACTGTTTTTTGGTGGATTTACTACTGTTTGTATAACAACAGTTTTACTAAAAATACTATAGTTAAACCATAAAATCATTTAAAATCTGATTGATCAGATTTGACTTTTCTTTTATTTACATTGAAAATTATTAATAAGGCAAGCAATAATGTATTTTTTTACAAGATGGAAATGGAATCAGGATTATGAATCCATATTGTATCACAAATATTTATTGTTATCAAACACTATCTGTGGTCTGTACATTTAAATTAAACAAAAGTCACACACAATGCAAAACCAAAGCCCCTCAGATTGTCATTTTAACCAAGTCTTCTGCATAACCAGTGAAGCTATTATCTTGTCATTGACAGCCCTGCCTTTAATCTATTCACAAACTTCTCAACTTAAGAAGTGCAGCTCATTAACCACACACACAAAAACAAGAACGCATTTAAATATTGATCGTCACACACACATCCCGCTCATCGGGCACGCTTCAGTGTTATGCATGTGTGCGAGTATGATTATGAATATTTTAGCAGCACATTTAACACGGTGAAGCCACAAGGACCCGGAGAGGGATTTGAGCCCACTCATCAGCTAATGACCCTGGGTGCTTCCAGCAAACCTCTTCATATTTTAAAGAAAATCGATAACACAAGCAGCACAGTCAGCAGCATTAAGATTCATACAGACGCCACGGGACCCGAAAAAATTAATAACACGCGTGCCTAACAATCCATCCTGTGATTTAGAGGAGCGGCGAACCGCTCTAGATGCAAAGTGGTAATGAATCCACAACCGAGATGAGTTCAGAACATGGCCGCTTTCATCTGTGCACCTTCACATGTGGACAAAAACAAACTATGAAGCATGAGTTTGATTTAATCTGACTGATTGATTTTTCTTTTGTTTTTATAACGAGTCTGTTGAGCTGAAGAGTCTGTTCAATGTTTTGTGGTGTCAATCTTTGCTTTATTCACAGCATCATACAGGACACTTTAAGCCATAGAATGAAAACCTCCCAAAAATGTGGTTTTACTACAACCCCCCCAAAAAACAGGGTACCCACATTTTTAACCATGGTTTTGCTACAGCAACCACATTATAACTATTGTATATTATTACAACCCCATCTACGGTCAGGGTACAACACAAAAAATAAAGAAATAAACTATAGTAAAAACTATAGTTGATTTTCATAAGGGAAGAGCTAGAAAAAATGAATACTTAAAAAGCATGATGTCTGATGGCCAATGTAATGCAAATATTCATAATAATATTAATTATTATATTAATATAAATACAATAATTTAATAACAGGAATTGACTTAAAATTGTTAAAAACGAATAAATCATCAGGCTGTCCATCTGTAACACTATTCTATATATTCTGCAACAATTGTTTTTTTAATACAAAACTGATCTCATTTATGTCACGTATACCCTTTTGTACTATCTGTCATCCTGACAGTCACCAATGTGCAAGAAATCTATACTTCTTCACTTCTATCTTATCTGCTATTTAAAGTTTGGCCTTCGCCACACGCAGTCACAGCATTTTCCCCACAGCCGAGCCGAGCCGTTCTCCCAGAGAGGCTAGACAACATATGGTGTCGTCTCTCAGCACAGAGCTGTGTGACAGTCTCACACAAAGACACAAACACCCGGCTGTGAGGGGTGAAGGAAGAGGAAATAAGAACCTGCTCCTCTGTGATTTTTTCATTCAGCTCGTGGCCATATCCCAGAACTCCACTACATCCTAATAGGAGTTAATGCATCTTTAGCCTTGTGTGGCCAGACTTTTGGCTATTGGCATAAAGACTGATCCACCCCGGCCAAGAGCCGTCCATTTAGGCAGTGTGAGTGACATGTAAATTGGCCAATCGTTGGCAATAAATCTGAAATCGTACTGCGTATATATATTCACCTGTCACAAAGAGACCATTCCATATTACAATGAGAACATTTCTGATGGATGAAATAATTTTGTTGAATACACTTTTAAATTTTCAGGGTCACTTGGACTGAAATGTTTTTCATGATTTAAAATCATGAATCTAAAGGTATATAAAAATATAATTATGGCAAAATATCACAAAACAAAAAATATTTTTTAAAAAAGTTTTTGAAATAGATGACTACTGTTTTCCTCATAAGGACACTACTGTTCAAAAGTTTAGGGTCACTTGGACTTTAAGCTTGTTTTTCATAATAAAAATCTAATTATTAAAGTTAAGTAAAACAATTATGGCAAAACATAAGTTTCTCAAAAAATGTTTTCAAAAGGTTTTTTTTAATAGATGACTTGGAGTGAATACTAAAGAAAAAGCAGCCAATAAGAGTTCAGAATAAATGTGATCTCCTAAAATATAGTAACTTTGAAAAATAAAGGTGCTCTAATGATGCCATAGAAGATCCATTTTTGCCTGAATCGTTCCATAATAAACCTTCAACATCCATATCAAATATAACAAATATTTTTAAATATTTTAATTCATATGAATTTTTGATCATGACATAATTCCCAAAGTTACATTTATGTTACGCCATAGTTTTTATGAGTTTACTATTAGAGTCTAAAATGTGGAAAACATATCAATAAAGAATGAGTAAGTGACCTTAAACATTTAAACAGTATTATACATAAAAAACATGTTTCACTACATAAAATCAAATGGAATCAGCTTTTATGTGGTACAGATGCACGTCAAAAGAGACCGTGCTGCCTGGAAGTTAGTCCAGGAAAACCCTGATTGTCTCTCCTGTGCAGTCATTTCCGTTGCCTTGGAAGAAAGCAAAGAGAAAACAAGAGCGATCAATAACTCATTAGAAAGAGAACATCAGTAAAGTCAGTGTGCTGTGAGGATGATAATGACCAGCAGAAACTGACTGAGAAATACTACTGCACAGACTCTTTAAAGCATCAGATCTCAGTAAAACAGATTGTGTGATGAATATGTGATGATCAGGTAAAAGTGAGAAGTGTATCTCATTTGGACTATGTGTTAAAGAATTTGGGAAAGCCCAAGCATGAGCACCAGCATCAGGCACCATATGTGCCGTTCACACTCTGATCCCAGTGGGCACAAGCCCTGGGCACTGATACTGTCCACACATCTGCTTACAAGCCAATAGAGCCAACTTTCACTGACCTGATTATGGGACAAACCCAGATCCTGAAACAGACATCATCCCAGAGATCTACTGAAGGTGCGTCATGATGCCATAGAAGAAGCATTTTTGGATAAATAGTTTCATAAATAACCTTCAACATCCACAGAACCTCTCTGTTTCTTTGTAGATGAAAAAAGCTTCTTTAGACTTTAATTTAAAGTAAGAAGCACACGGTTCTTTTAAGAAACTTTCAGTAAAGGCACTTGTTTACCAGTACAAATATCTAAAAATACTTAAGTCAAGAAATACTTTCCTGATAAGCAAAATGCAAAACTCTTGTTCTTTAAAAAAAAAATCAAATTTAAATTTAGACTTAGGTTTGAGATTTACGTTTAAAATAAATAAAGCAAAATTATGTGCCAGTGGGGTATGAAAAATAAGCTTGAATTAAGTACTTAATAAAGAAGTAAAACTTTTTTAGGTAAAAATGTATTTTTCTTACCTCCTTGGCAGATATTTTTTGCTTCTTGTAAGCATAAACTCAGCTAAATGTAATCTTTTTTTCATACAACAACATCTCATATATTTTTGCTTATTAAGTCAATTTACCCTGGTTTAAGAATATTAAGATATTTGTACTGCAAAACAAGACAAAACTACTTCTTCCAAGAAAGTCATTTTTGTAGTGTGGTTCTCTTTAGGGAACCTAAAATGGTTCCTCTATGGCATTGCTGTGAAAAACCTTTTGTAGCTTTTTATTTTTTAGAAAGTAAACCATCCTAGAGATCTCCTACAAATCTACTTTTCTTAGATAATTCTTAAAACAGATTTATAGATTAATAGATTTTTTAATCATGTTTTATAATTTACCGCTTAACTCTGCATCGTTTAACGAAATAATTCTCAGAGCCTGTGACAGTACAGGCGTATGGGTCCACTAACCTGAAGTTGAAATAAAAAGTTTAAAATTAGGTCTGATCAGTCTCATTTACATTCTAAAAATGTACTAACATCAACACATAAAAACCCAAACACAATTATTATTCAAGCTTACACACCCCAAACACCAGCTTTATCATCACCCCCCCCCTGTGATAACACAGATGAACAGTTTTCAGATCAGCTCCAGTGTGGAGTGGCTCCTGAAGGCCAGTCCTGCTCCTGACATATGCTGTGGGAAGAGGGCAGACAGCAGCGGGGTCCAGTGTCATGTCTGCGTGTGGCGAGGATCGCTTATCCCCCGCAACAGCACATATGCTTGGGACACGGAACAGTTGGATGTGGCCGTGGGCTAAACTGGGTCAGGCCAGCACAGATGGAGCCAAACTCCCTGTGGGTCACAGAAGCTGAACAAAAAAGAAAACTGCTGCTGTTAAGACATAAAAACACAATCTGCAAAGAAAATACAATCCAATCTGGGTTGCACAGGAACATAACGGATGCTTGGATCACATAAATAACAAAGCCTGGCGTGTTTATGTCAAACATGTTTTTGTCTGCTCTCATGTAAGGACACCCTCCCCATCCCTCTCCATGAATAAAACGAGAAGATGTCTGAGAACCTCTGGAGGTTTCACAACTTTTGCAAAACTTAAAGAACATGATGGTTACCCTTGGAGAGAGCAAATGATGCTTTCCAAATGAGAACTTCTCTCATTGCTGTTTCAGACTGCTGATATGTGCAGAACAGCAGGCTTGAGAAAGATCCCTGCCAATCAGACACGAGCAGACCTTATGTTAGCTCCTCAAGGGTGTTTCTCCATATGTGTTGTAGTCAACAACTTCCTTTTTAAATCATGAAAGAAAAAGGATTCCCCTCGCTCTACTGTGGTGTGTTAAAAACATGGGCAAAAAACAAACTGTCGAATACTGAGAGCTCCTGCTTGATCCTTATGTAGGAGAGCATAAAGGTTTCCAGCTGATAATGATGGTGAACTTCATCCTGCAGACCAGAATGCCGGTGTTGAATAAGCTAAACCCAGATGAGCATCATCCTCCAGAACGAGTAAAACAATGCAACGTGAGTGTTTGCGTGTGGCATGAGTCTAGCATGTGTTTACACTGCTGTGTCTCCTGGAAAGAAGTCAAGTTTGCAGCTGCAGCACCAAATAATTCATCGCCCGTTACCGCCCGGGAGAAGCCACAGGTAGTTGATGAAGTGGCAGTGCCAAGCATGCCAACTGGCGAAGACAAAGCGCAGCTGCTGAGAGTCAACGCAGCCAGATGCCGCCGTCGACGTGCCATGTGTTCCGAGAGGGGCAAGAGGGGGAGATTGAGGGGCTTGCCAAGATATTCTCATCTGGTGCCAACCTGACACATGTTTTTGGAACACCCCTTGATTTCCGTTCCCTGCTCACTCTCTGAATATTTCGGGAAAGAGGGGGTTTGTCTTTTCAGCGAATCCACCGACAACCGAACGGTGAGCTGGCGCCCGCTGCCGGACACGTTACCTGCCAACGGCGTGATTTCGAAGACTTGGGCTTGGCGGATAGCCATCGTAGCTGAGCGTCAAATGCGAGCGCACCAGGTTGTCGTCTGCTCTTCGTCCACCATCCGATCTTCGTTCTGATCTAGTCAGAGAATCTTGGAAGAGCAGCTGGAACGTCAAGATTTGTGCCAATGCTCCGATCCGAGCTTGATGCCGTCGAAAGGGGAATTATGCTCAGTCGCCCATGTTCCTCACGAATCGAGAAGGATGTTCGAGTGGACTTCCAGCAAAATATCTGCAAAAACATGTCAGAGAAAGCATTAAGGATCAATGATACATTGAGCTTAGAAAGCCTTCAGTAGGGTATCTTCGCTTCGAGCTCTTGCTTTGGGTGTGAATAGATTGTTCGCTGACGATACTACTTCTCAAACTGGAGGGGAGATTCTCAGACAAAGCTTCCAGTTTGCAGGAACATGCCATCCGTATTTGCCACGGAGGGGTTTAGGGAAGTGAGAACTTTTTGAATGAGTGCCATGTCTGTACCATTCTTATTTGAGGCCCGCGACTGCCAGCTGGTGGCTAAGTGCGCCCGTGCTGCGAGCTGATGCCAAAACCAGTTGGCACGATGAAGCTTGGGTGAGAACAGTGTGATGGCAAAATACACGCCAAGATGCCAGTCTCCACCACCTTAAATACATCTGTATGTATGCTTTGCTTCATTTTCATCTACAATACCAGTAACATTGTATATGGACTCTATTTTCCACATTAGTCATAAAATATGAAATAGTCAAATAATAGCATGAAAATTATGTAAAACAAAAAATAATCAAAACTTAGCTTATTTCATTCTCCATTCTCTGTGGGATGTTTTTAGAGTAAGGAATAAGGTATGGGAGGCTGTGCTTTATCGTGAGTCATGGCTGAAGGGCATTGTTAGGCACAACATGGATATACAATATACAAACATTAAAGCCTAAAAATATGTATCGGTGCAACATTCATGAAGTAAAACCACTAAAAGTCTTCCTTCTGCTGGAAAAAATGGTCTTCGAGAGACTGTGATATATGTTTATGTTCCTAAAGGTGGTTGTTAAGGGTTCTGCAGTGATGCACAGAATCGTTGGGTGAAGCATTTATAGCTGTGATTTATCATGAATAAAACACTACTATTGACCAATCAGAATCAAGCACTGAGACTAACCATATTATAAACCGTACTAAAGGCCGCCATGTTTGTTGTGACCCATTATCCATAAAAATAAATACATAAAACAATAAGTTAAAACATACATTTTCACATTTTGTAAAGAAATTAATATTTAGACCAAAAGTTATTTCTCTATAAAACAAATTTCAAGCTTTTAACTTATTAACTGTCACTGTTCCTCAGGAGGAACCCCTATGCTATTGCCCTATTTACTTTTATATTTATAAACGATAGACATGAATAAAAATAATAAAACATTTAATGCCAATGATATTTTTAAAAGTATCTAAAATATAAAAAGAAATAATATAAAAATGTAAATATCTAAAATTTAAAACCTGTAGTTTGGATAGTGATTTTTCATGTGTATGCTTTAAAGACTTTAAAGCAAAACTTTAAGATCACAAGAAACATCAATTCAGTGAAAAGTTTGACTAGTAATTCAAGTATTTATACTTCAGTAACATTTTAAAACAACATTTAATATAGATTGTTGTTACTTCATTGTAAATATTATTTGCATAACATAATAACTGGAAGCTAAAATGTTTCTGGCCTACATTTCTAGTTATCTCTATTAGTGTAATCTCTTGTCTAAGCAATGTTTATATTTTCTTAAAGATTTTACCTTCAAGAGAAAAGCTAAAGCACTAAATTCTGCAGATGAGCATAACAGTTTGATACACAATCCAAATCATTGTGATAACACTCAGCAAGGAGCAGGTTCCACGTGAAGAAGACAGTAAATCAAAGGTTCCGCTTCAGTTTGGTTTCCACACGGACTTTTGTACACAGCGCAAAGTGTCCGGAGTAATTGTAAGTAGGACGCGGTTCATTCTAGTATTATACTTGTTTAAATGTGTATATTTGATTGACAGCGGTAGAAAATATTTTAAAATACTTGCCTTCGTATTTCTACAAAAAAACGAGTGTTTTAAAAGCACGAGACTGTGTTTTATTGACCCTCGCGTCCTGTTCACATTGACTCACGTAGTGACCCAATGTGTCAAATACTTCAGGTGTTCTCTTTTGATTCTCCGTGTTGTCAGTCACAGCAATTTTGGTGCAAAATAGGTTTTATCCAGGTCATTTTATTAAATGAATGAATAAATGTATGAATGAAATCGGTACATCACTGGAATGTCAATTTGAGATGTAGTTTATTACATTCATGTTTCACCGTTTGACAACCACTGTGTTTGTGTTTAATTATGTCTACTTTTCTTTTAAAATGTTTAGTTAACAATTTACAGAGGGGTTTAATTAACTAACAAGATAATTCAATAAGATGAACGTGAATTATCAATAAAATATTGTATTTAAAAGGTTTTATTACCCTAGATTAATGATTGAAATGACTAACAAATCAAAACTTACTGTAACCATTAAATCTCGATATTACCATGTTTTGTTTTTAAATTATATGGCAATGGTAAAATTGTATGGCAAGTCAACTTGACAAGTTAAAATTGTATTATTACTTAAGCGTCAAAACATTACTATATGTCTTAATGTAATTATTAAGCCAAATATTTTAAAATCTTTGTATTTTATTGACTGTTCTAAGAACCTTTGGCCTACTAGGAGACATATAGATTCTGTGTGTACTGCCTCTGAATTAGTTTAATAAAGAACTGTATGTTTAAAATCTGTATATTTATGTTTTCTTTTATTTTTTTCTGTGTTTCCAAGTTTAGATTTTAATGTCAGATGATACAGTGTACAGACGACTTCTGTGCAGTGGCATATCATGCTGTCCGTACGCACAGTGTCAGTCTGGAGCCGGTCTTCAGAGTGGTCTTGTTGTGGGTCCGGCCTGAAGTGGATCTTAGGAAATGTAGAACGGAGAGCGTTTGCATCATCCAGCCTCAAAAACTCTCCATCCAGAAGAAATGTTGCTCCTGTCTTCTCCAGAGCTCCTGCATATGAAAACAATGTGGCCATTATGGATCACAGCGGGAGCCACACCTACCTCTCCCTCTACAAAAATGGCAAAGGCCTGGCGGGACGTATTACTAAAGCACTCGCCTGTCAAGCAGGAGACCTGCAGGGTAAGCGTATCGCATTCTTGTGTGGCAATGATGCATCTTACACGGTGGCGCAGTGGGCGTCCTGGATGTGCGGCGGCATCGCTGTGCCACTGTACCGGAAGCATCCTTCAGCCGAGCTGGAATATGTCATCACGGACTCCCAGAGCTCACTGCTGGTAGCCGGACAACCTTTTACTGGCTCCCTGCAGCCCTTGGCTCAGAAACTGGGTTTGCCCTGTCTGGAGCTTCCCGCTACGTCCAACCTAGATTCTCTGCAGTCTGAGGACTCGTCCACAGTGCCAGAGGAGAACATCTCAGACTGGGCAGAGAGGCCGGCCATGCTGATCTACACCAGCGGCACCACGGGCAGACCGAAGGGCGTGCTTCACACCCACAGCAGCCTGCAGGCCATGGTAATGAGTCACTATGATTTGTGCAAGTTCATGACTGTGATTAGCTGAAGCCTTTCATTGTTAACCCGCCTCTGAAAATTTTATGACAAAGCACCTTTTCCTTAAAACAAAAAAAACCCTTTTTGGCCAATAGAATCTTAAAAAGTGATTCCTTTCAATGAGATTATTTTTCTTACTCCACTATTTTTTTTCTTGTTTAAGCAAAATTATCACAACATTTTGTTAAAGTTTTATGCCTGAACTCTCATTTTGCTTCATAAGTAATTATTTTAAGTGTTTACTGGATCTAAGGATGTGTAGATATTATTGTGGAAAACGAGACATCAAACAGAGTAAGAAAAAGTGTTTTTGCCGTCTTTGATTGTGTGCATATATATGAAGGTTGTCTGGAAGTTACTGCTGTTTAAAAAACTTTTGTTGTGCTTTCCTGGCAAAACTTGCCAGAACAATTTCAATAAGAATATTTAAGTATATATAATGTATTCACAACAGCATTATTAAGTAATGGTAAGTGTGTTACATCAATCATGTGACATGAAGAGATTATGTTTAATACTATAAGGAAATTGAAGATGCACTTGAATCAGGGCTTGATTGTTACTGACACAAAAGCATGAGTGTTTTAGAACGGTCATGTCGACCTGATTCAGGACTGTATGATTGCGGTTGCATGCATCAGCCCTGCCGCACATGATTAATAATGATGTTCATGTCAGAGCTCTGCATGTGTAGATCATTCAGCACACTTCATATTCATGCACAAAGCTGATTTAAAGGTGTTGAGCACAAAAGCTTTGCTCTGCTTTTCTTATGTTCCTCTCATGCTTTAAATGTTTGGACCTCAGTAATCATGAAAGCACTGAATATGGCACAGAGTCAGAAATTAAGCAGGAAGGGGCGAAATGTGAATTATGTTGTTTTTTATGTTAACTGCTGGTGTAGAGCAGGATGCTATGAATGTACAGTATATGAGTAATTGACAAATATATCGTAAATGAGTCCTAAGGTGTGACATAGCAAAAATGTAGAATTTTTAATTTTTGTTAATTTTTGCTGTCACACCAAAGGACACATTTACCGATTTCTTGTCATCATGATCAGCCAATACCGATACTTATCCCGATTTTTCAAGGTTTATATTACTGACATGTAAGCTGTCTGATGTCTGTCACTGCTAATCTTTATTCAAACTTATCCGGATGTTGACTTGGTTATATTATTTTCGTGTCTGTATTACTGTGGCACTAAAGCTTGGTGTCATCATGTACATCTTCACTTGTTTTACATTATCAAATTGTGATTGGTTCATGAAAACAGCCAAATTTGACAAGTACTCATCGAGTCAAAGAATGTGATTGTCAGCCGATACCAATCTATTGAGCATCACTTCTTTAGGTTTATTCCTTGGATTTAACCCATGACCTTTGAATTGATTACTTGATGCTCTAGTTAACTTACAGGAATTGTTTAGACTGGTGATACTGGATTAAACCCAGTTCAGGTCCTGTAGTTTCTACTAATGCACTAATGAGTTTAATTGGGTGTGTTAGATGGAGCATGGTGATTAGGAGCTTCAGAACAGGGTTGAGAAGCATTAGTTTAGAGTGTTGAAAGAATTAAATGAACTATAATTAAATGAATCTAAACCTGCAAATGATTCCAAAAATTCTGCATTAAGTTTAAACCTTAGATTTGGCTTAAACACAGGTACCCATAAGCCAACAGCTCTTGTATTTCACTGCCCTAATGTACACAACACAACTAATGGGAGTAATTTTGTTCAGACCTTATGCAAAATCATGTTCATACTACATTTAGTCATACTAGTTACTCCGCTGTTGCATTTTAGTTAAGTCCTGTTATTGTTTTATCATGACAGTCTTTGTGTTTGCTCAAGTTCTGTATTTTCTCGTCTTGTAGGTTCAAGGTTTGGTCTCAGAGTGGGCATGGAGTCGAGATGATGTCATCCTGCACACGCTTCCTCTCCATCATGTGCACGGCATCGTAAACAAGCTGATGTGTCCACTGTGGGCCGGTGCCACCTGCATCATGCTGCCGGAGTTTCAGCCTCAGAAAGTGAGTAAAACCACCCAACCATTAAGTTATACATGTCTGACCTTTATACAATTCATAATAATATCTAAAAAATTACAGTAGATTAGATTATTATTTTTACATTTCTTTTTAATATTCTGCATTTCTTTCAATTAAATACAAAACTATATTCAATATTCAATAAAAAAAATCGGTATGTTTGTTGTTGGTGCTACAAAATAGCTTAAATAGTCTGTTTATTTTTTCTAATGTTTTGTGTCTTTCTCTCACATCACATTTAATTCAGACTGTTATCTCACATTTCCATGAAATGTGATTTGTTTTGTCATGGTGCTGCTAAATGCTGGTGCATTTAATTCTTCTGTAAAACCGATTGTCTTGTGAGCTGTGAGTTTGTCTGAATCAATCTTTTAAGAGGTGTAACTACATTTTAAAGTGGATGAACTGATGTAATTCCTCTGGGTGGAGTAAATAATATAATAAGAGCTTTACGGGTAATCACATCACATGCCTTCCTGGTATCGCTGTGTGTGAGATTGATGAGATTATATGGTCAGTTTTTGAGTTCAGAGATAATACACATGTTAGTAATCTTGACGTGTAATGCTTATTCTTTTGAATATGTTAATATTCATTATTATACATTATATATTTAACATTGCTGCTTGGATATGTAATCTGTATGTGTTAGTAATGTTATAGGTTTGTAGTTAGATTGTTGATAAATAATTTCCACTGGAATAAAAACAGACTTAATTTAAGATGTATGTAAGTGTGATTAGGAAAAGGAGTTTTGCAGCATAGGAGGGGTGGACCCATTACAGTAAATGTGTTTTTCATTTTAATTTATTGTCTGTGGTAATCAACCGTGTGCCACACATGCAGTACTTAGACCTTGAGTTGTAAATAATGTCTGTTGCCTTGTGCGATGTGTGAAACTTTCTTACAGCGGGTTTGCTGGAGTCGAGCATCAGTGAGCCGCGTGTCTGTTTGACTCCCATGAGAAAGAGCCTCCCAATAAAGTCGTGGAGGAGAGCGCCGATCGCCCTTATCGGTTATTTGTCAGACGGACGCGCTAATTGTAGCCGTGTTGCTGCGTGCCAGGACTGCAGCCGTCAATAGCAGGACGCAGAAGCTGTCAGATACCGGCTCGATCCGCTCCGTGTGTGTGTGTAGTAGAGAGCAGGGACTGTCACAAGCGTGACGTTTACGTGATGGATTGCCCAGTGTAGCTTTGTATCTGGCCACGCCAACTCTCGGTATGGGCTTTAGAAGCAGATCAATGGATGCCGTGACGTTGAGGAATGATACCGTGCTTTGTAAAGGGAGGGGGCGAGCTTGCAGCGGGCGAGCGTGAGGAAGGGCTTTAAGGTTCAGGAGAATTTAATGGGAGTCAAAGATCTGATTGACAAGAAAGGTCCAGAGAGGACGATGTATAAAAAAGACATTGGAGACAAGTGGAAAGTTATCTTTGTTTTTTGCAGATATGACCTTGAACATCCATGTTAAAAAACAAACATCTTCTTGAGGGATCAAACACTTTCTTCACCGCAAGGGTTTTATTATTTACAACATGCGGTTCAGTCATTTTTAATGAAGCAGAAAAATCGATATTTGAACCGCCATTACTTTGGCTTTGAGTTGTTTGAGCGATGAGCGCTCGGCTCGGTTCTGGTGGGAGTATAGATGAATTTATTGTGGTATGAATACATTAGACAGCCTGCAGTCAGAGCCTGTAACGTTATTAATGACTTCATGTAAACGCCATCCATCATGGGATGAGGCAGGCCGGCTGTCTTACACATGTATGGTGCGTCTTATTGGACAACGGGGGAAGAACTTTGGATTTTGTGTGTATAAAATATAAAAAAAAGATAAAGTGTGACCTCATGAATGAAAAATAGTTTCTTATTTAGTCTGTTAGCTTTGAGGTCATTGACAGTATATACTTATGATCTTCTTAAAGTCGACTAAACAGACTTCATGCATTTAAAACACACAGACTTTCTCTTCAGGCAAAATTGAACGAAATACTGTTTGCTAAAAAAAATGCTTTAGAAAGAATGAGCAAAAAGTCATGGTTTTGATTTATTTTGTAGATGCTTTTATCCAAAGCGATTTACAAATAAGAAAGCATTTAAAATTTGGTCAGAGAGTAGTCTTTTTTTTTGCATTTTTTTGTAAAGAATAATCCAAATCTTATTTGCCTTTTATGTACGGTAATATTTGGCAAATCACAGTTCTTTACATTTTTCCTTCACATTTATATATTTGGCAGTTTATGGTTTTATTAAAAGTGACATGCATTCTTCTGTACATTGTTTCCTGGAAAGTAAAGCCTTTGCACTTTAGAGACTCCTTACAAAAAGTGTTCAAAACACACACAAAATTTTGTGTAAATTGGATAAATGAGAGGCTTCGCTCACAAATGCATAGTGCACACTAAAACCAAGCAGAAGTTAAAACAAGGCCGATGACTAATGAAACGAAAAAGAGAAACCAGAGCAACTTGGGTACCAAAGTGAGGAGGAGGTGTTGGAATGAGAGATGGGTTTTTGATGATAAAGGAAGTGTGTGTGTGTGTGTGTGTGTGTGTGTTTGGGTGGGTGGGGGTTTGATGGAGAGAGAGAGAGAGTGTGAGACACGAGGAATGATAAGAGAGTGGAGGTAGTGAAGCAGGAAATAATGAAATGGAGAGAGAGAGAGGGCGGGTGGGCGAGCGAGCGGGGGGATATGTGCCTCCCTGGAGGGACCGAAGCAAGGAGAATCTGTCGTTCACCTTCAATTAATTCACACGTTTCCCCACTGTGTTCTGAAGGTGCAGCCAGGCGTGTCACCCAACTGTGTGTGTGTGTGTGACAAAAAGAAAGAACTGTTATATTGTAACTTTAATGCATTTGTGTTCGATCATTCAGTGCACCTCCTTTAGTTTTCATGTGCCTGAAGGAAGAGTTAGTGTGTAGTTTCTACTGTTATTGATTTGTGTGTCTGCATTGAAGCGGTGTTTATATCGGCTGTTATGCTGCTTCTCTACATGCATTTGTTTCTGTGTGATAGACGCGTGCGCATGTGTGACCAAATGTCCCCAATTTGTAATTTGTAACCTTGTGCAGAAATGCTTTGGTCCCCATGAGGAAAAAATAATGTTTATTTGAAAATATACATTTACAAATGCAGAAAGGTTTGTGTGAGGGTTAGGGTAAGGCTTACACTATAAAATACACCGTTTGTACAGTATAAAATGCATCATGTCTATGGAAAGACATGGAAACCCAACATTTGTTCTGCATTGCATGATAGGGTACCTCATGAAAATTAACCATAGTTTTATTAGGGGTGGGAATCTTTAGGTACTTCGCGATCCGATTCCGATTCTGGGACTCACGATCCGATTCCAAAACGATTCTTCATATAATTTTTGCAAATATGATAAATTTGCATTTTAAATAAATAAAGAGTTTTTATGCTTTTTGTTTATAGTTAGAATCTCTTTGAAAGTATTCCCATCTTGAAGTTTAATTTTATTGCTTTTATTTTAACAAAGTTATATTCAGGATGAACAAGTTCTGACATAGAATCGATTCTGAATCTTTGAGAATCGATTCAGAATCGTTAGAGAAAGAATCCCCATGCATCGATTTTTTTTCTCCCACCCCTAAGTTTTATTATAGTAAAAGTTGTGTGACCACAGCTTTACTAATATTTACAATTATTGTTGCTATAGTAAAACCATGTTACTATGGTTTACAAAAAAAACCTATTGTTTGTATAGTAAAACCGTGGTTGATTTTGAAAATATTGTCTGTACAGTATGTTGATGAAAAGAGTGCATTTAAAAGAGATGCTTGTTAAAATCTAGTCAACGTCACACGAGAAACACATTTTGTACGTGAACCCTGTTCCAAAGGTATCCAGTTTAATCCTGAGAAGCTTTTATTTCAGTCCATCCCATAATGCACTGTGAAAAGCTGAGTAAAAAAAACATGCAAAATGCAAAAACTGACTCAACACATTTATCAAAGCAAAGAAACATCGTAAAGGCTCGGGGTGTCTTCATCCTGACCTCAATCGCCTCTCTACAGGGATTGTGTTTCTCTTCTGCGCTGCATCACACTGACCTTTACAAATCTACACTGCCTTTCTCTTTTTTAACAGCATTCCTCCGGTCGACAACCTTTCCCCTCGAAAACCCATAGAGTCACTCAGACAGAAAGTGTTGTGATGTATGATATATATCTGTGATCGTAGCATTATTAAATAACAGTAGTGTGTATTACTGTATTTGTTATGATAACTTTGGTAAATATATGAAGCAGTTATGCATCTTTTCATGTGTGCAAAACTTGATGGCGTTTTCCTTTTAAGAATGTAGTCTAGAATAGTAAATGTTGTTAGAAAGGTTGTTGAAAGTTTACTATTTTATAGTATAAGCTAATATGGTAGGATTTTATATAAAGTGATGTATTTATTTGTTAAAATGAAATATAGAGCTAAATAAACTCTTTTTCCAGAGTTTTCTAAAAAGAGTTTCTAACCCACCAGTGCAAGAATTTCTCATTAAATTTACAAAACTTTCATGGCCCCATAGGTATTTTGTTGTATATGGATACAGTACATTCAATATATCTAGAGAAAGTAAATGTGGAAACAAAATACATTAAACAAAAAAAACAGTAAATGAATGAGTAGAAAAAGTCTATCAACATCCCAGCACATGCACAGTCATATAGATCTTCATGGGTTGTATTTCTTGTCACATTTAAAGGATTTACCTTATAATGCGTTATTGTTTATTGTTCCAGGTTTGGGAGCATCTCATTGGTTCAAAGTCTTCACCAGTGAATGTGTTTATGGCAGTTCCCACTATTTATTCCAAACTTATTGAATACTATGACCAACATTTTACTCAACCCCGTGTCCAGGACTTCATCAGGGCTGTGTGCAAAGAGAGAATACGGTACCACTCTCTCTCTCTCTCTCTCTCTCTCTCTCTCTCTCTCTCTCTCTCTCTCTCTCTCTCTCTCTCTCTCTCTCTCTCTCTCTCTCTCTCTCTCTCTCTCTCTCTCTCTCTCTCTCTCTCTCTCTCTCTCTCTCTCTCTCTCTCTCTCTCTCTCTCTCTCTCTCTCTCTCTCTCTCTCTCGATCTCTCTCTCTCTCTCTCTCTCTCTCTCTCTCTCTCTCTCTCTCTCTCTCTCTCTCTCTCTCTCTCTCACTCACTCACTCACTCCTCACTCACTCACTCAGTAATGTGTCCAGAATCCTAACTAAAGACTTCTGACTTTACGATAGATCCAGTAAAACTTTTTTTTATCTGTCAGTACAGTCGCATCAAAGACGAGCCTGACGATGTAGAAAAACACTTTGTGTTTCAGTAAAAGTGAAGTTAAAGATGAAATGATGAATGAAGTTTCTCTCTGACAGACTGATGGTGTCCGGTTCTGCTGCTCTTCCTCAGCCGGTTCTGGAGCGATGGGCGGACATCACGGGTCATGTACTGCTGGAGCGTTATGGCATGACTGAGATCGGCATGGCTCTGTCAAATTCTTATAAAGGCCCACGGATACCTGGTACTGCTTAAATTATAATAACAATTGACACAGATGTGTGTAGTTGAAATATCGCTCAGTTAGTAGAAATTGTGTTTGGAACATGACGTCTTGATTTTAATTGAATAGTGAACACGTATACTGATAAAATGTGTAGCTTGAATGCGCTGAGATAAAAGTAATACAGAAATCTTATGCAATGTGAAATTATTTTAAAGCAGAATAGTGTCTGATACTTATAATTGTTTTTTGTACATTTCAGTAACATTTAATTTCTTGTTGTAATGTGTTCCTGACCTAATTGATAAGATAAATTAGGTTAACCAGCTTGTAAAATAATTAAAGTCCCATTTTGAATATCAGAACTTAACAAAACAAAGCGAGCGATCTGTCTGAACGTGCAGTGGTAAGACAAAGCGTTGTTCTGTCTTTGGGTCTGTTCTTTTCGTCTCGTCTTTGTTACCGTTTCTCATGCTTTGATGTTTCAGCACATGATCTAGTTTTATTTCTCAGATGTGTCGAGATGGCGAGTTGTCACAGATCAAACTCTCGTTCTGAGAGTAGTTCCTTTGTCTTTGTTTTGTCAGTTGTTTTGTTTACACAAGATTATCTTCAGACAAACTCTCCGTAGGTCTTCCTTAGAGATCAAACTTCTCATGTCAAACTTCACGTCTTTCGTGAATGTCAGTATCAAAGCACAGTTAGCGTTCTTCTTGTGAGCGTTTGAGGATTGTTTTGCTATAGCACCGGGTGGTTTTATTAGTCCAGGATTTGAAAGTTAAAGCGTAGAGGTAATTATTTGAGCTCAACGTTTCCTGCTCGGCCCCGTGAGACGTCAGCGTGAGGCTGTCTGATTCAGAAGAAGGTTCGGGTCGATCAATAACAGTCACAGAGTTGACTGTGATCATACTAACACCCCCTCATGAGGAAACACCCATGAATTATGATGCGTGTCACAGTCAGCGTGTGGCATGAACTAAATCCTTCTTGTGTCTTTGTTAGCGGTGTGATGGAAGACTTTAAACAAAGACAAAAAATGAAACGAGGTTGATTTTCTGAGGTATTTTACATTGAGTCATAGGTCTGTAATTCGTCTCTCAGGTTTTTATTTTAAGACCTCTTTGTGAAGTTAATAATAAAATGGATATCACTCCAGCTGTGCCTAAATACAAACTGTAGTAAGTTATATTATATATTATATGGATATATACTACATGTACAGTTTGGGTTATAAGTTTATGTAAACAATAAAGATGCAATGAAAACTGTGCAGAATAAGTCCAAATGAAATAAAATGTACTGTATTAATTGATAAAAGTATTTTGCTTGCATGCTGACATTAACATTTTTACAGCACATATCATGATAACTAATGACAACAAAATAATAATAAAATCTTACCGAACAAGCTTTCTAGTGTACAAGATCGGTCTGACAGGTTAAATTAATTTCAAAGTCGCGTATGGAGATCGCGTGTGTGCATTGACTTTTTTTATTTGCGTTTGGCATAAACAAAAGCTGCTTGTTTTCTTTAGAAAATCTAGTTAAACACGTGATAATCATAATAACAACATAACTTCTTTCATTTTTGTTATTTTCAGTAGGAGCTCGTGCCCCACCGTGTGATGGTACAATATGAATCGCTGCGAGAGGTTTTGAATAAAACATGAATGTGTGTGTGTGTGTTTTAATGAGGGTTTGTGATGGACAGAGTCATTGGAGGCGTGTTAATGGTTTCTCTGTGCAGACTGGGAGCTATTGTGTCCCATTCTCATTTTGTGACAGGAATCCTGCTATATTGACATTCACATTCCAGTATATACTCACATATTGTCATATAGACAAACGTGCAGTTTAATAATTTCCTATATAATCTCACATACATTATATTATTAATAGACATATTTGAGTCTAATATATTTGTAAGTAAATCACTTTTAAAAGTTATGATGACTTGCAGTAACCGGATGACCCTGTAGTTTTGAGTTAAAGCCAATCAGAATCAAGTATTTTAGTGCACCGTGTGCATATATGCAATAATTTTTTAATGTCTTTGTGTTTATTCCAGGTTCTGTTGGAGTGCCGCTCCCAGGTGTGGAAGTCCGGATCATGATGACAAACGGCATCAACGCCGTCATCGCAGAGGGCAACAGCAAGGGAACTCAGGTACTTTATAAACTCTCTATTTTCTCTACAAAACATGGACTGAACACCTATGTGTATCTGTCAGGTAAAGGCCGGTTTGGAAGGGAAGGAGGGCGAGCTGATGGTTCGAGGTTCTTCAGTCTTTCAGAAGTATTGGAATAAACCTCAGGAGACTTCAGACGCCTTCACTGCCGACGGCTGGTTTAAAACTGGTACTGATATAACACTCATACAGAATTACACGCTACACGTGTGTGTTGTGAGCTTGAATGAATAGTTCACCCGAAAAACAAATCTGTCATCATTTATTCATCCTCATGTCGTTCCAGTGCTGTATGACACTTTCTTCTATGCAAAACAAAAGAAGAAGGTTCGACATGACATGAGGGTGAATAAATGATGAAAATGTTTTCATTTTTGAGTGAACTATCCCTTCACATGTTTCAGCATGTTGCTTTGTGATGGCTAAGGTAGTATGAATGGTTGTTAGTGTGTTGCTATGCATTATAAAGAAGTGTCTATATTTTTAAAAATCTGTTTTAAGAGCTGGTTCAGATCCTGAACTCTCCCAGCCGGTCTGTAGCCTGAGGCTGCATGTGAATTTTCTTCCTCTTGATCTCTCTTCACTATCATGTCCCTCTCTGCTCCTCCTGAATTTGCCGATCTGTGGCCCATCCATCACCTGCTCGCCCTCGCACCTTTCCTATTTCATCATCACACAGAGAGAGAGCAGATCAATGTGCTTGTGTCTGTCCAGCTGTGTCTCTAAAACTGTAAGTGTGGCCGTTGACTAAGACTGACACCTGTATAGCTCATCTGTCACCCGCTGTACAGCGCTCAACTTCAGCCAATCACAGAGCATTGATTTTCTCTCTCTCTCTCTCTCTCTCTCTCTCTCTCTCTCTCCCTCTCTCTCTCTCTCTCTCTCTCTCTCTCTCTCTCTCTCTCTCTCTCTCTCTCTCTCTCTCTCTCTCTCTCTCTCTCTCTCTCTCTCTCTCTCTCTCTCTCCTCCTCCTCCTCTCTCTCACTCTCTCTCACTCTCTCTCTCTCACTCCTCCTCTCTCTCTCTCTCTCTCTCACTCTCTCTCTCTCTCTCTCTCTCTCTCTCTCTCTCTCTCTCTCTCTCTCTCTCTCTCTCTCTCTCTCTCTCTCTCTCTCTCTCTCTCTCTCTCTGTCTCTCTCTCTCTCTCTCTCTCTCTCTCTCTCTCTCTCTCTCTCTCTCTCTCTCTCTCTCTCTCTCTCTCTCTCTCTCTCTCTCCTCTCTCTCTCTCTCTCTCTCTCTCTCTGTGTCTCTCTCTCTCTCTCTCTCTCTCTCTCTCTCTCTGTCTCTCTCACTCTCTCCCTCACTCTCTCCCTCACTCTCGCACTCTCTCTTTTGTTGTGAATCTCAGGCCGCTGTGTTCTCCATCAGTAATCCGCACACATACCCTCATTATCTCGGCTTGAAGGTCATTAGGGCTTCATTATGAATATCTGGATCATTATCTTCATCTGTATTGACTTCGGCTTTTGCTGTATTCTCTCTGTAAGTGAAATATTAACTCACTAGCTCATTATTAGATTTTGTCACCACTGGCGTACTATAGTCTCACATATTCTGACTTCAGAGAGAGAGAACGTGTGGGTATAAAATCAGCCAATCAGATTAAAGCTTGCTGTTGACTTATTTCCTTTTCCGTTGACTTTATATTTGCTTTTATTTACTGATATTAACCTTTGAAAACACTATCAAACTTTAAAGCAGTCAAATCAATTGCAGTAAATGGCCATCAACCATCTTGCTTTGGGCTGAATGCATCACATGTCACAGTGTCAAATGACTAAAACATTTTTCAGAATTTCTAAAAAACGTACACTCCACGCTATTTTTAAATTGATCCTTTTAGAGGCTTAAAATATTGTTTTAATAAAATAAAAATCAGTCTCAGTGTGGGCGATAAAGAGTCTCAAAACGGCGATAAAAAAGACAAAGTAGTTGTGTGTGTGTGTGTAAATACTACTTTTGTTTATTCTAGCAAACACATGTTTAGAAAATATACAAATGAATGAAAAGATAAATGAGGTGATCCCTTCATCATATGAGGACAGCTCACTCCCTTCCAGGAATGAATTACACTGGGGGAAACAATAAATAAAAATAAATAAATAAACATCGCGAGGCTGCACGCAGAGAAGCATTAGCAATTTTCCAAATGCTGCGCACACATAGTTATGAGTAATGGAGGCGTGCTAAAAGTCGGGCGCGCTCGGGTAAGCACTGGTTAGGGAATGCACATTAGACCAGCTGCTCGTAAATAACACCAGTGAGGTGGTAACGGGGTTGAATCCCGAGCACTGGAGCGCTGGGGGGAATGTTAACTAGCTGTTTCACTCTTTATCTTCACCAGCGCTGTTCTGAGATCAGTCTGTAGACTATTATTGATGATATATGGAGGAGTTTGTGTGGTTTATTTGCTTTGTTCAGTTCATCAGCGAAGTTTCAGTCTGTTGGGCGGCCAATTCATCACTCCCGGTCCTCTATTCTTCTCATCTTTTCTGTGACCTCCATCCTCAGGTCACGCTTCAGTTTCATCTCACAATCACTGATTTTTTAAAACACACACAGGTTTGTTTCACTATAGTATTTAAGACATCTTCAAAACGGCTGGTGTAATTTTAAGAACAAGGATGAGGTTAACTCTCTCTCGCTTTGTGCTGGACTGCTGTAGAATATCAGAAATTTTTTGTGTTTTTGAAAAAGGCTGATCTTGTTTTTCTTGACATTAAATGTCAGAAATCAAAGTCAGACGCCAGGAGACATCTAAAGACAATTCAGTAATTCTTCATGTTTTAGTTAATTGTGATCATATTGTTGAAGGGAATTCTTTTGGCCACAATAATCATGTAGTTAAAATCACTAATCACTATCAATAATAATCAGTATTGTTTATTTCTGTGTTTGGATTAAGATTCAGGTTTAAGAGTATATAAGAGAGACTTTACTTACGTTCATTAAACATCTGAGCCACATGTATGAATGTCATTGCATTAAATAAAAAAAAACATTATTAAAACTAATTTATTTTATATAAAGATATCACAAACTAATTTATCACATATAGAAATTTGCTTTGTTAATTATAAAACACTGTTTTAAATTGAAAATGAAAAGTATTTCTGGTTGTAGTGGAACATGTTCATGGTTAATGTGATAAACCTCAATGACGTTCACTTAACTATCCATTGTTTATTTGTGGCATGATACTTTACTCAGTGAGTTTCAAATCTAATTTTGTAACGACAATAATTACAGGTATAAAATGTTGATAAAAGTTATGCTGTTTTTGTCTGTAGGGTAACACAACTGTGTGCGTGTGTGTGTGTGTGTGTTCTGAGGCTCTTTAGTGTGAAATATTAACACTGGCATTGAACAGCTCTTAGGTTTTCTTGACCCGCACACCCACTGAGGGGCTGACTGTCCTCTCCAGCTGTTGACCTGCCCTACTTTTCCCGGCCTTCTCAACTCTTGAGGAAGTTGTCCCTCTGTTTCTATGAATATATTAATATTGTTCTGATGGCCGTAGATGTCTCCAGTAAATCTGTGGGGATTTACAGCATACAGACGCATCCAGTTATAAAAACACAATGGGGTTGAGAACCATCAGTAACAGATTTATTCTTGTAACGGCTCATTCACAACAATAACCATAAAGATATAACTATGATCATAATTATATTAGCATCCACACAACATGTTAGATAATGTTATGTTTATTTACAGCTTGTTTGCTGCAGTTTTACATTTTAAATAAAATTTAAAAGGATTTTTATTAGTTATTTCAAAGTTTTATCGTTTATCAGCAGGAAAAGTGATTCCAATGATATTGTTCTTCTATGATCTTTAAAACTTTATAGTCTTTGGTGTGAAAGCGTCTTAACTTGTTACATTACAGTTACGATTTAATACTAGAACCGAATATTTTTTTTAATGAATTGATCTGAATCTGTCAGATGAATCACTCACTGTCTGAGAGTTTTTATTACTGAAATGAAAAGAGAATTGGTACGGTGTTGTGTGTACTAACCCTAAGGATTGTGGCAAAACCACAATTCTTTTCTGTCGTATTGCTCGATGGGGGAACTCCTTTGATTGTGTAAATGATAGGGACAGATTGAACCCAGAGCTCTGCATATTTTCTTCAAGTGTGATATTCTTTAATATATTTTTAATTGTTAAAATAAATCCTTTTAAGGATATTTTTTGAGTCATCCTTCCTGAATAAACGAACACGCGGACTTGAAGGATTAAGTGCCAAGTCCAACAATTTACCACAAATAAACCACAAAAATTTTTGTTATTATTTTTAAGTATTTAGTTAGGACCAGTTTTTTATTAAATACTAAAGCGTAGTGAATGTAACCATTTACAAACCCAAATTACTACATGGAATTATATGTAATGATTTCTGTCTCTTTGATACATAAAGCTTTTGCAGTTGAACAATACAGATTATTGTAGTTATAGAAGAATATTATGATGGATTTCAGTTTTAAATTCCAGCTTTTATCAGACACAAGCTGAGCAATCAGAGACATAATAAAACAGTTCAGCCTCCTCTCGTTGCATCATATTAGATGAATTAAATCACCCGCTTAAGTGCAGAATACTCACTCAGGTATTCATTACCTAAATAAGACGTTGGTGACACTTACAATTGTAAACTATCTGAAGTATGTGCGATTAAAATGTTAAGTGCAACACTTTATTTTTAGTATGTTTATATTTATGCATTTGGCAGATGCTTTTATCCAAAGCGACTGCATTTGTGTCTTGCTTCGGAATCAAACCCATGACCTTTGCATTGTGAACCAATTATTAAAACTTTTCAGGTTAACATTTCTCACCTCTTGCGTAACAAAAGAAGTGTTTGTCATTTGTTCCCTTGACTGTTTAGTAATTAAAGATTCTTATTTTCCTATCACACAGGCTCATAAAGCCAGTCAACATTTGATTTTGTAAGGATGAATGCTCTTGAGTTTGTTTTCATGGCTGTCAGAGAATATAGAGTCATTCAGACACACACACACACACATGTTGAGGTGTGTTTGTGCACTGATGTGTAAGTGTGCTGGACGGGGAACATGCCCTTTCTACAGCTGTCAGCTTCCCTTCAGACTCTCATGCAGGCGTGTGTGTGTGTGTGTGTGTGTGTTTCATTTGTTTAAAGCCTGTTCATGTTTGTCTTAGCATGTGTCGGACGGCTTTAGGGGTGTGTTTGTTTGGGTGGGTCTTTTGTTGTATTAAAGATGTAAATGTTGGTCATCAAACATCAGATCAGGCTGTGTGATGTCATCATGGATGTGTTGTGACTTTGCTTTGAACGTGTTTCGTGTTGAATTTCTCTCTCTTGCATCATGTGTTGGTCCTTGTTTATCATGCAGCATGGCCGTTTCCCCTTAAATGTCTCACAATGACTGGATTAAAAAAAAACTTGTGCAATAAAGCTTCTTATCATTTTAATTAGGAAAGCCAGTAGGCCGTGACAGCAGTAGTCTGAGCTCTTTACTGACACTGAACACCAACTGCATCTCATTTTAGACCATTCACTTATACCAGTTACCTACACTAGCTGTTTATACATTACCTGCTCATTTTTACTAGTTACCCGGATTAGCTGTTTACATCTGCTGGTTTATACTTGTTAACTAGACTAGCTTTTCACAACTGCTTGTTTATACCAGATGATTTAAGTAGCTGTTCATTACAGTAGTAGTTAACTTGACTAGCTACTTTATACTAGTTGTCGTTTGCTTAACTATACTCTCTCTTTACAGCTCATTTGTACTAGTTTACTGAACTTAAGTGTTCATGATGTTTCATTCTTGCTATTAACAAAAAAACAAAACAAACAACTACTTATTCATATACTAGATGACTGGACAAGGTGTTAAGGTTTAACTAGTTAACGTGACTAGCTGTTCATGACTAGAACAAGGTGTTCACGAATGCTTGTTTTTAGTATTTCACTTTGCTAGCTGTTCACAGTGGTTTGTTAGATGGCTGAACTAGTTGCTAGTTTACTATTTAACTAGACTTGTTTGTACTAGTTGACTTCACTAGTTGACAGTGGTGAGTTTTTAGGTCATGTACGTGACTGAAATTATCATTATCATTTGGATGTTAATGTGCTTCATCACCTCATGTAAATGAGATTTCAAGATAATAAAGTTTGTTATAGTTCTCAATAGCTCACTCCAATTAACCATTTTAACATTTATGTCCATTATTAAAGGAAATATTCAGTGTAGTGACACAGTTATTTTACAGTAATGTGGTCCTGTGATGCTTCGGGCCTCTGATGACTCGGCTGGTAGTTCATATCCACACATTAACATCAATCTCGTTTCTCTTTTAGTTTGAGAATCTGCCCGCTGACATGAAGGTTTAATATTTCCTGTGACCTTTGATTCCTCCCCAGGGGCATTATGGATTTCTAAAGAGGACAAAAACATCCGTAAATGGCGAGCCGCCCCTCTCCCCTCGCTCGCTAACTGCTTATCTCTCCTCATGTCAAACACACTCTCCACTTCATTTCCATGAGAAGGCATCCACAGCGCCGTGACCAAATTACGCCCTCTGTTTATTTTAAAGAGGGACCGGGGCGAGTGTAAATACATTCTTATTGCTGTTAACACCCAGACGTTTCTCTGCACCATCCTGACTCCATGTCTCTCTCTCTCTCTCTCTCTCTCTCTCTCTCTCTCTCTCTCTCTCTCTCTCTCTCTCTCTCTCTCTCTCTCTCTCTCTCTCACACACTCTCTCTCTCTCTCTCTCTCTCTCTCTCTCTCTCTCTCACACTCTCTCTCTCTCTCTCTCTCTCTCTCTCTCACCCACCCGCTTCTCCTTCACCTCTCCACCCCCTCCTCACCCCAGCCTATCACCGCTGTGCAGTGGTCTGTGAAAAAATTCCCAATATCTAAATTTACACACTGTATCAATCTTGTTTAATAGACTGGAAAGCTTATTGCTCCGGCGCCGGGCGGCAAGAGAGGGCAGCGCTGATAAATTGCACCGTCCCTGCGACAGCCGCCCGTGATGTATAATGAAATATTTATGATTTATCCCAGCTAATAAACTGAAATGAAGAGGCTGATGTATGGGAACAGATGGGCCCTCTATTGATGCCACGCTCCTCGCTAGAGAGAGAGAGAGAGATGTGGGGAAGGGCGATCAACGAAAAACGAAAGTCTGCTTTATTTTGAATTAGAGGTTTATTTTGTATGTACCAGTCAAAAGTTTAGACGCAGTTGATAAAAATGTTTCCCATGATCTTAAAAATCTTTTAATGTGAAGGTGTATATTTCAATGTTTGAAATTACATTTGTAGACAAAAATATAATTGTGCCAACCTATTACTTTTTTTCATTAGAAAACTCAAATTATATATTACAATATTTTTGAAAGGGATTACTTTGATCAAATATTAAATAAAATAAGAGTCCAGCATAGATAGAAATTCCTTCAGTGTTGTATAAAAATCTTTCCTCCTCAAGAATCTGGATGATAAAATGTCAAGAGGATGATTTTACAAATTCTACACAAAGTTTGACTACTTTTAAAGATGATCAAATATAACATAGTGTTCATTTATTTTTTATTTTACATAATTCCCACAGTTACAATTGTGTTATTTCCTGGTTTTGATGAGTGTGTAACTTGTTTTAAGGATATCCTGGTCACATTTTGTTATGTAATAAAGATCAATGTAACGAGTAACACACAGAAGTTTATTCTGTGATCAGTTGTGACCGTGATGCTCGCCTCAGAAAACTTCATGCTGATCTATAGATGAAAAACTTCCAGCGTCACCCATCAACAGCCTCACGCCTCCAACCAGTCACGGCCTGCTGATGTGTGTCCTGTTTCCTCCGCCATCCCCATCTTAACCCATTACACACTGTCCTTAACCTGCACACACGTCTCATAGCCACAGCTGCGGCTCAACACTCAATAATGATCCACGCTGGACTTCCAACACCTTCATCCAATTCTCTTTCCTTCCTCTCCTTCACACTCACCTGCTATGAGTCATTACTCATCTGTTTCGTGTCCCAGATGAGCCCAACACTCAATGACTGCGTTTACATTCACATGATCAGTGCTGGGATTAGACAAACAGATGTGAGTCTCTGCGATCGTCCTGTCAGTTATCTTGCATCACGAGATGTCCCATTTTTGTTTATTTCATTTAAAGTACACTACTGGTCAACATTTCATTAAATGACTTTATGGAAGTGTTTTAATGATATTAAGCATCATTTGATTTAAAGGTTTAATGCTATAATGTTTTTGTAGAGTATGGAGGTGTAAAATCAATGTAGATTTGGTGTAGATGATGTTTGAGTTTATATTGATATGTTCAATAATATTAACTTTTGATTTCAGATTTGAGTTTGTGTCATTGTTGAGATCTCTTTGTGAGATTTCTAACTCTCTTACTCAGTAAATAAATGAGACACAGATGAGTCTTTCCATTTGCTCTCAATTTAATCTCATTGATGTCCAGAGGAAATAATTGAGATATTAAAGATAACTCATCTGTGGTTTTTCTCCTCTTCACTTCTTCTCTTTCTCCTCTTCACTTCTTCTCTTTCTCCTCTTCACTTCTTCTCTTTCTCCTCTTCTTAATCTCTTGATCTCCTCTTCACTTCTTCTCTTTCTCCTCTTCTCTTCTTCTCTTTCTCCTCTTCACTTCTTCTCTTTCTCCTCTTCACTTCTTCTCTTTCTCCTCTTCACTTCTTCTCTTTCTCCTCTTCTCTTCTTCTCTTTCTCCTCTTCTCTTCTTCTCTTTCTCCTCTTCACTTCTTCTCTTTCTCCTCTTCACTTCTTTCTCTTTCTCCTCTTCACTTCTTCTCTTCTCCTCCTCACTCTTCTCTTTCTCCTCTTCACTCTTCTCTTTCTCCTCTTCACTTCTTCTCTTTCTCCTCTTCACTTCTTCTCTTTCTCCTCTTCACTTCTTCTCTTTCTCCTCTTCTCTTCTTCTCTTTCTCCTCTTCTCTTCTTCTCTTTCTCCTCTTCTCTTCTTCTCTTTCTCCTCTTCACTTCAATGGTAGAAGGGGACCAAATGTCCCCACAAAGATACCAATTTTCAACCTTGCGTGGACATTTTGGTCCCCATGAGGAAAACGGCTTATAAATCGTACTAAATGATGTTTATTTGAGAATGTGAAAATGCAGAAAGGTTTTAGGGGTTCTCCATCCCCAACATATGTGTGTGTGTGTGTTTTAGAGGTAATTAAAGCGTCTCTGTGCTTTTAATGTGAGCAGAAGATCTATATCTGACCTCAACCTGTTATTAGAGAAAAACACACCACAGTCCTCGTACCCTAATGAGAACACTTACTAGTGTATATGTACTGTCTCTCTCAGGTGACACTGCGCTCTACAGAGACGGCGTGTACTGGATCATGGGCCGAACATCAGTGGACATTATCAAGAGCGGAGGATATAAAATCAGTGCATTAGATGTGGAGAGGCATCTGCTAGCTCACCCTGACATCACAGGTGCTGTACACACACAAATACAAACAGGAGAGAAGATCATATTCTATCTTTTATATATCCTTCATGTTTTCTCTTTAGATGTGGCTGTGATTGGTGCTCCAGATGCTACGTGGGGTCAGAAGGTCACAGCGGTGGTACAGCTGAAGAAGGGGAAGACCATGACGCTACCGGACCTCAAGATCTGGGCCAGGTAACTCCTAATCTCATATAATCTCTGGTCCAACAGTATGCATGTGACATTTTCAGTCAAAACTAGAAATATAAATTCTCACAGAATGTTAATACATTGAATCATCTGTTTATATTTTACTAAAGTCCTGTTGATAGAGTCCAGACATCAGAAAAATATCAGTCTATACACGAGTTATCTATTAAACAGATGGAAATATACAGAACACATGTTTTTGTAGGATTTCTGTAAATGAAAATACACAAACCAGAAGCAATAATGACAAACAACAAATGAAGAAGAGATGACTCTTTAAAGAACATAAAATAGTTATTTTATTTTAATTTTCATGTGTTCATTTATGAGGAATATGGACTGTTATGAATGTGACAATTCTGAAAACAGCAATTTACCTGACTATAAAAAATCATGATTTAAACAGAAACAAATGCGTTAAAAACTTTTTGAGAGACCTCACATGAGTATGAAGAAATCATCAGTATGATAAAAACCTTTGAAACTTTTCATTTTAACATTATTTGTTGTAAAAACGAGTAAAAAGGTATGCTACCCATTGCTACTAAACGTCTTATACAAAGCACTTAAAGTTTGGTGATTTTGTCCATGAAAGTAATAAAAATATGAGAAATCAAGGATACACAGTGTTAGCTTTGTTCATAATTAAATAACGTGACATAAGCATTGTTACCCTTAAAAGATTATGCATGGTTTTATTATGATAAAGGATTGGCAGAATGATTAACATTATTATGGTGAGACTATAATAAAACTACGGTTACTATAGTTAAACAATAGTAATTTTCAGGGTTACTGATTTGCTGAATTTTTTCTTTGATTTGCTTTGTCTCAAATTGAGAAATAGGATTTTAAAATGGTAGGAATGAAATCTAACAAGACAAAACATTTGTCCAGTGTCCATCACCAACTAGCAAGAAACACTTGAACATTCACGATCTCAACGACTTCAGCAGGTGATGAAATGTTACTGAAATGCACCAGCACCAGCGTTCCTGTGAACCGCTGGCGTGTGTTTGGAAATGCAGGACTTGCGTCAGCGTGTGTGTAGCATGTCGAGTCAGACGCATGTTGAGTCAGACACATGTCAGGCCAGACTCCCTCAGGGACACATGCCTGTTTAAATAACAATACATATATGTGGACACAGCTACAGACAAACATCAGCTGCATCTCTCTCTGCTTTTTATTTTTTTGTAAATGTTACTTGAGTTTTTTGCCACAAAGCAAACACAGTCAGAAGACACATGTCCCTTAACCGGCAGTAGCTCAGGGCTCTCTCGTTCTGTGTGTGTGTGTGTGTGTGTGTGTGTGAGCTCCATATGGTGTGGGGGTGTTGACAGCGGTCCTGTGCCCTGCTGGTGCTGATGCTGCGGCCGTCTTGCTGACCTGCTCTCGCCCCCTCCAGCGCATCCTAGAGATGATGCAGACACAGAGAGAGATGCTCACTCCCCAGTGCTCTACCTCCAGCTGTCATCCTGTATATTCATCACTCCGTTTGTGTCATAAAGAGTCCAGATACAAAGTGATGAGCTGGAGGTGATGCTGCACACAAGACAGTTCACCCAAATATCATTTTTACACCCTCATGTCAAACCTGTATGACTTTCTTTCTTCTCCAGAACACAAAAGAAGTTGTTTTGAAGAATGTTGGTAACCATACAACCACCATCGTATGCACACAGCGTTTCTCGAAATATCTTCTATTTTATGAAAGAGTAACATACATGTTTTGAACAAGATGAGGGTGAATAAATTACTATCCCTTTAACACTTTAAGAGACACGCTGGAAGCTTCTATAGAAGAAAATACACACATACCGTACAAAACATTGGATGATAAATACGGCTCCAGGCTTGTAGACACCAGCGACAGTCGGGCCTTCAGAACACAAAGAATTTAATTAAAACAACGCTCGGCTCTGCCTTTCAGTATTTGTCTTTATTTCACGCTGATTTTATTGTTTGTGCTATTAATTGATTTCAGTGTGTCTGGAAGCGTTTTAATGAAACACTACAGATATTCTAGTATTGAGAGCTGCGTTATGATATGCACAAAGTGTTTGTTTGTTTTGTGTATGTGGGTGTAATTCCCATCTGCCCTGTTACAGTAGAATCGTTCCTTTGCCTGAAGATATTTAGAAACTTTTTCCATATGCAGTGTAATATTGTGTATAGATGAATAATGTCTGTATCTTCTTTCAGTCTTGGATTAAATGCACACTAGAATTATCTGATATTTATCTGCAGTAAGACTCGATGGGGTCATGTCATACAGTCCAATAATCATCTTGCAGACAAATAAACTTCTTCTCTTTTCTCTTCGTCTCTTAGAGATCACATGGCTTCATACACTATCCCTACAGGACTGATTGTGGTGGACGATATACCAAGAAATCAGATGGGCAAGGTCAATAAGAAGGACTTGTTACGGCAATTCTTCTCTACTTCTGTCTGACTGAATCACGCCTGATCTCGGATCAGTGTCTGGAGAGATGGTATCAAACTGTATCTGGATCAGTTCTCTGTTTAAAGAAACATTTCAGATTGTGAAGTGTCTTTATTAGCCTGTGTAAGGCTGTGCTGGGATCAGACTTTTCCACAATGCAACACACGACGTTGGTTTTATGTGCGTGATGACATCACAAGTGCATCATCATTGTTTGATTTCGTGGTGCTGTTTTAACCTCAGTTTTACAGATGATAGAATGGAGAGATTAAATGTGTTAAAATAAATGTTGAATAGTTATAAAACACAAGTAATTTAGTAGATTGATATTTTTGTTTGATTGTAAAATAATAAATTATTTTCATTGATAGATTATGTGCTCATTTTACATGTGATGTTAAGTGTGTCTGGGTTTGTACAGGTGCGTTTGTCTGTGCATCTTATTTAGATTTGCAGGTGTTTGTTCGCATGTGTGCAAGTATCTGGGTGTGGTTGAGGTGTGTGTGTGTTTGCTTGTGTAGCTGTGTGTGCGTGTGTGTGTGTCTGCACAGATACAGGTGTGTGCAAGTGTGTCTGTGTGTGTACGAGAGCTTAGGTGTGTGTTTGTGTGTGCATTTTATTTAGATTTGTGTGTGTGCGTGTACAGGTGTGTGCAAGTGTGTCTGGGTTTGTAGGTGTGTGCGAGTGTGTTTGTACGAGTGCATAGGTGTGTGTTTGTCTGTGGACAGGTGTGTGCAAGTGTGTCTGGGTTTGTAGGTTTGTGTGCATAAGTGTGTGTTTGTGTGTGCATCTTATTTAGATTTGTGTGTGTGTGTGCCTGTTTTTGTGTGTGCAAGTGTGTGCGAGTGCATAGGTGTGTGTGTGTGTGTGTGCAAGTGTGTGCGAGTGCATAGGTGTGTGTGTGTGTGCAAGTGTGTGCGAGTGCATAGGTGTGTGTGTGTGTGTGTGCAAGTGTGTGCGAGTGCATAGGTGTGTGTGTGCAAGTTTGTGCGAGTGCATAGGTGTGTGTGTGCAGGTGTGTGTACACAGGTGCGGTGGGTCGGCCTCAGAGGTAATGGAAGCTAGTGGATGCAGTAAGTGATTATATCACAGATGGGACCTCTGTTCACTGATAGTGTGTCTGCAGATAAGACTGCTCGGTGAGAGAGCGAGTGTACGAGTTTTCATAGTCTCCATCATAGACTTCATGAATCTCTGTTAGGAGTCACACACATTCTTAAACTTTGTATAACATGTTTACTTGAGCAAGTCTGTTAAAAATTTACTTTATTATAATAAATACAACAAATATTCTTACACTAGGTATCACACACAAGCTTCAAATGGTTCTTCACAGTAATGCCATAAAAGAACCATTTCTGGTTCCCAAAGAATCATTCAGCCAAACGTTCTCAAAACAACAGTTACTTTCTTACTTTTCTACATTATAATGAACCATTTTCCACTTCAAAAAACAGAAGTCAAAGGTTCTTTATGGAACCATTCAGCCAAAAATGTTTTTTCAATGGCATTGTGAAGCACTTTTATTTTAACAAGTGCATTAACCGAATCATTAGCTGAATTGTTATTTTGTCTGTAAGTGTATTATTATTAAAGATCAACTGATGGTCAGTCTATTTTTTCTATATAAATATGTAAATATTTATCCAGTTCATTTGTTCTAGATGATCATGAGTGACATCATGGTGTGATGGAGGCTGATCTGAAACCTTCAGATCTCCTTCAGGTACCACCACACACAAAGCGCTGCTTATTAAGCATCTCCTCCTCAGTGTTTGTGACTTTGGAAGTTGTTGTGTATAAATGAACGTCTGCAGCAGTTCCTCTATAATAAATCACCACAATTACTCCAGACATCAGCAGCAGCAGCGGCTCTGAGCCCGAGACCAGAGAGATCCAACCGTCCAGAAAGCCTGACAGAGACGCTGATGCATGCACCGACTCCCCATGAAACCTGACGGCAGGAGGAACAGAGGTAAAACACACACTGAAGAAACAGAAACGCTTCATGCCCGCTGTAGTCAACAGAGAGCTGATTAATAGAGTGGCTCTATCCGTCTCAGATCTGACACAATAGGATGGATGTGTGGGGTGATCTGCCGTCACACTGCTCGATGTGCTGTGCATTTTACACAGCACCCTGTAACCGTGAGATCCCAGTTTATTTTTATTATTGGGAACAAGTGGTCAGAATGGATACAGCACTGAATATCTTACTTCATGCTGTTCGCCACAAATGATTAAAAATAGATATTTTAGATGATGCAAAAACATTGTTTCTTTGTAAAGGGTTAGTTTAACCAAAAATTTAAATTCATTCATCATTTTTCATCCTTGTTTTAAATGACCCAAAAGAAAACATTCTGAACATTGTTGGTAACCAAACAACATTGACCCGCTATTAGAGACATTTCTCAAAATATCTTTTTTTTGTTTTACAGAAGAAAGACAGTCACAGGTTTGGAATGACATGGAGGTGAATATAATCTTTTTACAATATTAAAAAATGTTTACAATACAGTATTACCACATACAACCAAATACAACTGTTTTTTAACCTTTCAATTTTGGGACCTTTCAATGATACTGTTCAATGATTTTCCATATTTTTGTGTTTAATGGACTGCTTTTTTCATGCTTTATAGAAGAAACACATGCATATTCTGATGCAAGAGTATTTAAGCCTGTAAAATAATTTCTTTCCTCCAGGATCTCTGACTAATGCCAACATTTACTGACACAGTTTAATTCTGCATTTCTCAATTTTGTCATGAAACTTACTATGTTTAGTTGCTTTTGTTAGTTATTTAGCTTGAATGCAAAACAGATTGTAATATCTAGAGTAATTACTTTCATTTTGCTGTCAAACATTTTGCTGGATCAGCGTTGGGCATCGATGCATTTGCCGTGGTGTGTATTTAAAATGTCTACACACAAAATGCTCTTAATAGTGTCTCGGTAAAGAGAAACAATGAACGATTGGGTTTGATGTTAACGTTGATGAGAGCTGCTGCTAAAGATTGTTTTTGTGTGTTTGTGAGGAAGGATTTTAGTCCCCAAGGCTTTGAAATGATGGAGCGTCTGCCTGTGCAGTCAGACACAAACACACACGCTTACAAATACCCCGGCCTGCACGGATGCCCAGCGAAGCGTGCTGTAGTGGGCTGTCTGCAGATGGATGCTTATTGGGCCCCTGGGCCCGGACGAGCCCACAGGAGACGAGACGAGACCAAAGAAACCTTCCGCTGGACTCCACTTTGTGTTGCAGCCATTTTTCCACCAGCTTTTGACACGGTGAGAAACAAGCAATCAGGTGCTGTACCATAATCAGAGTCTCCTCCCAATTACAGCCTGAACTTCTTTTAAAGAGATCTGAAGAAAAGGGTGAGAGGCGAAGGACGCTCATAAAAAATACATCCAATAAACAGATTTAATTTGACATGAGAGAGATTTCCACAGTTTTTAGTCATGTGCAACATTCATCATTACTGATTAATTATAAAAGTTTTATTTTTTTAAGAGTGTATATACATAACTAAAAGTTTGTCTTAAATTTATCATTAAAACTGTCTATGTGTGTTTGGTGTGTACACTGAAGCTTGGAGAAGAATGTAAGGCAAAAGTAATATTTAATAATGAAATTGTAGTCTGTTTACTTTACTATGGTAATGTTTATTCTTCTAATAAACTTATTTTGCCTTTTGTTTGCAGGTGCTTTGTGCTGGTGATGTTCAAAAGAGTGTGTTTACGGTAATGACAACTTCCTTTACATAAAGAAGTGAACTTTAACTATACTTTTACCCCTCTTACCAGTGAGTAATGTTCATGTATTTATTATAGTTTATATATTTCTGCGTGCTTGTATGAAACAATATTTAATCAATTGAAAAGCATTGTGAATAAAATAGTTCAGGTGTTGTGATGAGAATAAAAGTAATCTGATCACAACATGTTCGTTACTTAAACACCCAACGCTGAATCTGTCAAAAGCACATAATTCTTGAGCTCTATTAATCTACTAAAATGGGACAGAAAATAGACTTTTACGAGACTCGTGTTTTACTATACCTAACACTTTTCTTAAAGCATTTATGGCACAGTAATGGAGCATTAGCTTTATTAATGGCTGGAAACTTTAGAAAACAAGCACATGAATATTGAATTATCACGTCCCAGCACTCATAATATCATACGTTTCACAATAGACATGCACAAGGTCATGAGAGAATAAATAACAGGCGGACGGGCTAATGATCTATCATCCTGGACAACCGTGGGCACCGTGGAGCGGCCCGGCTGACAGGATCATTAATAAAAACTGCTGGGATTGTGATCGATCGCTTTGATGGATGATCAGACTCAAAGATACTATTAAACACCTGGCCGTCACTTCTGAGAGGACTCGCTGCCAGTCCACAGAAACAACCAGACGTACTGGATTAACAGGAGTATCACACCCACAGCAAGCCAAGTCTGTCCTCCTATACATCATATCACATCATTCTTACTGTACATGAGGACGGCTTTACAATGGCAGATCTTGGGTCAGTGGTGTTTCAAAATTCTCCTAGAATTTACTCATGTCATCCCAGATATATTAATGAGAGTTAATGAATGTCTTCTGAAGTCAAATTATATGTTTGTGAGAGAATATGATAATTACGTTGAGCTTATTTAGCCATTAAGATGTCGTATATTCATGTAAAAAACATGTTGATACCTTGAATCTCATTGGTGCATGCTTGTGTCATATGCATGTTTTGTCATTAGACACGCAAGAACCAATGAGATTCTTGATAAGTTAGCGTCACACATTGTCTGATGTTTCACCATGAATTTACAATGTATCAATGGCTAAATCAGCTCAAAATATGATTTTAAGACATGTATTAACCCTCTTTTTGATTGTTTTCATGATGGATGGTTTGATGGATGTGCTTTTTGAAGCTTTGACATTTTGAGCCCTTTATAAGAAGATAAGATGACAACATTTTGATATAAAATTGTTTGTGATGAACAGGGTACATAAATTATGGGATTTTAATACTTTTTTAATAACAATTTTAATACTTTGTATTTGGGTAAACTATTCCTTTAAGGATATTTACAATAATATTATCAGATTCAAGCTGGTTTGTCATGTGGGCCAGTCCATATAAATAAGAACATGAAAATTAAAATAAATAACTATTTGATGTTCTTTTAAGAGTCATCTTTTCTTCATTTGTTGGGTTTTATTACTTCTGCTTTGTGTATTTTAATTCACAGAAATCCTACAAAGCATGTTGCCTCTCTAAAACATGTGTTAAATTTTTGTCACATTCATAACATATTTTTTAAATAACTTATGTATAGAGGGATATTTTTCTGATGTCTGGACAAAAAAATATAAACTGATGATTCAATATATTGTGTGAGAATTTATAGTTCAAATTTTGTGCGATTCTTAAGAGTTAAAGTGACAATAACAGAAGTGCTGAAAAATCTCACCGAGTACTCTAATACACCCTGCTGAGCGTTGTGTTCATCTACTCTTCAGGTTAAATGTGCAGGTTGTGTGTTTGTGTGTGTTTTGATTGTAGGATTATCAGATGCGGTGGAGGTAACGGTACAGTAGATGCTGGTGTCAGCAGAAGTCTCTTATTGCCGCTCTGTAATGGGACCCATTCATTATCGACCAGTTGCCCTGCTCAACAACCTGCACTGGTAATATTTATCTCCTTCATCTCTCTAACGCACTCACTATCCTCCCTTACTCAGCGCTTTATAGCCACTTTTCCTCTTGTGTGTCCGCAGTAATAAGTTCAGGGGGTGTTATCTATACTATATGTTATGTGCTGTCTGGATATGAATTGATTTCATGAAGCTCTGTGACCTGGGAATCTCACTTACTATAGCTTTGGTCAGGCTGGAGAGTTCAGATGGGTTTGTTCCAACACAACTTATCAAAACTTGTGTGTTTTGCACTTTCCCACATCTTGAGAGTTTTGAAAAATTGTGATGCAACTCATTTCCAATATGAAGTGTTTATTCTTATTGGATCTTATTCATTCATTTTAGTCTGATTCACCTTCTTCCCAGTGACGTTGGGGTTTGCTTTTTTTCCTAATACTCGTATGTTGCTTGTTTGTTGTATGATTAACATCATATAAATTCATATGAATTAGTTTTCTTGTAAAATACATATGAACTCCTGTGAGATCAGTTTGGTTTTTATGACTTCAGCTCATCATTATAAGTTCTTTTTATTACTTTTCTAATCAATTTATTACTTTTCCAAAAGTAATTTTTATTTATATACTTTTCCAATATTAATATTTCTACATCGATGCAAAGCAGGATTTTAGACCAAATAGGTTTCACTGTTACCCGTATTTATAGAATTACTTAAAACTGTAACTCCTTAAGCCGGCATTTTTTACCCATTTTTTGTATTGTGGCAATGTCTACAGTATATATAAATAAGTGGATATAAAGTAAAGGGTCTTAAGTAATTTAACTTTTTTACTTGGTTTACCGATATAATTACACCATCGACAAGAGCCACCAATTTAAGTCTGAACCAAGATCTGACCAGCCTGGCTCGGACACCATTATCAAGTTAAAGTAAAAAAAGGGGAAAGGCGTAGACTGAGAAAGAAAAATCGATAAGAAGAAGCCATTGTAATGCCTCTTTAATGGGCTGGAGTATTAATTATTCAGCTGAGGCCATTTTATCCGGCAGCCGGGAGAAGAAATATGCAGCTTTGTACAACATGTCTGAGGTCATTACCAACCCGTTTCTTTCTGCCGCTGTCTTTCTCATACACAAACGCAGTGTGCACCAAGATGACCTTATCTACCCAAACTTCCACAGAGAAACGTGCGTGTGTGAGGCGAATGAAAATACCGCCAGCTATCCAGATGCAGATCAGACTATCATTGCTTCTCTACCAGCCAATCCATCAAATCCCATTCCATCTTGAAGGCACGCGGGGAGAATTTCGATTCCTCTGGTCGGCCCACCGCGGCTCGGAGTCGTCGTCGTCGGAGCGGTGAGAGCGTGACGCGATTCCCAATGACACCGCGGCACAACTCTAAATCTCTTTTGATTTATTTCTCCATCCATTACCACGGCAACAACGGACGCACGCATCATCTTCCGCCATCGCTGTCGGTGTGACATCACAAAGTCAAACATACACGTGTCAGTTAGAATGGCGGTGTCAGGAAACATCTGTCAGAGGCTGCTGCTGTCACATGGCATTAGAGTCAGGACGGGCGGCCCGTGGGCCCGGGCCTGCGGGTGATGACGGTACGCCGGGAATATCTCTGCGGGTCTGCCCTTTGTCTTTGTCCGGGTGGGCTGACGTGAGATTGACTCGAAGCGCTGGTCACGTGGGGGATGTGGACGCTTCGGGGTATATGTGGCTTGGAAAGGCTTAGAAGAGCATTCAGGTTCAGATTCAGTCGGGGAAGAACACAACTTCAGCAGTTCTGTTTGACCCATTTAATCTCATACTTTTACATTGTTTATTTATCTGTTAGCCTCTCGTCTAACCTGTTCAACTTTCCATATATAACTTTGTTAATGTTTTACATTTGGATAGGTTGATTGTAGTGTAATCACTATTATTTAAAAAATACATTTCTTTGTTTCCTAGGCTAGATTTTGATCTATTAATAGGTTTTATTTTGTTAGACTTGGTTTAGTGGTCAGCACATATATTTAATATGAGAAAGAGCTTCATGATAAAATGAAAATAGCTAAAGGATTGGATGTGTAGTGAGTGTCATGTGTAAAGTCATGTTGTTTATCTTCCATCCATCCGTCCTCCTCAGGAACTCTCTTCTCGCCCGTCTTCTCTCTCTCGTGATTTTCCCGGCTCTTCCTCACAGACTGAGGTATTTATCATCTTTATTCGGCTGTGGGTCGGGCAGTAGTGTTGCTCTGATGAATGAGGCAGTCAGTGATGTGCAGTCACCTCAGGGGGCCGAACGAGACAGCTATTTAGTGACTGAACAAGACACATCGCTTTTCTTTTATTGTTTTCAAACTGCACAGAGGGAGATAAAACCCAGTCTGGGCAATAGAAAGAGGAAAAAAGGGAATGTCTAGCAGGCCGAAGCAAACACGAACAACAGATTCATACATACAGAAAAAAACATATGTGACTTACAGTTATACTGTGTCTGTGTCCTCATAAACTCTCCGCTGGCTGAAAATATCTTTTAGGTCAGAATAGAGTTCAATCACCAGCAGTGTCCAACTCATCTTTTTTCATCTTCAAACTGAACTAGAAAAAATTATTTCTCTCTTTTTACACTGTATGTTACTGTCAGAATTGAGAAACATGGACTTTTTGTGATTGTGATGGACACGAAATAAAAGGCAGCTGTGGGGCAGAGGAGTGTAGTACAACAGAAAAAAGACAGTGACCGCCTGTGTCCTCGCCTCTCCTTTCATACAGACGAGCATATGTGGCCTGACAAGCTGACATTGCCAGTGGTGTGTGTGTGTGTGTGTGTACTGACGTCCAGCAAAAAGACAGCTGATGGCACAGATTAGCTTCAACCTTACTGGTAACTGTCAGGAGGAGTCCCCTAAACACCACACACACACATCTGACCACACCGACCCAAACACACACACACACACATCTGACCACACCGACCCAAACACACACACACACATCTGACCACACCGACCCACACACACACACACACATCTGACCACACCGACCCAAACACACACACACACATCTGACCACAGCGACCCGTACACACACACACATCTGACCACAGCGACCCGTACACACACACACACACACACACATCTGACCACAGCAACCCAAACACACACACACATCTGACCACAGCAACCCACACACACACACACACACATCTGACCACAGCAACCCAAACACACACACACACATCTGACCACAGCAACCCGTACACACACACACACACACACACACACACATCTGACCACAGCAACCCGTACACACACACACACACACATCTGACCACAGCGACCTGTACACACACACATCTGACCACAGCGACCCGTACACACACACACACACACACACACATCTGACCACACCGACACAAACACACACACACACACATCTGACCACAGCAACCCGTACACACACACACACATCTGACCACAGCAACCCGTACACACACACACACACACACACACACATCTGACCACAGCAACCCGTACACACACACACACATCTGACCACACCGACACAAACACACAAACACACACACACATCTGACCACAGCAACCCGTACACACACACACACATCACACACACACACACACACACACACACACATCTGACCACAGCAACCCGTACACACACACACACACATCTGACCACAGCAACCTGTACAGACACACACACACACACATCTGACCACAGCAACCCGTACACACACACACACACATCTGACCACAGCACACCCACACATCACACACACACACACACACACACACATCTGACCACAGCAACCCGTACACACACACACACACACATCTGACCACAGCAACCCGTGCAGACACACACACACATCTGACCACAGCAACCCGTTCACACACACACACATCTGACCACAGCGACCCGTACACACACACACACACATCTGACCACAGCGACCCGTACACACAAACACACACACACACATCTGACCACAGCAACCCGTACACACACACACACATCTGACCACAGCGACCACACCGACACAAACACACACACACATCACATCTGACCACAGCAACCCATGTGTGTGTGTGTGTGTGTGTGTGTGCTATTTTCTGTATTTAGATAGGTATAAATATATTTTTAGCTTTATTTCTGAGAGCCAAATGTCTCACCAATATCATGACAATTAACCGATCAACCAACCAATTGACCAAATCATTCTCATGTCGTGCACATGTTTCTGTCAGGGTTATGTTTAGGGAATTGAAATGATCATTAACCTAATATAAAATCAATTCATTAATATAGTTATATATATTTTACAATGAAAGGTTTTTATATCCACTGTAAGGATCAAATATAAATTCAGAAATATAATGAAAAACCTGATGTCAACTAAACTATGTGCTATTGCCAACATTAATACACTAAATCACTGTAAAAGACTGATTAAATTGATGTTGGATAATATCAATATATAAAATATATTAAAATATATAAACTGACTATATATAAAATGATCCCTGCTAGTAAAAAATGTTTTGCTAAATGCTCATGTTTTATTGACAGTCCTGTACTGATAAAATGTATAGTTTGAATACACTATAGGTCAGTTTGGATAAAAGCATCTGCCCAATGCATAAATCTAGTGTTAGATATTATTTGCCTGAGATGGAAACAACAGTATTTATAAGATGTCCTCACTAACATAGTAAAACAAACGTGTGTGTGTGTATGTGTGTGTGCTGACATTTCCATGTCTGACAGCGGCTGTAGGAGGTGTGTGTGTTTTGTGGAGAAAGGTAGACAGGGTGTCATCGATTGAGCCCCATTATCTCGGCCTGCGGTTCACGGCTGCAGTCAAGCAAGACGCTCGGTGTGTCATACGCAGTGCTTTAATTGGCCAAGAGTGCCAGTGAACTTACCTTCAGATTCAAGATCCAGTACGTCCTCTCTGCACCCTCAAGCACTCTGTCTGCACACGTTCAGTATGTGAAAGAAGGGTATTTTTTGTCAGTTGGGTGTACGGGACGGTTGGATAATCTGACCTTGTGCGTCCAGATAAGCGAGCGATGAGTCAGGCAGCTTTGTGTTCAGGGATCTCATTAAACAGGGAACGAAGGCAGATCTTTTATAGCTCACGTATTGTGGTTTTTTGTAAAGCGTACTAAATTCACGAAAAGGAAAAAGGGATGCTTTTTTCTGTGTGCTCTTGTGTATGGGTATGTGTGTGAGCTGAATGTGTGATGAGTCATGTTGTTTTTGTAGTGAACACCCAAAACCCCACAGCTAAACTCTGCACACACATCACTGCACTGCTGCAGAGAGAGAGAGAGAGAGAGAGAGAGAGAGAGAGAGAGAGAGAGAGACAGAGACACAGAGAGAGAGAGAGAGAGAGAGACAGAGAGAGAGAGAGAGAGAGAGAGAGAGAGAGAGAGAGAGAGAGAGAGAGAGAGAGAGAGAGAGAGAGAGAGAGAGAGAGAGAGAGAGAGAGAGACAGAGAGAGAGAGAGAGAGAGAGAGAGAGAGAGAGAGAGAGAGAGAGAGAGAGAGAGAGAGAGAGAGAGAGAGAGAGAGAGAGAGAGAGAGAGAGAGAGAGAGAGAGAGAGAGAGAGAGAGAGAGAGAGAGAGAGAGAGAGAGAGAGAGAGAGAGAGAGAGAGGTGTGATGGGAATAGAGAAATACTGGAGGAGTCTTGTGAATAGCTAATATGATGGATGATTGACACTTCAGGGAGCGGAGAGATGCTGTTCTTATTTTGACAGATTCAAATTCCCTAAAACTGAAGCTTTAGGTTTATGAGACTGAGGTTGTTTTATCCTAAACTGAAAATAATGTCAAAGACGAGAAACAGAAATAATACCTTTGGGTGAATGTGTGCATTCTCTTTAAGAGCTTTTTAACCTTTTACCAGTGCATTAAGAAATGGTTTTATTTATTGTGTATAAGACCGGCTCAGAAAGGTGAAACAGAAAGGTTCTGTGGACATTGAAGATTCTTTATAGAACCATTCATCCAAAAATGGATCTTCCATTGCATCTTTATTTTTAGTAGTGCAGCTTTTTCATTAGTTGTTTCTATTGTCTTTAATATTATATTTGTAATATTAATACACCATTTTAATTTTATATTCCCCTCTTATATTGTGATAAGGTCAATCTTGACCTGTTTATTCAATGCCTGTATCTCTAATATTATAACATTCTAAAATGCATTTAGTTTGTCATGACATCTTACCTCAAAACAAATGATAAATGCATGGCCCTGTATACTATGAGTTATTAATCATATAATCACAATCTTGTTAAGAAAGATCAGTGTGATTTTTAAGAGGTTGTTAAGATGCTGACACGTGAAATCAAATGACACTGTTTCTTTGAGAGAACTGTATAAAACACTTCACATCTCCATCTAGTTTAAAAATATGACTTGATATATTCAGTGCATATAAGTATAATGTAATGATTAGGAAGATGATCTGTTCAGTATGTTAGTGATGATGACAGTGCAACACTGCTATCTGCTGGCTGCAGGATATAGTTCAACTAAATACCTTATTTCTATCATGTCTGGTGGTTTTTGTCAATACTGCAACACCAAGCATAGATGCAAGTGACAATACTGACGTTTTTAATTTTCAATGAAAAGTCAATAAAAGTAAATGGTGACTGGAGACATTTGAAGAAGCAGTAAATGATGATGGAAGTTTTGGGTACACTATCCCTTTAAGAGCTCTATAAAAACTGTGAGTGGTTTAAATATTTAGTAAAATGAAATATTCACATAAATCACTTTTCACTATAATACACACCTGCTTTTGAATGGTCATGAATGGGGAATGATATCTTTTGGCAGCACAATAGTGTAGTTACACACATCTGCCAGCAGAGGCAGACAAATGCTGTCAATATCATGAAGAAACTTTCATGTGCATATCGATGGACAAGCAGAAAAGGTTTCATTACACATCTGTTGTATCTTTAGGTTGTCAAAGACACAATAACATTGCAGTGCTTTGCCATAAAAAAAATGTACATAAGAAGTTTAGGAATAGCGAACCCTACTGGTGCAGGAAAATGAAGTCATTATTAATCTGTCTATTCCTTTACAGTTTGTTAAATCTTTACTGAAATTGTACTATATGTTAAATGGTGCTATTTCTAGTTTGCTATTGCTGCTAGTGTGGGAAACAAGTTTCGGAGACACGGTTGAGTCAGCAATGACCAACATAAGGTCTCTCTCTCTCTCTCTCTCTCTCTCTCTCTCTCTCTCTCTCTCTCTCTCTCTCTCTCTCTCTCTCTCTCTCTCTCTCTCTCTCTCTCTCTCTCTCTCTCTCTCTCTCTCTCTCTCTCTCTCTGCAGTGAAGTGAAGGGATGTTTTGTGTGGATGTATGAACAGATCAGCTCCAGACAGCTGCTTCTCAGTGTGACAGAGACAGGTGCTCAACATTCTCACACACTCACATAGACATAATGACTTTTATACTGTACTATACTGTATATTTCATCCCCTAACCCTCACTCTACCCCTAAACCCAACCCTTACACAAACCCTTCTGCATTTTACACTTTCAAATAAATGCAATAAACATTATTTTGTATGATTTAGAAGCTGTTTTTTTATGGGGACACGGACACTCCACATATTTGCTCTCCTACATGGTAATCCACCCAGCTTTATTATAACCACATCAACTTTTTGCTTTTGTTTGGTATAACCAGTCAGTGTTCCTGAATCTAATATCTTTCCTTGTTTTATTTTTCCTTTGATGGCAGATGTTTACCTCTCAGACACTCATTGGGGACTGCGAGCCTAACCCCCTTCCACGTCCCCAGCCATCATATGTCAATCGACACTGAGCGGTAAAAACAAAGAGCGAAAAATAAACAATGTAAGAGCCAGAGTCTAAATCATTCAATCCAAACAACAGCAGATCTCCTCACACTTACAACCTCAAAGAAAACCTCTTAAGACAAGTGTGAAACATGAGACATCCACATACTCCAGTGTTCCTGTAGCTGAGCTGGTAGAGAATCATAGTGTTTCATTCTCAGTGAGAGCACAGATTAAATATCTTATATTTCTTAATTAAATATGTCTAATATAATAGTAATATAATCTAGTAATATAATATTTTACTTTAATTTTCCAGTGTAATGTTTAGAGAATGTATACAAATGGTTTATCATTAAACAACTTCTGTAAAGTTTATTATGAAGTCTTAAAAATGTTGCTGGAGGTACTTACAATACCAGTCAAAAGTTTGGAAACACTTACTTGCTGTTGATTACATGTTTTCCTTATTTCAAAATAATAGTAAACTCATCAAAACCATGAAATAACACAAATTGTAACTTTGGGAATTCTGTTGTGACTAAAAGCATTTAAAATAAATGAACACTATGTTATATTTGATCAGCTTCAAAAGTAGTCACACTTTGACTAGAATTTGTAAAATCATACTTTTAAAACCATTCAAATCAAGGTCTTAACCAGAGAAGATTTTATAACAGCAATGAAGGAATTTTTGTCTATGTATTGACTGATTTGTATTCATTATTTGCTCTGAGTATCCATTTAAAAAAAGAATAGTTTTTTAATTAAAGAATATGTTGGCACAATTATATTTTGTCTACAAAACATAAAAAATGAGATTTTTAGGATGATCAGAAACATTTTCCTCAGTTGCGTGTAAACTTTTGACTGGTACTGTATATCTAGCGTGCACGTGTTTGCGTGTTTATTAGCATGACTGACAGCTCATGTTAAGACACCTGAGAAACATGAATCATAGTGAGATGTCTTCTCCATCTGTGGAGGACCATCACCTGTATGTGGACATGTGGAATGCAGACTGTGATACTGAAGATCTAGCAGATATCACATGACCGCTCGCTGAGTTTGAAGTTAACACAAACACGTCCAGCGCTCATGAGTGTTTGACTGCGGCCGTTCACTGATAATCAGATCTGACGGATGATGAGACCAGATCGGGTCATGTTCATTGTGACCTGACACACTTCTTTCCATTCGCTGCTTAGCTTTGATGTGTCATACGCCGAAGGATTTTCTCAAGTCAGCTTAAAATACTAAGTATGCTTGGAATATGATTAAAAAAATCATTTTACAAAATGAAAATATTATTTTATATATACTGTATATTATGTTATAGATTTTAATACATTTTAGAAAAATCAATCATGGTTTTATTATTGTAAAAGTGTACTGTAGTAATGATATTTTCGATGGATTGATTCATTCATTTGTGGTACCGTAGTTTTACTATAAATACCATGGTAAAACTTGTAGTAAGACCATAGTATAAATAAAGCCAAAACCACTATTCTTACTAAAGTAAACCCATGGTTAATTTGAAATTAAAAAGGGGTTTAACTTAGAAGACTTTCTTTTTGTAATTTTAGTCTTTTGTAAAAATCTATCTTGCATCTATCGAAATGATTTTGCCTTAAATTCATATGATTTTTGTGTTTCATAGATTTTACGAGCAGCTGTGGCAGATTTGGCTTCATGTTCCCATCCACTTCTGTTGTGCAATGGATTATGGGTAATATTAGCAGAGAAAGCATGCATGGACACTACTTTCAGCATTTTATGATTAAAGGCACAAATTATTATGCTACATAATGTTTAGGATGGATAGTGTGTAGATTGTAATGCACAATCTGGTGTGGGTCTTTCTGTGTGTTTATTTGCTTCAGCAATTGTATTAAGTTTTAAGTATTAATTCCTCAATGAACGGTTCATATCTTGGACTTTCTAGTTGTAGTTGTGGGGTGTGTCCATGGCATGGTAGAGTTTTGTGGGGGTTGAGACGGCAGACGGCCGGCACACATGTGCTGTCAGTCAAACTCACCCTGTGCACATGAACGGCTCAAACAGAGACTGTGAAGACAGAGAGATTCCAGCAGCTCTGAGACGCCCGTTTCACCCACAGAAAACTTCACTTTAGTCTTTAGATGCTGTTGAGTTTTACAGATCGACTCTTCTGTAGTGCTTTATTGTGATCAGTGTGAATTAAAGCAGATGATGAAGGCCGTGCCGCTGCTGCTGGGTGTTCTGATGATGACTGCTGTGTGTCAGGTGAGATGAACTTTACTTTAATTACTAGGAGCAACTTCAGTTTCTTATTCATATCTGTGTTACTGTAAACAACAGAGTAAAGCAGTAGGCCATGAGAGGGTTGTGTTTCAGTCATTTTACCATGCCTGTTTTTATTAACACTCCGAGTTTAATGACCACAATGAAAAGTTAATGCAACTTTTTTGTGTTATTCTTGACAAAGTTGTTAAACACAGTTGTATTGCAACTTTTTATGTATAATAAACTCAAATTTAGTATCATTAATTATAATAACCAAAAACATCAATAACAACATTTTCCTGCTAGGTTTATAAGGCTATAAACTTAAGCCTGTTTTCATTTTTTGTAAAGCAAAAAAATACATAATTTATCTTTTTTTTTATTTTTTAAAAACTTTTTTTAAACCTATTTTTAAAACGATTCTTCTTCTTACTATATGCTTTTGTTTAATAATATTGTCTTTGTTAAACAAGTTTCTTAGCTTAAAAAATGAACTAAAAACATCAAAAAAGTACAAAGGTTACTTTGAAACTCGTGCAAAGATGTATGCTTTGCAAAGGAAAGCGTTTATCGTTTGCATCATTTATTGCATTACATTAAATCTATTGATCAGCATCTACAGCGTTCAGTGTTTTTGAAGTGATTATAGTTTATGAGCTGAAGCACATCTGTTGAAATCATCTGTAGTGGGACATTACAGCTCATGTTTAGTAATTGATTGTTAACTTTCTTTTGCTGAACCTGCCAGTCATCAGAGGTTTCGTACTGCCAGATGTAAACACTCGCCCATTCAGATAAATGAAATGATGACTGATGATGAATAATATTAAGAGAATGCAGCTGGTTTTGACATGACTCTCTTTGGTCTGGAGAACAATAAATGAGAAGACAAACAAAGTCACACGAGCAGAAACATTCAGCACAATTAGAGATCACAACTGTTTATGTGAAATGAAATACAGATTGTGGAGATTAATGATCTGTCCTGCATTTACCCCCAAGAGTGAGATCATGCTTTAAATAAACACGTGAAGCCTTTCAATTGGCCATCATTGTAACGCTATTCATCAGCAACGGCTTCAAACTGATATACAGTATTAATGCTGGAAGATATTGTGGCTGATTTGTTAAAGCATTGGTCATATATTGTTCTTTTAAGACTTAATAATTGGGTTATGTTTCACATATGGATTAAGAGGAAACAGAGTGGATAACATAGCTCAGATCATTTTTCTTAAGCAAGAAATGACTTTTTGAAGAAATTCCTGAGATCATTCCTGAGATCTTGTGTTGTTTTCTCAGAAACAAACTCTGCAAACTTATGCAAAAAAATCTAGGAAAATTGTTTCCTAAAAGTGTAATGATTAGATATATGCACTTCCCAGCACTATTAGTATTCTGACAGCTGTATATTCGAAGTTTGAACGCTTCTGTGATTTCTTTATCAACTGATGTAATACTAATGAGAAAATGTGTGATGCATGAAGTCACAGTAGTATAAGGCATGCCCATGCATGCTAGAGACTGACCTGATGTGTGAATAATAACTAAAATCTCTGGCCACACAAGTATTAATGTCATATTTTGAGAACTTGATTTCATTCCTCAAATATCTGAAGAGAGAACAGAGAGTGTTGGAGATTCCCAAAGCTTCTTTCCCAGAAGAGGAATGTATAAAGTCAGTATGGTGGGGTGTATTGATATAGTGTTTAGTGTGGCTGTATTGAGAGTTTCTTATAAAGATGTGCAGCTGTTCTCAGATTCAGTCTGAACACCATTTGTTTGACACGCTAATCTCTCCTGCGGAAAGAAGAGGTCTGACCGTGCCGTGAACAAAATCTCTTCATAAAGCAGTCAGTGTTGAGTTCAGCTCGAATCTCACTCTTTATCTCAGTGACACTTTTACATTTACATACTAATCAATGTGTTTATATTGTATGTATTTACAGTGTGTACTGGTGTGCCAAACCAGTAATCTGCTTTCTTTGACTGGACAGATGAACAGATGATTTACTGTTTGATTGAATATGACATCATTGGAAAGTTCGTAACTGATAAATGTGTGAATGAAAGAAAGATGTGGGAAATCTCATGGAGCTCATTGTTTATCTGTTTTAGTTTTGACATAGTGGACACAAGGACATAGTGACCAATGTCATGACAGACAGAAAACCTCCACCTGTGTGACCTCTCTGACCTCTCAGACAGTCCAGCATTCTGCTGTTTATCACACACACACACACACACACACACACACACACACAGACTCATTACCGTAACATCAAATTAATACTTTTGGAATCAAGCTACTCACTGAAGATTACTCATTAATACGTTCATTTATAAAAATGTTTGTTGCAGTTTTTCGTTCTGATCTAGTCAATAGTTACAGTGTTATTTATGATAAAGCACAGCTCTGCTTTACCTCTCGTACCTTACTGGTTTCATATGAAACAAACATTCATGATTTAGGAGACTTGATGTTGCCTTCAGGCATCACCTTTGTCAACTTTATTAACTTAGTAATGGAAACACATGTTGAGTTAAAAGTAACACAAGTTGAGTTAAAAGTAACACAAAATGTGTTGTTTTTAAATGAACACAAAGATGTGTCTAGTTAGGGACAACACATCTGTGTGTTGTCCCTAACTAGACACATCTTGTGTTATTTTAACACACCTGTTTTTAGAGTTTACAGCTCAGAAATTGGTCCAAAGAAAGAATAAAATCTGATAAAGACTCACAGAAAAATACCTTTTCTACTTTATCATGAGGTATTGCTTGTCTTGATGACATTTAGTTAAATAAAGTTATTGCCCAGTTCCAAATTATTTTCAGACATCTTTAAAACATGTCATGACATAGCATTTAAAGAATTTATTTCAGATTTTTTAAAGCTGCTTACTGGCACACGGGCATAATGTGTTTCACAGTCACCCGTCTGTAATATAGCATATCACATTGTGTTAGTCATGGTCCACACCGTTCACAACAGCTGACCCTAACATATGTGTGCAGGCCTTGTGGAATGTCTTACTCCGGTAAAAGTGGAGCTAAACTGGGTTAAATGTGAGACAGAGAGGAACAACTGCTGCTGGAATGTTCTGGAAGAACTAAAAGATTGGACTGTCCTGCTCATTTATAATATTGTCATGAGAAAGTTGTATGTTAAGGTTGGCAGTTGTTGTCTTTGGAGGTATTTTCAGCACTGTCAGATTACTGCTTTCTGTGGGTTCATGCTTTAAATCCAGTTCACATCATTCAAGAGATATAATGGAGCTCTGAGGGGCCGTTCTTGCTTCCGGTCACCATGTTTGTTTTAGAGATTTTATAGTTTTTGGCTCAAATGTCCAACAGTAAGTGTGTGTAAGTAATAGATTTGTGCACAGACAGATGTGGGGGGTAAATAATAAGAGATGTAATGTAACTGTGCCGCTCTGGTAAAGACATTAAGGGACCCTGGTGAGAGAAACCCGGGACCACCCAAATGACTTCAAACTATTCACTTAAGAGTTCACCTGAGAGTGTGTTACTTTCATGGAAGCTTTTTGTAATTTAGTTGATTAAATAAGTGACTGACCAGATTGCAAAATAGTTGTTTTAGTGCTTCGACATCCATCCATTCCCTAACCTTCACTGTAAAAAACTGGAACGCTCTCCAAATCAGCAATATTTTTCAATTGGCACAACTGTGAATTATTAATTATGGCACTGGTCTGTTTCTTAAATTTACAAAATTGTAATTGAGCCATTTGAAAAATTATGTCACTAAAAATGTTTTACTTTTTTACAGTGTTGTCATCTGCAACAACAACAAAAATCAACTAGTAAAATCTGAAGTCTGATTGTAGATTCATAGAGAGTTAATTCAGTATATTTTAGTAGATATTTTGTTGTTGTTAATGTTTATGGATAGATTCGTGTGTGCAGGAGTGTGTGTAATGTAGTCGTGCTCCAGCAGTATGAAGAATTCAGACAGATCTAAGATTAGTGTGTTAAACAGAGCTTGTGTATGTCTGTAATGTCTGGCATGCTGCTCAAAGAGCATCAGAAAAACCATCCACCCATCACAAGCCTGAGATAATCTGATGTTATTGTTGTGTTGGATTTTTACATTCTAATATTGAGGACGAGAAACTCTGAGAACAACAAAATAATGAATGAGAAAATAATGCAAAATATAGCTGAAGTGCTGGAGAGAAATATTTATTACTGGTAAACATTCAAACATGTTGTAGCAGCAAAGCAAATACACAATGTTAATTCCTTATAAAAAGAAACGGTATCATAATTGTTGTGTGTTTCAGAGTTTAGACCTGGTGCATGTTGACTCAAGCTTGTGAAAATGACACACAGTGTGTCAGTGTGTGTGAGAAAATTGTCACTGAAGCATGTTTAGAAGTTGACCTTTGACCTGAGTTGGTCATCTCTGAGGGGCAGAGTGAGACATAAAAGAGTGTGTGTTTCACAGTAACTGTGGGTGGGGAAAACTGAACAGCTGCGTGTGTGTGTGTGTGTGTGTGTGTGTGTGTGTGTGTGTGTGTGTGTGTGTAAAGAGGGGGTTGTGTGGTCAGTTTAGAATAATCATACCTTACTGTTTGTGTTAATCTGTTACTGTAAAGGGAGAGAGAGACAGAGAGAGAGACAGAGAGAGAGACAGAGAGAGAGACAGAGAGAGAGAGAGAGAGAGAGAGAGAGAGAGAGAAAGAAACATTCAATGAATGTGTTCATGTCACAAATTCACTGGATTCCACATTAGGGATGGTGTGAATCTTTGATCTGGAGGTCAGCACTGCCACCCAACAACACATTAACAAACTAACAGAAATCTGGAAAAACAACAAACTACATTCACATGATTACCTGTAAGTGTGAAAAGCTCCTAGAGGTTTATGGTGGAAGTGCAGGTTAGTTACAGATAGAAATTGTAATTTATATTTATATTAAATGTACATTAAATAAAAAATAGCATATTTCAATATATTGTTGTTTTCCTTCTCACCATTTTCTTTTTCCATTTTTGTTTTCTATTGTCTTTTCTGCAAGGAAAAGAAACGAAATAAATAATCTTACCTTTCTTTGAAAACTTTTATAGTAATGTTTTTGAACAAAAGCAGAGGTTGTGAGTGTGTTACTGAAGAACATCTGAAGTCTAATCAGCTGTATGTTTTATCACAGGTGAGCAGTAATAAGCAGGTAAAGCCGAGAGATCTGAACCCGTCTGTGTTGTATCCATGGAGACACAGGAGCGCAGGACCACAGGTCCGAGTGAAGAGAGACTGGATCATTCCACCTATCAGAGTGCTGGAAAACAGCAAGCAGGTTCCTGAAGATCTGGTGCAGGTACACAACCAGCCAAGAATCACATATACACATGTACATCTACAAAAAAATATAATATATGTGGCCCTACTGGTGAAAACCCAGATAAAGTCATTTCTTTTTTACATAAAATCATCCTACATAATGTAAAGAACATTCTGTGAAAATGTAACTTCATAATCATAATTTGATTTTGAGACTTCAGCCTGGTTTTCACAGACAGGGTCACAAATAATTAAAAAAAAATGTTGTGAACAGTTTTGGGCAATTTCTATTGTCACGTAGACTTTATTGCACATGTCAAGCGTAAAAGCCAGACCTAGACAATAAAACTAGATTTTTGCATGGCACTGTTTAAGTTCAAACACACATGCTAAATATCTGAGCATGAAACACAGTCCTCACTGAGATGGTAAAGATGTCCACCATGTGTCTTTAACACGTTTCACCTCGACTCTTACAGATCAAATCTGACAAGATTTTCACTGGGGAGGTGATATACATGCTGGAGGGTCCCGGGGTTGATCAAGACCCAAAAGGCCTGTTTGAAATCGATGATAAAACAGGATGGATCAAAAGTAAAATGCCGCTCGACAGGGAAAAACACAGGAGCTTTAAGGTAAACATATGATGTGTTTCTTTATAATCATATACAAACAGCACAAAAAAGCAACAGGATACTTCAGTCACACTGCTGATTTATTATTTATTGATTTATTACGTTTATTATCTATAAAAATATCAAATCAAGTGGCGATAATGTAAGCCTGAATAAAGATAGCACAAGCATATTTTGTCCTATCTTTGCATTTAATAGCATAATATTAAAAGATCTTTTAAAGGTTTAAGGTAATGAAAAGAAGTTAATGAGTTTAATGAATCTTTAAAGAGTAATATTTTTATATATTTTCTCAGCTCAAAGCGTTTGCACTTTCCCCGAGCGGAGAGAGATTGGAGAGTCCAACCACCATTGAGATTTATGTTTTAGATCAGAATGACAACAGGCCTGAATTCACACAGAAAGAGTTTATCGGCACAATCCCAGAATTCTCTGTTCCAGGTAAGATACGCCATATCATCCACTTCTTAAGGGACTTTATTGCTCAGAGGTTTCTCTTTAATAGTCTGGAAATTGTAGTTAAATTTCATTAAAGCATCAACATTTTTGTTTTTAATTCCTAAAAATCAAGGAATAAGTAATTCTGCACATTCACATCATCTTGTACTGATCAGGGAGAATTAGCCAACTCGTAAAATACGTACGAATTCCTGTGAGATCAGGCTCAAATAAGCAGATTTTTCTTTACCATTCCTTTAAGGTTAAGATTAATTGTTTGTACATGCACGACAGGAAGTGACATCATTTGCTGTTGTATTTTTGTCCTGCACAGGTACATCAGTGATGCAAGTGACAGCAGTAGATGCTGATGATCCTCTGACAGATAACGCAGCTTTGAGTTTCTCCATCACCGGTCAGGAGACCGTCCCACCCCACAGCATCAACAAGACCATGTTTGGCATTAACAACAAAACCGGTGTCATCTACATACGAGACGTGGGGCTAGACCGAGATGTGGGTTATTTCTCTATAAAACAGCATGCTGACATAAACGTGACCCTGTGAACTCGAGGTGAATTGTGTGCTGTGTGTTCTCAGGTGGTGCAGTCTTTTAAGTTGACTCTGCAGGTGGCTGACATGTCTGGAATTGGTCTCACCTCCATCGGCCGCGCCATCATTAACATCTCTGACATTAACAACCACGCTCCGAAATTCCAGCCTAACGCGGTATGTGGCAGGCGAGGCCGATGGAAAAAACATGTGCACTGTCATGTCTTTGAAGTCCTTTGAATTTATGTTTCAATTTTGTGACTGCAGTATAAAATGTACACGATGGAGAACAAGCACATTACGGAGGTGGGCAGAATCAATGCCACGGATAGAGACCAGAAAGGTGGAGTAAACTGGAAAATTATTTATAAAATCACAAGCGGAGATCCTTCAGGACACTTCAGTGTGCGCACAGACCCGGTGACCAACCAGGGCATCGTTTCTGTGGTTAAGGTGAGATTAAAAAGACTGTCAAGGACTTAAAAAAGCAGCTGCTCTCAGTATTGCAATAAAATCCTCTGTATTATCTTTCAGCCGCTCGACTTTGAGTCTCAGAAGGAGCACCGCTTCACTGTCACCGCTGAAAATGGAGTGAGTCTTAAAGCTCCGTATGAACGAGTACAAAGCGCCACAGTCACAGTCAGTGTAATAAATGAAAATGAAGCTCCAATCTTCTATAAAAACCCCATGAAAGTGACTGTCGCAGAGTCTGTTGATCCTGGTACAGTCTTGCTCTCAGACTTCGCACATGATCCAGATAACGCAAAGCTACGGTGAGAATGACATTGTTAATGTTCTGTTTACGTACTGATGTCTGGTTTACTGCACTGGTTTAATACACAATCATAGGCCAGTATGTATAATCTCACCTTAATGGTGTAAGATTTTAGCATTACAATATCCAGAAACCACTAGCACAGTGTTATGTAATTTGTGTACTTGTGTAACATTATCTTTATTGTTTCCAACAATGTTTAAATCACAATTTTAACCAGTCTAACAAACCTCCATGATGTCACGTCCATGTTATCATCACTTTTACTGGCACAGACACATATGCAGAAGAAGAAGTTGTATTCTCTAGCATGCCACTTGTTATTTCAATCACCACAGTTATTCATTATTATTTGCAGCAATTTCTGTCGTCAAAGATAACTCCAAGAAACAAACATTTGAAGTGTTTGTGAGTCCTGTGATTGATTTCCATCAGCAGTTAAAGTGATTTCGTGTTTTTATGCTCATTCACAGCACTATCAAGCCATCTTTAGTGTTGTTTTCAATGTGACTTCTAGCGGCAAAAATGAGATTGATGGTTGATAAGAATGTTGTAACTCACACCTGAAATCTTATTTGTTGTTGAAAAATATGCTATTAGTAAGTAAAAATAATAAAGTATGCTGTTAAACCCTCTCCAAGAAAACTGCCCTTAAAAGTATGCTTTTATCAACTGAAAAGTGTGCCAATTTGGTCCAAAGTCGTATTAAAATAGTACACTTACAAATATACTAGTACTTGTACTTACTACATTGTTTATTAAAAAATAAAATTTGGTATACTTAATAAAATGAACTGGAAGTACGCTTTTATACTTCAGCGGATATAATAACAGTGTTTATATGAGATCTACTTAAATGTCTGGATTTTTTTCTCAGGTTTGAAATCATTCAGGATCCTGAGAACTGGCTTTATATCAACCCTGCAACTGGACAGATCTCAGCCAGAAGAGCTTTTAATATCCGCTCGCCTCATGTCAAGAACAACATCTACACTGCTGTCGTAAAGGTCACAGACCAGGGTGAGAAACTCAAACCTGAGAAACCTAAAGGTGGAACAGCAGATGGACTGCAGTGTTAAAAGCATCGCTGAATTTTCTTTGCAGATGCTGATGGGGTTTCTGCCACAGCTACGCTGGAGGTCACGCTGTGGGAAACCAACGATTACCCACCAATTCTGATCCCCTCGAGTGGTACTGTGTGCAGTGACCGGGACAGAGATAAACTGGGTCTCCTGCTCAGTGCTGTGGATCAGGACATGTCCCCTCAATCTGACCCATTCACATTTTACATAGTTGACCAAAATGTGGCTGCCAACTGGACCATAATAACTTTAAATGGTGAGATCAATCATGTGCATTTCATTGTGTATATAGTCATTTTAACCATATACATAATGGACAAAAGCTTTTAAAATGGCTTAAAATCACTAATAATTCAAAAATAATGATTAAATGTACCTGTGCAATTCCATGCAAATCATACTAATAGTTCAGATGTCAATATTTGCTGGTTTAAATCCTCATGTGAGGTCTCTCGCATGTTTTTAAAGCATTTATTTATGTTTAAGTCATGATTTTTTTATAGTCAGATAAAGTGTTTTATCACATTCATAACAGTCCATATTCCTCATAAATAAACACATGAAATTTTTATGTTCTTTAAAGAGTCATCTCTTCTTCATGTGTTGGGTATTATTGCTTCTGGTTTGTGTGTTTTAATTCACAGAAATCCTACAAAGTATGTTTCTTCTCAAAAACATGGGTTCATTTTTAAAACAGATAATAGACTGATATTTTTCTGATGTCTGGACTCCATCAACAGGGCTTTAGTAAATTATATGTTTTGGAAATGTTCACTTGAATGTCTTAAAGAACTTGTGTTTTCTTCTGTCTGTGTGTTGATTTTCAGAGACTCACGCTGTTCTTCAGCCGCTGATAGACATGGAGAGCGGTGAATTCTCTATTCCTGTGGTGGTGTCTGATTCAGGCTCTCCTCCGCTGTCCTCATCTGCTGTGGTCAATGTAACGGTGTGCTCCTGTGATAGTTTTGGAGATTGCAAGAGTTTCACAGCAGCCATATTTGGAAGCAGAATGGGCATAAGCTTCATTGCTCTCATGCTCATCATGGGCAGCATTGCTCTTCTGTTGTGTAAGTAAATAACATCCTGCACAGTTTCTCAGTTTTCAATCTCCATATCATCCAGCTTCTTGAGGTCTTAACCTGAGAAGAAATTTTTATTGACTGCTTTTTATTCATTATTTGCTCTGAGTAATCAATTTAATTTTTTTTTAATGAAAAATTATACATTGACACAATTATATTTTTGTCTACAAAAGTAAGATTAAAGGATTTTTATGATCATGAGAAACATTTTTGTTAATTGTGTCTAAACTGTTTTGACTGGTATAGTGTTTAGTGTAGTTTGCAGTCAGTATGTTTTAATATGTATTGTCTGTATTGTGTTGTTAGTGCTTCTTCTTCTTGCTGTGGCCGTGAGAGGATGCAGGAGGCAGAACATGAAGAGAGATGGTGGTCTGCTGGTCGGGACGTCTGATGAAGACATCAGAGACAACATCTTTCATTATGATGAGCAGGGAGGTGGAGAAGAGGACGAGGTGACAATCAAACATTTTCATACAAATGGTTTTGCACTTAAAACATGAATGTCATTGCATTAGGTAGAATCAAACTAGGGCTATGGTCACTGTATTATTTTGTAATGTATAAAATAAAGAACGTTTTCTGATTGTCAGGTTAATGTGACCTGTGTGTAATTGACAAGAACTGATTTCATACGTCCACTGATTTTATATGTCCACCTTGACACTAGTTGGTTAAAAGTAAATTTAGGAAATAAATTGGGTTTGTAGTTTATTTCAACATCCAAATACTTTTTGAGACAATTTTCTAAATCTCCCTTCATCTTCATGACAGGAAATGCTCAACAGTAAAAGCTGTTTAGTTTTACCTGAAACTCTTTCCGTTCTCCAGAATGCATTTAACATTGATTTTCTGAGAAACCCGAGTGACGGGATTCCTGCACCGGCCGGATTTTTTCCTCAAGACCGCAGCCTGCCGAGAGGAAAACAACCTTTGAGGAAAGATGCTCCACATAATCTTCCATCTCCTACATATCCACGAAAACTCGTCGGAGAGCCGACAGACATTGAAAATTTCATTAATGATGTAAGTGAGGTCTCCAAATATTCACATGAAAGGTTTTTAAATACACATGATGATACAGATAATTGTTGGATGACTCTGTTTGAATGATGCAATAAAAAAACAAAGAAAATCTTTTTGACCTCAACAGGGTCTTGACGCTGCAGATTCTGACCCGAACGTCCCGCCATATGATACGGCTCTGATCTATGACTATGAGGGTGATGGATCTGTGGCAGGCAGTCTGAGCTCCATCGCCTCCATGAGTTCAGATGGCGATCAGGATTATGATTATCTCAATGACTGGGGACCACGCTTTAAAATTGGGACTGGGTAGTGACCCACGCTTTTTGTAAAAGCCTGGCTAACATTACTGACCTCACAGTCTAAAGGCCCCTTTCAGGATTCGGACCAGGAGAAAGCTAATGCCCTTTAAACAGCATTCAACACATTCAGATCTTCTTATGGACACATGCCCTTTAAACCTTCACGTGAACTTCGTTGCTAAATTTCTCTTAATCTTTGTGAGGAGGTGCTGATGGCGTATGATGTTTTTGTTACAGGTCATAGGAGAAACCAACACTTAAACATTTTTTCTCCTTCTTTTCCTTGATGGATCAGTGAGTTATTTTAACATGTTGATGTGACATGTGTTTGCTTTGGGCCAGTGTGCGAACGGATCATATTAAGCAGCACAAACTGGAGGGAGGAACCGTGTGCATAATGATTAGACACGAGGCAAAAGCAGACGACTAAAAATGTGTCATGTTATTCAAGAATTTTGTTTAGCTGAAGAATCAGTGAAGTTTGCTGAGCATGTAGGGCTTTTTAAAATGAACAAAATACTGCTTTGACACTTGAGGAATGTCCTTTTTAAGAATAATTATTGAGAATAGTTTTGCCAAAAATTACAATTCTGCCATCATTAACTCATCCTTTGAAACACAAAAGCATATTAGCACAAGTGCTCTTTTATACAATTAAAAAACGACAAGATGATGATTAAGTCGTTTTTATGACTCATCTGCTGTGTTTTAAAGTCTGTAAAATCATGCAACAGCTTTGTTTAAAGTCTTCATTTACTGAAATTCTTGATATATTAAGGTAAACCTGACACAATGCGTCTTTATTTGAATATATGAACTCATCTGAAAGTGAAAATCATGCAACAGCTGAATGAAATTTACTGAATTAAACAAATTCTGATATTAAGGTAAACCTGACACAATGAGAGAGAGGATTTTGAAGAAGATGTTGTGTAATGAATTCATGATTCATATGCACTTGGATTGAAACAATATTGAGACAGAATTTATTTTTTGGTGAACTATTCATTTAAATGGTAAAACTACTTAAACATAAGATATTTTAATATTAGCTGTTTCTACAATTCCTTTTATATGTGATTAGTTTACTGTGTATATAATATATTGTATTTAATACTATTTTCGCCCACTTGCAATATAAACTCATAAAGCACATCTCATATGATAATTTTCATATGCACAACAGTTTGGCAGTAAATGATGTTTCATTTGTAAATATGTTTGCTTTCCCCCTTAAAACCACTTTTTGGAAAACACTTTACAATAAGGTTGTATTTGTTAACATTAGTAAATGCATTAGTTAACATGAACTATAACACTGAGCAATAGAGTCCCTCAACATTTATTCATCTTTGTTAATGTTAGTTAAAACCAATACAGTTGTTTATGTCAGTTCATTGTGCATTGACTGATGTTAAAAGATACATAAATACAACCTAATTGTAAAGTGTTACAGGCTTTTCATAAATACAATCATAATTCTTTTTTGTTGCTTGTTTTGGTGTTTTTAAATATTGAATTACACACTGTTTTTATTTATTTTCTTTATCTTTATAGTTGAAAATAAAAGAATGAAGTGATAATGTCTCTCTTATTCACTAATACTGTGTTGACAGAAAGTGAAGCAGAAATAATGAGGTTGTAGTGAATGTTTTGATCAAGTCCTTTAGAAATATCATGTTTTTACTTGCTGAGGGATTCTATGTTGAAACTTTTATTAAACATGTTTAAGTCCATGTTTATTAAGGACTTTAGATGTGCTATTATTTCATAACCACACAGATCACACAGGTAAGTACTACTCATGTTTTCTTTACTAAATGTATTTCACTGTGTATAGTTGAATAATATGGTAAAATATCTGTTAAAATTAATGATCACGGACAAAGCAATATTGTGATTCTGTCTGCAGTCTCTGTGTCTTGTAAAAATAGAAAAGTTTAGATAAGTTATGTAGATGTATGAAGTTTTTGGGTAAACACTTAAAGTATGTTACGATGCTGTAAAATCTCACTTAAATAAGCATCTGTAACCATAATAAAATAGTATCATAACCTTGTGAAGGAAACATGTGAGGTCCTGTACAACCATGGGACAAAAAAACACATTTGGACATTTTTCACAAATGTAATAATTTATTCCATGTTCATTATCTTGTTTGCACAGTTTTAAATACAGAAATTACATCATCAGTTGATGCTAAGTAGCGTTTGTTTGTCTGTCTTAGAGACTTTTCAAATATAATTACTGGTCAAATTGAACAGCCTGGAGGATAAACTATGTACATGTGTTACTGTTTCAGAGCATCAAAGCCAACTACAAATCAAACCATTTTCCCTTTAAAGAATTTTTGGTAATTAAACTCATCTACAAAGACAAGTGCTTTACTCTGAGGTTTCCATGTGTGATCACTGGTGAGGATTGTGTTTGTAAGCCTCAAGCTGGGCTCAGATTGACATCATCATCATCATCTTTGTCTTTGCGCAGAGGTCTCTGGGGTCCACGCGGCTCATCTTCACCGGTGTCCTGTTTGTCTCTTTCAGCCTCCACCCAGCTTTGAGGAGCGATCATCTTCTTTGGTCCAAATGGAGAAGGACCCAGCAAAGCTTCAATATCATCATAGTTGACCACCTCACGCTCCAGCAGGGCATTAGCCAGCTGAAACACAATCAACAAGAACTGTAAGTCACAATACAGGACTACAAAAAATACAGAGTCTTCTTTCACTTGCATTCACATGAAGTTTTGCTTTGTGCTGATTCATTTTGACGTGTGAAATTGTGAAAAAACGTTTTGACCACCAGAAGACTGAGCTCTTGCATTGATGAAACGCTGACAGGTTTTGCAACAATACATGTGTAAAAGAACGCTACGTTTAAGGAGTTGTATGGTTTGAGAATGACATTTTTTAATTGTTATTATTAAGAACATAAAAGTATAATTTATTCATAAGAGAAGCCCTGGAGTGTGACATCATATCCTGCTGCTAATATACCTTGCAAGAATCAAAATAATTGCTTAAAATCTTGTGCAATTGAATTAAAAATGTATAATTGGATTATGAAAATTATGCAACAACTGTTAAGGATCACGCAGCTAAGATGATGTGATTACACTACAAAACTGACAGCATGGAGTGATGAATGAAACCTACCAAAATCAGTTTGTCTCTGTTGTCCAGGAGTATTTTCTCTGTGTGCCTGTAGGCCTGTGCTATTAACATCTTAGCTTCCTGATAGAGAGAGAATAAAAAACAATTCAGAAAGTGATTATAAAACATGATGTGTCTTTCTCGTAGTAAAAACATTGTAGGGCTTTAACACACTCATTTAACACCCATGTGATTTCATGCTGGACAACAGAAAGAAAAGCAGGTGGGAATGTTTTTTGACTTACAAGATCCATCTGTTGTTGGAGGCCTTGGCTGAAGGGTCTACGTCCGATACCACCCTGATCCCCAGAGTCAGGAAAGGACACCTGACCTACACTGGCTATCATGCCATACTGCTTCACCATGGAGTAAGCGACCCGCGTCACCTTCCGCAGGTCATCCTGAGCGCCTGAGAGGAGTGAGGAGAGATACGTTTTCAACAGGTGCTATCTATAAATATCTATACAGTAATAGGTTCATTTTCATTCTATTTCTATGATCTTTTTTATAACTCTCATAGGGTGTGATGATGATGATGATGCTCATGTCCTGACGTCATACCTGTTGTGACCTTATTGAACGTAATGGCTTCAGAGGCTCGTCCACCCAATGCCATGCACATCCTCTCAAACAGCTGCTCTTTGGTGAACAGATACTGATCTTTTGGCAGAATCTGAGCAAAGCCCAGAGCAGCGTTTGTCCTGGGAGCTATTGATACCTGATGAAGGCAGAGGCTTGAAGACTTAGCAAATGTTTCTGAAGATGCACATGTTTCTAAGATGAAGCGTGAAGCGCTCAGGTTTGCTTACCTTCATAACAGCTTCTGTGTGTTCCAGTAACCACCCGACTAAAGCATGACCGGACTCATGGAAAGCCACCACTCTCTGTTCTTCTTTGGATAATATTTTACTCTTCTTCACACTGCCTACACATGACACAAATATCACAACACATATATAACACAAGGCTTACCGATTACTGCTAAAATACCACTTCTTCTACAGCTGAAATGTTTTGCTTTATAATCTTACACGGAGTTCCCAATGTTAAAAGCTGCTGCAAAAGAGTAAGTTGACACACACTTGTGACTGTACATCAACATCTAAATTATGATAAATGTCTAAAATATTATTTTTACTATATTGCTGTTGGCAGGGCTTTAAAAATACAATACAAATACAATTAAGTCATAATGTGAGGAATACCGTGTCTGGGTCCAAGTGTCCACAAGTGCTATTTATTTTAATTACACAGCGTTCTGGAATACCTGTTTTTTTATTCGAAATATGAAGATAAAAGTAAGGATTGTAGTTTTCTGTAGTATTACAGCACACAGTGATTGTGCATTAGTATTGTTTGTTTTTGGCACCTGATCTAGTGTTTAGCGTTTGGACCCGATTTAGACCCGGACGGCGTGGCACGTGATTCAGATTCAATAAACAAATAAGCAACTCAAGACTGCATAAAAAGTCGGTGAGGCTTTTAATGGCTTTATTATCAACTAGAATGGTTTGATGACTACATACCAGCGATGACTCTCTCCACAGCATATTCAAAGTTGAAGGTGTCGATAGATTTGTATCCCTCTCTGGCTGCATGGAGGGCAGCTTCATTACAGATGTTGGCAATATCAGCCCCTGTCATATGAACAATGCACAAAAGTCATATCTTTTACCACCCATGCTGCAGCTATCTGGACAGACATTGCGGAGGAACTTTTAATCTTTAATCTAATATTTGATTTACAGCTATAGATGGGTCAAAGCCATGCAAACATCATTCCAAATCATCACTCACCGCTGAAGCCTGGTGTCAGCTCAGCCAGTCTCAGAGAGTAGAAGTCCGCTGGTTGTGTAAGCTTCAAGATCTTCAGATGTTGCTCAAAGATTTCTTTTCTCTCCTATGAGGCAATCAACAGAGATGAATTACTACTGCCATAACAGCTGGACTAAAGCACTATTTATTTATTCATTCACGTTACCTGAAGAGTCGGCAGATCTATAAATATGTGTCTATCAAGTCTGCCTGGTCTCATGAGCGCATTGTCTAAAATATCCGCCCGGTTAGTGGAAGCCAGGACAATCACGTGATCTGTGGTACCCATTCCTAAAAAACAGAAACAATTGTGATCTCGATCTTGGTTCATGTGTCATGTATTTATCAGACTAGTTCAGCTTCTCACCATCCATCTCGACCAGAAGCTGATTAAGGGTTTGTTCTTCCTCCGTGTTGGAGAAGCCAGACATGTTAGTGGACCGTTTCTTCCCCACAGCATCAATCTCATCGATGTAAACGATGCATGGAGCTCGAGCACGGGCTTCTTTAAAAAGACTTCTCACTCTTGCTGCACCAAGACCTGAGCAAATACATCTCAAGATTAAATATGAAGAATTGATTGATAATGTCAGAATAATAATCTGCAGTAACGGTCTCATTTACCTCCAATCACCTCAACAAACTCTGAACCTGCCATAGCAAGAAACGGGACCTGAGCTTCTGTTGCCACTGCTTTAGCCAGCAATGTCTTTCCACAGCCGGGGGGCCCGAGGAGCAGAGAGCCCTTGGGTACTTTAGCACCAAGGTGAAGGTATCTGTCTGGATTCTTCAAAAGAAAAACAGATTAAATGTCAGAGTTATGGTTGAGCTTTTGCGGCACTTTCAAACAGACCTGCCTTACCTTCAAATAGTCCACAAACTCCTTCACTTCCATCTTGGCCTCATGCATTCCTGCAACATCTTTGAAGCGCACCCCTTTTCCAGACTTTCCATCAACAATAGTAAATTTGGCCATTTTCAGCTGATTCTGGTGGAACAGGGATATGAATTAGAAAACAATATTATTAATTATGTGAAACTAGTGGGAAAAAAATGAAACAAAACGTCACTTACAAATGCACTGAAGCCGCCATCTCTGCCACCCATTCCTGCCAGTCGGAAGATGTACCAGAGGATTGCGACCCCAATGGCAGCCATGCCAAGCGCATACAAGGCACTGTAATATCACAGAACCAAAAGAGTTATGTTATGCTATTGCTGAATTTCATCAAACCTCATTACTTTTAAGTATTTAAGAGAGTTTTTATTCAAAAACAAGCAGCAAATAACTGGGTCTGCATGCATACTCTATGATTTACTCACTTTCCAAAGAAGCCTGTGCGCTTATAGGTGACTGGTATTCTGTCTTTGGTATCTATACCTAATTCTTCCTCTGCCGCTCGAAGCTTCTCCTCAAACTTGTCAATATTGGCCACCTGCATTCGGTACATCAGGGCTAATCTCTACAACAGAAACGGGATATCAGTACAGTTGGAATTGGTAGCCATAGAATGATTAGTTTTGAGACTCATCCTAAATGACATGACGTACCGGTCTGCCAAAGATGACCGCCCCAGGGTGAAGGTAGATCTCAACAATGTCACTTTCTGGCACCACCTGTACCCGTGACACCTCCCCTTTGGCCAGCATTTCATTTACAAAATCATTCCAGGATATATTTCCGCCACTGGTGTTAATGGAGTTAAGCAAGCTCATGATGACCGCAATAATAAACAGCGTACGCAGTCTCTCCCTGTACATCTGATCCTCCTGCTCACGTCTCTTCTTCTCTTCTAAAAAAGGAAAACAGCTTAACCACATAAGTATGATTAGATTATGATTATGGTGAGACGTTTATTTTGTTACGTGGCTCTCTGGAATACTCAACAATGGATTAAGTGATGAGTAAATGATGGTGAGTAGCCAGTATAATTTTACAGTCTTAAGACCACTTTGCTTAGTGTCAGGGTACCTTCATCTTCCTCAGGTGTTTTCCCTTTTCCTCCATCTTTCTTTTCATGTCTTTTTTAGATGTGCTGAAATACTGTGTCGCACCTGACAGATAGAAAAAACACATTTGTGACACACTGTATAAGACAACCTGAATTATAACAAGCACTCTAAACTACTTACCTAATAGTTTCCACAATCTCACAGGATTTGTGACGAAAGTTTGTCCGCACTGGAGGTTAACTCCAATAAGCCTTGGGATCAGAGGTGCTCCACCCTGTGAAACAATGGTAAGCTCAATTAAATTACAGTAAGGTCATGCACAGTGACAGATGATATACTGACCTGTAATTAAATCATCTGAAATGAATGAACACTTATTTTATCCATATATAATCTCAAAACTGGTCAAACATTTTAGCCAGTTAATCTGCCTAGCCAATAAAAGCCACAAATTAGACAACTACATCAAATGCACGACACAATGACATCATCACTTAAGCACAACTTTGCATGAACTTTGCATGTGAGCACATCTGGCTTGGCTTATATTTTACAATAACAGCATGATAAAAAACTGGTATCCCACCTGAACGTGCCCTGATTTTAGTCCTCGTATGTTTAGGGTCACATTGCTGTTGATTAGATTTCTGTTTTGAAAGCACATTAAACGAGACGACAGCGACAAAACGCGCAATTTCCTACCATGATGCAGAAGTAGCGCTGCCATATTAAACGCTGCTTTATCGCGTCGTTTCTATAAAATGCATACTAAGCTAGAATAATAATGTGACCGCTTTGAACAGTTGCTGTTACATAGCTGTCATTGTGCTTCAGTTAGTGCTGTTACCCAACACAGATAAATATATCTGCGATTAAAAAATCGTCTTCCGCTTCGAATATTTTTAAAATATGTTAAGAAAATAAAACACGTTTCGCAAATCTAGTTTTCTACGTATTAATATATTTCCAAGGATGTTTTGAAGACGACGTGAACTGTTGTTTACAGGCTTCAGAAAGACTTCTGTTAAACTTTCACCTTTACAATCAGCCAATCGTGTGAGACGAGGATGAACGAAAGGGCCGATGGGAAATGTAGTGCAGCGTGGAAGGACGTTATACGGGGATGAATACCGTCCAAAACCGGCTCCCTAATTCATGGCCATGGCCAGACTGTCGGCATTTCTGAAGTTGTCATATTGTCAAAATGATTGCGTTGAAAAAGCCCCCGAGAATCCGCTCCATATAAATTCCTGAATGCACCGGAATTGACGTCAGTAGACGAGCTTGAAAGAAGCTTAAAAGAAGTTCAGCACTTTTTATTAAAAATATTTAATTCGTAATATTATTTGTCATTTATAATGTGGATAAAATGTAAAGAATCCAACAAATATTTAAATAAAAAAGGTCTGGGTGTTACAAAACGTTCAAGACATTGACATTTGTGTGAATTTAACACACGAATTGGTGGCACACACTTTATCCAATGCGATTTGTAGTACATTCAGGCTTTATATTTTATTACCATCAAATGTCACTTTTCACATCTCTCCTCTTCCCCAATGAGCGTTTGCACCGACAAAAGAATCAATGGTCTATGTACACAGACAGTAAACTACTCTGTACATATAAATAATGCAATATTTATACATGACAAATTAGGATTTTTAAATTTACACATTTATTTACTAATAAGTTACTATATTGTTTACTATAAATATTGTTTACTATTATCAACAGTAGTTGTATGTTATTTACGACAGAGGGCACCATTGTGTCACTCTCATACAAGAAATCGGTGTCAGACATAAATTGTGACGTCAAAGCACGTGAACTGAAGAAAAAAACATATACATTCAAATGTTTATTCAATGCAAATACAAATAGTACTTTAAACTGCTTTTTTTAATAAAAGCAAATTCACACAATGTTAAACACTGACTTGAGTGCTCGCATGCGGTATATACCGAACTGTTTGTCATACCATATAATATTCTTTAAAAAACAATATATGTTTATGTGAAATGTTAAAACTGAACGAGGAGGAACTACTTGTGCAAACTTGTCTATGTGAAAATGTCGCCACAGTCTTTTCTTATCGCTTAATATCTTGCAAACCCCGCTCAGCCTACTTTTCTGGAAATATCCTACTGGTTCTCCATTTTCCTCACGCAAATGGTGCTCGCAAAAACATGCCACGGTCCTCAACGCCATCTTGGCTCGAAGTCGCCGAAAGAAACAACATGGAAGCTTCCCTCTCTTGAGCCACAATGGCGTCGGTTTCGCCCAACAGTGACCGCCCATACGCGTCAACCTATCGGAGCTCGCGTATCAGTTCCTCGCGTTCGCTCAGCGTCAGCGCGAGTCAAAGGCCGATCGAAACGGTTCGGAAGGAGTCGGACATAGAGGATTAACTTGAAGCGGAATTTTATTTTTACACCTAAAATCAAGCCCAAACGGCAAATTTAAGGTGACCGATGACAGCTGACGTTTTAAAGGGGCGTGTGGAGAGTTTATTACCCTTTCTTTGACTAGTCTATCGGATCCCTGAGAGATTTTAATCATCGTGTTTTTGGAGGAGGTATTCGGCGATTAGCTTAGCACGCTGGCTCGAGCGCGAACTGAGATGAGCGTCGCGCGCCTCGGATGTTCCTGCATTGGAGCTTGCTGAAGGCATTGGAGCTTGCAGAAGGCCTCAAATGGGAAAAACAAGCATCGGGAGGGAATACCAAGTATAATTTTGTAGATGTAGTTCACATCTTGGAGAAGGTACGTATGTTTGGTTGCTATTTTGAGATTTTAACTGCATATTTTGCTTGGTAAATAACGTCTGGTAGTCCTTTCAGTCGTCGACTTTCACGATTAGCCCGCTAACGGCTTTAGCCCGCTGCTAACTGGAGTTTATTTTCCCTCCCCCACCCAGAAGTCGAGGAAATGTTTGCGTATTGCTTAAAATATCTATTAGTTGTGTCAAATTGATCAGCTTTCTTCGTTATTAAGTGTTGTGTCGCTGTTCCGTGATGGTTTATGGTAAACCTAAACGTATAAAGTGTCAGAAATGGAAATAATCTTCGTCATGTTGTCGTTTTCTCTTTGGGAATCGGATATGGCCAGACGGGCTCAGCTGCCCTGCAGAAACCAGCCATTGGGGTGGGCAGATATATAGTATACTTAGATTTTTGAAGGGCAATGTGTTTTTTATATACAAGAAATATTCTTCATATTATGCTGATTTTATGTGCTTAGAAAATAGTTGCTGGAGTAATTGTAATGAATCCCAAAATATGAGAGTTAATACGTTACATTTGTAAATGTAAAACTTCTGCAATGCTGCAGTTTCAATCTCAAGTAAATATTGAATATACTTACTGGACATGTTCATGGTAACATGATTGGTCATGTTATTACAGTACCAGTTTAAAAGTTTAGACACAATTGACAGAAATATTTTCAATATCTGAAAGTGTATATATCAATGTTTGAGATTAGGTTTGTAGACAAAAATGTAATTGCCAGCATATTAATTTATTTAATTAGAAAACTAAAATTTAAGAAATATTTGTAAAAAGAATGACTTGGACCGAATAATGAATAAAAAGCAGCCAATAATAGTCCAGATTCCTTCAGTGTTGTTTATTTTGGATGATTTTTAATTCCCACAGTTACCATTAAGATGGTCAGCTTAGTATAATTAAATTTTTGTGTTGTTTTGATAAGTTTACTACTCTTCTAAAATGTGAATAAAATCTAAACAATAGTGATTAAATGTTTCCAAAACGTTTGACTGGTACTGTATATGCTAATTGACCTTTGTTTTGCCTTTAATGGTCAGATATTCAGCTGGGGATTGTGATGATATACAAGAGAAAACACGATGATTAAAAAGCTTAGTTTGTGAAGCCTGATGTAGTGGTAAAGTTATACAATTTTACATCAGAAATGTCATGACTTGATGTTTAATCTGTTTATAGGGTGCATGGTTTTGATTTAGGATTGAAACTTGAAGCATATGTTTGTTCAGGCTGCGTGTGGATGTGGGCATGTGCGAATGTGTACGTGCTTGTTTATGTATTCTGTGGTCCTTTAGAGATGTGATTGTTTATTTTGATGACTTGCTGTATTGGAGCAAGGCTTTATAATAGTTCTCTGGAGGATAATGGAAAAGAGTATGTGAGTTTGTGATGTTGTAAACATGGTGCTAGTGGAGTCTAGTTCTGCTCTTGGTGCAGTGGAACATCACTGCGGCGATGCTGGGGCGTTAGCACACTCTCTCCCTCGCATACTCTGCTAACACTACATCCCTCCCTTACTCAGTTTTCTGTTTATTTCTCCTAAAGTCAAGCCTCGAGCAGAAACATTGCAAAATAACTCTTTCCATTTCACAGCATAACATAACTTGGATGATTTATGGTTATTTGTAGGCTGTTTATCCTGATCCTGGTTTGAGATGCTTTTAAATGTTAAACTAAAGTATTGTTTTTGTGTAGTAGTGTTTTATATCTGTGGCTTGTCTGGTGTGTTGTGTTTTAAGATTCCTGCTCATTGTTCTTATCCCCTAAAGGGAAATGGGCTTTTTGTTGAGGTTGTAAGGTCAGGGGCTTTTTTTATTAGGAGCTTTCGTGAGTTGTGTTTTCTCAGTCGCTGTAGCAGTCATGTTGAGCCATTTTATCTGTTTCTTAGTGCTGCATTTCAAAAGCAGATTCTGTTCTGCTTAGTTTGTGGTCGTATTTAACCAATAGACTGTTTTGGGGGTCCTGTGGTCGCAGATTACAAATTCTTTACAAAGGGCAGAAAGGTATTTTGGTGCTTTTCTAAATGTCATCATGTTTAGTGAGAAAAGTATTTATGTGGGTTTTGTGCAAAATCATGTTTTGCTTGCTCACCATGAGAAATATGGCATATTTAGGTCTGCAAGTGCATGTAATTTTGACCCAGCATTCCATGTCCTGATTAGTTGTTTTTAGTCTTGTTAGCAAACATAAAACAAGGACAGTGTGATTAAAAACCGATCTTCCTCCAAACAAAATGTACATGAATGCAAGTCTTCATAAATGTATGTGAATTAGCCTTGAGGCAAAATTAAACTGTAGCTCTTTGAGATTAAAGCGAGTCTGGAGACAGCTGTTCTTTGAGCTGCTGACTAGTAAGAACAAGCCAATATTATAGCACACGACTCAATGATGTTCTGCTGATACATGGGAAATTCAGGGTTCCCATGGATAACCTGGAACTGTCAGGGAATGTTAATGTTGTAATTTTTCTGACTTAGAAATGTAATGGAAAGTAATAAAAACTCTATAGTGAATGCATGTGCATTTTTCTCGTGCTTGGTTTGAAAATATTTGATCACTGAGAATTTTGCTTCCTGTTGAGCTGCTGCATATGAGGATGTTTTTTAAATCTTACTATATATAATGTTTTACATTTAGTTTTTCGAATACATAGAAATTGCTGTCAGATTTTTCTATGTTCTATGAAATCATTACCTTAGTCAGGGCTCACAATTTTAAAAATGTTGAAAAATGGTAGGAAACCTGTGGATTTAGGGGTCATTAAAGAAGCTTGTAAGGATCCTTTATATGCTGTAGAAAACACCTATCAGTGAGCTCTTACCTGAACTGTTGACACATCTCTGCAACCTCGCAGAACAGAATAAGTGTTGAAGTAATCTTATTTCCCACTGTTGCAAATGCCGTAGGCGGGATGTAATAGTCATTATTCACATGACTTATTGTGTGCTGGTTTCCTTTGGCCTTCCCCTTTCTCATTGCATAGCGTTGGTCTGTAAACAGGAAAGCTTCTCTCCTGCTCTGTAAATGTTTTATAGGACCCCGCACATGCTTTGGACGGCCGAATACTGTTTGAGACTCTCGTTTACTTTGGCAACACAAATATACGAATGCACGCGATGGTGTGTGTCATCCACATTTCCCATCTTGATTTGGGTTTTGAAGGTTTCTCTACCTCTCCTCTCGGTCGCAGGTTGTGCTTCCACTGCAGTGCGTTTGATAACATTTCTCTCCAACTCTCATACATCAAAGGAGATGCTTCTCTCTCTCTTCCTGCTCTCTTCTTTGCCGCATTTCTTTTCTCTGTACATTATCACTCAGTGGTTTCTTTTGATCTCTTTTAAGTATCAGCTCTTCTGAATGAAGGCTTATCTCTTAAACCTATGTATAGGTGCTATAGATTTTGTGGAACTACGAAGACTTAATGATAGGGCTGCGCGATAAAGTTTTAAGTCAAATAATGTGATCGAGGTGTGTATCGTGTAAACATTTTGTGATTGGAGTGTGTTACTGTTGTGTTTAATGATACGAGAAAGGCAGTTCTGGCATGACTCCTAATGATTCCTGCTTTTAAACCGTTGATGTAGTGAATTTCAGCTGTAAGTAAGGAATGTTTGGTTGCTGTTGGGGGGTAGAAGCTTCATTCGCGTGGGCAGATGTGAACGGGGTCGAGCGTGCTGGGGGTTGGGTGACACGAGACGGCAGTTGTTTTGATTGGTTGTTCTGAGGACTGAGTAATGCATTATCCATATGAGCTGCGCAGGCTTGTCTTTAGCGTTCTTCTCTCTTATAGAGGTTATTTTTAGTTGCAGACACGTACGATGTCTGCTTGTTGTTATAGAAATTATATTATTTGTTTCATGTATTGCATACCCTGGTCTCTTGTGTACTAGTTTTAGTATATAATTTGCTGTATACACACAAACCGTGCATGATAACATGCTTGTTTAAGAAAATAAATGGAAGGTAACGGTTAGCAAATTCTGTTACATCATTTCCTGTATAGCCATATATTTTGTTCACTGCTTTCACATTTGCTTAAGTTTATATGGGGCCATTTTCTAAATTGAAGAGCACTTCCTGCGGGTCGCTCGGCTCTTGTGATGTGTGGGGGCTGGGAAGCGTGGCCTGGCTGAATCTCAATGACTGGGCCCTTTAGCAGCACTGTCCTTTTGATAGGGCAGCTGCAGCCATTCAATCGGCCTATTTACATTGAAATGCGGGGACAGGAAGGGGGGAGGGCCAAAGCCTGTGCGTGACTGAAAAGCATACCTAACCAAAGACCAAAGAGAGAGGGTCCACTGCGGGGCTCTGACACTTCTTTGTTTTCAGCGGCCCTGGTGCCGAGTACGTGGCACAAAGGCTTTAAGCACCCTACTTTGACCACTCATTTCCACTACTCAGCTTTTTACATTTCTTTCATGTCTGTAGACTGTTTGTGGCATTAAAAAGAAATAGTCATTGAATTAATGCAAACGTATTTTTTGCATTTAAAGTTGTTTTGATATGGTTCTCCAGTGCAGCATGCAAGTCAGTTTATTAGTATATAGTATGTTTTTTTTCCAGGATGGTCTAAAGGGGGTGGGTGTTTTTCCACTCCGTTGTGTTGGGACAGGTTTGGTGAGGTTGTCATCCTAAACCCTCAGGGCCTTTCTCGTTTTTCTTTGCTGCCGAGTTGCTCAAGTGAGCCGCAGATTGTTTTGAACCCAAATACTTGTGACTTCCTGGTGCAACAGCACATAAAACCAGTTTGTGGTTACATGGGAGTGTTTTTCTATAGCAGCATGCTGCTGTGCCCATCTGCTGTTTTAACAGCCTTTGGGTGAGCTGCAGATCTGAACGCTCGGCTCCAATCTGATGCTGCTATTTACACTGCATTATACAGGAATTCTTCACCACAAAATGATCATTCTGTCATTTGCTCTCATTTTTTTTCCAAACAAACATGAATTTTTGCTTTTGTGTTTAGCAGAACTTACATGTTCCTTTGGAACGAGACAAAAGCAGTCAGGTCTTATGAAGCCATAAAATAGCTGGGGATAAACATCTCCTCTAATGACAATTATTCAAATGCCATGCTGGGTAAATAATGAAAGAATATTGGCTTAAATTTAGATATGTTTCTCACATGTATAGCACACTAGGTTTGTGTACTACTTTTGTGATGCTTTTATGTTGTCTTTTATCATTTTTGGAGCTGAAAAGATGCCAGTAACCGTTAAGCTTTTGTTTGTTGAAAAGAGCAGCTGAATGTTGTGCTACATCTTCATTTGTGTTGGAGTTAAAGTTAGATTTTTTGAATCACTAGCATTGAAGGTTTAATGTCTCTGTGCCCAAGTTGTTCTTAAATATAATGTAAATGTTTGCTGTATGTTGTAGCGATTACTATGTATCGTAGCATTGAGTCAGTGTAGTCCGTATTTGGATTTGACCAAAATCCAGAACAAGAATAAAATGAAGTTCAAAGCAGATCACAATATATTACAGTTTAATGAGACTATAGATAAAAAATGTCACTAGGAATGTATTGAAGTCTAGATACTAATGTGTTGCACCGGCAGGTCCATGCTGAATCCTACTGGTAATTTTTCAGAAAGAGGATTAAATGAGGTGGGACTGACTAATCTCCCAGTTCCCATCAACTATGTGCTGATTACTGAAGCTTTTCTTTTCTGTTTTTATAGCTGCCATCATTGTTACAAGAGAAGCAGATTTTTATCAGCACCTATCGTGTGTTGTACGCTGCTGCCACTGCCCAATACACATCCCATAATAGAATCCATGTGTTCTTCCAGTGCCAAACTCCCACATTGCTCTATCGCTTTTAATAGAAGCACACTTGTCTTCTGTGCGTGAGGCAGAGATTGTTTTTCCTGTGCACAATCCTTCATTTTAGCACACCAACTGCTTTAGAGATTTTCAGTGGCAGGAACAAAATACAAGTTACAACAGATCCAGTTATTTGTTTCCTGGATATAACTAAATATAATTTTGTATGACACACCACAGATCTTGCCCCAGTTTGCCCAGTTCACTGAAATGGACAGGACAATTCATTATTATTTGGGAATTTCCCTGTCTTTCCTGGTTGATTCTTGTCCTGCTTTAATTTTTTGCACTTTCACTGCACTTTACTGTTCAAGTTGCTCCACTGAAATGAAAGCTATTTAAAGCAACAACTGTTCCTTGATTAATATTTTATATAATGAATAATTTAGTTGTTCATACAGGGGTTATTTTTATGGCAGAGAGTGGTCTCTCGACAGGGACTGTTCAGCTCAGCTCTGTTTATCCCAGCACAGTTCTGTCATGAAAACTCCAGCAGTTAGTTGCACATTAATATAATCTCACAGTATGAATGCCAGCTTATTTGTGAGTTTTCTGTAAGTTTGTGAACCTGAGTATAGCACGTTTTTCAGTTTAAGCGTTGTGTTTGTATTAAGGATAAGCAATAACACTATTGGTTAGATTGACTCATGTGTTTTGTGTTATGGCCGATATATCTGCAGATATTTGGATTTTATCGGCTGATGAATATTTATCATAGACTGATAATGTTTCTGTTCTACTGTCGTATTGTGCATTAGATGTTTTTTCTTAAGAAAAGCCTCTTCTTCAGCTATTAAAAACCCATGTGTGTTGACCACTAGTATTGTGATTTGGGTGAAATTGGAATCACATAGTACCAGGGTTGAATGTAGATAACAGTTCATATTAAAAATGTTGTGTATCCCAAAGGCTGAATTATTGAATAGATGCATTTTGAATTTATATTTCACTGGCACATATTCCAGGTGACGCTTGGACCTTTCATGGCCTGCTAGCTGGTATATGCTTGTGCTGTTGACGTGTGGCAGAGTTTTACACCCAACACGGGATAAAAGTTTGACGTTTCCTCTGCACCTGCTAAAGTTAACCTGTCAATGCATTCACCAAGCTGAGGAGAAAATAGCTGAGAATCCTAATGCCAGAAAACTGACAGATCAACTCCTACATAATATTATCGTTATCACTAGTACCATATAACAGAAACAAGTCTTTAGATCGTTTGCTGTTAGGGTGTGGTGTGTTGAATATCTCTTTACCATAGTTAAAATCTCATGTTTCTCAAAGGTTTAGGCTGCCAGATCTATTGTTGAGTTTTCTTTATTTCAGCACAAGTGGGCTGTGTATTATAGTCTGGTTTTTCTCTCGCTGATATATTTGAATATTTTCGAATATACACTGCCGCTCAAAAGTTTGGGTTCAGAAAGATGTTTTTTAAAGTTGTGTTTTAAAGTATCTTATGCTCATCAAGGGTGTGTTCATTTGATAGAAAATACAAAAAATATTATTACGATGTAAAACAATGTTTTTCTATAGTAATATATATCAAAATTGATTTATATCTGTAATTAAAGTTTAATTTTCAGAATCATCACTTCTGTCTTCAGTGTCGCATGATCCTTCAAAAATCATTATAATGTTCTGATTTATCATCAGTAATTTATCATCAGTGCAAGAAACAGTCGTGCTGCTTAATATTTTTTTGGAACCTGTTATATTTTTTTCAAGATTCTTTGATCAATAAAAAGTTAAAAAGAACAGCATTTATTTAAAATAGAAAGGTTTTCTCACAGGTTCAAAAAAAGTATTTGGCAGCACACCAGTTTCCAACATTGATAAAACTAAGAATATATCAGCATATAAGAATGATTTCTGAAGGATCATGTGACACTTAAGACTGAAGTAACAGCTGAAAAAATTCAACTTTGCATCTCAAGAATAAATTATATTTTGAAGTATATTAATATAAAACCATTATTTTATATTGTAATAACATTTAGCAATATTACAGTTTTTTCCTGTATTTTTTAACAAATAAATACAGCCTTGATGAGCATAAGAGACTTCTTTAAAAAACGTTACAAGTCTTACTGATCCCAAACGTTTGAGCGGCAGTGTAGCTTGATTTTTGGGTACACCTCTGGTATAATCTAATATATGCATGAATTCGGAAGAAATTACCCTTTCCTCTGCAGACCTGAGAGTTGTCAGCCGGTGTTATGGTCCTCTCAGAAGTGTACTACTTTATATTTCGTTTGGATTTTTCTGTTAAGGACATTTTCAGAATCTGTCAGAATGTTTCTACCATGTTACCGCTGCTGTTTTTCCTGGTGCCGTTTGTTTGTCACTGAACAGTGTGAATAATGGAACTTGCCATAGTGATTTCGATCGGCGTAATGTTCTCTTACATTTCATAATGGCATGTCCTTTTGACCTCCATTCTGTCTTGTGTCTCTTGCTGTTGTGATAGGATACCTGAGAGCTCAATGCTATTTGTGTGTTGCTTGTATGAGATTGGTTTGGTGACCATTGTTTTGAAGCAGTATGATTTGACAGCCGTAGCAGTGAACAATGCATATCATTTTTTGCCTTTATGTCCCTTTTTAAAAGCATTGGATGTGTGTAAAAATCGCTGTATCCCCAAATTTAACTCAACACTTTATATCTGTGTAGTAATGCCTTTTTTTTTTACAATGCAGTAGTTAATTCAATACTTTACAAATAAAATATACTTCTCACCTTATTGGATTATTAGCACTTTTCTGATTGTTTTGATCTTATCAACAGGTTTTAGAAGCAGTTGTCAGCAGTATATCTTGCAGAGTAGAATATTGTCTAGTCTTTACCTTAAGTTGACCCATTTTTACTTATTCACTATGTATATTATGCTGCCTAGCTGAGTAAGGGATAGTGAGAGGGCTAGAAATTAAGGGAGGGTAAACAAATGCTAAATTTCGCAAACTAGATCAAAGTTTGTCTTTGAATCTAACCACTAGTGTGTGCTTTTAGTACAGTTTTTTGTTGAAAATATCTGTGTTACAATTACCAGTCTTTGACCATATTCACTGTTTGGTACTTCTGTGATACACAAAGATGAAACGGCTCCTTTCCGACACTCAGAAAGGACACGCTCACACGCAACCTCCTTTCTACAGCCAGACTCATTTTCCCCTGTGTTAACTTGACCGTAATTCTGCCTAGCTTTAATTCATGCATATCCACTTCTCACGAGAAGACAGGTTTCCAATGAAGAGAAAATGGGAAACTGGGGTAGGAGGTATGTTTGACTGTGGGTGGTTCAATGCTTGCTGATGGGAGGGGATTAGTTGTGACATAAGGGCCATGCAGTAGACGGGGCTGTTCTGAAAGGTGACTGGCGACCCACACGAACCTGACACTTTTAGTTTGCCCCGCTCATCAACTTCCATTAGCTTGAGACCCTGGCCGGATTTCCACGTCACTGTGTGCGACAGAACCAGAAACCCCTTCTCTGACCCAATTACCGCTAGCCTTCTCTCGGTCCAGTTGATGGAGGAGAGCTGACGTGTGGAGATTACGTCGCCAGAAGCTGCTATACCCTGTTACGTACAATGTGAGTAAGGTTAAATGTGGAATACTTTAAGTCTAATAGTAGCCTGGTCTTTAAGTGTGTTTACTCTGTCAAGTGCTACCCTAGCTGTCGAGCGTTGCACAGTATCTACCTGTGAGGTTTTTGTGTCACTTGTAGGCTAGTCTGCATGCAGCGTTCGTGTTGATGCACCACGCAATACATCTGCAGTCCCATTTGTACCTGCATTTCACAAACTCCAGTTTAACATCATGTGTTTTTGCCTTTATATCTCATGCATATATCCTTAGAAGCAACATTTCCAGAATTTATTTAGCTTTCATCATGATTGTTTATGTTACATGCAGAGGCAACCTAGTGATGTTTAAAGAAGTGAACTGCAGAATTCAGAGCGAACACAAGGATGTATTCTCCAATATTCAAAAGTTGTACTCCTCACTGGGTTAAGAGAACTCATTTCAAATCTGTAAAGGCAGATGAGATGCTTTACATTGTTAATTAAGCAGTATGGTACATAAGGCTGCACTGCATTACTGTAATAATGTGCTGTATAGTGCCAGCAACCCTTTCAGCCATGACTGTAATTACAGTATATCATCACATTGAGTGCTTTTATGAATTAGTAATATATAATAAAAATATTAACTACACAATTTCATTAATTCTTTTCTTTTTGTCAAAGTAGTAGTTTTTCCAGATATGCAAATGTTCAGTGTTAACTTTAGTATTTCAAACCTAATGCACTGTTTTGGGCATGAAAGCTGGCTTAATGTGTATGGCATGTAGGGTAATGATAGTGTAGTAGGGTTACTGTGCAATAAAAACTATTATCTTTGAAATATCTTTAGGTTTTAGAAGTTTGCTTTTTTCTTATATCCAGTAGGCTTTGCATATGTCACATCCATGAACTGTTTTGTTATTGTCTAGTTTCTGTTTTTATTCTACGCAGTATTTGATTGCAAAAACTGTAGTTAATTGTACATGATCATTAGGTCTGCAAGATATATTGAAAATTTGCAAATGTGCATGTCATTAGGGGTGGGAATCTTTAGGTACTACACGATCCGATCCGATTCTGGGACTCACGATCCGATTCCAAAACGATTCTGCATATAATATAAATTTGCAGGTCTGCTTTTTGATAGTTAGAATTCTTTGACAGTATTCCCATCTTGAAGTTTAATTTTATTGCTTTTATTTTAACAAAGTTATATTCAGGATGAACAAGTTCTGACATAGAATCGATTCTGAATCTTTGAGAATCGATTTAGAATCGTTAGAGAAAGAATCCCGATGCATCGATTTTTTTTCATGGTATTTGTATTACAGATAGTCGAGAGACTGGACATAGTGATGCTTTGTTTTCTGTTATAATTTTATTTGCTTTTACAAACTTTAGACATTATCGCATCTCTAATGATCTTGATGTGGCTAGATTTGTTTTTTTACATACCTGGTGGGTTTGCGACGTTTTACACACAATAAATGGGTCCTTGATGGCAGTTTGTTGCCAAACTTCAGTGTAGAAAGTGTTTCATTAGACTCGAGAGATGGGCTCTGCTTGGTTCATTAGACTTTCTCTCTTTTCTGTATGAAGTATTTAAAGGTATATTGAAAAGCACAAGGCCTTGTGACAGTACAGCACACAGACATTCACTTGGGCATAGAAAGAAGGTAGTTTTTGTATTGCCATGGCAACTGTATGTCAGAGTCTGAATGAGGATAAGTGTCATGATGTAGATGTATAACTGTTAAATCAAGGTTACATCATTAGACTGTTATAGAAATGCAGTTTTTCAAAGCAGCAAAGATAAATCACAAGTTTAGGCCGTGTGTCTGAATTTCCAGGAATGTAGGAGTTTGTTTTTTTCTTTTCCTGTAGTCCAGAGAAATGGTTGCCTTGACAACAGGAGAACGTTGGGTGTTTGGCGAGCGATTGAGCCGAACACGGATGTGCTGTAAAAGCAACGCTGTAAAGTGTGTCAGGAATGCTGTCCGTTCTTAATTCAACCACCTCTTCTTCTGCAGTTCTGTCACACTTTATATGTTCTATATATTTCATCCGTGCACAGCGTTACAGTTCTAATCGAGGGTGTTTTCCATATCTTCTGCTCTTGTTGTGTAATTTCTCTTCTCATAGATTGGCACGTTTGCAGCCGTGTAGGCTGTAGCAATGCTGAGCTGTATGTGTAAGCCAGATGGACTAATCTGCTCACGTTGGGCCGTCCCCATCCCCCTTTCCCCGAGCTTGTCCGAGTCAAAAACCCCGTCTGTCTTTCACCACGCTAATGCACCTGTGTTTGTGTGCACTTATGCTGATTTCACCAGAGGTTTCGCCTACAATTATCTGAAGATGTTTAGGAGCACTTAATGTGTTTTTCCTGCTCTGTGTACCCTAGATATTAAAAATAAACCATTACTAGTGAACCGTAACTTCTTACATGAGTCAATCCTATGACAGGGTGCTGGTTTGAGTCCTTTAGGAGCTTGTTAGTCTTATTTTAATATCAGTTTTTCTAGAGAATTCTGATACAGCGGCTTGATTTAAAGGGTCTTGATGTCTCTGTCCCTCTGCCCATGTTCAGTGGACCGATCTCTCATGTGATTGGGGGGTTGGAAAGGTTCTTGCCGAAACCAGCGTGATCAATAATGTAGATGTCTTTGACAAGGAGCAGAGAGCAGCTTTTGCTACTTTATTACATGCTTTTTACATTCTCCGGCTCATCCTCCGTAGATCGTGTCAGGTTCCTCTCCAGTGTAGAACGACAGATAGGATGGCTGAATTTAATTTGCCTTGCTAAGATATTACAATAAGCAAGCTGCCGTCGCTGATACTTGATGCTTGAAATCCAGCAGGCCGATGCTTTCTGTAATATTAAGCTTCTGTAATGCGCTACGCCGCCTTTCAAATGCTGATGGCAGACACCCGAGATCATTTATATGCACTTTAACGTCCTTAAAGAACTGTGTTTGTACAACTATTTCGGATTTACTTTGTGTCCACCTCTATGTTTACAGGCCCACAGCGATTATATGTGCGTTCTGCTTTGTGTTCTGTATTTAGGGTAGGCATCATGGCTGCCGTCAGACATGTAGTGAGATAAGAGAGGCAGTGTTATCTGACCAAAAAGGCACTTTGTGGCGTAGGGCGGGGGGAAGGAGACTCCCGGGGCCCTATTTCCCATATAAATTGAGCTGACTGGGTTGTGGAAATGGTGGCGCTTCCTGTAACCCGATTCTCTGGGGGATAGCAAAGAGAGGGCTGCTAACAGAAGTGAGGTGATATAAAGGATGGCTGTGCCCTCAGGCTTGTATTAAAGCATGTGTCTCTTCTATAATCCTGCAATGCCCATGGCCCCATATAGGTCTGTCTGCTTACAAAAGCCTGGACACGGACACACAATAACAGCCTAGACCAAAACTATTTTTTTGCTTTTACCGCCCACTCATGCAGCTGTTTGTGTGCTGGCACCAGTAAAACAGCCCCCCCTTGCAAATCTAGTGAATGTGATGTGGGGGCGATTTTCAACTCGTTCTCTGGGGTCATTTCATCTCAAGAGCACATCAAACATACACGGGCAGCTTCAAGTGCAGTAAATGCGGTTTCTATAGGGTCGCCGACTCGGTGGCATGTGGGAATGGTTTGTGATGGAGGGTTTGATTGCTGTTGACTGTGGTAGGGATGTTTCCATATGTTTGTTATCTGGTCAGATGTGTGTTTTGTGGTTTTTCGGCAGCCATTTCCATGAAAACTGCTACTGGACTAGACGGTCTCATTTAAATGTGGTTTCTCTTTCTCTTACCCCACAAGATCTGTATGAGTACATCTCACAAAATCTGTTAAAAACGTGCCCAAACTAGAAATAAGAAATTGTTTTTGGATTAATCTTTTTATTTTAGCTATCATCGGATCGTAATAGTTTTATTGCAGCATTTGTTTGGGTTTATTTTAGTTTGTTTCATAAATAAATGAAGTTGATCTCCTATATCCTGAATATCCCAACAGCAGCAAAAACAATATGTACCTTTTTATCTGTATCTTACAGTATTCTGTATGTCATTGAAGTATTTGTTGTTGTTGTTGTTGTATTCCTTTAGGTTATGGTCATGTGATAACATTGTGTATTACATATAAGAGTTTAAAAATACAACTGCATTGCTCTGATAAGAATATTATAAGGAAACATGTGAAGTATAATTCATATCTTTTGTACTTTTCATGAAAAGATGTAGTTATGTTGAGTATGACCTGTTTTTGTAATTGATACAAAGAATGAATAATGTGTTATCTGATTTGTGTGTGGCTTTTATCTTTGTCATATGGAACAGAGCAGGATTAAGGTTAGATTTGCAGGAGACATACCCTGAGGCAGGGTAGACATGTCATGGTATTGAAATGATTGTCCTTTCTGTATGACAGTCGGTTTAGTGAGAACATTTGGAAACCTCAGGTTGGATTTATACCTGGTCTTAAGATCTGTTTTATGGTATCCAGGCACATGGTTTGCAATATTTGTGACTTGAAACAATTGTAAGTTCAAAGGTTATGTTTAGGGACACGTGTTGACTCTGTCCACTTTTGAAAGGATTGCCTGAAATTGATGTTTATACCTGGTATAAATGAGTTTAGTGTAGGTCTCTGGCAGTGTCGTTTCTTTCAAGTCAAAGTTAAGCATCAGAAAGGCGATAGAATAAATAAAGTCAAGCAGAGAAATGTAAAGAAACGTTTGACTTTGCAATTAAACTGCAGACAATACTAGCTTTTAAAACTTAAACCTATTTTAAATCTGGAATTTACAGACTGAAGTTTTGTACTCTGTTAGAGTTCTTGAAAGACGAGACAAGTTTGATGGTTTTTTTTTTTACAGAAATACCAAGACGTTTTTGTTTCAATGCCGTTATGCTGACAAATCATTTCCTTTATAGCCTTTTATTAGTCGTTTTCTCTGCTTTACGTCATCTCTGTGCTTGGCTTGGTGTCTTCACGCTCTTAGCTGTTAAACCAGTTGACTTGAACAGGGTCTGCTTGTTTTGCCTGTTTTGTGGTGATGTTCGTAGTTTGACGGTCAGAATGGGACGAGGTCGGCAGGCCCATCCTTTGCAGCAGTGTTTTTTTCCTTTGCTAAAAAAGAATTGTGAAAGCATCTTCTTCAGACTGCACAAATAAACAGCCCTTTGACTGGTGATTTAAAGAGCTTTAGCCGTCATCAGGCCCAGAGTTTCCTTTTAAGGTCAGCCGAGCATGACTCCGAGCAGGACGGGAAAGAGAGATAGAGAGACTCTCTCACCGCCACCATCTAATGAGGACAGCAAACTGGTCTGGAAAGCTTTTATTACTGAATACTTCTGTTCTCAAACTGGTTTTGTCCAATTTAAGTTAAATTAAGTGCCATTTTGTATTTTGCTGTCATTTCTATATTAAGATATAAACGTTATTTATCTTATTCTCCACCCCCGTGTTAACCTGAGGGACTTTTGCATTGTTTAAACCAGAAGCTTAGGAGGGGTTTGGCCGTGCCTCGCTGAGCTGGAGGCCGAGCTGTTCTTGTTCAGTGTATTTAGAGGATTTTCTTGTTAAGATTACAGTCTGATTTTGCAGTCCCATTAAGAGGGAGTTCTCTTCGCTCTGGATTAATTCAATCTGGCACATTCCTGCTGGGAGAATCCTCATGGTTTCTGATCCTTCCAGACACCCCATCTGGGTGAGGACTGCCCATAATATGGTCTCCTGTCTTTACTTCCATACTACAAACCTGATACCAAATAACAGGCTGATAAATGGCCTTTATGGTTTTGTGATTATTTTCAAGAAAATATTGGTCTAGGTTTAACTTTTTTAAAACTTGACAAGCCATCTTAAAATTGCAACGTTTAAAATGGTGAATGTGTATTATTCTATTAGTGGTTCTTTAACAGTACACTATTAAAGATTAGAGATGTTAAGTAATAACATTACATTAGTTGGTATAAACAGACATTGTACTTAAGACTTAAATATCATTCTTTATGCTGCTGTTTTTATGAAACTGTTGCAAAAGCAGCAAGTAGGATTGGATGACAAGAATGTGTCTATCGTGTCCTAGATGATGGCCTTCAGAAAGCTCTCCAACTGTCCCTGAAACTCTGATAAACCCATGCCCCCAAAGTGCAAAGCTGTACCTTTGGCCCAGATACTTTGGTGAATCATTTTTGCCCAACAAGAGAGTACAGCGCATTGTCATGTTGTAAATGTGAAATGTCAGCATGTATGAAACTAAACTCTATTATTTCTTTTTGCAGGATACCTCGGACATTACAGCCACTTCTTCAGCATTTTTAGCTGGATTTTAACCTTTCCTATCTGAAGACGGCCATGGAATCGGTAAACCTTTTTTGTTTGTAGCTTATAAAGATTGACTGTTGCAGACTGCTTCCTCTTTTTTTCTAGGAAGCAACGTTTAGTTTAGTTTAGGTTTAGTTCACAGTGCAGCTCTTTGGTTGTTTATTTCTAGCCAGTCTGAGAATAGTAATTGAGCACGTTGAAATCATGTTCCCCTCTTCGGTTAAATAGCGAATATATGTCAGAACATGTGGCTTTTATGTGAATACGATGCTGTTGAGGTTGTTGGCGCCCTGCTAGTACCAACAGGCAGGTGGATGGCTAAGCGCTTAGCTCTGGAATGTGTGCATTAAGAACAGGGCTTATTGCATGCCCGGGCCCTGCCTGCTGCCTTCTTTGTTAAAGGCTTTTTTGTTTTCAGTGTGGATTTTGCATTCTCTGTGTGTGTATATATATTTGTGTGTGTGTAAAGGTTGTTCTGAAAATGGGTCACTGCTTGCAGAGAGCTTTCAGTATCTAATCTAGAGTCTCTTTTGCACGTAGGATGCTTATGTGTCCGTGTTCCCTCATCAGTAAGCAGCAGCAGCAGCAGTTTATGCCTCTGTAGAGATGTTGTCTTTCCCCTACGGAACACAATCCATGTGTCAAAGTGGCGTTATGTAGTTTACATAAAGGAAAATATTTCACCCAAAAATGAAAATGTTGTCATTTATTCACACTGATGTTGTTTCAACCTGTATGACTTTCTTCTGTGTGACACAAAATTAAACTTTAGCATAGCCTTTTCCATACTATATTTTAATAATGTAAAGTCTTGTTAAGATATCTATGCTAAGATATTTTTTTCACCTCTTCCATAACCTTTAGCTACAAACAACATAACTGTGAATAAATCATGACTTGAATTTTGGATGAACTTTAGCTTTACATATAAATGTCCCTTTGTGTTTTGCGCTTCACTTTTCTGGCTTCATAATGTCATCTGATATTCGTGCATGTTTCTCTTGTGGTGAAAAACACCTCAGGCTACTAGAATATCCCACAAATATTTTACAGCAGTTAAGCCATTTTTTACCCTCCTGTACCCCGGTAATTTCCTCCATTTTCTTCCTATCGGTATCGTCTCCGTAGAGCTCCTGGTGTTTACCTCTGAAATCAGACCATATCTGCTTACCGTCAGTGGAAACCAAGGAGACTGATCACAAAGCTCATTATGCCGGCAGCGGTGTGTGCGCGCGCGAGTGTGTTTTTCTCGTCTCCCCCACCGCCCCCTCCGCTCCTCCTCATGTGATGCCAGTCACATGGTTTCCAGGCACCCAGAACAGTAAATCAGAATCAGATCTTATTTTTAACCGCTCTAAATCCAACCGCTGTGCTGATGGTTAGCAGAGGCGCTCGTTCTAGCTAGCTCTTCCTCCATTTCTCCTTGGAAGCCTGTGCACCACCTACCATAGATCTGATGATATTTGCAGCATTATCTGCCGGCTGCGATTGGGGCGGCGTTTGGCACCGCGGCAGATGAAAGAAAGGTCTCTGCCATGCCTCGGCTCATTACAAGCGTGTTTTTCTGTGCCTCTGCTTTTTCCAGTGTAGCTTCATCCCTCGATGGGATTAGTCTGCAGCACTCCAATAGGGAAACGCTGCCTTGCCAGTCAAATTACATAACTCTCATAGCCAGGCTTGAGACAACTATAGAGGCTTTGTTCCCAGGTCTCTCCCCCCTTCTTCCCCTCTTGCGGCCCACATGGTAATCTGCTACAGAAAGACTCTGTGTGCTTCGAACAGGCCTGGTTCTGTGGTGAGAGAGCAGAAATCTTGCATCATTACAGAGCTCAATGGTATCTCGCTTGTATCGTGAGTGCAGAGATGAGGGGACACCAGATATATGTTGCTTCCTGTTAAAGACTTCTTGGGACTGGGAGGGTCATTTTTTTAAAAGTACGTTCCACAGGCAGCCCAAGTTGATGGGGATTATTCCGTGCCTTTAGGATTTTCGGTTCAGGCTCGTGTTTGGCCATTCTTGTGGTAATACAAGATGACACCGAGCAGAAACCAGACGATTTGCTGCAGAAGTGCTGTGTTGGGAGGACTTAAAACAGATGTAATGCTGTGCTCGCTGAATTCAGACTCGTTGAAAATGGCTATTTTAGAGCTATATGCCAATGTGCATTCTTCTGAGGACTCAAAGTAGTCATGGAAACACTTATAGTAGATGGAAACAAAACACTTTAAGAACGTATTAAGACACTTAAAAAAGCCATACTTGTGTCAGGGTGAACCGATTTGGCATAATATTGTTTCTTGACAATGTGTTTGTCAGTTGTGTACTGTTTGTTTTTGCGTGTTTGTGAGTTTTTGAATCGAGGTAAATTGATATTGATATTTATTTTTGTCATTCTACACATGTAAGAGCCCCACAAATTAAGAGATTTTTGATTTAATCCAAGAGCTTCCAATGCACCACATAAACATCATGGTAATTTTCACTTTCAAGGTCCAGAAAAGTAGACATTGTTAAAACGGTCCATGTGATCGTAGTGGTTTAATAGTAATTTTATGAAGCGACTAGAATACTTTTGTAAGCAAAAGAAACAAAGATAACAACTTTACTCAACATATTATTCTCCTCCATGTCAGTGTCTGATGCGCATTTATAAGAGCACCACGACGCACACGCCATCCAACGTTCGGGCTCTCGTGAATGCACGTGAATTGTTCCTTTTGCTCACAAAAGTATTCTTGTCATTTCATACAATTACTATTAGACCACTAGGTCTTATGTGTGTAGAATGTCATTAGGGTAAGCAAATAATTTTCATTTTTTTGGGTAAACTAACCTTTTTAAGTAATGAATTCAAATTTCTTGTATTTGTTTAATTTGCAGGCATGCATGGATGGACTTTAAATAGCACACTATTCAGGCACAGATAGCACTGTTTTCTACATGCGATTTGAGACTAAAGGAAAATATTATCAGCTTTGAGGATGATGTCAGCATACCATTCAGCACTGTAGATGCTCATTTGGTTGCAATACCACTCATTTTCTTTTCTTTCCGATTTAGCTCACCCCTGTAATATACTCTGTGTTTAGACCTGACACGCTTTAAAGCAGCAGTTCAGACAGGAAGCTCTTGAAATCTGTTGTGGGGTGTGGTCTCCTTCCTCAAGATTGCACTTACAAGCACATCTGAAACCATCACTTGCCACATTACTCTCCTCTGGGGTTTTTTTTTTGGCAAAGGAATGCATGTGTCCATTTAGTAAATGAGATATTCTGCTCTCATCCAGAAAGATGTGCTGCCAAGACTATAAGAGCTTGTCTCATGCACTGCTGGAAAACCAGTGTTTGTCCCATGCCGAGAAATAACAAACCGTGTGTGGGGGAGGCTAGTGGAAGAATAGTGTCTGGATGCTGTGGTGGGACAGTAAGGGGTGTGATTTGGTATGCCAAAAAGAGTTGTTCAACCTGTGTTTTACCCTCGGGTCTAAATATAGAATGACTGGTGCAAAACTTGTCGACCTTGAAGAACTTGAAGTCTTTAGCTTCTGGATGTTTTTTCAAGTAATCTGCTAGTTAACGCTTCGTTTGGTTTGTTCCGTGAGTTATTGAAGTATTCATACAGGTTACACGGTTGTGCTTTTGCTTTCTTTTTTTTAGGCCAGTCCTGTGAAAATGACTTTTAGGTGATTTCCCCAGGTCTAGACAAGTCAGACATTATCAAGTAATGCTAAGGCCTCTTGACTGACAAGAGGCCCAGTGAACCATTATACCCAATGGAGCAAATTAGAGTTTTATGTTTTAATCTGAGTCAAAGAGCCTTCCCATGGTGCCTCAGGGCAGCGGTGTTTTTAACGTGCTGGTTTAGCTGTATGGACTTGGGCATGGTGATTAAAGAACGCAGAGATGTTGCATTGTTTTCTATAGACGCCCCTTCAACTCGATCTGCAAGCGGTAATTGGATTCTTTGTAAATGTAATGTGTTTTATCTTGACTGTGACAGTACAATAGAGGAAGTCCCTTTCCTTTTGCTAATACAGGAACTGTATGAAATGTCAACTGCTGGGGCTGCACAATGCTGACCGTAGAGCTGCAGTTTCAGGGCCGCGTGCACGCCGCAGTAGATAAATGAACCGTTCCCTTCCACCATTTGTCATGGCAGCTTATAGTTTCTCAGGGCAGCTGAGCTCTCATATGTGCTTTATACAATGTTATTAAAGTTCCCCGTGTCTGAATGTCACTGTATTGTGGATTAGGGTCGTGTTAAAAATGCGACGCCCATAGCACAACATATTTGGCCAAAGCAGCATTTCTGTACAGTAGATGATTTTAAAGACACATTTTTGGTTTTTGTAAAAGAATGAAAGAAGCATGCCAGCTTTGCGTGTACGCAGCTGCCTAACCTCCCCCTTCCTCTCCTTCTCTCTCGACCCCCTCCTTTTCATTCCACAGTGACGTTTTGGTTTTCCCCTCGGCTCTTTCCCTCGCTACACCCCCTGCCTCTCTCACTGGCTGAATCATGATGACTGTGCCGTGTAAATGTTGCTGAGAGTAAAAGAACACATTTCCTTCGTTCACACAGTTTGTGTTTGAAATCTGCAGCCGTGTTTGTGATAACCAGGTTGATTGTTTTAAATTGTGTCGTCTGTGTTACAGCAGTCTGATACAGTATGTATAAAAAAGTCATCTTGGTCAGTTTCCATCTCTTCTCGTGATAGTCTTGAATTATGCAAGTAACCACGGTGACAGATAAGCATTTTAATTGTAGGATGCTCTTTTGGGCAATTTGGCTTTGTTTTTTGAGTTTGCTCTTTGTCCTTCTGCTCACATACCTGTTAAGCTTTGACATGTGTGATTGACAAGATAGACCACAAAGGTGTTTTTATATGCTTAATGACGTCACCAATAGTTGTCTATTGTGGTTGAGATCAATCAAGTTTACTCTTAGATTTATTCATATTCTGGAAACTGTAGAAAATGGCTGTAGAGGATTTTTAAAATGTGACCTTTATCAGAGATTACAAACCACTGTTAATCTTCACAACTTTAAACCCACTGGTAATATTGTATGAAAGATAATGGTGTGCTTTATGACAGGGCAGTGACATCTTGCACCTTATCTGAGAGCTGTAATTGCAAAGCACAAAATTTTGGGGAGCGGCTGAGAAAAAAGCATGTTGCATCTGACCATAATGACAGCAGTAATAACCATGTTTATATCAGACAAGCTTTGGTTTTAGGTAACCATACTAGTCTTCTCGTTCTGTGAAATGACTGAGACCCGTGTTCAGCGGGCCTGTAACATGAAAGCCCAGTACACCGGCAACCCGAACCCTTGGGTTGGGCCTACAGTCATTCCTGCCAGCACAGTGACCTTGCTATCAAGTGTCCCTCATCTGGTCGCAAGCCAATAGCACTCCTGGGATAGATCGTCCTTGTTCACAACCCCTCAGTGTGCATGCATTCCGTTCTTTTCTCTCATTAGAGGCGTGACCTTTGCTTGCTGTGATAATTCAATGTGAAAACAAGAAACCAAGTGAGAGAAGAGGCTTGTTACTTCAAGTGTTCTATCTCCCGTTGCGCAGATATTGTCAAATGTCGTATTAATGAGCGAAGAGCTTTGCTTCCCAAACTATTTCATGAGACAACGCTCAGGTTTCTTACAGGCCTTATACATGGAAAACAAACTTGTATGGGAATCCAAATACTTTAGTGATGCAAAAATGAAGTAGATAGTATGAAATGTTGTATTCTGAGCGTTCCTGTAAAAAGTGTTGAACTGAGGATTTATGTCTGCTTTTGCATACTGTTTTTGGACATAAGGTGAATGGATGTTATTTGGGTTTTTTGTTTTTTTCAGTCTCAACTTTCCGTACGTTTGTAGTCGCCATCTTTGTTGCATCATTGCATTCGCCACATCATTTATATATATTTTATTATTATTTTTAGCATTTGATGAATAAGCCCTGATATTTATCTAACATGTGCTCCTTTGATCTTTGTATAGCGTCCATTTTTTCTTCTTCTTCAGAGAAGATGTATTGTTTTTAAAGCCGCTCTTATCGCAGTGCATTCTTTAAGCAGGTGGGCATGTTTGCATGCTCGTGCGTAACCTCTCCCGTGTCTCTCTGAAAGAGCCGTGCTCGCTCTTGTTTTGACTCCCGAGAAGGTTCGAGCTCCTCCGGAACCAGGTGTTCCTGATATCACAGGCCTTAAAGTGACAGCGGCCATCTTTGTGTGTTTTTATACCCCCTTTAAGCTCCTGGTTTGCACAAAATGAGCCTGAACTTGTTACTGTGGGAAGGAATTTGTATTTCAAATGGTAGTTGTTGCAATTATGTACCTTCCTGTTTCTTTATTATTTAGAAACTACTACAGCACACTTTTCTTTTTTACTCCGAGTATTACAGAACAGGAGCTATGTTAGAAATTAAGTACTGGTTTTAATGGTGTGGTGGTATATGACAATTATTTTACAGTGAATATTTACTTCTCTGCAGTGTTGAAAGAAATGAAACGAGATGGATAAACATCATTGCAATTATGTAATTCCTATGACAACAACAATTTCAAAATACACTGCATTTAAATATTATTTTTAATTAATATCAGTTTGTTAGTAAACAGTGATCAAATAAGGATTGTTTAATATCATATACCATCAAACCATAATCATTTGAGATATTATTATACTTTGAAGTTCTCATTGATACAATCCTGCCGCTGGTTTGCTATTACATCGTGTAATTGTAGGATTTATTCTCCATTTCAGACAGTAACACATGGTAGGTATAGATTGTTAGATTTGCATACATAAACTATAATCCAGCAGTAGAGTAGATTGGTGGACTGGGCTGTTATTTATTGAACTGGTTATGACTGCCATAGATCAGTGTTTCATTGGCCACATTTGATAAAGGGGCTGGGCATTGTAGGTAATCAGCTGCTCAGAGATGGAAAGAGAAGTCACAGTGCGACTTTGTGTCCGTTCTCTCTGTTGGAGCCGATCAGGGGCCAGCAGCCAGCCTGCACAACAGACGAGGCGGCAGATGGGCCCTCCTTAGACTTAACCCTTCCCACGCCTCACACGCCCCATCTGTCCAGACTCAGTCCACCATCTTATTTAACCTCCTCGCTTCCTTCTAGCCTGTCCGTGCTTGACGTATACCCGCGAGAGCTCTGGCCTCTAAAGAACATGTGTTGCCTTTAAAAGAGGAAGTCCAAAACGCTCACCGTGTATGTACCGGCCCTCCCTCTTTCCCCCTCATCCTTTGCCAGGAAAGCTGGTCAGTAGAGGCTTGTTTTGCTCTAGTTTTTGTGTGTGCAGACGCGCCACACCCTGTAATATCGGTTGGCGGCCAGCCATCTCGGTCAGATGACCTGCACTGGCAGAGCCAACGGCTTCGTGTAACATTGTTCACATAAAGAGGTGCGGCGGCGATACGTGAAATTCCAGTTTATCTCACTCTTGATTGTGTTTGCTCTGCTTAGCTGCATTGTGTTTCATCAATAGGGTTGGTTTTTTGTATCCTTTCATGATTAGTAAACAATAATTTGTACGTTTTGCTTAGCTGTTGTTTCACCAGGATTTTTTCTCCTCTGGTCATTACTCGGAGTACGTTACAGATGGTCCCCGCTCTCCCATGAGATGGATTGATAGATGTTCAGGGTAATTGATCCGGGGAAGATTTAGACCCTCTGCTTGTGTCTTTAATCTTTAAAACTGTCTTTATGTTTGAACTGGTTGGGCAGGTTAGCGCTCATTATTCTCTGGCCTTCTTTAACTGTGCTATTTACTTTCACTAATGCTAAACCTCAGTTGAGTGCATTTTTTGCCTTATTATTAAAATTCCTTTTATGTTGCTAAGAGGAAATACCCAAAAAACAACAAAGACAACAGTCATTATGTGAAGTAAACGCGCTTGTCCTCATTATATAGAGAGAATTATTAAGTATTAAGGTGTAAGACGCTGTGCTATATTGAAAATATGGTCAATTTTTGTTAGTCACAACATAAAGTGGACCGTCATGACTGTATTTATAATATAGCACAACCCTGAATGCCTTAATAAAACTGTTACTTAAAGAGATGGTTCTTGATTTGTAAACACAAGTGGATATCGTGGTTTTATTTTGCATTTTAGCCATTGAATGGACTAATGAACCTTCAATATCATTACATCAGCTTATAAAACTAATGTTGTAACTATCTGTCATATCCTGAATTTCAGATTTGGCCCAATAAAAGTTTAGAAGATAAAACATGACATATCTTTTTAGTAACAATAAAAAGAAGTAAGGTTTTGGCTTAATTTGTACTTGGTCTTATGGGCAGCCCCTACGACCCCATAACGTCTCTGACTGAAAAGAGCCTGGAAACAGAACTAAATTAGATGAATGTCATAAAGGAGACCGGTTTTGGTCTTTTCAGGGTTTTCTTTTTGTATTCTGTAGACTATGAAAGGGAGCTCTGTATATTATAGGCCCAGCAGCCTGACCTTTGTCCTGAAAGGAGATCCAGGGGTTGGCCAATGTCGCGTTGCTCTCCCCCTTCTCCCCTCCTGCTCTGTTGGGAGCGTATACGGCCGTTCTCTCCATATCGCTATTGTGCAGCTCTCGTTGTAATTTCACTCTGGCAACCTTTCAGGACACAAATGGCCTTTTCCATGACCTCTCGCTGGGTCCCCTGACTTCTCAATGACAGACAGAGGAGCTTTACACCCTTCTTAAATCCTGTTGTATTGTTCGGTGGACAGAGGGCGAAACTGTCAACTGTCTTTTCAGGCCCAGATGCGGGAGAAACGGCTGTTACCCGGCCTCACGTTACACCCGGTATGACTGAATGAACAGTTGCTGCCAGGGCCCAAAATTAACACTAGCCAAGTGCCAAACGCAACTTAAAAAATGGCTTTGAATAAATACCGCCACTGGCCGGTTCACTAGCGACAAGTTTTTTGTAATTGCATGGTTTCAAGTGTCTTTGAACAACTTTTACCGCAGGTGACGATTTGCTGTCTGACGTTTAGGTGGAAGCCTAGAAAGGTTTTTTCTCTTAAATTGTTGTAACTCAGCTACTTTTGGCAAGAGACTCATGGCGTTAAGCCACTGCAGAGCAAAATATAACAAACAGAATCAAGATGTGTATTGCTTTTTTGTCTTGACAAAGTGGGGTGACGTTAAAATTAGTGATCCAGCAGGGTCAGCGACTGGTGAAACTGGCTACACGAGACTAAAATTGAAAGCTTTTTGTGTGGTTTACTTTGCAGATTAAATTGTCTGCCACTCTTCAGCAGAGTTTGCCAGACCCCTACAGTGTCAGACTTGGAAAAGGTTTGCTAGCCTTGTCACCAGCTCTTGTTTGACTTGGATTTAGTGCCGAGTGCAGTTAAAAAATCCGTCCAGAGAAATGAGTTTGCTGCATGCTGTTTAACTTGTTATATAATGTGTTGTATTGTTTATAAACTCATCCATAAGACTTTTTGGAAGCATGTGTATTTTGTTTTCAAACAACCTTATTAAAACGTTGTGTAATGAAAAGGCAACTGTAAAGACACGGCAGTGTAATTATAAATGCATCAGGGTTGACCTCGATACACTTCTATAGACTTGTGCAGTCGTGCTTGTCTGTCTGGATTTCTTTCTACACGTCTCATCACCTCAGACAGAGTGGGTGTGTGCGTTTTATCAACTGTAAGCGTAAGGCTCTTTTGGCCAAAATATCATCATCAAATGTTTTATGACATTTAAGATATTTTTCTTAAGGACACAAACGTTTCTCTGCAGATAAAAGAAATGTGTTGTTCTTGTCGTTTCACAGCGATCAGGGTTTCGAAGAGCGACGAGGTTTTTTGTTACTAAAGCACTCTTGCGAGTGAGTCACAGCAGTTATAGTCTGTTTCTTAACTGAAATAGCATGGCGATCATCATCATATTTCTTTCTCTATCGCTTTCTTCCCCCTCTCTTACACACTATTGGAGATGTTTTTTGTAAATGCATAATCTCTGCATAGCTTTGCTTTCTCTTTGCAAATGTCTACATTAATAAATGTCTGTGTGACATTAAGTGTTGTTGTGCACATTGTTGTATTACAATTTTAAGTTGTTGTATTTTCTAACAAGTAAATTTATATGGTGTTTCCTGTGGGAATATGAGGCTGTTGCTTTGTGGTTGTTAACTGACCTGAATAGTGTGATCCCATCCTAAGTCTCAGTTAGGTTCTGGTCTGTAGTCTCTCCATCAGTGGGTTTGTGCGCTCTTGTCTATTTTATTGTCTAACATGCTATACCTAAAGCAAGGTGTGTTACTATTTTAAAACTCATTTCTTTAGCTTAATGTTCTGGAAGGTTATTTTCCCAGTAACTAATCACAATTCATACTGAAACTAGTTTAGTCAGTTTTCTCTAGCACTTCTGTGATTACTGTGCACTCCTCTCTGTGTCATAGATGATTTCTTGAACATCTTAAACTTAAACACATATATTGACTTCCAGAATCCTCTGTCTGTGCTGCCCATGTGTGACATGGCTGAATTATTCACCAATAGCGCAGAATATCCACTGATCGGGCCTAGCGGTGTTTCTATCTGTCTGTCTTTTACCATCTCGCTCTCTCTTCTCTTTCTCTCTCTGTCCCCGGGGTGGGTGCATTATCTTTCCTGACTGTAAGAACTCCATTATTTACTGAGCACTGAGCCCGTCCTAATATAATGTTCCATTAGATTGCATCAGCCAGATTTATTACTGGGTTTCCTCTCTCTTGCCCCCACTCCCCATTCTCTATTTTTCCTTTTCCGTCTTTTCCTGTCTCGCTCAGACCACTATGAATATGGCCTTGAGTGGGATTTGGAAGCAGAAAGGCCTTTAATAAAGCGAGTTCAATGAAATAGCAAGCATCATGCGCTGAACTCGTGATTAATATGAGACTGCTGCCATGTCAGCATGTCCGTGTACTCTCACCGCATGTGTCATGGAGATGAGGATCTAAGCGTACCTGGGCGCAGCTGTTGATTCGCATAATAATGCTGCCTTAATGCTGTGATAGAATTACCGCAATTATGAGATGACAATACTGTACAAATGTCTTAGGCACACTAAATACTTTGGTGTATCCACAACTGGGTATTAACTTTAAGTTATGATATTATTTCATCACAACTTGGCATTTTATTGTAAACGGATGATTACTTGAAGCTTGTGCCTGGGAAGGACACGGTGTTAGACCTTTAGCATTAGTCAGAGCTCAAAGTTAATTATAAATATCGCAGCCATTATGAATGCAAATAAGTGCTGAGAAAGCAGAGATGTGCTTTATACTGGAACATTTCTCCATCACTCCCTCTTTCACCCTCACCGTCTTCCATCCATTTTCTCTTATCCTTCATTGTATATTCTCCTTGTGCCTCCATCCCTAAAGCTGATGTTCCCCCTTCTCTCTCTCTCTCTCTCTCTTTCTCTTTTCCCCTGTCATCCACTTGCTTCTCTTATGACTATATCAGCTAAAGTGAAATGCCAGTCTAATCTGGGCGTCTCTTCTCGTGCCAGCGCTGCTTGTGCTGATCAGGCTGAAAGGGCCTGTCGATTGAAAGGCATGAGCTTGCATCATGAATATTTCTACTCCGTAGGGAATGCGTGCTGCATATTGAGAGAGCCGACCCGCACCGACACCACCACCTTCTGCTGTCCTCTAAAGCGCACCAGACCTCAGAACACATTCATCCCATCATCTTCCATCAGCGTGTCATGTGTGTTTGGTTTCAAACGCTGCCTGCGCTTCTAGTGGAGCTGCTGAGGGAATTGAGACTAGAGAGTTGAATATTATTCAGGCTGGATGTGATGTGAATGGGTGGAAGATCAATAATAGCATTAGCATAAGAGGACATGATGAGAGAGAGAGAGAGAGAGAGAGAGAGAGAGAGAGAGTTTTGGGGATCTTTTGGAGGTTTGTGAAAGCAGGAAGCTGATGTCCACGTTGTTACCTACATTGTTTATCATTACATTGTGATCACCATTATTATCATTTCATTATTATGAAATTTTGTATTAGTGGTATCTACTACTTCTTGTAAATGTAATCTTCAATGGCATGTAAAAACAAGCTTTGGTTGAAGGCTTTACATGTTGATCAAACTTCATCCTTGTAGTCACAAGTCTAGTTATACAAGACTTTTTGAAGGAACAAGTGTCTCTTGTTGATTTGTTGTGCTGTGATTAGTCTTTAGTTTCCTAATGGTCATCTAATGCAACAATGATCTCTTTCATACAGTTTCTTCATTAAACAAGCTCTTCCACTTTAATATTGATGGCATTTTTGAAATGCTCTCAGCTTTACCAGCTGCTGTTGTATTTTCTCATGGTTTTTGTGTGTGTATTTAACTGTGACTGTTAGCGGATGTTGGTCTCCCACCAGAGCTTTGTGTTTACAGTGATGGCCCGCAGGACAGTGACTTTTGCATCAGTGGTCATGCTTTATCTATAATATAATTCATAATAGTATAATATCCAATATGGATAGGATGTAATATATATTTTGTTGTAATTGTCTACAGGTTTCCTAACAAAACCAGTCTAGTAAGCAATACTGTGTCCAAATGAGGTGATGCATGGTCAAGAGGCAAGCAGAAGACCAAAAAAAGTTTTTGTCTTAACCAGCCGTGACCACAAAATAACATTTTGTTAGTTGCTTGGTTGTGTTTTACTCTGAATAGGCTTACCCAGCACAATTTCATTGGTTAAAAATCTCTTGCCGAGCAGATCAGAATTTCTATTGTTCTTCTTTAAATGAGGACAGAAATGTTGCTTGTGTTATTCTTACAGCACCAAATTGAGCTTTACAAGAACTGTCTGTTTAGGTTGTTAAAGGGATAAACAACCTAAAAATAAAAATAAAAACATCTTATTATTTACTCACCCTCATGTCATGTCAAACCCATATGCAGCAGAACACAGAAGAAGATCTTTTGCAAAACGCTGGTATCCGGCACCCATTCACATTCATAGTATGGACACAATGGAAATCAATGGGTGCGGTTAACCAGCGTTTTGTAAAATATCTTCTTTTGTGTTCCACAACATTAACAGCGTTTGAATTATAACATAGTTTTGTTTTTTGGTTGAACTATCCCTTTAATGTCTGTTGTATCCTTACAGATGATTCTTTGATGTAAGCTTTACTTGTCCAGTAAGTGATTAGACAGCATTAGACTTGCATATTGTTATACACTTGAAATTGTTCCTAGTAGCCGTTTTGAAAATCTGAAGGGTTTTCACATCTGTATGCGATGGGGCTGGCCTCTCGCAGTTGCCTTGACAACAGCCTGTTGGACTGCACAATTTGCATGGGGGGCAGAGAAGTATGTATCAGCACACTACGTGATGTGGAATGAGATGAGCAGGATCTACCGTTTACCTGCCAACGCTGGTACATGCACACACCTCATACAGCAGCATTGCACCTCTGTGATTGTATGAAATTATAAGCTGGTTTTATGAAATACTGGTTAATAATTTAGACTCAAGGTTCAGTGTTGATTTCATTTTATAGAAGCATCTGTAGCAATATGGTATGGTTATGTCAGTATGTCTTTTTCTGAGTTAAAAATATTGGTCTGTCTTTGTATCCGTAGTTGTCAAAGTGGTTAGGTGAGGATAGATGCATTTGCAGATCTTCACAGGACTGTGGTGAAGTGTATCTCATGCAGCTGTACGGTACCGTGCTGCGGTCAGCAGGAAATAAAAGGACAAGTCTGTCTGCTCCAGATTAGGTTTCCAGCTTCACAGACACCATCCAGTTGAGTTTTTCCAGCGCTGTGACCTTTAGTGAGACCCTAGCCGCCCTCCTCCTCATGTCCCGCTTTTGCCAAAGCAAAAGTAAGACGGTTGAGGCCCTGCAAATTACGCCACGTCAAACTCCTGAACAGACAGTGCAGTTCTGTTTGTGTGGCTCGGTCTGTCTATCCAGAATAACCCAAAACCTTCTTTTAATATGCGTCAGTACAGTACGATTGTGGAATAACTCGCGTAGGGCCAGGAAATGCTAATGCTGCAGTTAACCTGTGAAATTTCTATAGGAACCCAAAAATTACACATCTGCTTATGCACCAAACAACGTTTCTTTACACGACGGCCAGTCCACCCTTCCCATAGCACTTTCCCCTGGCACGACTTTTGGCTTTTCTTCAACGTCTGCTAGGTATATGCCCAGCGCATGCTGCTTTTGGCCGGCACGCTGTTCCTGGTGCCCTTTGCTAAGACGCACATCTGAAAACTGCAGGGGCACTTGGTTGGGGTTTTTTGTATTTTTTTAGTAGGTTGAGAAATGACTTGTCCTGACACTATCGCCAGATGTTTTGCTCCGAGCTTTTTTCTGTAGCGACGAGATTGAGGTTTGGAGAGCGAGCGAGCAATGGCAGTAAAAAGCCTGTCTGTGCACAGCTGCTGAGCGTGGCACTTTAGGCCCAGGCGTCTTTAGCGCCACCTCCGCACCATCATGCTCCATCCTCAGTGGTAAGGTGATGTGAATAATTTGTCGCACGGGCCAGGATGTTATCTGCGCCAGGAGAATTTATAAATGCTAGTTGCAAACTGTCTTTTTTGATGCTTTGCTCCACCCTTTTTTCCTTGGTAGGCAGGTGATGCGTTGCAGCATGGGGTGATAAAACTGTGGGTGAGATCTCAGGACGGAGGGTGGGAGCGTTACTGAGGCTAGCTGGCATGTGGAGGTTGTCTTGATTTATGGTAGCATAGCTCATGTCTTTCTCTTCTCTATTTTTTCCTTCAATCACAAAGTCCTTTCCTTTCGTCTCCCAGCGAGCGATGAGCCATCTCAGGCAATGAGAATATAAAATGCGGGAGGGGGAATCAGGCCTAGAGATGTATGAGGCTCAACGGGGGTGAGAAGCTAAATATAGATCCGCTTTGGAGGAATGATGTCATGGTCTGGCAGAGAGGTGGAGATCCGCTCGATTCTTCTGGGTGGAGTTAAGAGAGTGCATGCGGACACATAAGATGACAAAACCACACAAGTTAAAGATGTCTAGTCAGCTAGATGCGCTTATGCAATAAACTTCAAAGCAGACCAAACCTTTGGGTTCATGATTTTAAACCATTTCCTCATTCTTAAATATGATGATGATGATTCTGTCAGTGTAAGAGTAATAGTTGTTGCACATTTCAGTCAATAATATACGCTCGACTTGGATTGCTTGTTGTCTTTAACCATAGCAGGATTGCAGACTGTGTGCATGTTGGGACAAGCTGTGTTGGGTGTGTTTGTGTAGTGCTATACAGGGTAATATCAGCAGTCCTGCATGTATTCAAATCGAAGTGTCACTATATTTTCAGGGCGACGCGTGAGGTCTAAGGAGAGCTGGCAGAGATGTTGTTTACGCCAGACTGATGCAATTACAGGCCCCACGGCTTCCTCAAGGTCAAGGACGGGAGCACGCAGGTGCTGTAATCCAGCGCCGGGCCGGGTCTAAAGCTATACTCGCACCTCCACATGATTTGGGTCGCTCTGACCTGATGACACTCGTCTGAGCTGATAACTTGGCATGCATGGAATCTGTGCCTGTCAAAAGCAGCATTCATCTTGCACAAAGTTCATAGGTCTTGTGTGTTTTTTTTAACATTATCGTATTTTGCTAAATAAGTTACAGGTATGTAGCGCTTCTAAATCTGTCACGCCTGTGCTCGTAAAGGTCAAACATCACTAGTGACACGTTTAGAAATGTCAACGCTGTGGCGGAGACCAAGCACTAGGTTCTGTACCGGGTGGTGTTGTTCGTTTAACACACAGCGCTCAGGCCCCAGTGCAGCAGGCATGCGCTGAGGAGGTGGGCGGGCGTTTGCAGGTGTTGGGCAATGCTGAAGGGAGTGGAGCCCAAGAGCAAAGGACAGGGAGTGTCAGAGACATGGAGAGCAGCTGTTGGCGGAGCAGGTGTGAGGTCCGTCCTGCCCTCCCCGCTTCAGCTTTCACGTACCCACAAGTGCTCGCTAGAATATTTTTCTTTTACTTTAAATCACATATAGTCCCATCTGTGAGTGTTTTGCTTTGTATTTTGCCTTCCCGAAGAGATATTTGAGAAAGGCAAGGCTTGTTGAGCTCTTGACAGTTGAAGTCCAGTTTTTGCCTCCAGCGCTTATGTTGACACCCTACTCCTCAACCGCAAGCTTATTTAAGGCTTTGGCAAGTGTTTGGCAGCAAGCAACGTTCTGTTCTTACTGTTTGTGTGTGCGCAAGAAAGGGCGAGTGTATGAAAATAGAGTGAGAATTTGGAGAAATGCTAAATGGGAAACGTTTGGATAGTGAATGAAGCTTGACATGGCTGTTGTAATACAAAGTAAAAGGTTTGTTGGCTTAAAAACCAAAAATATCTCTCTTGGTGTCAGTTTATTGCAGCATTCCCAGGATTTTGAATCCGTTCAGAGGTTAACAGATTAGATATGGTGTTAGTTTGTGTGTTGTGTAGCATTGTGTGTGAGAGGCATGGTTGTAAAGGTGTGAGGCTGTGTTGTTTTACGATGTGTGATTAAAGTAAAGCCCTTAGAACACATTGCCCCTCGTTTCCTGTTATTCTCAATTTATCTCTTCCATGTTCTTGCTTCATCTCCGTAATTGCTCGCAGGATTTGACCGTTTTTACACTTTAGTATGAATTGTTGCTAATAGTGCTGATTGTTTGATAATTGAGCTGATCTTTTTATATCTCCCAACGTTGGTGAAAACATTGGAAGGGAAGGTGTTTGAAGATCAGTCAGCCAGCAGAATCATTTCCATTATCTGAATGTTTTGGACCAGAGAGTCGCATCTCCATGGCAATTGACATCACTCTTCACAGGCTAATTGTCCTCTGCCCTTCCTCTACCTCAGGAACTGTTCAAAACCAATCTTCTTAATATAATAAATGACATTATATGACTACTGGAATACGTGTAAATACTAGATCCAGCGAGTTTCCCCAAAATGAACCTGTTCTGCGCTGTGTAGCTTGAACATTTGTGTGAATTAGACATCCTAAAAGCATCAGATGTGTCGCCGTGTCTCTCCTGTGTTCTCCTGCTGTGTAGCGTTGAGTCGGTTGCCTAGCAACATGCCTTAATGTCTCCAGGTTTAGAGATCTTCAGATGCTCTGAAAAGAAGCGAGAATGAGAGCGAGGGTGCAGCGTTTAGTGGATGTGTGCTTGTTATATCTGTGTCAATACTGCCGTTTTTGTCTTACTTCTCTAGTAGAAACGTATGTTACGGATAGTATACAGGTAGCTTTAGTTCATGATTTCTTACTTATTATTGCCTTTTTGAAAATAACATGGAGAAATGAAGCTTGGTGCAGTGGTTATTTATACAGTTTAGTTGGCATATACAAAAATATTTGACCTTATTAATGTAATGTTAATTAATAAATCCGAAATGAAGTATTTCATAAAGCTGTGTAGTAATATCTGTATATCGGTCATGGCATTAAAATAGCTATTACTATCGCATTGGTCATAATATCTACATCAGAGCATATTTAATCCTTTTATATGCTTTAATATAGGCCTGATTCATTTTCTTTGTCATTTTTAACATGATGAATGTGACCTATTACCAGAAATCTAGTCTTTGAGTGCAGAGAGAGGCCACTCCCCAGAACTGGATCTTTCTGCTGAGGCCTGTCCGGATTGGGCCGTAGAGATAGAAGAAACCGGCCCGGCCATAGAGACCAAACAAGAGCGAGTGAAAGAGAAACGGGTAAAAAGAGAGAGAAAGAAGCGGCAGCCGCGATGACGGTAGCGGGAATGAAAAGCCTTTGTGTGCTTAATAACAGCTCTGGCTTTCGGCCAAGGACTCGGGGAGTGTGGGATTAGCCTGAACAATCAGGACTGCAGGATCAAAACAAGGAGGCTGGAATGACGAGGTCACTGAGCTACCATCTGCGCTGCCTGCCGCAGTGAGGGGGAGGGGAGAGAGGCGGCATGGCGGGCCGGGGGGAGGAGAGAGAGAGAGAGAGAGAGAGAGAGAGAGAGAGAGATAGTGAGAGAGCGAGCAGTGACTCTGCTGATCGAGAGTAAATACTCTGAAGTCCAAACTGCAGCTTTTCGTGTGCATGCGTTGCACATGACATGCATCTATTTATATCATCCGGCTGTCTGGTAATGCTTTTCATCCAGAGTTAATGAACACAACCTGAAATGAGTGAATATTAAATATAATTCAAACCAAAGTTATGAATTATTGTTATTTATTATCTATCCTTTTATGTGTGTAAATTTTGCTATTGTATCACCTGTCTAATAGGTTGAAAGCTCAGTTCATACGTGTATTTGCAATGATGCTATGTATTACTTTTATGCACTTACCATTATGCGTTTGCTTGATTTGGTTACACTTAGGCCTAATCAAATCCCAGCTGCTTAAAATGTTTCTAATTCGTTTTTGTTCATTTCATATTTGAGAAATTGTATGTACAGTTTTAAAGCAAAGGCCCTATAAACACACAACCCGCTTTGTGCTTGTTCATCTGTGCAACGTTGCAGTGGTCTTTTGTGCGTGTTTTCCATGAGCGGCTCTTTAATCACGTAGCTGAAAAGCTCATAGAAACGAGTGGCCTTCATACACTTTCTCCTCTCTCGAACACACATTTTATCCTTGATTTCTCTCTCTGCACTCTTGTTTGTAAGAAATTAAGAGCTGGCCTTTATTTCTCTCCTCCTAAATGAATTTCCTGTCATTTGTGGGCTTTCTGCTGTTTTTTCATGAGCCTGTTCGTTTTGTTTGCCTGCGCACAATGTTTTGTAACGTCTTAGAAACAGCCAGAACATTCCTAAGACCGAAAGTGTTGGGCGGCCAGTCTGTAAACGCTCAGTTCAAACGCTGTGAGCAGAGGAATAACAAGTTGGAGATGCACGTTTGTGTCCGTGAGCTGCGATTGCTTCAGGATGTGAAATCATGCCCCTGCATGCAGATAAATATTACCCGCTGCAGACGGCCCTTTTCATCTTTTCCACTGCCATGTGGGCTTTTATATATCTGCAGTGCGGTGCCATATTGTGTTGTGGGATTGTTTCACCTCGGTTTATTGAAGGCACACCTGCATCTTTATGAAGCAGCAATCTTTCTCTTCCTTCGTTTCATTAGCGGAGTATGTTTTGGCACAGGGATCCAAAGTTGTCCACGCTGTTTACGATGTTTTTGAAGGTAACACACTGTTGTCTTTGGTTTAGTTGTGCTTGTCTGTTGCTCATTTAGATTGATGCAAAATGAGGAATAAAAGCTGATACCAGAATTTTGCAGTGGTTTGGTGGTGGACTTTCAATAACCTGGAAAGTTCAAGTGACCAGTCAGAATATCTTTGCAACCAGACAGTAATGCCCAGCCTGCCTTTTTGTTTTCAATGAAAATATTCTTTGAAAAAATTTACTTCTCATCTGCCATGTTATTGCTAGTAAACTTTATTTAGTAGTAGTTCACCCCTTTCACTATTCATCCTCATGTCATTCAAAACTTCTGTATGACTCTTTCTTCTGTGAAACACAAAATTATGCAGATATTTTGAGAAATGTCTCTGTGGTTTTGTGTTTATACAATGGAAGGCAATGAGGCTCAATGTTGTTTGGTTACCAACATTCTCTAAAATATCTTATTTTGTGTTCTGCAGAAGAGAGAAAGGATTGAAATGACATGAGGATGAATAAATGACCCTTCCTTTAAAGTAACAGATTAAGTAGATTCTGTTTCCGTCACGTGAAGCGGGGTCCATGTGGATGTGATGTTTTTTTTCATAGGACTATTTGATCTCCAGTCTTGATTAAATATGCATCCCTGTGGATGTGCGCTGCAGTGTGTGGAGTAGAGGCGGGAGCTCGTCGGGTGATGTAATGTGTAATGCAATACGCTTGACTTTATATGGATGTTCTTTGCATTAGTGCTCCATAGCTCAGCCTGCTGTGTTTGTCATCAATAATGCAGCATGTCTCTGTGGAGGCTGCAACATACACTCACGAGCAGCGCTCCGTCTGTCCAGTCACCCTGGCCCGCTGCAGCCATCATCTATATATATTGAATTTCATATCCAGGCCGGCCCGCAGGTCCGTGCTGGAATCGGAGCCGATACAAATCGTGTCGAATGGAGTCCCGTCTGGAAGGTTGAATGAGGACTTGGGCGGTCATATAGTAAAAGCTGCTTATGAAGTGGGGTGGGGGGGATGTGGCGCTGATTGAGCGTAATGAGTCTCGTCAGGTCCCTTTAGGCAGAGGCCTCGTAGACAGAAATAAAGTAGATGGTCTGCTCTGGTTTGCTGTTGTTTGTATTAAGAGCAGCTCTGATTGAAAGCAGACGACCTTAGACTGACGCCTGTATTGCAGTAACACTACTAACCCACAACATCTGTGAACACCCAGCAGATGTACCCTCACCCCTGATGCTGGACGATAAGGATGATGATGTGCAGGACGTGGATTGATTTCTGAATTGATTTGCGTTTTTGCCATATCAAAACCTAGTGATATGTCTACCTTGATAGCATTTTAAGACATAAGAATAATTTTCGTTTTTGTTTCTAAAGGTTAATTGACTAAAATAGTCACTTGGCCAAATTTAAGGGTTATTAATTTAGGAATCTATATATTTATTGGCATGTAGCTTAGTAAAAGTAAGTCTAATTTATAAAATCTAATATGGTCTAATTAAAATTGTACTTTACCCCACAATATCTGTGTGCTTTTGAGTCTTTTGGCTTGGTGACATACAGAAAACTAATAGAGAAAAATGTCTGTTGCCTCTGGTGCGTTTATTGTAAGAAGTCTGGCTTCGTTATTAAAATGTTAGTTAAGATGTTTCATTAGAAGGTATCTGCTGATGTATTTAGTGGAGTGTTTCGGTAGGTTTTGAATATTTAAGATATCACAATTCACCCCTTTTCTAGTGCGTATAATCATTGAAACAGGGAAAAATGTGTATGTAGATGAGCCTAACCCCTCTGAAATGCATCCAGACAGGATAAAAGCTAATGTGAAAAGATCTAATCAGTCTGGTGTATAGCACACCTGAGGCCGGGCAGGCTGTGAGGAGGTTCGTCTGGAGTCGGCCCATTGATGCTGCGCTGTGGTGACATGTTTCTCATGCTGGGTTTGTTTAGTGCTCACCTCTTGGCCGATCAATGCACGGCTTCTCCTTTCTTCTTATTTTTCCAGAGAAAGCTTAAACAATTAAAAACGCCACGGGGTCCGAACTCGCTCTGGCCTGCTTTTGTCTTACTAAGACTTTTCGTACTCTGTAATTGGAGAGTTTTTGGCTACAGTGGCGGTACGCTCTCATGCCATTGGCTGAGGCTGTGCGTGATTTTGCACAGGCTTATTTACTCTCTGTTTGATGTAAATAACTGAAGATAATGCTTAGAAGTGCTTGAAATTGCGTTTGCTGTTTTGTAAGCTCGGGCCTCGTGTGTAGTATGTGAAAACAGCTTCATTGTATTGGATAGGAAAGAGGGTGGGGGTGATTAGGAAACCAGATCCAGGCTCCTGCTTCAAAGGGAGTACTGAAGACCTCTGCAGAGCCTATTGATTAAAGATGGAATGTAGTTGCCCTCTCGCCGCACGACAAGCCCTTCACTACACCACGCTTTAAAGAAGGTGCTAAGATGCATTTAAGAGAAGCAGTTTGCTAACTACTGTTTTATATTTATAGCATGTTGAAAAGTATGCAGTTTGGCAAGATCATTTTTATTATTTTATGGTTTCTTTTGCCTCTTAGTATAAGTCAAAAAAGGTAGCTCTCCAAGTGAATAATAACATTATTATTTTGGAAATAAATGTTGTTTTTGTCATTTTACAATAACACATTTTTTATAGTGCATCTAGTTGATTCATCATCATCATGTGACAAATTACAGAGTTACAGATGGATCTACTGGTCACAAGGTCTTTTTGATCATTTTCATTGGTTAAATATCTCCAAAACCCACAGATGTAAACAGTGACTAATATTAACGATTTATAAAAAAATAAAATGGTAAAATATGAAAATAGCATTTTGTTGCAGCTCACTTAGGGGTTTTGCATGTGCAGAAAATGTGTATACTGTACATACATACGGTTCCTTTGGTGTTCCAGCTGAACTGAGTGTTGTGTACTATAATGAGCATACCCATTGGCTGCTTACTGCTCTGTCCTTGCTGGTTTTGTATTTGTTGTTTTGATACTAATGGTGTGGGCTTTGCGTGGAGTTTGTTTGATGTGATTGAGAAGAGATGAGAGCAGTATTCAGACAACAGATATTTAGTCTGTGATTAGTTAATTTTCAGTACTTGAGGGAGTGAGAGAGGTACCCTGTCATTTATAAAGACTCTGTAATGGCTGCTCTTGTTTATTAGCTCTCTTTCTCCTCGCTTGTGTTTCTCCTCGCTCGGAGAGATGCAGATTCTGGCGTGGTAAATAATTAAATATGCAGAAGCTTCAGCCTCTCTTCCATGCGCTGCCTATGTAGGTCACCATGACTCATTTTTTTACGCTTCACATGCCCACGGATTTCTGCACTCAGCGGCTTCTCAATTTTAACAGGGGGTTGGGGCATAAGCGAGATGGAAAGCGTGCTTGTATGATGGCAGGATATTTTGGTAACAATTTGCAAAAAGGTTGTATTTGTTAATATTAGGTAACTACATGAACTAACAAGAAGCATTGCTTTCACAATATTTATTAAATTTGGTTCATGTTTTTTTTTTTTTTTACATTTATTATATTACATAAAATCAAAGGTTTATCCGTTAACTTTATTTCTCATTGTTTGTTCTTGTTAGGTTATGAATTCTAAAGTCAGACTTCTAAAGTCAACATGAAATCAAACCTTATTCACATAATGGAGTTTTGTCTTCTTATAAATGATTACTCAGTGTTTGGTATTTAAAATATAATGCTTATCATCCTAATCTTTTAGGATGCAAAGATTTGTTGTCATATTTTCTTGGATATATTATAAAGTCCAACTTTACTTTTATCCTCATTGATATTGTGTTAAACTGTTTGATGTTGATTTTAATGTCTGACCTGAGCTGAGCTTTTTTAAGATTTGGCCTATATCTCTCTCTCGAGTTTTAGAAGAGGGATCCAGATATTTGTGGTTCTGTTCATTTCACTGAGGATACTACTTCATTTTCCATCATAGTGTCAGCTGTGACCCTGCATCAGTCAAAATCAAACCTTTTCCACATAGTCTTAAGTAGTTTAGCCATAGTCCTCCTTCCAGCGCCCATCATCTGTTTCCTGATGAGTGTAGTTGGTGCGGCAGATATTGGTTTTGCTCTTTTATCACTCCTGCTCTCAATAAGCAATTTCGTCTGTACTGCAGTGGTTGAAAATCACAGTGTGCTTTAAGATGCACTCCACCAAATCTCACATCTCTGGAAATCAAACCAACTCCAGTCCTCCGCTGATGTTATCTGATGTTTGGACCAGTGATGTTGGTGAGCTGCCGTAAGTTCTGTGCACTGGGTCTGGGTTCGGTGTTTGATGTCATTTATTTGTATCATTGAACGTGTTATTTGAAGCAGAACCTCTCGGGCCTGATTCATGGCATACTAGAGGAGGAGAATGAGAATGTCTTGGACAACTGCACATGTCATTTACAGTTTGGCAGTGTTGTCCTTCTCGGATGTTGGCAATTAAATCGGGTGCCAAAATCTACTCTTGACTCCATTATGAAATTAATAATCTTGTTCCTGTTGATGAATGTGTGACAAAGATATTGTGTTAGCCCTCATATGTTTTAAAGCTGTGACCTTAAAGACGTCTGTATGCAAAAAACATTTCTCTCCAGCAGCATATTGCTTGCTGCAGGGAAGGCATAGCAGTTTGTTTTGCTGAACTGATGACAGAATGAGCTTTTGTGTAATGCTGCGACTGGCCTTGGGCTAAGAATCTACAGATATAGAAATACTTATAGCCAATACTTTTAATATTGCATTAGCTAATAAACGATACTGATGGTCGGTATTATGATTCTGTCTTCATCTTGTTGGCCACAACAAATACTGTTGATTTTTTTTTTTTTTTAGTTGTTTATATACATAATATAGAAAATGGTTATACTAAAAATGTAACTAATATTATTACATTTATGTATTTGGCAGATGCTTTTATTCAAAGATATTGTGAGTATGTGCATTTCTTTGGAATTGAACCCTAGCCCTTTGTGTTGATGTGAAAATAATATTGATGAGCATGCTTTCCATTTGTTTGATAATAATATGGTAACTGTGATGTGTTTGTATCTGTATTTACTTTCAGTTAGATGATTAAACTTAAAACAAAGCTATTGATGGCTAATACCAGTAAAATCGATAATATATCTTACATTCGTACCCTGGGCGTAATGTTCTCCATTCCTGACTACTTGTGAGCCAAAATCATCAGACCAAAACAGCCATTAAAATGTAGTCACGCTTTGTCCATAAAGTGCTGCGTAATCTTGTTTTGTAACAATTTCTCTTCCAAACTTGTATTTTTCTGTTGTGCAGCATGTGTGTTAAGGTCTGATTGGTCCCAGTGTGGGAAGCCAGTTCAGTTCTTTCTCTGCACACATGGCTGGGGATCTGCATATGAAAGAGACCTTCTGCTCATGGAGAGAGGCGCCCTGACTCTGCTTTTGTCCCCTAGATCTCTGTAGGGCCCCTCGCTGCCCTTTCACTGTTATGCAATCCTGCTCTCTGTAGTGGGAATGCTGGTGTGTGAGACGCTGCTAAAATGGGGCCCTGGTGAAAGGGGAGGGTCTATGGAGGGCCGGGTTTGGGGAAAGGGAAGTGGGCTACCACTCTCGGAGGCACGTAGGAATAAGGGAGACGTTTAAGAAACTGCACACTGTGACCTACTTTGGGGATTGTTTACTAGCATGTCAGTGTGCGAGTGAAGCAGAAAGTTTATTTGTCAGAGCGAGCAATTCTGATGAGTCACTTTAGTATAAGCAGCCACAGGATTATGAGTGATTAAGACTTTTTTCTTTTGACATCAATAGAAACCAAACGCAGTGATAAAATGATTTATTATGCACAACAAAACATTGTCTTTGACCCAACCCAAGACTTATATAGTCGTGTTACTGTGTGAATCTACCCACGTTGGGTAGCCTGGGTAATGACAGCATGAATGTTTAATATTGTTGATATAGCTTGATGAATGAATAATTATTTATTTAGCCATCCTACCTTACGATTATTTGATGTCAGAACAGATCTGTGACCTATTTTAGATTGTAATCTGCAATTTATGAACCACTAAATTAAAAGACAGCATCTTACATCCCTTTAACCACAAATAACCCAGCATTACAACCTCTCTCAAACATGGAAACAATCCATTTGAGTCTAGGGTTATCATGCAACACAGCCAGTAACAAAAATAACAGCGTTTACAGGAAGACATGCTATAGGGAGATCAGATATTCAACATGGGAGTAAAATGCAACCGGAGTTGACGGTTTTTGTCCATTACACATGTGGTGATCATCTTTCTCTGCTCCCAATGCTCAATGCGCTCCTTGTGTTATTGAATGTACAGGCTATTGTGTCTTCCATGTCCCTGCTGTTCCGTCTGTAAGACCGAGGGTTCTCTTTACGCCACCCGGCTTTTAGCAAGTACACCAACGCATGCAATCTGGCCTTGTAAAGAAACTGTTGGGCTGTCCCTCTGGGTCCTCGACTACCTCCATTATGCTGTTGTCAGGCCTACCTGATGGTGATGTCGAGCTGTCCGGTTAATTCAACACTCACTGATATCATATTGCTTGCATTTGATACTAGTCTCCCCGAGCTTTCACAGGCCAGTTTAAAATTTAGCAAACAGGACTGGACCTGAATTTGCACCTTCGAACGTTAACGTCCCTACTTCTTTTCCACTTTCTTCATCTTGAAGTTTTATTGGCTGCACATTTTTCCACCGGAGTGTGGGGTGTTTGCAGTGGGCCGTCTAAAGGAAATTCCAAACCGTGAGGGAAAAAAGAGAAAACGGAGCATTGTGGGCCGTTGAAGCACTGCTGCGTAAAGTCTTCTGCCGTTTGGTCTTACAGCCAGCAGGAAAAACCTTATGAGCACTGGTCAGCGAGCACTGAACGTGGGCTTATGTGAGCTGAAACTGTCTGCACGGTTGCAATGCAGTTGGGCTGCTGAAAGGAATGGGACGAGACTTAATTACATAAATTGCATGCATATGTTTGCTTGTGATGTCTGAAGGTGTTGAATGGCTTTGATGCAAACAATCTCCTTTAGGTCTGCCTGCTTCTCAATTACTGCCGTTGATGTACAAACACAGACGAGGTGTGTAGGGCGTGTAGATGTTTGCTTTGCATTTACATTGTTTTTTAAAGACACATTTGTTGACAGGTAAAACGCTCCGGTTACCATGTTGAATTTTGTCCCATTTTAGGTAAACAACAAAGTTTGTATTCAAGTCGTTAAGCTACAAGTTCCTTAGATTGCTAATGTTTGTTCTTGGAGGAACCAGTGTAAAGGAAGTGGCTTTAAAATTAACCCATTGCATATTGATTTCAGAGATGGTTGACCCTCCCTTCCCCCAGAGGTCATATCCTGGCCTTTCTCAAACAAAAAACTCCCTTTCTACCTAGGAGCCTGGCTTAAGACAGAGTGACCATTGTTGAATGACGATGCTGGTTCATCCATCTGCTAAAAACCTGATAAAACAAAGAGAGGCGTGTTATGTTTGCATGTTATACATGGCCTAACTAAGTGATAGAGGCTCATGCTGGCTATTATTAAGGATGCACAATATGACTTAAATATGTATATTAATATTGTATTGAAAGTACAAAACTAGTATGCATCTTTTTTGTATTTTAATGTATGTTGTCTGAATTTGCTTGTAACATGTAATTTTAAGTGTTTATTTCAGTGTTTAGAAACTGACAATAATCAGCCGTAACGTAAAAATAATATTGGTTGTTAAGTTTATGTTGTGCAACTCAAGCTGTTGTTGTGGGTCATTGTGTGGATATTATGTTAGACACCCTTGTTCCTTACCTCTAAAAATCATGTAAACTAAATCAGATCAAGAGAGTGCTGTGTGCATCAGATGATAGCGTGTCGACTCATTGCGGTCTGAGGCCGAGACAGCATCTGTGCATCACAAACGATTTCTGTTGCGGTAATTCTGTTTTCTGGAGACATGCCGTTGACGTGCCGCTGGCCCAGTTATCGTTGCATTAGTGCCTGGGAAAAGCATTGAATTATGAAGCAGTGGTTGCATAATATCTTGAGTGTTTTAGCAGAATAATGCCAAACTTTTCTGTCTGCTTGAGAAATGCAGCAGAGCTCAGTCAAATCTAGTTTCCAGGTTTTGCTACGGCATCAGAGAGTTTGATTGGGTTGAATGAGAATAGCAGGATATTGTGTAAACTCTTGCTGTAAATTAAAGAGGTGAGGAAGTCTTAGTGGAGCCTCTTGGAAGCATTCAGGCCTGTCGCCATTTGCAGAGAGGGTGAGCGAGTGCGGGAGAGAGAGAGAGGGTGAGCGAGTGCATGAGAGGGGGAGAGAGAGAGAGAGAGAGAGGGAAGAAAGAGAGAGAGTTTTTATAGCAACCATCACTTGTCCCCATTTAGTGATGTTTACTCCACAGCGTGCCACGCTCTGCACCACACTGCACTCTGGCTGCCTGAGAAATGTGCTCCGACTGCTAAAAACAAGAACCCATGAACTCCAGCTGCAGGATTACAGCAGGTCACCGCACATTTCACCGGAAAACATCTAATAATTGCCCTGGTTATTTGTACCAGCTTCGTTTTAAGCAGCTTTTGTTAGAGATTTTCAGAATATATTTACTGTAACTAGCAGAAACACAATGTCCTAGACCAGTGCAAGTGATAAAGTGATAAGTGGGAGTGGAAGTTGTGTTATGATGCTTTTATTTGCTTACTTTCTCAGTGTCTGGTTTTGCTTTCATTTGCAGTGGACCTTGACATCCAATTTCACTTTTGTAACTAGCTAAAATGGTAGATCAGGGCACTAGGTATGTCAAGATCATGAGGTTTGTTACTGGAGAATACACATACTGATAATAAAACATGAATGCATTTTAGGGTCACTTTGGATGAAGGTGTAACAAAAGTTAAATGTGTCACAAAATGAAAGGGTTTCTTATAACCCCCTAGCACTGTGTCTATATGTCATGATATATCCCATCCCTTTTTACTATTCAGTCCCATTACTGTAGCGACACTGTTTTCACCCCTCCAGATCTCCAGCCAGGTATTCATTGATTAAACACACCAGCGTTACGAATGCAGCGTCCCTGTTACTTGAAGGCACCGGTCCAAACCACTAATTGGTGCAGGTCTACTTTGCCTAATGAGAATATTGATTATCATGATGAGAATCTGGCCATCTGTTGACACAGTGTGCTGGAGATTCACGCATTGCTCCTGTCTCAGCAGCCGACCACTGTTTAGCACTGATGTCTGTCTGTGTCATGAATGCAGTAATGTATTCTGCCTGGGGTTTTTTTGTATTATAGGTTTATATACAATATTTTACTTTTAATTGGTGCATAACCTTAATGTTCTCCAATTATAGGAATAGTTCACCCAAAAAAATATGCTCTCATTTATACATTCTTATACATTTGTATATACCTTTGAAAAATACTGAATTGACTATTGTTGTAATTCTTTGAGCTGCGATCCATTATCATCAAAAATATATTACATTTATATTTATAAATATATACAAATATTTATTTATTTTTAGTATCGACTACTACTTTCAGTAGTTAACATCACAAAATATATACAGTATTCCATGTTTTAGGTATTTCATGCATTCAGAATATTTACATACTGTGAACTGTATACATACTGTGTACTGCAAAAATAGCACTAGTATGTACTATGTATACGTTAGTATGTCATACCGCACATAGCGTTCAAGTAGTTTCAAATGCACTGTTGTAGACTGGAACGTTATAGCAGTCATATAGCATTTCCTTTTTAAGCACTAACATCCTCACAGATGTTCCCTTGCGCTCTGTATCTCCCTGCCGACGTGAGCATGCTACACGGGCACCGCCCTGCTATCTGTGAACGGGCATATTTCATCCCCCCGATAATTCATACCACTGCACCGGTCCAGTTTCCACTCCTGTCTGACCACCAACACCCACCACGTGTGCATGTGCAGTAATTCCTGCCATTCTGTGCCCCCCGCCAAACAGACTCCACCAGAAGTGCTTTGGAATAAAGGCTGCCGTTTGCTTAACCATTCTGTCTGCATGTGCATTTTTTCCACTCCGGATCAGGTTACCCCCCCCACCCCCACTGTTTACACCCGCGTCTCTGGCATCTACGCCAACTGCTCGCTGTTAGCCAGTGGCTCGGGTCTCCGTCTGGATTCGGGGCTGGGACCCTCAGAGAAACTGGAGCCATAAAATTGTTTGGGAATTTTAAATGTGGGTGGATATAAATGGTGTATGTTCAAGTATAATGATTGTTTTCTGTCTTTAGGGTGATGTTATTTTAACAAACAACTGTTGTTGATTCTGGTTTTTGTCCCTTGCTCACTTCTATTTGAACTGAAAACACGATGAACAGTTTTTATGGCGCAAGTCTAACATGCATTACGGTATACTTGCTAGTTCATCAAATCATGAACCAACAATGATCAAACTATATTCAGTGTGGATTTTAGTTTGTTTTGGCAAACCTTTTTATTTTTTGCCCAGAAAACGTTGAAATGTTTTTGCAAGTTTGTAAAATCTTGTTATATCGGCCTTGATTGTACTTTAATATGGAGATTGAGTTTTGAAATTAATCAAAAATGGTTATTAAATATTGGCGGCCTATACGTTGTTGCATCTCCATTTTTTCCTAAGCGAGATTCTTTGTCTGATCCATAGCACAATGAAAAAAATGTTTAGGAAACATTGTCATAGTAATAGTCTCATGATTAAGGTTCGGTGGATCTTACAAAAGCTGTGTTTTGATTAGTTTTAGTGTAGCTTGTGTTGCAAAGACTGTAAATTTGGGGGAGTAATTTCTTGACGATGGTAATGTCACGGTTCCTTACAGAGGCTACTTTTTCTTTTCAGAGACTCTGCAGTTTTAAATAAAAGAACTGAATGTATGTTGTTTCGTCTGCTGGGTTGATTCTCAGTTGTTTAGTAGTCTTTGTGTTAAACTCGGACCGTGATGCCTGCGGCCAGCCTGAGGGCACACATGACAGGAGCTCTTCACACCTGTGGGCTCTGTGCCGTCTCTCTCATGTGCCCTCCAGTTATCACACCTCAAATATCTCTCACCTGGATGTTTTCAGCTTACATACCTTGTTCCCATCAGGAGATTTCCATACACTTTCTTTAAAAGATTCATTTTAATGGCTATAAATAAAGACACTTTGGAGTTTGGAGTAATTTGAGCGACTTACCTCGATGCTCTTTTGGTGAAAATGACTGAATGAGTAGGTGAACATGTTACTTCCACTCGCCCACCCTCTCGTTCTGTCAGGAGCGTGTGACATGATTTGGTTTGGCAGGACATGCAGTTGTTTTTACTGCTGATGAAACGTGCTCTCGGCCTCAGTAAAGTGTCTTTCTGGAGCGGCGTGCAGTGGATGTCGAAGTATGTTGTGCGTGTTTACAGCATGTGATTGCTCGAATGCCAGCAGCTCGTTCTTATGCAGAACATGTTCTAATGTTTGGAAGAAAACACAGATTAGATTTCCCTGCAGTTCGTCAGCTTTGACAGTGTAAATGATGTTTGTTTTGATGCATAAAATTCTGCAGGATTTAAAGTAGGTTCGCTGATTCTGGGCTGGTTTCAGTCAAACTCCATTACACAGTTGTGATTCATTGCAAAGTTGATGTTTACTGTGTTTACAGGATCAGAAATAACATTTAGGCCTAATTTGCTTTTGGCAGTAAATAAATGGATATAAAATGGTAAAAAAGTATTTTGCTTCAATATTTTTAGGAGATGTAGGAGCAAAATGTGTGTTTATTGTGGCAATATGCGTGTCCCTCACTGACATAAGCAACATACATCAGTGAAAACCAAAGGTGTCTCACTTTTGTCAGATCTTGTGAGGTGTGTTTGATGTTAAGTCACCAAAGTTTTAGGAGCAAACTTATGAAAATGAGTTTTAGTGTGTTTCACTGACAGACGTGGGACGTGACGGTCTGTGAAGTTTCCATATTTGCTAGTGAAATACTAGTCAAAGGTCACAGGGGAAACAAAAATGTTTTTATTTTTTGTAATGAAATCTCTATTTTTGTGGGCACTAAATGTTCTTAATTCATTTGACATTGGTAGATGTGTGTTTATTGTCAACTATTTCAGTCTTCAGAGGAAGGGGTTCATATTGTGCATTGTAGAGATTATTTTTACATTGCAGATTACTGCTTGTACACCACGAAGTATTGCTGTAGCAAGATTAATTTCGCTCTTGATAAGCAGATTTGATCGACAGAGGGAAGTCCCATCTAAATTTGGCATCAGGACTGAATTATTTCTGTCAGTCCCCTTCATAAAACAATAATCCCTCAAGTTATATGCTGTCTGATTGGATAAGAGCTCTTTTACATGCTACACTCATTTGACAATGATGAAGGAATAGTTCAGCCAAAAATGAGCATTTTGTCTTTATTTACTTGTGTTTAATTAGTCGTTTTGGATATCCAGTTGTTATTTGATATAGTGATATGGAGAAAATGGCCAGAAGATTGTTAAAACACAGATGAAAGTGAGTGACTGTCTCTTTAAGAACACCATGCTCACTGTTTGTTGTTTTTGGTTTTGTGGGAGCGAGTGATGAGAACTCTTCATATTTTGCAACATCCCTTCACGGGAGAGCGGTTTGGCTGATCGTAACTGTGACCTGTGTGTGTTTATATGTTTTTCAGATGCAAATGATGCTGATTCATGGACCAGTTGATTGCTATCTTGGTTTTTTACAACATGGTGGCTGTAGCACTAACATGCAAGCGGACATGTATGAATAGCAAACATGTATTCTGCTTACTCCCCACTGGTGTAATGTTATTTATCTAATGTTATTATTTCTTGTCTTGCATCGCTTCCTTGATTTACCAACACATAATTACTGTGTGCCAAATGGCGCTGTCCTGATAGCTTAATCACATCTTACAAACCCAAGTAGTATCACAATATAAACGTTTTATTGAATTCAGTCAAGAGAAAGAGTTTGGTGCATTGAAGGCACATTTATGATGCTTGTTGGCAGCAGTTAAAAACCTACAATCTTGGCAGACCACTTGTGAGATGGATGTTAATATCAAGTGTGAGCAACGCTCAGGACAGCAGATTCATTTGGGAAGCTCTCGTTATCCCGGCAGAGGGTTAAAGGGCACGAATGGTTTTCCACACTCGCATGTATTTCCGTACGTTCATTAGCATTCGAGTCCACCTCCTCACTGCACAATCCTCCCTGCTTCTCCGCTCAGAAACACGTGCCCCGTCCATGCGTTGCTAGGCAACAGGCCTTGTGTGCATATCATACGTGTATGCGTGTCAGCTGGCGCGCTGTGATCTTCCCTGTTTCTCAGAGATGTTTCTGCATGTAAAAAACAGGAGTGCTGGGATGGCGACAGATGAAGAAAAATCTTTATAGTTTGTTAATAATGTTCATAAAGTGAATGGTGAATTGTGTTCGAGCTGTTTGAATATTACACTTTGACCTCACTGTCAGAAAAGATCGAGTAATGTTAAATGCAAAAAAGCTTGATCAGTGGGTCAGAGTTGCCGTATTGGTTCAGCAACACTGAATTTGTGCTCTTATTTTTGCTGATTGGGAAAATCTGGTTAAATGTGTTAAGTGGAGTACTACAGTCTTGAACGTTAAAGACATTGTAATATTAGTTGGTGTATTTAAACTTTACCCTTTTATTTTAAGAAGTCAGAGGCTGTAATATTTTCAGTTCTTTTTAGCCGTTTACAAAACAGGACATTTTGAAGTTCCTTATTGCTATATTTTTTCATTTTTGATAAAGAAAGTGTCATTCTTTAGCTAAAAGATATGGTGTGAAATTAACATTTTAAAGTATTCTGCATTTTGCAAACACTTTACGTCACTGTGGAATAATAATGATACAGGGTGACTGCAGGAGAAAGACCAAGGCCTGCCGCCTCGCTCCTCCACTTGTTTGTCTTCTTTCCTCTCGGCACAAAAGCCTCTAATCAAATGAATTGGTGTGGGTCAGGGGCTGCTCAGCCAACCTCATCCCTCCGTTGCCTGGAAACGGCAGCGGGCCCGGCTGGCCTCTGCAGCGTTCTATTTGCACACCAAACAGGGCTCGCCGCCGCGGCCCTTCTTATATGAAATGTAAATAGGCTGTTACAGTACCACGGCAAAGAGCGGGCGCACCACGCCTCGGAGCTCTGTTCATTAAGCCTCTCTCAGCAGCACCTGGGAACCATCATGGCCGTCATTATAGCCCACACATCTCCATGTTCCTGATGCAGTCAGATTACAGAGGAGCGCAGACCCAAACTAAAGAAGGCCTGAGGTGGTTTAGTGTGTTTATATGTTGTTTAATATACAGCGTTGTTGCAGAAGAGGTAATTCAACAAGGCGGTTTGCAAACGTTATATTGTGAAAATACATAGACGGCATGGCTTGGGCTTAAAATGAATCTAGGCACTGATTTCCACATAAACTCATTGTACTCAATGTTCCACTCCAGTAGTGAGAGACAACTGCACTAAATATGACTGGATGTGATGACAGCACCGTGCGTTACCGTGGTGCCGAGCCGGGGGGTTGCGGGCCTTTTTATCTCAGCAGGGGGCACTGTTAGAAAAACACCCCATAATAGTCAAACTGTGCTGGGATAGCAGTGATTTGTATGAGAAATGAGGAAGAACTGAACTTCCTCTAGCACGCTATAGCAGTGGCCTCTGTTTGACCGCAGAGAGAAAGCGAGCGAGAGAGAGGATTGTAAAGGACGGGCGAGATGCTATTGATCGATGGAGGGAGAAATGTTAGTTTGAGTTTTACTAACATGTAATGTCTTTTTGTTTAATGTTATGTGCAGATTAGCAGCATCTACCACTGAAAACCCAAATGCTGATCTGCCTCCTGATACAGTTCAGTACTGCTGTCAAGTAGAAACACTTACCTACAGCTCAGAGATGTGCAGAAATATAATCTTGGTCTCAAATGTGGCACATATGTACCTGCTTGAAATACCCAGCAGGCCTGGACACGACACAGCCGAGCGCCGTCTCAAACATGTGAGGAACACAGACTTGTTTGAACATATAACAAGCCTGCTTTTCATTTTATTTTAGGACTACAGCGACTGATCTAAGCGGGTATGATGCCAGGCCTGTGTCGCAGGCGATCGCCTGACCGACTCTGGGGATATTTCACAGACGATTGTTTGTGTCGATCTCTTTTTAGCAGCTTTTGTATCGTGTAATGTTTAGCTTTTCCTGTCCCTAGGATAATAGCCATGTTATGCTGTGGATCTGTGTAATACGCGCATGTGCGTGTGACCAGGGCCGCCGGGGCCGGTGGAAGCGGGAGATTAGAGAAAGCTTTGTGAGCGGAGGCAGGCCTGCACCGTCAGCAGGCAGGAGGAAGCTGTCTAAGCACTGGCCCGGGGTCGGCCTCGGCAAACTAAGAGCGTTACATTCCTACCCGCATTAATCCCGTGGCTCAGAGCCAGCCGGACACTAACGAGGCCTGTCTATCTGCCACATCAGTTAGCGTGAAAAATGCGGCTTGTTGAACCTGTATGTAAAGCATGTGATGACTGGTCTCTGGGTCATTTGTGCATTCTCAGCGTGCTTGTTTATGCTGTTCCAAAGGCAAATGTAAAATGAAAGTATAATTTTTCATTAAATCTCAATATCTCTATAGGCCCATTTCTCTTTCTATACTGTTAAATTTATGTTTATCAATTGTACGAACGTGATTATCTAATAATGTATGTTAACACAAGATGCTGTTGTGTTAATGTGAAAATTTAAAAATTTAATTTATTCGTATAGTAGATGCCTAGTCCAAATAATATTACAAATGGGTAGATTAGAGTTGGGTTAATGTTGGGTACACACAAAGAGATGGGTTAGAAAGATGGATGGACAGATCCAGATCTCTGCAATTGAATTTATTGTTTATTTGTGTTCCTCCCTCCTGCTGTTACGTTTATGTATATAAATTTAGATTTCTGTGATTGAAGTCTAAATGCTACTAATGACATTTTTCATGTTAGAAGTTGGAGTTTGGATCAGTAATCTTGTAAAGTTCTATCGGTGTGTCTGGATAGCAAATGGCCTCAGCCTACCCTGCCCTAAGCAGTCAGATGTTTTGCTAAAAATCTTGCACAATCCACCACGATCCAGCATTGTGTGAGACTCGTGCAGGGAATGTGTACAGTGATGGAGAGAGCTGATGCAGGGAGATGTCAGTATTAAACTCGGGCCGTGCACCGTCTGCTGCAGCTACAGTACAGTACAGTGCTAAAAGTAGATCTCATATGTGATGAATTACAGCTGGCTGCAGGCAAAAAACGCTTTGTCTGACATAAGCACCCACACTGATGGCAGATGCGCTGCAGCTTTTGATTGGGATGGAAGGCAGAGGAAATGAAGCGTGTTTTTTGGAATGAATCTTATTGTGTTTCCTCTCTAGGTGCCTGTTTCTTTTTCCAGCAACCAGATGAAAGCGTGCAGGACGTGCACGGTTCCCACAGAATGTTTCCGCAGGGCGCATACATTGATACTGTACACTGTTTTTACTGTAGACTGATTTAATCTACTAGTAATCGGGGTTTAGTAAAGTTTACGTTTTTTGTTATTGTTCTTGTTTTTTTTTAGTTTAACTTGCAATAAGATCTTGAGTAAAATATCATTTTTAAGTCGTGATGCTTTAGATTCTCCAGTAAATAATGCTGCAAGAAATGTTGATGTACAATCCAAGTTATGCCTTGTTTTGAACGTTTAATAGTTGTTTCGTGTGCCTAATTAAGCAATAGCATGTTGAAGTGCATGTATAGATGTATAATGGCCTGTGGTTGTTTTGAACTTAAAGTAGACCTGGTTTAGCCATGTATTGTTCTGGAACATGGGTCGACCTAATTTACAGTGCAAGCGTGTGTGTGTGTGTGTGTGTGTGTAACCTTTCAGCCACTTTGAGGTGTGGATTTGATTTGTGGAGTGGGAATGGGGGACATTTCATTTCATACGCCTGGATATCAGAAAAGCAATATTACACTTTGTGCTTATGGGATATAAATATCCGTCTTTGAATCAGAGGGCGGTATATAGAGAAGACTGTGGCGCTGTGGTAAGAGAGAGGGCGACGGAAAGCGAGCCGGCCCTGCTCACCAAACCAAAACACATGAATAATGCAGAAGGATTATAGTGAAACTGCCCTCGTGCGAAGCTTTGTTGTTCTACATATGTAAATATTTGTTGAAGGGTGGAGTAGAAATGATCCTCACACTATTACCTATACAAATCACGGGAAATCGCTAGATCTCGTGGGAGTGAATCATTGCCATGCGATACGACGCTTTCGCAATGTTTGAGAAATGTATGCAATGCACGTCGTAGTTCGTAAGTCTTGCAGGACGTTGCGATGGGTTGCCGTACGGAAGAAACTTTAATATGCCACCGGCGGCAAATTGCATGTCATATAAAGCTCGTTCTTCTCCAAAGTGAACCCACATGCTCAATTTAAATTGCAACAGGGTGTCTTGAAACTACAGCCGTACTGTGGGAACGTTCGGCATACCAATTGCTCCCGAGTGAGAAGAAAAATCTTGCAGACATACAACTGGTCGGTTTTGTTATAAAGCTTACATTCCTTAATATCCTGCACATTTATATTGATTGTCTTAGCATTGATTCATTAGCTTGACATAGTATCGCTATATTATACTGTATTGATTTTGTTTTCTCTAATCTCTGACAGGAGTTATCTCCACCCTGCAGTGCTAATGAATTGCGGTACATTTGTGCATTCGGCACTCATTTACTGCTTTTATATCATCATCTTATTATTCAGGCGTAGCTGTGATCCAAGTACGTGACTTTGTCCAGGCTATTGTAGTTTTCATAAGCAACTAAACTGTTCTTGATGTCAGCTCATTGTCAGCTCATGTATTGTAAATGAAACAAATTGTTTGTGTTGTAAGGTTTTATTAGTGGTTACTATTGCTCATACTTGAATTGCTTCAAATACTTTGGTTTCATGGGATTCTGAAAGTTAGACGATGCAGAACTAAAAAGCAAATTCTTGGCTGGTGTTTGTGTTTTTGCTTTATTGCGTAAAATGCATTGTGGGGATGAAATCCTAAATTGTTGTATTTTAAATATGTCAGTTTCTGTGGATCCGTCTACGATCGTGTTTGTGTTATTTGACCTGTACGTGAATATTTATTGCGCAACAATTATCTACAATGAATTGCATTGTTGGCAAGTGGTTTACTTTTTGAAATGTATAATTATGTCAGACATTGAATATTTGTTTTACAAAAAACACACATGACGTTTGATTTGGGAAATAGAAGTAGTTTAATGAAGGACAGTTTGTAAATTTGTCTCCTAATATTTGTAAGTCGCTTTGGATAAAAGCCTAAATGTAAATGTCTTTTAAATGTTTTAGATGGTAGAGCTTTTTGTGCAGAGTTTAATGTTCTTTTCAAAGGAGATGGACTGTGAGGTGCTAATGTTTCTCCCTCTGTTTGGATTACAGACGGTCGATGACGATGCGATGGAAGCGTGAATGAGGTTTGGCGTGGCAGTAGCTGAACGATGCCCAAGGGTGGGGGTTCTAAAACCCCCCAGCTGGAGGACTTCCCACTCAACACCGACATGGTGGAGAAACAGGGTGGGAAGAAGGTGAGAAAACCGTTTCTGTATTCACACACACAAAAATTAAAACCCTCATCTTACACCAAACATGTATGACAGTCCGTCTTTCCAGGAGCAAAGGTCACTTTTAGGTGAACCTTTAATATATGTCTAGCTCAGGTTTTTGAATTGCAGATATTTTATAATTACACTTAAAGCTTTGAAGTGTGTGAGTGACTTTGATTTACCAACACACAGTAATGGTTAATAAGATTCATAAAGTGTTTATCAGGATTTCATTTAGACAAAACAGTAAACGCATGCACACGTTTAACGTTGTTGATAAATGGTAAATAACGCAGTGGTGGTACTGTAATGAGCAGGATTGTATGGAAACACAGTATGGCTGTACTGTATAATAACATACAGAGGCACTGGAAGTTATTTTCTGTCCATCATAATTAGCTGTTTTTGGGTCTGCTGGTCAGTGTTTTGATGTAAGAGCAGCTCGACTTTATAGCCCAGATGGTGTGTGTATGTACATCATTTTGTGTTGGATTGCATCAGACTTTGCAAAGGGGAGGAGAGAGCGAGCAAGCGAGTATATGAGAGAGAGAGAGAGAGAGAGAGAGAGAAGAGAGAGAGGAAGAGAGAGAGCATTGCTAGGAGACCAGTCAGTAAACAGAGCGCTCACACAGATGGTTTTGAAGAAAAGCAGTGAAACTGTTTTTACTTGATTTAGCTTGTTTTCCTCTGCGTGCAACATGAAATCCTTCATCTCTCTCTCTCCCTCTCTCTCTCTCTCTCTCTCTCTCTCCTCTCTCTCTCCCTCTCTCTCGCTCGCTCGCTCTCTCTCTCTCGCTCGCTCTCTCGCTCGCTCGCTCATAGATATGTGTGTGCGTGTGTGTTTGCACGTGGATGACATCATGGTCTCATGACTGGGATGTGGGCAGGACAGAAAGTCTCTTACAGTGGAAATATCTATACGCTGCATTTAGCCTCGAGCTCTATCTCTGCACTAAGAGCTCTTTAATTCGGTTTCATTAAAACGGCCAGTAGCCAGACACAGACCCATCTGATCCAGTATCACTTCCTCCATTAATCTATTGCACTTATTTTATTTAGATGACTGTATGTGTTGTATGTGTAAATCCAGTCTGGTTAAAAAGACCACACATAAAATCAGAGATTCACAATTTTATTCAAACATGGAAATAAAGTTTTAGGATTTAACAAATGTTTTGCACTGACATCATTCAAATAAACACATGAGATGCTCTTGATCACCTTTAAATCCAGTTAAATCTGCAAAGATATTCTAAATGACTGAAATTACAGATTTTAAATGTTTTAAGGCTAATTCACATGGGTTGTGTTTGGAGATCTGAATGTTGCTATTTTAATTGTTTTAAGCAGGTGTGTACATGTATGTGTCGCATACAAAATTTCAGATGATTTCTAGTTGTTGATGTTAAAGCTCTTGGTATTATTACAAACCCATTCGTATACTCTCCAGCTTCATTGTTTCGTTCACTAAAGTATTTAAATGAACTCACAGACTACACGTCTCTTGTTTCTACAGGATAAAGACAAAGGCTCGTCAAACAAGACTCCTAAATTGGACCGCAGCGATGGTGTTAAAGAGATGAAAGAGAAGGCTCCTAAGAGGAAGCTGCCCTTCACCGTCGGAGCCAATGGAGATCAGAAAGATTCTGACTCTGGTAAGGGGGCGGGGCCAGCTCACAGCAAAGCACTATGGGTAACAGGAAGTTGAGTGAGTTTTTGTGTATGTGTGTGAGCAGCAGTGCTGTTTTGCTTCTGTGTGTTGGACTATCAGACGTCTTACTGGAGAAATTATTATTTGGATTTTTGTTGGATATGAAATGAACACAAAGGTGAGATCTCTGAACTTTTGTTATGGGAATATTTTGGAGTTTAGTTTGATCTGTTAGACCTGTACATCATCTATATCATTCAGGACTGTTTGCTTTCAGATGACTAAAGGTCTAAATGTTTCGTTTAATGCTGTGTTCCTCTACAGTTCAGTTGTGTATCTGGTTAAAACACAGTTAGTTTAGGACAGGCAGTGGTTGTATGTATTTTCAGTATGTGTTGCTATTTTTATGCCTGTAATTTCTGCATGTTTTCGCAGCAGAAGCGCAGCCTCTCTGTAACCTTTTAGCAAGTCGTTGGCAGAAACCCCTCCTCCTCCTCCCTCTCCTTGAGACGTGGCTGTAAGGCGTGAAATCTTGCCCATTTTCCCTCTCATGAGACAAAGCCTGAAGGGCTCATTGTGATGCTAATAGGGGGTGTGGTCACGGCCATTCTTTCACTGGCCTGTTTCAGTGTTTGTGTTTTTTCCTCTGTCAGATTTCAACGTTTTTTAAGCTCAGAAGTGAAAACAATACTCCCCCAGTTCCGTGTTTAGTTTTTACATACTCATTTTTTAAAATGTACATCTCAATTCGAGTTTCCATCAGCGACGTTCATTTTAGGGTGTGTGTTTACGGTTGCAGTCTCTGTTAAGGTCGCTCGGTGTTTGTTGTATGTTTTTTTGCAGTTTCACCGTTTCTCGCCTCCTCGTGCACCCTTACTGGGACTTTATAATGTAGTTGGACTTCGCTCTGGTCTCCTCCCAAAGTTGGGATATTTCCAATACAGGACTAGTTATATGTTTGTTTCATTACTGCAGCTCACACAAACATCCTTTAGTGCTTTACTGCTTTTGTTATTTTTCATTATGAAGCGTTAGCTGTAACTAAGCAAACTATTATCAGCTTCTGCTGTGATTGAAATGGGAAAAGCCATTTCAGGTGGAGACGTGGTTTGTTTTGAGTTGAAGATGGTTCATCAGTGAAAGAATAAGAAAAGGAGAAAGATTGGAAGGGGAAATTTTAGCCAGTTGACCGCTTTTGCATGCAAGTTTTAATTCACAGAGATTAGATAACCTGGTAAAGAGGTTTAATGTTTAAACTACGGCTGTTTATTATACACAAAGATCAGACAGACACCCGTACGCAGATGCAGAATCTGTGTATTCAGTGTAATTTAATTTGTAACTTTCTGCTAACCATTTAATGTATTTTACCAATCTGTTCAACAGGTTTTCCTCAATAATCAGTGCAGTAAATGCAAAAACAGTCAGCAGATTTAGCTCAGAGCCTGCGATAATGAAAAGAAATGCTGCCGCAGATGTATTTTGCATGTCTGCATATAAGCACAGAGTCAGTGTTTCTGCCCTTCATTTTCTAGAAGCTTCCATCTGAAATGCATCATTTATTTAGCGTATATTTTTGCAGCGTCTCTCTGGTGGGCTGCAGTCAGGGATGCTGTGCGATCGTCTGTACCATTTCACTGTAACCCACAAGGCCCAAGAGCACTCAGGATATTTCCTTACCGTCTTCCGGCCTCCATCTTCTCCGTGTTTGTTCATTACCTCTGCTGCAACTTTCTCCGGCCGCAGACATCTTTGCTGCATTATGTATTAGAGAGACAACTTGGCATGGAAATGAAATGCAGTGCCATTGCTCTGAAGCAGCACAGAGCGTTTGCTAGTGGCGATGCATTTAGTATGGAAATCACAGTGCGTTTTCAGAGGATATTAGGTGTTTTCTTGTGTTGTGCACCGCATGATTTGGGATCTTTGGCTGCAGCGGACGTGGGAACGGGCGGCAGGAGGAGGATTTTGTGGATAAGGGTGGAGAGAGAGTGGGTTGGCTGATAAGAGATGGCAATATTTGCTGCTCCACTGCTGCCCACGCCTCGCTAGCGCTGACAGGCATGAACGCCGGTGCGCTCGCACACAGTCGGTCTCCGGCTAACGTATGCAGATAATTGCATTTATGATGCGTCTGCTCGCTTCAGGCAGAGAGAGAAGATTGTGTGTCGGATCGGGCCGTAGATGTTTTTTTGGCCTTCCGCAGTGGAGCGTTGCTGGTATTCCTGGAGGGAGGAATGTTTTTGTAGTATTTCATTTTCTGTCATGTGGCGATTGTATGAATTATTCATTATTGTGATTTTTACTGTATATATCAGATCTGCCGGCTAGCCTTTATTACTCTGTCAGCTATCCCAACATTCTAAAAGAGGTAAAGCATTAAACATTCGCTCCAAGAAAAAACCTCAAGTGCTTCGTTCATGACTTCCTTTGTCATTGTGGCTGACGAAACCATTTTCCCCTTTCACCCCGTTTTTTAATAAACTCCTCCCCCGTACTGTCCTTTCATCTGCTGTGCACAAAAGCATTGACACAACATCCTGTGGGCACTTCCTGTCTCTTCTGCCTTCATTTCCTGTTTTTTCTGGGCAGCTCACAGAGTTTGTGTTATAGTTTTGCAGACCTGGTGATTGTGTATTATGACATAAACCTCTGTGTAATGTTGGATTTATTTTTAATGCTATGACAAGCATTGTAATTGTGTAATATTTAGGTTTGGGCTATTAACAAACTTGTATTTAAAATAGGACCCAAGATATCTCCAAGAACTTTGATTTGAGCCAGTAAACAATCACCTGGCAACACAGATAATGTTTTTGTTTTATTCTGCGCTGTAAGGCTGCGGTCCCTACACCCTCGGCCCCTGACCCAGATTCCCTTCAGCCCGCTGTCTCAAAGGACACATCGTAAGCAGCTCTCGCAGAGAAACATCGTGAGAAACTCTACACTATCAGCGGTGTCACACGTGTTTAGTTCAACTCCGTCAAACCCTAGTATGGCCTGATCAACTTCTGCTAAAGATAAACCTGTTGCTTTTTACTTTTGACCTTTTAGATGATCAAAGACATTGCTAATCTAACACCCATCCAGCCCTTCTGGTTTGGATTGTATAGGTCATGAAAAACTTGTTTGACATCATGTAAAGAAGGTGACAATATGGCTATTTTGTTGTGATTATGCAAGTAGGTTAATCCTTTTAACAATTCAGTCCCAAGTAATGATTGGTGTCTAGCTTATATGACAATAGATAAGATGCTTGGCATCTGTTGTCTGTCACAAATGTTTTCACAGATGATTTAGGACTAGAGACATTTTTTTTTACCTCCCCTTTAGTGAAGAGCACTTACCATGTGTCTGATGATTATGAGAAGTGCAAAATTTGTCCTGTAATGTTATGTTTGTATTAGTGCATCTCAAGGCTAGCTAAAAGCATTATCAGATTTGCCCAAATTACATAAACACATGAACCAGGAGATATAGGCTGAAGATTGTATAGGTAAGGAAATTGTGATTTTGTAAAGCAATATTTATAATGTTATCAGACTGTGTGTCTCTTGTTGCAGAGGTTTGATCTTGTGATATTGTACTGTGTTATCGTCTTAGTTTGGTCTATTTTAGTGCACGGCTAAAAGAGCAAGGGCTGCATTTTTCCGTTCCTCTCATCCACCCATTAAAAACATGTTTAGACTGCTTCTGCACTGCATGCACTTCGAGGCTTGAAACGGAGGAATGCGAGTAAATGGCAAATGCTTGTGTGTGTTCGAGGGGTCGGGGTACATTAGGCGTAAGTGCTTACAGGTGTTGGTCCCGACCGTGAAGAGTAATCCCTGAAACGATATTTGTGACTAGAGTTCACTGTCTGCCTTTCTCCATAATTGATGCTTCTGTAGATTAGATAAAAGCAGATCTGTAGATGACAGGGTTGAGTTGCACTTTTATAGGTTTTATTTGTTTGTATGTGACATTTGCGCATGTTTGCACAGTTTGTAGCATGGGGTCATGCATCAGGAGGGCCGCGAGTCCGTACCGTGAGCGAGACTTGTGCCATTAACTGGACGGGCGCATTGTAAGGCAGATATTTTGACACTGAGAATAACTGATGGGCGTTTCTGTGAAGAGCAGCTGCTTTTGTCCGTTTGCAGTGGTGACCTTGCCTCAGCCACACTGAAATGTGAACACCAGCCATTTTGTAATCGGTGACAGGCTGCCAAGTCATACTCTTAAAGAAACATACACGCTAGAATGGAAGGCTCGCTCACCCCTCCCTATGGGGCCTTTGGGAAATCTCAAACCACGGCTGCTGCCACCAGCAGGCTTTCCAACGGTAGACACGAGCAGACGAGTCACTCGAGAGTTGTGGGTTTCACCTGACCTTCAAGTTACCAACAATGGGAAATGCACTCGAAGCGTATTAATGATTTGTGAAGTGTCCCTTAGTGTCTGTGAGGCTGATTTGATGTTTTCTCTCCCAACAGAAAAACCTGAGCGGAAGCGCATTAAAAAGGAGCCCACCAACACCAGGAAGTCAGGCCTGCCATTCGGGATGGGCATGCCAGGGATCCGGGCCGGGTACCCCCTCTCAGAGCGGCAGCAGGTGGCTCTTCTCATGCAGATGACGGCGGAGGAGTCCGTACACAGTCCAGGTGCGTGTTTGTCATGGGCGCCACGTCTCGCGGGCATAAACGGAAACAGACTCGGTGGCTTTTACCGTCCCTGCCGCACACACGTTATGCTTCGTTTAAACACACACCAGCGCACTTAATTAGAATTCAATTAAACAAGATAACCCTCATCAATTCCCATTACTTTAGAGAAATGGACCTTTGCAATCTTAATCCACTCGTGGTTCATCTGCCATCAGGTCTGTTGAAATGATGAAACAACGATTCCCAAATCCATGATTTTATCTGCTCAAATTTATTTTGAAGGCTGATTTTTAAGCCAAACCACACAGTATCTCATGCTTAGAGTTTGTGTTTGTTGCTTATCTCAAGTATTCATGTCTCTATCAGATTACTCAGATTTAGCTTTTCCTCTTCAAATGGTTCAACAGATTTATTTTTCCAAAACAAAGCCACAGGAAACGGGGACCCCCGCCGAGCATTTTTACAAGCACGGGCTTCACTTTGTGCTGAATTTAAGGGCCTGAAAAATATTGTTTTAGCTGTATTGTATCATCCCTGTGGTCACTAATGAATTTCCTTGTTAACTTTGAGTCGTCTGCACACAGATTCAGTGATAAATTATACAAATCCAAGGGGTAAAATGCAAAGAAAGGTTTTTGTAGGATTTCATTGTGCAAGATCGCCACCCAGAGGACAAGTACTGAATGAATACTGTCTGTTTTTAGCTCAAGTCATTCATTGTTGTAAATGTTTGTTTCTGTTGATATTTCTGTTCAGACACAACACCAAAGCACCAGTCACAGTCAAGTCTGGGTCAGAAAGGAACACCAAACTCTGCCTCGAAAACCAAAGACAAAGTGAACAAGCGGAACGAGAGGGGTGAGACGCGGCTGCACCGGGCAGCCATACGCGGAGAGGCACGCCGCATTAAAGAGCTCATCAACGAGGGCGCTGACGTGAATGTAAAAGACTTTGCAGGTAAGGCATGTTTCTCTAAGATATAAGGTGATTACTGATAAAAACAGTGTTACAGTTCTCTTCATAACCACAGATAATAAGCAGACACCTAAGAGTAGATTTCTGTTTATATTCAGGCTGGACCGCACTGCACGAGGCTTGTAACAGAGGGTATTATGACGTGGCCAAGCAGCTGCTGGCAGCCGGGGCTGAGGTTAACACCAAAGGCCTGGACGATGACACGCCTCTACATGATGCGTCTAACAACGGCCACCTCAAAGTAAGACGATTCGTGACACACAAACTGGATTTTTTAATGACACACATTTGTTATCTTGACATTAAATTTGCAACTCTTGTATTGTAGGTTGTGAAGCTGCTGTTACGATATGGAGGCGATCCTCGTCAAAGCAACAGAAGAGGAGAGACGCCATTAAATGTGGCAAATTCCCAAACCATGCTTAATCTGTTGCTGGGCAAAGGCACTTATACCTCCAGTGAGGAGAGTTCTTCAGGTGCGTTTCATACGATGCTTTTGTGAACTGTATATAAATAAAATATAATTTTTCCCATATGCTTAATAGCTCTTTTGTATGTCAACAGATTCTTCAGAGGAGGAAGATGCTCCATCATTTGCCCCATCCAGCTCTGTTGATGGCAATAATACAGATTCAGAGTTTGAGAAGGGCTTGAAACTAAAAGGGAAGGCCATGGACCCACCCAAATCCACCACCACTCCCGTCAAGGACGAGTACGAGTTCGACGAGGACGATGAGGAGGAGCGCGTCCCACCTGTGGACGACAAGCACCTGCTCAAGAAAGAGTTCCGCAAGGATCCCGTCAGCAAGGCCAACAACTTCATCTCCATACCCAAGATGGAGGTCAAAACCTATTCCAAAAGCAACTCGCTAACACCAAAGAAGGCTGTGCGTCGGATCGTGTCGGACAGCAACAGCTCGGACGAAGACGACAGAACGTTGTGTTTCACGCCCACGCCCACATCCAGGCAACCTGCACCTCAGACCAAGAGTCGGGACTCCACGTCCATGAGCTCCAAACAGCAAAAAGAGAAAAGTAAAGTAAAGAAGAAGAGGAAGAAGGAGACGAAAAATAACGTCAGCAAGGAGGTGCGCTTCAGTAAAGTCAACGACAAGTTCTGCTCCTCAGACTCTGAGATCGGGGACCTCGAGAGCGAGGACGATAAAGGCTCCATGCAGAGCTCGAACTGTGTAAAGGACTCTTCGACGTTGAGCCTTAAAGATTCCTCTGTCTTCAGCTCTCTGTCTGGCACCTCTTCATCATCCTCACACGGGAGTCTGAGCTCACAGAAGCACACGCAGTCTCTGGCAGAACAACACCCCAAGCAGTGGAGGACGGATGGGTGGAAAACCGTATCCTCCCCGACGTGGTCTGACGTCAGCTCCCTTTCTGACTCCGTCTCCAGCGAGTCCGACTACTCCTCTGCAGACTCCAGCGTCGAGTCCGTCAAACAAGTGAAGAAAAAGGTTCAAGACAACCGAAAGAAAAACAACACGCACGCCAATGCGTTAGACAAAAAGAACTCTGAATTTTACAAGAACTCCAGCACGGAAGGAGCCATTTCCAAAGCGGACAAAGATGGCAAGGTGTTGAAAAAACACAAGGTGAAGCACAAACACAAAAGTAAGGAAAAAGATAAAGCTCCAAGTGTGGTGTTGAGTCAAGACATGAACGAAAAATTCGTCAAGAGCTTTTCCTTTGACTTTGACGATTCACGGCAGAAGTCGCTCATTGTGGAAACAGAGTCGCCTTCTGAAAATAGAGTCAAACTTTCCAAACATGACAAAGATCATTTTAAGAAGGAAGACAGGCTGTCCAAAGGTAAATCTGAGGATAAGGAATGGCCCGGTAAAGAGACTCCAAGGTCGACAAAGGAAGAAAAGTCAAAGAAAACTAAAGAGTCAAACAAGGACAAGGTGAGCAAAGAGGAGAGAGACAAACCTTTGAAGACGGAGAAGGAGAGAAGCATAAAAGATAAAGACAAGGCAAAGGAGGAAAAGCAGAAAGCCCATAAAGATGAGAAAAAGAAAAAATCCAAGGACAGATCCTTTAAAACAGACAAAAAGAATGAGCAAAAAGAGGAGAAACATTTCAAATCTGAGAAAAGTACAAAAGAAGAAAAGTCTAAAAGAGAGAAAACCATTAAAGAGGAGCCTGATTACGATGACTCTGATATGAAAAATCACTTATTAGAAGATACCAAGATGAGCGCATCGGATGACCCCCATGATCGATGGCAGTCAGACGTTTCTTCTGACAGTTCGCTTTATGGTGACGATAGCTGGGACGCACCAGTAAAAGAATACAAAGCAAACAATGCCGTCAAGTTGATTGTGGAGACTGTAAAGGAGGAAAGCAGAGAGCGGAGAAAGGAAAATAAAGTGAAAGATAAAAAACCAGATCATGTGGAAAAGCGTCCAGAAAAAGAAACCACATCAAAGAAAAAAGACAAAGAATCATCTGACAAGAATGCTGACAAGAAAAAAGACTGGACAGACAAACAAAAGTTCAACTCTGGTCAGTCTTCGGAGAAGGAGAAGAAACGGAAAGAGTCAGCAGAGAGTGTCAAAGAGAAGAAAGAGAAAGATGCCACGGATGGCAGCAGAGACAGAAAGGATTCTTATGAGTTTGCTAAAGAGAGGAAAGACTCCAAAATCAAGCAAGAATCCTTGAGAGACGACTACGGGAGTGAAGGCTTCTTTAAAGACAAAGCAGAAAATGAAACCACCTGCAAGTCTGATTCAAGAGAGAGGAACCATTCTGGAAAAGAAAGGGAGAAGAAAATGGACGGTGTGGAAAAGAAAGAAAAGTCCAAAGGAGATAAACACAAGGACAAACCTAAAGACAGAAATCTGGACCAGGAAAAAGAAAAACCTGAGAAGAACTCTGTCGAGCGATCAGTTAAGGACAAAGACCCAGACAGAACCTCCAAAGACAAGCGGGATGTGGCTAAAGAAAAGCATAAAGATTCTCACAGCAAAGACAAAGAGAGAAAGACAACATCTGAGCAGAATAAAGAAAAGAAAGACAAGACATCCCAAGACAAGCATGCGGACCGGGAAAAAGATTTCATGGAATTTAAGAAAGAGGAGAGGAAGCCTGAAAAAAGAGAGAAGACGTGGTACAAGATTGCTGATATCTTTACAGACGAGAGTGAAGATGAAGACGACAACTATAATGGAGGTGTTGCGAAACTAAGCGATTCTCTCGGGCTGTCAGACTCTCACAGAAAAGATTCCACACCTGACAGAGATGAAATGGATCATTTCCAAACAGAAAAACACAAGAAATATTCTGCAGATGGAAAAACACATTCTACAGACAAGCAGAAAGAAAAGGAACACAAAGATAAGAAAAAAGAAAAGGCCACATTCGATGCCGGAAAGGAGAGAAAAGGCTCCATGGAAAAACACAAAGATAAAAAGGACAAAGATTCGACTGACACCAAACACAAGGAACGTAAAGACAGAGCGTCTGTGGATTCCAACCAGGACAAGAAAAACAAGCAGAAACTACTCGACAAGAGAGATGCCAGTGAGGAGAAGAGCAAAAACAAATACAAAGACAAGCCAGAGCACTTAAAAGACAAGAAACCCTCCAAGGGAAGTGGTGAAAATGAGAAATCCTTGCTGGAGAGACTTGAGGAGGAGGCCATGAATGATTATAAAGATGATTCCAACGACAGAAATAGTGAAATCTCATCAGACAGCTTCACAGACAGAGGTCACGAGCCTGTTCTTAGCAGCTTCTATGATTCCTCTAACATCAGTATACCTGACATGTCCGAAGAGAGAAGAGAGTCCCTAACCATCTCTAATCCACAAGACAAGTTTAGAGAGAAGGAGAGGCACAGACATTCTTCATCCTCATCATCCAAAAAGAGTCACGACAAGGAAAAGGAGAAAGTCAAGAAAGAAAAGGCAGATAAAAAGGACAAGTCAGAAGAGATCAGAGAGTCCTGTGGCCGCAGAGAGAGTTTGCCCTTTGAGAAAGAGCCCATGCCGTTAGAAGCAGACCCTTACACCTTCCCATATGGTTCCAAAGCTGATGGAGAAGATGACTTGGACAAGACGCTGGAGTTTGAGAAGGAGATGTCCAAAAAGGACAAGACGAACAGTATCATGAACAGTGAGAAAATAAAAGATAAAAAGAAGAAAGAGAAACACAAGGAAAGGGTGAAAGAGGAAAAACACAAATACTCAGATGGGTTCAGCTCCTTCAGACACTCCAAAGAAGAACAAAAGTCTGGATCAAAAGAAAACACTCAAGTCACAAGTCTCAAAGACAAGTCTAAAGATGACTGTTCTAAATTTGATGGGAAAAATAAGGAGAGAAACAAGGAGATTGCAGAGAAAGACAGACCGGACATTAACAAAGCAAAGGTCAAAGAGGAAAACGACAAGTTTAGCCAGTCAAAAGATACAACCCGAAAAGACAACCGTCCCCGTGAAAAGCTTCTGGTTGATGGTGATTTCAGACTAACAAGTTTTGGCCAGATGCTTAGTTTAAAAGATCAAGAAACTAAAGAGCACCTAAAGAGACGCAAAGAGAGAATGAAACAGCTGGAAAAACAGAGACATCGGTCAGCCGACCCCAAACTCAAAGATAAAACCAAGTCCAGTGAGGAAATCAAGAAGAACCACAGCGAACTCTCATCTAAAAAGTCTGCTTCTGTTGAAACTACATCAAAGGAGAAAAAGATTAAAGAAATGCCAGCTCAAATGATGACTCCTGATCGAAAGTCACAACCCCTGGACAGTCAGAACTCAAAAGACTGGCTTGCTGGACACCAAATGAAGGAAAGTCTTCCTGCATCTCCAAGACCTGACCAGAACAGACCGACAGGCGTCCCCACCCCAACATCTGTCATCTCATGTCCAAGCTACGAGGAGGTCATGCAAACGCCACGCACTCCATCCTGCAGCACAGAGGATTATTCTGATATCATGTTTGATGGCCTTGAGTGTCAAAACGCTTCGGCCACCATGAACGCCTGCTCCCCATCCTTCTTCGACAGATATTCCAACTCTTCACAGAACTTTCCCGAAGGAACGTGCATAACGCCTGCGAAGAACATGCAGCTGCCCCTCGTGAGTCGCTCTGCCACATCTGATGTCAGAAGACCACTTGAAGGCGAGTTCAAAGCAGAGGCAGATAAGTTTCTACGACAGCAAAACGTACCAGAAGTCACAGAGTTCGAGTCGTCAGCTTCAGAGGACAAGATGGCAGCTGACAGACTCAATTCTCTTTCTCCAGTGTACTTTTCACCTACTATTGACATGATGTCTCCCAGACCTGACCTGTCACAACATGATCAGATACCTGAGGAAGCTTCTGCTGTCAATTCTATCAACGATGACATCGAGCATTCTTCTGGAAGTATCTATAATGCGTATCTCATGAAGCCTTCAACTCCAGTTCACAGACCTGATCCTCAAGAGCCGTGTCTGGATATAGCAGCTCCACCGACTCCAGCCCCCACTGCCCTTCCACCCATGGACATCGATGATCTTTCAGAGCCACACCAGACCGGGCCGGGTCTAATGCCCGCTCATCCCGTGAGTGTGTTTAGCAACAGGAGTGTTCACCAACAAGAAGCAAGTGAATACTTGCCTCCAGTCGCTGAAGAGCGAGAGGAAGAAGAGGAGGAGGATGAAGATGATTTCCCTGAGGATGTACCAGAAATTCATCATGCTCCAGATGAACCCATCCAGTCGAGAGATGATCCCACATATTCTCTTGAAATTGATGAGTGTCCCGATAGGAGAGAACCGGATATCGTTCCTGTCACCCCTACCCGTCCAGAGGACAGCTTCATGGAAAACTCATGCGATCAGACCTTGGGATGGCATTCAGATGAGCTCCTGAAGTCATCTCACGAAAGTTATCAAGAGGTCGAGGCCGCCGTCTCAAAGATCAGCAGTCCTTATTCGCACTCTGATTGTGATCTGCCACACATCCCCAATGTCATTCCCGTAACCCCTCCTCAGTCCACTTACCCAGGTGTGTACTGTTCATCACAGATCACTGAATCTCATTACGACGTCTTCAAAGATGCAGTGGAAGACATTTCATCACCTGAAAGACCTCTGTCAGAGCCATTGGAAGCTGAATCGCCTCGACTTGACACTTTCTTCAGTGACAGCAAACCCGATCCTGAGGAGACACACATGGACCTGGAGGAACCGTGTATGATGCAAGATGATCGACAAGAGTCTCCCAGTTACGTGACCGAGAGCAGCATCTCTGTAGCCCCAGCGGTCGGCCAGGATCCTGTTGTTGCATGGGCTGATCCGTTTCCTGGCACAGCTGATGAAATGGATGACATGGGTCCCTTCTCCATACCAGACCTTCCTTTTCAAGAGAAGGAGATGCAGGAGCCTGATATAACAGCACCGGAGATGGCCGAGAGCAAGCATCCGCCACCTCTGGTCAACGAGCCAAGCGAGGATGTTGAAATGATGGACATTGACTTGCCAAGTTTGTCCAAAGCTCATTGTTCTCCTGCGATTGTGCCTCCTCACGAACCTGCTCAGGATTTGGTTACTCCCATGTGTGAGGAGGACTACAGACCACCGTGCGAATTGCCTGAACCTCAGAGCATCCCAGATGTTCCTCAGATTAAAGAAATAATTCCAGAGGTGAAGGCGACATTTGGAGATCTAGAACACAACAGCTGCAGTTTGTTTTCTACTGAGCTCGAAAAGGACCATGAGTACAGGCAAAAGGAAACAATCCAAGATACCGTGATGCCACCAGTTATGGCACAATCTCTGGAAACACCGGCTGTCACCAAACCATATCCGTTAGCACAGAATCCAGTGGTGGCGTTGGGTCCGTCATGCAGCCCTCATCCTTCTGTCCCACTACCGATCGTCTCATTGACCAACACCCTCCAAGTGTCAGAGGCCCTCGAGACGACCGCAAAGTTGTCTGTGACAGTCCCGATGCCGATGCCGGTACCAGAGCCACCCAAGAAGATCGAGGAGATCCCTCAGAGGATGACCCGCAAAATGGCTCAGATGCTAGCCAATCAAAACAAGCTGAGCGCCGCCTCAAGTTCATCCAGCGTCACGAGTTCTGTGTCCTCCTCGCCCATCACCACGAGTCTCACCACATCTGTTACGGCTAAGGAGGAGAAAGAGCCCATCAGCTCGAGCACGGCTCAAGCCTCAACTCCTGCTGCACCTGCACTCATCACCAAAACAAAAGGCAGACCTGTTGAAGATGACGACAGCCAGACTCAACATCCACGCAAAAGGAAGTTCACAAAATCGGGCCAGCAGCACGTGCAGGTTCAGCTTGTTAACACCGCAATGAAGCAGACCCGGGAGATGATCCAGCAGACTCTGGCCGTCATTGTGAATGCCATCAAACTGGATGAGATAGAGCCGTACCACAGCGACCGTTCCAACCCATATTTCGAGTACCTTCAGATCCGCAAGAAGATTGAGGAGAAGCGGAAGATTTTGTGTTACATAACGCCTCAAGCTCCTCAGTGTTATGCTGAATATGTGACGTACACGGGCTCATACCTGCTTGATGGCAAGCCTCTGAGCAAACTTCATATCCCTGTGGTAAGACATGGTCACACATCTCATCTTTAGTATAGTTGTGTGTTCATCAACTCATCAAATAAGAATTAGTCTTTGTTTTCCAGAAGTTTGAGTTTGCATTGAATTTGTTTTCTCTTGTCATAGATTGCTCCACCTCCATCTTTGTCTGAGCCCCTGAAGGAGCTTTTTAGACAGCAAGAAGCGGTTCGAGGAAAACTCAGACTGCAGCACAGCATTGAGAGGGTAAACGTTTACTTTTTGCCTGTAATAATACCATCTTGGTTTTTTCCTTTCAGTACATTACTTATAAATTAATAAATTCAGGATAAATTCAGACGATTCAGTACTCACACCACAAAACCTTAAGTCACGAGGTCTCTCTCAAAGTTTTTAAAGCATTTGTTTATGTTCATGATTTTTTATAGTCAGGTAAAGTGCCGTTTTTAAAATTGTCACATTCACAACAGTCTATATTCCTCATAAATTAACACATGAAAATTAAAATAACTATTTTATGTTCTTTTGAAGAATCATCTCTTCTTCATTTGTTGGCAATTATTGCTTCTGTTTTGTGTATTTCAATTCACAGAAATTCTACAGAGTATGTTTCCTCTCAGAAACATGTTTTATCACATTCATTTCCATTTTGTAAAATGATAACTCGTGTATAGACTGCTATATTTCTGTCTGGACTCTATCAAAAGGGCTTTAGTAAAATATAAACAAACGGTTCAATATATTGGTAATAAATACATCTAGTTTTTACTGAAAATGTTACGCTCATAACACTGGAATTGCCCTAATGTGTCTCTTTTAACTTGTAGATCACGGGGTATCACTGATTTAGATGTCCAGACTTAAAATGATTTGGTGTCTCTTTACAGGAGAAGCTGATCGTATCTTGTGAGCAAGAAGTGCTGCGTGTTCACTGCAGAGCAGCAAGAACAATCGCAAATCAGGCCGTTCCTTTCAGCGCTTGCACCATGCTGCTGGATTCAGAAGTCTACAACATGCCATCCGAGAGCCAGGCAAGTCCTCCGTTTAACTACATAATGCAAATACATAATGCAATATTACCATGCATTCCATAATTTGTGTTTTTATATTTTTATACTATTATTTCTGTCATGTGTTTTCTGTAAAGCTGAATAAACTACATGTAATCCCTAACAAATCTTGACCTTTAGGGGGATGAGAACAAGTCTGTGAGAGATCGCTTCAACGCTCGACAGTTTATCTCCTGGATTCAAGATGTGGACGATAAGTACGACCGCATGAAGGTAAGACATATCCCGTGGCGTACCTAATGTAAACCTTAAAGATGTAATGCAAGGCATCACCTAATGGATGACATCATCATCATCTTCCTCCTCCAGACGTGTTTGTTAATGCGGCAGCAGCATGAGGCCGCCGCTCTGAACGCTGTGCAGAGGATGGAGTGGCAACTCAAGGTACAGGAGCTGGACCCGGCCGGACACAAATCTCTGTGCGTCAACGAGGTCCCGTCTTTCTACGTGCCAATGGTGGACGTCAACGACGATTTTGTACTGTTGCCTGCGTGACACAGACAAACATTCAGACTCTGAGAGTTGGGTCTAATATTATTCACCTATCAAAGAGACATCAAACAGAAAGTTCGGTAAGGGCTAGCCGGTTTGAGGAGATTTCTTTGAGGAGAGAAAATATATATTATATAGAAAAAAGGTAAACGACAAATTAAACTCGTCCTTTTCTGCCTGAGGAGGGACCGTCTTTTTACGGGAGAAAACACAACTTGCACTTTCATCCGTTTTATGGTTTCGTTTGGGATTTAAAAAGCAACATTGCTTGAACCTTATCCCTTCTGTCTTGGGTGATTTGGGTAACAGAATTCTTCCCCAAACTAAATGACAAACAAGGAGCTTGAGACAGGTTCTTCCACCAGTGTGCTCCAGAACCCGGGGACAGTCGGCACAGTGGTGGACACCAAACTCCAACACCTCGATGTGCAGGCACAAAAAAGACCTGCTAGGGTGCGAAAAGGAGCGCTTCTCTTACTAAATGGACTCGAGAGGAGAAAGTGGCGTTCCTGCTGTACCCCAGAACAAGGGCGCAGCGTAGGAGCGGAGAGGAGAGAGACTGCGTCCAGTTTCGGGGCCAACGGTGCATCTGGTCCCGTTTGCTGAATCTCTCAGTCTGGGACGGTCCCTTAACCAGGACCGACATGCCTGCCTCCAAAGGATCGCGTAATGAAAAGGACTAACGTTAAAATCACGAGGCAAGGACTTACAAGATGGTCTCAAGAGTTTTTCCTTTTCTTTTAATGTTTTTTGGTTAATGTCTTTCTTTACTCGGGCATTTCATTGTTCCCTTTCTAAGGGAAGTGACTTGAAACACTACAGAGCCAACATTAGTTTAATGGAAAAAAATACAAAACCGAAAAAAAAAATGTATTCCGTAAATGATGTACAGTTTTTATAATCATTAACCAATGTATTCTCGCTGCCTTCTAGATAATTTATTTTGCCACACATTACTGCACAGTTGTAAATAACTTATGTACTGTAACATCACTCAGTTAAGTGTAAAAAATAAATGAATAAAAGTTATCATTGTATGTACAGTTCACTTTCGGGCAGCACTTTCCCCCCTCATACCCACGGGCCAAATAGGTGTACACATCGTCAGTATTTTCACCACCTCCGCGCGAAAGGGTTTTTGTCCGAGGCTAGTCGAAGTTAATCTAGATCATCTAGTCGTTGTTAGAAAACATCATCATATATCCCTCTTCTGTCAGGGCCACAGCTATAGTTTTCAGATGTAGCAGAGCGATTATGGATTTATTTAAAGAATAGTAGAGGTATATTATTCATCCTTTTATTACACGAGTATATATCTTTAAAAGTATAAACCAAGAAAATGCCTTTATACATTAAACGTCTCTGATTTTCTTCTAAAGCTGCACAAGTCATAGGATTGAAGACGACATTTGGAGCCTACATCGTTTAAGTCTGTCCAAATAGAAATCCACCCCATCAACAGTCACAGTACATAGTTGAATTTATCACGAGGATTTTTCCCCATCCAGCTGCCCTCTGCTCATGTTATATTCATTATTCATCTATACATTTAGTTTTAAACTGGTGTTTTTCCCCTCTTTCCTGCACTATACAGCTGTTGATGGATATAAAGATGGAAACGATTCAAGCTGTTAATCCTGCTTTCTGTTTACGTTCTCAAAATGTTCTTTGTGTTTTTATTTTTTAAGAGTCAGTGAACTAGCATGATAAATGTTATGCAAACTAATGGCATTGCATCAGACACACGTTTTGCATTTTGTTTTCTCGATCCCAAAGCGATTTGGTTTTTATTTTGTGACTTTTATTGCATGACACTTGAAAGCGATTGCCTCGTCACACCGATCTGGACCTTTAAAATGTCAGAACAGAACACCGGCACATCCGTTTATGGACTCGCTATTTGTCATACATGGGCTCTCTGACTGTTTCTTCATTGTTAACATACTTTTTTTGTTTTTGAGTAAAGTGCACCAGTGTCACTTGTTTTCAGATTTTGCTTTGCCCTTTATCATTCAAGTAAACATTTACAGTACATTTGGATGTTTATAAATGTATCCATCAACACAGAGGGGACTAGTGCAAGTGGGTTGTTTTAGAAAAATTGTTCTGTGTTTTTAAAAAAGAAAAGAGCTTTTATTTCTAATGATTAGATATTGCTTTTCGGGGAGGGGGGCTTGAAAATGTTTTGCTTTTTTACCCTTCTTCATTACCTGCCTGTATGTCAGTGTGGTTGTGTGACGTTTGCTCAATCATCCAGGCTAGTGTTTTGTTTAGTTTTGTTTTCTTTATCCGTTTCATGTGTGGTTGTGAGTCTGAAAATCCCACATGACGCAGTTGTGTGCATTGAGTCTGGGTGCAACAGGTGTCACTAGTTACGCAGGTAGTTGTTTTGGATGACTAATGTCCTGGTATTGTGTGAGTACCGTACAGTGCAACAAAATGTCAAATGCACCGATTTTAGCTTTCCGTTCAAGTACGTTTGCTTTGATTTGCTTTCTGTTTTCTTTTGTGTTTTGTAGTTTCCAAATATCCTTTAATTTCATAAGTACATGTGATGTTATTAGGTGCATTTTATTTACCGTGACACAGAAATAGTGGCTTGTTAATCGAATGGTGTATGTATCATCACTAAGCCCCTGTATGCTTATTGTTTACAAGACTGTCCTCTTGATTTGGTGTTTGGATCCCACAACTGATCCCATTTTAAAAGGCTTGAAATTGTGAAAGTTTAACCTCTGATTTTGTTTTGGGCTAAACATACTGTATTATCTACTAACCATGAGATTGGACGGTAGTAATCTTACACATAAGCTTCACGTCTGCGATTCACTGATCCCTGTCTGCAACACATTACCTCTCACTAGAATCCGTTCACGGTTTTTTGCATCAAGTCACAATTTCAAGCCTCGTTTTAAAATGTTTGTTTGTTTTCCTCAACACAAATACAACAGATATTTCTTGCAATGGAACTGAACTCATAAGTCATGTAGAAATACTTCATAAATAGTGAGAAATGACCTATTTATTATCTTTCTGACACCTGTGGTATGTTTGAGTCGAAGGTCTCCGCTGTGTAAATTTTCCTCTTGTAATGCGTAAACGAGACGTTGTATATAACTGTAAATAATATTCCAGGACGTTTTGCACCCTCCTCTTTGTACTAGTCTAAACTTGCGTAGAATGTGAGGTTCTAACAGCAACGAGACGTATCGCGCTCGCTGCAGGTGATGTAACAATGTATCTTTTTTTATTTGTACAATGTAGTTCAATTGTGTAAATATTGTTGGAGCAGCTATGGGAGGGGAGGGGTTTGTCGATGCTATCGTCAGTGCTGTCAAAGATCCAGTACTTTCACCTTTAGCTGTGTTGATATCCTGCAATTTAAAAAGCGAGAAACTAAAAAAGAAAAAAAACTTAACGGAGAGGAAAAATTAAAATTGTTATTTTCTACACTTGCATGTACAGAGAGCGCGAGAACTGCTGTTGTTCCTCAGAGATTATGTTCGTAAATAAATTTTTGAAATGACTTGTTTTGTGATTTCTTTTTCCGAGTTGTTAATGTGACGTCTACCACAAACGATGAACACGTATCAATAAGATCTATAATAATGTTCTATTTGGATGTGTTTGTGGTACAGATATGCTGTTTTGGCACAGTAAACAAAAAATAGCTTAAGATGCAAAGGTCAAAACACATCTTTACTTGTGACTATTTCCTAGGATAAGACCGTGTTTGAAAGTATTTCTATGTAGACACTTTGACGACAAATACAATTTATCATGCAGTATTATATATACACAATAATTTAAAAGTTTAGGGTCACTTACTCATTCTTTATTAATACTTTCCTACATTCAGAATAACAGTAAATTCATTAACTATAGCAGAACACAAATGTAACCAACTACAGGAATTTTGCTGTGACTACAAAAGTCTAAAATCAAAATAGTGGTATAGTTTACTATAGTGTAGTTCACACTGTAGTAAAATGTTAGTTTTGTGCTGAAAGAAATGTGCCGCCATGCTATTTTACAAAAATATTACATAACATTAACATCAAGGAAAAACACCTTTAGGTCAAAAGATTTTAAAATCATGAGAAACACTTCAGTCAAATCTGACCTCATCTCCAAATATGTAGGACATCTAAATGTTCATGAGAATTTAAAGGAAATTTTTATGTTGGAGAAGTGAAATCTTTACATTTGTAACAAACTAAAGTTGAAATTGTTTTGACCAAACAAAATATAAAATATTTATAAATTCAATCAGGAAAAAAACAACAGATGAGAGAGAGAGAGAGAGAGAGAGAGAGAGAGAATGTGACAACTTTCCTTAATGTGATATATCATCCAGTCTCCCCTTACAGCAGGAGAAATACACTGTCTTACCGGAAAGAGTGACAGCTAGTCATGAGCAATCAGTCCAAAATAACTCAATAACTAATAATGATCTAATAATAATAGTGATCAGCTTTACCAGAAGTGTCACATTGAACACATTGAGATTCACACTGAATCTGCTTTAAATAGTAGTTTGAATACAGTGACTGACTCGTAAGAACGAGTCTATTTGTTTAAACACTGACGTGTAACAAGGTGAAAGATGATACTGAAGTCTGACTCTTTTGAAAAATGACTCTTTTGAAGTGATTCTTTGAAGTGATTCGGTCAAACTGAACAGCAAAGCGCTTGTAAATGTTCATGATCAACAGGGATGATATGTGGAAAGAAAAACAGTGATATCTGCTTCCTTCCAGATATTTGGGATTTAGGATATTTCCCAAATCAAACCCGGAAATAACGTCTGGATTCAGAATCTTTGTGTTTAGTCACATTAAAAGTTCCGATAAAAGTTACATTATTTCTGGGTTAATGTGTAAAATATTTTAAATTCGATGTGTCTGGATCCATGGAAATATACATGGGAATATAATTATTAAGTCATAATGTTTGTCACAATATTTAGTTTACATTTACAATAATGTTATAAAATTATTAAATTTAATTTTAAATTAAATAATGTTATAACGACATTTACCACAGCGATAAAACAATAATTTTACAACAACAAAAAATAAAGTTTAAATGCCGCGCAAGGATTTCTGGGATCGACTCAAAAGAATCAGACTGGTTTGAAACGGTTCGCTGACCGAATCATCTAAACGAACCGATTCTTCCAAACAAATCACACTTCCCAAAGAAACTCCGGCTCAGTAGTTTCTGTACCTCAGCGTGAAATGTCTTCGGGACACAGCTGTTCCCATCGATAAGGTCCCTAGTTATGGAGTTTGAAACGAAAATCTACCCAAAGATCGGCGGATACGGACGATACAACCGGATCGTGACTCTTTTCAGCTGGTTCCCAAACTTTGCGGTGTCGTTGAATCTTTTCAGCGATGTTTTTTTCACGCTCGTCCCCGAGTCTTACCACTGCAAACCTGATCTGTCGTTACTGCCGGATTTCGTCAGTAATCTGTCCAGACAAGAGTATCTGAATGTGAGCATCCCGTGGGTAAAAGACACCGGCTTCAGCCGCTGTGAACTCTACAAGTACCCGGTGAATGTGAGCAATCAGACGGCTGATGTGCTCCGAGAAGTCGTGCAGTGCACTGGAGGATATGAATACAGCAAACCTGCGGGACTACAGAATAATCTAGTGACTGAGGTTAGTGTCAATAAACAACTGTATAATAGTTTCCATTAGGAACAGTCATCTGTTTACCATTAAAACCATTGACATATATAAAGTGTGTTTTGGGTCTAATTCCAGTAAGGTTTAATGGTGTTCTACTGGTTTCCATCTGCCACATAACATTCCACCAATATAACCCAACACATTACCAGTAGACACTCACAGAGACCATTATTGTTTACATTTAAACCAATAAGATTCCCTTTTCACCATTAAAACCATTACAAGATTCCTTTATGAAATTTATGTTGGGTCTTATTCCAGTAAGATTTAATGGTGTTCTACTGGTTCCCATCCAACCAATAAAACCCAACACATTACCAGTAGACACTCACAGAGACCATTATTGTTTACATTTAAACCAATAAGATCCCCTTTTCACCATTAAAACCATTACAAGATTCCTTTATGAAATTTATGTTGGATCTTATTCCAGTAAGATTTAATGGTGTTCTACTGGTTCCCATCCAACCAATATAACCCAACACATTACCAGTAGAGACTCACAGAGACCATTATTGTTTATTTAAACCAATAAGATTCCCCTTTTCACCATTAAAACCATTACAAGATTCCTTTATGAAATTTATGTTGGGTCTTATTCCAGTAAGATTTAATGGTGTTCTACTGGTTCCCATCCAACCAATATAACCCAACACATTACCAGTAGAGACTCACAGAGACCATTATTGTTTACATTTAAACCAATAAGATTCCCTTTTCACCATTAAAACCATTACAAGATTCCTTTATAGAAATTTATGTTGGGTCTTATTCCAGTAAGATTTAATGGTGTTCTACTGGTTCCCATCCAACAATATAACCCAACACATTACCAGTAGAGACTCACAGAGACCATTATTGTTTACATTTAAACCAATAAGATTCCCTTTTCACCATTAAAACCATTACAAGATTCCTTTATGAAATTTATGTTGGATCTTATTCCAGTAAGATTTAATGGTGTTCTACTGGTTCCCCATCCAACCAATATAACCCAACACATTACCAGTAGAGACTCACAGAGACCATTATTGTTTACATTTAAACCAATAAGATTCCCTTTTCACCATTAAAACCATTACAAGATTCCTTTATGAAATTTATGTTGGGTCTTATTCCAGTAAGATTTAATGGTGTTCTACTGGTTCCCATCCAACCAATAAAACCCAACACATTACCAGTAGAGACTCACAGAGACCATTATTGTTTACATTTAAACCAATAAGATTCCCTTTTCACCATTAAAACCATTATAAGATTCCTTTTTATGAAATTTATGTTGGATCTTATTCCAGTAAGATTTAATGGTGTTCTACTGGTTCCCATCCAACCAATATAACCCAACACATTACCAGTAGAGACTCACAGAGACCATTATTGTTTACATTTAAACCAATAAGATTCCCCTTTTCACCATTAAAACCATTATAAGATTCCTTTATGAAATTTATGTTGGATCTTATTCCAGTAAGATTTAATGGTGTTCTACTGGTTCCCATCCAACCAATATAACCCAACACATTACCAGTAGAGACTCACATTATTGTTTACATTTAAAACAATAAGATTCCCCTTTTCACCATTAAAACCATTACAAGATTCCTTTATGAAATTTATGTTGGGTCTTATTCCAGTAAGATTTAATGGTGTTCTACTGGTTCCCATCCAACCAATAAAACCCAACACATTACCAGTAGTAACCCATTATAGTTTCCATTAAAACCAGTACAATTCTCATTATAACCATTACAAAATTTCCTTTATGTAGTATATTTTGGATTTTATAATAAACTGTAAATACTGTAATATACTTAATATTTACTGTGGTAAGGTACAAAAACACTTAGTATCAAGGAATTTTACTGCAGTTTCTTATAGTAAATAGTAAAGTACACTACAGTATGTTTTTATGTGGTACTGTAGGGAATATGACCATATTTATGTTAACAAATACTTTGTAAGGGCTTGATACTAAAATTAATGGGTGAATTACCATTGTATATGTCCAACAACTTTTTAATTTTATGTTGGTGTTGACCAACCGTATGATAAAAAAATCTTTTTATAACATTTCTTTTAGAGTATATGTGTAGTTGACAAATTACATATATTAGGTTAAACATGTTTATGAATGTACTATATAAGATAAAAATGTTTTTGACCTGTTGGGGTGCACCTGCTTTTTGACTAAAATACAAATATCCATCATCTTTTCTCAAAAGTTTGAGAATATTAAAAGTATAACAGGCAAGTGCCCGGCTTTTAATGTAACGTCCCAAAGTCTATAGTATTGTAAATGTAAACATGGTAATGTTAAAAGAGTTCCACCCCATGAATGAAAACACTCCTTAGAAAACAGTGGAAATATCTTTCCACAGGAGGTGAATAGCTTGAAACTCTTCCTCTGACCCTGAACAGCAATGTGTTTCCTTTATAGTTACGTCAAATAGTCTTTCAAACATCATGAAATGTGGATGAAAGTTTAAGGAAGGTTCTTCTACATGCAGAACAGGCACAAATCAAGTCAAGGCAGAGAAAATGTAAAACTGGAATAGCATGACTTCATATTAGCTCTAATTTTGTTACGTTAGAAAACAACTGTTGTGTGCGGTCTGTGCAGTGTTGACCAGCAACAAACCAACTAAAGATGTCCAGATATCATCTTTAAAATCTCTCTTTCTTTATGTTCACAGTGGAATTTAGTATGTGCAGACTACTGGAAGATCCCACTGCAACACATCTGTTTCATGACAGGATGGATTCTGGGATATATACTGTTCGGCACGGTTTGTGACTGGTGAGGCTTTTTTAAATGATTATTAATTATAAGTAGTCATGTAGAAGTCTTAAAGGTGCTTGCTAAGGTGATAACTTATGGGCAATTTCATGCAGATGTCAACCTTACAATAGTTTTTCTCAAAGGTTTTCATCATACTGATGTCAATATTTGGTGAGGTCCCTCTTAGAGTTTTTTAATGTTTTCATTAAAGGAGAAACTGAACAAAATAATCAAAGAGACTTCATGTTGATCTCTTGTAAAAGTGTGTCATAAATAATTTCTTCTTTATTTCAGGTTGGGTCGTCGATGTGTTTTGCTGCTGTCTGTGGTTTTGTCTGGCCTGCTGGGAGTGATGGTTTGTCTATCAAACAGTCCGTCTGTTTTTCCTCTTCTGCGTCTCTGTCAAGGCTCAACGTTAGCAGGAATGTTTTTGGCTTCTTATATCGCACGTAAGCACAATCCATTATTCGGCCTCTTCTCAGTCTGCATTTGATTTTTTAGGACACAAACAAACACTTCTGTTATCTGTTATAAACAACAGGTTTTGTAAGAGGCTTGTTTTGATTTCATGTCGGACACACTACTTGTCAATATGTGAAATAGATTTGACTGGGTTCATTCTTAAATTGTCTTGGAAAGTTGTGGAGTCAAAACAAATTCATCTCTACGAATTGCTCTTCTGATTATCACAGACAATGATTTCGACTAGTAATTGAATTTGCAAAAACAAGCAAAACGTGGTGTACCATAATGAACTTAAAGTGAACGTCTGACATTCTTGAGGGTTTTAAAACAGAAATGTGCCACTTGGGTTTTTGTTAAAAACATATTTTATACTTGCACTTTAATATTTTACAAGTAATCCAGACAGATGAATTTCTCTTTACATGTAGGTCTTGTGGGAGGATTTTGTTTTAGACAATTATGAAACTAAAAGTGTTATTTAAAAGTAAAAAATTATTTAAAAAGAAATTTCAAAGATGCTTTTATAATATGAAAAAAATGTAATTGTTTACAATAATTTTGCATTTTACTTTTTGTTACATTTTCTTTAAAGTTTACTGAGATTGCAAAAGATCTTAATGAATGAATTGCTTCTTTATTATTTTAAGTTCATCATGAACATTTGTTATGTATAACAGAGAAGAGAACATTAGTGATAAGGACTGATGTATTACTCGATGTGGGTTAGAAAGTGACGGGTGGGTTTGTGGAATGTTCTGTGGGGCGTCTCTGTTTGTAAAAGAGCAGTGCACAACATTTCATTTATATCTCACACCCGCGTCATGTTGAAGAACACACAGTACACAAGCGCAGAACCTCCGTCTCTTCCAGAGCAGTTTGTCCACTGATGATAGCATGAGATCAGCTCTGTGTTTTCCATTGCTGAACGCTCTGTGTCCATGTCCTGGACTTCCTGTGATTGTTTTGTAGGGAATGTATGTGCGTGTTGACAGTGCTCTCTCTGTAGGGCACTACACGCATGTTCTGTGTTCCCTTTGAAGTGTGGAACCTGCTGGTATGGGGCTGAACGAGGACGTTTGTAGAAAACAAAATGTAAACACGGATGTGGGTGGTTATTTAATTAAAACTGAATGAATTTGAGTTTTGTTTGTGGTGGAATACATGTAATCGAGGAACAATGATGGGATGGTGGACTAAATGACTTCCGGCTAGTTGTTTACTAGAGTAAACTCCTTTACATTTTGTTTTTCTAAAATATTTTTTTCCAAGGTTTACACCAAAGGTACTAATAGATCAGATGTCTATTTGATGGTTTTAATATTAACACGAGGTCTCTCTGAAAGTTTTTAAAGCATTTGTTTATATCATGATTTTTCATCCATCATTCATACATGAATCTATTCTCTCTTTATTCCTCATGTTTCTCTTTCTTGTTCTTCAGGTCTGGAGTGGTGTGACCCGTCTCACAGACTGATGGTTTCTATGGTCAGTGGTTTCTTCGCCGTGTTCGCTGAGCTTCTGTTGCCAGGGCTGGCCGTGCTTTGTCGTGATTGGCCGGTGCTTCAAGCTGTCGCCACGCTGCCCCTGTTGCTTCTGCTTTCCTATTGGTGGTGAGTCAGTCATATAAATGTGCTTTCTATAAACCAGAACACATTCTCAAAATGCTTGGTGAACAAAACAAACAAATGAAAATGGATTTTAACATTTAAGTAACTAAAAAAGGAAGAAATCAGTGTGATCTGTGAGATTTTACAGTTAACCAGAATGACTGATGGGTTTTACACAAATTTTGTAAGGGTGATGAGCAAATGTTTTATGTTCTCTGTCTGTAAAATAACATTTTTGGTATTTTTGTGATATCTTTGATCTTAGATCAAGTGTCCCTAAATAAAAACAAACATTGGTTGTTTGCTTTTTTTATACATTTTGGGCTGAATTAATGATAAGTGTGTGTGTGTGTGTGAACAGCTGTGCTTCAGTATTTCCAGAATCACCTCGTTGGCTTTTGGCCACATCTCAGATCCCTCAAGTGAAAACATGTCTTCAGTCTTTCTCCACACGAAATGGTGTGTGTGTGACAGACGAAACACTGCTGTCAGGTGAGACCCTGTTCTTTAAAACATTTTACACTTATATTGTGACTTTTAAATGCAACACATTCTCCGTAGTGCCCAAACCCCTTTATTAAAACCTTTTTATTTACTTTACACTTATTTTATATACTTTTAAATAATGTTTGTATTATTCAAACCTTTTAAATAAATATGTTTTAAAAATCATATTACTGACACTTTAAAAGTTTACAAAACAAAGTTTTTATTATTATAGAAGTAGGTGTGTAACAATATATTGATATGTCGTGCAATATGATTGAAGATGTGTATCGTTTAATCACAGTGACTGGATGTTTAATTCTATTGGTTAAGCTGTCACCATCTGACCTTCTTCAACATATATGATATTTTAATGTTTTATTTATCTTTACGTCTTTAAGAAGTTGTCTTGGGGTTTAGCTTTCTTAATTCTTTTGTTACTTTTGTGTTAAAAGTTTAATTTTTCAGTTTTATTTATTAACATACAAAAGTTTAATTAAAACTTGAATGTTGTCAGTTCTTTAAAAAAATAACAAATGTTATTGGAAATTGTTAATGTTATGGGAATAAATTTTTAATTTCATTTATTACATTTTGTTGATTGTAATACAAAGTAACTGTGAATCCAGTATTGTGTATGATTTTGTGAGATAAGCGTATCGTAACATCCCTATATAAAAATTCGGTCTTGTATTTTTGTTATTGGCTAATGACAAAATGACATTACTGCAAATCAAGATCTCTCAGGAATGCTGAAGGGACTCATTTATAGAGGTTAAGTTGAAGGAACTGACCCATGGAATGTGCTGGTCAGATGTTCTTGGCGATGTATGTCTGAAATCCTCCTGTAACACTCTCTCCTTGTTCTTCTTTATCTCTGTAGAGATAGATGAGATGTTCGGTGAAGATGTTCAGCCAAAGTTTTATAATGTTTTGGAGATGCGTCACACCAGAGTCATGTGGAGGAACTGCCTCATCTTGGGCTTTACTCTGTAAGTTACTACAGAAACTCGCATACCACACACAAAAATGATGATAAAGGATTAACTTTTGAGCTGGGAGGGTAAAAAGAAGTCTCTCCCAAAGTTTGCTGGAAAACAGTAGTGGACAATTGTGGTTTGAAAGTATACTAAACAAATAGAAAAACACATTCTCTCATCTGAGTTTTACTCTAGTAAGGAATGTTCATGTTTGACTGAAATGAAAACATTCTCCTGTGTTTATTTTCAGGTTTATTGGCACAGGAATCCAGTACTGCTTCACGCGTAACCTGCACATCTACTCACCACACTTCTACTTCAGTTATTTTCTGCGTGTGTTGACCGGAGCGCTGGCCTGCATCTTTCTCTGTCTGTCTGTGGATCGATTCGGCCGGCGGGGGATCTTACTGCTGACCGCCATTCTCACCGGCCTGTCCTCACTGCTGCTATTGGCTCTCACACAATGTGAGTTTCTCTGACATCACAACGCAGTCACCAGTGTGTGTTTACTGTAATCATGACATAGTGTCCAAACAGATCAGCATTTCTATCCATCATAGACACAAATACTGCAGACATAGAATTGACAACAGTTTTTGTTGGACTGTTTTCTGATCCACCCCTTCCTCTTTTACTTCAGATCTGCGTGGAGGGCTGGTTCTGGTTCTGTCTGTTGTGGGTCTTCTCTCATCTCAAGCTATGGCCATGCTCAGTGTATTCTTCGGCAGTGAAGTCATGCCTACTGTTGTGCGGTAAGTTTCTTCATCTGGACAGCGGCCTTTGAATACCATCACCATGATGTAAAAAACATTATTTTAAGTCTTAAATGTGTGTTTCTCTCAGTGGTGGTGCGTTGGGTCTGATCATGGCCGCCGGCTGCGTGGGGATGGCCGCCTCCTCTCTGATGGAGCTCCAGAATAACGGCGGCTATTTCCTCCATCACGTCGTCTTCGCCTCCTTCGCCGTCTTGTCCGTCCTCTGCATCATGCTGCTACCGGAGAGCAAACACAAACCCCTGCCGGACTCGCTGAAAGACGGAGAGCGTCAGCGGCGTCCTCCTCTCTTCCTCTCTCGCATCAGCAGGGACAACCCTCCCCTGCTGCGCACGCATCCGCACGCTTCCGAATACAACCGGGATAACTATTCACGCCTGGTTAGCGCCACCAAAAAGATGCTCACCAAAGATACGCTTCCGTACAAGATCTCTTATCATAATGGAACGTCTCAGGAGACCCACGATGACTCGTCCTAGCGTTTCATCTTGAAGAAAAACATCTGTTTGTCCAGACATTTCAATCTTGTCTCTTCAGTGGGATGAGATCTCGCTGCTGTTTCATGAAATTGTAGAGTATAACCGTTCAGGTGAAGAATGTTCTCAGTGTTCAGTTTTTTGTAACTTTGTATGTTCATTTTGTACTTTTTTTCTAAAATGAGGGACAAACTCGATGACGTTGCTGGTAGAAGACAACGTATCTTATAACCACTAATATGTTATAACCACTCAAAAAATAGTTCACCCAAAAATAACACTGTCATCATTTATTCACTCTCATGTCTTTCCAAACCTGTATGTGACTTTCTGTGTAACACAAAAAAAGACATTTTCGAAAAATGTCTCATTGGTTTTGTGCTGCTAATGTTTTTCAAAATATCTTCTTTGTGTTTTGCAAAAGAAAGAATGTCATTCAGTTTGACATGACATGAAAGTGAATAAATGATAGAAGAGATTTTATTTTGGGGTAAACTATTCCTTTAAGGTCGTCTCTTGTCCACTGATCTCATGCCTCTCATTATTGTCTTGTGACTATAGCAGATTTCAGTGTAAAACCGTCTTTAACCTCACTAACTAGTGATTGACTGAAAAGTGCTCAAACATCTCACAGTCTCATGAGCGCTCGATGACGTCTGGATCACTAGTGAAATGTGTGTTTTGTTTACTCTATTATTTGTTGTCATGGAATGATGTCATCTCATTTGCTCCATACATGGAGTTAATCCAAGTCTCATTTTTGTATTTCATTTCATCAGACTGTGAATTTAAATGAAGTTGTTTATGTGCAAAACTGCAACAGAGCCAAATCTGACAAAGAAAAGAAAAAGTCTTTGTCATTTTTTTATTTTATTTCTATACATGAATTAAATTGGAAATAAACCACTATGCCAAGCTGAAGTAATATTCTTTGTCTTTGATCACAGCCATTGACTGAATCATTTATGAATCGTTCTTTAGATTTGATTCAAATGAACCGTTTGAAGGAACCGATTCTCTCAAATAAATCGAACTACCTTAACCTTTGTTTTCCACCAGGTGGCGTTTGACGTCTCAAAAAAAACACCGACTCTTTACAATTTTGTTAACTGCATAGTGAATTTGTTTAAACATTTTAAGTCACAAGTTGTACATTTTGAAGCATTATCTGCAAAATGTACAAAATAAATTCACTATGCCTAGTAATCGCAGATAACAGCGATTCCTCCGTCCTCATCAGCGATGAGAAAAGTAACATGTGTCATGTGACGCTGTTGCCCCGTGTTGTTTTGAAGGTTGACTGGATAATAATTTACACAATTCTGTATTGGCATTAGTTACGTATACAATCAAATAAAACACAATGAAAAAAGGACCAACAATAGTTGGTTACAGTGTCATCGACTTCTGATATGAAAAATATTCCGAAAACGTATTAGAAGTGTTACTATAACAAAAAGTTTATATTTTAAGTTACAAACATAAAAAATAAAACCTTCACCTCATAACCTCATATTCTATTCGTCTGTAATAAACATGACATCATTGACAGCATGTGATTTGGGGTTTTCCCTTACTGATCATGTGACGTGACGCGCCATGCGAGTGACGTTACGTCCAACGCGGAAGTGCAGTGAAACTAAACAGTCGCCCATCCTTGTCATCGAAACCGTCTTCTCATCTGCGCCTGGCGTGATTTTCTGTAAATATAACACTTATTATACATTTCTCTCCTATGTGTTAGAATGATTCATAAAGCGTTGATGGTTTTTAAAGATTTGTAGCTTCTCTGGTGTCTGTAATGACTTTGGTAAATAAGGTGCTGTTAGCCGCTTGCTAATCTCGAGTCTCTTCCTGGTTAAACTGTTTGAAATGTAATTCGTGTCATTATTAAGTTCTGTGATTTAATTTAATACCATCTTAATCGCTAGATGTGGGTTTAAATAGCAGCAAATTGTTAAGTGTCAGGTATGTTTGTTTGTCGTTAGTTTGTGATGTTACAGTTGTATGTTTTGGGAGTTTTTTTAGACTCTTGTGACTCATACTAAAGAGAACATAGTGCTAACAAACAAACCAATGTTTTTACATTTAACTGTGCTTTTTACTAGTATGTTGTGTATGTGTTTACTGGTATATGCTACGTGATATTCTATGAAGTCATGGTATATAAATATTGTAAACATTTAGTTTGATACCATCTCTGAACAAAAGCACTACCACTACAAGTGCTGGTGTGACGTAAGACACATGATTAATTGTATTTTTAGTAATGTTTGTTGGTTTCCTGATCAAGTTAAACCTCTTATTGTTCACATTGCAATAATCATATGACAGTGACATCAGATCTACTGTACCAGTCAAACGTTTGACAAAATGTTTCTCATGATCTTGAAAATCTTTTAATCTGAAGGTGTATATTTTAATGTTTGAAATTACTTTTGTAGACAAAAATATAATTGTGCCAACATATTACTTTTTTAATTAGAAAACTAAAATTTTATTTTAAAAATATGAAAATCTAAAATGGATTACTTGGAGCAAATGATGAATAAAAAGCAGCCAATAAGAGTCCAGCATAGATAGAAATTTAATGATAAAATGTCAAGAGTATGATTTTACAAATTCAACACAAAAGGTGACCAGTGGGTTGTTGTTGTTTTTTTTTAATTGTTATTATTGTTATTATTATTATTATGTGGTGGGCTGCCGTGACATGTGAGTTTCCCCCTTGGGGATTAATAAAGTTTATAAATCAATCAAACTACTTTTAAAGATGATCAAATATAATGTAGTGTTCATTTATTTTGGATGCTTTTAGTCACAACATAATTCCCACAATTACAATTGTGTTATTTCATGGTTTTGATGAGTTTACTACTATTCTAAAATGTGGAAAAATATTCTAAACAATAGTAAGTATTTCCAAACTTTGGACTGGTACTGTAACAGATCTCTGTATGAGTTTGAGCCATAGATTTGACAACCTTTTGATGCCCAAAACATGAATCTTTTTTGCATCTTATCTCATGTTGGGTTTTTGTTTGATGTTTGTCCACAGAGCTCCATCATGCTTGGTGGAGGGTTTAAATCAGAAAGACTTCGTGTCAACCTCAGGCTGGTCATAAACCGCCTCAAACTTCTTGAGAAGAAGAAAAGTAAGTTTGATGACCTCCAGATTGCACACGCTTTAAACTCTTGGAATTTGAACCAAATTAATTAATTGCATTTTTTTCTCAGCTGAATTGGCACAAAAGTCTCGTAAAGAAATCGCAGACTACTTGTCAGCAGGCAAAGATGAGCGTGCGAGGATCAGAGTCGAGCACATCATCAGGGAAGATTATTTGGTGGAGGCCATGGAGATCCTGGAGTTGTACTGTGATCTGTTGCTCACCCGTTTTGGTTTAATACAGTCCATGAAGTAAGTATGACTCTCTCACTATCACTGTCTGTATCTGAGCAGCGATGTTCACTGTCTAAATGTTCTTTTTTCAGAGAACTTGACCCGGGTCTACAGGAGGCAGTATCTACTCTCATCTGGGCAGCTCCTCGTCTCCAGTCAGAAGTTGCAGAACTGAAAACTGTGTGTAAAGTTTCTGTATTTAATCTGTTGTTAGGGTTGCGTGTGTCCTTATGTTCTCATGAATCATGAATGTCTTTATCCTCTTACAGGTTTCAGACCAGCTGTGTGCCAAATACAGCAAAGAGTATGGAAAGCTATGTAGGACCAACCAGATCGGAACAGTTAATGATAGGGTATGAGTCAACACCTATTTGTTTATAAGTGATGGGCATAAACATGAAAACTTAGTAGTAGTACTTGCCAATTTTTTTTAAATCTCTTTACCCTAGGTGTTATACTTTGGCTTATAACCTGACCTGTAAAATTTGTGCAATTGCCATGGATGCTGTATTTTCATATTTGACTTTTTTCCTTTAGCTTATGCACAAACTGAGCGTGGAGGCCCCACCGAAGATTTTGGTGGAGCGTTACCTCATCGAGATCGCCAAAAACTACAACGTCCCCTATGAACCTGATGCTATGGTTCGGGTAAGACCCTGTGCTGTTCCTCTCCATCTCTCACACACTTCTACTGTTTCTCACACGTCTAAATCTATCCACAGCCGGAAGTGTGTCCGGGTCAAGAGGCTGATCTGATCGATGTGGACAGTGACTTTAAGAAGCCTGGAGCTGGTGGAGGAGGTGGAGGAGGATTTACTGCTCCTGCTGCTGCCATGCCCATGCCAATGCCCATGCCAATGCCCATGCCCACAGCTTTCAACTACCCTCCACCCAAAGGAGCTGTAAGCACTTCCTCTTAAACATCTTCAATATGTCTTAAGCTCACATTTGAACTTGATTAACGATTCAAACCTTTCCTATCCGTCACAGGAGCCCTTCAATGGTCCTGTTGGCACCTATGATGGCTTTAGCAACTTCCAGCCTCCAGTGAGAGGAGGGCAGCCGCCACAACTGCCCAGCTGCCCCCCCACCTATGAATCTGTAAGTGCAAGTGCTCTCCAACTCCCCCACCCTGCCAGACAGACGTCCAAGACCTGTTCATCTTTCAGGGAAGAGCAGTTTGTTATAGTTCACATGCTGTCTTAGCACTGCTCTACAGTCCATCTTCACGCTGGGAACCTCAGCAGACGTCTGCAAAACATCACAATCACTCTTTTCTAACCTCATTTCTGAGTTTACTGCTTACTTGGATTCTTGGGAAAATACTTACAAGTATTTAAAAAGGCATATGCTATTCTGGTGTTGTGTGTGGACTGCACAAAAATACTACAAGCATTTTTCCCAACAAATCCACTGGCACACTTTCATTAAGACTTCATTAATATTCACTACATGGCTGTGTATTGCACGGGTCCGTTCTGTCTTGCATTTCCTCTGGATTGTGTTTTAATAACTATAGAAAGTATTTATAAGGGGTCACAACATGAGAAATCTAAATTTTCTTTATCGTTTAAGATGAGGTGAGTTTATTGTTGTATGAAAACATACTGTTACGTTCTTTGTGAAATCAGAACATCAAATTAAAAAAACATTCAGAGACTCTGACGTGATATAAAGGAAGCAGAATAAAGACTATTTTTCCTAACCAAAAGATGTAAAGATCAGAGAGAAGATTGAAATTGGACCAAACGAGTTAACATTTACATATTCGGCAGATGCTTTAAACCACAGTAACTTACAAGAAACATTATACAAACCTTATAAGTATATATAAATTATATAAAATGATAAAAGTTTCATGACATGACCCCTTTATTAATACTAACCCCTCACAGTTTCAATCGTTTTTGTGTTTTTCAGTGTTTTTTAACATAAGTTAACATATGTTATGTTATTTATTTAAGATTGATGAATTGTCTATCAAACCCTTTGATCCTCCTCAGGTGATCCCAGGTAATACTTTCCTCTAATATGACATCATACTCTCCCATCATTAATTAAAATATGATTGATTTTTTTATCTGTAACACATTTGCTCTATCTGTAGGCCCAGTCCCCTCCGGCCAAATCTACGACAACTCCTCCCTTCCCGAACTTCCATCCGTTCCTGATACGCTCCCCGCCTCCTCGTTCGGAGGGAACGCCAACACGTCAGACGACATCGACTTTGACGACCTGTCCCGACGCTTTGAAGAGCTGAAGAAGAAGACCTAATTATTCAGATCACATCTGGAGTCGGGACATCATCTTCCAAACCTTCAGCTGCCACACAAGACTAACTCTCATCATTGTACCCTGTCCGTCTTCACGCCCTGTTCTCTGTACTTGTGGTGGAGGTGTAAAATAATATTTGTTACTTAACAGAATGAAGGATCTGAAACTTGTGAACGGCAGTGGCGGAAATTTATACGAATTCACTTTTTTATTAAAATGGACATTTGACCCAACACCCAGCCTTTGAGCACTAGTTAGTGTGGTAATCTGCATGTATGACCACCACTAAATAATATATTAAACTAAATGATCTATTGATAATCATTATATCACCTTAGGCTTTTACAAGGCAGTAATGTCTACAGTACTCTCTTTCTTTCTTTCTTTGTTCCTAAGACATCTTAAACCTCTGAGTAATATAGGAAAAGCAGGTATAACCTGTCTGCTTTTGTACATCTTGGCTTGTATGAGGAGCTTATCTGCTGTTTTATGAATGACGTAATGGATCGTGTGTGTGAGAATGACATAGCTGTTTTGGTTTTGACACATGAGGGATGGCTAATAATCTGAGCACATTTTTGCTTTCACATTCAGATTTAATTCATACCTCGTGTATTAAAGTTAAGCATTTCTCCTTCATTTTGTTTAGCAGTTTGTGTTAGTTGTGACTGATGGGAGAGAATGTATTAGATTTATAGAAATGATACCAATCTACTCTCTCTTTAACTCATAAGATAAATTCACTGTATTTAGTTTACAGTTGACAACACTCCAATCTCTAGTCTTGTGTGTTTTTAATTTGATATGGTCTTAGTTATCATCTCTTCAGCTGTTGCCTTGCGTCTGCCTCTGCGACATGGACACAAGTCTTATATAATGAACTCCACATTTTGAATGAGTAATTCATCTCTTTGGTGAGGGTTTTGAATATTTTATTTACTTATTGTAAGACTTGATAACCTTTATCAGGGCTATATGTTTGTTTTGGGACAGTTAAAAGGGTTTAAGAGATGGCTTTATATATATATGTGTGTGTGTGTGGTTGTTTGTTCCTTTATAACACTAGTATCCGTTTTTCCTTTAATCAGCCGAGTAAGAATCTGGCATTATGTTTGATACTGATTGAAACATATCTCATACATATGTAATAAAGTTTATTTGTTAAAAACATTTTTGCTCTTAACTAATTGCTTATTTCTCAATAAATAATGTTCAGTACTTTGAATAGTTTTAATGGTTTTAGTGCTGGATGTAAAGTATTTTACTCTATATAGCCGCTAGAAGGTGCTGTGATACAACTAATATAAAGATAAATGGTGTGCAAAATTTAAATATAAAATAAAATTCTGTCTATCTCTACAAATACTGTTAATTACATGAAACACCAGGATGAGTATCCACAAAATAAGGATGAATTTTGTCTGAATGTTTTCTTTGGAAAGATTGTCAATCACTAACATTCTGTTAAACACTTTCTTTTAGACTCTGGTGAGATGATAAGGGTAAGAATTTTTAATTTTGGGTGACTATAAAATTTAATTTTTTCACTTTTATATCTATATTCACTTTTGGTTGGGCAAAATGAGTCACTCCAACATGATAAATATAAGCAGTAAGATATGAGAAGTTATGCTTTATCATGAACAACTTCTGCAACCCCTCCAGCCATCAGTACATTATTGCTTTTATAAAACACCACACAATACAAATATTAAAGCCAGAGAATATGTACCAAACTTATATGTAAGTAAAATCACTAAATGTCTTCCTTCCGCTGAAAAAAACAGTCCCTGAGTTTTATATGTTTATGTTGTTAAGGGTGTTGTGTGTTCATAACTGTGATTTATTATGAATAAAAAACCATCAGAATTAGGAACTGGAATTAAGTGACTCCAGATCAGATGAGACCGTTTGCACAGCTCTTCTGATGTGGTTTGTACCTCATTTTCCCTTCAGGTTCAGTAACGAGGGAAGGGTCTCTGTCTTGTGGAGGGATAGTTCACCCAAAAATACAAATCTTTTATTATTTACTCGCCCTCATGTCATATCAAACCTGTATGACTTTCTTGCTTCAGCAGAACACAGAAGAAGATCTTTTGCAAAACGCTGGTAACCGGCACACATTTACTTTCATAGTATGGACACAAGGTACAATGGAAGTCAATGGGTGCCGGTTACCAGCGTTTTGCAAAATATCTTCTTTTACAGGGTTTGAATGACATAAGGGTTTAAAAATTATGACATAATTTTTGTTTTTTGGGTGAGCTGTCCCTTTAAGAGAACAGCAGCATACAGACACAGGGTGATGAATACAGAAAGTCTGTCTGTCTGTGACTGTAAACACATCTGGCCTGGAGCAGGTCACAGTGGAACACACAGTGAGGGTCATGGCCGGGGTGGATGACTGTATGAAGACCCACAGGGACACACACAATTGTTTCTAATAATAGTGTGCAGAAGATAAAGGTCTAAACCCTGACGTGAATCCCCTCCAGCTATGACTTTACAAGAGGTAAACACATTTCACCATTTTTAATTCCTGAAATAACAGTATTACATAAGCTTTCAACCTTCCACCTTAGATAAAGACTTCAGAGGAAATACACAGTAAAATGTGCACATTTTGGCTTTGTAAAGCGTTTTCCTATTGAAGCTTACGTGTGTCTGTTTTAGAGAATGTGTTTTAAAACAATTTATTTTTGCAATTTTATTTATTATTATTGATTTATTTTATTTTACAACTACTTAACTACGTTTTTTCTTTGAACTACATAAACAGTAGACTGGAAGTAGCACCCTTGAATAAACCTCTTTTTTTATTGGACATCAGTTGATAGATTAAAATGCAAAGGAAACACAGAGTTTATTTATTTAAGATATGCTAAAATACATTTTATAGAATATTTATATATATATATATATTTCTTTGAGGTATAGCAGTGAATATTCAGTGTATCTAGTATGTTTTACACGTTACCAAAAATAAGTTATTGATTCATTTCCTAAATGCAACTTAAGTCACACTGAACCATTTTGGTCCACAGAGTTATTTTGCTTGGCTTTCATCAGCATAGCTCAAGAATTACAGCAGACAGACATCAGTACTAAAAGATGAAATATTATGAGAATCGGCTTTCTAATCATTTAAACAAAACCATTGTCTAGAAAGACACTGACCACCAAAATGTAGCTCTATTAACATATTCCTTGTTTTTACATAAATCTTGGGTAAAGGCAATGTCAAGTATTGACAAGTATGTCAATTTATCTTAATGTTCCAAAATAAAGACAAAACCATAAAAGCATGTTACCAGTATGTGATTGCACAGTATAGACTAAAATCACAATATATTTTACTATCTTTTGATACATAAATTATGTACAAATAAAGAATCTTGCTATAACATAAACAGAAAAATAAAAGTCTGCCTACACAAATGGATTTAAACTGTAAGATACAGCGAGAATCCGATTATTCACATGAATGTGAAACCGTCGCCCACCGTTCCCAATATCCAGAGTCACAATCCCAGTTTGATGAGCTCTTTAATCCAGAATCTTTTGTCGGTTATGTTCAGGATGCTGATCGTCCAGTGTATTCCTCACATCTTTCCTTTTGCTCTGTAAAATGGCGATAAAACGTGTTTTGAGAACACAGCGTAGGCTGAGACGAAATGATTTTAGGTTTTGATGTGCATAAACTCACCTTTCAGGAGAAGTTCAACCTCTTCATTGTCTTCCACAGCCACTGGTCTCAGAATCATGGCAAAGAAGATTGCCACCAATATTACCTGTTATTCATAACAAACAACAGAAAATCATACTTGAGATCTATTTTATATCTCGATTTGTTCAATAAATGGAAAGTAAAACGAAAATACAAAAATTCCCTAGTAATAATTCTTGCTTTGTGCTTTTTTTGCAAGCTCTTCTTTGAAAGGTCATAAAAGATAATAAAGCGATTTTCAGTTTTAGGTAAACTGACCCTTTAAGTCTCTTAGGAATCTCTGTTTTACCTTGAGAGGCTGGAGGATGAAGATGCTCTGGACCAGAGACAGTGTCAGCGTGACCACCCACTGTATGGACGAATCTCTCCCGTACTGGAAACCATACAGCAGAGTGAAGAAGGTCGAGATCCCGCTCATGAAGAAAAGAAGAGCCCATCCGATAAACAGAAACCACCACGGCAACCACCAGCCCTTCTTCTTCTGTGGGTCCTGTACAATTATAGGACTGGGACACAAATACACCAAAACATCAACATTAATAGAAGAAAGTGATATCTATTTCAGATAGGTCACCAGAATTTTCTTATTAGTTTATTTTTCAAAGAATAACATCAAAGTTAAAAGTGATGAATTGTTTATGCAGGAACTCGGTAATGTCAGCTGGAGAAATGAAGAAAGATGAAATGTTTGCGAGCTTTTTCTGATTGAACTGATTCATTTCTGATGCGATTTGGTATTGATCTGTTCTCCTGACCTTTGGGCCGCGTGTCTGAGAGACGCCAGCTCAGCCTTCTTCAACAAAACACCCAGAGTTCCTCTCGCTTGCCGAAGCTCTTCGTTGAGGAAACAGCCCTTTTCTCCCACATGATCCAGCAGACGACTGAGGTGACTCAAAGAATAAAACACGAAACGGCTGCAGAACGACCAGTGAGCATCACCGACAATTTCCACTGTGTGGAGATACAATAGAAATGACTAATTATATGCTGAAGATTTTCTTTATTTGAGTATTTTTATTATAAAATAAAGCTGCAATCCATAACTTTTCTCTATCATCATATCTGTTTGAAACATAAAACTGCAGGTTACTTTACATTCTTATTTTTACCTGAAAGCACAAATTATAAATCATTGTTATGGAGAAAGGTTTTAACAATGATATTTTATGTACTTGCTCAAAAGATGATGAAAACAAATATGGATTGCAGCTTTAATGTTTTTGATATCAATATGTTGATGTCATTGACTATTTCAAGGTAAAATATATTTGAAAAAATGTAATTGGAGTAATTTAAAGAAATAGTTCACCGGAAATTTCAACAATTTCTCACTTGCTTAATAATTTAAGTACTATTCTTTTGGAAATATTTAGTGAATTACAGTGATAAATGTTAAATGAAATATATGTAGATGTAAAGAAGGAACCTGTCATCATCTCAATCAGGTCGTGCACTTTATTCAGAGCCCAGAAAAGATCGCCACTGCTTTGAGATTTCAGATCTTTGCTCATCATGTTTTTGGGGCTTTTGCTGAGATAACTCAACAGGTCCATAGTTTCCTGAGAACAGAACAAAACATGCACTTTTAACATCATAACATCCTGTTGTTAGAGAGAGATTGTAATGTTACAGAAGAACTGCTGAGAAACCTTAATAATGGTGTTCATGGAGACAGTGGCAGCGGCTGGTGATTTGTTCTTGAAGGTGTTTGTTTCTTCCACTTTAATACGTGGCTTGATGTGGCGGAAGATGGTGATGATGAGAATGTTGATGGGAAACATGAACAGGCCGCTTTCCACCGCCACCATCAGCTCCTGCCAGGTCAGCGCGAAAGACCCTGTAAATATATATATTTAAAAAGATTAATATTTGTGGACATGTAAATTCATGATTAAAAGGCATGTGTATGATTTGTACATTATATTTAACTTTTAATTTTTTTATTTTTAATAAATCAATATATTATTATAAAACTATTATACATTATTTTTATATTAATTATATAATAAAACAGTAGTAAATTAATAAATTCAACTGTAACGTGTAATTGTACGTGCTTTTGAATAATGTACACACGTAGCTTACTCATTACAAGAGCAAGCAACTAAAAAGAAGTGATTTTTACAATATTAAAGAAGTGTCGAGACACTGACCTATCTTGAGGATGACAGGAGACTCTTGATCCGTTGGAAGGTTCCAGAACATGATGTTAATGGCCATGGTACAGAGCAGCAGAGACATGCAGCAGGACACTCTCTGCACGCGGGTGAAGGGGCTGCGGCGCGGTGGGTCCACGACTGACACCCAGATGTGCTCATCACGAAAGCCGGATGATGTCCGAGTCTGGAAGATGTTACTGGGAGGAAAAAGAGGTATGTGCAAAATGTCAGCTATTAGAATAACTTTGCTTTTATTCTAAAGTGTGGCATATAGTCAAAAAACAGACAGACAGACAGACAGGTATATCAATACTTGTGTTTGGTACTGCAGATTAAATGTAGTTCCTACCCAAAGCTTGCGATTTCATTGGTTTTGGCGGAGTTGAAGGTTCTGTTGCAGGTGTCTCCTCTCAGCCAGGTGGAGCAGAGGAACTGTGTGACCTCATGTGTCTGTAAATCTTGCACCGTGATTCTGTTTATGTACCTAATGAAACATGTGGGACATCATTCATTTTAAATGTTGCTATGTTGGTATAGTTCTTTCCCTTTTTGACCCACTGAAAAACTTTGTACTTTTGACTTTTCTCCAGTAAAAATTCTTAAATCAAGATACATTTAATTATTTTTTAATACAATTCTCAGAATGTTTGTGCTTAAAATATACCAGTGGGGTAAGAAAGTTTCAACTTAATTTTAAATTCAAATTATCAAACTTAATTTTGATTGAATTTTTATCAGTAAATAAGAACATTTGCTTCTCAAGCAAATGTATTTTGATTTAAGAGTTTTCAGATATTTGTACTAGAAAACAAGACAAAAAATTAATTTTCTGCTACAATTTTAAGAAATACCCTCTTGACATATAATTATTTTTGTTTAATTTGTGATTTTCTTTTTGAAATAAAGCACACAAGGAAAATGGAAAGTGACACTAACTCATTTTCCAGTGTTCTGTGTTTTTAGCTTGCTATGCAAAAATAAGAAAACGCATGCAAAAGCACGAGGACATTCAAACACCTACCATTCAGGGCTTCCCCCTGAGTTATCATGTGAAATCTCAAGGCTTTCTAGTGTACCGAGAGAGAAGGGCATGCTGAGGAGAAACATGTCCACCCCTCCTCTCTCAAACACGGGTTTATCAGGATCAGACAGGCTGTATGGCTCACTTTTACCATCCTCGAACTGGAGGACTGCCGTGACCTGTCCGAGAAAATGTATGTCTGTTTAGTTTCATCAAAGACCTTTAATGACAGGGACTAATGTAGATATTTCCCACATAAACAGTGTGTTTCACCTTAGCAGTTGTGCCGGCCTTTCTTCTGTGACCTGTCTGAACATTGATGAGGTAGTTGTACTCTGCACATGGATGGTTATTCTCCAGAAGAGTCATCTTACGCTGTAAACACAGAACGTTTATCATAATTATAGCATTTCTTAATGGTTTTATTAGAGTAAAGTTGTAGTAACCATGTTTTTATGGCTGATTTATATTACCATAGTTTAACTAAACTATGGTGAGACACTTCTAACCTGTACACTGTGGTTTTACTACAAAACCTATTGTTACTATAGTAAAACCATGGTTCATTTTCATAAGGGATAGCAGTCCGTGTGTTGGTTTTGTGGGTTGTATTTAAATTGTTTCTTGTGCAAGTAAATGTGAATGTGCACCGTACCGTTCGGAGAGCCTTGCGGTCCGCATACCAGGCCCACATTAACACTGCCAGAAAGACGGCAAAGAAACAGCTCAGCAGCACCACCACAATGTAATTCTCATTCACAGTGGCGAACAGAGCCGCCGTCTGAGACAGATCCACCTGATTGGGCATCACAAAGAAGGAGCTTCCGAAGAACGTCGTGTGGTTGCACAAGCAATGAGTTAAGCTTGGCATTGTTTTGGAACCGACCTGTTGGGCAGATATTAGATGTTAGTGTATTATAAATGTTTGTTAAAGACTTGTTTACTCATTTGTTATGGAATCTTACCATGCAACCCTCTCTGCTCCATTGTTCAAGGTCTGTGTCCCAAAAGAGACACTTGGTCACAAAAACAGAAACATTGACGGTCAAGGGCTCATTTGAAGTGTAATTGACTGGTGAGGCGGACACTTTCCAGCCTTCATAACCATCTCTTCTCATCTCTGGGGTGATCAGCCAGCGATAATTCTCTATAAAAGTGCAACAAGAAAGGGTAAGAGTACATTTACATTTACATTTTTAGCTGACGCTTTTATCCAAAGCAACTTACAAATATTAGGAGACAATGAAGCGACACATCAAAAGCATAAATCTTTAATCAAATTAAAAAATATCAATATATATTTTGCATGTATATCCATTTTTTTCTAAACGAGTCTCATTACTGTAATATGCTATTTTTAATTAAAATGTTATGATTTTAACTGTAAAGCAAATCTAAAGCTGAAGCGTCATTTCTATGAAGCAATATACAATTCATAATTCATTCTTTTGATTTTAGGATAACATAAAACCCAAATGTTTTGTTTAAATTAAAAATGTAAATTTAAATTGTTTTGTTGATTAAAGTAAACTTTAACAAAAAAGAAAAATAATTGAATGTGGAATAATGATAGTTGGTCTTCTATATTCTATATTCAATGTCTGATTACATAATTTCATCTTCTACTAATGGTAACACCATTCCTAATATTACTAATAAACTAAATAGACTAATGCGTTTCTTTTGTTACCTTTTGCAGTCACAATAGCACTTTGGTTACTGGTGAAGTTTGACATATAGTTGGGGTACAGCTGAAAAAGGAGAGACACGTTTCTATTTGGTTTCGCCGTCACAATCACTGTCACGTTAAAATCTGTGATGTTGAAGGACGTGGTGACGGCATATCCGGATTTCCAGTCGACTGTAGCGACTTCAGGTTCAGGGGCGCCCGGGCGGGGCAGAAATATCTGCACAGAGAGACAAGCCAATTAATAATTCAGTTTCATCTGTATTTGTTTCAAATGAAGGTGTACACAAACTATCATCCACTAACTAATATCTTCAGTTGTTTTCACCTCAATGTTCTGTGAAAGGCCTCTCAGTTTGATCGCTCCATCACCTTGCTGCAGAGAAAAGCTGCATGTGGTTCCTGTGATGCTTTCATTGGATTTTTCCAGCATTGGATTCACTTTGAATTCAAACAGCTGCAGTAAAACAATGAATGTCATAGTTGTTTTAAAACAATTTGGTGAGTAGAGACACATTTACAATCTATAATTTTCCATGTGAAACAGTTTGATAAAAAAATGAAGTGATTTAAAGTAGGGACAAATAGGGTCCAAATAGCCACACTGAAAAAGATGAATTTCTAAGTATTTTTGTCTTGTTTTGCAGTACAAATATCTAACAATTCTTAAGTCCTGTTCTCTTGAAAAAGCACACACAATATCTAATTTGAGTTTCTTTTTTTGTCAGATATTTTTGTTTGTTTTAAGCATAACACAATTAAATTTGTTATTATCTTCGTCCATTTTGTTTATCAAGAAAATGCATCTTTATTTAAATACTTTTAGATATTTTTTTACTGTAAAACAAGACAAAAATACTAAATAAGAAATGTATTATTTACAGTGTATATGAAGAATATGAAAACAAACATAAGGAATGGTTTATTAGCACACCTGGGCGTTGACGCTCCCATTGAGCACCTGGCCACCCAAGGCAGAAATAGGTGGAAACTGGCAAAATGTGCTGTTCTTTGTGCCGAGCGACGATCCACCCAGTGTGGCTGATGTTTTGCTGTGGATGAGACAGAGAACCAGTGTTATGAATATTATTAAGCCGTTGAATATGATACCATAAAGCAGTAATAAATCCAGACCTGTCGACGAACATGGTGCCTGTTGGCAGTTCCTGAGTGACAGGTCCACCTTTGATCTTTGTGTAAATGAGTCCGGCAATTGTGATCAGCTTCTCAAACTGTTTGATAAAACAAATATTTAGCGATGAGAGGCTGTAACAGTATAGACGTTCAATAAATGTGAATAATCTAAGGAATAGTTTCTCCACTTACATCATTCATGTTTTCAACATCACACTCCTGTGTATACAGCAACATGGCGGCAGTGCTGTTTAAAATTTCAGTGACTATGGTTGCATTATTTGGGAGACTTTGGGCATTTATGACTCTATGTATATTTTTTAGATATTGGACCTTTCACAAAAAGAAGTGAAAAACTGATATTATTACATCATATGGAAAATGCATAGACAAACAGAACATAGTAAAAAAAGATTTTGAAGCACTGAAGATGTGGTCAGTGGTCTTATAATTCATAAAATTAAGTTTTTGTAGTTTCACAGTATAAAATGCTGTATACCCGATTATCCTTTGACATGACCTGCGTTGATGTTTCCAAATCCTTCAATAATAATTTTGCCTTCTGCAAAATAACAAGAAGATGAAACACTTTATAAGCTCACAAATAGCTGTTGAGATCATTTCATTTGTTCATCTTCTTTAGTAAAAACTTGTACCAGCTGTTTGTACTGTAATAGGCATGCAAATGTATGGTTTGCTAACATCTAAGCATCTACAACAACAAACATGGGTCTACTGTAATATGCCCAACCATGATTTGTAAAAAATGATGAGCTCACATACAGTTAAGAGGTCATCAATGGTGGATACAGCCCCCAGTGCAGTTAATGCGGTATTGATATCTCTGCGGCTTCTGTGCTTTGCTTCGCTTGACATCAGTTGTTTATTTGTATCTGCAATGGCATGAGTACATCATTACATTTACATCTCTATTTAAAAGAAAGTGTGTGTGTATTCATTGTGTTTCACTTGTGTTCTGTGTGGAAATCAGCCCATCAAACAGCATAATTTAATGATGTGTTTGTGTACCTCGCGTGCAGAGGGAGCCAATGCTCACGCTGCAGTTGGGTGTGGTCACCAGATGAAATGGATCGGTTACCAAATAAGTGCAACCAAGATGATCTTGGTTATTGACGTCACTGCCTTTATTTGTAAAAGAGAAATGTGAGATATATTTAAAATGATTAATGAGAAAACAAGAAAACAAATTCACTCGACATTTCTTCCGTTTAGTAAAACATTTCTTACTAAAAATAATTACTGGCCGTTTTAGGTTCAATGTATTATGTTCTTACGTTTACATAAGGTACTTTAGATCACTTCTGGGTTCCTTACAGTTTCTTTGTAGTTCTGTTATGGCATTGGTTTTGCCAGCCCAAATGAAAGCTTTATTTTAACATGTTAAGAAAATGTTAAGAAAAGTACATCAAAATATGCAGATATCTATCAAAGTAGTGAAACTTCAGATAGATTGCCTAAATAATAAATTCTTCTAAATAAAAATTTAAATGAGATACATTGCAATGTAAACCATCAGTTCTCCTGAAAACATGTTTTTATTTGTTATATATTAAACAAAAATGATTATACATAAGACCTTTTAACTCTTTATATCAGATGTCTTGGACCATCTTTTTATATTTAATAGGTATTTGAAACACAGTCATAAAGTATCTTGTAAGACCAGGAAATAAGGAAATAAGACGTAGAAAATGTTTCAAAATTGAAGTGATTTCAATTTTTGTCTGGAATTGTATATTCAGTATACAGTGATTGCTGTATTTTTGATGCAGTTGGATATTTTCGTCGATATTTAGGGACAATACAGTACAGAGAGACTACAGGTATAAACTTTGAATCTCACTCACCACTGACTGAATCCGTACTCTTCAAGCCCTTATCGACCCACCACGGTCCAGCTCCTGTGGAAAAGCTCAGTAAGAACTCCTCAATCTCTTTATTCAGATCTTTCAGAAGATGTCCTCCTCCATTCTCACAGCTTTTTTGGGCTTCAGCCCATGACAAAGGATGCTCAACAAAGTCATATGCAATTTCCTCATGGACGTTCTTGTTGTTGCTGTCATAATGATATAGATGATGTCTGTTTTTCTCCGTTCCATCAATACCAGTTGTCAGTGACATCAAAACTACTGATATCCAACAATAAACGGGCACCTGCTTTGAGGCAGCCATGGTCGAGAGCTGCACACAACCTCCAGCTCAGAAAACTTTGTGAGGACTGGGAAACAGGGAGCCTATGTACGCAAATGTGAGATCTCACTTTGTGAAAACAGTGAATGTGAACTAACTTCATTAGGGAAATGGAAGGAGACACTCAAATACATGCAAAGTCTGACTTTAAGCCAAGACACTCCATTCCAGAAGCCTCTGCTAGATTGTTTCCATGATCACAGATTTTTGAAATAAAGATGCTTCTGTGTGAGAATAACTTTCATTCTCTGCATTATTATTTATTAAGAATAAAACGTACTGTATGATACTACAGTGATGGTCATTTGAAATACCACGAACCCTGAATGATAAACATTCCTGGACCAAGGTACACATATTTTGCTTTAAACAAAACCATGGTACTACAGAAGTAGTACATAATCCAACCCTTTTGGGAAACAAACTTATACATCATATAAACATTAATATAATCTCAGCTGAAATTAAAAATACAAATTCTAATAATTTCCATTACAAATACCATTAAACTATCAACTGTTTACTGTTAAACCATTACAAAATTATTTTATATAGTCTGTTTCACATTTTACTCCAGTATTATTTATTGGTTTCCATACACCAATAACATCCTACCAATAGAGACCCAATACAATTCTCAAAAGTTCTGTGATTTTTTTCTTTTAATATATTTTTAAAATATTTAAAATAATATAAGTTATATCAGTAATGTCTTACACGAATATACTGCACAGAAGACAATAAGATACATTACATAAATGACAAGAAGGGTTTTGTTTATAATATTATAGCGTTAGTTCATCTGTTCTCGCGAGATTTCGTACCGGAAGTGAACTTTGAGGCTGCACGTCGTAAGCACGCGCACGCACAGCAGCAGCAGCACTGATGGCGGGGAGACTGAAGGTGAATAAGCGATGCGTTTGCTCTGTTCACATTAAAGTTCATGTTTTCTGTATAAAAATCATCATTTCCTCAGATAAAGTTTGCATAATTGACACCTTTCCTTGTTTTCTGTCTCGCAAACTTTTACCCAGTTATTGATTTGTTTTACTACGTAACCATGTTGTAATACAAACTGTCCGAAAACAAACTCCAATAATCAACTGCATAAATGTTGTCAGAAGTTCTGATTGATAACTATAAACTCTAATAAAAATAAACATTATATTTTGGTGAGTTTTGTAAACTTAGATCATTGTCCTAATGTTGTGGATATGATATTTAAATACCTTGATACTTCAATGAATCAATAATATGTTAACTGGATTTATAACTCGGTCAGTTTTTATATATTTCGGTCTGTTTTTAAGCAATAAATATGGTTGGACACTTTGGACATATTGCATAAATGTTGTTAAATTGGATCAAGAATCAAACCAAGTCTCGTTTATTTACTATATATTAAAGAAAGCATTGCAAGCACATTGTTAAACAAAGCATTTAGCAAAGGATGTTCATGCTTTAAAATAGACCTTAAATTCCATGCCATTTCATACTGTTAACCCATAAATACTTTTTTAAAATACTCATGTGAGGTTTATGTAACTTTAATTATATTTTCTTCAAACTGAGCCATTGTGTTTTGGAAATATGTCAGGATAACTTTTCCTCTCTGATTACTTCTGCTCTTCAGAAACAAGCGAAGGATGCTGTGAAGATTTTGGGATGTGGCAGCGCTCTGTTCCTCGGGTACCTCACAGCATCTGGAGACGAACACTTCTATGCTAACGCTCTGATGCCCGTGTCGCAAAGACTGGTGGGAGCAGAGACGGCTCACGTCATGGCTGTGCGGTTAATCGGTCTTGGTCTTGTGCCCCGTAACCGTTACAAGGACCCGCAATCACTGGTTAATATGTTACATACCAGTGATAGTGAATTTATTTTGGTCAAGCAGTGTCACAATTTAATATCATTGTCTTATTTCTTTTCAGGAGGTTCACGTGTTGGGTCAAAAGTTCCAGAACCCAGTTGGGATAGCAGCAGGCTTTGACAAGCACGGCGAGGCGGTGGACGGGCTCTATAAACTGGGCTTTGGTTTTGTTGAGGTGGGGACAGTCACACCAAAACCACAGGAAGGAAACCAAAAACCACGTGTGTTTAGACTGGAGTCAGACCAGGCCGTCATTAACAGGTATGTGTTAAATCCAGAGCTGTAACCACATACTTCCCAATATCAAGATTAGTGTGTGTCTGACCAAAGAAGGCCTTTCTAATTGTTGATTTATTATGTGGTTACGCTATTGCTTATTTGAGAATTAGCCAGTAATTAAATTAATATGATAATAGAGGCTCATTCTGTAATCCAGTGACTTTGAATGTCTAAAACCTTTGATCAGATTGTGTATATTCTAACTTTTATTGTAGTCTAGGTTATGTCTGCCTTGCATAGGTTTGTTCATAGTTTTTAGGGCTGTAGGACGTCACGCCTGATCTCTATGTTGACTTTTGCCTGATTTGGTTAGTGACAAAGTTGGTGACGAAATTCGGCCAAATCCCATAGACGAATATACTTTGAATCTTTAGCAAAATGTAAGGTTTTCTCCTTTCTTTTTGTAGGTTGATAAGCCTATTAGTTTTGCTGTGCAAACTGTTTTGTCACTTCCATGCCAATGTCAACCCTACCATGAGAAAATCAAGGTCTTACCAAAGGTTTTTATCATACTGACAGCTCAGATGTCAATATTTAAATACTCATGTAAGGTCTCTTGTAATGTTTTTAAAGCATTTTGTTTCTGTTTAAATCATGATTTTTTATAGTCAGGTTAAGTGCTGTTTTTAGAATTGTCACATTCATAACAGTCCATATTCCTCATAAATAAACACATGAAATTTTTATGTTCTTTAAAGAGTCATCTCTTCTTCATTTGTTGGGTATTATTGCTTCTGGTTTGTGTATTGTAACTCACAGAAATCCTACAAAGTAAGTTTCCTCTTAAAAGCGTGTTTCATTTTGTCACAATTTCTTTAAAATGTTGAATGAACATTCTGTGAATTTTTGAAAAAAAAAAATGCCATCCATAATGCTGAAATTGCCCATATATAGTCCACATATTTTAATATTTGCATGTGTAGAATTGTTTATACAAGACCCTATCTGATGTGTAAAACAGAAAAACATACATGTCTGTCTTTCATTTAAAGAACATTTAAAGGCATTTTCAGTCACACATCCCTTGTTTATTTTGACCATGGAATTTATGTAAATGAGGTACAGCAGAACCCCGCCCTTCTGTAAAAAGCTTACATTGGCTCATTGTGACGCACTTTGTGTGTTTTTTTGTTTTACACAATACAAATATAAAAATAACAACTATAACAAAACGAGATGAAGACAAAACAAAACCCATCTTGAATCAAGATCTAAAACTGTGTGGCAAACAGTATAGCACTATTACGTCACTCCTAAAAATGTTTGGGTTATTTTAAACTTTAAATCGGTTTCTTTTTTGCGTACATGGAAGTGTTTAAAATTTCATTTTTTCACACAAGAAGAGTAATATTGTTGTGAATCGATAAGGATATCAGGCAGATTTTTTTCACAGGCGTTCAGAGAAAAGTCCTTCCGGATAGACAAAATGAGAAGTTGTACATTCGTCAGGTTTTGAATGTCAAATGTGGCTTGTCATTTGAAAGCTTAAGTTTGATCTTTCTCTAGCATGTCTTAAATTTACTACTATGTGTATATATGATATGATTGATGTCATTTAAATCATTAAGTACCAGATCTTTAGCTGTTACACCTACTCTAGACATTTAATCTTAAATATATCCATACTTTTAAGACATATTGAAGGCAAAATTATTGTTTCTAGCACTCACAAATTCAATTTGAGTGTTAATAAATCAGAAATGGGGTTTTAAAAAGCCATAGTATTTTTCAAAGAACATGTTACAGATATTTTTATTAATTTGACATAGATTTTTTTGACACTGTGTTTTGCTTGTATCTGTGGCAGATATGGATTCAATAGTTGTGGTCTTTCTGCAGTACACAAGAGACTTAAAGCCAGAGAGCTCACACAGTCAGCACTGACAGCAGGTAAACAATATATTTTTCATTAGTTCTGCTTAAAAATCTATGCTTTTCATCTGGACATTATAACATGCTTCTTGTACTGCTTTGGAAAGAACGTTGTCAGTGTGTCATTTCAACGCTGGACTGCGGACTTTCATCAAATATGCGCAGTGATTTTTCCTACTTATTTGAATACGTCTCTGTGAGTTTTCCACGACTGAAGCTCTGCTCTCAGCAGGTAAACCTCTCGGCATCAATCTGGGCAAAAACAAGGAGTCCTCAAATGCTGTGTCAGATTATGTGGAGGGGGTGAGGACGCTGGGTTCACTCGCTGACTATCTGGTTGTTAACGTGAGCAGTCCTAACACTCCAGGCCTTAGAGAACTACAGGGTAAAGAAGAACTGCGCCACCTCCTGGTCAAGGTAGTGTATGATTACAGTGCAGAATCATATACGTTTGTGGATATACGTTCAGTGAGGCTTTAATTAGGACTGCACCATATTGAAAAAAAAGCGATAGCATGCTAAATAATGCAATATGCGATACGATATTCCTTTTTCTAAAGCCTATTTAAATTATATTGCCACATCCCTCACCTCCTTTAAGAAACGGCTAAAAACACACCTCCTGACATCATATAAAACCCTCTCTTCTTTCCTCTACAGGTATTTATCTAGCACTGCAAAACATTGTAAAGTTAGGAAAGCACTTCTTTGTACTATTGTTGCCGCTTTTGATGTGTCGCTTCATTGTCTCCTAATATTTGTAAGTTGCTTTGGATAAAAGCGTCAGCTAAATGCCTAAATGTTCAAATATATTTAAAAAAATTATCTAATCAACATACGTTTCATATTTCACAGAAAAGAATTACATCAGCTGGCTATAATAGCTTTTCGACTTGTTGACTGTCTTGCATCAAAGCATGTGCACGGCACACTATTATGAACACGCACGCATATCCAAACTAACATCAATGTGCCAGATACCATATTATCCGCTTCAGCCTAAAACTTTGACCATACATTACTTTTTGAAGTATTAATTCACTCATTTATTGCAAACCATTGCGATATTTCAGTAATTTCAATATATTGTGCAGCCCTAGTTTTAATCAATACAAATTGCATTCTCAGCATAATAATTTGAGTAAAAAGGTTACACAACCTTCAGAATGACTTAGTGTTTGGTATGTGAATTGTATTTTAGTATTTGATCAACATACTACCGTATGACAGCTGTACAAACAACCTTAAAGTATAAACTTATAAAGTATATGTTCTGAGACATTATTATATACTTTTGTTTTTATTTTTATATAGGATTATTTGTGACATCAGTGTCAGAAAGCAGACTGGCCTCTACTTAAAAGCCAATTTGTGCCATGCAGATAAAAAGTGTCATCCTTGTTTTGTTTGTCTTGCTTTGACAGATAAAGTAAACTTCTTACATTTACATTTAGGCATTTAGCTGACGCTTTTATCCAAAGCGACTTACAAGATGTGTTCTTGATCACATCTTGAGGTTTTTGTGCCATGTGCTTGATATTGAAACTTTTTTTTTTACTGAAAAGGCACTTTCTCTTGCTCTGAATCTTCCTCTTTTAATGAAATTTGACAGTTTATGTTTGTGTATATTCAGGTTCTAAAAGAGCGAGATTGTCTGCAGAGTAAGAATCGTCCACCGGTCCTGGTGAAAATCGCACCTGATCTCAGCGCACAGGACAAAAAAGACATCGCCGAGGTCATCCTGGAGGTCATATATCATATACTCTTCCAATAATATCATAATATCATATACCCTTCCAATAATTAAATGTCTAAAATACATTAACAGCACTAAAGGTCAGAGTTAAATGATTGACTTGTGTTTTGGTTTCAGGTTGGAATTGATGGATTAATGGTTTCCAACACCACTGTTTTCAGACCTGAGACTTTAAAAGACCCTAACAAACATGAGATCGGAGGACTCAGTGGTCAGCCTCTCAAAGAAATGTCCACACACATGGTGCGAGAGATGTACTCCTTGACTCAAGGTACCCTTACATACACTATTAAAATGTAGTATAGTTGAAAGTCTGATTTGTTATGTCATGGACTGCTGTATTTAAATGTGGGTAGTACGTGAAAATCTTGTATTTGTGTGAGTTTGTAGGAAAGATCCCCATCGTTGGAGTCGGCGGTGTGGCCAGCGGTCAGGATGCTCTGGATAAGATCCGTGCTGGAGCGTCTTTAGTTCAGCTTTACACGGCTCTGGTTTACAGCGGTCCACCAGTTGTCAACAAGATCAAAAGAGAACTGGATGAGCTTTTGAAGTGAGCATACCAAGATTTTACTGTATAGAGACTAACACTTTGATGTTTTGTTTCTGTTGTAAAGTTTCTTTAGGAAGGCATTGGTTATAAAAACTAAAAGCCAATGTAGGCAATTATAGATGTGACATTTTGTCAAAACTTGAATTATAAATTCTCACAGAATGTTGAATCTGTTTATTTTTTACTAAAGCCCTGTCGATAGAGTCAAGAAATCAGATAAATGTCCTTCTATGCACGTGCTATCTATTTTAAAAAATGAAAATATACATGCATTATAAATGTGACACAAAACAACACACGGTTTGAAGAGGCAACATACTTTCTTCTCATAATTTCTGTGAATTAAAATACACAAACCAGAAGTAATAATACCCAACAAATAAAGAAGAGATGACTCCTCAAAGAACATAAAATTGTTCATTTATTTTAATGTGTTCATTTATGAAAATGGACGGTAATGCTTTAAAAACTTTGAGAGAGACCTCACATGAGTATTTAAACCACCAAATATTGACATCTGAGATATCAGTATGATGGTAAAGTTGATATCTGCATACAATTGCTAATTTACAGAAGTCCTATAAAATTAACATTGTGTAGTAGTAATTATTTGTTTTGTATTTTTTTAGAGCACAAGGTTTTACGTGTGTATCAGAGGCAGTAGGTGCTGATCACAGACCTGATGAGAAGACGACACACAGTGCCTGACCTCAGAACAGTCTGTATTTATACTCTACGTCTCATTTCACAAAAGGTTGGTTTGAAAACGTAACACAGGAACTGTGTGATAATGTTGTAAATGATTTCTAGATAAATGTAAGAAGGTTGCTGTACATATCTGTTATTAAGTTTAAATAAAATGTGTACATGTATATATATGTAAAATCATTGTGATGTAATGCATTTAAATGTACTGCATTACTGGAGATCAAATCATTTCCAAAGGATGTGACTCGTGCTGTTTGTTTTACTCGGTTATCATGGCTTAGTTTTCTGGTGTCTTCCTACCTTAAGACTTGTATTTGCTAAAGTCAGTCACAATTTGTATGTGAGGATTAAAATGCAAGTGTGATTGATACATATATAATGAGACTTTTGCTGTTTAGTGGCTATAGTTTGAAGAAATGTAGAATATTTTACAATATCTTACAAATGTCTTTATCAAATAGTAATGTTGAGAAGCCTTACAACTTTTTGGAAACCATAAAATGTCACATCTGGCAAATACACGCTAGCTACATAACCTACTTACCAAATCAAATTTACTCGAACCCCATGGAAACAAAGACATGATTTCCATAAGACAATAAACTTCTTTAATCCACGCTGGACACGGGAGTGTTCACTGGACTGTGAGATAATCCTTTTGTTGAAAACATGATTTTGTGTTCTGTCATTGTTATTAAACAAACTGATTAATACATTAATCAAACAACTGATGCCATTTTCTACTATTTTTCCAACCAAAAACCCTAGTCATTAAATGTAAAATTGTGGTTACATCTGTTTTCTGGTCTCTGTTTGTAAATCATTTTCAGTTCAGTTTGCTTTATTTTATTCTTTGTATGATCAGTTTTAACGAAAACCATTTCACTGTGATGGCGTAAACTCACATTGGGCAGTTTCATTTACACCTTCAAGACAATTATTCTGTAATGTATGTCTGAAAGAGATCTGTAAACATCCAGTGAGGAAAGCGTGAACAATTGTATTGTTCAGAGGTTGTTCTTTTACAGCTCAAGAGACTCACTACTAGACTCACTACTAGACTCACTACTAGACTCACTACTAGACTCACTACTAGACTCACTACTAGACTCACTACGGTCCATTTTTGGATATGAAAAACCGAAGATGCTTTAGACTTTTATTCATTCATTTCTTGTACCTCTTTTACTTGCACACATATATGCAAAGTTTGTAAACAAAACATGTTGACTTCCATTGTATAAGCACAAAACCACTGAGACATTACTCAATATATTTGTGTTACACAGAAGAAAGAGTTAAGTACAGGTTTTGAACCACATGTAAGTGAATGAACCAACTTTTTCTTTGCTATCCCTTTAACTTGTATGTAAATATTAACCTTTTACATTTAAAGATGTTTCATGTTTAGATGTCACTGTGTTTTAAGATCAATGCAAAAAGGTCTAACAACATTAATTATTTCCAGTAAATACTTTTTTCCTGTAATTATATGTAAAAAAAAAAAAAAAAGAAGAAAAAAAGTTAACATTACAAAAAGTAATTTAACATTAAGAAAAAAGTCCTGAAGATTTTCTTCTCTTCCTCTAAAACATTTTTTTTTTGTTCAAAATATTTTTTATCTTCAATTTCTTTTCTCTACAAGAGTCCAGACAAGAGATTTTTGCTTGCTAGATAACAGTAAGTATGTAGTGCTAATCTTGACCACCAGGTGTCACTATCAGTACAAATGAAATCTTGTGCCTGCAATGTTTTTCCTCTGAGAAAACAGCACTCAAGTGTTAGAACAACAAGTTAAAACAAAAAAATTTGTTGAACATGACAATAAATGCCATGAGTATTTTTAACAAAATAATGATTTTTTTTAGATGATATATAATGAGGTTGCACCTGGTGGTCAAGATTGGTGCTACATGCTAAATTGAAAAACTTTTGAAGACGAAAAAGACATTTGACAAAAAGATTAAAATTATTTGAAGAGGAAAAAATCTTTAGGACTTTAGGAAGGAATATAGGAAATTTTTTTTCTTCACCTTAAATTTTTATTTTGATAAAAGATTTAACAAAAAAAAAACATATATTCTGTAAATAATCGTATGGTTTTGCCATTTTCACCTGTAAATGCATTTTATTAATTCATGACCATGCATAGACCACTATAATAAAATACCAACGCATAACCCAAGGGGTCATGCTTTCAAATTCTTTCTCAAGTGTAACTGCACTTTAGAGACACAAGTGTCTGGACCTGTTACCTGGTTGTGAGTTATTCATCGGCCGGTACTTTGCCGGAGGCGTCGGGCAGACCTGCTCTCTCATGGGTGAAATGTGTGGAGCACAGGACATCGTGACACTAAGCTCTGATCCCACACAGCTCTGAGGGACATGACAACTGTGACATCATCAAATTATTTAACAACAGTCCAGCCATCTCAACCTCATTCTTTTGATGAAAATATATCAATGTACATGGATGAAATAAATGAACCTACATTGAGCATACACATAAAAATGCAATTTTTTTCAAACTATATTTTTTTACATTTATTATTTATGTTAAAAATATTATAATACAAATAATTGTTTTTCAAATGATTTGTCAAATATTTGTTGAGTCAATATATAGTTTGTCATGAATACTATGAAATATTACAGTGCAAAGTGAAATAACTGTAGTGTTTCACCTGAGGAACAGTGATAGTTAACAGGTTAAAGATAAACCCATCGTATGCCCATCGTAATCTACTGCAGAAGAATTTTATTTTCAATTCACTGGAATAAGATAAATTATGAGTTTACAGAATCCCTGAACATACAACATAAATAAAATATGGTGAAGGAAAAAGATTCTCTTTCTCTTAAAGATTTTCTTCTCTAGAAATCTTTTCCCTAACAAACTTTTTTTTTTGCCTCTTAACACTTTTTTCATCTTCAAATTTTTTACCCATCTTAAAAAATTTTCTTTAATAAGAAAGCCCTAAAAAAGGCAAAAAAAGTGTGAAGAGTAAAAAATCTTTTCAAAACATATTTGATGAAAAAATTTAAGAGGAAAAACTTTTTGAAGATGAAAATAATGTAAAGAGGGGAAAAAAATTTAAAGAATTTTTTTTGAGAAGAAACATTTTTTGAAGAAAAAAACTTCATCAATCATTCAAAAATTTCATCGTTTGTTTACCAAGAGATTTTATTGTTTGCTAGCATGTAGTGCCAATCTTGACCAGTGCCTGCAACGCTTTTCCTCATTATAAATAGTCTAAAAAAAAAATCATTATTTCGTTTAATGAATGTCATTTTATAGAATTACTTATGTTTGATGTGGCATTTGTTGTCATGTTCAACAACTGCTGTAGTGCTGTTTGTTTAGAGGAAAAGCATTCTGTACTGACACCTGGTGGTCAATTTAATTTGACACTTAGTGGTCAAGATTAGCACTACATACTAATTGTTAGCTAGCAAGCAAAACAAATCTCGTGTGGACTCTTGAAGAGAAAAATAATTGACCAGGAAAAAATTTTTTGAAGATGAAAAACAATTTTGAAGAGAAGAAAATCTTTGACTTTTTTTCTTCACCATGATTTTTTTACATTCCAGTTCAGGGCTTCCACATTTTTCCAACAACATTTTTTTCATCTTAAATTTTTTTTCTCTTAAAAATATATATATTTTTAATTTTAGGAGTAAAAACATTTTGAAGATAAAAAAATATTAAGATTGAAAAAATTCTTTATCTTCAATTTTTTTCTCTTCAATAAGAAGCCCTGATAATTTTTAAAGATGGAAAAAAAATTTAAAGATGAAAAACTTTTTTGAAGATATAACTCATTTTAAGAGGAAAACATTTTTGAGATCTTAAAAAAGAAAACTTTTATGAAGATGGAACTTTAAAAAAAAAATTTAAGATAAAAAATGTTTAGATGGAAAAAAAATTAAGATGGGGAAAAATATTCAAAGAAAAAAATTAAAGAGAAAAACATTTTTTGAAGAGAAAAAAAAAGTCAAGAGAAGATTTTTATGAAGATGGAAATGGAAGATGAAAAAAAAACTTATGAAGATTAACTTTTTTTTAAACATTTTTTGGAGAAGACATTTTTTTAAGATGTAAAGAATGTTTATATGGAAAAAAATAAGATGACATTTTTTTTTTAGAAAATCTTTGACTTTTTTCTTCACCATGATTTTTTTACATTCCAGTTCAGGGCTTCCACACTTTTCCAACAACATTTTTTTCATCTTTACATTTTTTTCTCTTAAAAATATATATTTTTTTAATTTTAGGAGTAAAAACATTTTGAAGATAAAAAAATATTAAGATTGAAAAAATGTTAAGATCTGAAAAAATTCTTTATCTTCAATTTTTTTCTCTTCAATAAGAAGCCCTGATAATTTTTAAAGATGGAAAAAAAATTTAAAGATGAAAAACTTTTTTGAAGATATAACTTATTTTAAGAGGAAAACATTTTTGAGATCTTAAAAAAGAAAACTTTTATGAAGATGGAACTTTAAAAAAAAAATTTAAGATAAAAAATGTTTAGATGGAAAAAAAATTAAGATGGGGAAAAATATTCAAAGAAAAAAATTAAAGAGAAAAACATTTTTTGAAGAGAAAAAAAAAGTCAAGAGAAGATTTTTATGAAGATGGAAATGGAAGATGAAAAAAAAACTTATGAAGATTAACTTTTTTTTAAACATTTTTTGGAGAAGACATTTTTTTAAGATGTAAAGAATGTTTATATGGAAAAAAATAAGATGAAATTTTTTTAGAAAATCTTTGACTTTTTTCTTCACCATGATTTTTTTACATTCCAGTTCAGGGCTTCCACACTTTTCCAACAACATTTTTTTTCATCTTTACATTTTTTCTCTTAAAATATATTTTTTTAATTTTAGGAGTAAAAACATTTTGAAGATAAAAAAATATTAAGATTGAAAAATGTTAAGATCTGAAAAAATTCTTTATCTTCAATTTTTTCTCTTCAATAAGAAGCCCTGATAATTTTATGGAAAAAAAATTAAAGATGAAAAACTTTTTTGAAGATATAACTTATTTTAAGAGGAAAACATTTTTGAGATCTTAAAAAAGAAAACTTTTATGAAGATGGAACTTTAAAAAAAAAATTTAAGATAAAAAATGTTTAGATGGAAAAAAAATTAAGATGGGGAAAAATATTCAAAGAAAAAAATTAAAGAGAAAAACATTTTTTGAAGAGAAAAAAAAGTCAAGAGAAGATTTTTATGAAGATGGAAGATGAAAAAAAACTTATGAAGATGAACTTTTTTTTAAAACATTTTTTTGAGAAGTAAAGAATGTTTATATGGAAAAAAATAAGATGAATTTTTTTTTTAGAAAATCTTTTTTCTTTTTTCTTCACCATGATTTTTTTACATTCCAGTTCAGGGCTTCCACACATTTCCAACATTTTTTTCATCTTTAAATTTTTTTCTCTTAAAAATATTTAAAAAACCCTAACCCTAAACATTTTGAAGATAAAAAATGTTAAGATTGAAAAAAATTTAAGATCTTAAAAAATGTTTTATCTTCAATTTTTTTCTCTTCAATAAGAACCCTGAAAATTGTTAAAGATGAAAAAAAATGTAAAGATGAAAAACTTTTTTGAAGAAAACATTTTTGGAAAAGAAAAAAGTTTGAAGAGGAAAAATGTTTTTGAAGAGGAAGAGAAGAAAATCTTTAGGACTTTTTTATTTTTTGAAAGTTCAGAGCTTCCACATTTTTCCAACAACATTTTTTCCTCTTTACACTTTTTGATCTTTAATTTTTTTTCTTTTCAAAATTATTTTTAAACATTTTTTATTCATCTTAAAAATTTCTTCTTTTTCTCTTCAATAAGAAAGCCCTGATAATTTTTAAAGATAAAAAAATGGAAGATGAAAAAACTTATGAAGATGGAACTTGAAAAAAAAAATTGAAAAAAAAAATTAAGATGTAAAGAATGTTTAGATAGAAAAAAATAAGATTAAAAAAATGTTAAGATAAAGAAATGTTTAGATGGAAAAAAAAATTAAGATGGGAAAAAAAATTCTAAGAAAAAAATTAAAGAGAATTTTTTTTTAAAGATGAAAGAGGGAAAAAATGTGAAGAGAAAAAAAGTCAAGAGAAGAAAGATTTTTATGAAGATGGTAAAAAAATGGAAGATGAAAAAAACTTTTATGAAGTTGAAAATCTTCGGTTTTTTTCATCTTCAATAAGAAAGCCCTGAACATTTTTGAAGATGAAAAAATTGGAAGATGAAAAAAACTTAAAGAAAAAAATAAGATTAAAAAAATGTTAAGATGGAAAAAGTTTAAAGATGTAAAGAATGTTTAAATGGAAAAAAATAAGATGAAAAAAATGTTAAGATGGAAAAAATGTTTAGATGAAAAAAGATGTTAAGATGGGAAAAAAAATTCAAAGAAAAAAAAGTGAAGATGAAAACAATGCAAAAAGTGGAAAAAAAATTGAAGAGAAAAATTTAAAATTTTTAAAATGGAAAAAAAAAAGAAAAAGTAAAAAAAAGAAAAAGTAAAAACTTTTTTTTAAATGGTAAAAATGGAAGAGGAAAAAAAATTAAGAAACAAAAAGTCAGATAAAGAAAAGATGATGAAAATTTTTTTTGAAGATGCAAAAAAAGGGTAAAAAACTTTCAAGAGAAAAAATCTTTAGGACTTATATATAAAGACAATATAAAGACATTTTTATTCTTCACCATATTTTTTTCAGGGCTTCAGTTCTGGCTAATGTAAAAAATCAATATCTTTGCTTTTAATTTAAATAAATGATTAAAACTGTTCAACTGAGATTTCTATCAGAGAACTACAGAAGTCAGCAGAAGAACTCACAGCATGGACATGACCTGAGGATATTTGACTCTTGCGTAAGCTCAAACCCTACAGAAGGGCTGAATTTATCCTCCACAAACAACAGCTTTAAAACCATATGGGACAGGAACTTTCATCCAGCTAAAATAGTGTAAAACTAACCAAAAAATAAAAGCAAATAAATGACAGCCATTCTGTCTGAGATTCATTTCTACTCAGAACAGAAACGTTTGGAGGTGTTCAATTATCAGGTAAAGTCCAGGTCACCGGTGTGACAGGAAAAACAATCTAAAGCTGCAGAAAATATGAGACTGAATGACATAAACACACACATACACCTCAAACAGGTACATTTTACACATCCTGAAAGTGTGTTCTATGATCAAACATGTTCCTTTGCTGTAAAAAAACATTTGCTTTTTATAGCTTACAGTATAGTCTGAAGAATGCTTTTCCAACACAAAAACGCTTCTGTGCAACAGAAAACTTCTGTAAATGTGAAAATTTCTTTACAGAAGCATACAGACAAAGAACATTTCTAGGAACGTTTATTTAATAAGACAAAATGTTTAGTTGAATAAATCCTAACTCCAGCTTGTTTTGGTTACAGATATAATATACTGTAATCTAAGGACATTTATACATTTTTAAGATCAAGATGCTTCATAATGACATTTTTGTCTTTATGGTTTCATTAGAAGGTCCAAAATCAAAAGAAACGTTCTGTTTGACAAAAGCAGTGGAAAGGGTTCTTTAGATTATAAAAGGTAAGAAAGAATACCTGGAATGGTTCTTACTGGTTCTTATATGGGATCAGTGTTTTGTAGCATCTTTATTTTTAAACTGATGACATCAGATGTTATTGTTGTCTCCTAATATTTGGAAGTCGCTTTGGATAAAAGCATCAGCTAAATGTAAATGTAAATGTTATTGTGACGTTTCATCTAAAAAACAAAATTGTCAAAGGAACATGGTCTATATCTTTAAAAATACACCACCAAACTTTTTTAGAGTTTAGTTAAACATCTCACCAACCTTTATGAAATAAGCATTTATTATGGACTTTTCTCAAGCTTTCACATTCATCACTAGGGTTTTCCTCCTCTGAGATGTCAGAAATCTTTGTGTTGATTTCAGTCTGTCTGTGAGCTGAAGGTCTGCAGAATAATCCATCTGGCATCTGGAGGAAGAATTAGATATGAGAAATAGCCAAAAAAACATCTGATCTCTCACAGGACATTCAGTTCCTGATCATTACAACACACAGATAAACTTCTGACTATACTATAACGTTTTCTGTCCTCTTTTTATTATCAGCATACAAACCCTTGCCCAACCTGAGGTTTATTTTAGACATGGATGACTGTTGCCAAAAAAAACACTCAAGGCCACAGGTGGTTTGTACGTAATTGTTTTGACATATATATCTTTATGTAATCTAGGATAAAACAGGTAAAAACAAGTGAAAAAAGACTATTTTTAAAGCACTTCTAGCTGTATCTAAAAACTGCCCTTCGCTGTCTCCTTGCCAACGGCAGTCTTTCTAAAGAACTGATTTCCATATTTGTAGTCGGTTCGAGTAAACACACAAACACAACACACACACACAGAACTGCAGGGCCACAATGTGACCAAAGTGACAAATGTAAACAGCACATATGAATGAATTACATTACAATCTCTTAGCTATAGACTGTATTATTTTCCATTGGACTCATTAGGACTGAGTAGTTTGAAGCTCTTAATGTTGTGCTTTTAAACACATTTTCTCTTGTATTTGAACATGAGGTTAAGTTAAAGCCCGAGGCAGACGGCGTGAGATCTGAACCACACGAGCTTCTGCTGCGCAAGCCGAGAATATTAAAGACTGACAGACTTTCAGCCCTGTCACCTACAATTATACACACTCAATGAACACAGAAGAGAAATGTGTTTTAAAATGCGTTTATTAAAAATTCTCAAGTCTTCATCTCATTAATAATGTAGCGTTAATGCTGTTCATCACAGTGTTTAGAATAAAGCAAGATACAGTTATTTACAACGGGTCTGCTGTCACTCTATATGTATATTTGACCTTTTTAAGAGTAAATTGTTATAACTATTTGTAATGTAAAAATTTTATATAGATTTTAAATATTTAAAATATTATTTTAAGTCAAATACTTCATTAAAATACACTAAAAAACATTTCCCTACTGTTTTTTGTCTAGTTTTAAATCACAACTACATATCTTTGAACAATATATAATTATCTAAAAAGCAACATGATTATTAAAACATTTTTATGTCTTGCTTTTACAGAAATCTACCAAAATTAGATATAAATGCTTGTGTCATTTTGCTTCTTAAGTTAATATATTGTTTAAACGTGTGTTGTGATTTTTATGCTGTGCATTCAATTTAATTTAAATAATTAAAATATAAATGAGTTTTTCAAGGGTACACAAATGAAAGTCATTTTTAAAGGTCAGTAATCTTTTATGAACCACATTTAAAGTCTTTGATATTACCCAAACATATTTTGCAGGTTTGTGATGGAAATCTTTAAATCAAATTTTAATTAAGGCCTCTTATGTCTGCTGTCACACTCACAATGACACACATAAAGATGATGCTTCATCTTATTCATAAATATAATATACAGCACTGAATAAATAAATAAAAAAATGCAAGCATATTCTAATATAATACTCCATAAGACAAAGTGACAAATGCTTGGAAAGGTGCTTTTTGTCGTCCCTGAACTCTTTATCAGAGATCCTGAAAACCAAACTGTTAATCTTTGGAGGCAGAAGAGTTGAAGAAATGAGGTCATGCTGTCTGATAACGTCAGTATTTCTCAGAGTGAACATGAGATCTGTCCCGCTGAAAGAGCACACTCAGTCCTTTCCGAAAGCGCCGGTCACGCACGCTGTAAATGATGACATTGCAACAACTGCTGCCCGTCAAAATCCAAAACGCAAAGAAGGAGAACTTGCACCAGGTGTAACCCACCACGTTCCCCAGCACAAACACAGCGATTGGAGAAAAAGAGGCCGTGAAGGTGAACGTGAGGATTCCTATGGTCTTAGCTGCTTTGATATCAGAGAAAGAGGGTCTGTGGGGACACCCGCCGGTCCCCGCGTCACATCCCTCGGAGAGGAGCTTGCGCCTGCGAGAGTACCGGCGGATACTGGTGAAGGACACGATATTAACGGCCAGCGTGCCGCCTAGTAACGTGAAGTCAAACGCTGGAAAGAGGAGCAGAACGTTGGCGTCTGCAGGAACCTGACGCTCGATCAGTACTGGGACGTAGTTGCACATGCGACTACATTCGTTGTACTGCAGCGCAAAGTTCTTGCTCAGTATAAGCGGCGCCATGGCCAGTAAGAAGCTGCCGGCCCAGGATACCAGGATCAGAGAGAGGGTGCGACGGCGTGTCACGAGGGCGTCCTTATGCAGGGGACGCAGGATCGCCACGCTACGCTCCACTGTCATCAAAAACATGGTGCTGATGGATACGAAGGTGCAGCCTGCAAAAAGTGGACCGATCAGCATGCAGGGTTGCCAAGGACCTGATACACCACCCTTGGAGATGCCCTGGTACCACAGAGGAGGAGCTCTGGTTAACATGAGAGAGATCTCTGTGTAAGCGGAAAACGGCACCACCAAAACTCCAACCACCATGTCTGCGATGGCCAGGGACACTGCGGGACGAACACAGAGAATTACAATGTATACCAGAGTTACAGCACTGGCACAGAAAAAAGTTCTTGTATCATTCATTCATCCTTGTGTCATGTCTTTCTTTCTCCGGCAGACACTCATAAAAGAAGATATTTTGAGAAATGTTTTGTGTTTCTATAATGGAAGTCAATGAGGTTCAACACTGCGAAAAATGCCCTTCTCGAAACAAGCAAGATAAACGTAATGTAATAAAATCTAGCAAAAAAAAGAATTCTTAAAAATGTCACTAATGAATGCTACTGGATCTTAAAACTAGATAAAAATGCTTCAAACTGGTCTGTTTTCACCGTTTTAAAGCACTGAATAATAAATGAGTTTGCATTAAAACTAGAGTATCTGATCCTCAATCTGGTCACTTACAAATAAGATTAGATAAATAAGATATAAATAAGATAAGATTAAAACTACACAAAATTAGACTTGCTTAAAACTGGGCAATTTTATTTTTATAAGCAGTGAAAATTAAGATATTTTTGATAAAGACTGATATAAAACACTTCTTGAAATTAGAATTTTTCATATAAGTCTTAAAAACTAGCACAACAATCTAACCAAACATGCACAAAAACCTACAATTTATAACTGTCGCTTGTTTCTAGTACAATCTTGCTCAAAATGAGTTATTATTTACTTGCCATGGTCAAAAAAAGAACAATTTTCATTTATTAAGATTTACAGTCTAGTGTCCAATGTATTTTATAAAGACTTTTTATCTATCATGACAAAAAAAGACACAGAAATAAGCTTTTCCAACTTGATTTCAGTTTTTGCATTGAATGGTATTTGGTTACCAACATTCTTCAAAATATCTTTTTTTGTGTTTTGCAGGAGAAAGAAAGTCATTCAGGTTTGAAATGAAAGGGTGAATAAATGATTTTTGGGTGAATTCTCCCTGTAACATGGATGTATTTCAAATGCAACAGTAATATACTACATATGCAAAAAAGTTTCCAAAACGTTTGCTTGTTCAGTCAAATTGTAATATTGATTTCAATCATCATCTTAGAAATGTCAAATTGCATTGTGGAATTGCATTGTACAGTCACATCATGTTAACTACAGCCATTGTGACACTATATGTAACCGGTTACCTTTGAGATAGCCCTGTGGTGTTCGGGAATGCCGCGTCTGCATGAGAACAGTCAGCGTGATCACGTTTCCTATGACGATGGCAAAGGCCAAGATGACCATGAACACGACAGCCAAAGTGCGGTTCAGCGGCCCACAGCAGCGGACCGTACAGAGAGGAGCCAGCGTCTCTCCGGCACCTGGAGACACGTTCACTGTGTGATTAACACTCTCCATTATCCCGTTCGCTTGGGTTGACAAACATGGACCAATAACACAGTCTTCATGCCTCAGATATGGACAGGCTCTTATGTGAATCGCTTGAGCGGCTCTGCAGTGAATGGAAACCCTGTGAATGGACAAAAAAAAGAAACACAATCAAAGTCACACAATACACTGTAATCACAGCTTGCATTGATTTCACTTGTGCTTTATGAGATTGTAACAACCGAATTTATGGTTTTCGATTAAAACGTCAGTCTGGTGTAAAATTGATGAGGCGTGTTTCTGAGTCTTTTGTGAAATTTGAGGTTTAGTAGGTAAACATCATTACAATCAGAGACACCATTGAAGAATCTGCATATGGAAACAGATCATATCTCATCTTCAAGCTATCTTAAGTTTGATGCTCATGTCTGTTCAAAAAGAAACAGTTCTGTGCATATAAAATGTAAAATATAAAGGTCCATATTCCACTAAACAAACTGATCAGTCCATTACTTTGTTTATCAATGAAGGTATCAGTTCTTTTATATCACATTGGAGGAAAATGAGAACATGGAGAGATTCAAATCTGCATCTCCAGCATGAGCACAACAGCAATGATGCAAAGCATGAGCACAAACCTGTTCACTACAAATGCTTTGTTGTTCAAGTAAAGTATATCTTAGTTTCATTTCTCAATTGTATTAGTCTATATCGCTCACAGTACTGCAGAATACAAACCCAACCGTTAATCTACACTAACCTGTTAACTGTCAATGTTCCACAGGTGGAACACTTTAATATTTCAGAATTGAATTCTAATGTAATCTTGACAAACTATGCATCGACGCAAAGGTCTAAGACTCAAATATTTGACAAATTTTTATAACAATAAAAAAATGCAGTTGGATTTGAGGATAGTAGAGATAATAAAGCAAGCGTCATTATGTTGACCATACATGTACAACTTAAATGCACTTGAAGTCACTTTACATGAAAGCGTCTGTGTCTGATCTAAACTCCTACATTGTAAACTTCAATTCTTTAAGCATCTCACTTTAATTGTGGTACAGACATGAATGATGCTTCAGATCACGCTGGAGACGAGTTCTAATATTACTTTTCTAAGTGATTGGATTTTCAAAAATTTCATAGACTTCAAAGAAAATTGAGACGTATCAAAGGACAACAATATTATTTAGACTTTAAAGGTCTTAACCAGATAACAATGCCCTAACAACAACAAGTCATGTTCTCGGATAAAATGAGAACAGTCTTTTTTCAAGTGTCTGGTGATACCTTGACATACATTCAATTTAGGAAGGTGTTTGTGTTCATAATGACAACTACGTACTTTAACTCTTTTTAACTCTCTTCTACATACCTACAACCCATCCAGAACCCTACGCTCAATGAATGAACGTCGACTGGTGTTACCCTCACAGAAGGGCATTAAATCTCTCTCTCGTTCTTTCTCCTTCTCTGTTCCCGGCTTGTGGAATAATCTCCCTAACGCAATCCGGTCTGCCACATCCCTCACCTCCTTTAAAAAACTACTAAAAACACACCTTTTCCACGAACACCTGATAGCATAATAAAAAATAAATAAATAAATAAAACCTTCTTTTCCTTCCTCTACAGGTATTTATCTAGCACTGCATAACATTGTAAACTTAGGAAAGCACTTCTTAGTACTATTGCTGCCGCTTTTGATGTGTCGCTTTATTGTCTCCTAATATTTGTAAGTCACTTTGGATAAAAGCGTCAGCTAAATGCCTAAATGTAAATGTAAACTACTTCATCCATTCAGTCTCACGACCATTTCTTTTAATAGATGTCAAACATTAGCAGTGACTGTTTCAAGTGCTTTTAAACAAACACATCTCCGCTGGGAAACTCCTGCTCTCTGCACACTAGATCTGCAATTTAACATGATAAATATATTACGTGAGCATCAAAACCAAAAGCTCTACTGGGGCAGATATGACAGCGAACACCAACACACCGACACCCAGTCTCTCTCTCTCTCTCTCTCTCTTCTTTCTCTCTCTCTCTCTCTCTCTCTCTCTCTCTCTCTCTCTCTCTCTCTCTCTCTCTCTCTCGCGTCTCTCTCTCTCTCTCTCTCTCTCTCTCTCTCTCTCTCTCTCTCTCTCTCTCTCTCTCTCTCTCTCTCTCTCTCTCTCTCTCTCTCTCTCTCTCTCTCTCTCTCTCTCTCTCTCTCTCTCTCTCTCTCTCTCTCTCTCTCTCTCTCTCTCTCTCTCTCTCTCTCTCTCTCTCTCTCTCTCTCTCTCTCTCTCTCTCTCTCTCTCTCTCTCTCCCTCTCCCTCTCTCTCTCTCTGTCAAAAACTTTTACATCTCTTACTTCTCTTATTATACATGATTTTAGCATTTGGTAGGAAGTAGGTCACTCCTCAGATGAATCCAGCAGGGACATTGCTTTTGCAATTTTTAATATATTATGAATTAGATCTGTGAGACACACACAAAAACATCAGACTTAAGTTGTGGATCATAATTCACTAATATTGCACACGTGTTGTAAGTCCTGCATTCAATCTCTTTATCATACCTCTTTGAGCAAAATAATTGTCTGTCCAACTAAACAATATCCTTATTTTCACAACCTGAGAGTCAGGGCTAAAGGTTTTACAGGATATTTCTGTCTATGTGCCATCCTTCAGTATATGAAGCGTTGAAACAATTTTGAAACAAAGCCAACCTATCCACCAAAAGCCAAACACATGTCTACTGTTAAATGAATGTGACATGAAAACAAACTATACACAGAAGGTGTTCTTTAGTAAGTAGTGATGGCAAATTGCTTTACTGTATATGGAGATCCTTAATGTTCAAGACTATTTAGGGATGATGAGGTCAAGTCTCTGTACGAGTCTAGGGCGGATTAAAGTGCATTAGGAAAGTTTAAGTTAACATCCATTACTAACACTCAAGAAGGTGTAGTTTGTTTATCATTTTGGAAACACTGGGTCTGTAATTAGTAGAGAAAAATATAGCAAAAATGAACAATAGCTTGTAAATACTTATGAATAATAATAATAACGTGATATGCAGCTTAAAGTGCTTCACAAGTTAAATTAAAGCATATAAAACAAAACACAACGTACTGTAAACAATACTCAAAAACACAAGCTTTGGTTTTTGACTTGAATATTTTGCATAAACACATATTAAATTTATTTAGTTTGCATAAAAGATGCCATGTAATGTAGCGTGTCATATCATATAACAGATATTGTAACACAAATGTGTTTATTGGAGCTATTTACTAATGATTAATAAAATGTGCTTTTTCTGTTCTTTCCATAATGGTGTCAATACACCTGCTTAAAATCACTTAGGTGTGCAAGATTTGTCAAAAATCAAATATATAATAAAATTAAATATTTTAAATAATATAATAAATATGATTAAAAATAAAAGAGCAGTAAAGAATTCATCCCACAGCATATTATCATAGGCAGATAAACAAACAGTCAACCATCTGTAGCACACAAATGTGTCAGAATAATCTCCAGTAGATCTCTTACCTGCATCTTGTGTGTGGTTGAAAACTGTTTCTGAGCAGCAGAAGACCCACAATCATCAGACAGTCTCAGTCCAGTCCAGATATAATTCCAGTTTAACTGCTGCTACTGGAAATACAGTCTCTCCAGTAAAAATACAAACTCACATCAAATTCACATCTGCAGCTTTTGAAACTGTCTCTCAGGACCTGCTATCTTGTTCTTTGTCTTGTCTTGCACGTTTTTCTTCCCCTCACTTTCTATTACAGCTACTCACTTGCACATCTCTCCTATTCTGCTTGACCCAGTCTCTCAGTCTCTCTCTGTCTCTCTCTCCCTCTTTCTCTCTCTCTCTCTCTCTCTCTCTCTCTCTCTCTCTCTCTCTCTCTCTCACTCTCTGTCTGTCTCTCTCTCTCTCTCTCTCACTCTCTGTCTGTCTCTCTCTCTCTCTCTCTCTCTCTACAGTGACATATGCACTCACACTATTGGCTGTATATCTTATTTGCTTCCAGTGGTTTATCTGCTTTGAGTCTCTCAGTGATGTCAAGAGATCTGCTGTGAGTCAAATCTCATCCAGGTGGAGTCATATGCACCTTAATAAACTCCTACATCACTGTTAACATCAAGGACAGCGTCTCATTCACACACACTCTGCTGTGACCCAGTCTCTCTCTCTCTCTTTCTCTCTCTCTCGCTCGCTCTCTCTCTCTCTCTCTCTCTCTCTCTCTGTATGAAATACTGCTTTCATTCATAAAGCATATACGTTTAACAGTATAAAACAATCACATACAGCAGAGGTGTGTGGTGGTCTTCTGAACACACAGGCAACATCCCTTGTTTGTGTTATAGATGTTACAAAAAAGAACACATTGGCAACATACTTTGTAGAATTTCTGTGAATTAAAATACACAAATCAAAAGCAATAATACCCAACGCATGACGAAGGGAGTAAACAAAATATTTATTTTAACTTTCATGTGTTCATTTATGAGAAATATGGACTGTTATGATTGTTACAATTCTAAAAACAGCTCAAAATCATGATTTAAAAATAAACAAATGCTTTAAAAACGTCAAGAGAAACCTCACATGAGGATTTAAACCAGCAAATATTGACATCTGAGTCTGACATCAGTATGATGAACACCTTTGACAAAAACTATTTTTTCATGGTACGGTAAACATTAGCATGAAACCTTCATTTTAAGATCATTATAGTCAGTAATCACTGCAGGTATAGTCACTCAGTCTCTTGTCTCCTTTGGGAAAAAGCTCTGACACACACACACATAAAGTCTATATAAGCTATATTGCATATCAAATACACAACTTTCAAAAAATGCTTGCAATGACAGCAATCCTTTCCAAGAATATACTGTATAGATAACTTCTGAAAAAGACCTTCCGTCCTTGAATGCAATTTAATGAGCGAATGTACGTACTTTAGCAGCTTCATCACTGGATCACGTCATCCGCCTTTTACAATGATCGTCACCTCAGCTTGTTTATTCTTGAAAAGAAAAACTCAAGGTTTTATTTATAAAAAAAAGTGGAAGGCATTTTTATGAAATCACATTAAATAAACAGTGTTGTTTGGTCATGCAAGTCTTTAATACCTGTTTGTCTTATATTTACTAGTTACTCTTTCTATAATTTCTTATCATCATAATGTAGAAAAACTATACAAATAAAAAATATACAAATAACAAGAGATTTATCTTCATTGCTGGAGTTACATATAGGATGAAAAAGATTCAACTTTATTGTTAGAGGTTTAATTTTTTTTATGTCACACCATATGACACAGACATAGATATTTAATACCTATGTACACCATTTATTGTAACACAAACATTATTATAAATAATAAGCCATTATATACCTCTAAAATGGATGTTCATCAGCTTTTTAATAAGGAACAGCCTGTAAGATGTTGCCAGAAGGCCGACCGCTGTCTCATCATATTAAATGATGAGACATTATAGCTCAGTCTAATGAAATATGCAAAAGAGATCAGAAAGTCCTACTTATTTAAATGTAATCCTACAAAGTGCTTCCTATGGGACCACAGCTGTATTTGCATGTCTGAGTATGCAAAAAGCAAATATACCACTGCACTCATAATATTCTCAAAAGATTAAATACAAATGGACCAACTTTGACTACAGCAGACCAGACACTAATATGATGAATGATTCATTTGGCGGTCAAAGTAATCTGGCTAACCAGATAAGTAAATATACTTCTGTTCCTCCCTTTTAGCAAAACGTTAGGCTGCGAACATTGTGCCAACCCTAAAATAACGGCTGGTGTTACACATGTCGGGAATTACACAACAGACTCTTATTCACCCATATCAGCATGGAAATGCAACATGTTAAGAAACTTCACAAACAAAATGAATCATTTTAAAATGGAGAAATTAATGTAATAATATATTTTTTATGTGATTATGTTTAGCAGTAATGCAATAATGTCTCAATGTAATTATTAAAAAGTAATCTGCAATAATGTATAACTAAAGATAATGTAAATTTCTAATCATACATAACATTTTTAACACATATTCTTCTTTCTTTAGAAATAAAAAGCTTTAGTTAAGCACTGGGGACTGCGGGATCTGAAAGGTTATATTTCGACTATAGCTGGAGGGTAATGACGGCCGATATGACCCACTTCCATCTCCAAAACACCTGTGGGTTGGCACAGACTACTGCATGTCATTAACAGGTTATTAAAATGAAAATATTCCGGTCATCTTTAATCTCTCAAATGACTTCAGCACTGCAGACATCATACAACAATAAACCAATGACAAGCTGCTCATGAGGAATTCAAACAAGTCAATTTAAAGCTAATTGTCTCAGTCCAAAATAAAAATGACAGATGGGCAGATACACAAATAACAGATAGATAGACAGAGTGATTTCCCAAACTTTGAACTTACCAGCACTGCTATTGAATAAATCATCAAATCATATAGTAGGTGTTCATTGTGGCAAAAATAAATACAACCATTAAACAAAAAGGTAAGAAGGGAAATTTTAGTGTTATCTCAATTTGAGATTGTTATCTCAATACTAGCAAACACACACACACAGCCTTTGGATAGTTTTGTCCATCTAACCTTGAACCTGGAACGGGTCCGACCCATTTAAACACACTGACAGATTTTCCCTGATTGTGTAATCATCGGTGATCATGTTATTTTCGGGAAAAAACTGTATCAAACCCATATTAATACCAGCACCGAGTAGCATAACAGCAAACGATAAAACTCGACAAAAGCTCCATTTACAACTTTCATCATGAAGTGGTAAGCTTTCGCTTTGTACCTAAATTAAACATTATGTTGATTAGACGATCGATTAAAGTCAGATTATGTCTTTATTATGTGCTTTATAAGAGCAATCGCTGCAATGCAAAATGTATAAATAAATATCTGTTTATTAGAAAACATGTGTTGATGTTTTTGTCTGTAGGCTGAATGTGGTTGTGCTGCTCACAGGCTTCATCACATGCCTGCCAGATGAGTCTCTGGCTTTGGATCGAGTCAGAGAAAATGTTTCGGGTAACAAATAACCTCCTCATCAGACATGACCTAACGCTCGGCTACAGACGGCTAGTGATAAAACATAACATACAAGATGCATAATCCTTATACTGCTAAACTTTATATCAATAGCATTATTTATTTAAGAGAAACTAATATATAACTAATATAATTAATTGTCTCCTAATATTTGTAAGTCGCTTTGGATAAAAGCGTCAGCTAAATGACTAAATGTAAATGTAAAACATTGTTACAGAATTAGCTGACGAATGATTACAATAGGATACATCACAAAATTACAAAGAAAGAATAGTCTTCTTTTAGTATTTGCAAAAATATTGACTTCCATAAAGTAAATGTTTTAATTATTTCTACATGGCCAAACTACTTTTAAATATATATATATATATAAATGTACATTATTGTATTTCATAATGAAAGTTGGCTTAAAGTTATACTGAAAGTTATTTCCAAGTATATTTGAATAATTTCAGAATTCATTGATTAATTCCTCCTAAAATATATTAGGTTCACAGTCTGGTCCCTGTTTTCATTGAATCAAAGCAAGAAATATTGAGATTCATATGGAAAGGATTGATTGTTTAACACGGTTTCCACATCTATATTCATGGAAAGAAGCGGTTAATCTACAATCGGGCAATATAGCATCTCTAATTCACCTAATATTTCATGTTTTTGTTCATCTTGGAGCTAGTTAGTTTGGTTCAAGGTTTTGCTTCAATTCATTAAAGAATATTTTTATATCAATAGTTAAATTTTTAAATCCTAAAAGTAAATGAATAGGAAAAATTACACGGTCACTTACAGGGTCACTGAAATTATTGAAGCACATAATCTTTGTGATACATACTAATTTACAGTTAGTTTTACGAATACAAGAATAAGACTGTTCAAAGAGATCTCATACACTTCTCATTTCTTATACAGCCCTACGGCCCAAACGTATGATAGGTGGATCTCTCGGCACATCAGTCCCCTGGCAGGCAATGGTGTACCTGAGTGAAAATATGCTAGATGGAGGATTCGGTGGAGGAGCGTTGATAGCCGAGCGCTGGATACTGACTACTGGCAGGAATCTATTTGTAAAAAAGAGTCAAAGCAAAAAAAGAGAAGAAGAGCCGCTCATCCCAAAAGTTTATCTGGGAATCAGCAGGCGTTCAGACACAAAAGCCTCGACAGAAATAGCCGTAGAGAAGGTAAAATCTACGGTCAAACTTTACTAAACATTACTTTCTAACAACACTTGATGCCATAGAAGAACCATTTTTGACTGTATGGTTCTATAAAGAATCCTTAACATCCAAACAATCTTTCTGTTTCACCAAAGGTAAAAGGTTCTTTAGACTATAAAAAGCTAAAAAAAAAAGACATGGTTCAAAGAACCTTTGACTGAATGGTTCTGTGGGAAATCAAAAATGATTTTTCTATGTCATCACTGTGAAAAACTTTATTTTTAAGAGTGTAAAAGTCTTTTTATTCCCCTCTCTTGAATCTTCTTAAATCCTTTTGATTCATAAAATGTTAGACGTTTGTGTAACACGGTTACACACAAGGGCCTCAAAATTGGACCCCTACGCTGTCCAAACAACAAACAAAACCAAGTGGGGTTAGATATGAAAGAAAAATGGCACAAGCACAATTTTCAAGCAAAAAATTCACAAATCAAGACTTTGATATACTGTTAAAAATTAGGATCTGTCCTGACAATTTCTGTAAGATGAACTACACACGTCTGCATTTAAAGAGAACCAACTTTACTAAAAATCACCTTGACATCATCTGTTTAAAGCTCACTACTAAAATGGCTCAGAAACTGATGTTTGCTCTGTGGCATTGAAGAAAAGTTATTCACAGATGCCACTTTTGATTTTTGTTATCATCATCTAATAAAATATCATTTATACATTCTGGGATGTTTTTCTAGGTGTTTTTACATCCAGGCTTCCAAAACACATCTGACTGGGACAATGACCTCGCACTGATCAAACTAAAGGAGCCAGTGAAATACAGCGAATCAATCATGCCCATCCCACTGCCTGAGACTGGAGATAATCAGGAAGAGCGGACAGGAGAGAGAGGGATCATCGCTGGATGGGGTTGGGGACGTTTTTTTACCCCGGCTCCTGTACTAAAGTTTCTGTCTCTGCCCATCGTGCCGTGCCAGGGCCAATACCAGGCAAAGGTTCTCAAAGATACACCAGTTGTAGATGACAAACAGTTCTGCACTGGAGCCAGTAATTACCAAGAAAACGTATGTTTTGGGGACTCAGGGGGCGCTCTAGCAGTCCTGAACTCAAAGAGCAATTCAGTCTACGCTGCAGGAATCCTCTCTTTTGACAAATCCTGTTCTGTAGAAGATCACGCTGTCTATGTGAAGATCTCTGCCTATCTGCCCTGGATTCACAGTGTCATGAGAGGAGATACGCAGGAATTCTCAGCTCGCCGCGTTTCAATTATTAATCGCATGTTTTTACAACAATGGTAGAGGGATTTTTGTGCACAAATTAAAGGAGCACTGTAAAATACATCTGAATTCATTTCTCCAATTTGTAATTTGCACTACTGCACTCTTACCTTGTAAATTAAAATTGTATTGTTAACAAATTGTCAAAATGTGTGTTACAAATTATGCCTTCACATATGAGGAAACTGAAGTGTTTGCAAACCCAATTAAAAGCAAATTAAATTAAAATTTCCTTACTTGTTTTCATAATACAACCCACATGAAAAGAATTTTTTCTTTAACATTTACTAAACTGTAGTCAATTTTAGTGTATTGTACAGTAATTAGTACACTTTCTTAATGCATACTGTACTAATAAATTGTAGTAAATAATGTGGTTTAATTTAATATTTACTATGGTGAGGTTCTAAAACACTACAGTATCTAGGGATTTTACAACGGTTTACTACAGTAAATACTAAAGAATGTTTCATGAGGGTTCTATTGTAATTTATTATCCTGCATGCATCACCTACAGTGCAGTGAACAGAACCCTAACCCAGAAAACAGAGACTCTACACTAGTAAGTAATACTTTTCAAGTCAAATTAAACACCATAATACAGAACTTAATATGCTTTTCATGTGCTGGCAATTGATTATGTTCAAACAGTGACACAAATATGCACTATAATATTAAGCATTAAGAGTAATTTCACTATTTCATTAAAAGCAAAACATGTGGCATGTTTTAAAGAAATGTTACAGACTCTAGAGCAAGACTTTGCAAATCCATGAGAAATGTAATGCTGTGCCACAGAGAGTTACTTACCACCCTTTGATGTGAAATAACCTTTCTGTAAGAGGAGAGCCGTCAGCGTTACATAAGCACATATCTTGTGCTGATCTCTCAGCGACCAGAGGAACAAGCAAAGTAAATTAACTGATACATTTCCTGAAAATCTGCGTTGGCTGCACATTCTGTGTGTAAATCGGAAACCTTTTCTTATCAATCTCCAAGGACTTCAAGATTCAGAAAGACTCCTTTAGGGGAACATTGACTACCAAAAACCTCAAATAATTTCAGTATGGTGGGTTTTTTTTTTGACAGATTGTATGCTATATAAGTTTATTACAAATATATTATATGGTCAAACCACAAGACATTCATATCAAATGCATTTTCAAACAACACAGAAAGACTACACCAATTAAAACTACACAAGTCTTTTCTATTACTGTCCTCAAAGATCTTCAATCACAAATCCTGTTATTTCATGTAGAGGAGTCTGTAATGTCATGACCCCACCACCAGGAAGCACCCTAACCCTTTTCACTACTACCATACTTTTCTATTCATCTCTATAGGACGGTACATGCATGTTAACATACTTATGCAGTACTTTCTTCCACTTTGTAGTGTAAATGCAAAAATATATAGTACAGTACAAAGTGCCCAGAAATTCAGCTAAAGTAAGTGTTGAACATTGGTCACTTTTTTTAACCTAACAGTCACAGACAATTAAATATTTTTCTTTTAGATTTCAACATTTAAAAGCTGTTCACCACTTTTCATGAACACAAATGGTCAAAAGACAAATATCACAAACTGGGCATAACAACACACACTTTACTGGCCATAAGGCTACATGGTCCTTTCTCACAAAAGCATTACAATCACAAGACACTTTGTTACATTAACAATTTCATTGTTACATACATCCTACACAGACAGCCGGTGTGGTGACCAATTTGTTCCCCCCGAACAATTTGTTCCCCCTAGGACCCCGCGTGATTTGATTGGCTGATTTCACCCACGTGATTCCTCTAACGGATACTCCTTTAAGCGCCTGAATACAACTCCTATAAAATCACGTTATGATTTATGTCGTTTAAACTGTGCTAAAATGACCGTTAATGTCTTTTTAATGAAATGATTCATACACTAGTATTTAACTGATGCTATGGGCAGTGAAATCAAACAAATCTCGTTCTTACTGTTTTACGTTAGCTTTGGTGTGGTAGCATAGCATACGGCTACTTGGCTCGCTAGCTTAGTTTATACGCCAGTTGCGCTCGCCATACATTCATAACAAATAAATGATTTGTTTCAGTTAATAATAACTACGTTCTGTTCTTCTTTTTATTATTATAGTTGTTGTTTGAATTTGTATTTATTTTTACAAATAAAAGAGCGTAGCAAGTTACAACATTCCTGATCTTCAATTTTGTTTCGTCTTTATTATTTAAGAATAGTTTGTTTAGTGATCTTTTATTATGCAATATATAGGCATTTAATAATAGTTAAGACTAACAGTATATTATGTTAAATTGTTTACTATTATTACCAAGAGGTCAATAATCTTTTTTTTGTACACTTATTATAAGGATGTAACATAACATAAATATCATCATTAACACGATACAATACAGTTGTAAAAAGTATGTAAATAGTAAACAGCATTTATTGCATACATACAATAGTGATTACAATTCAATAAAAGTTTATTTCAATTTTTACAGAGAAAAATGGGTACAAAAATATACAGTTCAAACAAGTAAATAGTTAAAAGGTAAGAAAAAAAATCCCTGTTTAAAAAACAATAGAAAAAATTACAGAATTTGTTATTGTTTTAATGGTTAATGTCTGATTGTTTTAATGGTTTTTGTAATGTTATGTGGTTTTCATGTTCTGTAATGGTTTCTGTTTTTTTTAATCTGGGAGAATTTACATAACCCTAAACTAATCTAATGTCAGCAGTCTCCTAGTGAGCACTCCAACACGGTGACTGTGGCAAGAAACCCAAACTCCATTAATAAATATATATATATGGAGAAAAAAACCTTGGGAGAACCCAGGCTCACTTGGAGGGTCATTTCTCCTCTGACACGTTACAGCTGCAATCAGTACTTTTGATAGAAGGTGTATTATTTAATAAAAGTTTATTTAAACTTGAAATAAACCTTTATTGAATAATACACTTTAGCATCAGTAAATGTAATGTAAATTTATTATTTACAGTAATGTACTAAATTTACCAAATTCAAGCTGTGTAGATTTTTATTATTTGTCATATAATTAATTTGTTTGTGTTTACAGTTAGTGTGGTCCATATCATACAACAAAGGAATGTTGTGTGGATGACAATAAGGTGTAGTGTAGCTGAGTGCAGCTATAACTTTAAACTGCTGACATAGCCATTTAATAAAAAACTAAAGTAGCAAATAGCATTAATGTAGTAATTAGCAGTCCTTTGTTCTCTTGGGCAGTGATGTTGGGAACAGTTCATCTCTCTTGATAGGTCTCCCGGGCACAGCTGGTCTCTTTTGGAACTTGTGGCAGGACAGACCTTATGTGTAAAAAAAATATTTATGTTTAGGGACTGTAATCATGACTAACTTTCTGATATGTACAGTAACATCACTTACTGCTTGACTGTATTTGTTTTTCTATAAGACATTGTCGACCTCATGGCGTAAATGGTCAGAAGAATTCATCATATTTCAGCTGATGTCACAGTTGCTCAGCAGTTAGCCCCCAAACACAAAAAAGGTATAATTAGCACAACTCATCATGGGTTTTCTTAATAAATATCATTATGCCTGATAAACCTTAAAATTTGTAATATTATTATTAAGTATAACTTAATATCACAACGTTTACACCAAAGAATTTCTGTACCTTGGCTGGAGTGGTTATTCTGGAAGACCTTCATGGTGGAAGTGGCTCACACTCATCATATTTCAGCTCACAGTTGCTCAGCGGAAAAAAAGAGAAAAAGGTTTTATTAGTTCTTAATAAATATCAGTACTCTAAGGCCTAAGCAATCTTAAACGTTGTAATGTTATAATTAAGTACCTGTGTAATTAAATTTTAATTAATATCAGCTTTGTGTACCTTGTTCGGATTTGGTATTATGTATAGAATATAAGAATAATTAAGGTCTTATGCAGGTTCTTAATAATAACATTTATGTGGATGTAAATTTGACACATGCTACGTACCTAAACATTGCATTCCAGGCACAATCCTTCAGGACAGTAACGACTACCCGATTTTGATTACGCATTCCACGAGGTATGACAGCTCAGCCCAAAACTTACTGAAACCTTCCGTTCTTCTCAGTATCAGTAAGCTGATCTGTTTAAGCAACAACAAAAAAATAAATTACTTTTGTCATATTTATAAAATTTTAAATATTTATATATTTATAAAAAGTAATACATTTTTTAAAATAAATTCACCTCAGGGATCAGTTCATTAAAAACCACCTGCATGTTTTCAAGCATGTGTTCCTTCCTGCCCCCAAACAGAACACTGCAAATCTTTTCTACGACCTCCTCCATATGTGATGACAATACAGGATGAAATGTTTTGGGTACTGTCATGGCCTTTCCGGTCTTCGATTGCCACCATTTGTCCCACGTTGATTGTAGCCTTCCTCCTTGGATCCTGTTTACGATGTCCTGAAAAAGTTATTAGTATCACAAATTAGGTATTTATATTTTTCATTCTTTATTTATCATATAAACTTACTGATATAAATATACTGATATATATTAACACACCTGTATTTCAGATTCACTGACAAGAGAGGCAATACCTCTCCTTTTCAGCTCCTCCAATGTCCTGTAGTTAGAAAATTATAAATGAATGGCATGTTTCTTGTGTTGGCTTTTCAAGATGCTTATAATAATGACAACACAGATTTGTGACATAGGCCTACCTCTTGTAAATCATATGTTTAACTGCATATGCTGACAGAGATGATGCGTGATATTTACGCAGGTGCCACAGATCATCTGCCAGCAATACCTCTGATTTGAGTGAGGTCCATTTCTCCCTCACTTCCATTTCTGCCATCTAATGTAAAATGTTATTTTAATCAATCATATTTAATATACATAATGAAAACTACAAACATACATTTTTGAACTTACTGTACAAATGCAAACTAAACAGTTGGAGGTGTCTGACTGCCCCCACTGTGCTGGGTATTCCACAGTCCACTTCTTGAGGTCCCATGTTTTTCTGAATGCATTGCTAAATAATAAATAATAATTTTAGAAAACCATAGTAAAACAACCTATTATAATTTGGTTGAATGGATGAAATACCTTAAGATGGTCATGTCTTCCTCGGAAATGGACTTGTAATGGCCAAGAGAGTCATACACTCTAATCTGATTGGCCAAACCATCCAAGACCTAAAGAAATCAAACACAAAATGCTTGTATGTGTCACAAACACATGAAGGTATTAACCAGTTAGAGACCAATTATGTCTTGTATGTTTCACACATACCCACAAAATAAAGTGGTTTCCTTTTTCTGGGCTGTCTCCACCAACAATCCTTGGAAGAAGAACCTTGTCATTGTCATCAAGGTCCTGTACATTTGAAGGAAATATTTAGTACTGCGATTCTTTTTCCCTCACTTAGAAAACAAAATGTATAGAATTGTATTTACCTTCAGCCAGGATATTAACCTGTCCTCCACAACTTTCTCGCCAGCAAAAGATCGCCACCACAGGATGAATGTGTTCACCTGTAATGCTGTTCCACCATAGGCTTTGCAGAGCTGTGAAATCCTTGTGTCAATAATCTAAAAAAAAAGATAAAAGAAAAAAATACTTATTTTTATTTAATTCACTATCTTGGATACTATCTATAAAATATTTCTATAATGCTCCAGAGCTGTGATCATCTTGATTCCTTGCACGAGTAAGCATTATCCTTCCACAGATATTAGGTTATTGGTTGTCTTCATAATAGGCTGTATCTGAACTTGAGAGCTGGCATCTCGAAGTATAAACAGAAGAGCAAATGGAGACTATTTAAGCGTAGCTGCTGTTCATAATATTTCAGGCTGGGATAATCAATTACCCTTATATACTGAAAATGCAAACACTATCCTAAATTAGTTTTTAGTTTAGAAGCCACATGCAAGAAGGACTTCCATGTCCTAGGAAGTACTAAAACAAATGAAGTGTGTTTCATTAAATACACAGAAGACAATATAAACATTACACTATAAGGTGTTGTGATGTCTTTACCAGATAAAATGAGATCAAACAAAAATACTAACATCATCATTTAGCCATGGGAAACCTCTCTTGGGTGGACACAGTGACTTGAAATCTTCCAGTGTGGCGTGGCATCGGGAAAATTTCAGAATCGGGCGCTTCTGGTCAGTCTCCTCGGTTAAAATTCTTGAATACAATTCCTTGAAAAAATTTTTTTTTAGTAAATGTGGCTTTAGTAAATCATTAATGTGATTAATTGGACATTTTACCTCTTCCAGCTCCACGATCTTGAAATGATCCTTTGAAAATGGTATGATTTCTGTAAAAACATAAATGTGGCTCTTTCATAAATGTTCAAAATGTTGTTTATGTGAGAAAAATAACACAAATGATTGATTAGATTTGTTTACTTTACTAAAAGTCAAAATGGACAAAGTGAACATCAAATGACACTTACTTGACACCGTGTCATGCCTTTCCAAAGCTGTGTCTGTCTTTTATTTATAATAAAAAGGAAGGATCACTAGTGAAATACATTAAATCGTGAGTACACAATCTTATTAACATCCGCAACAAAAGTGTGCCAACAAAAGCAAAAGCCAAACACACACGTCTTGTTGATAGAATGCATAATGAGTGTACACATGTGACAAAAGCTGCTCAGATATCTTAGTAAATCTGCTTGACCAATTTGTTCCCCCTGTAGGGTCCCAAGATAGGGGTCCAGCGATGCTCCGTCGCCGAACGCTCGAGACCCCTGTAACGCATAAAAGAAAGATAGTATGGCGTTGAATAAATGTGTAAATATATTTGTGTATTTTTTAGATGTGTTTGGAAGCAGATACGATGTGCTTTAACCCGCGGCACGCGCGCAGGCGCTGCAATGGTAACCCCTTCAGGTTATAAAAAAGAGTGGCGATCAATGAATTGAGCTGATTTACGTAGTAAATGTCCACATAATACATATATTATAACCAAAACACACACGTCTTGTTGATAGAATGCATAATGAGTGTAAACATGTGACAAAGCTGCTCAGATATCTTAGTAAATCTGCTTGACCAATTTGTTCCCCCCTGTAGGACCCCAAGATAGGGGTCCGTAAGCGATCTTTCCGTCATGATCCCGAGACCCTTGTAACGCATAAAAGAAAGATAGTATGGCGTTGAATAAATGTGTAAATATATTTGTGTATTTTTTAGATGTGTTTGGAAGCAGATACGATGTGCTTTAACCCGCGGCGCGCGCGCAGGCGCTGCAATGGTAACCCTTCAGGTTATAAAAAAGAGTGGCGATCAATGAATTGAGCTGATTTACGTAGTAAATGTCCACATAATACATATATTATAACCAAAAACACACACGTCTTGTTGATAGAATGCATAATGAGTGTAAACATGTGACAAAGCTCCTCAGATATCTTAGTAAATCTGCTTGACCAATTTGTTCCCCCTGTAGGACCCCAAGATAGGGGTCCATTAGCGATCTTCCGTGCGCCAGAACGGCTCGAGACCCTTGTAACGCATAAAAGAAAGATAGTATGGCGTTGAATAAATGTGTAAATATATTTGTGTATTTTTTAGATGTGTTTGGAAGCGAATCGATGTGCTTTAACCCGCGCGCATGTGGCATAGCGCTGCAATGGTAACCCTTCAGGTTATAAAAAGAGTGGCGATCAATGAATTGAGCTGATTTACGTGGTAAATGTCCACATAATACATATATTATAACCAAAACACACGTCTTGTTGATAGAATGCATAATGAGTGTAAACATGTGACAAAGCTGCTCAGATATCTTGAAGTAAATCTGCTTGACCAATTTGTTCCCCTGTAGGACCCCAAGATAGGGGACCGTAAGCGATGCCGATGCGCCGATCCCGAGACCCCTGTAACGCATAAAGAGACAGATGAGTATGGCGTTGAATAAATGTGTAAATATATTTGTGTATTTTTAGATGTGTTTGGAAGCAGATGCGATGTGCTTTAACCATTATGGCACTATGCAGAAGCTGCAATGGTAACCCCTTCAGGTTATAAAAGTATATATGCATGTACAGAACAGATGGGCAATAGTCTCTTTTCTAACGAACAAAACATTAATATGTCTATTACAACAACTGTGTTTGAGAATATCAATTTCACCTTTAAACATTTAACATATTTTTGTCTCATAATTAGGGTGAGGTGCCATTGCATTAAGTTGGCTAACTAATATAATATTTTTTAATAATAAATACTGAAAGAAATATTTCATTATATATTCTATACCTGTTGACCTATAGCACATTTTAGGCCTACATCATGCTTTGTATGGTTAACCATATGAACATTTTGATATGTAATATTTTTGTTTGTTTGTATGTAATTTTTTTGTACTTTGTACAAACATATCATAACATTGAAGGGGTGCCTCCACCTCACTTTTATTATATAATTTTGTGTAATTATTAGAGGCCTATAACTATTAAAGTATTTATCTGTGTATTTCTTATTAAAAATAAAAAATACAATCTTATAGCTCATTATTAAGAGAGTTTGACTTCTTAACTGTATTTACCATACAACATATACTGTATGTACATATAGAATAATATACACATCTCAGAGCAACTGCTATTGCTCTCACCATCCTGTTGTATATATTGACAGTACATTGAAGTTTAAATTTTTCACAGAACTCTTTGCATAATAACAGGTTTTCTTTATCATCATAATCTTTCCTAATCAGCAATAATTAATCATGTTAATGATTATATCTGTGTGCCCTGCTAAAGATGCTATTGCCTTGTGCTGGTCTCGCCGCTGAAAACCTTTACAAATGCTGATGAAAGAGTTCAATAGTATCCCAATAAAGGATAAGGTTGTTTACCCTGTAACTGCCAAGGATAAGAAAAGTAGATTTTTACATAATTTTACACCTATCGTGGAGAATACTCTACAAAGAAAACTCTCTTCTTTGATGGCTGGCGGCCTTTCTTGTTTAACTTATGTTCTCTTCACTTCTCTTTATGTTGATACCCAGACCTGGTTTTGCTTCATATCTTATGCCATGTTGCTGGCATTGTTTTGAGTTTGGTCTTTGCCACAGAAAGATGTAATATAAAACAAAATCAAAGAAGTGTGTCATAAAATTGTTCATTGCAGTTACCCCAGAAAAAAGATTTGTCTCTGATGCTATAAATGTAAACTGTTCTTTCTCTGATCTTTAAACTGAGGACTTGTTTTATTTTGTTTTGACACTTTAAAATATGTAAACCTTCTCTGGAAAAAGTTATTTTACACCTTCTGTTTCCTGGTTTGTGGCTTAGACTTAAACATGTAATATTTGGTTTTGTACAATATAAAAAAGAAGAGTCTGATATGTTTATTTTATTAACCTTATTTGATTAAAAAATATTTATTTTTTTATTTATTTGATTATTTATTTGATTAACCAGATTTGATATCCTCCACTTCTATTAGGAAAGCTCTAAAGACTGATAGTCTTTTATCTCACCACTGGCATATAAAAGCTTGTCATTCTGTATCCTCTCTTTGGTATTAATAATAATAATATTAATAATAAAAAAGGTATAGCCCAGTTCAAAATCGAAACATAGCTTTTAAGGATTTTTTCAGGAAAGATTGAGAAACAAAATATGCTGCTTAATAAGAATTCTTTATCTTTTATAAAGTCAAAATCTTTTCATACAACATTTATAAACGTTTTTGTTATTGTATAAATAAAATAATAATAACATCATAATTACAAATGTATCTACTGTAAAAAACTGTTAAATATATTTTAAAAACATACTAATTCAATTATGTCTGTTTGAATAAAGTTTACCTTTGAGAGATGAATTTCTTAACAACCAGAAATTAAGTTAGATATTTTAATTGTAAGGTATATAATTATATAATCTTTATTGTAACACATTACTTTTTATTTAGCTTGCTGACAACAAAGCTAACGGAGGGTACTACAACAGCTAACGCAGGCTGGAATTAGCTATGCAACAAGATATCAGCGATAACAACTTTTGGATAAGGCAGTTGAACAAGCTACCAGTCGGGGTCCTAGGGGGAACAAATTGTTCGGGGGGAACAAATTGGTCACCACACCGGCAGTCACAGACATGTATGCCAGGATTCTAAGAGACGGCATCAGGATTACAAACCCAGACATATAAAGTCATATTTTGTTTCATGATGAGAGAACAAACTAAATAAACCAATAAACATCAGGATATCCACAATTTGTGGACTTTATACTGCATCTAATCTTTGTAGATCATCATCCTCTGTCTATTCTGGCAGCAGTCGCAGGCTCCAAGACCAAACCAAAGACATGTCAAGAAACAAATCTTGTAATGAAAATGTATATCAATATGACAATATCTACGTTTACACACACCACCAGTTTTTGCATTTTTAAAATACTAATTCCTGCAGATGCAACTCAGTTTATATGCAGTGGCCATATAAACAAAGACAGAAATCACATTTATATTGTTTGTTGCAAATGAAGTGGTTTCATTTATACAGATACTGCTGCATTAACATCAGGATATACTATGTACTGTGCAAAACACGTGTACCTTGATGGAGCCAAAATCCGTGTCCCACTCATTGAAAGACGAATAAGACTTCATGATTTCAAATTTGACTAGAGATATATATTTATTAAAGACATGGTACTGTATATCATAATGTATGGGCTGTCTCCACGATATTTAGACAGTTTAAACAACAACTAGATTAATGCCGCGGCTGTGAGGTTGAAGACCCGCGTTACTGCTGCAAAAGCCAATCGCCGTTCGGTGTTAGGCACGAAGTCCCGCCCTAAAGTTACAATAGCCAATGAATAACGACTTCATGATTTCAGATATGATAAAAATCATTTATTTTATGAAGATGTTTCGCTGTCGGAATGTACGAGGTGTTTACACAATCTTAACACGTTTTTAAATCACTTTAAAACGAATGGGATTTAAAACGCTTTATGAGCTAACTGAGGGGGAAGCCCCGCCTTACAGCTAAAAGAGCCAATCGCCATGCGGCTGCACGAATGCAATCCCGCCCAACAGTTACAATAGCCAATGAATAACGACTTCATGATTTCAGATATGATAAAATCATTTATTTTATGAAGATGTTTCGCTGTCGGAATGTACGAGGTGTTTACACAATCTTAACACGTTTTTAAATCACTTTTATACGAATGGGATATAAAACGCTTTATGAGCTGACTGAGAGGGAAGCCCCGCCTTACAGCTAAAAGAGCCAATCGAATGCACGAATGGAATCCCGTCCTACAGTTACAATATTAAATAAATAATGACTTAATTGTTTTAAATGTGATTAGATAAGAAATGTTATGGCGCTGTCGTAATGTATGGAGTATTTACACAATACCGACACACATTTTAAAAACACTTTAATCGACTAGGATTCGCACCTGTTGTGAGTGGAAGCCCCGCCCCACAGGCACAGAAGCCAATCACTACGCGGCTATAGGCATGGAAGTCCCGCCCTACAGATAAAATAGCCAATGGCTGTTGTTTTTAATACACATATCGGCGAAATACATTTTTCTGTGATGTAAAACAAACAAGCATGGCTTAAGTTTTTTTAAAAGACACTTTAAAACTGAATTTAAATGTCATAACTTTTTATAGATTTGTTGAAATGCTCTGTATGAACAACACACATTTAACCTGCTTGTATTAAACAACTGTCTGTTCTTGTGGATAAATGAAAAATGAGTCTGAGTTTTAGCAAGGTTGTACCTTTTTTGTGCAGTGTGCATAAAATCATCAACAACAGCTTATTTAGCCCCTTTTAGAATATCTCCAAGCATCACCAAGCATCGTTGCCTTTCTATTTACTATCTGCATACTATAACAGTACATCAGAACCCTTGTCTGTACAGAGAGTAACAAGACTAGTAATGCCTGCATGATGTGTGTCAGAGGCAATTAGTCTGAATTCACAGATGCGTCTTACTCACAAATGCAAATTTAAAGTGCCATTCGTCACCTCGAGTGCAGAACATGTGCAACACTTCTTCAGTAAGTACTTGACTTTCTTCATTAGAGATGATGCCATGGAGGCTTTTTAGATTAGTCGCATGTTCATGAGCAGAACATCAAATGAGCTTCAGAGGTCCTTCAGCTCAGCCCTTGATACCAACAGCTTGCCTGACAACATCACTCTATTACATAATGTATTATTTCCAATTCTAACTCGCAAGTTTAAAATGACCACAGTTTACACAGTTTCTCGGTAGGTTTTATGTATTTCTTACCATACCATTGCTTTATAATAGCATTACATCGTTATCAGTGAGTGATAAACAACTGCAAATAGTTCACAGCTTTTTATATATAGGAGGAAAACAGTTTCAGCTGTACAGTTTTATGTAGTAAAGTAATAAAATTACACACACATAGAAAAATAGACTGTTAACAAATTAAACACCATTCTAGAGTCACAACTACATCTATTTGATCATGACTGTTTCTCTCTACAAAAACGTAAACAATATGTATTTTTTCTGTGCACACATAAACAAGAATCAAAGTATTTCAAATAAATACAATTCTTAAATATAGTATTAAGAACACACACACATGAAAAGAAAATTAAAAGTGAACAAAATAAATGTTCTGTAAATGTGTTTCTGTTTAAACCACTAGACTGAAGTAACAGGACCGAGTAAGATTGTGTATACCCACTTAGTGGCCATTTTAGCATGTAGTATTAAAAGCTTTTCCACTGTGAAATTAAACATTTTAACTGAGCAGAAGAATCTCTCTTGAGGCTGGAGTATTAATGGTGATCATGGATTTTGAAGTATCCTCAGATGATTCCCATTTAAATAGCAGTGAAGAATCTCTCATCTGAGAGGAGTAAATGATGTCAAAGCGGTCACTCTGTTCCTTAGTGAAAGTATTCCTCCAGTCTCCCATTTTACCTTTAAAGATTTAGAGAAACAATATCTTTAAAATAATTAAAGGTAATATTCCTTTATGGCACATTTCAATATCAAATGTGGTTATACTGGAAGAGTTTGAGACATACCTTTCCTCATGAACTTGCCCTTACTGTGGTCCATGATTTCTTGTGGGATGAGCGTGTAGTTCACCATGGTGTTCTGCTTCATAGAGCTGAAGCTACAGTGTTTCTCAGCGCTGGTCAGCTCTTCCTCAGTTAAAGAGCACTGAAGGAAATGACTCACTTTCTTAAGAGACTCATGAAGATCCTGATAAAAAATGTTGACATTTCACAAACTAGTTTTCATGTTCTTAAAGTATAATTTCCTTCCTGAGCTTCTCAATTTTAATATGTGGTTACCATATGAATGACTGTACTGTTTGCTTACCTGCCACATTTCCTCATATGTGATGTAAAGAAAGTTCTGGAAATTCTGTGCATGGCCTGTCCAGCCCTTCACGTGATCAAACCAAGAGCCATAATGCACTGTTGAAAAGAAGGTGCCATTAATGTCTAATAAAATAAATAATAATGACTGACAGATGGTGCTGAACATCAACTAACCTGCACCCTTCAGAAAGTCACTCAGAAACTCAGAGAAAGTGCCCTGGTCTGGTAGAAAGTTTGCCATCTTGTGGAAGTGATAATAGGACACAGCCACGTCTTTGGGATTTCTAGCCACATAGATAACCTGAAAAACACAGGCAAATATTTATCATCAAAAGGTTTAGATACACAATAAAACGGTATAATTTGTAGTATGCTCATCTATTCACCTTTGCTTTGGAGTCTTGTAGGGCTGGTGCCAGTATGTCATACGGCAGGTGTGTGGTGAGAATTCGGGGTCCTGTAGAGGCTTGCAGAATTTGAGGACAGTAGTACTGCTCAAGCCATGGGGCACGAGCCCAGTTGGGCTGCGATTGAGCTAAAGTTGGGTCTCCTTTACTCAAAACCAGAGTGATGATTTCCTGCATCCATGTGGTTCCTATGAGCCAATGGATTTAAGGTCAAAAACAGATATTGAAATCGATATAAATGATGTAAAAACTAAATATGTATATATAAGCATACAATTAAAAAACATTTAATTACCTGATTTCGGGTAGGTGACGATGACAGTATCGCTGTCCTGAAACTTGAAGTTGGCAGCATAATTCAGGGAGTCCTGAGTGTGCATGTGCCCTGGAAAATTAATGTTATGAAAGGTTTCAGTGACATCTATCCGAGCCATGTCTGAACGTGTGTGTCTGCGAAACGAAGAGAGAGAACAGACAGTCTGATAACTGTAATAAACTGTCACCTTATATAGGACAAGCAGAAACCACAAACTAATGTAGAAAGGGGAATTACTGAATAGCACGGATGTCAAAAATTACCTGAGAAACCTGTTCCTGCTCTTAATAGGAAATTCCAGCTCTTTGCCGGTGATGTGTTTATTCTATCGAGCTGTGTATCTTTATCATCATGACATTTTCTCTGTGTAGATCAGGACAAGTATTTTTCTTCTGTAAATTCTACTTAAGTGTAAATCATACTTGACAAGATATAAGTGTGGCTCTGTTCCTTGGCCTTGTTCACCTTTAAAAAAATGTTGCTTTTCAACCGGTTCAGTGATTTAATATTAATTATCGCAATTGTGATCACATCTTGTCTACCATCTGTTGTCTAAGAGCTTCCTATATGAAACCTGTCATACTATGTATAAACCAAAACAAATTTTTTAGTGAAATGAAGAAAAACAAAAATGTTTGCATTATCCAAAGACATTTAACTAATGTATTTTAAGACTTTGGTTTTGTTGAAAAAATTATCAAGCGCAAAGGTGCAAAACATTCCACCAGCCCAAAACAACAAATATCACTTTAAAACACTTGTTAACCAAAAACAAAAGTCAAAGACAAACAGCCACTTATCTGCAGCTTAATATAGAGCTATCTAAACCTAAGTGTGATGTGTAGGAAAGCCACACAACAACCTACAAAACACAAAACAGGTTTGATATGTTTGAGGCTGTGAGGTTACAAATGTATCTTTTCAAACTGATATGGATTTTTTACAAAGCCTCTTTAAATTCATTACATATTGTAAAGTCTACATATTGTATTCTAAAGTATTGTAAAGTGATTAAGATCAGATAACATCAGAAGATCAACAGTCAACAGACAACATCAGCAGTGTATCATGGGTTTGTAAGACAGTATTTTTGTAAAGTTGGCTGCAGTACAAATACATTTGACTTATTAGAAAGATAAAATTCTGGAAAGTATGTACATAGCAGGAAAGAAGAGATGAACACTCAAAAACAAATATGAACATAATCAATCTGAATTACATTTAAAATGTTAACACCACAAAACATTTAACTAAAGGTGCCTATCATGTGTAAAGTAATTTAGATGCTCAAAAATGAAGCTGGGAAATAATATATATTCATATATATATATATATATATATATATATATATATATATATATATATATATATATATATATATATATATATATATATATATATATAGAGGCACATTGTGCAAGCCCAAAAAATCTTAATGCTGTAATAATTCTAATGAGATGTATGACCGGGGGACTGCTGACATCAGCTGTAGAGTTTAGAGTTTTGTACTTAATATTTCTTTTAATATAACACTTTTGAGTAAAATATTAACCACTCCTTTTGGGAATATATAGTTTGTATAATGTTACCTGTGTTTCTTTTTTGTTTATTTCTTCTTTGTTTTGTGTATGTGTTTGCGTGTGTGTCTAGCGCATGTGCTTTCTGTGAGTGTGTGGGTGTTGTGTGAACGTGTGTTTGGTGTGTATACAAGTGTATTTACTCACTTTGCTTTTCACACTTTTCTTTGTAGACACTTTTAATGTATTTACTATGTTCCTGTACAGCTACTTTGTACCAATGCAAATTGTAAAAAAGAGCTATACAAATGAAACCGAGCTGATTTGAGCTGTACTGTATATTACACAGCATATGTCAATGAGACATTGAGTGACTTCACCAGGTTAATGCTCATTTGTATTGAAGTTACTAAGCAAAGAAACACACTCACAGGCGATGTTCAGGCGAGTTTTCCTGAGATGGACTTTAAACAAGAACACAAAAGCTGTCGCTTACTTTTATACTGACACTTTATCACCTGTCCACATGATTAAACATCTTACAACCCAAAATTATACATTAACTTGATTTGGGTAAACACATCATCATGATGTGAACTTAAGCCCTGACACTGGCCGATTGCCCTTACTGTGTCTGAACACACAGACAGACAGAGAGAAATTATATAGTGAAACACACAATAACCTGCGGATATAGAGAGCGGAGTAATATAAAAAGAGATATAAAGGAAAGGGATATTAATACATGATCATTATCTGAAGGATTATTTCACATTAAAGGATACAGGACAGATGAACATGATGGATTTAATCAGGATTGTGTGTTTGGTTCTCTGGTCTTTTACAATCAAATCCACCGCAAATGATCTGAAGGAACATGCGCTGAGATTGATGGCTGACACACCACTAATAGATGGGTAAGATATCTGTCTGTCTGGGCACAAAAAAAGCAAAGTATTGGCTAAAACCTTGTTTAACTTTGTGGTTAATAATCTTAAATATACAATTGCACTAAATAGCATTTGGACACTTATAAAATGTCAATATTGTCTTTATGCAATTAGTTTAACGCTGACCTAAATGTTCAATTTTTAGGACCACAGTACTTATAGGGACGATTTCCCGGATAGGGCTTAAATCTAGTCCCAGACTAAGTCCTGGATTAATCTAAACTCTGCCCGGGAAACCGCCCTATAAAGAATATACTGTAAGTATGCAAGGTCGGATAAAAAATATGGTCTTCCAAAAATGTGTCATTCCTAAAATAAAATGTTAAATGCTCTCTCAGTCTTTCAGGATAACGTCATGAATAACACAAACATCTACTAAATTAATAAATGCAAATCTTTTACACATGTTTCTGTTTATATAAGGTCTCCCATATTATTGAAGATTGCATGTGATTGTTGAAATTGCCCGCATGACATAAAATCTCATAAAACAGGCACAATGATCTGCCGTGGCAGCTGAGGAGCAAGTTTAATAATCAGCTCAACTTGGTGGACCTGTACATGCTCAACTCCACTCACACCAACATCCCAAAAATCAAAGATGGACGCCTCTCAGCACAGGTACACAAATACATTCATACGAAATACAGGAACATCCTATCTAACTGAGATGTGTCTATTTCGTGGTACAGTTTTGGGCTGCTTTCGTGTCATGTGACACACAATACAAAGATGCCGTCAGACAGACGCTGGAACAGATTGATGTAATCCACCGGATGTGCCAGAAATACCCAGAGGTTTTCAAATTTGCTGCTAGCAGTCAAGGTAAGGCGGCGATGAACCAGCACATAATCCCAAAGCAATCATCTGGAATACCCTAGCAACCATATAACAACACCCTAACAACCCATAAAATACATATTGTGCAAGCGAGCTTTGTCATTAAATTGAACTCTATGAACTAGAATTATTATTATATAAAATATATTTGATTAAAAAAACATTGACAAACCATAAATACTGCAATCATATTGTTACTGTGAATTCTTTTGGCCATGGTAATTGTGTAGTGAAAATCTAATATTGTGACAGCCACAGTAATTCACAATCAATTTCCATAATACAACATTTTTTCTACATACTACTTGTTATAGAATTGACAATATTCAAGATTTCACTGTAACTTCTATATGTAAATCAATAAAAACTGAATAGATCTTTAACTTCTAAAAAAAAAAAATCAAAATTTTAACATTAAAATTAAGAAAGGAATTAAGAAAGCTTAACCTTAGGAAAGACCTTCTTAAAGCAGTAAAAGCACAAAATTAACAATAAAATACATTACAACATTAAAATAATTATGATATTAATTAAAATATTATGTTCTATAAATTTCATCACAAACAGCTTTTTTCAGTTTCTTAGTATCCACATTTTAAAGCAGAAGCTTGGATCTGGATAATTACAATATCCTCTTTCTGTGAATGCACACGCAACACATCTCAACCAATAAACAGCCATCATATCATAAAGAAATCACCATAGCTCTATGAAACATGTCGTAAAGTTATTGTATAACAATACATTGCGATGATATAACGTTACAGGCCTAATGATTATCTTTTTATACTGTCATATAGATATCAAAGATGCCTTTAATCAGAATAAGACCGCCTGTTTGATCGGTGTAGAGGGCGGACACTCTATTGACAGTAGTTTGGGAACTCTGCGCACCATGTACCAGCTGGGTGTACGATACCTCACACTTACACACAGCTGTAACACACCCTGGTGAGTGACATCATACGTGTGCTCACTGTTTAAGCCCTAAAATATAATATAGAAATGTGAATAGAAATGCAGAAGTGCACACCTGTTGGCCCGGAAAGATGAGGAAATTACAGCAGTGTCATCATTGGCTTGGAATGAAGACAAACACAAGTTTTGTTTATCGGCCTTTCCCATCACACACCCGCAGCGCCACACAGACAATTGCTAACGTAGAAAAGTGCAATCAATGGTACTGCGGGGGAAATTCCAGCCCTCATTTGGAGATTCTAGAATACAAACTAAACAAAACTTTCAAAGAAAAAACAACATTAGCGCATGAGCACATGTGATTTGGGAAGAGGGTTTAATTTCATATCACGGCCTGAATATTTCTTTACCACATTTTGTCTCACTTCCTCCTAGGGCGGACAACTGGCTGGTGGATACGGGATCTGAGCCTGTAGTACATAGCGGTTTGTCTGACTTTGGCAAGGTTAGCAATATTTACAGTAGAGATGTGATTAAAGTGCAAACAGATCTGACCAAAACACAAGTAAATGTATAAAATAATGCTCTATTTAACAAGAAAAATCATGTGCAAAATAATGCCTTCATTCAGACACTTTAGCCACCCACAAAGGTTGATGAATTTCATTGCATTACATTAGTGTTACTACAAAACTTAACTAGCTTATTTAAGTAAGTTTATTATTAGTTTAACATATAAACAGACCTAACCTATAGAAAGAAGTACTACAGTATACATATACCTTACATAAATGAACACATTTACATAACTTAATACATAAACATAAATAACATTCTCAAAAGTAAGATCCTCTTTCTTAGTCATTCCTCTAACTGGAGGTTTTGTTATATTATGTAATGACTTCTAGAAGTGTGTCATAAGTATCCAAATACCTTTAACAGCCGCTGTGTATTGATAATGATATATACTTTTTATGGTTGTGTATGGACGTCTATGCTAAACAAATGCATTTACTCTCTCAGCAAGTGATCTTGGAAATGAATCGCATTGGAATGTTGATTGATCTGTCTCACGTGCCTGTAAAAGTGATGAAGCAGGTCCTGGAGATCTCTAAAGCCCCCGTCATCTTCAGTCATTCCTCTGCCTACAGCATCTGTCCTCACAGGAGAAACGTTCCTGATGACGTTCTTCTTGAACTGGTGAGTCTACAACCAGTTTACAACCTCCACAAATCCTAATGCATAAAGATCAAAATGTTAACAGACTCTGTTGTATAATGACTTACTGTCATGTTCATAAAAATGTGTCTATATCTATGATATGTTACTTATTTACTTCTATAAAAGCGGCTGTAAAAGATAAAATGTGGCCTTTAAAGAGAACACTACAGTTCGATAAATCCATTCATGTACATAAGGATTTATATAACCAGGAAATTAGTTTGATTAGGTGGGTGAAATAAAAACATTTCACACAGTACAAATTAATACAGAGTCATAAGACAGAACAAATGTACCCAAATATTAAAAGCTGTTTGTCAGAAGCCAGAGGTTAACCAGCAATTCGTGAGAAACAGGATTTCAGCACACAAAGAGAAGTGAGATGCATGTGAATTACAGATAACATGTTCATTATAAAAAGTGGACATTAAGACAACTATATTAGTCTATGGAGTATTAAGATTTGAACAAACCACTTACCCTTAGTAAGGAACTTTGGGAACTCGGATCATGTCGCTTGTTGCTGAAAACAAAAAAAGTGAAATTATATCATTCAATTCCAACTTGGGACAGTTATTTGTCAGATGCTTTTATTCAAAGTAACTTACATTGCATTAAGGGTATACATTTTTACCATGCGTGTTTCTCTAAAAATCAAACTTATGACCTTCGCAATTTAGTATAATGGTTGCTACTTTTTTCATGGATTTGGCATGAATGTTTATAATCAAGTTTTTTGGTTGATGCACTTCCTGGGAATTGAACCCATGATCTGAGCATTGCAAACTGATCTACTGTTTGAGCTACAGGAATGTGTAAATAAAACATACATTTAATTGTTTTTGTTTCAGAAAAACAAGAAGGGAATTGTCATGATAAATTTTTATAATGATTACGTCACCTGCCAAAAGGCAGCTAACATCTCTGATGTGGCTGGTGAGTATCTGCATAAGCGAGTAGGCCTTTAAATGTACCTGAATATAAAACTAACCATTAAAAAGTGACAAAACTTGTGTTTGTGAAATTCAGATCATTTTGACTACATCAAGAAATTGGCTGACTCTAGTATCATTGGATTTGGAGGAGATTATGATGGTGTGCCGAGGTAAGCATGGCTGATGAGGTGGTGGATTTTAAATTGGTAATGCTTATGTATGTTGCTTTAAGACAGACAGACAAACAAGTCTACATATATGACCATTATTAAAGAATGCATGGTTTTTATTAGAACACCAGATGGTTTGGAAGATGTGTCAAAGTATCCTGACCTGGTGGCTGAACTTCTTCGACGTAAATGGACAGATGATGAGATCAGAAACGCTCTGGGGAGGAACCTGTTGAGGGTGTTCAGAGAGGTTGAGACGGTACGCAAGACACATTCATGCATATATCAAATTTTTTGCTAGTATTCACTCATTTCTACCTGAAATTCTCTAAAATTAACTTGTCTTTCAACAGGTCAGAGACACTATGAATAACGTCACACCAGATGACATACCCATCCCTCTTAAAGAGGTCCAAAACCCCTGCAGGACAGATGATGGTTATCCAGATGAACACAATTCAGCATCTACACAGTGTTTATATCCGCTAGTTTTAGTGCTGACATTACTAAACAAGTTTCTATAGTCAACTCATCTGATGGTGTGTATAGTCCTGAAGTTTTATTGTGGAGGCTACAAAAAACTTTTGATGGATTTTACAATAGAGTTAATTAAATCCGATTTTAGAAAAATATAAATCTATAATTTAAAATGTTGGACTACAGAAAAAGATTAAAATGTGACATTTACCTTATAATTTTACAAAACGTTAATATAACATTGTATTTTTTTGTTGTATGTTTTGTTTGATCCCCAAAATGTTCTCCATGTGCTAACATGTAAAATTAACGTGCCAAACAAACTTGGCACACTAAATTTTTAAACTGAAACAGCTGAAGTGACTGCCAAGCCGAGGGTTAAACCAGGAAACACAACATTCCACAACGAACCCACAAAATTTGAAAACAAAGGGAGGTCAAACTGGTAAACTAGAAACACAGGAGCAAACACAAGCCAACACTAGATATGAAACACAAGAGCACATGGCAAATGAACAACAAACCAATGTGATCAAACAGAAAACACAACATACCCCACATACCCCTTCAATCAGAAGGCAAGTGATGCCCAAACATTGTGTCACACAATACCAAACACACACACCCACACAGAGACACACACACACAACCTAGGTGTCTGGATCCCAACATCAGAAACAGAAAATGAACAATAACATCTGTATAATAATCTCGTCACTAAAGACCGAATCCTTACAGGGGTTGTTGGGACCGTGACGTTACACTCCAAGTGGTGTCTTTCAGGTTAAACTGAAGGTTAAAAATACACAAATGCTGGAAACACAACTGGAGTCAACACAACTGGGGTTCATATGGGTCAGATCATGCTGTGTGTAACAGAACTAATAAAGACAACACAATAAGAAAACATATACACAGATAAAATACACATTACATTCTATATGTAAAGAAGATTTGTGGATTTAGACGTGTGTGTGTGTGTGTGTGTGTGTGTGTGTATGACAAATTATTGCATTTCATGGTGTCAATGGATTATAGTAGCACAGACGTTTACTGTTGTTTCACTATTAAATGCATAGAATGTATTAAACATCAACTGAGCATCAATGTGTGTTGCGTCAAAATGCATGTAAAATGCAAAACTCATTCAATTCAAATCATTCATAAAAATAAGTGCATTAGTCCATCATGAATTTAGCATCATGGATAAAACAGTTTTTTCTTGTTACTTGAATGGTTCTGCCTGTCAGCGTGATGTCAGTGTTCAATAAGGGTCATTTCATCATTGAAAAAGCTAATAATACTAACACACAGTGACACTGTTGTATTTGCAGCCTCAGGCTCTCTCCTAAACCATTGACACTATTATAGCTTTCAAAGCGAAATCAGAAACAAGGAAAATAGTTTGTGGTTAATTGCATGCAAAACCGGTTCTTATTGTTTCAACATCGAATTGCCCAATCAAACACAAAGGAAGCTGTTTGTTGAACACATGAATGGAAAACAAGACTGTCACCTTTGCCCTTATTGTACAATTTTAAAGACAATGACGCCACCTAGTGGACAAAATAATGAATATCTTTACACTCAATGACAGCTGGTGTGTGCATGATGAAATATACATATATAGTGAAGATGTGCAATGATGCAACAACAGTTTGAGGTTGTTATCATTGTGTCATTTTACGATACATCATTACATTACATCACCACCATTCATCTAGACCAAAACAAATGATTACAATAGGATAAACAGTGTTGGAAGTAAATGGATCTAAGTAACATTACACTTTCTCGACACCGGACATGATCCCAAAGGAACTGTACCCACAAAACAGAAGTTTAATAAAATCTTGCCCTAACATACACGTGACACTTGCTTCGACCACTGCAGAATATAAACATATTTTACACAATAACAACCCTTTCAATAACAAGCTTTCTTATTATATAAAATCACAAACAGCAAGCTCCTACCCACCGTAACTATATTTACACAGACTTAAACGTGAAAGCTACGGTTCTCTTATAAACCACATTAATTGTGACACGAGATGTTTTATATGTTGGGTATAGTTACGCCAACATCAGCAAAACATCAAAGTAACATTTGTGTTATTTGACATCAAAGTCTCGTGAGAGCAGTTTCGAGACAGCAGTCAAAGGGAGGTTTATGCATAAAAAGTTTTCTCTACAACTTGAATACTTTTAGTTTTACGTTTTAAATAATGTCCGGCTACCTGTGAATTATTCCAATAAATATTTTATTTATTTTAAAATTTGAAATGACAATAAAGGTATTTTATTCTGGGTATTCTTTTTTTTTATAGTAAACTTAAACCTCACTAAAGAAATACTCTGTAATGCTTCTATTCCAAATGTTTCATAATAAAAAAATCTAATTATAACTGGATTGACATTTATTTAGAGGGATTAAAGGATAAATTCAGCCAACAGAATACACTTGGACATGAGTCAGTAAAGCAGCTCAATAGTCATTACCTCAGATAACACAGCAGATACAATAATCATGATGTAGAATTGTACTGGAATGGTCAAATGCCCAAATACACCAGAACTAGTATCCTTTCTCCAAAACACAAATGAGTCAGAACGCAAAGAAACCGATCACAACACAACTGGCCGCCAGACCAAAACTTTTACATTAAAATACATCTATCTTTTTGCTAATCTTAAAGGTTTAAGATATTTCAGAAGATGCTAGGAAAGGCAAACTTAGATGCAGAATGTAAGTAGACCCTGATGTTGAAACACTTTATAAGGTTCTCGTGTTTCTTTCAGTCTGCCCATTCCATCCAATTACAAGTAACCTGAGAGCTGGCTTAAGAACAGGTTGAACATGACAAACAAACTTGATTACAGAGAAGTGAAGATGTCCTCTATATACACCAAATGTCTCGGCACTCTCTAGATAGCAGCTGTTGTTTACACTATCATTAGCCAGATCCAGCAATGAGGGTCGTGACTGGTTCCCTATCATCTGTCTACATGAGATTACAGCTAAGCCTTGATATTCATTAGTCTGTAAATGTAATGCTAAAGACTTACAAACTACATATTTTACAAAAGTCACAGGAGGTCATACAGGGACCACAGCTTAAACCACTATACATGATAAAATCACAGATTGTTTCATGCAACAACAGCAATATTGTCAAATATGTTCAATGGTTACATCATAATTGGAATAAACAATATGTCTGTAAAGTAATACAGTTGAACAGTTTTTTAACATACAATAATCTCAGTCTCATGGCCTGTTGTTATTGACAGAACATTCTTTTGGGGTACTTGAAACCAAACAAAATTTATTTCAAACAAATAATAAATAAACATTGAAAACTATTAGGAATAAACAAATCAGAGAATGTGAGCATGTGAAAATTCTTCTTTTTAATATATATTTACATTTATTCAGAGGTCTCAAAGACCACAAACAGTAACAGGTCTTTAATGATCAGTTCTCATAATAAATAATGAAAATAATAATACAATTTCTTTAGGTATCAGTTTAAAACTTGAAGCTGCAATATAATAATGCATAGAAATCGTTCTTACATGATAATAATGTTTCAAAACTATAATAAATAATTATTATCTAAATATTTATTATGTTGCTGGCTATTTTGTATTTATTAAGTGCTGAAAATAAAAAACGAATTGTGCAGTCGCCTCGTGCAGTTCCAGGCGCGCGCACGCACACGCACGCACGCACGCGCACACACAAAACTTCGGCGTTTAATATGTAAAGACTGAACGGGATAAACAACAGCGGGCTGCTGTTAGATAATCGCTTTTATTCCTCTTGCAGAGAGTATTTTTCACTCTTGTGAGAGGATTCAATGTGATTATTCGTGAACGCGCAGAGTATGAGAAGCGCGTGCATGCACGCTTCAGGATGGGACCACAAACTTCATCAGATCATCTGTCTAAACTCTCAGGATGATGCTCAAGATCACTGTTTGATGTTGTCGAACACGTACATACACTTTATTCTCTTATCAAAACAGGTAAGTGGTTATTTTATTACATTTTTTTATGTTTTGTTTTTATTTGCTGTTTTTAGCGATTGTTTATATTGACCTACATATGAACATTTTCATGTTAAGTCATTTAATTTTGGTATTGAAGTTGCTCAGTGAACACTAATATAAAAAAGCACTGTAAAGTACTATAGTACACTGTTTTCAGTCTGGTGTAGCAAGATAGCAACTGCACATTTACACTTTATATACTATATTTATAATATAGGCCTACTATATATTTTTTTTAGATAATTTCTGGTTTGCGCCATGGTACATTTCTCTGATTTTACATTTGGTAAAGGCTTATAGAAATGTATAGAACAAGTGATAAATCATATAATTTTGTGTGTTCCTTAATAAAACAAACCTATGGTCATGGCAAGTTCCAGGAACAGGTACCATGGTATTAGTTTTTAAGTAGCTTGTAAATGTTATGATACTACTATCATTGTACCGTGTTACATCCAAAAAGAGTTTTGTATATTCATTTATACAAATAACAGTGAAGGACAAATGTAAAAGGCTGTGAAAAGATCGGACTGATCTGTCTGTGTTTATGGACATTACATGCCATATTTTCTATGTCATTAATGTAAATGCATGCATTTGCACACAGACGCATACATCGTTTGCATGCCTCAAACTGTTGGTAAAAGAAACTGATGATAGAAAGATGCATGTCACAGAAGTTGATGTAGGTGATTTCTCTAATATAATGCTCTTTTTGTCAACAGTGCTCTGCCAACCTTCATCTTTAAGCTACACAGAAACCATTATAATATCGCTCTGTCACATACCCAAATGCTACCATGCCAATCATCAGCAATGCCAACCAAGACTTCAGCAACCTGTCAGACAGCACAGACGACAGCAGTCTCGATCTGTACTTCACAGACATCCTACAGACGGAAACCATCAAAGGTGTGTACTTTCAACGGGCGCAGCGACTACAGGACACCTGGGACCCCAGAGATGTCGATCACAGTAAACTGGCCCTCATCAACGTCGGTGGGGACCGCTACACTTTCCCCTGGAGCACACTGGAGCAGTTTCCCCTCTCTCGTTTGGGACAGTTACGCCAGTGCAGCTCCCTGGATGACATCGGCCGGCTTTGCGATGACTATGATGAAACCAGGCGAGAGTTTTTCTTCGACCGCAGCTCTGCGGCCTTCCGGGTGATCTTAAACTTTCTGGCCGCGGGGAAGCTCAGACTGCTGTGGCAGGCGTGTGCCGTGTCGCTGTCGGATGAACTGGCCTACTGGGGCATCGACCCCGTTCACATGGAGAGCTGCTGCAGGCGCAGGATGTTGTCACGTGTGGAGGAACTGGCCGAGAGGAAGAGGAAGGAGGATGAGAGGAGGCAGAAGAGGTTGACTCTACAGAGACCTGCGGTACAGGAGAAGGGCTTCCTCAGGATCATGAGATGTCTTCAGGAAATAGTGGATAACCCTCATTCTGGATGGCTCGGGAAGATTTTTCCGTGTTTTTCTATGATCATGATTGCTGTGACGGTGATCAGTCTGTGTATCAGCACTATGCCTGATCATGACAGCAGGGTATAGTATACTTTTATACCTCTATATACTGCTTGTTAAGATGGTATTTTGGTTTCAGGGTAATTCCAGCATTACGAATGTGACAATTCTGAAAACAGCACTTTACCTGAAATCATGATTGTTTTAAAAACTTAAAAAGAGAACTAGATTTATAGTGACGCTCTAAACTAAAAGATCACAGTATTTATTCTGTAAAGGAGTATAAGACTTGTCTGATTCTTGCTCATTGTCCTTTTACAGGGTGAATGCACCGAAAAGTGTCGCAACATATTCATAGTGGAGACGGTGTGTGTGGCCTGGTTCTCCCTAGAGTTTGTGTTGCGCTTCCTGCAGGCGCAAAGGAAACTACAGTTCGTACGTAATCCACTCAACATCATAGACGTAATAGCCATTCTGCCATACTACATCTCTTTAGTGGTTGATAAAGATGAGATGGAGGAAGCAGAGTTTCACGGAAGCGGCGGAGCGGGGCACGGATATCTAGACAAGCTGGGTTTAATCCTGCGTCTCACGCGTGCCCTTCGGATCCTGTACGTCATGCGGCTGGCGAGACATTCGCTGGGTCTTCAGACGCTGGGCTTGACCATACAGCGGAGCATGCGAGAGTTTGGACTTCTGCTTCTCTTTCTCTGTGTGGCTGTAGCTCTCTTCTCACCTCTCATCCACCTGGCAGAGAAAGAATTCACAAAGAACAAGGTGACAGGCCCTCACTGCTTCAGCAGCATCCCTGCATCCTACTGGTGGGCGATTATATCCATGACAACGGTGGGATATGGCGACATGGTACCGTATAGCATACCTGGTCAGGTGGTGGCCTTCAGCAGCATACTGAGCGGCATCCTCATTATGGCTTTTCCCGCAACGTCCATCTTCCACGTGTTTTCTCGTTCATATCACGAGCTCAAGCACGAACATGAACTGATTTGTAAGGAAGAGCAAGCAGCCAGTCTGAATGCCAGTGCTAAAGAGGACATCCAGAGAGAGATTACCAGACACTCCATGTCTTACACAAATACAAACAGTAATAATCTACGCAAAGGGCAGTGATTGTGTGTGAAACTTAAAACCGTTTTTTCCCTTCTTTCTAAAGGAAACTTACTTTTCTGCTAAAAAGGATTAAGAATCAACAACTACATTTAACATTTTAGTTTGCTTGGTTTGAGTCATTCACCTGAAGATTTCCTCCATCTATTGATAGATTTTTTTGTTTCCCTTAGGAATTTGTTTAAATGTATTTGATTACGTCCACATTATATTATCTTTACAATACTTAATCACACACTTTCTTACTTTTTAGTTTATAGTCTTTAAGAGATATTACATGATGCAATATTGCGTTCCTGATAAACATGGATGAATTTTATAATTACTATATTTGAGTTTTTGTGTTTTCTGTTTGATAAATATATATATATATATATATATATATATATATAATGTATTTAAACATGGCACACATACGTTATCATGAGTTATACTTTCTTCTATGGTATATTCTTAAACTTCACAAATGTGTTTTAAACTATTATTAGTTAAAGCGATACTGAGCAATTTAGTATCATAAAATCTTTTTTTAGAATTTGTCAACTTTGGCATTGTTAAACCTTTAGTTGTTTACTTTAATTGATTATTGCATTTGTAAATAAGTACCTCATCTATCTTTTATATCTATATCAAGTCTATATTTGTACATCACAATGTTTATGTTTTGGTTTGGTATACCAACATTAAAAAGATTTCAAATGTAGTGTACTTGTTTTTATTATGCATGTTAATGTATACTTATGTAATTCAGTGCATGTTTAACCAGCCTCTCCTATTTTGTGGTAAATCCATTCCGAACGACAAACAGACGGTCTACCTGTGACCGCATTGACATGATTTGTTAAAAGATCAGACAGAGTAATGTGATCTAAGATAAATATTGAAACACATGAACTTTGGCTTTACTATGTCACAATAAAGACATACAGAAAAATTGTAAGTAGGATATTAAAAAAAAAAAAATCACTGCCTAATAGCGTTATAGTATCTTATAAAAAAGCTCACGTGTCTCTTCAGGGTTTAACGACTGGGGAAAATTATTCTCTTAGGAAATTTTACTGTGGTTAACAAATGTATGACATTAAACGGCCGGCTATTGGTGTGTTGGAAAAGAACACCTGGAGAACCTATTTTATTAATTTTACGGCCATTAGAGCTAATGCACGTGGTACGTGATATTTGCATACTTTTGTGTATATTAGAATGGTCGATATTGGCTTTCACTAGTCTGTAGAGTGGCAGAACAGGTTGTTGAAAGAAGAAAAGGTCTGACTCATTATGTACTCTGAAGGAACTGCAGATTTGTCATAAAGCATGTGGGAAAGGTGGATGATGCTTTATATGTGGACATTATAGTTACACCAGAAAGATGGTGCAGGACGTTGGCATCAATGAGGAACAAAGGTAAATTCCAAATACGTTACCTATATGCAACTTGCCACTTCTGATATTTCAAACTAAAACATATTTGTAGATATCTACTGTATAGTTACATTTTTGAAGTATATGACTATATATGGAGTTCCAGAAGTGCCAAAAAAAGAGTTTATTTTGTCCAGTTTGAAATGTTACATTTAATTGTTAATGTTAATTGTCATACTGTATGTAAAAATCGTAACAAAAAGCTATTTTTTGGTTGCATCTTCACATAGACATGTGAAAAGACTTGAATTTGGATTTCAGTGCAGATCCCTACGTACTTATTTCTTCTTCGTCATTTTGGTGGTCCTGGTCCTGTTTTACTACAATGACCGCTGTGTATTATTAAAAACCTGGTCATCAACAGTTGGATTTGTTTCTGACACATTAACCTCAAGCAATGGCTTACTTGCTACATCAGAGAGCTCTGCCAAATCATGGATGCTTCCTGACCAATATTACGTGACTTATCCGCACACGTATCATTTTATTATAAATGAGCCAGAGAAGTGCCGGAGGGAAAACACTTTCGTGATTTTGATGGTACCAGTAGCTTTAAGCAACACGGCCACTCGGGAGGCCATCCGTGCCACGTGGGGTTCAGAAAAGTTGGTGGAGGACAAGGTCGTGAGCGTGTTATTTCTGCTGGGTTTGTCGACTTCTCAAGAAAGCGAGAAACTTCAGAAACAACTGCTGGAGGAAAGCGAGAGGTATCATGATATCCTGCAAAGCGATTTTATAGACAGCTACCGTAATCTCACCATTAAGACAATGGTGATGCTTGAATGGCTGACTCAGTACTGTCAAAACGCTTCCTATGCTATGAAAGTGGACTCGGATGTATTTCTCAATGTGAACAACTTGGTAAATATGCTTTTGTCTGCGCCAACCGAGAACTACATGACTGGACTCGTAACTAAAGGTGGGGTGGTGGTGAGGGACCCTCGCTCTAAATGGTTCCTCCCAAAAAGTGTTTACGCCCCAGCTATATATCCACCCTACGCTCTTGGTTTGGGATACGTTTTCTCTTTAGACTTGCCAGAGAAGCTTGTTGAAGCAGCCAAATATGTAAAAGCTGTTTACATAGAGGATGTTTATTTAGGAATGTGCATGAAGCAATTAGGAATATCACTCATGTTTCCATCAACGGGAGATTCGTTTAACGTCTTCCCTGTAAAATATAACCGCTGTCGATATTCCAAACTTATTGCCACTACTACACGAAGCTTAAGAGACCAAGTAGCATTCTGGAAGGATTTACAAAAACCAGATCCACCTTGTTAGAACTCATCTCTACCTGCATGTGTATAATGGTCCAAAGATTACAACAGCCAGAAAATAGACTTTAAAATAGAAAATCTGGGTTTTTTAAATGTGATATGAGAAATAATGAAATAAAACATTTAAGAGTTAAATAATTAAAGTAGGTATTTGATAGAAAATGTTTTGTTATGTTTTTAATTTCTCAGTGTTTCTATTTGTGTGCTGTTGCATTGTATTTAGTTATCATAATTATTTATATTGTTGTTATCATAACTACTAGTATCAGTAATAGCATTTTATTGTATTCAAAATGTTTTATTTTATTATATCTAGACCAGGTCAGACGGTCAGTTCCTCACAGAAACGAAATGCAAAAAACTTTAGCATAGGTGTGGCACATGCATTTGTTAAACAAATGTTTTGCAGTGCTTTTGAAGTGTGATGATTTATGGTTGTCATATCTTTCATGCTTTTTTGTTAAGATTTGCTATGTAAATGGGAATATAAATATGGTAACTATTCAGCACCATCCGATACCATCACTGCACCATAAGTAGTCTTTTTAATGTATAAAGATTATAGATGTATGTTATGTAATCTATGTTGATCATTTGTATTCTTTAATGTTTAGTGTGATGAGTAAACAGTAATCTAATATACTATTTACTTGTCTTTAAAATGTGATTGTGGATTATTTTAGTGTTTAAATTTGAAGAAATGTGCTGCATTTAAGAACACACATGTGTCCCTTTGAATGCCCTCTGATGTTATTGTGTTTGGTGACTATGTTTATACAAATAAACAATATTGAGACCAAATATTGATTTATAGAAAATGGCCTGGACATATATACTCCAAACCTCTAATAGTAATAGGTATTACATTGCATATATTTTTGTACTGTATACTATACTGTACAGAAAATCTAATTTGCTTTAAATATTTCATTACGGCACCTCCAGTTCCAGCTTTATATGTACACATAAAACATCAAAACCGTCTATTCAACAAAACTCCAACATTGAACTTCAACTTCAACATTGAACTCCAGCTTTTGTGATTTTCTGGTTAATCAAATACAATGAAAGTACAACTAGAATCAATAAAAGCAAGGAAAAACTGTTTAATTATTTGACGAACAAATAAATGAACAAAACCATCAAAAGAGTCTTTCTGTATTTAAAAGGGATTTATACAAAGAAACGTTATGGAAATTTAGGTTGGGTTACAATGGGATGGAGTGCTCCTCCCCTTTGTCTTTGTGTATGTTGTGTACTGAAAGAACAGAATAAAGCTAGTTGTGCTTAACTGACCTAGATTGTACAAGCAAAGAATTATTAGATGGGATGTTTTAAGAGATTTTAAATACGATTAATGCAAATACTTGTCGAAACGATTTACATTCATATTCAAAGCTGATGCTTTTTAGGAACATTTTTTTGAATACACTCAACAAATCACATTATGGTCCACAAGAAAACACATCATTTGATAAAAGCTCACAAGGAATACTGAATATACTGAATATAGGATTCCCAACGTAATACTATACATTCACTTACGTTTAATTCTCATTATGGTAATACATTTTTGTTTCTTATTTATTTAGTTTTTTGGTGAAATATGACCAGGGCAGATTACATTTTTTGTGAGTTTTATTAGTTTTTACTATAAGCAAGATATTGTTGCCGAACTTTTTGTTGTTCTGCACTGTGAAGGCGGGTCTAAACGCGTCCTCTAAGCAAATCAGAATCCAGAGATCGTAGCGCGTGCACACACCAACCAATCAGCACGCAGAGATCAACAGCCCCGCCCACAAGGAACAGCTTGGAAGAACAGGACGCAAAACTTTTGCGTTGCGTTAACGAGGTGCTGCGAGAAATCAAAGTATGTATGTAAAAGTTCTTAACCTCACTGGCATTTATAAGAGTTAGATATATGCTGTCATCAATAGCGATTTATTTATTTTGCATATAGCACGCGACATATAGCTTTATCATGTATGACGAATAGCATGTGTACATGACATGACTCAAAGTTGGAAACATTTGTCTTTACAGAGCTGTGTCATGTTCTGTGTACTAATAAAGTTTTATCAAGCACATGCAATTCTCAAAGTGCATTGCTTTTTTCTTTATTAATTCCCACAGTACTAAAAAATACTGTACTATACTTTAGCATTTACTATGGTAATGTAATAAACAGTATACTGCAGTATTGTAGTATTTTGAAGTTGATTATAAAAATTACATTTGTATACTGTAGTATTATGCAGTAACTGTAGAGAATTGATTAACTAGTGGTAAATAACGTAAATAAGTAAATAATGTAATAGCCTATACATAAAAAAATAGTAGTAAATAAAGTAATATGCTTAAATAAATAGTAGTAAGTAATGTAGTATACTTATATATTTAGTATACTTGAGTATATTTACAATAGTAAGCTTCAAAAACACTAGTGTAGGAAGTTTACTACACTAAAATACTAAAATGTACTACTACTACTACATTATTTTTTCATGCAAGTTGATAGTCTGCCGTGTTCGCTGTGATGCATTTGTAATTGTTAAGTAATAATAGTTTGCTGTGTTTTATTTGTTAATTAATGAAAACATACACATGTTTTGTCATGTATGACTGTTCTTAAATCCATAAGACTGTAATCTAGTGTTTTGTGATTAAAGACTGTGTTAAATTTTGAGCTTTTGGTTGAATCAGGAGCATAATAAAATAATGGGTGTGGATGATTTAGTTGCGGTAAACGCTGTGGTTACAGTAAAAAGAGCAGTGTTTGTACAGTGACCAGGTCAAAGAAATGTTGACTTAAATAAAACAGATTATAACAAACACATAAATCAGGACCTCACCACGTATCCGTTGTTTAAATGCACAAATCATGCACAGTCATTATGACAGTTACTTGTATTTTAAGAGGCATTGTGGACATTTATCTATCAACTTCGGCTCACATTATACTGATTGCTCTTTTTGCACACATAATGCACAGTCATCATGAATATGTTTTCAGATTTATTGCCTTATGGATGTCATTTGTTGACTTAAAGGGAGTTCACCCCAAAACACAACAGAAGATATAATAATAAGTGTTTTAGTTATTTTCTGTCCATTAGTCATGATAACTCCAGGTCACATGATACTGATTGTTCTTCTGTGGAGCTGGTTTCAGTTTCCTTTGCCATCCCTCAATTAGAGCGTAACGAAGCCAATACATGACAAAGACAACAACTGCCTAAACCAGACCTGTGAATCTGCCAATCTTCCGGTTCTACCTGATCCTTAGTTGACTTGCACGAAACTGCACCAACCCTGCAATAAAAATGTACTTTTGCTCTACTTCTTTACAAATCCCTTTTATATCTCTTTTCTAAAATACTAAAGGCTCTGGCAGTAGTTTATTGCTTTCATTTTTGTTCAAATTAAGGTGTAACATGTCTAATGAAGATATTTATGAAACATTTAGCCACTAAAACACATTCCAGATGCTACATTCCATCTATACGGTTTATCATTTGCACACAATAGTTTGGCAGTATTGTTTGTTGTTAAACTGCTTTCATCCTACCTACCTATACAGGTTACACAACACCTGACAGTGAAAGGTGAGATTGATTGAATCAGGTGTTGTTTCTCACGCAAAGCACTTTATAAGAGCAGCGAAGTGAAGCAGCAGCAGAGAACTCATTCATTTCTTCTCTTTGGAGGTTGCAGACAAACAGAAAATGGGTGAGAAATTATTTTCTTTTATTTGATATTAACCATGTCTGTTAGTGTTTGACTGTAAGGAATTTGTTGTTCCTTTGCATTTGAATGCATTTATGTTTAGCTGTAAATAAACAACATACTCCTGCGTATTGTGAATGAAGTCTTCATAAAGGCTTCTGTTTTATGTTCAAGTTGTTCATGAATTCAGCTGCTAAGGAAAAGTTCTCAATAACAAGTCACTAATAATATCTCATTTTTTATTTGATTATCTTGAATTTCATACATACTCTCTGCATTTATAGAATACTGGGATGATCTATGCTCATGGCGTTTCATTAGTTTGCTCATGGTGTTTCATTACAGTGCAGATGTAAAATGTGTGATAATATTGTGGCATTTAAAACATTCATGATATGCATTACATGTTTCATTTTGTATACTGTTAAAAAAGGGTGAAATGATGGTGAACACGGTCTACAATCAATCTATGGATTGCTACTGCACTGCTTTCAAAGTCATTTCAACTTGCATAACTTAACATATTGATGATTTAATAAAGCTAACTGCAATATTAAATGTTGTTAAATTGTACATTTAGTAATCTAAACAAATAAAACATCAGTTGTGGTGGGCCTGTACTCACTGTAAAGTTATCTGGTTGTTAGTTCTTGTTGTTAGTTGAAACACTTCTGCTGTTAAAGCCCATCCATGTCAAAACATGTTGCCCATTTCATTACCTCTGGATTTCTTTGTCTTCGCCCACTAACCTGAATGTTTACTGGAAACTTTAAAGACAGTTTGTTGCAAAAGTTCCAAGAAAACAGTTTCTGAGACATAGTTTTTCTTGAGCAGATCTGTATGCTTTCATGCATTGAGAAGCCTGATCATCTGATTTCTACCGATGAGCAGGTGCACCTCATTAAATAGCCAGCAGGTGTTAAGCGTTAATCCAAACATTGAATTATCGTGATCTTCATTGATCACACAAGAAATTGAAGGTCAAATGCATTGGGCACTCTGTGTCATTTCATAATAAACATAAAGCTACTGCTACCCATGGCATTATCTTAACAATGCTAATGCTATGAATAAGCTTTAGTTAGAAAAGAACAGAAAGTGACATGCATGAAGTATCATTTGGTTGACCTGTTGATGTGTTTTCACTCTCACACAGTTTCACAATCTGTGTACAGATGATAAAAGTACTCTCATATACAAATGATCTTTCGTTCTATTTCTTTGTGTTTGTGTTTGAATGAATGCAGCACAGAAGACAGCGCTGATAGTTTACGCTCATCAGAGTCCTGCGTCGTTCAACGCAGCGGCACGTGACGTGGCGGTTGAGGCTCTGACAGAGCAAGGCTTTAAAGTCTTAGTGTCAGACCTCTATGCTATGAAGTTCAAAGCCACAGCTACTGCAGAGGATATTAAAGGTAGGAATTTACAGTAGCATTGTAACAATTCTTTAAATGTATAACAACTGTGCAATTGTACTATAAAAATGAAAACGAATATAAAGCACTTACATTGATCTTAAAAAAGGGATGACGACTATAGACGGAATAAGACTTATTTTACTGTCATTTTTCAAGGTAATCTGAAGAACCCTGACCACTTCCGGTACCAAGAAGAGACGGGTGCTGCATTGAAAGAAGGTCGACTTAGTGATGACATCACAGAAGAACAGAATAAGATCAAGCAGGCAGAGCTGATTATCTTTCAGGTAACCCTAAAAACACAGACTGTTAATTTCAGACTATTAATTCTACCTGCATGGTTGATCTAAAAATATATATATATATATATATATATAGTTCCCTCTCTACTGGTTCAGTGTCCCAGCCATCATGAAGGGCTGGATAGACCGTGTCTTAACTACTGGATTTGCTTACACCCTACAGAACCTGTATGACAATGGCCTTTTAAAGGTAAAGATAAAAATATAATGCTTGTGCTTGTTTTACGAACTTAATTTGGTGGTTTTGTCAACACATGTATTTCTCCTTTCACAACAAAGGGAAAAACGGCTTTACTTTCATTCACCACTGGGGGGATGGAGTCCATGTATAAGCCTGATGGCCTCAATGGGGATATCAATGTTGCTCTCTGGCCCTTACAGGTGAGCTATCTACATTTACATTACATTTACATTTAGGCATTTAGCTGAAGTTTTTATCCAAAGCGACTTACAAATATTAGGAGACAAGATCTACTGAAAGATTGTAAAGGAATAGCATATTAAATCACCATCATGTTGTTCGAAACCAGTACGTTGATCGTTTTTCTGTGGAGAAAAATACAAACGTTTATAGCTAATTTTTGATAGTACTGTTTTATTTAGGAAAATACACTATGAAACCTATATCAATTAAATAACAAGCAGATCGTGTATATTTTGTGACCTACAGAGTGGAGTGCTGCATTTCTGCGGGTTTAAGGTCTTAGCCCCTCAGATCTTTTGGTGTCCAGCACATTGTCCACCTCCAGTAAGAACCTCCCTGTTAGACGCCTGGCGGGAAAGGCTGAGCGGTCTGATGGAGGAGAAGCACCTGTCCTTTGCTCCACTTGAATACTTTGACCTTAGTTTCCAAGGAGGTTTCCAGCTTCGGCCGGAGGTGAAGGAGAAATGTGCATCTCAGTCGCATGGCATCACTATCGCACATCATCTGGGCAAACCCATTCCTCCTGACAACCAAACTAAAGCCAAATAAATCCATCCACGTGCAAGATGAAGCATAGTTACTGATCCATGCCACATTCAATGGAAATAACATAATCATAAAATCAGTTACAAAAACCAAAAATAATCCAGCAGCATTAACGATATAATAAATCAATTGTTTTGACATTTTTCTAATATCTGTTATTTCAGTATAGAGCTGCAAAGCCTTTTTGATGTTTCAATTATCTTCTGATGATTGTAATTGCTGTATAATGTTTCAGAAAATAAACAAATGATTGAAATTCTTTGCTCTAAGTTTTGGATTTTTTATTTCATTGATCAAATCCATGCACTGTAAGTAGTCTATGAAATTAACTAACCAATAAACGGTGATTGTAATTTCAATAGTTTGTGTTCAGATATGCCTGTGGTCATTCATAATGGTCAATGTAGCTCGTTGTCACATACAGTTATGAATTAAAATCATCTAATCTGGAATCATTGGGTTGATTTCTGTCTTCCCAATTTTTATGTGCTGTAAAAAAAAGTAAAGACATCAAGCAACAAAGTAAAGTAAATAAAGTAAAGAAGAGCAAGACATGAATACCTACTACCAGTCAAAGTTGGGAAACACTCACTGTTTTTTTCCACATTTTAGGATAGTAGTAAACTCATCAAGTCCATGAAATAACACAATTGTAATTGTGGGAATTATGTTGTGACTAAAATCATCTAAAATAAATGAACACTATGTTATATTTGATCATCTTTAAAAGTAGTCACACTTTGTCTAGAATTTGTAAAATACTCGACATTTTATCATCCAGATTCTTGAGGTCTCAACCTGAAACAGCACTGATCTATACTGGATTTAATATAATTAATTTCAAACACTGAAATATATGATTTTTTTGCAGTTTTGCAATTAAGATTGATCTAAAAAGCACTTAAAATGCCCATTTACAATGACATGTCAAAATGCATGTTGGGGTTTTACTTAAATCAGTATTTCATATTTCAAACACGTAGAACGCTATATTTATTTATATGACAACATGCGTTTAATGACATGTTTTAATAACATGCTTTGTGTAGATGTATTTAAAGCGTAGTTTTAAGTACCTTTCCGGGTGAAAAGCGGAACGGTCCGCTCTCTCGTACGTGCTCACGTTACCGGCTCAGAGCGTCGCGACGTTAACGAGTCATTCAGATGCGCCAGCGCGTCATTTGCTGCAACGTAATCCGAGCCGATCCCAGTATTCCCAGTCCCGTTATTCCTCCATATCGGCCGTGTGTGATAGTGAAGTTAAAGTCACTGCTGATGATCTGGACGGATTTACAGTATGAATTAAAGCTTCAGTTATCTGATATTACAGAAGGGCTGCAAGGTATGTCATGCGTCGGCTTTATTTCTTACATATGATCTCATGCATTGTAAAAGCTGTGTCAGTTATGCATGACATCATTGGATGTGAGTGCATAATAGAGACAGGAAATATCCTAAATGCACAAAAGATATTCGCGTTTAATCGATAACATAAATACAGTATCCCAAATGAGGCTTAAATTAAAACTCTTACATGATCCTGATAATAAAATTCTTACATAAAACGAAATGTTGCACATAGTTTCTGAAAAATATATTATTATGACAGAAGTTCCGGTAGGAATACTAATAATTTTAAATTGAGTAGGTAAAATTGTTTATTCCACAAATTCCTTTAATGCTGTTTAAAACTTCAAGAAGCTGGATGATAAAGAGTATGATTTTACTTTTGAAGAGGCTAAAATATAACATTTAGTTTTTTTGATTGGTTTAGTTGAAACACAATTCTCATAGTTTTGTAAAAGAGTTTACTATTATTCTAAAATGTGGAAATGTTTTTCTTTCCAGGTGTGCAGCATTGGTGGACAGAGGTTTGGATGTGGCAATGGTGCTGGATCTGGGTGAGAACTGCATGGAGCAGGCTAATGGAGGCGGGCTCACAAACAATGTATCAGAAATGTTTGAATCAGAGCCCGGTCCAGAGAAACCCAAACCAGTGAGAGCCAGAACCAACAGTGTCACCCAAAGAGACAAACCGACCCCAAACGGACCCCGTGCTCAGCCTGGTACCGCCTCTGATAACCCGGTAGAATGTCGAAAAAAGGGAGAAACCTTACAGCCGGGCAGACGGGCGCCATGTCAACGTCCCCTCAGTCTGGAGATCAAACCACAGCGAGTTCGAGCCACACCGCAGCCAGTAAAGAAGCCTCCGTGGCGCACCGGCGGTCCGTCTCCGCCCGTGAGAAGTCTGACGAGTCTGAGTTTGGGGTCAGGAAACTGGCTCCGCAGAAGCGAGAGCACATGCACTATGATCTCCCCAACACCCAAACACGCTGGCAGGGGTCGAATACGGCCTGCAACGTCCCTGCCACACATCGACAGGGGTCTCGGACAGCTGCCTTCACCATCGACCCCTCGTGGCCCGTGCTTGCTTGTGGCGCTCCGTCCCATAAACCTGGAACAGGAACGTAGGACCTTTTTTGAGTCAAACTATGAGTATGAACCTCAGTTTGAGTACACTGCCCCGGAGCCCGTCAGTGTTTTGGACAAGTACAAAGAAGGATCTGGTCTATTTCTCTCACAGGTATGTTTTAGAAAATGGTGAGATGTCTATAAGCATAAGCATAAGCAAGTTTGTCCAAATACAAGTATACATGCAATGCTTCCTTGGGTTTAAAACAAAACAAGGTGTCTTAATAGGCAGCATAGTAATACCACCAAAAGTTTGGAACACCTATTGTGATGTGCGCTTCCTTATGTTGCTTTAAAACATTGCATATGTAGGCATCTCACTAGATTTAGAGTCAATGATGTTAATGAAGTCTTAAACGTATTGTGTTAGTATTTGTCTTACCTTGTGCATTTTTCTAGGCAGTTGGAATAATGGAGTGTGTCTTGAGTAAATATGGTACCTATGAGAACTTTGAAGAGGTCACAGGAGGAAATCTGCTCCCAAAGAGTCAAGTCTGGGCCGCGACGCGCAAATACCTACAGAAGGAGGGCTGTGTCGGTGAGGTCTGTGTATATCAGCGTGTTTACTCTTGCTTTTGTCTGTGTAATCGTTTTTTGAGAAATGAATAGTAATATTTTCTTTTGCCACCAGGTGGTTGTATGTCTGTCTGATGAGCTTCTGTCCCAGGCAGTAATGACGGTAGAGAGCTGTCGACCAACACTGACTATCAACCTGTCAGGTGCACGTCAACACTGGCTGGAGGGCATGCTGAGACATGAGATTGGTATGACCTTAAAATCTTTCCATTTCAAACAGTACTAAACTAATAGTAGTTACTTTATTATGTATACTTCACATTGAAATTTGACACATCGCTAACCCTTATCAATCAAAATGTGATAAAGCAACAAGTGCTATTATTTTAACAAAAAAACACAACCAGATTTTTGCATTCAGACACACTATTAAGTTTGCACTGGCGTAAAGCAGCATTGTTTTGTGTTTAATCTGCAGTCAAAGTCCCATAAAATCAACTTTTTGGCGTTTCGTTTTTTGGTGTTTAGCCATAAACCCCAAAATAAACATTTCGAAAATATAAACATTTACATAAACACAAATATAAACAGTCTTCAGTTTAGCCAATACTGATCAATGATTTTCATGACATCATCAGCTTCTCATCATATTATTCTGTAGAATCTAAAGCATGTGTTTTAAAAGAGGGAGGAACCACTCAATATGTCACGGCCGAACTTCCTGTTTCGGTAGAATTTACATTAATGCATCAAAAACGTTTGAACAGCTTAATGTAATATTAAGCATAAATGCAAACTGAATTACAATCTTTTTTCTGTATTCTTTTGCTGCATTTAAATCACTGATATTTCTTTCTAGAAACCCAAACGCAGTGATCATTTATCAATGCCTTTTGTCTAAAAATAGCACCCTTGTAATTTTGTGACTTCCTCTCTAGGCACGCATTATTTGCGGGGTGTGAATAACAGCATGCAGCCGTGGGCCACTTCTGTTGGAAGAAAGCAATTTGGACTGAAACCAGCTAATCCTACAGAAGAGGGTCTCGCCAGTCTTCACAGCGTGTTGCTACGGAAACAGCCCTTCCTGTGGCGAGCTTCTCTGCTTTACTATACCGTATACCACGCCAATAACATGAGCTTCAGTCAACTCTTCAGACATATCGCACGCTTCGTCCAAGATCCTGCCGTCCGTTGGGAATACTGCCTTCGTGCCAAACGGGGACAAACAGATACCTCGAAACCAGGTGATCTAAACGCTAAGAATAGAACAGAGATTTGTAAATTGTGATTTAACATCTTGCTGATGTATGTGGTTTGTGCCTAACAGGTTGCTTTAGTAAAGATCAAGTCTACCTTGATGGAATTTTAAGGCTTTTACGACACAGAAGAAACATTGATTTTAAGATTTTAACCTCTCTTGGCAAGGTAAGACAGGTTTGGGTTGATTTAAAAGTGGGGTTTAAAAGCCTGAGACCACAAGTGAAAATGCTTTTCCATTACAAATTAGTATAATGGCTTGGGGAGAAAAATTTATTTGAAAAAAAGTTACTAAAAGCTAAAAATACCAAAATAATTTATTCAAATAATTTTGATCTCAGACTTTTTTACCCCATAAATCCAAATAAGTTTATACATACCATAAAGTACAATTTCTGTTTTAGGTGTCCTATGAAGATGTAGACAGACTTCGGCATTTAGCTGCTCTGAAGAAAACCAGGATTCCTCACTTCATGCAGGACGAGGAACGTTATCTTCAACAGCTCGACCACATTGTTACAGTAAATGAACTGAATGATGGAGAACTTCAGGAGCTCATACCATGAAGATCTGCTACCATTCACAAAGCATCAAAAGCCATTGTTGAATATCAAAACCATGTTTTAGATTTGTCCAAGCCAAAAAAATACAAACTTCAAAGAGTGACACTACTGTTTTTCATAGAACCGTTATTGATAATCACCAAACATACAGATATATTGCCTACACTACTGTATACAGCATGGTTTTGTCCAGCGATGGATGTCATTTGTTATATTAAGTGCCATAATATCCAGCAGGTCTGTTTACAAGTACAAAGAATGTCTGTTTTGTAAAACCACATTACTCTCAAGACATGTTTGGATTCATGCAGATACGTTTGGAATAGCATACTACTGTACTACCTGTACTGGTTTTGCAGTATGCATGAAACCCTCAAGGGATGTAGTACATTTGTATGAGATACTGTATCCCACAATGCAATACGCTCAACCTTTTATGTGCAGTGTGGCAAATGATCTGAAAGCAATATCAGGAATGATATCTCTTCAAACTGCCAAAACATACAAATATAAGATTAAAATGTGATTAAAAATTATTTTATGAGGTCATGGTAACAGTGTAAGTGAGCGATCATTTTAAAAAGCATACTGCACAGTATTTCGTACACTAGTATTCCATTCCAAACAGATGAATGCTTGTGAAAAGCTGATGGTTTACTGCACTCATTATGGCACATCTCATCATGCTAGTCAGATCAAACCCAAGGCATAATTATATGAGCACTAAACCACCCAGAAAGTATTTAAAGAAGAATTCTTCCACACGTGCACCGACACAAATTTCTTTTTAGGCACATCTCTACTGGTTAATTTAAACCCTTTTCAATGTCTTTGTCTATTATTTATGTATTTATTATTTTACACAACTATTTGAAACCACGTTTAGATTTTAATGTCTGTGGTATTGCCTTTAAACTCCAGTAGCAAAGTGCATCTTTTTTCACTTTAGTCTAAGCAAACGATGCAAAAGTGTGAACAATAAAAAGCTCCACTGGAGGGGCTTCAACAAGGGACAGATTGATTTAATGAATGAAGAAATTGTCAACCCTTCTTTGGCATTATTTTCAAGATTTACAAAACACCACTATTTAACTTTCTATATAATCAGTGATTTACAACTTTATTATACACGCTAATGTGAAGTGGCGCCTTTGTATGTCGCCTTTAAGCTCAGTTTTTTGTATGTTTAAAGCCGTCCATCTGGTCATCTTCCTCACTGTGCATTTGAAGATTGTGAAGGACTCAGGAATACAAACAGGGAGGTCCATGTGGATGTGCCTTATATGGTGTCAGATGTCATGTGTCATATCATGGCTATATGCTATATGCTTGAAATTACATATCCAGTTGTATTTATTGTCATTGTCTGTACTGCACGAAAATTGCACATTTCACGATAAGTTACTGTTACATTATTAAAATTATACACTCAAGTCTCCAGAATCAGCCAATCTATCAATTTCAGGAATTTTTAAGAGAATTAAAATATATATTGTTATTTTTTACATAGCTTTAAATATGTGGAAAATTATGTCTATTTGAAAACAATTAATATTTTATATAAAGGTCGAAATTTCACTGATAATTCTGATTATTACATGGCATTTTAAAAAACAAGTTTAATAATAATATATAGTTCATTGAACATTAATAATGTTTGTACATTAATATTGTTAATATAATTTATAACTTTTACCCACATATAAAATATGAACTTATTATAACAATACAAATTTTTCACTATATAAACACATCTATCATTCACAGCGGTTTAACACTAATAACTCACAAATGTTGTTGAAAACGAAACAAAAACCACATCAGACCGATTACAAACAGTTTGATTTAATATATCTTATTCTCAATAAATTGCAGTAAAGCCTCCATACCTGACAATACTATAGTTTATAATCTGAGTTCATATCAGCAGGGCAAGTCATTGAACAACACAATCTTCCAGTACATAATACAAGCAGAATCCTGAGCCCCATCAGTCATCTATAGCCTGAGAGTCGTGAGGAAAGAGCAAGCATTCTTTCCCAATCTTAATATCATAGCTTAATTCAGTGTTCTTCCAAAACTCAAACAGAGATGTCTAACTCAAAACAGGGAGGGAGAAGATGGGAGATAAACAACAGAACACCAGTTTGGTACCTAGGATACAGTGGCAAGCAGCACTAATACAAAGTGAATGTGGGAGCAGGGCTGACGCCCATCGTGTTCGATCTGTACATGTCTTGTGTTGCTTAATAACTTCTCCTCCAGTAAACTGAAGTTTCACACCTGAAAGGCAGCACGTCTCTGCGTGACACGTTGAGGTAAAAAAGGTTTTCCTGGAGGAAAGAGTCGAAGAACGTGACAATCGTAGACACCGGTGAAGACGAACTGCGACTGACTGCATGCGGCGTTCTGCTCACCTGCTTTTAGCTCATCATGTTGTGGTTGAGCTGCTTATTGCAAGAGCGCCCTCCGAATTGGACAGAGGTTTTCCCTTCAGCACGGGATCTATAGACACACGGGTCCATTTGTTTGTCACATGACAGGGAATTCAATTTTTTTATCCACAATTTTTTGGGCATAGTGATTCATAGTTGCATTTAAAGTTTTTCAGTATGAGTTTTCCAGTCTTGTAAAGGTTTTCAAATATGCATATTAAAAAAATAAATAAAAGACAGCATATAATCAAAAGACAGACGACTTACAGAAGTAAGGGTGTTCCATGGCCTCTTGGGCCGTCAATCTCTGTTGATGATCGTAGCGCAGGAGTTTATCCAGTAAATCCAGAGCTTCTGGACTCACCAAGTGCTGATTCTCTGGCTGAACAAAGTTCTCCCAGCGCTTTCGAGTCTGCCTGAAAAAGCACAATACAAATTTTAACAGGCTAGAAATTTGAAGTTAACTACAATTGAACTACAACTGCTAAACAATATATCAATTTTGGTATTCAAATGCCTAAAATAACCTGCTTTTATTATGGCTGATAACTGATGATTCTTTTTTTTTTATAAAGTTTTGTGCATTTCTATCAGAAAATGCAATAGAAAATGCACATTTTCTTCCTTTCTTTTTAACACCATGCCACCTTCTATGGCTAGTGAGTTGTTTAAGAAATCTTTTCTGACAGCATCACCAAAATAAAACAAGTTCCTTGAAAAGGTAAAAGAAATACAGTCCAGTAAAATATGTTTTATGGTTAAAGCACTATGACAGGATGAACACTGAAAATTCACATTTCACTGACAGGTTAAAGGATAAAAATAACTCGAGACTTACTGTCCAAGCAGATCTTTGAAACGTGTGTCCAGCTCAATGTGATACTTATTCAGGTAGCTGAACAACTCCTCTGTTCCTAAAACCTTAGCAATTCTGACCAGCTGTAACAAACCATTTCATTCAGTTAATGTGTTAGAATAGTAAGTGTAAAGAACTGTATTATAATAATTTTCATATAAGCATAAACAACTGGTCGGACCTGGTCGTAATTGTCCTGACCGTGGAAAAATGGCTCTTTCTGGAAGATCATACTGGCTAACATGCAGCCCAAACTCCACATGTCCAGACTGTAGTCATACATCTGCAAAACATGGAGATTAAACAACAATGACCAAAAAGATATGGTCCTTTAACACATGTGATAACTATATGGGAATAATCTTATGATAAAATGTCATTGATCAGTTCAATAAACTCACAGCTCTGTAAATTTTAACTTGGATAAAGATCAGATCATACTTAAGGAGATATTCATGTAAAAATTCAAATAAATTACGTACCTGGTAATCAACCAGCAGCTCCGGCCCTTTGTATGATCTTGAGGCAACCCGTACGTTATATTCCTGTGCGGGGTGGTAGAATTCAGCAAGACCCCAATCTATAAGCCGCAACTTTATCACACAAACAAAAACAGATATAAAAACAGGTCACCGCCACATTGATCTGCAGCAAGAAACACATTCAAACACAAACATAAATCCATGCTGTTGTTAATTGACCTCACCTTTCTCATTTGATGATCTATCATGACATTGTGAGGTTTGACATCCCGATGCATAATGCCCATGCTGTGAGAGTAGTCCAGAGCCTGCAGAGACACACAAGACACGTCAACAACCTCTCGTTAAAATAAAAACTCATCTTATTTCAGCCACGCTGGAGTGAGCCTACCTTGAGAAGTTCATACAAGTAAAACCGGATATCAAAATCTGTTAGTCTCTGGTAGAGGTCCTGAAAATTGTAAGATATGAGACTTATTTTTAAACCACAGAATAGCAGCATGAAGACGGGTTTGTCAAGTCTCGCAGGTTTTGTAGCACTCGGTTATTAAAAGTGATACCTTGAAATCTGTGTTATTGATGTACTCAAACACAAGGGCAGGCGTTCGAGACTGTGAAAACAAAGACAAAACAAATTTGTGTTATGCAAGGATTACAAAAATATGAAAAAGAGCTCTAGAATATAAAAGTCCAAAATCATTTACATTCATATATTCAAAATAGCCTTCAGTCTTTCCTAACTTACAGTCTGTGTTTTAAAATCTTAGTTTATGCAGCAGACAAACAGATTTTTATTTAATCCCATTAGCACTGGTTCCCATTTACAATCCTGTACCGCTCACCACAGGGTCCTTCACTGTGTCTACAAGACGAATGATGTTGGTTCCTCCCCTTAAGTTCTCCAGAATTTTGATCTCACGCTTAATCTTCTTCTTCTTAACAGGCTGGAAAGTTGAAAAAACATTAAGAAAGGTCTTCTAGCTGACATTCAGAACAGGAAACAAGAGATCAACCGTTCTTACCTTCAGTATTTTAACAACTACCCTGTCATTGCTGTTAATGTTGATAGCTTCAAACACTTCACTATATTTGCCTCTTCCAAGCTTACGCACAAGCTGGTAATCATCCTGGTTGCTGGATCAGACAGAACAAAGCAAAGACCAATTAATACATGTGCAAAATGATTTAATGACCATAATAACCCAATGGATATTTAGATATCTGCAACAGTACCATCATAGTGTTCTTTGAAGAAACCATAACATACCATCCTTAAGGAAAATTCATCATGGTTTATCTATAATAACCATTGTTTTTTGTAGTAAAAAGAAGTAACCACAACATTTGTATAGTAACTATAGTATTGTACAACTTTTATTTTCATAAAAACAATACAACATTTCTTATGATTTGGGTGTTATACCAGTGGGATTAATGGGTGTACTGTTTCCCAATCACCAGAAAATATCCCACCAACAGAACCCAACACACAGAAACCATTATAGTTTACATTAAAATCAATACAATTCCCAGTACAAATGTTCTTTATGTATTGTGTTTTGGGTCTTATTCCAGCTGGATTTAATGGCGTTCCATCCATCAGATAACATCCCATTACCATTAGAGACCCAGTATAGCTTTCATTAAAACAAATACAATTCCCATTATAACCATTACAAAATTCCTTTATGTAATGTGTTTTGGGTCTTATGTTACTAAGATTTAATGGTCTACGGTTCTATGGTAATGGTTCAATTGGTTCCCATCTGTCAGATAACATGCCACTAATACACATTATCAGTAGAGACCCTCACAGGCCATTATAGTTAAACATTAAAACCAATTCAACTCAATTACAATTTCAGCAGGGATGGTATTACCAATTTATCACTTTACCATCCCACAAAGAAATCTGATATATTGCTATACATTTAAAACATACAAGTTCATATATGGCAATATTATCATATTTCTGTATGGTACCACCCCCCCTTTCTAATGAGATTGACAGCAGAAAAGATGTGTGTGTGTGTGTGCAGAAGCATCAGTACCTCCAGCTGGGCACGTGCGCTTCATAATCCCAGTACTCTTTACTCTTGACAGTGTTGGCATCAGCATACACCCGGGCTTTACTGCTCACCGGACCGGGCATGGCCAGTCGATCCGCCTTCCTTCCACCTGCAACGACGAGTCTCTCTACGCGACACTGAGGAGTCGAGCGCGTTTGTCGTGAATTACCGTGTGCGATACTGTAAAAGCCTACGATACCGTAAAAAGCTTCAATGCGACCACTCGCGAGCGATGGTGATTGACAGCTGCTCGGCAGCGGCGCGCATGACCTCGCGCTGCTGACGCTCGCGGCACTCAAAGCCAAAGCAAAAAACAAGGGGCGTCGGAAACTGTGCAGATACAGCGCCAGTTTATTATTAAAAGTCGAGGGTTAAAGCCATTAAAATGCGCTCGGTGGGTAAATAAAATGTAAAATAAAATAATAAATAAAGTAACGGATTTTAAAACGTCAGCAACATGCGCGTGGACGTATGCGATTATTTTTGCATAAAACTAAACGTGCACGCGAATGGAAATTAATGCGATATATTTATCCGAAGCGCAGATCTGTCAAGACCGCAGAATGTGATGATGTCGATGCGCGGTAAAATGAAACGTAAACAAGCCGAGCTGTCAGGTTGATCGATTGTCTGGGTGTGTGAATAGCATTTGATCATCGCTGTTTATTTTACGGAATATACAGAGACTGAATTATTTCAATGTAACATCCTCGCAGGATAACTGCGCTAACTAGCCTAGCGACATCGATGAAGCGGTTTAATCGGCCATTACGACTTCCGTATTCACGGCTCCAGAATTACGAATAATTTGCGGTCGGGATGTCCCGATTCATGTGAACCCGGGAGGATAATTCAATGAGTGATCGAGGGCTCTGCTGATATGAGCCCCTATCGCGCTCTTGTCGATTTTCAATCGCGCTGATTGAGCAACCGGAAGAACTCCATAAACGTCCAGTACGCTGGTGTCAAAACAAAAGTCTCGTTTTCTGCGTATGTGTTGTCCAAAATTAGAATGTTAAAAATAGAGGGTTTTTTTACTTTCCGTCCCAAATAATAATTTGAATTGAACATAAATTGCTTTATTGTGTCTCTTGAGTTTATTATTATTTCTAAGAGTGTACAAACATTAAATTAGCCATACTGTCAATTTTGTCCCCCACCCAGGACTTTTAACGTACGCTTTACAATACATTTTCTTCTGGCACGTATTTTATGTCGTTATGTCGTTTGTTCTTCTGTTCTATTTAAATAATATTTATGTGTACACTTTTTACTGTTTTTATTAGCAACAACAATCCCTGTCACCCACACACGTAACCATAAACAGAAATTCAAGTATTCCAATTTTGCTCTAATATAGCAGGTTTCATTTCTAATCAAACCTTTGCAAAGTCGTATTCATTTTTTATTACTATTCTCCAACCTTAAAAATGGTCATAAAAACTATAAAATTACAAATATTTGGGTTATGAAATGTGATCAATACATTTTAAATCACAACTATCCTACATTTTATTTCCTTTAGTTTCCATGATTACAATTCTGTACACTCAGCTTCACAATGTGCATCATGGGATGCTTTTTAGACAATACCGAGTTAAGTTTTCATGCTGCTTTTCACAACAAAAACTTAAATTATGTTTCTGTGAACATCCATTTTTTCAGGTTTTTAATCTAGGCTGTTAGATGGCCATTAAATTTGTCCATTTTATGATGACTAAAAAATAGCATAACATTACTAAATATATGAAATTGCTTTTCAGATACAGATGTCAAAATATGAATATCTTTTATGCATTTGTATTTGTGTATACAAAGACGGGATGTTACTGTGTTGCATTCTTAGGCTGTAAAAATAAGATTAAATAAAAAAAAAACACTCAAGGTTTGTCTCAATATTTTTGCTATTTCAACATGACAACCGTTTTCACAAATAATTAGCAACGACTACCTATGTTTACAAACATTTATTTTTTAATGCATTGTGAGGTTATGACATGCCACACCTTTGTGATAAGGAAAGAAAAACACATTATGGCATATTTACAAGTTTAGCCTCTTAACTGACTTTTCTAGAAACACAGAAAAAAGTTAAACGGGGATAAAATAAGTGACATACAGAAAAGGTGCCGGATGTTCAGGAACACATCTGTTCTCACTGAAATACAAAGAACATTCGTCTAAAATATTGCTTTAAAAGCAATGACACCATTCAGTCTATAACTGCATTTAATGCACATGAAGGTAAGAGTACATAAACTATAACAAAACAAACAATACTGACACATAAGCCATGCATGTTAATAAGGCTTTTTAGAGGCATCGAAGGAAGAAAGAAATGTTTACATTGTTTACATTCAAGCTGTTAGCATCACAACAATATATAATAAACATGAATTTGTTTACTGTAGATACTGTATTGTTTTTAAGTTCTTATTATTGGCATTGAACACGCTCCCATTACTTAATACTTGCAAGTCTAAAATTTAACATAGAACCCAAACTTTAACATTTGAATTATCAAATAACTTTCTAGAACCGTCTATTCCCGGTTTCAGCACTTTAACCCAAATCAGAAGTTGTATTTTCAACAGATCCAATAAAGTGTGAACATGAAATACTGATAACCGATGTATTGTATTTGTAACATTTAAATGTTACTAAAGCAGAAAGCAAACAAAGAACTTGTGGCAAAGAAGCCAAACAACTATCTGTGGAATAAGAATAATCCACCAAAAGAGAAATAACATATCCTCAACAAAGAGGAAACCGTTCACAGACACACAGTCTACAGTATGATGCAAATACACAAACATATACTAAATCCTATCACTGTACTCAAGTCAAAGCGATACAAAACATCCATGAACATGTACAGATAACTTTACAAATTCTACAGCACTGTTTAGCTAACGCAACACCGTCTGTTCGTGATTTCACAAACAAAAACACTTCATTGTTGTTTTCAGTTGCCTGACACTTTGTAACAGTAAATCAATGTACTAATGTAAATTTACTACTAAAACCACCTGCAAACGATTCCGTTATTGTTAGAGATGAGTCAAAAGTCACTAGTGGAAAGAAATGGTTAAATATTTTTTGTGTACTTCTTTGCTTACGAGTTAACATAGCAGAATGCACCAATGACAGATTACAACAAACAGTATTAATTATTAGGCTATTCATGCATACATATACCCTGTTACATCACGGGTTAGGTGAAGTTATACATTACGATTACATACAATCACTATATTGTCCAAATGGCGATACAGTGTTCATGTTCCATGATTAACATGGAAGCGCACGATTGTAGATGGAGAGCGCTGGAGGAAAGACTTTCATTTAGAAGTTACAAGGCCAAATAACATTTACAAAAAATGCAATGCAATTCAACATTTAGTTGTGGTCAATCAGATGTCAGTCTATAAAACTTTAACCGATTGCTGCATTTTCTTTTTTTTAGAGTGAAACAAAGCAGAACTTGAACTAAATCATCTTTAGTTTAGGTTAAAACATTTGAAAAGATCTCATTTGTTAAGAACACCAGTCTTAAGCATATAACATGGTGTGTAGTATCATCATAAGTTGTAGAGTAAACAAGTGTTCATCACGACAAGCTTATTTTTGAGTAGATATCTATATAGTGTATGGTTCTGTCAACACTGTTGGTACAGAACTGAAGCAAGTTTACGTTTGTGAAGTAGATGCCAACATCTACCCAGAGTATGACAAGACTTCTACAAGACTTTGCAGATTTTTACCGGTCGGACAAAACCTACAATGCTTCTTAGATATGCAAAACATCAACAGTTCTATTAAATACATGTAGGAGAAATTACTAATGCGTGCAGAAGATTCTCTGTGGGCAATGAGACAATACTCATTGAGAATTACTCAATGCATGAGGATGCTGGATAACCTCCTCCTTCTGCGGTGTGTTGAACCGTGTGCTCCTGAAGAGCCCCAAGCTCTCCAAAACACTCTCCGCACCACACACACTTAAACTGGGCTTCACGGGAATGGATAATGCCATGTTTAGCCAGGTGCTCACGTTGCTTGAATCCTTTGTCGCAGGTGGGACACTTGAAGGGTTTCTCGCCGGTGTGTACTCTGCGATGCCTCTGGAGCTCTGAAGAATACTTAAAGCGCCGCTCGCAGTCTGCGCATTTCATCGGCTTCTCTCGGGCGGGGTCGCAGCGGTGCTGCACGAAATCAGACGACGACTGGAAGCGGCGGCCGCACAGCGAGCATTTGAGCGGCTTTTCGGTGCAGTGGGAGTTTTGGTGGCGCTGCAACGTCGAAGACTTTTTGTAGCCCTTCCCGCACACGTCGCACTTGTAAGGCTTTTCTGGAGCGTTGGATCCAGAGTTTGATTCTGTGCACTTGTGCCTAAGCAGCTCTCCGGATTGTCTGAAGCCCTTCTGGCAGGCGGCGCATTTGAACAGGCTCTCGATACCGTGGACGTGCTGGTGGTAGAGAAGATGGGAGGGTTGCAGGAAACCCTTGTCACATTGATTGCACTTGAAGGGGCGATCCGCTGGGTTTTTGTGTGTACGACGGTGGCGGACGAGGGCATACTGCTGTTTGAAGCTCATCTGACACTCCTCGCACTGGAAAGGCCGCTCTTCTGAGTGGGTGCGCTCGTGCTGTCTCAGGTCCGAGGGCCGTTTGAAGCTTTTTCCACAGGCCGCGCAGCGGAACGGACGCTCTCCGGCGGGCTGGCACTGGTGATGCAGCAGTTCAGAAGACTCTTTGAAATGAAGCTCACACAGGTTACATTTAAAAAGGTGCTCACCAGAATGGGCGTACATGTGTCGTATCAGGTGCTGCCTGTGTTTGAAGGTCTTCTCGCAAACGGCGCATTTATAAGGGCGGTCGGCGCTGTGAGTGCGCTGGTGGTGCGCCAGGTGAGAAGCTTGACTGAAGCTCTTGTCGCAGGTGTCGCACTTGTAGGGTTTCTCGCCAGTGTGCACCCTTTCATGGCGGGACAGTTCGGAGAGGTGACGGAAGGCCTTATTGCACACAGAGCATTTGTACGGACGGTCGGAGTTCTGAAAAGCCGTGGAGGAAGAGGACCCCATGGCTGCCCCGTCGCTAGATGTCTCGCCGGTGGAGGGCTGCTGAGGGTTTGACGAAGCAGAATCAGGGCGGTAAGTTTTCTCACAAATAGAGCACTTCATGGGGTTGTTTCCGGTGTTGTGCTCATTATGATGTTGAGCCAGCGATGTAAGAAGAGAGAATCCCATTTTGCACACACCGCACACGAACGGCTTCTGCTCCACCTGGACGCACTGGTGCTCCAGAAGGTCTGTGGCCTGGTTGAAAATCTTCATGCACTGGGTACACTGGAAAGAACGGTCTTGGTTAACCATGCACTGATGCTCGTGGGGATTGGCCAAATGTGATATATCGTGGCCACACGCGCCGCACTTGTGACCACCTTCGCTCCCCACTTGCAGTGACGGCTGCTGCGCTGGCAGCGGGTGCTGCTGTCCATGCTGGCCGTGCTGAGACTGTTGTAAAGCCGGGTCTGCCTGCAGGACGATACCATACGCAGCACTGCCCAGAGGATTCTCTGACCCCTGAAGTAGTGGGTGCCCGACAGGGGGAGGGGCCACCGCATGCTGCTGTTGCCAGGCTTCTGTCATTCTTCCACTGTACATGTATGAAGTTTAGGGATTAGCAATAGACCTGGTTTTACTCCAAAACACTCCAACGAGTGATGCTCAGTTCACTGGAATGGTGCGAAACTGTACAGAGGGAGAAGTTTAAGATGTCTGATGTCTGGTCTCCAAATGCATACCTGCAATGAAAATAAAAACAATCAGTTAATATGGAAAACAAATTAATGTAAAACACCAGCAAATACAATACCCTTTGAAAAAAACATGTTTTCTAATTCTTTGTGTCACTAAATGTATAAAATAATAAAATAAAAAAAGTATAAAATAAACCCCAAAAACCAAAATGGATAATAAAATATATTATTTCACAGCAATATTGTATATTATTATATAGAAACACTGTCAAGTCAAACCCTTTGACAAATTAATTTCCATTACTTCTCTAATTCATTGCGGGACTGGATGAGAATAAAAATAAATGTATGAATAAAAAATACAAATAAAAAAACCTTTTATAGTAACTTAGTATATTATTATATAGTAAAATAATATAGTATAATACAATACACAGATATACTGTATTTGCAGAATATTTGAGCATATATTTGATTTCCAAGCCGAGTAAGTATTACAGAATTAGTATAGAAAATGATTTATCTAGAACATATGCATGTACATTGATATATAGAAATATATATTATATGTGACCCAGTCTGTAAAAACCAGGCTAAAGTGCTAAAATCTAATTCTGAGATAACGAGCATGAAAGTTTGAAATTCACCTATTAATTTCACTATGATTTTAATCTCTGACATAATCTTAATAAACTTAAACATAAACTCAGATAATACTAAAGATATCAATGTTAAATTCTCCTAAAATGTTCCTTATAGTATGTAGGGTAATTTTATGTAGAAAACTGTAAATCACAAAAAATTACTTTAGCTGGGTTTCCACAATACATGTGTGTGTGTGTGATAAAATTGTTTATTTATTGAGAAATTGCACACAGATATATTTATAATTTTTATTAATAAATAATTTTCTATACTAATTCAGGCTTGAAAATCAAATTAATACAATTCACAGATTTTTGAAAAGCAAATCATTGTAAATAAAGAAAATAATAAAATATCTCCGTACAAAGCACATCATTATTAATTCTCACTGATGCACTAGCATGCATGCATACATAATATTAATATTCTGTAATGTAAATGCAAATGCAAAAACTGCATTCCCATTACAACATGGATACACACACAGTTTACAACAACATACGATTGCAATTCTACAACAGTAACACAATGCAAACAATCACACTGTGTACACTGCAATACACACATAGAAACACCAGAAATAAAACAGGCGGAATTCTGCAGTCGATGCTAGCCTGAAAAAAAACGGGAAATGTGGAATGTCATTTGATCCCCTTAAATCGATCTTCAATGCAAAATATAAAAAAATAATTGTATATATGAGATCCATTCGCGTAACATCGAAATGGCTGACGTGAAAAACACAAACCGCATTTTTATTCGCAGTTTCAGTGCAGGAAAACTTCAGCTAGCCTTCGTGCTAATGCTAATGCCCTTGCGCTATCAATCAGCCCGTCTGCAAGCGTCACATTTCATCTCTCTCGCATGCAATAAAACACACAACTGCACCAGTTTACAGCAAATATGCAGAACATCATGCAAATGCTTTACAAACCATCATGCATGTGTGTTTATCAGCACGCTAACCCGAAGCATTGCATTAACATGACTGTACAGTACTGCCTTCAACCTACTTTGTGTCGCGTTCTCCCGTTATTTCTTCGTTTTCCTGATGACTCAGACTTGTAAAATAAATATGCATTGGATGTTTTGTGTCAGGGTAAAAAATCAACCGATTCTCTGTATGTGGGATGCAGAAGGCCCAAATTAATGTGACGCATCGGACCTTTACGACCAGCCCCTCGAAAAGCCCGATGATATGGGCGGAATCAGGGCAATGGAAAATCACTGATGTGCTTATACATGAAGGACTCTTTCAAAATGCACGATTTCTTAAAACATACAAGCTATTTATGTTTTAAAATGAGGTTGTGCCCTTACTGTACATCACGTGGGTAGATCAACATTTAGTTTATAAGAGTAAAATGTAGTGAAATTGGTTGATTACCATAATTTTACTTTAAATGTACCATGGTTAAATTGCTGTTAGTAGACCTATAGTTTTAATGCAGACATTACATTTATGCTATTTAGGTTTATATAATAGGGACAATTTCTATTTATATTAAAATTTTAAAATCATAAAATTTGGGATAAATTGCAAAATAAATCCCATTAGCATTGGAATTCTGGTTTTTAATGACCACATTTTATTTCTGATTGTGTGTTGATCTGATTTATTGTATTCTACAGGATCTTTGGGACATTGACTTTAACTTGATGCTAAACTAAATGAATTGTGATTGGTTGTTTAACATGTCTGTCAGATGGCCTCTTGGGCGGGCCCTTGGCCAATAAAAGCATTCATGCTATTGCACAAATTTAGGCCTGAGACAAAGTTTTTATGGTTGGGGGCACTTCTCTCCCAGTACTGACATACACATTTATGCATTTGCCAGATGCTTTTATCCACAGCAACTTACAAATGCATTCAATCTTTATATGTCTTTTATCAGTTTGTGTGTTCCTGGCATCAAACCCACAACCTTTGTGTTGCTAGCACAATGCTGTACCAATTGAGCTACAGGAATGCATGGTTTATATGTTTATATGTTATTGGGGGAATGGCAGATCACCTTATTACAGGGTCATTGTGTGCTCGCTATCATTCTATATTTACTTTTATGCATCCGGCATACGCTTTTATTGTGTGTTCATATGTGTAACGCTTCTCATTAAGACCATGGGCAACAGCATAACCTCAAACATTTTATTAATTTTCCACATAACTTGGAAACAATCTCATAAATCATTGCGTAAGAAAGGGCATGCTTAGGCATGCAATGATCTCACAACAGGATGATATCACTGGATGAGTAGTATAAAATATACAATAGCAGTTTATCATTCAATAATTTAGATGATGTCAGTCAGGTCCCACTGAGAAACATAAGCTGGTATTTTAACACTGCTTTCAGTCCAAATTGTTATCTAAGTTGCTGGACAGAGAGACAGGCAGAAAATCACACAGAGTAAAGAGCAGAAGAGAACAGGCTAACAAACATGCTGTAAAAATCTCCACAGGCTTAGGCTCAGATTTCAAGCCGTCTTCGATTTGTTCAAAGGTGGGGTCGGATCGAGACGAACCGTTCGCGTGACCTTCGTACGACGAGCGGTCACCTGCGCTTAACCTGCTCGCTGGGATGGTTTCTCAATTAAAAAAGGCACTCAGCATATCAATGATATCTCGCAAACTTGTTAAAACGTCTTACACTGTTCAGTAATATAGAATATATATGGAAAGCAGTGATCAGAAGGTAACAGTCTCAAACTGTACGAGCCGAAATACGCAACCACCGCCGCACCTCTGTTGTACTTTACGTCGGATAGCAGGCGTGACGTCACACGGTGTACGAGAAAACGTGGAAGATTCTTTAGACGTGAGTCCGGCATAGCAGTGATTGAAAGGTGAATGTGGTTAAATGAACTACACGGCTGGATTGTGCTGAAATTCAGTGTGGAAAGATTTCTGCAGGCTTAACTTATTTCAAATTCATGAGTATTTGTTTAAATGAAGATGCATTATGATGAAGCCCTTTAAAACAGCTTTTACCACAGACCAATCTGGGTATGTAAATGAACGGGACGCTTCTCATGGCGTGACTGCAGCGATTATATAGGGCTGTTACCCTGGAATATAGTGGGGGGGGGCGTGTGGTCTCGGTCGGTTATATATTTGTGTGAATTGCACCTTACATCAACTATATCATAGTACATAAACCACAATAATCTTCATAGTCCCGTGACTCAATAATATCTCAGACTTGAAGTGACTTTTCAAAATAAATAAAATATTTGGTAAAACATACCAGACGAGCTGTTTATTAAAACCTAAATGTGTGTAATACTTTCTTGTATCTCTACAGAATATCATAAATGGACTTTGAATCGAGGACAAAATTAAGCAAAGTTATCCAAACTAATGGATTACGATGGAATTATATGATGAATCGAACCGTAAAAGAAGTTTACAATTTACATGGACTTGCCCATCTTACACAGATATTTACTACAGTAATTTTTGGGTTCCTTATATTAAGACAATGCATAAGTGCGCATTGTGTGCATATCTTAATCTTGATGACAGTGCTGTTATTGACATTCTATAGGCCCTATGATTAAATAAAGAAATGGATGAACAAAATGGCTACACCGATGTTGAGTAATATCACCATGATAACCAGGACAGAGCTGGAGCCCTGCAGAAAGAAAGAGGACGTTTAGGTTAGACATGTAGTCAAATGCACATTGAAATATTGACATAATGCGTAACATTCACATACTGTCCAACATTTACTTACTGAGTTGGTCTTGATCAGGTTCAAATGCTCTACATCTTGTTCCAGGGCTTCTGGAGAAGACGTTAAAGGGGGTGAAAGACTAATGTCCCTGTGCAAAGGCCATTCCTCCACATCAACCCCAACATTCAATGTGTCAAGCATCTGCACAGAGTCCACAGACCCCTCACGGGCTGCCAGACCCCATTCTTTGCCATCGTGGTTTCGCTGACGCGGTCTTTGCGAATTGTGCCCTTGGAGACTCGAGCATTTCATGCCGGAGCCAAAGTTCTGTTGGGAAATGGAGTCTGGGGGCTGAAACCTCATTTCAACCCGATAATCGTTTTCTCCTTCTTTCTCCTGCACATGTGAATGGGAAGAGATCCACTGGGATTTGTTTTCAACAGTCCATCCCAGATTGGAGTTGTTGGCTCCACGGTCCGACAGCTGGTAGGCGTTTAAACTAGACTCGGTGGGCGCGTGATTGGTAAAGGTCTTTCTCGGCTTGTGGTTGGAGTGGACATGCTCGTGTTGTTTGTGATAAGAGGAGGCATGCTCTTGGGGGTTATAACGGGAAATAAACTCCTTTGGTTTGTGATTGGAGGAAGCATGCTCGTTGCTCTTGTGATTGGATGAATTATGACCCGTGGACTTGTGATTGGAGTATATGTGCACCTGCGGTTTGATTTTGGAAGAGTTGCAGTCGACAGAGTTGTGGTTGGACGGGATATGATCCCATTCTCTTTCCCTGGAGATCGTATGCTCCCTGGATTTGTGATTTGAGGAAACATGCTTCCAGGGCTTTTGACCGGAGGACATTTGATCCCACGCTTTGTCAGGGGCCATATGCTCGATGGGCTTGTGATTGGAGGAGCCGTTCTCCCATGGGTGATGGCTTGAGGAGTTTTGTTCGTGTCCATTAATGTGACCAATCTCCTCTTCCAGTAAAGATGGAGTTGTGGAGCGACTACTCTCCCCTTTGCTTCCCCTCCTGTGGGGATAAACGTCAGCGGTCCAGCTGTTGGCCCCGGCTCTCGTGTTGTCCGTCCCTCTGCCTTCCACTAGAACCTGAATCTCAGCTCCTCCTTGTTCGTCTACGGCGCTCTGCCGCATGAAACAAGCATTTCTGGTACGATGGGTGGGTGGGCTGCAGGGGGGCGAGGAGGGGCTGCTCAGTATCGGGCTCAGGTCGGGCGTCTGGGCGGGCGGTGTTGTGTCCGGTGTGCAGAGCTCTGGGCTGTCTGTGCCGGTGGAGATCACCTCCATGTCTTTCTCTTTCCTGTCCTGATGCTTTGGTCTCTGGCACTCCAATCCTAAAAACACATTGTGATCAGAATTAAAATACATTTTTGTACTTTTTGGAGAACAGTTTCAGACATTCGGCAAACATTAAATACAAAAGCAAAGAATGACCAAAAACATTTACACACTATTTAGACTAATAAATAACATTTATAATAAATGTATGAATGACTTTTAGGTACAGCTTATGGGCTTAAATACTAAAGACTAAACTAAATTATATGTTAAACAGTGCAGAAGCATTGATAGTATGCATTTAATGTGTTCAGAAAGGGAATAATTCATTTCTAGATTTACTATTTATATGTTTAGGTAAAATTATCAATTATCATAATTTTTGTTTCATTTTGTTAATGACAGACAACATTTCTCCTAAATTTCAAAATAACAAATTTTGTATTTGCAGAAAACTGAACAAACTGCTCAAAACAACAAAAAAGATGCAAAAAGACCTCAAACAATGCAAACAGATCAAGTTTTAAACAATACAATACTAATGTTTTACTAAAGTTCAGTGCTGTCAGTCTTTCACATTGCTCCTGAGGTTTCTACTTTTGTTGGAATTGAATGAAATGGCCACAATACATGCAGAAATGGTTATTAAATGCAGATTTGCAGTGGTCTCTTAATTTAATCATCATTAATACAGCTTCACATTCTCTGGACACTCAACTAATTTTATGAGATACATCTTAAAACACTTTTTAAACAGTATTAAAGAGTTCCCATTCATACACTCATTCGCTTTACTGTCTGCTCCATTTAAAATCATTTAGAGAATTGTAGAGAGATTTACAAATAGGCACAATTTATATTTGCCAAACATTTATACAAAATCATAGGGGCTACTTTTTATATGCATTGCATACATAATGTTTATTGACTATGTTATAGGATTGTATGCTTGTTTTTTATTGTTTTTTGACTCACCATTCCCATAGTGATGGAAAGAGGGTGAGAGTTCTTTGGCAATGGCCCTGGCCAGACGACACTCCTCCAGAGCTCTCAGTGCAACTCCCTCCGCTGCCTCGGCCTTTCCTCTAGCGTGACTCGTCCTGCAAAACAGCACAAACAGCACTTTTACAAAAAGTAAAATACATTTCAGCTGTTTTTATCTTTGGGGCAATGACTGACTGATTTTCCTACTTGACATTGAACACACCATCAAAACATTAACTGAAGGGTTAAAGCCCGTGCACACACAGACTTGTGCCTACAAAATTCCTACAAATTTAGATGTCTTTCAAAATTTTGTCTCATACTCAATGGTTTCTTGCTCAATTTGTAATCTATATTTGCAAGTATTTGCAAGACTGCATTATTGCAAGTTGTGATTTTTTACTGTTGATCTCATGATGTCTTACCTGGACAATGCGATCTCAGCCTTCTGCTTGGCTATGTCCGCAGCTTTGTCAGCAGCTTCCACGGCACGATCCACCTTCTCACGAATTTTGCTGGTGCGGAGTGGTATTAGGTTTTTCCTCTTGCCACTCACCAGAACATTCTGCTTGTATTTTCCCTCTTCCTTGGTTCCATCGGGGAAGGTTGTACAGCCATAGCCGTGCCTCTTGTTCCCACACCATTCACCTTCATAACGAAGCCCATCAGAGCGATGGCTTACGCCCCATCCAGATCTCATGTCATTCCTCCATTCCCCAGTGTACGTCTCTGTCACAGTGGCATCCACGCTGCCCCCTGCATCTGCGTCGCCCAAGCTGATGTTGGAGTTGATGTCAGAAGCAGCCGAGCTAACCGTACTCATACCGGCCTCGCTGCAAAAGGAACTCTGTTTGCTTAACTGGCTGGCCAGAGAACTCTTGGACTCAGATCTCCGCAACTTCAAACCGCTCAGTATGGACTGTCGGAAGCGTCCTTTCCTCTTCCTGTGCCTGTCTGCATCGCTGTGAGCACAAAGTACAAAGCCACTGCGGCCCACCGGACTCCCAGAGACACCGGAGCCATCTTCTGGTGTTGGGGCTCCTTCGCTGTGATCGGATCGAAGGGAATTTATGGATGTGCACATGGGGGAGAAGATGATGGCTGCCATGCCATAAGGCACACTCTGTCTCACACCATATCCATGCCGCATGCCGCTCAACCACTGGCCCTGGTATGTACCTGCCAGAGGAGCAGAAGAAAATCTTTAAGTATAAATCATATACAACAAACACACAATTCAAATTAAGTTTATTTTTTTAGGTTTATGCATGTTTCAAAGCAGATTTATAGAAAACACATTTTAGCACTATAAACAAGCTAAATTGCTGGGTAATTCGTAGCCCATGGTTGGGTCAAAAAAGGACAAACCCAACCACTGGGTTAAATTATCATAACTCAAAATATCATTTTTTACAAACGTTAGAAAATAAACTTAACTGTTACATAAATAAATGTTCACAATCATTTTTGATGTTATATCAAGCATCTTCTAAAAAGTAACTTGTTTCAATAACGTATACATTGCCTGATTTTAATCACGTTTTCCAAATTTGTATCTGCTGAACTGAAATGTGACGCGCGCGCTACGTAACAACAGTAACTGTCCGAGGTGCTGAAATCTCTCAACGATAGATCGTCATCATTACTATCGCGAGATGTCCGTTTAGCTAAAGAGTGAATTTGTTAAGGACAGATGCTTTAAATGCAAGTCAAACGATCCCTTAAACGATCCCTTAAATCCATTAAGTTCATCTACGAACCTTGATTATGTTTGCAAAATAATCCGCCAGTGTTTAACCACACAATTCATCCACAGTAACGCTATTTCACATTATTTATAAACAATCACCATAACGCGCAAGAATTACGCAAGAATGTGAAACAACCAATCGCCGATCGCAGGTAAACAATCTCTCCTGATCTGCTGTCGGTGGGTTTCCATGGCAATTTAATGTACAGAGGAGTCTGTGGTTTAGATACAGGCGTTTTACTTCATATAATGCTAATTTGTTCTTTTAAAGCAATGATATCCTTTAATGATCATGTTTGATTATTATTGACAATTGCGTTGGCTGTAATGAGTAAATATATGTGACCCTGCCTGTGAAAACCCAAATAAAGTCTTTTGTGATTTACTGTTTTCTACAAGAAATCATCCTAAATAATGTTTACAATATTCTGTGAAAATATAACCCTTTATATATTTAATAAGAGTTAGATCATGTCAAAGATTTAAATCATAGTGAAATTAAGAGGTGAAATCAAATTTGATGCTCAGTATCTCAGAAATAGATTTTTAGACTTCACAGAGAGGGTCACATATGTTTCACAACTTAAAATATTATAGATGCAAAAGTAATTCACTTAGTGTATGTTCAGACTGCAGTGTTATATAATAGGTAGAAGACATTTGTTTTAATAATATAAAAAACATACTTTTTCTATTTTACAGCACAATCCACCAAACTGTTTTTGAATGCTATGCACCGTGTAAAAGACCATATAAATTGAATTCTCACCTCCATCAGAGTAGGTTTCCGAGCCGTAGCCATCCTGCAAGCCATTACTCCAGGTGCCCTCATAACAAGAACCGCTGCTGGTGCTTTCCAACTTCCCATACCTGCCCTTAAACCCCTGTGTCCATTCACCCTTATATTCCCACCTCCCTTTGCTCTCCACACCAATGCCATGCCTTTTGCCCTGCGCCCAGGTTCCCTTGTAGCTGTTCCCACTGGGCCACGTGTAAACTCCGAGAACTTCGAACCCGTGGCTCCAGGCCCCTGCATATTCGCCCTGACCCTGGGGTCCCGTGCAAACCCCCCGGCCGTGCGCCTTGCCCTGTTCCCACCCTCCACAGTACGACCCCCCATCATCAAAGTCAAACCTGCCTCCAGTGGACATGCATGAAACAGGTTCTGGCAAATCTTCAGAACGTCAAGTGGAGGAAAGAAAAGCAACTGGCGGGCAAAAAAGGAAGACTGCGATAAAGTAGATGGAAGCAACACTCCTTCCGTCCTTCAAGTAGGTTTAAAACATATAGAAAAACAGTGCCTTTCAGAGTTCAGAAAAATTTAAAGGGGTGGAAATGAATTACCAGGCTACTGTCCTGGTGTTAAAGCTCCTGCTTGTTTGTGCATGGCCTTTGGTCATGAATGTCTTTTTTACGCATGCTACTCCCAACGGGCATGCAGATGGCAAGCTTCTCCCTCTCTCGCCGCACGGTCCCAGCAGGCTGAGGCGCACAGCCGCGCTCCGCTTTTCCTGCGTGGAGATCGGCAGGCAAACGAGGCCTAGTTTTTTTCCACAGCCACACAGATCCACACAGCAGCAGCATTGATACACTCAACCATACGTTACACGGCCCCAGACGTACCGCACCGGCTGGCAAAATTGTAGACGTGCAGAAGGGAATCTGTACCCTAGACGCGTGGAGGATGCTCAGACGTCCACCTAGATCATGTTTTAGAATAAAAACGTCAGTATTTCCTCTCTAATGCATTCAATGAGATCAATCTGGCACAGCAGTTTTTCTGATGCTGCTCTCTCTCCCTCTCTCGCTCTCTTTTCTCTTCTGCGCTCCTGCTGTGGTATGGAGGTGAAGCCTCTTTCCTGGAAGACTGGTGAAAAACATCAAGAATCAGTTTAATCCTGATCTTTGGTCCTCTCCTCGTTCATGTTTATTTGCATATTTGAAGGTGTGTATCAGTGATGGTCTTATGCCATATGATGCTCAGTGTCTCTAGAATATGCTCATTACAGGACTGTTCCACCCCAGCCCATTCCCCTCCCCCACTCCTGCTCTCCTTGTTGTTCTTAAAGGGATAGAGGCGGAGAGAGTCATATGCATACAATGGCTTCCATAATTGTCCTTATTATTCACCCCCCACAAACTGAATGATACGGTCTACTGATAACTGATAAACGTTACACTTACATGTTTCATATTTATGCTTAGATTGTTGCTCAGTTCAGAATTATCAGTCCATATTCCTCATAAATGAGCACATGAAAATAAAAAAAATAAAAACTCTTTTATGTTCTTTGAAGAGTCATCTCTTCTTCATTTGTTGGGTATTATTGCTTCTGGATGGGTATTTTACGTCTCTCAGAAACGTATGTTTTTTTAGGTCACATTCATAATACATGTATATTTCCATTGTTTAAAATAGATTACTTGTGTAAAGACTGATAGGGCTTTAGTAAAATATAAACAGATGATTCAATACATTGATAATAAATACATTCTGTGTGTATTTATATTTCAGGTTTTGACTGAAAATATCATATCCATAACACTGGAATTGCCCGTTTGTAAATATTAGAAGTGTGTCTACACTGTCTACACTCTGAAATACTGCTGGGTTATTTTAAACCTATGGCTGGGTCAGAAAGAGACAAACCTAACCCTGGGTTAAAAACAAGCCAGCATTTATTAGAGAAAACACTGGGTTAATAAAGGTATTCTGAAGCAAAACAACTTGTGAGAGAAAATAATGAATATTTTCATCTTATTTAGCAATCACTATGACATGTATAAACAGCCTCATAAAGAGTAACCTATAATTCACTTTACTCACTACTGATAGTTCAGATATCAATATATGATGGTTTAAATACCCATGTGAGATCTCTCAAAGTTTTTAAAGCCTTTGTTTGTTTAAAGCATGATTTAAAACAGGCTAAAGTAAATATCCTGCATTTGTCAATTAATTGCAATACGAAATTCACTAAAGACTCTAAATACACTTAATATATTTATATATACAAAAACATTTTTGCACACAGAGCACAAGAAACACTGAATAAATGTTTTTTCATAAGTAAAGAAACACATCACAGTAATCACAAAACTATAACCAATTGTAAGTATTGCAGTAATGGCGCAAGTTTTAAATCTGCCCTGAAATGATAATTAAATGTAATTATTATGAAAATATTATGACATTCGTCTTGTAATCATCAGCAACATTGTATTTAAATTACTCATTAACCACACTGTTGAGTCAAACATTGAATAGTACAGCTAAAACATTTCTCAATACACAAATTGGAGAATTACATTTATATATACAATATGCAATGCAAGTAAATTCTGGGCAGCTATAATTAAATTACTTTAATTATAAGAAGAGGAATTCCACTTCTTTCAGAAAATAAGTAATTTAATTAAAGCACTAAATTACTAAATCCATCACACTCAACACTGGCAATTACTGCAAAAAATATAACATCAGATATAAGGCTTTGGAATGACATGACTGTGGAAAAAAAATGACAGAAGATTGAGTTTTGGGTGAACTATTCCTTTATTTATTTCCTCCTTAATAATTCTTAATAATTTATAGTTTTTCCATCATTAACAAAATTTTAATTGTAATTGTATGGATGGAGATATACATTTTATATATTGTTATCCCTATTTAACAAATGAGACCCCTTATGAGTTCCAATTTAGTAGTACAACTACTGCAACATAAAAACAAGACAATCACAAACCTTACCATTCAAGATAATGCATTAAATATAGCCTTTTGGGATTAATTATGGGCATTTTACATCATGTGTTTGGACCTGAAGGCTGAAGTTGATCATCTCTGACATGCATGACAATGATGTATCTTATCTCCAGTATGCAGTCTCTGTTTTCCAAGACTCTGAATGAACACTTTTCGGGTGTTTCTTCAGTATGGATTTTTCTGTGTCTTTCCAGTTCTTTGGCTTTCAGAAAGGAATATCCACATACGGAGCACACATGACCTTTCCAACCCAAATGGAAAATCTTCTGGTGGCCTCTATAATACTCGATGACAGAAACCTTTTTCCTCAAATAGAACACAAATATGGCTTCTCAGCTGTATGTGTTATGCTGTATGTGTTTAGTATTATGTGATACTTAAGGTTTCGTTCTCGAGAGAAAGTTTTACCACAAAGATGGCATGACGAAGAATTTTTGGCTTCGGTTGTTTCTTGAGGGGAATTCTCAAGAAACAAGATTCTCAAGTCTGTGAGCAGCTGAAAGAGTTTTCTTCAATTTCAGTTTCTGTGAAGTTTCAGTTTCAGTTTCTTGTTTGTCCTTTATTTTATTATGTTATTGACCTTCTTTTACTTCCAACAAGTCTAGATGAACAGGGTGATGTGAGAAAATTATGTAATATGAAAAAGTAAATCCCTGTTTTATATCATTTTAAGGGACTGCAGGCCTCATAAAATTTGTTTTAATACCATCAAATGTAGTAGATGAATGCCTTTCTATTTTATTATGCTTCAAGTCAAATATTTATATTCTGCATCTCTAATAACTTTATAAACCAAAAGATGCCTGAAACTTTATGATCTTCAGCAGTCATTAAAATTAAACACTAACCTCTTTGTTTCTCTTCATCTTGATCAGTCGTTGTGCAGGATTCTTCATTTCTCTCCTCTTTAATAGTCGAGCAGTTGATTGTGTTGTTACAGCAGATGAATTGCTGTGAGAATGACTTCACTAAAGGTTGTGTGATGTGTTTGTTGGTTTAGCGTTGAGGACTACAGGAACTGACCTATAAAAATATACAAATGAATACATATTTTACAAAACTGTTTTTGTCTCTCTATTGTTTGACAGGGCAGGTTAAATGTAGAACTAAGAGCCTAAAATGTGTTTTACTAACAAAGTCATATGTGTGTAAAGGTAAACAATAACAGAATTCATTTTGGGGCAAACAAATTATTTAAATACATAATACTAATATTGAAGTACATACTCTGAAACACTTGTTTTGTTCATCACTATTTCTATTTTAAAGGTATCATGATAGTTTATAATATAATGTTTGTAAATTCAGACTCTGTTGCTTTAAGACCAAAATAAATCACCAAACTGCATGAAGCATTAAAAGGATTTAGTTCTTTTAATATTCATATTAGTGGTTGACTAATTTGAGATTGTCGGATCATTTTATAATACACAAAACACACCAATCTTACCTAGAACGACTGATGAGACGCAGTCGCAGCGCACTCTGTATGACGTCACCAAACGACTGGCTTCGAGAAGCAAAACAAAAGTCCCTGTCATTTATATTTTTATGCTCCTCTTTAAATGGATGTTTATGAGTGTTAATTGAATGCCATCTTGTTTGTAATATTGTTATGAAATATATGTTATGAAATGGAAAAAAATCTATGTCAAAAATCGTGAACAAATAAAATAAAAATAAACCATATACATGCATTGGTGAAATAAATATATTCAGGGATAAATAATTTGTCAAACGATAACAAAAAGGAACTTGCCCGTAAAAAGACTTCTATATCTACACCAGAAATATATTAAAAATAATACTAATAATAAATCTCTCTTAGTTTGTTAATATCCATGTTGGTGACTGATGTGAAATTATTTGTGTATAAACCTTAAGAATGTTAATAAAAACTTCATAAGATGTTAAAGTCATATACAGCTGCAGTGAATGGGAAAATTTTCAGGGAACAATAATGTAAATGTTGGTCTCTGACTGACATATTAACTGTATGGAAAAGAGCAACAAGGAAACATCTTAAATTTATACTTTAATGGCTTGAGAAGTAAATCTTTGTTTTTCGCTTTGTATTCAGAAAACAAATATAATTCATAAATGCTGAGCCTTTATTCAGCAATTCATCTGTGAGAAAGACTTGTGAAGATGATAATATGATTGTTGGTTTAGTGTCGAGAACCCGTCAACAATTAATATACTAAATGTGTTAAAAAGACCAGATGCAGAACTAACAGTTCAAAATGTGTTTAACAAAACTCATATGGGTTAAAAATAACATGACAGATCTTTGACAACATAAACCACATGTGTTGTTTACTTCAGAATAGTGACATGATCTGACATGACCCAAACTCTCAACACTTGTTTTGTTTATCATTTTGTTTTTTTTATTCTTGATTTGCTGGTGTAATGTCAGTTTGTAAATAGAAACACACTCAGCTGGTCTAGTTACAAAACTGTCCAATCCTAAAAAAAAGAAAATGAGGGACAACAAAATATTTGTACTGTAACACATTGTGTATATCATTTCAGTGCTTTGCATGAATTAAATGCTAAAAGGAATCTAAGATATAAAGAGATTTGTTTTGCTCTTTAAACAGATTCTGTTTTTTAAGTGCATGTTGTAAGTTCCTCTTCAACTTTTTAACAAACTCAACAGTCGTGTAATGTGTAATGAAAAATACAGGCTTTGATAAGTTTCATTTTTTTAATAAACACACCAACTGATTAAATGTTGACTTGCATATAGAATTCTTCCAAACAGTAAATGTTTACATTTTACATATCTTATGTAAGTTCCAACTTTAATTCAGTAAATATAAATACTGCAGCTTCAGTATGATTTAAACACAGAATAATATAACACATTTCCTGGTATTCATGCATGTCACTGATACGGCTTCTGTCTGGTATGCACTCTCTCATGTTGTCTCAGCTTGGCCGGTTTAATAAACCCCTTTCCACACTGTGAACACTTGTGGGGTTTTTCTCCAGTATGGATCTTTTGATGCTGCTTCAGGTTTGTAGCTCTCACAAAAGCTTTTCCACACACAGAGCACACGTGATCTTTCACACCCGTATGTATCTTCTGGTGCCGTTTAAAATAGTTGAGATATACAAAAGTCTTATTGCACACAGAACACACATACGGCTTCTCACCTGTATGAATCTTCTGGTGTCTTTGCAGCAGTGCTTCAGAAAAAAACTTCTGATCACACTGATTGCAGCTAAACGGCTTTTCGTTTGAGTGAATCTGCAGATGAAGTTTGAGATTTCGTGCCTGTGTGTAACTCTTACCACACAGGTGGCACGAGAAAGGCTTCTCACCTGTATGAATTCGTATGTGATGTTTAAGATTTCCTCGAAGTGTAAACCTCTTATCACATTGAGGGCACGTGAAAGGTTTCTCTCCCGTGTGAACTCGGATGTGACTCTCTAGATGTACTTTATGTAAGAAACTCTTCCCACACTGAGGGCAGATGTACGGCCCATCACTTCTGTGGCGTTTCACATGAAAGTTGAGGGTTCTTGTATCTCTGAAACACTTTCCACACTGAGGACATGGGAAAAGCCTTTGGTCAGTGTGAGTTATTGCATGTTCCTTAAGATATGATTTACACTTAAAACTTTTTCCACACTGAGGGCAGGTGTATGGCCTCTCTTCACTGTGAGTCCTTATGTGAATATTAAGATGTCCTTTTTGTGTAAAACTCTTTCCACACTGAGGGCATGCAAAAGACCTCTCAGTTCGATTCCTTATGTGAATCTGAAGGTTCCATTTTTGCGAGTTAAAGAGATGGTATGAAAAATAATGTTTGTCTCTTTCTGAATTCTCATCAGTCTGTGAGCAGCTGAAAGTATTTTCTTCAGTGATAATATGGTGGTACTGATGTTCATCCTCTATATTATTGTGATCTTCACCCTCCTTTTTTAATTCCAAGTCTGAAATGAACATAGTGGTGTCACAAAATTAATCTTTAATCATTAAAAAATAAATCACAATTTAATATCAGAATCCAAAAAATACCATTAATTGTAGTAGATGAATGCCTTTATATTTTACAATTCTGCTCACTATAATATTTTACAGCTGTAATGATTTTATAACCAGAGCCACCAACCATGTAATTTTCATGAAACTCTACGATTTTTAGCAGTTATTAAGGATATATTAAAATTATACACTAACCTCTTTGTTTCTCTGTATCTTTATCTTCATCTCTCTCCTCTTTAACACTCTCCATCATTCCAACAGTGGACCAGAATAGTCGAGTAGTAGATTGTGTTGTTACAGCAGATGTGATTCCTGCTTCTCACTCAGTGGTTGATCCTGAAGAAGGTTAATTGAAAAATTAAGTCAATTTATTTATCAATATGAACTGTATGAAAACAAAACGTACATACCTGAATGACTTAAAGGTACAGAAAAAGATCTCTTTGTTCTTTCTTAGTCTTGAGTCACATGTAACTCATAAATGTTGACTCTAGTAAAATTTAAATATAACTAAACATTGTTTAAATTATTCGAGTATGTGAAATCACGTTTTAGATCCCTTTATTTACCTCATATTAACAGCACATCCGACTGACAACGAGCCGCTGCTCACTCCGTGTGACGTCACAACACGACAGGCACCCAGAAGCAAAATAAAAGTCTCTATGTTCAATCTATGACTAAAGTCAGGAAAAGCATATAAATAATAGGATTGTCATCTACAAATTAAATACTGCAATGCAGTAAATATAATTAAAAATAAATAGATATGGAATCTATAAAATCTACCAATGAAAAGCTTCTGTTAGGCGATATAAGACTGCATCTTAGTCACAATTTACGGTAGACACAGTTTTATATATTTATCCACATCTTAGATTACGAACCAAAATTAATTGGAAAAAAACAGACTGACTTTAAAACATTTTTGCACCCACAGCATACATTATGTTGAATGAAATGTAAACATATTTCCTTTCTAATCTCAGCTATTTATTGTCTTTTGCTTATACATTTTTATAAGCACACATACATAAATACATAAGGTAAAGTAAATGTACATACTGCTACCTTGCACAGACACTGCACATTTATCAGCTGATGATGTTTAAGATTGTCTTTTTATTAAAAACTCTGCAAGAGTTCCAAAAGAGTGTTAATAAAAAGATCAATAAGATGTGAAACTCAGCTAAGAGGAACAGCTAAAACACTTGAAAACACTTCATCAAAACCATATCAACAAATTCAAAACAAACATACCTTAATGAATTGAAAAGTAACAAAGTAAATCTCTTTGTTCTTCATCTTGCATTCACAGATCAAATGTAATGTAACTCTATAACAAGAGAAAAACTTTGCACTTTACAATAAAATATTACAGCATTGTATTATTATTTAACATGGTTACAGCAATGTTTAGTTTGCTGGAATTTGTTTGAAAACTAAATCATATTTATTATAGATTTACTTGTCTTTTACGCAAACAACTCAAACTGCAGCGCGTTCTGTATGACGCCAACATAAAACAGGCTGCAATAAGCAAAATAAAAGTCCCTTCTTCTTCTTGTTTTAATGGCGGGTGACACCCAATGTTAAGGTGTATTACCTCCACCTACTATACTGGAGTATGGACCAGAATGACTAACAGAAACTTAACCCCCCAGTGAAAAAAAATAAATAAATAAAAATCCCCCAAAATTTCTAAAATCAATAAATACAAAACACATTACTAAGCCCATCCTTTATATTCTATTTATTAACCCAGTTTCCCTCAAAAATACAATTAAAGAATTATAATTTCCTGTTTGACTGAGAATTTGTTTTACATCTAGTATTAAAAGTCCCCTATTCACGCTAAAATATATTTTAATGATGTAGTTGGCTGAATGAGTGCGAAGTCTCGCGCTTTTATTTTGAAATCAGCTCTGTCAGCGTACCGCAATGTCTGGTATATGTGCGTATCATAAAAGTCCGAACAGCGGCTGTTATTTCGAGATACGTCGCGTTAGTAGGTTTACATTTTTTAAATGACAGACGGCTTCGTGTATAATTATCTTTTATTCAGTTACGCTGGTGAAGTTGGTCGACATCATGTTTCCTTGATGTGGATATGAACATTTCTGAGACAGTTTGTCATCGATGTCGGAATAAACGGAAGAATTAACCTGCTTCGCGTTTTATTTATGTGCTCCAAAAATGATGCCAGGAAAGCATTACAAGGGTCAAGAAGTCAGCTGCTGCATTAAATATTTTATATTTGGATTTAACATCATATTTTGGGTAAGAGTACGCGCTTTTGCATCATGTCTTTGTTAATCTTGTTATGTTATCGCATGAGGACATTTTGCGTTACATTTCCATTCCTTTGTTCTCATAAATCTGGCGTTATATATCTTGTACATATATATATATATATGTATATAATGGCAGATATACAGTCTGTCAAGTGCGTCTTACAGATAATCGGCTTTCTGTGGAGCTATGTATCTCTGAACATCCTATGAGCCCATCACATAGATCTTGTATGTTGGATTAAATGTAAAAACCTAAGTGACAAAGCTCGTAAACTGCACGCATTTGTTTTAAGCAACCTTCGGAATGTGTCACTCCCTTTATATTACGTCACGTTGATTTTATGTCGTATATATAAGTGTTTCATTATTGCCATAAACTAAACGAAGCTTGTCATAAACGTGTTCTTATGGTGTGACCCGCTTATATAAGCATAGTAGTTTTCTTTGTAAAATGAAAGAGACATTTGGTTGGATAATAGAAAAACTCCATACAAAAAAATTAAGTTTAACCACAAGGTTACTGATAGCTCAGATGTCAATGTTTGGTGGTTTAAATACTCATTTTTATGTTTAAATTATGATTTTTCATAGTCTGGTAAAGTGCTGTTTTCAGAATTGTCACATTCATAACAGTCTATATTCATCATAAATAAACACATGGAAATTAAAATAACAAGGCCTATTTTATGTTCTTTAACTTTTATTTTCATTTTTCAAATGAGACCTTATGCTCCTGTATAGACTGATATTTTCTGATCTCTGGATTCAATCAAAAGGCCTTTAGTAAAGTTCAATATATTGGTAATAAAAACATTCTGTGAGAATTTATATTTCAAGTTTTGAATGTCACATCAATAACACTGAAATTGCCCAGTTCCCTTTAAATCCCTTTAAAAAATGTTTTAAATGCTCACTGCCTGAGAAGACTATACCACGTTCTGTGATCACACAGTTATATTCCTATAACATCTTGACATTTTATAGCATTTTTTTCTTGTTTATTTTATTAGACTAGAGTTCATAGAAAAAGTACTTAGCATTCATAGCTTTGCATGTTATACTTGACCCTTGGTTGGTTTGTGAAATTTGTAAAGTACATGACACTAAAACGGGCATGTTTAGGTCATTTCCTGTTATGAACTCTCATGATGCTTTAGATTTTGTGGTTGGGTTGTGTCTGATTTGTAGGAGTCAACAGACCGTCCAAACAGAAGTTAGTGTACAGTATGTATAGTGTTTACTAAAGCACAACTCACATTTTATCCCTATTAATGTTCTCTCAAGTGTCACCATGAGCTTCCAAACTGAAAGTGATTCAGTCTTGTCTAGTTTGCTCTTTAAGCACTTCTTTGTTTCCTCTTGACATTTTCCTGGCTATATTAAACAGGATTATTCATGAAAGCATATGTCATTTCCTTCACTTTTAAGAGTGTGTTTTACTTTCAAGCCTATGCTGGTCATGATGGTCAGGACAAATCTAATTAAAAAGGTTTTGCTTTACATTACGTGCTTTTGCATGGCTTCAAAAGAGCCACAGTAACATAACATTACAACATTTAGGCTGACATAAACTAATATGGTACATCAACATATTAGAAAACTGCAGATTACATCAATAATGCTGTAAAAATCCAACCTTATCAACATCTCACATTTAGACTACCTTGACAGCATTTTGCACTTATTATATTAAATAGTATCTTAATAGAGCGGTCATAATTGTGCTTTATAAATAAAAAACTATTGATCAATAAGCATCTAGCAGGACACAATGCAATTTTATAGTAAATATAAACCCTTAGTAAAAATGTGAAAATACTTTGACTAGGTTAGATAAATGTGTGAGTCAGATGATATTTGTAATAATTTATAAATCTAGACGTTTCTTTCTAATACACAGTTCTTTAATATGCTTAAATCGTGGAACAGCTGGCTGTTTTAACAGTAATCATATAGTTGGTATTTGACTTGAATATATTTCATCTTTCTCTATCATGACTAACCCTGGTGCTGATGACATATGTCATGCTAACAAATGCAGACTGATGGAACATCAAGTTAATTGGTGCACAAATCATAGATAATTGTTTGCAGCTTTAACATTACAAACAACATGCCACAATGTTTAAATAGCTGGTTGTTTTCTCGTTTGCTTCGGACATGAACGAAAGCATTGTATGCCATACAGCATCTCTCTGTTGTTGAAATCAACTGCAAGAAACTAAATTTGAAGATTTCCCATTGCCAAGCTGGTCACCAGTATATGTTACTACTGGTATCCCTTACAGGTTTTCTAACTAGCAAGGTTTTCTTGGTCAACCAGAAATTCTATTGCTGGTCCACCATCTATATCAGCATTGATTTCATATTTCCAGAGATGAATTGGGATATTTTTTCAAACAGCTATTCATTCGATAAATGTGTTCAGTGTGAAGTTGCCAAGTTCGTTTTCTAGCGAAGTATGTGGACACTGTACTCACAATCACAGTACTGTTACCATGAGTAATTCATGCACACAAGAAGCCTTGTGTGAAACAGTCCCGGTGCGGTGGACGTGTTAATAAGACACAAACAGGGTCGGTTAGACTAAAACGATGTTTTAAATTGTGGAAGAAAGTTTTTCCCAAGTATGCAGCCCAGGTCCTGGGCTCTTCCACTTACTCGGCTCTAACGATGTATTTTTAAGACTACAGGAGAAGAAACACACATGACCAACTGATCATTTTTGGGCAATTTGCTACAGTGCCAATAGTTTGTCCTCTTTTGAACTCTAATTGAAAACAAGTTTTTTTTGCAGGCATAAAACTTCATTTCAAGTGTTTCATTTTGCAATTCCTGTATATACTCAAAGAAAGAGAGACAGTATCTATACAGATTAGATCTTCTTGTTAGAGGAACACACTTTAAAAATAAAATAACACTTCAATGAAAATATGTTCATAAAAACAATCATAAAAGTCAATTTGTCATTCCAGTAAATGAGAACACAAGTCTTATGGAAAGAACCACTTTGTCATGAATACATTAGTGACACCAGAAGCTTTTGAAAATATTATATAATTTTTACATGTACTGATTATGCCCTAATGTTTGGCCTTGTTTTTTCTCTGATGTTCACTATCAAGCATACTAGGACTGTTTTGCAATGGAAAGATTGTTGTGTACCCTGGTGAATACCATTCTTGGTTTATCTCCAGATAGATCCAGATAAAAAGTTGCACTCCCATTTCCTGACACTCAAACCCAAAAGTGTTTAAATCATCACAGAAAAATTATGGAACTTATGGTTTGGTTCCATGCAAAATAATGCAATGAATTGTTTTCGTCACTATCTTACTTTGGATAAAAGTGTCTGTTAAATGCCTAAATGTAAAAATATTTTTAGGGTTGCATTACACTGAAAGGTTTTTTCCACATGATTAAGTTTGAGTAAGTTTTACTTTTACACTTTATTTTTCAGTCACATGCAATGCATGATGGGAACATGAAATCCTCTGCCTAGTTTAGCTTGAATACTACACAAATCATTAACGTAACCCCAACTCGAATAGATGAAGGTAGTTGATTCAACATAATCAAATTAAGTTCATACAACGTGTTTTAATTTGTCTTTAAGTAAACCGGGCAAGGGCAAAATAATTTTTCAGTGTATTTAGTACAATACAAAATTGCAATCCTAGATTAAATAATTGGCATTCTAAAACTGCTATTAATTATTTCAATTTTTCCTGGACTGTTTGTTTTACCTTTATGCCAAGTTTTTGCATTATAAAGATGTGTTGGGCTGTAGAAACCTTTAACATTTCCAAAACCTCTGTTGCAACTTGCACAAAAGGTTCTTTGTAGGGGAAAAGGTTTTATACAGACTATAAAAATAGTTTCCAGCAATTAGATGTCTATATAAAATAGCCAATAATAGCCAATTGCTCTTAGAGTAAAAATGTTAGGTTTGAATTAGCTTTTGTTAAACAATTAAACTATTAATTTACATGTAATATTTGTCCTATTTTGTAGTTGCTGGGAGTGGCTTTCCTGGGAATTGGATTATGGGCATGGAGTGAGAAGGTAAGATCGGGTTCTTTACAGTATGGAAAAACACCTTCTGATTACAGTGAAGTATGTGGAGATTTGGTCTTACTGTAATTGTAAAGGCACTTTGTCATCCTCAGGGAGTTCTCTCTAACATCTCCTCCATCACTGATCTGGGAGGATTTGATCCCGTCTGGTTGTTTCTGGTGGTTGGAGGTGTGATGTTCGTCCTGGGTTTTGCCGGCTGTATCGGGGCACTGAGGGAAAACACCTTCCTGCTTAAATTTGTACGTTTTGTAAGAAAGGTTTACAGAGTATTTCCAGAGTAAATACTGAATACACAAGATACTCACCCTCATGCCATCTCAGATGTATATGACTTCATTTCTTAAGACTTCTTATTATTTCCTTGTCCAGCTTAGCTTGCATGCACATTGTTGAGGAAATCCAATAAATATTAAATTCTAAAATATACAGTATTATTAATAAGTTACATTTCCAATTAAAAACCAACTGTTGCGTCATTTACACAGATGTGTAAAAGATTTTCAGACGGTCATCAGTCACAGCAATATTTGAGACAAAATAATTTACTTTCAGAAACTTGCAATTAAACTTAATGATTGTAATAAAGTGTGTTTGTCTCTCCCAGTTTTCTGTGTTTCTAGGAATCATCTTCTTTCTGGAGTTGACTACTGGAATCCTGGCTTTTGTTTTTAAAGACTGGATTAAAGATCAGCTCAACTTTTTCATCAACAACAACATACGAGCCTACAGGGACGACATTGATTTGCAGAACCTCATCGACTTTACTCAGGAATACGTGAGCATGATTTAAAAAACTGTATTTAGTAAACTTAAAGAGAGTTTAAGAATATTTTGAAATCATTTTGAGGTCAGTACTAGTACTAGTATACTACTATAAGTGTACAACTTCACTAGTAAAAGTTAAAAATACTAGTTAAAGTAATGGAAATTTACCATAAGTATAAATTATAAAATGAACTTAAAGTAAATCTTTTTTGTAATAAAGCTAATCAATTGTACCGACTTGTAAAATGTTACCAAACTATTTTGTTCACCAGAAATAAAAATAGGCAATTTTAATGTCGATTCAATCCTGTTGTTCTATTTTCTCCCAAAGTGGGAATGCTGTGGTGCATTTGGAGCAGATGACTGGAACCTTAACATCTACTTTAACTGTACAGACAGTAACCCCAGCCGAGAAAAATGTGGCGTGCCCTTCTCCTGTTGCACCAAAGACCCAGCGGTAAAATCCTGTCTTACTAACACAAAGATTTACCATGTTTTTGTACTACAGTATCATTTGAAGTACGTGAATGTGGCACATGAATACAGTAAATATCATTGTACCGTGTTTTTACTTTTTGAGACAGCTGAGACTACTGCCAGTTCTTTTCTTGGCATCATTTGTTTGCCGCTATTGTCATGATTTAAGAGCGAAGCTGAAAGCGAAAGGAAAGTGGTCTTAAAGAAACAATACAAACAGTGAAAGAGCATCAGCAACAGGGAGAATATAAAACAGGATCTGGCCTACGTGCGCTGAGTCAAAGTAACATCACACATACAATAGATAAGAAAAAGAGGAAGGAATGACATGTTATGAGCTATTAACTCTTAACAAATACACATCTGATGACATTGAACACTTAAATTGTGGGATTCTTTATGAATAAAGTCATTCATCATTATAGCCTGAGGGAAAGGCTTGACTTCTAATATGTGGAGGATAAATATAGAATAGAGTTCATTTCTGAGTTTGATTGAAAAGAAAGGTTATTTATAGGTTTATAAAGTAAACAGCACACAGGTTTAAGTTTGCTATTTCTGACATCACTTCACCCACACTGGGATTTTTCTTGACTGTCGACATGTTTCCTTTTTGTGTCACTTTTGTTAATTCTACATAAATCACATGTTTTCCAGGAGGATGTTATCAACACACAGTGTGGTTATGACGTTCGGGCAAAACCGGTGAGTCACACGCATATCGTGTGTGACAACGATGTCACACATAACTGTGTGACAACAAAATGAATTAGTAATTTTTGGCATTTTAAAAAGCATTGAGAGGTTAATTTAATGTGACAAACATCCAAACCTTATATTTATATATATATATATATGATATCAAATATTTGTTCCTCATTAGGATGCAGAGCAAAAGATGTACATTCATGTGAAAGGTTGTGTGCCGCAGTTTGAGAGATGGCTACAGGACAATCTGACAGTAGTGGCTGGAATCTTTATAGGAATAGCACTGCTGCAGGTCAGCTGGACTTTTATATATAATGTGATGAATTATTATTTCTCTTTAGTAAAAAATAATATTTTCCATGTTCACAGATATTTGGTATATGCCTCGCACAGAATTTAGTGAGTGATATTGAAGCAGTAAGAGCCAGCTGGTAAGAAAACACAAACTCAAGACACATTGTTCACTGCCTGCTTGTTAAAGCGTTTGCATGCTGTAACTGCACACATTTCAACCCTGTCTGCTTTCTGTCTTATTAACATCCTAATTCACAGTACACAAGAATGACAACGAGTAAAACCTAAGAATGGCATGCTAGATAAAAATAAACAGTCGTGATTTAAAGCCTCCGGTACATTTTTCAAAAGCTCATGCAGATGTACATGATTTTAAATATTCAGTACCAGTCAAAAGTTTAGACACAATTGTCAAAAATGTTTCTCATAATCTTAAAATATATTTCAACGTTTTGAAATAACTTTTGAAGACAAATTATAATTGTGCCAACATATTAATTTTTTTAATTAAAAAACTAATTGTATTCAAAAATATTTTTGAAATGGATGACTTGGAGCAAATAATGAATAAAAATCAGCAAATAAGAGTTCAGCATAGAAGGAGCATAAATTCCTGCAGTGTTGTTTAAAAATCTTCTCAGGTTGAGATCTCAAGAAGCTGGATAATAAAATGTCAAGAGTATGATTTTACACATTCTGTGTGACTACTTTTGAAGATGATCAAATATAAGTGTTCATTTATTTTTAATGCTTTTAAGATCTAAACAAGAGTGAGTTAGTGTTTCCAAACTTTGACTGGTACAATATATTTTAAAAGTACCATTAATTTCTATCAAAATTTTATATCAAAATTTTAACTTTAACATTTTGTCAATATAGCCAAAAGTGTGTCCAGGTTACAACTATGTTGACATGTAGGGCTAAAGTTTTGTATCACGGCCACCCCTGTGCCACCTTGTGGATGAAACAGGAGACTTGCTCTCATTTTTAAGGGATATCACCCCACAACATCCCCGTCAACCCCCTCGGCTCTGTCCTCTATAATCCACACTATCATAATCACACCAGCTCACTTCACGACTTCACTTCTCCTCCCTCATGCCTTCATCAGGGTGCCGCCCCTTTCTTACATCGCACGCCGCCCCCCATCTCACTCCAGCAAGAAAACCTCAGTGTACTCCTGAGAGAGACGCTCTCGCCCGGTGCGGTGGGTGTGAAAGTATGCCTGCTCGTTGTGTCTCTGTGTTTCCTTTTAGATGAACTCTAGTCTGTTTTTCCTCTTTAACTGAGTTACTGAGAACGTTCTCGTCTTCCTCCCATGATCATTCATTAAGGGATGAGACATTAACAGGCTCATCAGACAAAATACATTTTGATGTAACTTTGCATCACACATGGATGAGATTTTGAGATTTTTTGTGCGCGGCATCGGGTAGAAGCAAATAAAGAGGAAATGTCTGGGTCATATATTACTCGTAAAATCAAGAAGAAGAATAAGAGAAGAAAATAAAAGCTGAAGTTGTTTTTAAGTAAGATTATATTTATGTTTCTTCTCAGATTTTAATTACTGTAATAAGAACAAAATACTCATATTTGTTCTCATTACATTACTATAATGCAGACATAACTGTATTGTATATATAAGTTAATGTAAATTATAGCATAAATGTAATTCAGTATGACTTTTTAATTTTGACTTTATTGAAATATGACACAATTTCCTGATCAAATTGTTTCTATATATGCATATACTCCTGTTTAAAAGTTTAGGGTCACTTACTAATATTTTTCCACATTATAAAATAATAGTTTTTATAAAAGTTTAAAACTGGAATAGCAAATATAACTTAAATTAAAAAGTTAAATAAATCATAACTTATATTTTAGCTTTTTCTGGTCTCCAATTCACAGAATTGTTTTCTTGTTATTATTATCAAACAGTTTCTTGATATCTCTACTTACGGTACACATCTATTCTGAACTCTTTATTATTTAGTTAAAGTCATCCATTTCAAAGCATTTTTAATCAAATAACAAATAATTGTAGTTTTTTAATGAAAGAAACAAATATGTTTGCACAATAAAACTAATTTCAGACATTTAAGCTTACAAGTCAAGAGATACATTTCATTCAAATGACCCTAAAATCTTTAAACAGTAGTGTATATTTTACAACTTTAATTGTCACAATTGTGACACTGAACCTCACAATTCCAGACCAGAGATCTTTCATCATCATTGTCATCTTAACCCTCATGTTCCCCGTTTAGTTCTTCAGACTGTGCTGTCTCTGCAGTATTCACCCCAGTTATCATTATAATCTTCATATATCACCCCATCCTGCAACCCTTCATTTCATCACACATTACTTGTGTTCTCTCTTCCTGAGATTAACACAATCACACTGTACATTAAAACAAATCTAAGATCTCTTTTGTCAAAAATGATTGTCAAACTGATGCCTTGTGGGTTCATCTTATCAGCGGTGACATGCAGGAATCTATATATAACATGACTGGATCTCTAATCTACTCCATTAGTATAAAACGGTTGTAGTATTTTATTAACAATTACAAAACTATAAGATAAAACCTATTTCTGTAACACTTTACAATAAGGTTGTATTTGTTATCATTAGAACTAACGAGTAATACTCCTGCAGCATTTATTAATCTTATTATATATTAATTTCAGCATTTACTTAAATCAAAATTCTTAAATCAAAAGTTATATCTGTTAACATTAGTTGATGCACAATAAACTAACATGATCTGCATTAGATAAGATTAATAAATGATGAAAAACTTGCTCAATGTTAGTTGGTTAATGCATTTACTAATGTTAACAAATACAGTTAAAATAACAATTTCCCATATTTCATTATATTTATTCAATTTATGCCTCAATTATTGTCACATGACACATGAATAAATCAGGCACTAAAATCATTGAATGTCATTCAATATTTTTTGTTCACCATAACAAAAGTAAAATCAATTCTAATTAAAATTATTTTATCATACTTTTCACTATTACATACCTAAGGCCTTTAGTGACCCAATGAACTATTTACAATAAATTAATTAGAAAACAGATATTTTTGTTTGATTTTCTTGTTATATGAAATATATTTATTATTTCTCAATCTGTACATCTGCCACACATGCTGTTGACAATGTATTTAACCCAGAATATGTTCTAATTTGATGTCAATTATATTTATCCTGGTCTCCAATGCAGTTTGTTCACGTGAAGTGGCAGCTAGTCATTCAGACACTCACAGGTAAATAGTACAGAAAATATAATCATTTTTACACTGCCTGTACTGTTGTGTTACTAAACACGAGTTTTTCTTTAATGAACAGATCTATGCCAGCATGTTAAACATAGCAGCTGAGGAAAACAAGACGCCAAGTGCACTGAGTCACGAGCAGACACGGATTTCATTTACACCATCTGTACATACAGTGACTTTTTCTAGAGTGTTTTATGTGTCAAATGTGTGTAATACATGTCTGTGTCAGTGTATCAGAATGTGAAGGTGTGTGTGTGAAGTGTATTTGAGGGTCTAAATGTGTCTCGCAATATTATTTTTAAGTTAATTTTACCAACATGCATCATGTGCCCTCAGCAGTGCATTAACAGCAAAGAGTAGAATTTCATAGAAAGAAATTCGTTTTCGATCGTAGATCGTAAATTCTTTAAAGCAAACGTATTAAAGTCTTTTTTTTTAAGTTAGATTTTTGTTAATGGTGTCCTTGCATTAACAAATTACACAGACCCATAAAAATGTCCTGTTAAATTTGTTCACAAATAATTTCTGATTTCTGTAAAATGAACCATAACAGTACTTTTCTGTAATGAACTCTTTTCTGTAATGTATTAATCAGACATGAACTGAGGTTGTTGTAAATATCAGAGTGTTATTTTTAGCACTTTTACGATGCCAACACAACTGAATGAGATAATAATGCACTATATGGCACTTGTATGTAATTGTACTAAACAGTAAACAGCTTTTAACATACTGCTTACGTCTCTTTATTTTCTGGAAAGGTCACCCTGATGTAGTTTTTATGATTACTGTACATTTTTAAATGTTTTAAATCCTATATTAATGCTAACATTAAGTGGGAGTAAAAGTTTGGCATTACGATCAAATAAACATAAAAAAATCTAAACCTGGGTGTTAAATATAAACACTATATCTCCGGGTTGCCAGTTATTCAAGCACAGTGTTATTCATCTATTAAAGATTCAATAAGGACATGCTTAATGATTTCTCAACATTAAGCTAAAATTCATTTTAGTGATAAATTGATTCACAATTATTTAAAACAATTTCATGGTAGACAAAACAGTCACTCAAACACAATAAGAACTGAAGATCTGCTGTTTTATCGTCCATCCTGACAGTGATTGATTTTTGCATACCTACAATACATCACTGTACCGCCCCTGATTTAATCAACCTTTTCAAATCAATATTTTAATTTGAAATAAGTTATTTTATTCATTCACCTGAAATAAAACGACACATGAGGGAGATTGTAATTCAACCTAATGTTTATAGTACACATTATTTTAATGTAATCCATAATTATCTACTCACTAATCCATTCTCAAATAGTAAATGTCTTTCAACATTCTACATAATTTATTTTTTTATTATGAGCTAAAGATACAAAGCTGACAAAAGACAAGTTAAAATCAGGGCAAACAAGAAGTCACCAGCAATCGTTTTAATAAGTTTAAATCTTTCAAATGTACAATTCAATGACATTTACAACAATAATTTCAGTTGATATTTGTAAGGTCGTTACGGTAGATATATTGGATTGCCATGTGGTTCCTCAAGGGTACAAATATAATAAGAACATATTGACCTGACATAAAATGGGCACATAACAGTGATGTTCACAGTATCAGACATGCAGAAGGATGCATGTTTCCGGGATACTGGACAGAGTGGGAAGGCAGATCGACATGCAAAACAAGAAAAGCTGTACCACAGCATCAAACATTCACAAAGAGTGTCTATTATTATTATTATTATTATTCAGATACGTTGCTTAGTGTATCTGAAGTTCCCACAACGTCCCAGGTACACACATGTACACACACAAAAACCCGTGCCAGCCCTTACAAATCAGCCAAACCCAAACTTCTGTTTAGCAAACCCAAGTAGTTAGGGCTCACAGGGCCCTAAAATGATTTCTTCTGTTTAGACAGAGATGCCACGGATGACTCCTCACACAACGGGACACGACGTTGTATCCGACCTCCCCCAACGGCGGCCCTGACTTATGGCAGTCATGCTAGTCACTTCCCGATCAGAAATGTGTTTCGATTAAACTTTTAGTGACTTAACTTTGGAGATGAACTATCATAATGTACACGGCCCTCAAATTCTTGTTAGGTAAAACATTGTTCATACATCCTTATGATAGTACACAAACCTATTTTTGTAAATACAACAGACTAATAATATGGAATGAGCTCTTTCCAGTATAGCGACTCCATCATGTATGAGGACTGAAAGGTGAAATATGAAAGAAGTCCCGTTTACAGTACAAACACATTCCGATTTCTACTCGTAAATGTATAAGGAAAGGACGAGACGTGGCTCGAATAGATGTACACAGATACATCGATAAACTAGACAGTTAAAAAAACATGCACAAGTTGGTCATGAAAGCACGACTGCCCTACTTTCCACCGTTAAGTTGTTGTATTTTTAATCATTTTAAGCGGTTAATGGTTGAATGTTTGTTTTTTAATCACAGCTATGGTCTTTTAAAAACTCGCTGTTGAATCTAATGCAGAAGGTTATCTACAAAGTATGGCCGCCCTTGGGTAATGCATCATGTTTGGAGCAGTAAGGGTGGAGGCGAGTAGCGGGGAACAGCTTGGCACGTGACAATGAGACAGATGTGATGTAACGGTGTGTGTGTTTGTGCGGATGGGAGGCAGGCAGGCTGGAGATGGAGCGTAAGTGTCTTTTAGCTCTGTGCCGTTAGCCGTTGCTCTGTCAGTGAGGCCTGATGGGCCACCGTCTTGTTCTCGTGTGAACGCAGACCGGAGACCACGTCGATGAAGGCCAAGCTCTGCACTTCTTTATGAAGAGGTTCTGAGATTAAAGCAGAAATCGACAATACGAACGAGTCAGTTACGACGGTATCCTGAGATGTACAAACCAAGTGACACGTGCAAAACTAATTTTCAACATTTCAAGTGTGTCTTCTACAATAAACTCCTCAGATTCGCTTGTCAAATGACAAAAACTATTTGCATTTTAAATTCTCAATTAACTCACAAAGAGAAGAATTCAGGATAATGATATTATCACGGTATGAGTTAATGAACGTCTGGTCCAGAGCTGTAATCTAACAAATCTTTTATGGTCACTGTATAATTCCCAAAACATCCTTTTGTGAAATTTCATCATTTTGATTACTTTAATATTACTATTATTCACATTTTATAATAATAACAAATAATATAAAAAATATATATAAAAGTATCTTTAGAACTTAAAATGACAAAAACTATTTGCACGTTTCTTGATTAAGATTCCTGATTAAATCTTACCATCACACGCATTGAGTTTTGTTTGTTATTATAGACGATTTAGATTAGGGCTGTCACAATATCAGATTTAACCTCACACTTATAATTTGTGGTAACAATATTATTGCGAGATCTGAACTTTTTTTTTTAATAAATAAATAATCCTATCAGTCAAATTTATCTTTAATTTTGTTCAAGAAGGCAAAAAACCTTTTGTGGCTCTTAAAGCAAAAATGAAACACATGTCGAATCATGTATGTAGTTTTAACACAATATATAACACGGTATATTGTGAAACCCCTATAGAGACTAACCTGATCCCATGACCGAGCAGATGAGAATCATGGAGTTGTATTTGATCTCTGGTGCGCTGCGTTCATCCGTCAGCAGTTTGTGGAGAACCTGCACCAGATTAGAGCCAACAAAGTCCTTCTCGGCACAGTCTGAAATCAAAATGATGGATGAATGACTCGAGCTGGCAAAGTTCTCAATTAACCTAATATACAATATATACCATATAGTAATATACACTGAAAGTTTAGATACACATGACTTGGATTTATGTCTCTGGCTAAAAGCTTAAAGTTTTTGTAGACAAATATAAATGGCTCTTATGCTTTAACACAGCAACAACTTTAACAATTAGGCAGTAAAGAAAAGCATTCAATAGGTGCTATGCACAGATATTGTTTTAAAGCATCCAAAGATGAACTTCTGGTCCACAGTTGTAGTTCAGAAAATCTTTTATGGTCACTGTATAATTCCCAAAACTTCATTTGTGAAATTGAATCATTTTGATGATTTTAATTGTACTGTTATTGCCATTTTATAGTAACAAAAATCTAGAAGCAAGTTCATGTTATTTAAGTGTGCTATTAGTATATTTACTAAAAACTTGCCAGAAATATACTTTTTGTACTTCTCAGAAAACATACTTGTAAACTTGTTCAAAACTACTCAAGGTTTACTATTATTACACTTAAGAAAGTGGGCCAATTTAGTCCCAAGTAGTACAATACAAGAATACAGAATACAAGTATACTAGTGCTAGTACTGACTACATAAAGTATACTTAAAATGTACACTTTTTTGTAAAAAAACAACAACACATTAGTATCAGACTATAATCCTCACAGAATTGCTACAGAAAATAAATGTTTTAAAAGGCTGAATTCAATATTCTTCATGAAAACTTGCATTTCTCAGCAACGTTTATATAACATTCATGTAAAACCATCTTTCATTTTTACCAAGGTCAAGAGCAGCAATAAGACCCAAGGCCACCAGCGCTTCATTCTGCATGATCATGTGTTCGCTGGTTGCCATGGTTACCAAGTGCTTAACACCTCCACCTTGTATGACTGTTCGGACCACATCCTGTTGGGAAACAAAAGCAGTCAGAACCATCTAGAATATCATTATACATTTGTGATTGATCATGACTCTGAATATGATTGAGACAGAAGTGTGTTGTGACCTTTGACTTGCTGTGTCGTATGAGAGCAGACAGCAGCCGGTTAGACTCTCCCATCACCCCAGCGTGATCTTTGGCTTCACACCACTCCACTAAACGCTCCACCAGCTTTGTGTTCGTCCCCAGCTGCTCCGCCGCGTCAGCTGCAACACGCACACGTTGGGTTTTATGTTTTATGCATCTTTCCACAAACACAATGATTTCTACACTATACAAACTGTATATTGTATAGTGTAACCCTCATCCTAACCCTCACACAAACCTTTCAATTTACATGTTCAAATATGATTTATGCTTCTCTTACATACCTCTTTTATAAAACAGATATCTTAGGCAAAGCCAAAACATATTTCGGTGAAAAATAAACAAAACTTAGTTAAGTAGCATGTTTATAAAAAATCTGTGTTTAAAACAGTAAGCTTATAATAATGATTTTTAACTTGAATTTTATAAAAGTTTTAACATCCATATCAAATATAACAAATATTTTCAAGTATTTTAATTCATATGAATTTTTGGTCATGACATAATTCCCAAAGTTACATTTATGTTACGCCATAGTTTTGATGAGTTTACTATTATGGTCTAAAATGAGTCTAAAATGTGGAAAACATATTAACTTTTTTACTTGAAATTTCTGGGTTACAATCTTGTTAAAAAGAATATGTGAATATGAAATACATGTTTACTAATGCAACAACAGAAGCCAAGCATTCCTGAAATTTGGAGCGAGCTTGTGTTTGTGTTAAAGTTCATAAGTCAATTTTTCAAAAAAAAAAGTGTTATTTATGCAGTTGAGTGGTCGACTGGTTATAAAACACGTTATCATGATGTATACAGTGTTATTGTCATACATCTAACTGTTTGACAATGGCATATTTTAACAGTTTATTCACAGTGCTACACGTTTGGCTTCTATTGTAAATGCACAATACATGCATATTTTAATCGTTTCTATAAACTGAGATTCACATTTTTTTCGGTGGTAAGTGACAGCATGCCACAGATGCAGTCGACAAAGCTTAAACTGTATTTACCCTGAGATATTCATCTAAAACCAAGAAAGCTAAAGCAATTGGGTCGCCGCCACCGAAAGGCAATGCAAATTCATCTGTGGCAGATCCCTCGTCTGCAGATCTATAGCTATTAAATCACATCACCATCGACACTTCATCTCACTTAATATCAGAAAGAAGCTAACGGGTGTGTACCTTACAGTAAAATAACACAAACTGAATTAAACATCTGTAACACAACTGTAAAAGTTCAGTCATTTAGTTTTCTGTAGACATTTACAAAGTGTTTGATACTAGATTTACAAGTTTAACAACTCAATAAAACTAGTAGGATGCAGAGTCAAATATCTAATTTTCCAACAACTTTGTCATTGAATATTTGTTTTCACAAAGTGGGTTGTTAATGAATACCCTGTGTGTCGATGAGCATCCGTAACGTTCCCAGAAGCTTGAACTGAACTGGAGGCATTTCAGACTTGAGAAACTTGAGCACAACATCCGACACGCCGGCTACGAGCATCTTAGATTTGTTGACGACTACAGAAAAGAGAAGATGTGGATTTATTACAATCTGAGCTGTTTTAACACAGTTTTAAGTAAATGGATGAAATTTCAGACAGACCTGGGATAGCCAGATTTCGGAGAGCGCTGAGAGCCGCGTGCTGGACCGTGACGTTTCCCTCATCCACATGTCTGTCTAGCAGTTCCAGAAGCTTCTGTACGATACCAGTATCTACCATGTGGATGCAGTTTCCATCTATAAATAAAATGCAGAATATTTATATTAAGGGGGGAAGCATCAGTAACTCACATGGTGAACTGATCCAGTAAACACAGCTATAAAATAAACTTTCTATATAAACGTAAACCGTAAAAAATTGTTTATTCATCAAATGTAGGTAATAATAAAAGCAAATAAAATAAAATGTGCACATGCAGCTGATGGTCTCACCGTTACGGGCGAAGTTAGCGATGGCGAGAGCTCCAGCTAACTGAAGCTGGTGGTTGTTGGATGGCACCCATGAAAGAACCCTTTGAAAGACGCTGCCTTTCCCTCCCTCGAACAGCTTCTGCATTGATTCATCTACAGAGAAAACAATTATGAACTCAAACATCCACAACAAACTCAGTGGCATTCAAAAATAAATGTAAGTCATCTGCCATATTAAAAGGGTCGCTGCCAATCCGTCTCTAACAGTAGTGATGTGCAAAGTTAAATGCTGTTTTGTTGACCCAAATATTATAATTGCAAGACAACGCAATACAACAAAATAAAGTCTTAACCTAACACAACATTAAAAAAGTACCATAGTTTAAAAATCTGAGTAATATTGAGTTGAAGGAGTCTCTTACTAAAGAAGAGATGACTGAAAAAGTGCATCTGTTTATATTTGTGTGGATGGATAAAGTCTCAATGAATAAGAACATCGTGTTCTTGGATGTAAGAAACTCTCTGGTTGCAGAAAAGCCTTTGGTGAAAGTCAAATATTCCATTAAATATTTAACTTGTGTGAAATATTGATGAAACTAACTGCACATCTATCAGAAAAGCCACTTAACCCATTCATTCTCACAGGTAGATATATACTGTATGCATGTCTATATAATGAGACATAAGCCTCTTGATATTTTGAAAATTATATTAAATTACCAGAAATTTATTATTATTAAAAAAACATTATTAAATATTATTAAAAAAATTTATGTTTTATGCTTTATTGAGAAAATAAATATATGTGACCCCATCTGATGAAAGCATCAAGATGATGACAGATTTCAAGATTCCATTTTCCATTTGAAATACTGAAATCAATTATTTTAAACAATGAAATTATTAATATTATTGACACCATGTTTTAATATTTTGCTAAACAATATGGGAAGTTTCCTAATTTTGTAAGATATCAAGGTTATATTTACACAGAACGCTCTTTACATTATAAAAGAAGATTTTTGTAGATAACAGTAAATCAAAGAGAACTTTAGTTGACTTGGGTTTTCACAGACAGGGTCACAAATGATAAAAGTTTAAGTTGCATGTGAACTTAATGATTATTTTTAAAAGAGTTAATCATGTACCTCCCAACAACAGAAGGACCATGAGGTCAGAAGCCGTCTTGAGCTGAGCAACATCTTCTTCTCTGTCACCATCCACCGTCTGATCCACCACCTCCAGCAGACACTCCACCAAACCAGCCTCCACCAGCTGAAGCTTGATCACATCTGAGAGAAACACAAAAAAACCTGAACAAAACACATCTAAAACATGCATTTATTATTTCATGTACGTCGCATTTAGGTACGAAAGGCTGTGCTGCATCGAGAAAAGTCAGGGAGAGGAGTGCATGCAACACCGTTAGCCGTGACTTCAAGATGAAGCCTCCAGTATCTGCCTGGTAAAATAAAAATGTGTATCAGCTGTTATTTATCATTTAGACCAGAATCAAGCACTGCGACTAATAATTTTTAAGAGATTGATATGAAACCACCAGGAAAGCACCTCTTAGTACTATTGTTGCCTTTGATGTGTCGTCTCCTAATATTTGTAAGTCGCTTTGGATAAAAGCGTCAGCTAAATGCCTAAATGTAAAATGTAATGTAAATGTAAAAAACTGTGTTTCAATGCATGCTTTCTTTTCAAATACACAACTGAGTGAATCACATAATCATCTGAACCAAAATGTCCGATGTTCTTAACATTACACCATGACAAGCTTTCCAAAAAACAAACAAATACAATTTCTGTGATTGTGGGTTTGGTTTGTACTGAACCCCTGCAGTTTTCAGGTACATCACAGCTCAGCTTTTCTCTCTCTATCGTGTGAGCGACACGTGACTCGCCTGTAGTGTTGTGTAGTGTCTGTAAGTAGGCCGTTGTCTTGGAGACGGGCAGGATGGGATAGCGGCTCTGTGTGAAGAATACTAACAACACGAGCACGCTGTCAAAGACTCGAGACCTCAGTCTCCCACGCTGCTCTCTCGCTTACAAAGCTTTCATTAAAACTGACATCATTCTCACTCTTCAGAGGGTCTTTTTTATTCGTTTGTACAATCATGTACAACACATTTCCCTCCTTATTTATTTGAAAAAAAAAGAAATTTATTGAGGTTTATGCTCAAAAGGACAAAATTTAGGACTTAAACAGAACTTCTGTCTTAGTTTCTGTTATAAATAAGTAAACGTCCTGTTATTTAAATGAATAAATAAATGTGGTGAACATTTTGTGACGTTTATCTGTAACACATGGACTAACAATGATCAATATAGTTTTTTATCATTTAATAATCTTTGTTAATGTTAATGTCAATACAGTTGTTTATGTTAGTTCATTGTGAAATTAACTAATGTTAACCTAAGTGTTATCCTTAACACTTTATTTGTTAAAACAAGACACAAGGGCGACAATATGATATTAAAGAAAAATGTGATATGCAATACAAAAATGCTAAAATCAATTTCAATTATGTTAAAATATATTTCAAAACCAAAATTGAATAACCACAATGTTTAGCGTATTTTTCTTGGAAAAGCAATTTTTTTATCACTACAAAATTAATGTAAACTAACATTTACGAGCCAGTTTTCGGACTATACATAACATTTTGTTTTGAACCATTAAAATCATTCAGTTATTGCAAAATACATGCACATTTGCAATATATTTTCAAGCTCTAAAAGGCACCATGTTTTTAAGAAACAAAACATTTATTTCCAATGATATTTTTGCAGTGTATGAAAACACACACAGAAATCTTTCAAACATCTCATTCACTCCAAAACATCCTACAGATCATTCACATGGCATCGCACAGTTCAATGTCCTCTTTAACAGACATAAAGAGAGCAGCTGACGTCGGCTGGCAGATTTTCAGTCCAGACCGCAGCTGTCAGCAGACCCCCAGAGCCCTATTTTCAGGACAGGATGGTGGGGCCAAAGGCAGAAGAGACATGTGATAACACTTATTAACCAAACAGAAATCTCACACATCTGCTTAATTGTAGCTTTTCTCCTCCACAAGGAAACTGAAAGCACTGAGACATTGAGACGTTTCCATCACCAAACAGCGTGCGCTTTTCACCAAATTCTAAATAACTAAATTCCTGTTGGTTAGTGTGAAACTATAGATGTATTAAGCTTCAAATTTTATTTGACATGTAATTTGGACAATGCAGAGCCACATCCATGTGCCAACCTTTGTCCACGCCTAATGGCCAACAACTTTTAAGAGTTAAAGAAAACCTTTAATACAAGACATTCAGACGTTCAAGACGCTGCAGGAAACACATGCATTCGTCTCATGTTTCCTCTCTCAACAGTTGGCATAGAATACTTTTCTATATAAGTAATGGTGCGTGTTTACAGCTGGTAGATAAAGGCTTTGAAACTGCTGAACAGAGCTGCGCAGTCATGCAGTCAGAGGGTCAGCCGGTCTACTGCATGCCACTGACCATAACCAATCTTCAAATGCAACATGAAACAGTGATGTTTAACTAATGCTAAACCAGCCATTTAATACAACATTAAACCGTTAAACTGTTTAGAGTTATGCATTTTCATTTTCAGGACTTGGTACTATCATGAAACCTAGTATCAGATTTTCATAACATGGATTTTTTATCGTGGTACACAGTATTACCATGGTATCTTTATTGCTGCTCTTGGTGATACTTTAGTCGGTTATTAAACACAAACTGACATGAAAAAATGAATTTTTTTTCACACTAAATAAATAAAAAACATACAACAATAAATAAATAAATAAATAAATAAATTCACAAATAATATGATTTATATTTTTTTCTACTACTGTCTAAGCTACTGTCATTTAAGAATAACATAAAATTATATTATATAAATATAAATATATTGTATAAATATTATTTAGATTTATTCGAAACCATTATAATTAATTTTTACTATTTATTATATTTTATAACAAAAATATTTTTTAATACCATCTCATAAAACCCTTTAAAAAAAACAGTAATGGCACAGCAATTTCTATATAATTTAGTATACAGAATAATTATAAAATTAAATAAATAAATAATTTGTGCAACAAAACAATAATTATCTTACAGTATCTGTGATCCAGCCATTGACACTGATGTTGGATCTTAACCGCTTGTGATTTATTGAAAGTGATTCTTACCATTCTCAGCGAGCGGAGCCAAAACCTCAAAGATCATCTCCTTCTTCTCATGTTCCACCTGCTTACGGAAGAGTCGAACCAGCTCTTCGGCGATATTTGTGGAGGCAAACTGCTCCTTACTCGACTCTGATCACAGAACAGTCAACAGAGATGTATTACACATTTATCAAAGTAAGAATAGGTTGCAGAAACATGTCTTTGATGTTGGTGGCATCATCGTGAACAGATAACTCACCCAGCTCTGCCAGATTCCCAAAGGCAATGAGACACATCTCTGTAAGCGCTGTGTTTTGAGAATGAACTCCCAGTAGTTTGACCAGTGTCGGGATGACACCCATAGTGATCAGCTGTGCCTGCAACGAATCTAGAAAGAAAAGCAAAGAGATTAGATTTATTCTGTATTAACAATTCAGATTATAAAACAGCAGGACTGCAGGATCACATCAGAGAAGCACATTATAAATTCCTCTGAGATTTCACTTTTGCAAAATGACTGAGACCAGCACAGAAAATAAACTTGACCTGAAAACGTCAGTGAATCGATGTATTGCGGGTTAAAATAAATAACTAAAAAATGTTTTCAGTTTATTATACAACACTAAATGTACAGTACATGTAACTAAAGGTTGTGTGGAGATCTCACAGATGCTGCACATCTGCACCATTAACGTGTCAGAAAACAGATGTTGATCCGTAAATGATCAAAGCAAAGGGACTGACGCACAGACAGCTGCGTTTAAAAGGCTCGGGCAGAGAAAAACATCATCAGATGAGAAGCAGAGAAATGCTGAAGACATGAAATCAGAAATGAGCATAAGGAACCGTGAACAGCATGTTAAAGAAAGAAGAAAATGCATAACATTTATTTAACACAGACTAAATGCTTTTTCCCTAACAGAGAATCTTCTATTTGCTTTATTGATCTCGAAAGCTTTGTGGTTTAAACAAGAGGCAATTTTGAGCAACAGATAGTATATTAGAATTGCATGAAAACAAAACACAGGAATTAGCAGAACCGGACAGTACCAAGATAATGCCAGAAGCGAAGCCAGAACCTTGATTGTGTCTATTCAATAGACACAATCTCAACCACATTTATTGCCATGTAAGTTCCATGATTTATACCTTTTGCATAAGTCCTCTTTGTAATTATTTGTAGAATAAGTATAATTAATATTTCTGTACTTATTTATTTGATCAAAACAATAATACATATAATTAAAAAATTAAACAAGGCAACATCTGTGGTATTAGTTAAGATAAAATATCTTGAAGGTATCAGTTCATCATGATGATACGAAATCAGTGTTGGGTACCGGCTGCAAAAATCCTAATCTGAGCATCTCTACTAACAGCATCCTTTAACAACGACTACATTTACAGTCTAGCACTGCCTTATAAACATTATTTTAAAATTTTTTAGAAATGCTTTTTTAATCAATTTACCATGGCTAAAAATACCAAGTCTTTGCACAAAAAACCCCAAGGTGTCTAAGTAAAGATTATAAGATGCTTAAGACAAATACGTATATGGATTAGCATATGTTACATGAAACAACATTTGCAGAAAAAAGGCAGAGAAGTAAGAAAGAACCAGACTGGAATATGAAAGAGTGTCCCGTGGCTGTACGACTTAAACTAAAATCATACCTGATCATTTATTTCATCAGGCAACAGAAAATGAAAAAGGCTGTTCTGAGTTTGGTTGGTTTGCTCTAGTCTTTGGACACGAGGTGTAATAGATAAGAAAAGTCATTCTCTTTCAACAGAGATGAAGAAAACAGGACCTGGACTAAGAACATCAAGTCAGAAAAGATGAAAATCCACTGAGTGCATTGCATTAAATATTAAACAATGCTCAGCGGTGATGCATAACACAAGGCCAGATCCTTATGTAACATACAAGAGTTGCATATTAAAACTAAGACAAAATGTGTTTACATGTGTTTCAGTTATGCATCCTTATTTACAGCCGTATTGTATGAAGTTACATTTAAAATCCAGGTTACAGTAAAAATATTTACCAATATGACAGCTGAGGAGCACAACATAACTAAGAATAACTAACACCAGCAGCGGAGGAAAGCCAACCATCAGTCGAAAGAAACAGTCACCATTGGGCCATTTATCAAATCCATTGCTTCACTTCAAAGACATTGAGCATATTTAAGAGTTGTCTTAAAGTGTCTTAGAATGGTCCCCTACAGTTATTACCATTAATGTTCAACTGTCAAGTCTTTAATACTAATCTGAGTAAATGTACATAAAGTGATTCAAATATATTTGTGTTAACCAAGAAAATAAAATTCTCGTATATACTTTATATACTGTATATATATGGATATTATCAATTCTTCTTTATTCATTTAGTGAACATCTCAGACTATACCGATAAGGGACCATTCAAATACAGTACCAGTCAAAAGTTTGGATACACTCACTGTTGTTTAGACTCATCAAAACCATAAAATAACACGATTGTAATTGTGGAAATTATGTTTTGACTAAAACGACACAAAATAAATGAACACTATGTTATATTTGATCATCTTTAAAAGTAGTCAAACTTTGTCTAGAATTTGCAAAATCAAACTCTTGACATTTTATCATCCAGATTCTTGAGATCTCAACCTAAAAAGCTTTTTAAACAGAATTGAAGAAATTTCTATCTATGCTGGACTCATTATTTGCAGCTTTTTATTCATTATTTGCTCATTCATCATTATTTCAAAAATATTTTGAAATAAAATTATAGTGTTCTATATAAAGAAAGTGATTAAACTTTTGACTGGTACTGTACATTGCCTTCTTGTTTTTTGGGGGGATTGGTCATTACCATTATCATTGCTATAGTTCATCAGCATGCCACAAAAGACAGTCAAGAGCTTCCCGGCGGCCGGGTCAGTGCTTTCGGCCAGAGCCTTAATGTGCTCTGCAACTATCTGAGCACCGCCCGCTGCATCAACTGCACTTCTGCCCTCATCTGCAAAACAAAGAGGTCACGTCAAAAAAAGAAAGAAACAATAAAAAGGCAACAAATGACACAAAGAAACAACAACCTGGAACAAAATGACAGAAAAGGGGTCGGGATATCAATCCTATATGGAACGAAAAATGACAGCTGATAATGCAACGAGACGATAACAGAAGAGCAAGCCAAATGAAAAACTCCCACTGCATGGATGCTGAATTCATCAACGGTTTGCTCCAGCTGTCGAGGTGTCGTGAGGAGCAAACGTGACCGAAGGCAGAAGTGCAGTAGAAGCACAACATTATAAATCAAGAAGATACGGACTAACATGTTACATAAACAAAATGCTGCTTTAGGAGAGCCCAAATGATGGAAAATATTGTTGATGTTTTAACGTAAGCTCTATTTCAGAAAAGTTAACAAGAAGGATAGTTCCAGCACTGTGGACGTGACATTTTTAGTCAAAACTTGAAATATAAATTCTCACAGAATGTATTTATTATCAACATGTTGATAGAGTCCAGACATCAGAAAAATATCTATTTTAAAAATGGAAGTATAGAGCAGAGATGTTTAAACTAACTGTATTTGTGAGTCAGTTTAATTGGTATGAACATTCTTACAGGTTTGTTTATACTGTAGATGCCCACGCAATGTCTACAGATGACCATAGAGGAGAGAGAGAGAGAGAGAGAGAGAGAGAGAGAGAGAGAGAGAGAGAGAGAGAGAGAGAGAGAGAGAGAGAGAGAGAGAGAGAGAGAGAGAGAGAGAGAGAGAGAGAGAGAGAGAGAGAGAGAGAGAGAGAGAGAGAGAGAGAGAGAGAGAGAGAGAGAGAGAGAGAGAGAGACACTGGTTTTGTGCTGTACAGAAAAATCAAACAACCTTAAAATGAGTGACTGTTTGATGATATGTGATTGATTTCTGTTATAAAATTACAAGAATCATTTTCATCATTACATATCTGATTTTTCAACATTGCAACTGTCTGACGAAGCCATTTACATCATTCAGTCCTCAATGACAATCCTAAATATCTAAAAACCAAATTTGATTGATTTGCATTGTGAACAAAGTGTTATCCCCAATCATCCATTATCCAACAACTTTCAGAGCCAAGAAAAAAACAGCTTATTCATCATCTTCCTTTCATCAGTCAAAATCACTGGACTCAGATGAGATACTTAAAGCTGCTTGATGATAAGTGAAATACTCCTTATTATCAATTCTTATCCATGCTACTTGTCCAAAAGACTCTCTAGTCCCTCATTCACTATTCTCCACATGACTTTACTAATACAGTCCACCTGAAAGAATCAACAACAACGAGTGAGTAACTCCAGACACTGAGATCAGGACGTGGGAATTCGCTTATTGGTACACTCATCATTGTGATGCATCATAAGATTGACATGTGCATTTAATAATGTCTACAATGGTTTCAGACACCCAAAAAATGACTTTCATACTAAATGTGACCCTGTCTGTGAAAACCAGGCTAAAGTAGTAAAATCCAATTTTGAGATAACGAACATCAAAGTTTCATTTCAACTATTAATTTCACTATGATTTCAATCTGTGACACGGCGTTATTCAGTAAATTTTTAAGATATCAAGTTTATACTTTCAAGGAATGTTCTTTACATTATGTAGGATGATTTTATTTAGAAAACAGCTTTCGACTTTAGCTGGGTTTTCACAGACTGGGTCACAAATACACTGCAAAAAATGATTTCTTACTAAGTTCATTTGTCTTGTTTTCCAGTGCAAATATCTCAAAATAATTCAATTAAAATACAGAAGCAAAATGACCTAAATATTAACACTTGTTTTAACCATAAACTCCTTTCATTTCCTTTCAAAATGACTAAATCTGCAAAAGGGGTAAAACATAATCTTCAAATAAGTTTTACATTTTATTATGTTTTCTTGTTTTAAGCATAAACTGACTTAATTTTAATTATGAAAAAAATGTAATGATTAAAAACAGTATCCTGATTTAAGAATGTTTAGATGTTTATACTGGAAAACAAGACAAAAACACTAAATAAGAAACATTTGAAGTACAGTGTAAAATAAAGTGTAAAATAAAGGCATCACGTTTATTTTATCAATACCTATAAGGCCACAATTACATTATTCAATACTTCAACTCGTATGCAGTTATTGTTCTACTGGTTTACCATGGGTCTTTCAAATGCTTCATTCTGATTGGTTGACAGATGTCCAAGCACTTCAACATTTACCTATTACACACAATGTGCGGCAGGCATCTAAAAACCAGCTATCAATGTCTACCTCATGTCACTCGCTTTTAATTCACTCAAGAGATGTTAAAATATCTCCATGTAGATGGACCAGGGCTTGGAATGACTGAGGAAGCAATAATGGGCACTTACGGCTGTCGTAGCAGATGTTCCCAAGGGCTCGGCCCGTCTGGAGCAGTATTTCCTGATCCTTAGAGTTCAGCAGCTGAACCAGCGGAGGAATGAGACCCTCTTCCACACACGGACTTCTCATAAACTCTGTAGACAAGCACATTTTTATTTTAGATGAGAGTAAGAAATGCTAAAAATAAACATGGCAGTATTTAAGTTTACCATGCAAACATAATACATGAATGTGGTATTCATTGAAATACTATAGCAGATATATTAAAGTACCACGGCATGACCATCTGTTTACTGGACCGTGGTAGAAATGTTACGATGTTTTAACATTCCTACCGACTTATGAAGACTATGGCATGTTACAAAATATCAAAAAAATCAAAAAACTGTTCAATCAATAAATCAAAATTGTTATATTATAATCTTTGGGTGGGGCTGAACAATATTAAAGAAAACGTGACAGGCAATAATGAAATAATGTGACATTCAATATGTGATGCAGTAATACTTTAAGTTTGTAAAATCAATTTAAATTATATAAAAACTTGTTTAATAATGTTTAGTTATTACTGGCAAACATATTTCACTTTCTTTCTGGCAAATAAAAGCATTACTCTCTGTGTTATCTGCATTGACCTAAAACTTCAACAATACATAACATTTTGATCATTTATATTTGCATGTGTATTGCAATACACACATTAAGATATGCACATTAGCAATTTTTTCATAATTTCAATATACATCTATAATATATTATTTACCTAAATTTTGCAGAAATGCAACGTCTCACCCCTGAGACACGCTTTAAACAGCACTTATTGGCTAGGTTTTTCAAATTATAATTATTTTTGTAATATAAGATACTAACATGTTGGCACAATTATATCTTTGTCTATGAAACTACTTTCAAACATTTAAGCATATGCCTTTACATGTTTCACAAGTTCAATGAGAAACATTTCTATCAAGTGACCCTAAAGTTTTTAGCTTGCAGTTCACGTCCTCAAACTCCTCAAAGGTATGAATCCTAACACAGACTGCTGTGGTTTTAACTGGAAGAAACACAGATGTTTCAGGAGGAATGCTGAAAGCTGGATGGCAGCAGGAGCTGTCAGAGATCTGGAACACCAGGACATTCATTACATTAACCTTTTTATCTTCACCGTGCTTCATAGACGTCCAAACTCTTTTTAAACGCAGCTTGTACAATTAAACTAAAAGCTTTACGTGAGGCAGCACACTGACTATGCACAATTGTAGGTTTATGTGCTATAGCTGTAATTACAAGCACGGTTGTAAAATCGGAGTGGCTTAAAGACAGAAAATTGAAAAGGAAGTAATTGCAGTTTTTGTTTCAGCATATTTTCTATGAAGATACAATGTCATACTATGAAATAATAATGTAAAAATGTTACATTTTAACTACATGAAAAAAATTTTTTATTAAGATTTATTACTTAAACCTGCAATTCTTAACTTTTACCTCTCTGTCACCCTTTCTGTTTGAAATATTAAATTGCTGCCAATTTAACACGTTTCTTTACGTGAGTTAATGTTAAATGACGTTATGTGAGCAGTTTTGCAGCCTAAATGTAAATATTGATCAAAAAGATGTATTAAATTATAATAATTATAATAGATGGGAGAATGCTAAATGAACTGATTTTGCTGTTATTAAATTATAAGAAAACTTAGAAACCATATAAAGTTACTAGTTAACATTTTACAAAACAAGCTGTCAACTTTTACTGTCATTACTGACGTATCTGTGACTGGAGGTAAAAAACCCCACAAAAGTCAGATTCATCCAATCAGAATGCCGTTTTAAACTGCATCTCACCAAAGAATTTTATAATAATGTAGTCGGGTTAAAATAATCTAGTATAAATACAAACCTTTCATATTGGTACCCTTATGTATCGTACTACACATGTAAGTATTTTTTTTATCTGTTTTGATGTTGTCTGGTTCTGCTTTACTGATCTTAGGGTACGTGTGAGACTATTATTTCCTTCACGCTGTCAATAGCAGTAATAATAATAATACGCATGAACGGCTGGATCTGCAAAGGCAGCGTCAGGAAAATCAGGAGAAAAATCTGTGTACAGCTGAGACAAACTTACAGCACCATGAGAGAGAATAAAATATTAAGCTTTCCATTAACAACAAGGTCTCCTAATTAAAATTAAGACTATATATTAAATATAATATAAGATAAAGATATTGATTATCAAAATGTGCCAGTTTTTTTACCCTGGTCAACATTTTTCTTCATAACATAAATCACCATTAAGTAACAGAAGCAAAATGTTAGCAGAAAAAACTGTTGCTTTCAGCAAGAATAGCATTTCAAGTCATAAAAGTAATGACATAAAGACTATGAGACATGATTTGTGAGGAATTAACTATGTAAAAGTATGTACCGTTTTTGGCCACTTCTGCAATGATGTTGGCTACTTTAGATGTAGATGAGTTCTGTGCAGACAGCAGACTGGGCATTATTGAAAGTACACCCATCTCCTGGATCTTTCCACTAGTCTCGACATCTGCACAGAGAATGGAGAATATCTGTTATTCACATGAGGGAAAGCATGCAAAAAAATACTAAAAATTGATTAGTCACACTGGGTTGCATCGACGAGTAGTTGAAAAATTGGAAGTAAGAGTACATTTGGTCAATTCCATTCATATGACAATCTTACCAAGTTTTCATTATACTGATGAGACTGTCTGCTCTGATGTTAATATTTGGTGATTTAACTACTTATGTTATGTCTCTAAGTTTTTAAAACATTTGTTAAGGTATAAATCATGATTTTTTTAATAGTCAGGTAAAGTGCTGTTTTCAGAATTGTCACATTCATAACAGTCCATATTGCTCATAAATGAACCACATGAAAATTAAAATAACTATTTTATTTTCTTTGAAGAGTCATCTCTTCTTCATTTGTTGAGTATTATTTCTTCTGGTTTGTGTATTTTAATTGACAGAAATCCTACAAAGGTTCGTAAGAACGTATGCATTCTGTTTCAAGATTTGAGTATTTCCCATTTTTATTTCCATTGATAGCAATTAATATTTCAACAGAAAATTTGAAAGATATATTCCAGGTTAAATAACTTAAGCCGTGTCGACATTATCAGTGTCACGCTGTTGATTACTAAAATAAAAAATCATTTATCATAAATGAATCCCTTAATCATTTGACTGTCTTTAACCAATGCTTTTCTATTCAGTAAATCAGTACATTAATCACAGCAGCGTGACACAGCAGAAACACATGCAATGTGATGAATTTTGTTCAGGTTTACATCCTTGAATCCTCCAAATGTGCTGTTTTACAGTACGATATAAGACATAAGAGACATGTAGGGCAAATTGAGTTGATAATCTTTCATTCTCAATCATTCTTTCAATCAGAAAATGAACAGGAACACAAAAGACATGCCGACTTACTATTATGGGCTAAAGCTTTGAGCAGGCAGTCCAAACAGCCTTCGATACTGTCTGTAGCGCTGTCTGCCGATGAGAGCTTTAGCGTCTTCAGTGCTTCACTAAGATTATCGGCTAAAGAAAGAAAAACAACACACAGTTTTATCCTCGAGGTTATTTATTATTCACATATGCACACAGTGCTGAGAAAGCCTTGAGGAAGAAGAATTATTTTGATGATAAATGTATTTTTCTGATTATATAACTAATGACAGAACAACCAGAAATAGGGTTTGGTATTATTCTAATGTTATGTCATAAAATACTGTGTCATAAACTTATATCATAAAAAAGCCAATTGGTGTGAATGGTTATTCTAGAAATCAATTCTCACAATGCGGATGGCTGAAGTATTCAAGGGGTTCTTTCTTAGCTGGTCAAGCTGGGAGACCATCTGGCCAACACCAGCTTGACCAGACTGTTAGACCAGTTTAAACCAGAGAAAACAAATAAATGAATAAATAAACATAAATATTTATCTGGTTTGTCTTGCAGATTTAGTTTCTTTAGGACTTTTGTGAAGCTCTGGTATAACAATTGTCTTCAAAAGCAAAAGACAAACATTTTGCAGTCATTTTGACTTTTGATAAACATGCAAGTGCCAAGATATTTTTACTTATTGTTTATAAATATCAAAGGATTAAAGGGAACAGATGAGAAGCTTTCAGATTCATTAACACTAAATCACATCCCCTAACACATCAGCCATCTATCAGAAAATTCACTGTGCAATTGAGATTTTTTTCTTTATTTATACTCTTACTCATCTTCATCATTTTGACATGTGCATATACACATCGAATACGAGGTGTGCAGAATGGCAAAGCATTGACAATTTAGTACTAGTTAACCTACAGCATATTGGTCTCAACTATTACATCACAGGCTGTCAATCACACAACACCGTGATGCGTTAGAGACGCCTGACAAACAAACTGTGCCATTCATAACAACATCATTTCCTTACAGCAGACATTAACCTAGAAGTTGATGTTGTCCATACTGTGCATTTGTGAATAATCCATAACAACGTTACATCACAGTCTCCTAAAAGGATGGGCTCTTAAGATGTCTTGAACATGAAAGCGCACTGGCTGTTTCTTCTCCTACAAGCAGCATTTTTGGGTCATATAAGTGTCATCTCATCTCACATCAAATGACTAGCAATACGCCTATGGTGCCCAAAATTGCTGTGTACTAGGTAGGGTACGAGTTCAGCCCTCCTCTGTCACCCATCTGCTTATTAAAAGCCACTTACACGTTTATCTGTCATTGCACAAATTCATTTACATATAAATGTATAGTATGCATTGCATTACACGTGCACATTTAAATCACCATTAAATACGTGCACGTCTTTGGCTTTTGTTGTAACTTACCCATTTGGCTAAAATGTGTGCGTGTTCAAGTCCAAACGATCTCCAATTGTAGTCGACTATGCAGGTTATCTTGAGATGGGTACCGGATCGGTTTTGGTTCGCTTGTCGGACAGATATCCGGGCAAGGCCCACCTTAACCCACGACACTCCGGCAATACAGAGAAAACAGCTTCTCTACAGCTCCAAATGCTGTTAAATGCTTACGGAGAGATGCAAAAACCCGAAATAAAGCCCTCTATGCTGATGTCGGGTGTTGTGTGATTTTATCCGAAGTGATGAACGCTCGTGTGCATCAAAATAAAACCGACAGATCTTTTAATGCACTTCCTTCTGCCGACTGGAGCGAGCGCTCTGATTCTCTGCACTGGAGGCGAAACCCCGCCTCCCCACGCTTATGATTGGCTGCGGTCAGTGCGGAAGTCTGTGTTCTAGATATTGATTGGTTAAAAGTGCTGTCGTGTATATAAAACCACGCCTATTACGTTTTGATCCCACCCAAACGCCGTTGTTGAGCGTTAAAATTGTCTTTATAATAATAATAATAATAATAATAATAATAATGATGATGATGATAATAATAATAATAATAATAGTAATAATTATAATAATTATAATTATAATAATAGAGCCATTTGCAGTTTTACAAAAATAAATTGCTATCATACTATACGTTAAATCTTACATATATTTATTCGGCTGGGATGAAGTGTGGTTATTAGAAAAGTGTGATATTGTTTAAGTCTGTGTTTGTTTCTGTGTTCATTTCTAACAAATTTTAGGAGAAACATCTGAGACTAAGTTGATAGTTAAATGACAAACAACTGAGAACATCAAATCTCTATGAAAGGGCAACATGTGAGCAATAACATTATCATATTAGGGATTTTCTGAAGACATCTTGTACACATCTGAGAAAATTAAACAGCATTTGTGTTTAATTATATAAGGTGTCTCTGTGTATGAGTATTATAAGCACTTTACCATTGATCCACATACAATCATTGTTGAACACAACACACTGTAAACAATCACAGAAAATGTCTTTTTAAAATAAACATTTGTAACTATTTATTAAATATTAGATTTACAATTTACCCATTTAAGTTATAAAAACAATATGTATGCTATTGATAAAGTAAATAATGTGCAGTAATAGTTCTACTATAGAAATCCTATGCATGCAGAAAGCCATACAATTTACAATGGTGTTGCGTAACACTGACAGTAACTTATTTATTGTTAATAGTTATTTATATTAATACTATTGTTTTCAAAAAGCATTATTAAAGTATACTTAAAAGGTTCATAACTGTTATACTTTCATTTTCAGGTACATGTACATATCAGTAGATTGAAGTGTTAGTGATATGTGTATACAGGTCTTTTTATTAAGTCGTTGGCAGACACACACATCTGTCTGCTCTAATATCCTTTATCTCCTTTATAATAATGTCAGATGTGTCAATGCTGTACATCACGAGCAGAGATGACAGACCTTGAGGAATGCAGTTTGATCTAGAAAATATATACATATATATAAGAGTTTCAACATCATTCTCTGTCATATGTACCAAAAACAGACATGCTTTATAACAAGTTCATTCTTAAAACTAAAAGTGCTTCAGAATGCCATAGAACTATTTTGAGTTGTATGGTTCCATAAAGAACCTTTAACATCCAAAGAAACTTTCTGTTTCACAAAAGTCTCTTTGTTGTGTAAAAAGGTTCTTTAAAGTGTAAAAAGGTAAAGATCAAATGGTGCTTTTAAGAACTTTTGGCTGAATGGTTCTTTGGGGAAATAAAAATGATTATATGGCATTGCTGTAAAAAACCTGGGAATGATGATGGGAATGATGGGAATAAATGAGGTAAAAGTAAACATGAAAACTGTCACTGCACATATTGAGCATACACATAAAATGCACCTAACTACAAGCTCTGAATGACAATTCTTTTAATTTTAGGTATTTCTAAAAATAACATTTAATATTTTTTAATTAACATTTAATATTTTTTGTTTATTATTATACAGTTTGTCAAATATTTATTTATTATCTTTCTTTCCATATATAGTTTGTCATGATTAGATTAGAATTCAACTATAAAATATTAAAATGAACAATGACAGTTAACAGGTTAAGTAAAATGTCCCTACCTGTGAAGTAAATCATCTTTGCTTTGCCGTTTATCCCGTCTCTGAAAATTCATAGATGACGTTGACATTTTTTTCGAACAGATACCTCTGAGAATGTGACATAAAGCACATAATTTTCACCACATATACAATGCTGCAATAATTTTGCTCACCATTGTGGTGTATAAAGCATAGACAGACCTGCAAATACTGATGTTGAAATTGGATGGCTGTAGTATCCATCGACTGGAATGAAGGTTAATGTGATGTACATACAGCTTACAGTCAGCATCAGCAGTACGTCTCAAATGTCTCAGCTGTATTTTCTCTTTGTTATATTTTGAGCTGTCCACATAGTCGTGGCTCGGTCTGATCTCAGATCTCTCTCCCGCAGTCCTCTGCTGGAGATCCATTGATCTGGCTCTATAAAGCACCAGGAGCGGCTGGCTGAGAGCGCTGCCGTTCAGACAATACAGACTCTGTGTGAGGGCCTCGTGAAGAACCAAACTGCCTCCCTCGTCCCAAAAGCGAAGCTGGAAGCCCAAGACATCTGAACGGGACAGGTGTTGGGTTATTGCAGGGGTCACGTCAAAAACATCATAGCCTGATGGAGGTAACTGATTCAGGCTTAATAACTGCTCCACGAGAGGGCCGCTGATGCTCAGATTATCTGTGTCTGCTGAAATACTGTGTACTGTGACTGTCACGGAAAGTGATTTGAGATGAAGAGTTTTCCTCAACAGAACCAGTTCAGCAAACCTCATGGATGGGCTGAGATGAGACGTGTTGAACCAGATCCAGCCTGGAGTACTGTACTTTGAATCTTATTAAAAAAAAACAAATTTTAGCTTCTGGATTTTTTTATAACTTCTCATTCAATTAAAATGTAAAAATAAAGCGGGTTTTTAAAGTATATAAGGTAGGATTCACAAATCTGAGACCATAGTACAAACTGATTTTTTAAAATATTTTTTTGTGTTTATATTTAGATATTATTACATTTCTTTAAATATAATTAAACAAATGTTTAAGATTGTAGAAATGAAGTAAAATATTGAAAATGCTATCTTTTTGTGCAAACATTTTCTGGCTTTCTTTAAAGCACACAAGACTTTTATAAACATGATGAAATCGTGCTAGAACAACATGAATCATTCATTTTGCACTTTGAGCTGACAAACTGTCTATGTCACCTCAAGTGCATTAAAACGAACATGGCACATATCAAAGACTATGTACTGTATACCCTTACAAAAAAACCTTTTACTTTAAGTTCATTTTATTAAGTATACTTAAACAAAAAGTAAGTATATAGTTTGCAAATTAAATGGGACTGAATTGGCCCACAACCAGTTTATAAATATGTTTTTGTAAGAGGTACATAATCTCTCTGAGAAGTACGTAAAAAGTAGACTGAAAGTATTTCATTGTATTTATTTTATTTTTAGTACTTCCAGTTTTCAGTAGAAAAAAAGTGTTTACTTAAGTTTACTTATGTATACTTACGTAAAATATTATTTTATGGCTCTTATGATTGAGAATTGTTCTTTGCTTAATATGACTGCCGGAGTGTCTGTACTTTCTGTTGGAAAACAACTGCCTGTTTTCTAAATAAACCACTTCATACCAGTTTTCAAGGATGTGCTAATGAATTTAAGCTTCTGTTTGTCTGATATTAAACTGAGAATCAACTGACACGTATTTCTGTGTGTGTGTCGCTGTAAAACTACAGAGATTGCTGCATTTCGACTTTGTGGTAAAAGACTGTTAAGTGGATTATAAAATGGTCTTACAAATAATTTTTTAGTATTTAAACTAAAAGTGTAAAAAGTATTTAAAGTTAAAAAACCCAGAAACATTTCCACTAGTTGTTTTTAGACATTTAGACACACTTTTACAGTAAAAGTGATGATCATCAAAGTCATTACAAACGAAAAGGCAAAATCATTCACAATGATACATAAAGAAGGAAACAATAAATAAATTGTATAAATGTTATAAGAAAAGATGCACAGAGGGTTTTACCTTCAATGCTCCTAAAACTCTGCACCAGAGTCCCATCAGCAGCACTCCCATCTCTCTGTGTCTGTGTCAACAGCGTCTGATACACCTGCTTCATATAGGGGTGTGGCTTTGCCTGTTGAGGTGTTGACAGTTTATTAATATGCAACATCTCCAAAATAGCTTTGCTGAAGTCTTTGTGCTCCATTTCCTCCCCTAGATCATCCACCGACATGAAACCATGAAGCCCAGCAACTCCTAACAGAGCAATTATATAGCAAAACCTCATTCTGTGAAGAATGAACGGCTGATTCTACCACACAATACAGTGTGGACAGCACAAGCCAAGCTCAGTTATTATTGGGAGGGGAGGATTCACAGCCAAACATTGAAACGCAATTGCAGCTCTCCCACAGAAAACCATTGGAATGTCACACTCCATTTGACAGGCATTGTGTCCTCAGTGTTCCTGCCTGTAATGCAGAACCAACAGACTTGTTTTAATTCAGGGCTTGAGTATCTTCAATGTATTTGAATAAGTAACATATTTTCAAGCATATTTTAACTTTTTTGGCAAAAGTAAAGCATTAAATAAAAACATTATTTTTGCAACTCGCAATGTGACCAATAGATGTCACTGTTGTTTATGTATAGTACAAGTCAAAAGTTTGGAAACACTTACTTACTGTTGTTTAGATTTTTTCCACATTTTATAATAGTAGTAAACTTATAACCATGAAAGAACATATTTGTAATTGTGGGAATTATGTTGTGACTAAAAGCATCCAAAGTAAATGAACACTATGTTATATTTGATCATCTTTAAAAGTAGTCAAACTTTGTCTAGAATTTGTAAAATCACACTCTTGATTCTTGAGGTCTCAACCTAAAAAGCTTTTTAAACAGAACTGAAGGAATTTCTATCTATGCTGGATCTATACTGACTGATTTTATTAATTTTTTATAAGTAATCAATTTTTAAAATGCAATTTTTAATTTTCTATATAAACAAATTAATATGTTGGCACAATTATATTTTTGTCTACAAATGTTGAAATACACACCTTCAGGTTAAGATCATGAAAAACATTTTTGTCAATTGTGTCTAAACTGACAGGTACTGTATATTGAAAATTGTGCAGTCATGGTCACTTGACTAAAAGGGATCTACTTTACTTCCTTTCACATACCGTACTGACCTTCTTGTCGTTTTAAATTTAGTTTCATTTTAACATTATATTCCATTTTGACTTGTCTCATTTGTCTATCCAGTCCTCAAAGACTGTAACTGTTAACATACAGATGTATTTGATGTAGTAGATAAGTGTTACACAACTGTAGAGCTGTAGTATTTCTCAGTGGCGGGGGTCTGGTTCCACTTACTGCTTAAGTCATGTGCCTGAAGGCTTCAGGAAGAGAAAAGTAGATAAGTCTCTGTGTATATGTGCCTATAAAACAACAACATGCTGTGAGTTTAAATGCAGCTGGATTAATTGTGCAGAGAATATGTCTGTGTTGTTATATCTGGTGATTGGATTAGAAATAACATCCTAATCTGAAAGCAATCTTCTTATTTTGCAAATGTATTAAAATAGATCAGAGAATAAAATGGTCCAGTGGTTTGTATTTAGTAATACTTTGGGCCATATCGGTCCTGCGGGCCGGCAGTTACGCATCCCTGCTTTAGATAGACATTAACAGACTGTGATTGGAAGGTCAAAGGTTACAGTAAAGAAAACAGCAATGGTTATCATGTGACAGAAAGTACTCGGTATGGCTTATGCATTGTTTAACAGAATTGATTTTGTTAACAATAAAGAATTCATTAATTCACTCTGTTCTGTACTTTGAACTTTTAATAATAAATAATTTGGATTATTTTTCCATTTTTTTTCACAAACTACATTATGCTAAATCCAAACGGCTATACTATATCTAAAACTATTTAAAATAGTATTTTATCAGATTCTTGTATAATAATTACTGTATACGTACGTGCTGTTTCTTTGACATCATGACATATACATGATATATTTTTAAGAAATGCATTTGTAAAACTGTAGTGTTGCAGTAAAAAGAACTGCAAAATGTGATTTAGTGTTTTTTTTTCAGCCAAACATTTAAAATGTTAAATGTGTCATATACCCATTTACAGACTCCTAGAAAAAGCTTTTTCTTTGTGAACAAACTTGTTATTTTGCAGTGGTGTCATCTCAGCAGCACTTTGCTGGAAGACGATCTTTCATTATCTAATGGTGTTGTTAAGGTGCTTTTCTTTCATCTCGCTCTGTTTGTGTTTGCTTCTCTAGTTTCCGTTGCCTCCGCATTTTTGTCAGGCGCCTCTTCATACCCCACCTCACTCCTCCCAGGACAATCCCACCCCCTCCTCCTCCTCGTCCTCCTCTCGCTCATCTCTCGGCAGGGCTGGGGTTTGCCACCGGTCTCTGGACTCCAGTCAATGAAACTGTTATTGTGGAGAACAGAGGAGAATACTGAGATTATAGAGCTCTGGAGGGGAAACAAACAAGTTGTCGAGTGTATTTCAGGTAAGAACATGTCATGTGTGGTCAACTTATTTGCTTTGTGTATATACTGTATATTTCTATGTATAACAATGCATAACAATTAGATCATTTATCTACATCCATCAATATAAATAATTCATGTTTTTAGTGTTTTAATGTAAAGCTTTAGCCAAGAATGATGTTACTAATTAGTCATGAACAGTCTTTTGTGTATATTTGTGTAAATGTAGTGGGGTATTCAGGTAAACAGGATCATTTTTTGTTATTTAAATCATTTGTATTTGACAGTAGCCCAAGTTTTTAAGGCAAATACACTTTCTTAAGACAAATATCTTACACTGTAAAACATGCCAGACTATATCAACCAAAAACCAAACCAAAGTTCAGGTGCTGCTTTACATTTATAAGTAAAATCAAACTGGCTTTACAAGTTATTTTAACTCACTTGCAATAATACTAATGCTCATGTAAAACCACATGTTGCCATGGCTTAATGATCGTTTTACACAGATCGTCATTTTCAAACTTCTTAAGTTGTCCTTTGACCAGCGTAGGTCTTGAAATAATAAAAGTTGGTGTTGTTTGGGTGGGCTACCATGAGAACGATTCCACACCACTGACTTCTCAGAATCAACATTGATTGATCAAGGTCAAAGTTGAGTCGCTTTACACATCTCTCACATCTTCTCAACCAAACCACTTCTGAGATTCCTCCAAGCTTACAAAAACAAAGACCCGACCTGATAACAAAACTCTTTTTCTCATCTGGGAGTCTTGAGGAAGGCCATGCTGGTATGCTGCCAAATGAGGGTGAAAGCTGTTTAAAGACCCCGCTGTTCCCTCGTTCTCCTCTGCTCATCTTTGCTTTGGAAATAGTTGGCTGATCGTTACCCTGTCATTAGTGAGATGAGAAGCAGTGCACGGTGCTGTGAGGAAAGCCAGTGTGTCTCCAGTCATTACCAGCTGTACAGAATGACCTTGTAAAGAGAGGAACACTTGTTCATTTTCCCACATGACTTAGAAATTGTATGCTTCAGCGAGCGCAGAGGATGGAAATGATAGTTTGTGTTGCCTAAACTTTAAACAGGACAGATGCTTTAATAACGTTGAGAGTTTTTGTAAGGCTGTATAATGCACATTAACACACAGTTAATGCAAAAGTTAACTGATATACAGTTATATTAATATTTATCATTAGTTGAGACCATTTTTTACAGTATTCTGTAGCTATAACTATAGTATTTTGTGGCTTTAACTATAGGAAAATGATAAACTTTAGTAAATGTTGTTAAATACTGTAGTATACGTCAGTAAATTATATTTTACTGTAGTATGTTATAATAATGAATACACTGTGTTAACGTATACGTACAGTATATAAACAATATTTTGTAGTATTAACTATAGTGAAGTTATAAACTGTAGTAAATACCACAGTACTTTAATATTTACTATAGTAAGGTTCAAAAACACTATAGTATCGAGGAATACTGTACTATATTAAAATACAGTATTTTTGGGATAGTAAATTTATTAAGATAACATTATAACATTAACAGAGAGTAATAAATGGCTGAAACATATTAATATTCATTGTTAGTTCACAATACCTTAACACAAGTCCTAACAAAAAACTACTAGATGCACATTGTTATCATATCCATATGATGAGGAAAAATGATGATGAGTAGAAAATCGTTTTTTGTTTTGTCCCTGCTCATTTTATTTGTCCTTGTACTTGGTTTGGTCATGTTCTGATGACAGACAAACTGCTGGCACATGTTTAAATGAAAGCAGAGATGAATACAGAATGAGTACAGTGGGGTGCAGGCCACCCACCCGCTTCGCCTTCAGGTTTCCTGCCTGCCTCTTAATCACTTCTGTATCTACACAAAAACATCAGCATGTGAATCCTGGCTAAACTTAAAACTGAGCTCTCATTATAATAAACACTCAACACTAAAATAATATCCCATTACTAATAAACCTCTGTGAAATGTTCTCATAACATGAACATACTTTAATTCAATTAAATCCTGATTCCAATGCAAACAAATGATGTGATCGTGTATTCCTTACAAAATGAACTTTATTCAAGTGTGCTATTTAGATACTAACATCAAACTAAAATGAAGAATGTATACTTACAGTCAATGTTTTCTGTACTTTTAATAATACTTTTTAGAACATCATAGCTGTAAACTAGTTGTGTACTTGAAGTTTATTACTGTTACACAAAAAACTAAAGTACACTTTTAAAAGCTATAAAGTTGGTCAATTTAGTCCCAGGTAGTACTGATATTGTACACTTACAAGTATACTAATACTACTTAGTACACTTTAACATACTTGAACTTTATTAAATAAAATGAAGTACAATTTACCCATTTCAACTTCTGCTGCAATATTTTTTGTAGTATGATCATTGTGCTTTTTGTCTACTGACTTCTGGTGTTTAAAACATCACTCTTGTTGTTTTTAGTAAATGTAATCTAGAAGATACTGGAAAGTAAAAGATAAAATAATAAACTATGTTTACTACTAAATTCTGTGAAATGAAGAATGAAGCTAAGGAATGCTGTATCGTTTTCCAAAATAACCTTTCTTTTATGCTTTAAGTATATTTTATAAGAAAGCCTGTATTTTAAATGAAAAGATGTTCAAACATGTTTTAATAGTTCCCAAACACTTCCAAAATTTCTATCAAATGTTTTGTTTTAGTGCATTATGATCATTTACTATATTAAAGAAATGACATCAGGGCATCAGAATAAATGGGGCTCCTGTTAGATTGTCAATATCAGATAATGGCAGAATATATTTTAACATATAAACATTCTTCTACCAGTTGATTTGATGTGTTTGTGAGTCTCAGAGCTGTTCTGGGATGCAGATTTTAAATCCGTCTTCGACTCTCAAATGCACTTTGGCTGTAACTTATCCCAGTCAAGCCTCATTACAGTTTTGTGTTTACCTGAACCCATGAACGATCCCTTCAACACTTGTCTGTTGAACATCCCAAACAGAGGCGAAACATATAATCTCAGACTGTAGGACGTGTAGCATCATGTCTTTAGAACAATGTTGAGAGTTTCTCGAATGTGAGATCACACATCAAGCAGAGGGTTGGGAATGCACTGCAGGTTTTGATGTGGTGTGCACATGATGAGCACAATAGAAAACTCAAGCTGTCATTAACCGGAAAATATGGCTTTCTGAGATGTGCTTTATCTGTTTTACAACCATTTACACATGTATTTTACACACACAATCACATGCGGACAACATGAATTTCATAAAATTGTACAAAAACACATGTGAAACGTTGTGTTATTGAAACACATATGAAACACTTTGGTATTTCCATGTCAAATTCCCATGTAAAGAATCACAGAATCACATGTAAAAACATGTTTTCATATGTTAATAACATTTCACCACAGATTTCATTTTCATTTGTAATCTCATGATTTTTTTACAAAGGCATTTGCATGGGATTGTCATAAAGGGTTCCAAAACCACGTTTCATATATGTTTTTTGCACATATGGATTTCACATGGATTCACATATATATATATATATATATATATATATATTTATATATAAGACTTATAGCCTGTCAAAAGACAGATTAGTGTTACTGTTTGTAATGTAGATACAGATCCTCAAGAAATCGTATCATTGCGGAAAATAAAGTTTAATGTTTTCTTTCAGATAACACAGCACAGATGAAATGCTACACTCTATTTTTAACACATTTTTTGTGTTATGCTGTTTAACACATAATTTGTCATTTTGTGTTAAATACATAAAAGGGACAACACATGTTGAGTTGAGTTGTTGAGTTAAAGTAACACAAAATGTGTTGTTTTTAAAAGTAAAGATGTGTCTACAACAATCTGTTGTTGTCCCTAAATGTTATTTTAACACATCTGTTTTTAGAGTGTGTTTATCAGTTATCAGCAATACATTCACTGATCAGAAGTGTTTACTATCAGCTAAAAAGTGTACTAAAAATTTAGGGAATTAGACTTTGTAACGTTTACTTGACTTGTACATAAAGTCTTTTATCGACAAACATTGTCGTCTTATCATGACATCACAGCGGTGGAGTTCATCAATATCACAATTCTAAATGACCAAATTAAATACTTCAATGAAATTTTAAGCTGTGTGATGTGTTTTTGAAGCTTTTGTGATGTGACCGTCTCCGGTCTGGTATGTCTGACCACATTTTTTCATCTCATTCATGTCTGTAAAGTTAATGTGATGAGTGAAGCTATTCTGATGCCAGTCTCCAGCGCTGTATAACTGAATCTGGATCGCAGACAGATCACTTATCACGGCTCTCTTGAGATACAGACGTGTAATTGTTTTAGTCTGTAAGACTACAGTCTGAGAATGTGCTATTTAAATACAATTATCAGATTCGGGTTGTTTATTACTAAATTAAAGATGGTTTGTAAGATCTTTGACCCAAGATTAATTCTGTTGTTGCGCCTAAATGATGCTTTAAAATATATTGCTTAGAGCTTATGGATTTGAGCTTCTTTCAATTGGGTCTCCGAAAATGTCTAAAAGTTATTTTTCTTAATTCTTTTGATTTTCTGGTTGTGTGGTATTATTTAGTAATATTCATACTGCTGTTTTTAGCCCTTTTCTCAAAGACCTGGCTATGTGACAACCAGGTGTACTCTCAATATAACCATGTGCTTTGTTTTGAAAGAAAAACATGATGTAATTCCAAACTAAAGGTTTCTTTACTGGAAGAAAGCTAAACATGGGTTTGACAATCAGACAGCGAGAGTATTTACAACATCTGTTTCCAAACATCAGGTTTCTATCATCAAGAATTAAAGACGTTCCACTTTTGAACAACAATTAAAAGGTGTATAAATAAAGGATTGAATCCCTTATTTTTACATTTACACTGCAAATGTGTAATTAAAGCATGTGCATTAATAAAAGGTGACAAAGTTAAATTCAAGAACACTCTTTTCCTTTTACTCTTTAAAAAATTATTAGTATTTTTATTAAAATACTAATAAAAATGCATCATGATGCTTTAAAAAAACATTTTTACATGAATGGTTCCATAAAAATCTTTTAACACCCACAAAACCTTTCTGTTTCTCAGGTTGGTTGTAGTGAAAAAAGGTTTTTAGACTATGAAAAGGAGTAAAGAAATGGTTCTTTGGGAAAACAAAGAATGGCATCACTGTGAAGAACCTTATGGAGCACATGTATTTTGCAAGAGCCATATACATTAAAAAACATTTAAAATATGAACCTTAATATTTCTCTTATTTTTTATCCTTGCCATGTCTTACACCATTTGTCATGAAAAATGCTATGTAGCCGATTTTTTAACCATCTGCATTTAAACTTCTTAGTAAGCTATAGTAGTAAGAAAACAAAGTTTACAGCAAGTAGACCATCACTTGGTTTCTATCATCTTTGCTTTGGGTGGGATCTTCTCTTTCATCATGTCTGATTATTAAAATGTCTGAAATCAGTCGTCATTTATACAATTAAAAACCTGAGACATCATGACAGATGTTGGTAAGTGCTTCATACAGATCATCAAACTGTTACCTTAGGATTTCTACATTTACAGCAACTAAGCAATGGCTTTAAAACCCTTTCCTGCATTATTTTATTGCACAGCAATTAAGAGTCTTTATGTTGAACAGACCCTGTTTGTACCTCTATGAAATTTCACGCCACTTCAACAAAACAGACTGATAACTATCTGACCGTCCTGCTTCTTAAGCTTTGAAACGCTGTATGGGTTGTTGTTGAGCCTGAGGCTATGAAACCATCCTGGGAAATTAGGTTTTACAATAAGGAAAGACAGCAGGAAGAAATGGGAAAAGGCCTCTTAAATGAAAACACATTAGTGACTAAATAAAGATGGACTAATTCCAGATGTTTTGATGCCAGAAAAAGATTCATACTGTATGAAAAGTCTATTTTATTCTTTGGCTTTTAGTGGATTTGTAAGATAAGTAAATCATCTTTCAAGACCTTGAGGCTTTTTCAGTGGCTCATACTGTATAAGTGCAGGTGAAGAAATAAACCCGTGTTCACTGCTGACGGATGAGACGACCTTTGTCTCCTAATTGTTCATTTCAGGGTCTGAAGATTGCCTAGGGTCAAAGGTCATCTTTTACTTTGACATCTCACCTCTGTGGGAATGGGATCGGAAGTAGTTTTTCTTTTCAATCACTCCACAAACATGTCAAAGGGTGTTGTTAGACATGACGTAAAAACGGATACCACACAACACAAATACTGAAACCTCAAAACATGTATCAACAGGAACACACTAAAACTCAAATAAATATGTCATGTTTATGTCTTTCATTCAGATACTTCTTCCATGAAAACCCCAAAGCAATGCTTATAACCTTCACAAAACCGCATTAAGGAAGACTGGAGATGACTTTGGAAAACAACATCCACCAGACCATTAAAAACCTACAAACCCAAACATCCACAGACACACCAGAGATCCTGAAAAACCCAAACACAACAGAATGAATCTGAAGGACAGGACGGTTTTGCTTTTTCTTATTCTGGGACTTTTACAGCAGATTCAGTGCTCTCTGGTGAAGATCAATCATGGGATGAAAGTGAAAGAGAGGACAGTCTGTATTTTTACAAGACAGTGAACTACAGTTTCATATTCCCAGAGGAAAAGATGCATGCAAGGTGGAAGTGCTGTTGAATGAACCCATTACACAGCGTGTCGGCACACTTGAACCACAGGTAAGACATTTTGTCATGTCGTCAATCTTTGAAAGAACTTTTCTCATTGTAAACATGTGAATTACATTTGATCAACTGTGACTAAATGTGAATCAGTAATTAATCTAACAAATGTCTTGTGGCCTTTAGCTCCTGGTCATTTAGTCATGGGCGTGCACAACATTTACACACTTGTATGATACTTTAAAGTCAGCATGGCCTGTCATCAACACATTGTTCTGCCAAAATGATAACCTTTGACAGATCTGACATGCTAGTCATCAATCTGAGAAGCGCTCAGCTGATTTGGTCTGGGACGGGGTCATTATTACATGCCAAACATCTGCTTTTAGAGGGTGGAAACTGTGACCATCATTAAAGAGCGGTGGAAGATGAAAGATGCTGAACCTCACCATCACATTAAGCTAGATGGTGCAAACTGTATAATTCTATTTACATGCAAAAATTACTGTCATTTACTGTACGCTTACTGTGAAGAGAAAGAAAGAGACAACATCTTATTTACTGATGAGATTTGCTATTTGAAATGAATATAACGTATATCTTTAACCACAAGAGACTTAAGGTAATTTTGTTTGTATATGATAATGGGTAAGAATTGCTTTACTTTTCCTTTATTTCACATCTGACAGGTTTTCGACTGTCACTTTTTGTCTGATGAAGTGAAATACACTCATAACGGATGTCCAATTTTAAAAGAGGATACTGTCAAACTTCGTCTATACAGGTATATTTATTTCATACTATTGTAAAGTGTATCACCAAATTGGTGTAAAATCAATTTTATTTTGCTTTGGATAAAATGACGTATTTCTGAAGTATTTCTGATATCTTAAAACTGTTATATTTTAATATATTTGTCATCAGTCCAACCATCGTTCTATTCTGAAACAGACTACAATCTTACAGACAATGTTAATGTTAATTTCCTTAACATACAAATGATAGAAAAATGTAAAAAATACCATTATATTATATTATATATACATTATACAATACCAGTACCATCTGTCTTTTTCATAATTACATGTCTTTTTTATATACTGTATAAGTAAAGCTGCTTTACAACAAAAAGTCAGACTGAATGAATACATTGTCATTCACAGATGTAAAATGCACATTAAAATGATTTGTCGTTAGATTTACAGACACAGAAACCTACACTGAGGTCTTCAATCTACACGTTGAAATCATGGAGCCCGACTGTAATGTTATTAAGTTTGGACCACAGAAACTGGAGGTACCGGAGTTCTACGGCCTCTCCAATGTTCTGGATGGAAACATAGTGTCCTTCAACTATGAACACCGTCAAAATATCGAGTGCACAATTCACGTGACGACTCTAGACACACATCTACCTGTTCACGGTCAACTGGTCACCGGAGATCCTGAGATACCAGATGGACCACGAGGAGATGAACCTGACAGCTTTGTTCCTTTACGAAGACAGCTGGGTAAAAGAGAAATAATATATTTATTAATAATAATAATAAATAATAATCGTTTTCTGATTGCCAAAAAGTAATTGAAATTAACCTCAAATAAAAATCTAAATATTAAAAATTGTACATTTAAATTACATTTCAAAATGAAAAAAATACACAGCAAATTATTAAAAATTCATTTTAGTATTAGCAAATTAAAAGAGTAAAAGTAAAAGTTTTTACTAAAGTAAAAACAGCTTTTTAACATGATATAATATAAAAAGTATTGAAACTTTTATGTAGTATATACTTAATATAAAAAATTAAGTAGTATATACAGTAAAACAGCAGTAGAAACAGAGCCATTAAAATGATGACATCTTATAAATTACGTATATCAGGAATTGCAATTTAAAAAGGTGAAGTGTCCAAACTTATTTCTGGCATAAAAGCTTTTTTTAGTTTTCAGTTTACAAACTAAAACTTGTTTAACAACATGACCATATAATCCAGGTGACATAATATTTCCATCGTGTCCCCTGCAGATAATAAAGCCAGAGCTCATTGTAAGAGTGACGACTGTCTAAAGGGTCTGAAACTGTTAAAAATCACTAAAGTGCCCTGCGGTGATTTCCTCTTGATGGGTATCCGTTATCATCACACTGACCCCCCGTCTCCAGATATAGACTACATCGCCATTCGACTGGATCTCACAGATACGAGAAGCAGAAGCATCATACAGGTATAAACCCTTAAACACTTCACCATTGCTTCACATTAAATCTATGATTTATGAGTCCTTACGTTCATTTCTCATGCAGTCAGAACAGGCCTGGATCCCAGTAACCATTAAAGACGCTGTGACCAATCAACCACCCAAACCTGCCTTTATGTCTATGTTCATCCTGGAGGTGGATCAGTTCATCTTGACTCCATTCTCCACGGCGACCCTGGATGCGGAGGATGATGAGACACCCAAGCAGAGGCTGGTGTTTAACATCACAAAATCTCCGGCTCAGGGTTTTATTACTCATCTGGCCGATCACACTAAACCAATCTCCTCATTTACCTGGATGGATCTTAACGATATGCTGATCGGCTACCAGCCACCAAACTCCAGCCACACGCAACGCAGGAACTATGAGGTAACTTGCAAACATGATATAAATATTTACAATTTATTTATTTACAGTAGCATACATGCTTTTTTGCACGACTCCATACTTTAGGTTTTAAGTTATTTTATTGTTACTCTGATATAAAGAATGAGGTCAATTCTTGTTCATTTCTACTAGGTAGAGTTTGAGGTGCATGATTTTTACTTTAAGAAAAGTCAGCCGGTGATGGTACACGTCTCCATCAGGACGGCCGATACCAATGCACCTCGAGTGTCCTGGAACATGGGTATGTCATGAGCATCAGTTTACACGCATGAGTCTCAAAATAATGACATTAAGAGTCATCAAAAGAGTCATAAAAATGATGAAAATTTAATGAATCATGTCACAAAAACCTACTCACAACAATTAAATATAGGATAATAAAATAAACCCCAATTGTTTAGAAATATTAGGTAAAATCATGATGATGAAATAAGCCCCTGGCCTGGATGGTTAGTTTAAAATGAATTTAGCCCATCTTTCACCTTATTTATTCAAAATGTAAACTCAAGCAAATAATGTATGCAGTTTAAATAAAATTACCATTAAGAGCATTTTTATCTTTAAACATGGAAAACAGAAATAGAAGTAGCTATAGGCAAGATTGTTGCAATTTTAACAGTTCATAATTGACATTAGTAGTCATTTTTTACTTGTTTTTAGCTGTTTGGATGATTTACAAAATGTGTTAGAGAAAAATATATCTTACAACAGCCTGCAAACAGAATATCTGATGCTTTCAGGATGTTTGGAAATTTCACTTATACAGTATCTGCTTGTAAATTAAAGGAACAATATAAAAAACCAACATCTTAAACACACAAATCTTTCACTACATACGGATGTAAGTGAATCTTCTTCCTCTGTCACATGAACAGGTCTCAGTCTGTTGGAAGGTCAGTCTCGTCCTATCACATGGGATCAACTGCAGATTGTTGACAACGACAACCTGAAATCAGTAAAAATCATCACTGTGGACGGTCTGCAGCACGGGAGACTTTCAGTTCGAGGTTTGCAATAAATTGAATCTCTTATGTATTATGCTTTATAGTATATATGTTTTAAACACAACTTTGCACTACAAAACAATTTCTGTGTCATATAATTAATAGGAGGAAAAGGCTTCATGTTCACTGTAAACGATGTTAAGGAAGGTGTGGTGCGCTACCATCACGACGACAGCGACACTACAAAAGATTATATAGTCTTCCGGATTACAGATGGCTTACATCAAGCGAGACACAAGTTTCCCATCAACATCTTGCCTAAAGATGACAGTCCACCATTTCTCATTACCAATATGGTTCTGGAGCTTTCTGAAGGTCAGACGGCTCTTCTGAGAGGATCCATTCTGCAAGCCTGTGATATGGACTCCAGTGATGATTATATAATGTTTAACATCACCAGATCTCCTCAGGCTGGAGTAATCATGAAGATGCCTGGACCTGGAATTACAGGTGAGAGAAGATGGCATGTTTAATATAGAATACAATCAATTTATTCTCACCTGAAGTTTTACAGCAGAGATACTGTTTTTTTTTACAGGTTACCCCGTTAGTCGTTTTCTCCAGAAAGATCTCTTCCATTCCATCATTTATTATCATCACTCAGGCCATGAGATGTTTGAGGACTCTTTCGAGGTGGTGTTGTCCGATTTCCACGATCCTCCTAATCTTTCAGACCCTCAGGTAATCTCTTCTTTTCTGTTCTCCTAAGACTCTATATCTGGGATTATTCTTTAATAAAACAAATATTTGCAGGTGATTGTGATACAAATCCAGCCGGTCCCTGATCAACCTCCACAGGAGGCAGCGGGTGTCATAAGGCACTTGGTTGTCAATGAGACTGATGTCATCTATTTGACCAAACAACAGCTGCATTTTGTTGATTTGGAGTCACCAGACAGTGAGCTCACATACACCGTCACCACTCCACCCTTCTACATCTCCAACTATGGGTACAAAAATAACCTATTCCTCACAATCTGATGAGAAGACTGGAGACATTCATTCAGCTCAAACTGTTGCACATACAGTATGATTATTGAAACGCTGTTGAACATCATGATGTTTTATGTTATAGACGGCCTGATGCAGGAAGATTGTTTTTGGTTGACAGTATCCCAAAACTCCACAAGGACCCAAATGCCCCAGTGTTAAGACTTTTCACCCAGGTAAATACTCATGAACACATCATACATAAAATAGTGGCCAAAAATGTTCAAAGGGCAAATTTAATACAATATTTGCTTTTCAAAACATTAGTTGTATGATACAAAATTGAGAAAACATTAAACTTCAAGACATAGGCAAACTATAGCATATCAAGGAATATTAGTTTTATCCCAATATACAAAAAATTCAAAAACAAAGCTGACAGTAAATAAAGCAAACATGATCTACACTTTTGTTATTTGTTATTATTTTGATGGTTTTCTCTGAAACTAACAATCTAGTAGTTTTTGACTATGTGTGTTTTGTGTAATTTTTTGCCAAACCTACTTCAATTCTTCTGAAAGTTGAGCTTTATTTTACAAACCAAGCACAACTATGCAACATGCATACAGAAACTTTAATACATTCTTTAATAATATGTTTGAATAAAGGGCAAAGATTGTAAAATCACTTTTGGCCATAGCTGTATGTATTGTCATCTAAAGTTATTACTGTGTTTTATGAATTTTATTTATACGTTAAAAAAAAGTAGTCACATCATTTTTCTGAGGCGACTGAAGTTATTCACAGGAGTTTCCTGTACCCTGTCTGACATCTTTCTATGTAGCATGCAGTCAACTACATGAAAGTTGCTTATATGCCGCCTATCATGGACATTGGACCGCACCGCCAGCACATCCAGTTTGTCCTGTCAGTGACCAATCAAGAAGGCAGCACGACTACTGGAATCTGCTTCAACATAACAGTGTTACCAGTAGATAACCAGGCACCAGAGGTACAATACATCTCCATCCACCTAATCCAGAATGATCACAGATGAGATCTCTTTAATATCTTAATAATTTCCCCTAGACATTCATGAGATTAAATGAAGATATTTCAGATATTTCTTCTGAGAAAAAGAGTCAGAAATCTCAAAAATGTCACTGTCATTAGAGTTTCAGAAGAGATCTCAACAATGACACAAACTGAACTCACATTTGTCAAGTCTGACATTAAAAGTCAATATTATTGAAGATTTTAATTTGAACATTTCTCCATACAATCTACATCATTTTACACCTCCAAACTCTTCCTGTATTTAACAATCATCTCATTTGTTTCTGTTTATATTTTTCCTACATTAAGCATTTTGAAAGAAACATCTAAAACTAAGTTGATACACATCTCCATCAGATCTCCTGAGCTATGAAAGAGCAAGATGTGAGCTGTGGTTGTTTGATCTTCAGGTGCATGTGAAGCAGATGACGGTGGATGAGGGTGGAGATTGTTTGGTGAATGAAGATCATCTGCGTGTGATTGACCAGGACTCACTCGAGAACTCGCTGTATGTCAAGCTAAAGAAGAGACCTCAACATGGGAACGTTTATCTAAACGGCACATCCATGAGTCCAGGCCAGACTTTCACAATGAGAGATGTGAAAAGACTAAAAGTTAGGTCAGATGTGGTTCATCATATCCTTACTATTAAATACTACGGTGGTGTCAGATGCTAATACTATAATACTTTGACACACAAGAAGGTGCTAAACAACCAAAATTTGATTTGCCGTGCTTTTCTAAACAGGTATCAGCATGACAACTCTGAGACAGAACAAGATGATATCCAATTCATCGCCACTGATGGAATAAACACCGCCGACTTTGTGCTGCACGTTAAGGTGTGTGTTTTATATTCTGCGTGGCATTTTTGCATCATAACAAAGACATCTGACACACTTACTTTGACAGGTGACACTGGTCAACGATGAAGTACCTGTTTTAGTGCCGGGGTTGAAACCGGTTTTAGCCTGCGCAGAGGGACAGGAAGTGATCATCACTATAGAGTACATCTGTGCCACAGATCCTGACAGTGACGACAGCACGCTGATCTACATGATCGCTCGACAACCATATTACGGGGTTGTTCAAAGAAACGGCATCATCGTGGATCGTTTCAGTCAAGCTGATATAACCGCTGGTGTGATTTCCTACAGACACACAGGTAAAATATTTCATTTTTATTTTGTATTCAAGTGTGTTGTTATTTCTAAAGTATAATTACAAACTAATGCATTAACAAACTTATGTTTATGTACGTACTCAAGGACAAGAGATTGGGTTACTGCCTCGCCATGACATCATTACATTTGTGATCTCTGATGGAGAGTCAGTTCATTCCTCTTGTGATGGCGATGGACAGACATCTCATCTGCAGAACAGCCTGCCGCTTTATGACCTTAATGTCACTGTTTATCCTGTGGACAACCAAACACCTTCTATTGCTATTGGTAATTCACATATATCTTGGCTTTCACAGTTTTGCCAAGTGAGAGTCAACATCATTGTTGATCCTGGGACAATATTTCGATCAGATTTGAGGGATAGGTTTACCGTAAATGTGAAAGTTAGGCTTACAATCACGGTTAGGTATAAATATTTATCTCTTCTTTTAGATACAAGTTATGGTTTTGGATAGCGGTAGGATTTGTTGTCTCAGGGTCAACAAACTGTGTTTCTCTCACTTCTCTCAAGCTATTTCCATCTGATGTTAGAAAAACATTTGTTTTCATTTGCTTTATTTGTCCTTGAAGTAGTATTTGGAATTAGATAATACAATATAAAATTAGAGGCATCTGCAGGGAAATAAAATTATATATTTTTCACAACTAACTTTACTTTTTTGCAGCTGTAGTACCTTTAACAAGACAACCTGACAAATCATAAGATTCTTGAATCTTAAACTTTTTTGGGACTGCTATATGTGTACATACTTTTACATTTTTACTTAATGACAAAGTTTAGCATCTGTTGTTTGTCGCTTGTGATAAATGATGGTGTGTTTTGGTCTGACATCAGGAGAGCTATTTACTGTGGATGAGGGAGGATCCGCTTCTGTCTCAGAGAATCATCTGAAAGTTGAAGATCAGGACACTCGTCCAGAAGATCTGGAGCTCATCGTGATCACTCCTCCACAGTTTGGATACTTGGAGAATATTCTGCCCAGTCCTGGATTTGAAAAGAGCAACGTGGGAATCAGTATTGGTTAGTGTTCTTTTACAAACGTCAATTAAACTGTTCAATTAAAACAAGGAGAGAAAGTTGTTTATGATTTTAGGAACGTTACTGATTTTCACTGTATTTAAAGCTGCCATACATATCTTGTTTGGTTAGAAATAAAAACAAAATTTATTTATTATTTATTAAGAAAGTACATAATATTACAATGGAAAATTATAATTATTATTTGTAATATGAGTTGTTGAATACGATTACATGAAAAATGTCAGTATGACATAATTAAACTTCAACACATGTTGAACACACAACGTTTAACATCGTCACTTATGTATCATATTTTCATTAAAGCAAATCATTTTTTTGTCTTTTAGCTTCTTTTACTTACAGGGATGTGTTGAATGGACACATAAACTATGTCCAGTTTAAACATCAGAGAATAGAGCCCACCACTGACCAGTTCATGATGTGTGTATCTGACGGAAAACAGAGATCATCTTCAGTCCCGTTTTACATCATCATCAATCCAACCAATGATGAGATTCCAGACTTCACGGCTAGAAACATCACGGTCAGTCAGAGAAAAAAGCTTGACATTTTTGTCTAGTCACGTGTGGTTTGTGATGATAATAAATCTTTATCTTTAAGGTAAGAGAGGGAGACGTGACCGCGCTGGACCCATCTGTAATCAATGCGGTGGATCTCGACATACCAAGAGACCGTTTAACGTTTAGTGTTATCCGGCAGCCCCGACACGGATCCATCATGAGTGTGTCACACGGAAATAATGTGATGTTTCATGAGAAGCTCATGAACAAGCGTGGATCTGAGATCCCAATGACACAATTCACCATGGATGATCTTAGGAACGGTAGTGAAACCATTCTATGCATTGTATAAATCATTTTGTATTATATCTTGATCAATGAGATGTTATTTTTGTTTTGTCAGGCATGACTCTGATGTACACGCATGATGACTCTGAGAGCGAGCAGGATACTTTCATCATTCAGCTTTCTGATGGTAAACACCAGCTCCAGAGAAACATACAGGTGAAAGTTCTGCCCGTCAATGATGAGGAGCCACGTATTATACGGTAACTGATGGATATTATTGATAAAGATGAATTTCCAATAAATTATACATTTGTATACTTGAAATATTCAAAGGCCAAACCCCATCACCATCCTAAACCGTAGTCATAATCGGTCCTTAAAATGTGTTTAATGGATAGCAATGTTGCTTTAGGACCAAAAATGTTAATATTTATTAGTTATTTTATTTTAATTGTCACGTGTTGATTTATGAGGAATATGGACTGTGACAATTCTGAAAACAGCACTTTTTTTGATTATAAAAAACTCATGATTTAAACATAAACAAATACTTTAAATACTTAAAGAGAGACTTCACATGAGGATTTAAACCAGCAAATATTGACATCTGAACTATTAGTATGATAAACGTTATTTTTAATGGCAAGGTCGACTATTGCATGTAATTGCCCAAATGTACTAGTTGCAGTTGTAGCCTAGTGGTTAGAGAGTTGGACTAGCAACCAGATGGTTGCTGGTTTGAATCCCAGTGCCATTAGGAAACAACTGAGGTGCTCTTGAGCTAGATACCTTACCCCTAATCGCTCCCAGTGTGCCACTGGTAACTAGTAAGTCGCTTTGGATAAAAGCATCTGCTAAATGAATAAATGTAAATGTACTAAGTGTGAACGAGTGGCAGTCCTTATATAAATCAATCTGTGGTTGTGCTTTGGTTTTTCAGGAACACTGGGATTGAGATCGAGGCTGGAGAGTCTAGACTTCTCTCTAGTGTTGTGCTCAGTGCTCAAGATAAAGACACTCCCTCATGTGACATCATCTATGTGTTTGAGACTGTACCCAATCACGGTGATGTTCAGATTAAGGTCAGTGTAAAGAAAATCAAAAAGTCCACTTTGAATAAAACTGTCTGCCTAATGTTTTTTAATTATGATTTTTCTTGTTGTTATCTGACAATCGTTAAACCTTATAACATATGACATTAAGCACAACTAATACAGTGTTGATCACATCTAGAATAATCCCCGTCAAATACAGTTTAAGGTGCAACACCGTTCCTCCAATCATAGTTTCACACTAAAAACGGATTATTGTTAATATTTAGGCAGGCACAGATTGGCTGGCTCTATCTGCAGGAATGAATTGTTCTCAAGAGGTTTTGGATATGAACCTGTTACGTTACCATCACACGGGCCAGCCCGGAGCTCAGGCTACCGACTTCTTTGTCTTTCATCTGTTTGATGGCATAAATCGCTCTCCTGCTCAACACTTCCATATCACTGTCAAAGAAATAGAGAAAGGTGGGTTACTACTTCATTTAAAAGATGACGATAAAACTAAATAGCAATGCAACACACTGTACCCAACTTTCTTTGATTGTTTTCCAGGAGATATAGTATTGTTGGTGAAGCCTGTGAAGACTAGTCGTGGCGAGCGTGTCATCATCAGCACGGATGTGTTACTGGCTGTAGACGGCACTGATAAACCAGAAGAACTTCTCTATATCATCACTGTACCTCCAGCACACGGACATGTGGAGTATATCAAACACACGGGTGTACAGATTCAGTCCTTCAGTCAACTGGATGTAGCTGCAAACCTGCTGTGCTATGTGCATGACAACACGGCAGATTCACCTCAAGAGACAATACAGTGAGAATGTGTCATAACATCTTCTGTCATTCTAAATGATATTTTGCATAAAGAAAAGCCAGACTTTTATTAAGACATTTAAGATCATTTGCTTCTTAAACTCTGTCAACTGTAATGAAAATCATCCCGTCCAAATGTCAACCCTCATTAAAATTAACAATGGTTTTACTAAAGTAATGTATTAACCTTGTTTTCTGCAGATTATTAACCAGTTTTACAAATGCTATGGTTAATCTATGGCTAATCTAGTAAACCATGGTTAGTTTGTGGTTACTCTGATTTTACCATAGTAATCACGTTTTTTGTAGTAAAACCATTGTTAATTTAAGATTAAAATTTTATGTCACACACACAGTTACACAAATTGTATAAAGTGTAGTAAAATAAAATCTGGCCAACTCTATAGACTGTGTAAACATTATAAAATATAGATTACACTAAATTTAGGGAAAGTATAAAATAAAGCTGAAGTAAAATACAAATTTAACTACATATAGGGAAATTATAAGGTAATGTTCAAATAAAATGTATATTAAACTAAATATAGGTAAAGTATATAGACTAAACGTAAATTACAAATTAAACTAAATATAGGGAGATAAAGCTAAAGTAAAATGTAGATTAAACTAAAAATTAAAATTTTAACAGCTAACAGAAAAAAGAAATGTAAGTTATTGTAATGGACGTTTTTAAAATTAGCATAATTTTACATATACATAAATTACAATTGTGACATAAAATAATAATAATTTAAAAAACAGTTTTTAAATTCATTTATGTAAAATATAATTTTATGATTTTGTATTTGGATTGAAATGTGAGAAGGTCATTTCATGCTTTTTGATCATCACTGAATTTCTGTGCAAGATTATGATTTGTACTTCTGTCTGTAGATTTGTGGTCAGTAACGGCAAATCAACCCGTAACGGAACCTTGGAGATCTTGGTGGAACTGACGGATAAGATTCTGCCGACGCTGGTGCTGAACACAGGTCTGCAGGTTCCTCAGGGATCCACCGTAACTTTATCTCCTGATGTTCTGCTCCTGTCTGATCCCGACACGCCGCCCACCGCACTGATCTACAGACTGATCCATCCACCACAGTACGGCCTGCTGCTCTTAAAGGGACTGACGCTCATGACAGACAGTCGTTTCACACAGAGGAACATTCAGGATCTGGATGTTGCATACAGACACTCGGGTGGAGCGTCTCAGATTGATCGCTTCAGGTTCACAGCCTCTGACAGCACAGAAAGAGGGTTTCTGCTGGATGGAAAAGTGCAAACTGAGCCTTCTTTCTTCACTTTACAAGTTAGTAGTTTTAGAAATGATCTAGTCAGACGATTGTATACATTTCTATTATAATTTGTGTTTATGTCCATCACAGATTGAAACTCTAGACAGTTTAGCACCACAGATCGTAACGCTTCAGACTCTGTGGAAAGTGGAGATTTTGAAAGATGGACGTTATGGGATCTTTATTTCATCTCGAGAGCTCAAAGCTCAGGATACAAACTCAGCAGATGATCGGATTATTTATCATATCCTCAGAACGCCGTACCTTGGGTACCTGGAAAACTCCACCAATGGTAAAACTAAATGAAAATAAAATACATTTTTTATGCTTTTCTTTCTTCTGCAAAACACAATGAAGATGTTTTGAAGAATGTTTGTAACCAAACAACATTGACCCCCACTGATTCCCACTGTATGAAAACATTTCTCAAAATACCTTCTTTTGTGTTACACTGAAGAAAAAGTCATATACAGATTTTGAATGACATGAGGATGAATAAATGATGACAGAATCCGTCATGGATATACAGAACCAGTCAAAAGTTTACTTACAGTTTTTTTTTTTTTCACATTTTAGAATAGTAAACTCAACAAAATCATGAAATAACACAATTGTAATTGTGGGAATTATGTTGTGTGAGTAAAAGCATCCAAAATAAATGAACACTATGTTATATTTGATAATCTTTAAAAGTAGTCAAACTTTTAATTTGTAAAAATTTGTAAAATCATCATCTTGACATTTTTAAGAGAAGCTTTTTAAACAGCACTGAAGAAATTTCTATCTATACTTGACCTATACTTTTTATTCATTATTTACTTCATGTTATCCATTTCGAAATTAAAATTTTCTAATTATGTAAATTCATATGTTGGCACAAGTCATTTCAAATATTGAAATATACACATTCAGATTAAAAGATTTTTAAGACCAGATTGTATCTAAAATGTATCTGCAGGTGATTTTGTGAGGCAGCGTTTCTCTCAAAGGGATCTGAACAGGAGGAATATCGTCTACATTATAAACTCGGCTGTGGATTCTCTCATAGACAGTCTGGAGTTTTCGGTTTCTGATGCTGTGGGCAATACCGGACCCTCTCACAAGTACAGTCCATCCTCATATAATAAATGCAGTTATTTAAAAAGAAACAGTGTTTAATATCATTCCCGTCTGTAGATTGGAGTTCAGCTGGGCCAGCATTGAGTTAAACACAACAGATTATGTCATATGTGAGAGTCAAAGATCAGTTTCACTAAACATTCAGAGGCGAGGAAATGTTCACGATTCATCATTTGTGACTGTACAGGTACAAACAGTACAAGCTAGTTATTTCTTTGGTTATTCTGAAACATTTTTTGGAGATTTATTTATTCCCCACAGGTAAAAGACGTAACAGCATCTGCGGAAAAAGACTTTATACCTGCTTCCTCGTCTCTCATTCAGTTTGATCCAGGTACAGTGAACATTGAAATAAATGAAACAAATCAAGATGCTACTAACAAATAATGAACACTTTTCCTAGGTGTAAACAGTCGAGTGTGGAAAGCAGAGATAGTTCAGGACTCTTTGGAAGAGGCGGATGAGACATTCGAGGTTAATCTGGCATTTCCAGTTGGCGCCGTATTGAGAGGCAACACAAAAGCCACCATCCTCATAATGGACAAAAACGGTAAAACCAATGAACTTTTCATGAATAAAGAACATTTGACAGCTTGACATTTGACAAATAAAACAAAAATGTCTACATCACGGTAATATATTTTTGTTCCATAATTGAGAAAGGGTAAATTATTTGTTTCTGAAGGTCAATGCAATGACAACAATTTCAAAGTCAACACTGACCTTCAAGGTTCAGAGACGCAGGTCGGGTCGTATCCTCAACACGGCTCAATCCAGGTGGAGGTTTTGCCTCTTTCTCAGGGATTTCTCAGAGGTGATGGGGATGGTATAGCTCAGACTCCCTCGGTTACAAAGAAAAGACTCAGAGTCCGTGGAAACGGTAAAGTGGTACGTTTGAAAAACATTTCTAAATGGCACCATTATAACGTATAGATACTCTAAATACTAATGCAAAACTTTCATTCACAGGTTCAACCTTCTGAAATCATTCGTCATGGATCTGATACCATTTACAAAGTAAGATGAATAAAGTCATGTCATGTGGTTAGGTTATGTCCAAGTATACCGTTACACAAATGACATGCTTTACATTGCAAGACATGTTTGTGTCTTAAAGGAATAGTTGACCCAAAAATCTACCCCACAGTCATTTTTATTCCTACTATGGAAAGTCCAATTTTTGGATCATCTATTCCATTAATGCATAAAGGAATAGTTCACCCAAAAATAAAAATTCGCCCTCCTGTCATTCAAATCCTGTATGTCCTGTATACAAAAGAAGATATTTTGAGAAATGTCTCAGTGGTTTTGTGTACATACAATGAAAGTCAATGAGGGTCAGTGTTGTTTGGTTACCAACATTCTTCAAAATATCTTTTTTCATGTTCTGAAGAAAGAAAGAAAGTCATACAGCTTGGACATGAGGGTGAATAAATGATGAAAAGAATTGTATTTTTGGGTGAACTATCCCTTTAAGTGTCAATTCAAGCTAGTGCCTGTGGGTTTAAAACAGTTGCACAGTAATTTACCTCGTCTTGAAATAATTATATTATGTGATGTACTTACAGTATCATGGTATCATATCGATGGCGGTTGAGGAGGATAACACAGCCCCTGTGATGGGCAGAAAAGCTCAGGTGCGGGTCACCAGCAGAGGGCAGCAGCGATCTGTCCCTGTCAGAGAGACAAAACTACTGACTGGAACACAGGTGAGAGATTTATCATGATGTTCAGTATGTCACAGTGCCAAATGCATGAGTAAACTTAACCATTTAATCAAAACTAGTATACAACTTTCTTCGAATACGTAACACAAAAGAAGATATTTTCAGAAATGTCTTTGTGGTTTTGTGTTCCTCTAATGGCGGAGTCAGTCTTGTCTGGTTACTAACATTCTTCGAAATATCTTCTTTTGTCTAAAATCATACAGGTTTGACATGAGGGTTAATAAATAATGAAAGAATCTTTGGTGAACTATCCCGTTAAATCTCTACCTGTATCTTATATAAAGGTCCATTGCTGTTTGCACATTTGTTTATATCTACAGAAGATGTCATCTAAACTGGCTTCTAAACCCTGTAATCCAGAACTGACTGGTTTTCTCCATTACGATGAGAGTTCAGGTCAACTATTACGCTGTTATGGAGACACCTGGAGGCCCTGGGCACCTACTAATGAGGTCAGAAGATTTTAATAATTACTGCGAATACCAAAGAATTAATACATCATGTAGAGAAGGAACTATGGTTATGAAATGATTTGTCATCTCTTCTCCTCATTATCCAGACGGTGAAAGCACAGAAATGTCCTGTGGGATGGACGTATCACCACAACTACTGTTACTTACTGAGCACAGACAGCAAAGCCACATGGAGCGCCGCGGCACGATCATGTAGAGAAAGGTAAAACTGAGATCAAATCTGTAAAGCTCAAATGAAAGTTTAAACAAAGTAACCAAAAATATTAGATAAAACAGGGGCACATAACTCGAAAGCACATCCAACATCTGACATCTTATTTTTCAAAGCTTCAATGGAAACCTGGTCAGTATTTTGTCAAAAGCGGATATGGACTGGCTGTGGGACTTCAGTGAACGGAAACCCTTTTGGATTGGTAATTTGTTCTCTTTATAATTGTCTTTACACAATCAGCACAGACTCAGATTCAAACATCATATGATGTCTCTGTTTTTATCCGCAGGTCTAAATGACCGTGAAAGTAAAGGCCGGTGGGAGTGGGTCGATGGAGAACCTGTTACTTACACAAACTGGAGGAGAAATCCTCCTAAAAACCAGAAGAAGGGAACAAAGAAGTGCGTTCTGGTCTGGAGGAGAACAAAATGGCAAATAAGAGACTGTAAGAAAGGAAAAGGACATCGCTACATGTGTTACATTAAAACATGAGTTAATGCTCATAAAACACAAAATTATTCATTCAGTAATCTATGAGGAAACAACCCGTGATGGAACACACATGGACTATTATGGCGACAGTACTTGGTGCACATTTTGACAAGATGTCAAATAAACAAACAGCACAATCACAAAGTGTTTGTTGTTAACTGCTGTATCCGTGTCTTAGATATTAATGCTTTTGATTACTTGATTCTTTGGCTAACCGAGAGTTATGTCATTTACTGTAAATATATTCTGTTATGTAATCTTTACATATTTATTTTACTGTGTGTGCATACGTTCTTTACATTATGATATTAAAATCACATAAATGTACAAGAGGTTGTTTTTGTTTACAGTAATTAGCTTTGTGACTTTCTGTTTATTTGTATAATTTTAGCGTTTTTGTAAGTCATAAATTGAAATGTAAATGCTGCCAGTGTGAAGGCCTCCACTTCAGAATAAAATGTTTACATTTCTTTAATAACACATAAGATTAAGTATAATCATTGCAAAAGTATCATTCTAATGTTTTTATAAATGACTAATACTGTGTGACTGAAACATAACACCAATTAATTCCAATTAAATTAAAGAATAACAGTTTAAGTCTCGTTTCTCAAATTTACTGGTGTTCTGTTTATAGTTTCTCTGCTATAAATTATTTGTGCAAAATTTTGTATTTTCATTTACATATACAGTTAGCAGACACTTTAATCTCTTACAAAGAAAGAAAAACAAAAAATCAGAGGGAAGTATTAAAAAAAAAGTGCTATACCAAGTTTTAACAATTGTTAGATAATACCTGTTGTGGGAGAAAGAAAGAAAGATTTACAAACAAAATCACATATACTGACAATAGCAAATACCATATTCTCTAGTTACATGATAAAGAGATGACCGATTTAAACCAATTTAGATCTTCCTGTATAGCAATGACGAATATCTAATCTATTTTTATCCAGATTATACAATATTTCACCAGTGTAAAAGTTAATAAATATGGTTAACTAACACACATTTAGAAGTCACAGTTACTATGCTCATATATTTACTGTATATAGTAAAAAAACTGGTTGAAAAAAACAAAAAAAAGTTGCAAGAACAGGTAAACTGTAACCTGTGACCTCAAATTATATCAGGAATACATAAGGAAGTTAAAAACCGTATGCTTAAATAAATCAGTTTATTAAAAGGTCTTAATCAACCCAAATGGACTACATTATACAAAGAATTAAAAAAGATAACATTTTACAGATAAAAACACCTTCATCCCATCTTTACATACAAAATAAGGCACTATTTAATGTTGTCTGCTTAACAATATATAAAACATCATTATACAAACAAAACAAAAATATCAAATGTACAACTTGTTTTGTTCCAAATATGAAAAACCAAACACACTTTGATGTGTCCAAATAATTTTACAATCCATCATTTACGAATTTAATTATCCAGTGTCCTCGAAAACATTTGTCCGTGCAGATTGATCAAAATACACTGAACTTATCAAAAATAAAGCAAATATTTGAAGTGGTCAAAAAGGGGACAAAACAGAATACAAGACCTAAACCAACAAACAAAAGCCATTACACGTATTAAGACAGGCTTCATTTTTCTTCTCAAAGGCAGTTCTTACTAAACATGGATACGCCTTTCACATGTATGTAGCAGCTTCATAACATAACATAACATTCAACATTTTAGCAGCTTCCCCAAATTCACAAACAAACCATTAAACCATCCAAGAGTAAACCAGTGAGCGTCAAAACAAATAACGGTTTAATGTAAAAAGCCTTTTCAAATTTGCATCGTGTAATTTATTATTTTAGTTGTGTTAGTTTGGTTAGATTTAAGTCATTCTACATTAAAGTCTATGGAGTGTTTCAGAAAAAAAACAATCTCTTTTGGTTTGAAAATGTGCAAACATATGATTTATACAGTCACATAATCTCTCTTTGAATGCATAATTTTAAAACCGTAGAAACGTGAAGGCAATTTAAAGTCCTCCGTTTCAGACAGAGGATTGTAATGTTGTGTTATCGTTACCGCTGAGTATTTCACAGATGAGATGTGTTGTCATAGAAAGCCGTGTTCATCCAAGCCTTTCACCAACACTGGATTCCATTTTGCAGTGGTTTTACTGGCAACTTGAACTGAAACACAATATAAGTGCATAAGTGTAAATATAAAATATTTCATATTGCAATATTACGTAAGTGATAATAATCATCAAGCTGGTTATTTCAGAATAAACCTCTACAGGGTGATCAGGTTTCCTGAAGGGGTTAATTTTGCAGCTGGCTGAACATTAACATGCTTATTACATGACGTGCCACATGAGTAAATTATTGGACATGAAATACTGATCTGAAATATTTTAGTAGCTTTTTGTAATAAATGCAAACCTTCCACAAGAAAAATGTTTCATATTGCCTTTAGACACGACTAAGACGAACATGCAATTTGGTTTAATCATTTGTGATATAATCTCATATATGTCGTTAATTATACAAAATAAATCAACACTATTTATAAAGTAGTCACCCTTTGTGTTGAATTTGTTAAATCATACTCTTGACATTTTATTATTTAGCTTCTTGAGACTCTTTTTAAACAACACTGAAGACATTTCTATCTATGCTGGACTCTTATTGGCTGCTTTTTATTTATTATTTGCTCCAATTTCAGAATTTTTTATTACATAACATGTTCGTTTTCTAATCAAAGAAATTAATATGTTGGCACAGTTATATTTGTGTCTTCAGAAGTAATTTCAATATACACCTTCAAATGAAATTTAGATGTGTGTATGTGATGTTACCTGGTAGTGATATGGCTCTGTGTTGTGATGGTTGTGTTTCAAGTGAGGGAACTGGTGAAACTTCTCCATAATCACTTTCACCAGATGACGTGTGATCTCTAGAGTCCGCGCCATATAAAGAGCCGCTCTCTTTTTATGGTACTTGGCACGGTACGTGTCTGTCATGCAGTTATCCACCGAAAAATAAGTAGTGGGAATGACAGGAGAGCCACCGGGAACGCTGGTAAACTTCTCTTCACCCTCACTAGCCGAGAGATCGTTCCTCTCCTGATCAGAGGAACCGGATTTGGAGCTGGCGTCCGATGAGAGCATGTTTGATTCGGATGAGTTCTCCAGCCACTTCTGCAGGTTTGTGTGGGACAGAGCCGCACCGTTGCGGGGCAGACGATGAGGGCTGGGCGGCGAGGGATCCTGAGAGAGACGTCGGCGGTTCTCTGAAGTCGGAGCGTGGGGTTTGGGAGGTAACGGTGGAGCTGTAGTGTGGGGGGATTTCTGTGAGGGAACGCGAGGAGGCGTATCGGTGCGTGAGGAGGACTCCTGCTCGGCGAGGTCATCCGAGCTGCTGGTTTTGGTGAAATAAGGCGGGGTGGGGTTCCCGTTAACTACATATACTCGCTCTACCGTGGTATTTTCAGTTGGTTCTATAACAGGATTGTATCTAAATACTTGTCTTCTGCAGGAGAAAACACAAAGATGTAGATTTATCCAGCTGAACTGCTAATGTATGATGAAAAGCACAGAAACTAATAATAAAACTTCCCATATACAGTAGGAGGAATGTATTGTATTGAAATACTTCAACAGTAGTAGATAGTGTACAGTAGATAACATATTTAAAAGGTAAAAAATTTGTATGCAAGTAATATTTACAAATTAATTTGTGCTAACATGACATACAGTAGTGGCCAAATGTGACGTCTGGGGACATTTGTACGATACTTGATTTTTAAAGACCCTTAAGGTTAGAATAAAACATCAAAGACAAAACTGTAAACTATAAACTTAAGGCATTTATAAGAAAGGTATTTATTCAATTATTCGTCTATACTCCAAACACACCAATGCAACATGAATACAAATGTTTTAAAGCATCTTTAATGAAACAGTTGAAAAAAATATGTGATAATCACTTTTGGCCACCACTGTACTATAACAGCACAAAAATATTTGGACACTTACAGTAAGGCATGCCTAAAATTACATTTTAAAGTCAGACCGCATAAGAAAACTTAAAGTAAAAAACTGTAATATCTCAAATAAAATGACATGAATTTCATCTGCGTATTTTGTATGTAAACCTGAGGTGAAGCAACATCGTGCAATCACTAAATAACCCTTGTAAGTTCATTAAAGAAATCTAATCAACTGTTTATCTTGGTTTGGTATTATAGATGTATAGTGTCTGAACAATCAGTCAGTTTTTCATGTTTAAACGGCTTACCTTGGAATAAAGGGACTCACAGAGTGATCTACGGCTCTCTTTTGACGGTCCCCTAAACAAAAAACCCCACAAAATATAAGAACTTACACACATATGTATATAAATATATACACTACTGAGTTACTAATACATTTCATTCACAATGTAAAAGTATTTTTGCATTGAAAACTGTGTTAAAACATGGCAGGCACTTTGTGTCCACTGAATTCTGACAGATGTGTTGCGGCCAGCGAGATCAGCTTGTAAATTCACATTGCAGACATGTTATATAACGGGTCAGAGCCGGAGGATTGTCTGGATTCAGTGAAGAAACATCACAGCGGGGTGTCAGACGGGCAGTTCTCTGTGGGGGACTCTATGAGTCTGAACCAGACAAACCCAAACAGAGAGACTGTGTCATCCGGTTCAATCCAGCCTCTGTGAACTCTCTATGACTGCTTTACAATCAGCTGAAGGGGTAAATGACAAATATAAGTGCCTCTAATGTGCCAAGTGGGCAGTGAGTCAGGGAAAATGGATTTAAATGGAAAAAAATTTCATAATTAATGTGGATTTTGGTTTAACTGCACAGCCGCATGCCAGGAACACGGTTGAAGAAAACAAGGTTTAGAATTGAAAAATGTTAATGCTGATTTTCTTTCTGTCATGACTGAAAATGTTTTCCATGCATGATGAACAAGTTCAGAGCAAAAAAGTGAAACCTAACCGACTGACATGATGTTAAGGTGTTTCGAAGTGGAAAATCATCCCGGCTCCTTTATATCCAGATTCTGTTGTGTTTTATTATTTTTTTGCCTTTTTATCATTTTTAGACAGGAAAGTCTAGAGAGACAGGAAGTGATTGGGATGAGAGAGAGGGTAGCGGGCTCGGAAAGGACGCCAGAGCCGGGATTCGAACTGCGTACATGTCTGGAGCGCTGTCCACTCAACCACAGGCTCAGACTGTGTTTTATTTATGATGAATCACAGCTATGACCACTTTATTGTGTGCATCACAGCACCCTTAGCAACCACCCATAGCAACATAACCATACATCACAATCACTGAAATATATTTTTGCTTCTGGTACCCGGAACCTTCAATGAAAGACTATTGAATCTTTTTACAAACACTAGAGGGCATTAAACTACTTCCTTTTAGTGTCATACAAGTCTCATCCAAAAGTATTACAGAGACTGTGAATGTACCAGCTCAGTATTTTCATTAGTCTTATAACACATTAGTGGTTATACAATTTCCCTGTAAATAGCCAACTACAGTTTCTGGAAACTGAAGCTCATTCATTTCAGGTATACTTTCAAATAAAAGAGATTAAAGAAACTCTGTCATACACTATGCTGTGATTTCATGGGAGATTCTGGTCATGTCACAGTGGTTGGTCCTGATCTCAAGACCCCTGCGACTGTGTGTGCGTGTCATGTATTAGCACACATTGCTTTCTCTACTTCAGATTTTTTCCAGCGCATTAACACTTAATCCCTTTGCCAGCAAGCAATTATGAGAGGATTGGACTTTAGACCACATTTTGTTTTTTTCCAGGCTTGTCGTGTTAAAGCTGCTAAGCCTCATGTAAAGAATCTCTTTCGATGCCCACGACTAGAAATCTTGTCAGGCTGATAAACACATATCAGTAACATGTCAGTCATCATCATTAGTTTTACTTCTACATTATTTATTTATCTTAGTTAAGGTCAAGTTTGAACGTTTACTAACATTTTTTTTTCAATCAAAAATTGCATCCGTTTACATTAATGTTTCACTGACAAACATGAACTAACAATGAACAATATATTTCTACAGATTGTATTAATCTTTCAAAGGTGGTATTGCAAATATTAATAGAAAGTGGCTATACAAAATGATTGTTCACAGTCTTACAAAACTTGGTTTGGGATTGTTTCAGTTTTCACCAAATGCATAAATGTCTCTCTAGATCCTTTTATCCTTTTTCTTTCCTCTACAGGTATTTATCTAGCACTGCAAAACATTGTAAACTTAGTAAAGCACTTCTTAGTATTATTGTTGCCTCTTTTGATGTGTCGCTTTATTGTCTCCTAATGTTTGTAAGTTGCTTTGTATAAAAGCGTCAGCTAAACGCCTAAATGTAAATGTAATCCAAAGTGACTTTAAAGTGCATTCGCACTATACATTTTATATAACAGTCTAATGGGAATCATTTGAGATTCAGGAATGTTTTAGTCGTGTAAACCATACAGATCAGTGTTGCTCAGCATGGATTAAATACAACAAATAGATCATGTTAATAACAATGGGTAAACAATGACTGAACAATTACCTCATCACCTGCTGGCGTCATAAGATTGCACTTTTAAAAGGTGTGTTACATAACAATTGGTAAAATACTGTATAAATGACCTCATCCTTACCCCAGATGTCTGATTCATTCAATGAATATGAAATGTTTGCTAAACACATGAGGACATCAGTATGACAGTCACACTATAAGCGCAGACACAAGTAGCATCAGAAGATGTCTGGTAGAGATCAGATTAAAGGAGCGGTGTCAAACACTACCCATAATTCAACAGTGATCCAGCATGAGATCACTGACAGCTCAACAGCTGAGACACACACACACCTGTTCTCGAGGATTGAAAAGTGAAGTGAATCAGCATTATAAAAAAAAAAGATCAGCAACAAATTCTGACAGAACTCAAATCTGGACATGCTACAAGTTGGACTAGGTTAATAAAACCACATACGTTTACATTTGTGTGAAAACTGTATTTGAGTTAGTGTGAAATAAACAGGAATATGACTCCATATGCAATGATTGCCAAGTGATCTTTGCAAATATAAAAATATGTACCGCAAAAGACAAGACTGAATTGGATCTCTCGACCTGTCAAAAATATTTACTGATGTCTAAGAATAAATATTTTCCACAGTGCAACAGGACACGCTTTAAATGCAATATTGAGAATGTCTCTTTGCAGGTTTAATGTGGCATATTGAGAAAGCCATGCTAGCAAATCAGATTTGGTCTTGAATAATAAACCTAATATCAAATAAACTTTGCTTCCTAAGATTTTGATTCCTAATTCAAGTTTAAGCATTCGGCCCATTTAAGTTTAGAGATAAAAGAGTGTAATGCACAGTCAGCAAGTTAATACTGTCAGACCATCAAGGACAAATTGACTTCTTAACAGGTGGTAGATAATATGTTTAGACAGGCACTGATGTTTAAACATACTTGGCCTTTATAGCAAATACACATGGAAACACAAAGGCTATAAGGACATAGACAATAAGAATGGCAGATCTCTGTATAACCAAGGAAACTAAACAAGAGTCTGAACGCTCAGCACGTCTCTCTGACTTGACCTTTACAAACATCTTATAAGACACACACTAAACAAGAAACAAGTGTGAAGGAAATCAGACGATTGCCCTTTAGAAACAAATCTGATGATGTAAGAGAAAGCAACAAAAATAAATAAATTCTCTACGGTGCACTATTGATAATGATTAGTGGGATGTTAACAAAATAATGAAATGAACAAAAAATAAATACAATGTTTCTTTCGTAGACACAGGGTTAAATAAATAATAAAAATGCAAACCATGTGACATTAACAAGCCAATGAGGGTAAAACTAACTTTTTAAAATTAAATTTCACATCAGCTCATTTTAAAGTGTATTGTTTATCATTTAGAACCTAACAAACGATTTTTTCTGAAATGACTGCTTTTAATAAATGCCACTTGGTATGATATTTTATTGTCTAATACAATTTAATTAATATTGTTTATATAAATTCATATCAATCAATTCAGAAAAACAATTTAAAACATGTTTCTGAATAAAACCATTGTCTATTTGTATTAAAGACAGGGCAGTCCTAGTCTGTTCAATATAAACACATTCATATACAGTATATGAATATTATTTTCTTCTTTCTCTCTTATTTTAGCTCTTTCCAAAAGGATTGAAGTTGGCAACTGAAATGAGGCCAGTGCACTGTGAGAGGCAATAAACAACAGACATCATATCTGAACTAATGCCAAATTAACACATTTGGAAAGGCCTGTCAATACAATATTGAAACTGCAGCTCAAAAACAACAGGCAAATAAGAGCTTCTTTCCTTTTAAATCCAGATTTCAGAACGTCTAAAAGTCCATTTACCATTTAAATCCTCCACTCATTTGCTGTGAAAAGAACACATCACATTTATCAGGCCCTACAGCCGCAAACACTTTGATGCCCACCACGCGAGCAGAGGACACGTCCCTCAGAGATGTCCTTTCTGCTTCACTTCTTCAGCCAGTAAAGTCCCCATAAAGCACCTTCAGCTGGGGTAAACACAGCCCGACCACCACAACACAAACACCTCCCAGTGCTGACAACCAGTACAAATGATTTGTCCTCAAGCACGACCCCATCTGCACCCTTCACTTCAGCACTTTATCTGTCTGATAACAGCACATGATGGGGCGGCGCGGGCAGATTATCTGGGCGCGCGTGACTGACAGCATACAACAAAACACAACATCTTTCATCAGAAAGTTTGATTTGTATCGCTTGGTTTTAAAAAGTATTGAAAAATTACTTTGTGCACCTTTTTTGTCTTCAATTTCTTCAGCCTTGTCAACATGAAGTGCTGCTTTTAGGAAACTTTTTGGATTTCAACTGACCGAAAGCCTCCGCGGTGAGATCCTGTCAGGGTAACGGTCACACACTCCAACCCTCTGACTCATATTTGTTATCTCTGACTCATATTCTGACTCAAAAATAACCTCTTTCCATCCTGCCAGAGGCTAAAAATAACATTACTTAAATCAGCAATTACCAAGTGTAATTGTAACAGCACGTTTACCGTAAGAGATGAGCGAAGATGAGACGTCTGCCTTTGAATCTTCATACCTCCGCTGGTAATTCAGGTCCCTAAAATAAAATATACAATGCATTAAACTCAATAACAGTATAATGTATAGCAACGTTTATCATGTTGTGTTTGGTTATGGACTACATTTTGTACTTCATTCAGTTTCATTTGTACAGATGAAAAAGTGCACAAGCATATGCACCAAATTATCTGTACTTCCATCAATCTGTAAGACTTTATACAGTAAAAAGTAGTTTGACGATTAGAAGATCTAAACATGTCATATCCTGTTCCCTTTCGATACTTCACTTGTACTGCGTCGAAGACGCTATGGGGAAAAATAAGCTTTTCCCGACGCAGTACTCGTTCCGTATCTCAGGGAACCGAGGTTACGTGAGTAACCGAGTACGTTCTTTACAGTTAAACTAATGCAAACTTCACATTAAGCTCTACCTAAACAACAACAGTAAAGCTGCATACATGTCAAAAAAAATCTAAATTCATTTTGCCCACACAGAATGCTTTTATGAAAATACATAAACTGACATACAGAAGAGAAAAACAACATTTCTATTCCATAGCAACAAAATAATTAAATGGTGCGCATGACAAAACAGCCACACAATGAGACTGAAACAACAATGACACAACTTTAATTCTGTTTATATTTACTGTCCTCGCCCTTATGGCTGTATGATTACTTTTAATATTTAGTTGCGCCTTCATCAGAAAAGCTTATCAGAGTTTCAGAGTCATTCGTTTCAAGCGAAACATCTAAAAAGTTCAAGAAATCCCACAAACTAGCTTTTTAATCTTTACTAATACACAACCACACAACCGACACCAATGCGTCTTGCTTGAATGCAAATAATCGACTGCAATCTCGACTGAGGATTATTTTAGTTTTTACCTTGACGGGTTCAGTTCTGGTATCGACTGCATTTCTTTGCTGCCCAAATTCTCCACCCCAGGAGAGTCCAGATTAGCCGAGCTGTTGCTGAGACGATCGCTGCTTTCGTATCCAGACTCCGTGCGTTGAATCTTCCAGTTATCATTTCGAAACGCGAGACTGTTGATCGTTCCCTTGACCCGTTCCTGATCCGGAGGTCCGTGACCTTCCGACTCCAGCGAGCTCTTGCTGCCCATATCCTGCCTCTGCTCGTCCTCATAGATGGTCATTAAACTCTTGGGTTTGCGGTCCTCGAACCGACCCCACGTCAACTCCTCCGAAGTCTGTCTGCGAGAGTTTTGATAGTTTTTATTACCGTCGCTGTTAATAACGCTGTCGACGTTGAGGGCCTCTCGCATCGGCCTCCATGCCCGGTTGGCACGGCTGCGGGAACCTCCATAAGTGCGAGAGTCCTGACTGTTGTCCGTGTCATAACCGTTGCCGATATCAACCCTGCGGGATTGTCCGCCGCTGGGGGGATGGACCGGGACGCGGGGCTGGGATTGTGAGCGTGGTTGATGGTTGGGATGATTGTTGTTAACAGGCCAGCGCTCGGCTCTTGTCGGGCCTCTGCCCTGACTGCTGTAGAGCCGGGACTCCAGATGCTTAAAACCATTTTCAGGAGGGGACAATGAGCGGGAGTACGGCTTCTCAGGAGGTAAATCTAAAGAGAGAAAAACACAGGTGAATCTTTATGCATGGTTTATAGAATCTAACAGAATCATAAAGCCATTTTACGTTTTATTTGATGTTTCATGATTTAGAAAAGTGCATCCACATCACAGACATACAGGTTTTAGTTTTGTATTTTTGTGCTAATATGACTTTAAGATAAACTGATGAAAATTATTCATGTGTAAAAATTATTCTTTGTACTCTTCATTTCAAATGAATGAACATATTATTGTATTTTTTGTGTGACGTCTAATAAAAAAAATGGTACGACTTTACAATAAAAACTCATTCATTAACATTATTGTTTATGAATGAACTAACAATAAACTAATGTAAATGTTTTTACAGCATTTATTAATATTTGATCATTATTTGTACATGTAATTCATGGTGCATCAGCAGACTTAATATCTCATTTGAAAAATGTATTAGTAAATGTTAAAACTAAGATGAATAAATGCTGTGTAGTAGCAACAAATGCAATTCTGCAAGCACTTATTTTAATAATAAGCAATAACAAGAGTCTCCTGCAGTATACAGTACATTAAAAACCTATTCTCAAAATCATGGAGTTGCGTTTTTATTTGCATTGCGCAAACACAGTTCACACTGGATCTGCTTCCAGTCCATCCATCTCCCACATATGTGCTCTTGCACTAATAGCTCGGATGACCTTTTCGTCTCGAAAAAGTGGAAAGTGACCGTGTCTGCTGATATTGGCACGGTTAATGGGCTGACACAGAAATTCTGCAGCAGTGCAAATCTCAAACGATGTGATGCCACATCGCCAAGTTCACTATGATCGCGATGCAGAATGAGCTTTAAAAAACAGCATGATCTCATTAATGTGCCTTTGTCTTGTAGCCACCACAACAAAAACACACATCTAAAATGCAAATAGACTTGTAATGAATTCTCAAACAGCCTGCCGTGTTAAATTATTACAAGAGGAAGGCAGCCTGGTCAAAGATCTACATGCTAACAGCTCATAAAGACTGAAGAAAGTCAAGCAGCTTGGCCTGCAAATTACAATTTTACTGCTTATGACCAATTTAATGAGATGTAATGTTGGTCACGTGAGATGAGCCGTTGCGATCGACCTCGAAGAGGTGACATTCTGATACTCTATAGGCACACAAATTATATCCTTATCATTATGTTAAGCACAGTTTTTGTACACAAGCCACCACATCATAAACACAAACAGAAATGTTTCCATTTTCTTGTTGCTTTACTTAAAAGACCCATAACCCAGTATGAGCACAGACTGTGATACAGACGCACAGATCTGTGTACTCACGTCAGAGGTAATCTGTGTTTTTAACACATCTCACTGACCCCGGGTTACATAATCACCAGCAGATCACACTGAGCCCGTTTATTCCACTCCAAAGCTCTGCTAAAAGCTCGGAGTCTCACCATCACAAATCTGCTTCTCTCTGAAGACGACCGCTAACACTTTACACAACTATTATATAAGTGACTACTGATATGCAAAGCATTTTGTAAATGTTTCTACTTGGGTAAATGGCAAACAAAGATGTAGTCACATCACCAAAACTATATTTGTACTATTTATAAGAAATTATGAGAGGTCGACTCTTTGTCAAGTCTATTACACAAAGTATGCAGGACGCTCCAAAGTTTATTAGGGTTTGAATAAAAAACCCTAATGGTATTTAACTTATCAGTCATGATATAATGAGTGTGAGTCTGTCCTCTTACCGCGGTGTCTGAGTGTTTCTGGTCTGCTCTGTGACCGGTCAGAATCCTTCTTTATAAGGTTGATGGGACGACCCTCTTTCGGCAACTCCCTCAAAATCTCCCTGAAGCGACTCTTCGGATCAAAGTTCAGCTTCACTGGAAAACAAACAGTACAAAAACACATTTTACACCACTTTTTTTTTTAGGCAGGGCTGTACCCTGCCTGTGAAATGAGGCTAAAGTCTTAATTATCAGATTTGATTTTAGTAAATATTTTCATTTTGATTTTAATCTTTGACAAGGTCTTACTCAAGATGATTAAAGATATCGAGGTTATAATTTCACAAAATGTTCTTTACATAATGGAATCAATAAGAATGACTTTAGTGGGTTTTTACAGGCAGGGTCACATTTATAGAAATTTTGCTAAATGAGTTTCTACCTGTATAGAGGTTTGGCAGGGGTATTAAAATTATATAGCATGAATTCATTATGTAAAACTATAAACCATCATATATCACAGTCTGAATGTAGTGGTTTTTCTATATAGGAATTTGGAAATGTTAATGTGAGCATTAAAAAAAGGTGTCAAGTGTGTTTTATGGCTCTGCTGTAAAATCCATATGGAGCACCCTTCAAATAAAGCTTTAGAGTAGACCGCGAGTTAAGAATCATTGGGACGGTGGGAGAAAGTGTGGCCCCTGCACTACTTAAATACACCCCTGAGGCTTCTGGGAAGGACAGAAGAGCATAAGAACATTAACTGCTGTGTGTGTGCTGAAGGAGAAAAGCAATGAAGTGTTACATGAGAGAGAGAGAGAGAGAGAGAGAGAGAGAGAGAGAGAGCCGAGAGAGAGAGAGAGAGAGAGAGAGAGAGAGAGAGAGAGAGAGAGAGAGAGAGAGAGAGAGAGAGAGAGAGAGAGAGAGAGAGACAGAGCGAGAGAGAGAGACAGAGAGAGAGAGAGAGAGACAGAGCGAGAGAGAGACAGAGCGAGAGAGAGAGACAGAGCGAGAGAGAGAGAGAGAGAGAGAGAGAGAGAGAGAGAGAGAGAGAGAGAGAGAGAGAGAGAGAGAGAGAGAGAGAGAGAGAGAGAGAGAGAGAGAGAGAGAGAGAGAGAGAGAGAGAGAGAGACAGAGAGAGAGAGACAGAGAGAGAGAGACAGAGAGAGAGAGAGAGAGAGAGAGAGAGAGAGAGAGAGAGAGAGACAGGACGGTGAAACGGAAAGAGACAACATTTCTTGCTCTCAGATGTAATGTAGTCTCATAACTATATTATAGTTTGATAAACTAAAACTATTTAAACATTTCTGTTAATTGAAATAATAATAAAGGACTAAATATTATTTATTGAAAATATTGCTTTGGTAAAAAAGTTTTTTATTATTAACTGGAGATATTATAACTGAAACTGGAATAAAATTAATTAAGCCTATATAGCAATATTATAAATAAATGATGATGAATGACAAAAACTGCTCATAAATTCACTAAAATTACAAAAATAAAAAAAGTAAAAACATACAATTAAAAGCTAATTCAAAGCACTAATGACACTATAATAAAAAGTGGCTAATTCATATGAATTCATACAAAAACATTTGATTATTGGAAAAAAACAATAATAAAAGCCTATCCCTAACTCTAACAACCTTGGGGAGGAGCTAAATTATACTATAATGTACAAATTAGATCATAGGAATTTGTATAAATCAGTCACCTCATAAAATACATACAAATTCCAGAGAGATTGTGTTTGTTTTTAATTTATTTCTAAAAATGGGCCTGCTCATAACGGTCGATTAGAAGGAGGACTTACTAAACACAGCTGAAAAAACACAACCATATCACTCTGATATCACATCTGACATTCATTGTAATAATAGAAATTTGTGTTGTTTTTGTTCGTTTCAAACAGAGATGGCAAAAGTTATAGACTGCAGCTTTAAGGGTAATAGCAAAAATGGCTCAGAAAAGCCCAAGCGTCACTTGTTTACAAATGCAAATTGGTTTGATCTTTTGTGTATAACGCAATAAAATTCATACATCTCATGTGTGGCTTAAGTAGCAAAGATTTAATGGGGTCACTGCATATCATCACAATACTATCAAAACAAATGTAACTACATACATGAAATAAACGTTATGCAAGTACTTTGTGCAACAGGCACCAAGTTACTGTCACATTCTATTAAAACTTCTTCAAAACTAAAGCTGTGCTCCTAAATTGCTGCAGACGATGATGAAAAAGTAGTTTTGCGTGGCTTTATCAGCTATTTTTAAAGCCAAAAGAAATATTTTTATTGCCCAAGGACAGAAAGCCATTACACAAGTTGATCTATGAGCTTTTAGTGGAAACTCTTTAGAGAACCCTGAAGAATAAAAGAGAGCTGCATCAAGCCATTATGGTTTGTATTAAGAGAGGAATGTGAGCTTCTGAAGTAAAAGGTAATACGTCTGCATGAAGTCTTTCTTGTCTATCTGTGTGTAAACACACCGTGCATCTTTCTGATCCTCTGGGCATTGAAATACTTTGCAGGGGAGCGGCGTTGCTTCCTGCAGAGAACATTTTGACCATGAAAAAAGCATGAGGTCTGGATGACACGGGTAAATCAAGGCAACGGGAAGTCTTAGCTGCGTTTCTTTTCTGTTTTCAGTCTTGAGTGGAAACATTGGTTCTTGATTTCTTTATGGAGAAAAACAATGATCATTCTATAATCTAAAGTGGGCAACAGCTGCACAAAATATAGCCTTTGAAATAAACACAGTATATAATTTATTATCACGGTATGATTTGGAGTGAGGAAGAAAGAAAGTGAGCTCTTCAAAAATAAGTGACCAGGAGCACGTAAGAAAAGAAAATTATACAATCCCAATAACAACTGCAAATTACACTGTATTCAGTATAGTTTGCAATGGATATGACTATAATCTGTTTGATTTTTAAGGTAAAAACTACGCACCAAACAAAAGCAAATATAGTTGTTGTAATCAGTAAGGTTTATATAAGTGTAATGGTTGAGATTTGTGTTTTTACCAGGTCCTCTGCCGGCGCTGGTCTGATTACTGCTGCGACTGAACACAGACGGCGGCTGAGACTTCGGCTTCAAAGTACCATGATTTGAAAAGAACGCAGTGAGGTTCTCCCGAGTCAACTCCAACTTCTTACTGCCCAGTACAGGAGTACCTGTGAGAGAGAGAGAGAGAGAGAGAGAGAGAGAGAGAGAGAGAGAGAGAGAGAGAGAGAGAGAGAGAGAGAGCCCGAGAGAGAGAGAGCGAGAGAGAGAGAGAGAGAGAGAGAGCGAGAGAGAGAGAGAGAGAGAGAGAGCGAGAGAGAGAGAGAGAGAGAGAGAGAGAGCGAGAGAGAGAGAGAGAGAGAGCCGGTAGAGAGAGAGAGAGAGCTGCAGAGAGAGAGAGAGAGAGAGAGAGAGAGAGAGAGAGCGAGAGAGCGAGAGAGAGAGATCAGTACTTTCATATTTAGTTTACAGATGAATCATCATAGTTAGGGGTGTAACTATTGACATCCAGGGCTAAAATCTTTACTCCAATTTCCAAAATCTTTCTGGCTCATAGTAGTTACACTAGTTAAGCAGTGCACATTGTACAACACTGACTCTATAAATAAAAAATAGCAAAACAATGATCAATGTGTGTCAAACGATACATACATTAGTCATTGTGGATTTGTCATTATTTCTCCCAATCATATTAATACAATTTGGAAGACAAAAACCATAGAGATAATATTGCAAAATATTACACTATACAATATAATACTTTTTGGTCTTGAGACAGCTTTACGATATGAAATTAATTATGTCGTTAAATAAATATATTATATTGTACTATAAATATAAATAAATAATCACAACTCATCTTAAATATATTTAGTAAAGGGGAATGAAACAGTTGTTAAATGGTATTCAAAAACTTAAATTAATAAATAAAACATATTATTCATTGTGTGTTAAAAGTTCACTTTTTAAATATTGATAATTGTAATATTCATGCATATTCTAAACAAACTCTTTTCTGTAGCAGGAAATCTTTAGTTTCAAGGGTTTACACTGCTTTCATTGTGCTGTTTGTGTGTTTTTACCTGGTGTGTCTCCATTAACAGAGCTCTTGTTTTGGGTGGTGGTGCCGTTGTTGGGTCGTGGGGTCTCATCTGTGGTCACGGCACTGCCGTCAGGGTTCGAGTAAAACAAAAGCAAGGGCTGAAAGTGACCTTTGATGCATTTGGTGACCACATCTTTCCACCTGGATCCCACCTACACACATTTATGACATAAGAAAGCAGTTTTTAGATTTGCCTTTTATAGGTTTACAATGTAAAGATGTTTCGCAAAATAAACGGTAAGCAAGTAAACTACATCACAGATTAACTTGGCATCTAACATGATAGATTATAATTAAACATGTATATGCCTCAGGATGGTTCAGGTAAGACTCTGTATGTAGCAAAGTCTCTCCAGGCAAACAGATGGACTCTTCTTAATTAAAGGAGAGAGAGAGAGAGAGAGAGAGAGAGAGAGAGAGAGAGAGAGAGAGAGGGAGAGAGAGAGAGGGGAGAGAGAGAGAGAGAGAGAGAGAGAGAGGAGAGAGAGAGAGAGAGAGAGAGAGAGAGAGAGAGAGAGAGAGAGAGAGAGAGAGAGAGAGAGAGAGAGAGAGAGAGAGAGAGAGAGAGAGAGAGAGAGAGAGAGAGAGAGAGAGAGAGAGAGAGAGAGAGAGAGAGAGAGAGAGAGAGAGAGAGAGAGAGAAAGAGAGAGAGAGAGAGAGAGAGAGAGAGAGAGAGAGAGAGAGAGAGGAATAGTAGTTTATAGTAGTTAATAATAATGGTTTAATGAGCACACATGCTCTTTTCAGGTTTGTATAGTTCTGCAAGTTACACTGCTGGAGGTCTAGTGCACATATTGTGTTTGTGTGAGGGTTATCCATCTTGACGGATGGCAACGGAAGCCACGAACCCAGTGAGAACTGAAGTGCAGACGCAAGCACAAGCCCAACACTAATGATAGATTGATGATGAGATGAAAGCCACACACACACACACATGCACATGCATGCTGTCCAAATATCCAGAAGATGTCTTTGATACAACAATTAAAAGATTGTTATTTAAAATTATAAATGAAGTTATTGACCTTCAAATTATTTGATACCAAAATCCAAAAAGAAAGTATATATATTTTAATGAGTTTTAATGAAAACTGGGTTATGGAGGTGTTTTTTGTTCATGGTTGACAATAAAGCATTACCCAAAATGCACTTTAAGCAATGGTTCATGTGAAATGCCAAGGGTGTGGGTTTCGATTCCAACACAGATAAAATGTAAACCAGGCTTGAATGAACTGTAAGTCTGCCAAATGCAAATAGTGAATTTCTCACCTCTTTGACATTGGCATCATCAAAGAAAACCCATTTGGAGGATTTAGTGTGAAAGGCAAAGGCACAGTAATGTCTGCTGGAGTAACAGATCATTCCAACCAATCGCAGCTCGCTCTTCTTTGCGCGCTCATCTGTGACGCGGTAAAACAGCTGCAAAAACATACAAAACACACATTAATGCAAACAATCAAAGGTTTCTGCTAGTACTACTTGAAGGTTAAACAGACAGTGTTTCTTGGGCAACTTGGGCAACACTGCCACCCCATGAATTAAATCATTGTGTCAAACAGCAAATGAGGGAAATGTAGGTGACACAGAACTCGCTGAAACAAGTTTAAATAAAAGCAGCTATTGCATAACCAACACTTGTTCCTCCATCCCTGGTTCCTGAATAGCTGGTTTTCTTCAGAGGCCTGTGAAACAATGGATCCGGCGCAGGCGGGAAGCTATTTTCCTCTCCGCCATCACATGGAGATCCAGGGAATGAATTAAGGGCTTTGTAGTTGTCCAGAGGGTTTCGACTGAGACTAATCCTTGGCTGGAGGGTGGTACCGTGGAAGTGGGCGTTAAGAATGAATGCTATTTTACATTAGTGTTGCTCGTCTTATGACAAAAAATTCTTTAAGATTTTGCAGGCTTTGATATCCATGCAACATAGTTGATAGTAATGTGGTTTACAGTGGTGACCTAAAACGCACACACATGCACGTCGGCGCTTAAATGCAAAAGTGGCAGGTGGTAAATAAGACCCAAACACAGCTGTATACTCCCACACACGGGACGAGAAATCAAAGCAGCACGTGTTTGGATGCCAGGTGACCTTTCACCGGCGATCAGGCGTGGGTTAACCGGCATCTGATGCAGTTACACAACGGCAGTTTTACGAAGGGGATGAACTTCTGCTTTATCTTGCACAAATATAAATCAGACTCAATGACACCAATGGGGGGATACAAAAAATAAAACATAAGGACCAACCTTTTGATAGTCGTTTAATCTGGTTGGTGGGTACCAATGAGTTTCATATTTTATGTAATTTTTTATAGGAGGTCCCCATAAAGATTTAATATTTCTTGACAGATTCATGTGGATCAGCAGGCTCTTGTAATTCACACACAACATAAAGACTAGCATGTTTTTTGTACCATTGTAATTTCATGATATTCAGAAAAGTACTATGTTATCATTCATATACCATCAAAATCACAATATCATTAAAATCTGATACCATAACACAGCACTCATAGTCTTTTTCATAAGTATAATAAAAACCAATTGCGATTTTGAGATGTTGTAATCTTGTTGTTTGAACACGCACAGCGATCTCCTGGTGTACTGTAGCATGTTTGTATTTTGGATGTTTGGAAGTATCTTGCTGAATTATCATGTTAAGCATTTGGGAGTATTTAAAGTTGCATTCTTACCCCTGAGAGATTTAGTTGTGATCCAAGAGATCGGATGACATCTTCAGTGAGGTCTGACTGATCCGAGTCCCACACAAAGCCAATGGTCACTATTTCTGGAGAGTTCATCAACACGCGCCTGATCTTGATTTTCTGGCCACAGTCGCTCTTTTGAAAATGGAAAAAAATTATGATTTTCATATTTGTGTTAAAGAAACATTTCACATCCTGCAATATATTTGATGATGATTCTAAAACCCAAACAACAGCGAGTAAGTGTTTCCAAACTTTTGACTGGGTCTGCATATATAAAACCAGGATTTTATTTGTGAACAAATACCGTTCAGTGCATTATTTAGGTCAGGTGTGTCTATAGCTTCTTACAGTTAAGGTAGTACCATGTGACTTCCTACTACTGCCTGTTTAAAAATGCAAAATGTGTTGATATGTGAGAGGTAAAAAACAGCCTCATGTTTCATCTGACTGCTTTCAATCATGTATATGTGCTATACTCAAGCAGTTCAAGACGACAAATAGTTTGTGTGAATATGTGTGGTTACATAATCCCTTAAATTGCATGTGTGACATGTTAAACTTTTGATGCGTCACAAAATAAATCGCATTCAAAAATTATGACACCTGGATCTACTCGCCCAGGTATGATTCACCTACCGGGCAGTTTCGCAGATCTCCGACTGTGCTGGCGGCCTGCAGCAGCTCTCCAAACGTGTCCGGACGCATCCGTTCATCTCGCCTGTCGTAAAACTCGTGGCTGAAGAGCAGAGAAGCAGGAAAGTTGAAATGTCTCTTTATGTATCTCAGTTTTTAATATATTAAAAGCGTCTTGAGACCTCTGATGAGATGCTTACCAGAGGGCCGTGGTGGACACGTAGTGCACGAGCTCAGTGAAGGGTAGCGGGTCAGATGACGCACCGCAGCTCCTACACACAGACTGCAGGAGAAACACACACACACAATGATTTATTACACACACAATGATTCATTGCAAGTTACTTCTGCTACATAATACATGATGTACGGTCTTAATTACACTATGTGACATAATTGATGTCTCAACCTGTTTTCCACTCATACATTGCTTAAGCACCATGATGTACAGTGTGGGGGTGTAACCAATGTAAAAATCATTCAGATGGGAAATACCCTTCCTTTTTAGGTAAGGCAAAAATGAATCACATAAATCTTACATAAATGTACCATGGTTTTAATGTGCTATCACTTTTGTGAATTATTTTGCATTATTTTATTAAGCATTTTTTATTCATTTTATTTTGTATATTTTATATTTTACTTTATTTGGTCCTATGTATCCAAAGGATGTGTTAACAGACATGTAAATTTCCCTGAATTATTATTCCCTATGTGCATAAAATGAGCAGTATTTGACTGATTAAAAACCACCAGCGTAGGACAGTGATCAATTCTCTATTACTTACATGATTTGCATGCAGGTGCACGTGTAACACAGATTATTAAAAAAATCTGCAATACCTGTTCATAAAGCGTCATGGCAAACTTCTGATGAGTGATGCAGGACTTTGACGTGCAGGCGTCCATCTCGCAGTCAGGTGTGATGTGCAGGTGAATTCTTTCCAGAATGTTCTCCTGTGAGAAACATGTTTGTGTGTCATGAGGGATTTCCAGCAATTATTTAATCAAATATAAACAGAGTATAAACGATTAAACTTTTTGTATTTTAACATTTTCAGTCGTCACTTTTAGAAAAAAGTCCAGGATATTCTGCGAAACATTTTGGGGAACTATTCTTCACAAAACATTTATGTTACCAAGCAATAGCTGAACGCAAAACAATTCCTCGACTTCCCCGAGAAGCAGATTAGATTTGTTTGGGCTGGTACAATGATACCTTTGGCATTAAGGCGAATACACGCTAAGCTCGAGTAATTTTCTCCAAGCCTATTATCTGCTTAAACATACCCTTTCAGACGTGAGAACCAGCGAACGCATTCATTTACTGTACACCAACAGCGCTGCCACCACCTGCCCTTTAGCAAGCGAGTAACATTCATTTTATGTTAAAGATTAAGCACAAGCATCATTACAAAAGGGCAACTTGGACAAAAAGACAAAAGCAATTATTGGCTGCCGTTCCTTTGCACCTCAGGTTTGATAGAGAGCCTTCATTGATTGTGTTGTTTAGGATAGTACTGTAAATGGATCTTTACTGCGGTAATGACTGACTCTCTATAGTCCTGCTGTGCTAAACAGAAAATGATTACAGGTCCCAGCACTAAGCAGGTTTACTGCAATTAGGTGGCATGAGAGAAATCTCACACACGGTTCAGAGCCAACATGCTGACATCAGCCTTTCCAGTCAACAAAACGTTAGCATGCTGATGCAGACTAGACTCTATGAAGTGTACACTGCGCATACTGCACATACTGCACATAATCACTCGATTTTGAGGACTTTGCCTGTCTTTTATTTGTATATATGGAAGAATAATAAACATGTTAAATGCTTTAAAGAATTTGAGCTGAAAGAAATTTACATTTACATTTAGGCATTTAGCTGATGCTTTTATCCAAAGCGACTTACAAACATTAGGAGACAGTGTTTATGGGCAAAATTGCCAATAAACATTAAAAATGAGAATGAGTATAAAATTAAACTAACAAAAGATGCTTTTGCAGCTGTAAATTCACTGCGAGTCTTTTAAAAATGTGTTATGTTCAATTGACGAGGAAAAAATTTATATATATATATTGATGATTTCTAAAGGCAATAATTTTTCGATTCAATGCATTATTTGTTCAGCCCAATAGTGTAATGTCATTTATATATGCTAATAACTGTGGTTTGATCATCTTCAGCATATCACATAATTAATTTGTTGTATGTGGAATCGATTAGCAACACTAATTAAATTTTATTTACGCAACATTAAACAGACGTTTGTCCTGGCAGGTCCTTTTCATTTGTGACTCACAAACACACACTAAGACACTTACAAAACACTCGGCAGCGTCGTCCATGAAGCCCAGCTGAAACCGCTGTTCGTCCTTGAAGGTTTCGGCCAGGGCGTTGCGTAAGTTATCCGAGGGCAGCGCTCGCTCTCGACTCTGCTGGAACTGAGAAAAAATTCCCTGGAAAACAAATAATAAAGACTTTGTGAATTACTGCACAAAATACAACGTTACATATTGTACTCAGTTAGTCATCAGAATACCTTTAAAGCGCAAAAGATGCAGGAGTCCCCTAAGCAATAGTGATTCGGGATCTGGCGAAGACTTCGTCTGAAGATATCGAGGTGCCATAGGACCTAATGCAAAGAATTATAGGAGATATAAATTTGGACACAGGACGTCAATAATTCAAACTTTAAATATCTGGCCGTGTATGTTTCTCGGAGTCAGTTTATTCTTAAAACATGACTCGTGTCCTTGGCTTGCCGGACTGAGCTTAAGGGAAACGAGGCTATGTTGACAATTAATGGGGGATGAGAGCTGTTCATCTGTGTGTGTCTGAGGTTACTCGTCTCTCAATGTCTTTCCCTTTGGCCTCAAACAACTCAGTCTGAACATACCGTCAGCATGACCTCACTTCACGGTGATGAGTACAAGAACAAGATAACACAGAGAGAGAGAGAGAGAGAGAGAGAGAGAGAGAGAGAGAGAGAGAGAGAGAGAGAGAGAGAGAGAGAGAGAGAGAGAGAGAGAGAGAGAGAGAGAGAGAGAGAGAGAGAGAGAGAGAGGTTCCGGAGAGAGTATGAGCGAGAGAGAGAGAGAGAGAGAGAGCTTCAAGAGAAAAAACGCTCGAGAGATCTGGGGGTTGATGGGCAGAGTTACAGCAGGATGCCGTGAATATTTTGTATGTGTAGGGGCACTGTTTAGGGCGCTGTCTTGGTAAGCACTGAGGAGGAGATGACAGTCTGCCGTGGAGGTGAGCTTTAGACACGAGTCACAAAAAACTTTACGCTGTTAAGGGCTATTTATGTTATTGTGTTGTGCCACACATAACAAGATGTGTAATGTCATTATGTGTAAAAAATGAAATATTTACTACGATAATGACAAATGGTCCTAGTGTTCAAAAAAGCACTTTACAAAAACATTTTAATTATAGCAATTATTGGGACAAAATTTTGACAAGAGCTTTTCTATACGAGTAATAGTTTTGGGTTTGTTACCTGGACGGCACTGTTGAGAAAGCAGCTGTTCTGGCCCGGCTCATTTAATAATCCCTTGGTAGGAGCCAAAGAAAGCATAGATCCTGGCTGGTATGACCTGGTAAGATTTCCCCCCGGTCTCCTGAAGAACTTGACCCATGCCATTGGATTTTAGGGTATCTGCCTGCCTGCTGATAAAACTCCTTGTTTAAGCAAGTAAAGGGTTAAGATCCATTTTCAAGATGTCCCAGTCAATAAATAAATAATGCAATGAATAAAAGCTACCGACCCGTATGAAAGAGGTCTCTTGATGTGTATGTACCAGACAGGGCGGTTCGATCATTCCCTGGGTGAGGTTGGGGAATTCAGCGGGGTGTTGTCGGGTATTGTGGCCGTACGGCCTCTGGTGACCTGTAGCATAGTTATGAAGCACACGAGGTGTCAGCGAGAATCAGTCGACCTTTAAAGGGTCATCCATGTCTCAGACGCTGAGGACACCAGCCTGTAGTAAAATTTAACCTGTGGAGAGAAGAGATATCTTTAAGTTTAACACACTACAAAATGGACTATAAACTGCTATTTATTGCACATGAACTATCAAAACACATGAGCTGTTATGTGACCTCAGAAAGCATAGCTATATTAAAAACTGTGCAAAAGTCAGTAGGTCAGCTTAGAGTTATTGTTTAACTTTTTTTAATGACTATCATTTGAACAACCTATTGACACGATTACAGCAATGTATTTACCCAGACTGACTTTAATGTTACTAACTGTATGATATTAAGCTTAAGTTGATCCTTACAGGTAAAACTGTACAATGACATTTTTCAGACAGTAATTCATTGTTTGGCCTTCATTTTGCCAATGTTATATGGGTGGTTGACAAAAGTCTATGTCATATGGTGTGACATGCAAAAAACACTTACAGTAAGATAAATCCTTCTCATCCTATGTGTAACTCCAGCAAAAAGATAAATCTCTCATGCTATTTGTATATTTTTTCCTACATTTTTGCTGTCACACCATAAGACACAATCATATATTCATTTGTCAACTACCCACATGTCATTCCAAGTACTCTGGTGACATCTAAAGCTTCAACAGTTTGGCAATGGAATGGAATAAAGACAACCTTATAAAAGTTAATCATGGTTTTATTATAGTGAAAGTATAGTAACCATGTTTTTAGCAGACTGATTAAGTTTTTATAACCACAGTTTTACTACAAATGCCATTGTTATACTGTGTGGTTTCCATTGTTTGGGCTTCAAATGATGTTTCGTGTTAAAAAGAGGTTTGCTGCTTTACCTATCGAATTGACAATATCAAAGGAGGATAATGCCACAGACAGCCATATAAACAACCACCTAACAACCACCCCAAACACCCTAGCAAGTGCACAGCCTTGCCCTGGCAACCACACATCATGCTGAAAATGAGTTTTACACCGATGATCAGCACCACCCTGACTGATGCACATAAGGGTTGGGTGAGTTTTACTCAATGAATACCATTCAGTGCAACCATAACACCAAATAAAAACGTTAGTGAAGTCATGCAAACTCCAAACCTTTGCTCATTTTGAATGGTAGCTGAATTGAGCATTGCAGTAGCAGCGCAAAAGTCACTGGTTCAAACACATGTACTGATAAAAAATGCATCAACTGAAAGCAAGTTAAAATGGTCAATGAAAATGGTAAACATGCAAATGAAGGTTTCACAGAATTACAAGGTATACAAATTAGTAATCATCCAACTTTGACAAAACCCAATGTCATTATGAATTAGGCCATTTCTGTACAGACTCTTAGAGCATGTCTACACACACACGCAACTGGAAACCTGTTTTTCAACATTTCATCCACACTGGTATTCCAGTAATGTAGAAACGGCTTTGTAAGGTGACCAACAGAGAACAGTTTGACCAAGAATTTTGGGTAGAGTTTGTATGTAAACAAGGCAAAAAAGGTCTAGTTGAACCTCAGAGGTACTCTGATCATTTGTAATGTGGCTATAGTCAAACATAGCAACAACATTCCAGCGTGATCACATAAGCCACAGCGTTGCTAAAGAGCTCTTGTCTTCAGGATTACACTTAGAGCTCTGCCTTGGCAATGCAACAACACATAAATATCTCACATGTGTTCATTCCCAAAATCAATGGGCCTGGGGCAACCACAACCAATTTGGCAGAACATGATGTGCAGAAAAATCCATTAATCATTTGTGTTAACATGTAAACACAAAGTGGCCAAGAAAATAAACATCAAACCCATGGCAAAACTATGGCAACTGAAACTACTGAAATTTTTTGAGTTGATATTTTTAATAAGCAACATTATGTACAGGATATACTATTGCTTCTACATAATACTATCAAAGGCATCTAAAAGCAAACATACCTACATGAAAACTGTATGTGTGTTTCCTGGGATCGAACCCATGACCTTTGTGTTGCTAACACAATTTTATACCAACTAAGCTACAGGAACTCTTAATGAGTTCTTTGTTTTGTTTTATTTGCAATCTACACTGTCATGACCACATGTCCAGGGAACTCAAATCACCTGTCAATTCTGCAGAAGTCAAGAGACATCAGTCCACATTTACCTCCCCAGTCGTCTGCGGTCTTATCATCACTCTCTGTAATAGAAAGCAGCGTGTCGCAGAGCGAATCACAGCTACCACAATCAGGTGATGATGTAGCTGGAGAGCGGAAAATGCTGACATTATGGGTGACGGTTTTTCTCCCGAGCTCATGAGCCTGCGGTCATGGTCATTTATCCCTGCGTGACACAAACTTGGGCATCAGCAGCGACGGTGAGGCGGCAGGAGAGAGAGAGAGAGAGAGAGAGAGAGAGAGAGAGAGAGAGAGAGAGAGAGAGAGAGAGAGAGAGAGAGAGAGAGAGAGAGAGAGACAGAGAGAGAGAGAGAGAGAGAGAGAGAGAGAGAGACAGAGAGAGAGAGAGAGAGAGAGAGAGAGAGAGACAGAGAGAGAGAGAGAGAGAGAGAGAGAGAGCGAGAGTGACACATACCTGACACACTGCCTCCTGTACATACAGAACTGTTATATATGCACCATATATATATATATATATATATATATATATATATATATATATATATATATATATATATATATATATATATATATATATATATATATATATATATATATATTACACAGGTGTAAATTACTCAAAACACTATTTTACTACACCATTAACCCATGTAAAACTATATATATATATATAATTGTGTAAAAAGGCATGTTGTTTATAAAAGGAAGTATCTAACATAACACCTCCATGGTTAAGCTTTTGATCTCCTTCCTTTTTGTCAAACTGCTGACTTACAGTATATTGTGAATTTTTTAAAAATACATGTAGCTCCTTAAAACAATATTACAAACATATCCAGAGCTGTCCAAACACAAATGAATGAACTAATATCTTTTCTATGCTAATGCACAGATCCCGCTGTGGCCTTTACAGGGTATTGAAGTGCATACAGGTGTAAATTACTCAAAACACTATTTTACTACACCATTAACCCATGTAAAAATGTAATGTAGAAAACTAACATTGGTGAAACAAATCTCAAATAGAGATATTTTTTAATTAGTTTTTCCTTTACTTCTACACTTAATCTGTCTTGTCAGTCTTTTGACGATTTTACATGGGGCAAAACTGGACAACATCTAAACATCTTTCTCTACCTAAATGGTGTGTAACCTCATACATACATATCTGAAGCACCCCAGTAGTATAATATTTTCAGCATATTTTTTTAAAAAGAGGACATATGACAAGCATACGGCAAAAACTTGTGAAACATCACCAGTGCTATATTTAACTACTAATTTAGTAACACAACCCAGCCAAAAACCAATTTCCATCTGTGAGCAATGACAAACTCATCGTACAAGTCATCATACAAAAACATATTATGCAAAGCAACATCAACAGTACTCTAGAAGTTTCCCAAACAGCAATTCATGATGAATGGGTCATAATGTTGTCAGAAATATAAAAATATCCAATTAAAGAAAGTATCAGATATAAATGACAAACAGTTGCTCAGACTGACAGATGGCTAGTTACGTAACAAAATAGGTATTTTTTTCACTAAATTATAACCCAACCCTGAAAGTAGGCAAATGCCATGTGCTAATATTGTCACCAATCGATGAAGAACAATATCCTCCTCTGATAAGCACCATAACAACTTTGACATTAACTAAAGCAAAGCATGGTGGACCACACCGCCGAAACGAAACGCGACACGCTCCCGAAACCCTGAAACAACACTGAGGGAGCGGCAGAAATCCCTCAGGATCGGAAAATGCTGTTTTGGCTTCAAGCAACAATGCTGCGAGCGTTTCCTGCGTGGGCTTCCTGTTGGCCGTGCGTTACGTTCCAGCGCACGGTCAGCAGCAATCTGACACTGAACAGGTCACAAAATCACTCTTGCACACTAGAAACACAATAGCGTCAAAACTACCTTTACGCAACTGCTGGTGAAGACGTGCCGAACCTTCACAACAGACAAAAACAGGATTTATAAACATATTTCCTTTCCAGCCTGAAAACTTTATATCACTGTCTGAAGTGTAACATCCTTTCTGACTTCCCAAACGCTTCCTTTCTTCACTACAGCTCGCCAATAAATGTCAGATCTACAATGCGCGCAACAACTCTCTTTCCTTTCATTTTCTTACTGAAAAACTGAGTTTCCTTTAATGTTTCCTCAGCTTCAGTGACTTCATGCATTATTAGCGCTGTGCTTAGTCAGACACTTGTAAACAATAACAATTGAAGCGGCTGAGAAAGGGTCTTTTTCGGTTCAGTGACATCCGCAAAACATCTATTACCATTTACTGTTCATATATGACAAGCTAGTTCTGTGTGATTATCATGACAATACTAAAGAAGTTTACATTACTTTTACATCATACATTTTATCAATGCACTCCCCAGAGATTAAACCTTTACGCCTGGCGTTGCTATCGACATGTTCTTTATGGAAAAACTTTAACAGAAATCATCAACATTACAGAAGTGTGCATATTTCAAACAAAGACTATTTAAAGTCTAAAACAGAACACTTGTGTTGTAATGTCTCTCAGGGTGATTCACAAATGACATCATTGTTATGCCTGAATGAAGAGTCACAGCGTTTCCTCTGTTGCACAAGCACCGGTCATACGTGCATTTCACATACACAAGTATCACGCAACACACACATACTCTTATATTAAAAATATATATCTTCATACTGCACGGTGACAGGTAAAGGATGTGTTTAAACAAGGGCTGCAGGTGAAATCCACAAACCTGATCTGCATAACCGGCTTCCATGAAACTCCTCCCTGAACTATTCCATTAATTTTCACCAGGAAACACCTTGCAGAATTGTGCTACAGGATATAGCTGTAAACGTGTACATATAAGACCTGATCTGAGGTCAGTTTTTAAACAAATCTGAATGAGGAGCATGGGAGTGACAAGACAAAAGTGATCTTAAATGAGGACAGGTGAAAACACAGCCGGTTTTGCCGTTTCTAATATGCTGGTTTGTGGAGAAATGTCCAGACTGATTATAATCACGGTCAACTTCCTGACACTAAAGAAATAATATTCATTCTCAAAATACACCAAACAAGCTTAAGACAAATTCTTTAGTAGTGATCAAACACCACGTTGACAATTAAAGTCCATCATTTGTTAATTTGGGCTAAGCAACTTTGACTAATGAACGACTACACTATATATTTAACACAAATCAAGACTTGATTTGTCAAGACTAAGTCAATTTGTCATTTATATACTAATATAAATAGGGGATTAGAAAGATAATCAAAGCAATAACAATTCTTAGTTCTTAAAATCTTTTTTGCAATTGTTTCTGTAGCAGAGCTGTAAAGACAGTCAGTTTAATCCACTGTAATGTTTGCGGCTAAACAAGAATAAACAAATGAATTACATTTGCATCCCCATCTCTACTTCTGTAACACACAAACAAGTACGAGTTCACACACAAACAAGTACGAGTTCACAAACAAAGCTTTATCTGCTGATTACTTTAATGCTCACTGCTTCAGTAATCTACAGTAATGCACTTTTACATCAAGATATAAAACTAAAGTAATACACAGAACCAGTCAAAAGTTTGGAAACACTCACCGTTGTTTAGATGTTTTCCACATTTTAGAATAGCAGTAAACTCATCAAATCCATGAAATAACACAATTGTAATTGTGGGAATTATGTTGTGGCTAAAAGCATCCAAAGTAAATGAACACTATGTTATATTTGATCGTCTTTAAAAGTAGTCAAACTTTGTCTAGAATTTGTAAAATTGTACTTTTGACATTTTATCATCCAGATTCTTGAGATCTCCACCTGTGAAACTTTTAACTTTTAAGCAATTTTTGTATGCTGGATTCTTATTGACTGCTTGTTATTCATTACTTGCTCTGAGTAATTCAATACAATACAATTTTAGTTTTCTAATTAAAATTAACATGTTTGCACACTTATATTTTTGTCCACCACAGTAATTTTAAATATACACCTATACACAAGATATTTAAGATCATATGAAACATTTTTGTGTCTAAATTGACTGGTACTCTATATGATGACATTCAGTGTAATGAATGAATAACTGTACAAATAAACGAAACATTGGAGGTCATCAGGCTGATCTACCTGAGCCAGGTGCGTTTCCGCGCATGCGCGCTGTCCGCTAAAACATGGCGATGGAAAGTTTGATCAAAACAAAATGTACAAACATGACAAGTGTCACATCTACTTACCCTAGGATCGCGAGGTGTATTTCACAAATCCCGTCAGTTTCCAGTGAAATAATTTATTGATGATCAGCTATTCCCACTACGCTGTTAAACTGCCGGAGCGTCTTAAAGCGGAAGCGACAGACGCCTCAGAAACGCACTATAAACATAACGTCACAAACGCCGTAAACTCGTCAGACTTTAAAGTATTTTCAATCTTCCCAAAACGCCACACTGTGGATTGTAAAGTCCCGTGTGTGAAAGACAGAGAGAGTTGTGAGCTGTGGAGTTGACTGACTGTCTGACTGCAGGCACCTGAATTTCTGGATTCGAGCTGGTTTCGGTGCTGAGGTCAAGCCCCGCCCACCTCTGCTCTCATCTACTCTACAGTATTTACTGCAGTCTGTCCCAGCGGAGAGGGAGGAGTTACACTCTTTCTCACTTTCTTCTGCTCTGTCCTTTTTTTATTTCTATTGAACATATTGAACATAATATACATAAACAATGGCACTGATAAATGTAAAAAAAAAGAAAAATAAGCAAGGCACATATCAGACAAAACAGATGCAAAGTACCAGTAAAATAAAGTGTTATACATATATTCTGAGAAAGAAAGAAAAATAAATAAATAAAAGGATAAGTAGGGGTCATTTCATTTCTCTTCAAATAAATCAAGTCCTCTTATAATTCCAACAAGTTAATGGGCCTTTTTACTTTTCATACATTACAATGATGGAAAGTAATTATAGATAAAATCTCTTTTAAAAATAGAAAAATAAGGTGTCGTTTTCAGACATTTGCATTTGTGAAGAAAACATTTCCCCAGAATTAACATTATATTAATAAAAAAATCATTTTTTTATCATCTAACATAATGTGTTTTCTAACAAAAATGCGGACAGTGATTGACTTCTGCTCTGTCCTAACACTACAAATACTCGTTTTATGGGTGGTGATACACTTTTAAAATAAAAGTTGCTTCTTTTAGGGTTGATATTATGAAATACATTTCTAAAGACTATGAAATGTTAGAAAGAAATGGTTCTTTTGGAAATGTTTCATTTATTTTTTTTAAGATGTTTAAAAACCAAGTGAGCAGGATGGTTTGAGAGCTGTACCACTTTTAAGTTCTTTGTTAGGCTGTATGGTTGCATAAAGAACATCCACTGAACTTTTCCATTGCAAAAATGATTTATTGTCATGGAAAATATTCAGACTATAAAAATGTAAGAACCTTCAAAACCTTTGACTTAAAGGGATAGTTCACCTAAAAATAAAAATTCTTCTATCATTTACACACCCTCATGTCATATCAAACCTGTATGACTTTCTTGCTTCAGCAGAACACAAAATAAGATATTTTACAAAGCTGGTTACCGGCACACATTTACTTTCATAGTATGGACACAATGTACAATGGAAATCAATGGGTGCCGGTAACCAGCGTTTTGTAAAATATCTTATTTTGTGTTCCACAAAAGAAAGAATCATATACAGGGTTTGAATAACATAAGGGTGAAAGAATTATGACATAATTTTTTATTTTTGGGTGAACTATCCAAACCAAAACAGACTTTTGAAAGCACAGTAATTTTTTATTTACTATTTTAGTCAAAGGCAAGTTGATGTAACTTAAAAAAATGTTGTCTAAAAATCATTGCATATTTAATAGTTTCAGGTAGCAGTATCGTACTAGGAAGTATGCAGCAAGCAAGATGCTACTATTCCATTCCATATTTACAATACTGTAAATCATAGTTTCATGCATATTTATGTACTGTCAGCATGAGTGTGTAATGGACTTAAGTGTGGTGATGTCGTGAAAGCTGTAGTCTGGTGAAATGTGATGTAAGATCACTGTTATCTGGACACCATCTGTCCAATCCTGTTACATAAAAAGATGGAGAGGGAAAATAATTTAACTCTATTTGAACCATTTAGTTTGGTTCATATTCATTGTAGGTGTATCTCGATTATTAATCATTGCTCAACACCATTGTAATGTACTCAAATTGGCCAGTGGAACAGATTGTGAAAGGAAATCAGGGACATTATTTAAGTGTTGTAAGAGGGGTCACAGTGTATCGGAATGGGACACTCCTTTCCCTAGGAAGTACTTGAAAAGCCTTTTCAAAAGACAATGCATTTTCCATCTGCAAACCATCTCCCTGAGGAACATATAATGCTTCCTTCTCTTATATTCAAGGTCTCGAAATGACTTACAGTAATCAGTCACTGTGGTGAAAAATGAGCTTATTTGTAAGGCATCTGAGGATTTTACATAATAAGGGTGTATTTACATGTGACAGAATCACTTCTGCTGATATATTGTACTACACAGACTGATCACAACTTAGTCTAGTTTTACATTCTGAGTTTGTTGGTTTCTCCCATGAGTCAACTCTCAATCATTACACAACGAGAACATATTTGCATTTTTCATAATGATATAATAATCCAGTTTATACCAATATGGATATTTTTAAAAATATGATTTATGCATTCTTGGTAAAAATGACTGAAGTATCTAATATACTGTTTCTCTGAATTCATACATGTATCTTAAAACCAGTACGGGGGATTAAATCTGTATAATCTGTATGCATCTATCTGTATAAGCACACAATGCAAAGGAACCCTAACCTTGTGAACCAAATCGTCCTTAAACAGCAGCTTTACATACTTTTATAAGTACAGTAAATATAAACCCAAGTGTATGAAAATAATAAAGACAAAGGCTGTAGAAGTTCATTAGTTACTTAATAGACTTTAGATTTTACTGATTGATTTAAAGCATGGATGCTGATCATTAATGTGTTAGTATAATATTGACTGCCATAAAGTGTAAATTACATAAGAAATACAGCTTACATAAGCATTACAGCATGAATATTGTCCGTATCATGACATAAATAAGTAAAATAGTATATTCAGCAAGACAAAGCATGTACTGAAAAATTTTGTAACATCAGCCATGAAAAGTGGAAAGGGTTTTAAAGGCTTAATCAGTCTTAAAGATCACAGCTGAAAACCAAATCATATTTGTGTGTAATGGAAACACAGCCTAAGAACAGAAATGTTTTTCAATTTTGATTTGAAGTTGACCTTTCCAAACAGTTTTTAATCATTTCTCTTACAAGAATTATAATAAACACTGTGATCCACAAAATGAGTGTAAAAAGTATTATCTGAAACAGTCTGTTCAGCATTAGCAAAATCTGAAAATGTTAACTTTATGAACTGTGACGGTTTATCAGATGTTTACCGTAGCCATGGCATCATGATGAAGATATCACATACTTGTCTTGATATATGGAAGACAAACTGTCTCTGACAATCGGGATAAGAAACAATTTCTTCCATTGACACCTAAATGGGGACACATTTACAATGAAGAAACATAATCAATTAGACTTGAACACATCTCATCAGAGTTTCTGAAACGTGCAACATGATCTATAAAGGAAGTGTATGTACAGTGTGCATTGTTCATCAGTACTACATGTGGATGTATTGTGACACCACATCCTTGTATCGACCGCAGCAACCCCAAGTGTATAGATTACACTCAAGTTACTTATAGTTAATTGGACCCGTGAGAATTGGACCCAGTTCAATGTAAACAATATAAAGAACTGCTATGTTGGTCTTGTTTTGTATCCGCAGATGGTTTTAATAATCTTTATTACTCTCAATAATAAATAAAAGAAACACACATGTTTGCATCATTTGATGAAACTGTGAATACTTCAATTCCTGCCAATGCAAAATTAGCTGCATCACAAAGTTTAATACATGAGCTTATGTTTTGTTATTTTTACATAGTCAGACCTTCAGATGATAACGACCTTAAGGTGTTTCCAATTTTATGTGCCATATGCATCAGATAACAGTCTGATACTTGCTTTATTACTTCATAATAAAACCTAATTAGTTGTTATTTGTTGTTCATACTGTGATTCTGTTCTGTTTATATGAAGTCAGTGTGCCAGAGATCACTGCTGACTCATAATGTCACAACGATGACTTAAACACATTAGTCGTGAGTGCTCCCGCATGTTTTTATTAATGCTCAGCAAGAACCTTTACACCTTTCCTACCCCATTCTCAATGACCTGCTCTTGACCTTTAGGTATTTCTTGTCGTATCCCAATCTAATTTTGGATTTGCATTGCTTTGGCACTATCATCCCTCTCTGATTCTGTCAGCTTCTTGTGTTGTTTGAACAACCGTTCAGAGTTCAGACCGCAGGCTGGTAGTTAGGCCGGTTATTAGTTTAAGAGGTTAATTGTGTGTTAATCGGCAAAAACACTAACTGGAAGCATGTGATGTTAGTTTGTAAACGTGAATTACATGTTAAATATTAAACAGGATGCTCATTCCCCTGTGCCGAGTGTCACGTTTCCTTTTCTGGGTGATAAAAGTTTAACATACTACTGTTCCTACAGTACAGTATATGCATGAAATATTCATATGACCTGTAATATATACCCAAAAAACAAGAATACCTGGTTTTTATGGTAAAACAGTTTTTGCGATTCTTAGACTGGAGCTGTAAATCTGATATTACAGAAGGTACTTTCTGTGTCTGGCCAGATGTTGGCCCAACTTCACATTACGCCTTAGTGACTTCAATCATTATTATTGCTTTCTCTTCGCCAAAAACACACCCATGGGGAAAACAGGTGCGATCAAAAGATATTTTCACACTCTGTTGGGCTTCACAAGACAGTTCAGACCAACCCTAGATAAACAGTTTCAAAAGAAACTTAAAGCTCCTTGGAGGCCAGTTTAGAAAATCTTAAGAAGCTTGTCATGTGAAAACATCTCGAGCAATCTGACAACAATCAAACAGACTCTGTTTAGGAATGTGTCCTGTGTCAACAGAACAGTTTTGGGACACTGGTCAACATTATGGTCATCAGTATTTTCTGTTTTGGCTTTTATTTTGGCAAGCGTTTCATCCGTAATTGAATGACATTTTGCCTATAAATTGAAATTAAATATAAAATTACAGTATACAAAAGCTATAAAGCATACTATTTATATCGCACAATATTTTTTAATTTTGCATGCATTTGACATACTTTTTTAACTTTTTGCATTGACATTATTTTCATGACAAGCATATTCTTATTAAACTGTTAACTGTGACTGTTCCGCAGGAGGAACAATTGGGGTTTTTCACTGTTTACTTTAATATTTTATAGACCATTTCACAAGATGTAAACAACACTGGTCCAGAAGCACTTCCTGTTACAGTATTTTTATATTTCACATCTTCACATTAAATCTTAAAGATGTTCGTTAAACATTTTGATTCCATTGTAAATGTTCTGTTGGTTGTATTTTGTTCTGACATTAGTGTAGTGTTAAAAAACCAGGACAGGAAGTGCGTCTGGACCAGAGCTGTTTATATATTGTGAAATGGTCTATAGATGAATTTTTAATCTAACCATGACAAAAAATACTTGTATGGAAAGGTGTTAGACTCAGGAACAAATATTTGACAAATTGTCACAACAATAAACATAAACTAAAAAAAAATGTTAAATGTTATTTATAAAAATACCTAATATTTGAAAAAAAAAAAATCTAAAAGATTGAGGTAAACTGTACAGAAGTGCAAGTGTTGACCGTTCAGTAGCCCCAGAGTGTTTTATTTACCATCCAGTTGAATAATCTGAATCTGCAATCTACACAACAAATACCCAAAGGCATGCGACTGAAGATCAGCATCTTTTTTTCTGACTTAGCAGACTCAAACTAATTGGCTGGCTTTTCTCCAGGATCTGCTGTTTACCTCCTGAGTTTGCCATAAGGACTTTATTGAATGTATATAATATTTCAACTGCTCAGATTTATGATTTCAATTAAAAGAAAGTTTCTGAACTTTTGACTTTTGAACGGCCCTATTTTTAAACTCCAGCGACAAGTGGAGAACTTTAAATCTTGTACAGTATCCATCGGTCAGTGGTTGTGGGACGGGACTTACAGTAGTTGCATACTAAATAAACAGTTGCAACACAATAGAAAGTATGTATTCTTATCAAACAGTTAATAACGTATCATACAAACTGCACCACATTAACTTTGAGAAAGGATTTGAAAATAATATGCATTTAGAAAAAAAGAAAGCCAGTTTATGTTTAATCTCATATGCTGTATGATGAACACATACTGACCCGGTGAGTTTCTTGACTGACTGTATTACAGCGTACAGTGAAGTGTGACCAACACGTGCTGCGTCCATCACTGTCGGTCTGATGTAAGAGACGGCAGCACTACCAAAAGTCAATGGACTCATCGCTCATCTCAGCTGTCATGAAAACAGATTCAATTTATCAGGCCTGGAAATTTTAACCTTGAGGATAGCCAGCAAACAAAGTGGCACAAGAATACAGTGCATGCATTACATTACATTATAAAATGTAATGTAACCTATAAAATCTTATAAAATAGGTTTAAGATGTGTAACCTAATTTAATGAGTTGAAATAATGTAAAAACAGTTCAAATGACTTAAAATAAGCCAAAATGATTGTACTTAAATTGTATGTAAATTAGTGTATGCATACCACAAATACTTTGTTAAAGGCAAAAAGCCTTTTAAAAACAGCTACAGAACAAAAGAAAAGTTCACCAATTTTTTGTTTATTCAATAATTTGAATAAATGTGTTTACGTCACCAGCATTTTATACATGTATATGCATAGTGCATATTAAAAATGATATATTTTGGCAAGCCGATCAAGTTTTTGGTGTGCATTAGATTTGTGAAAAAAATAAAAGCATGATCATTTGTAAAAATATTTGTTACAAAACAAGCATTAGAGCCTTAATCTATTTGGGAAACATATTCACCTATGTATATTTGTTCGTAATAAGAGTCATTTTTAAGACATAAAAAGTCATATCAATAATCTGACCCGATTCATCCATTCGATTCGACAATATCAGTGACAGTAAACATTTAGAGAAAGTGCAAGCTGTATTTCAGTGACAATGAATCTCATAAAAACAATGACAGGCCTGATGTTCAGAGGTCATCAGACTCTGGCACAAATGTGGATGACATGGATGAAATGGGCTCCAGATGAACACTGGGAAGACTCAGGGGTATGCTGTCAGTGACCCAGCCTGACGCTGTTCTGTTGAAGGTGGGCCGTTTGACGATGGCATCAGATACAGGTGTCGTGGGTACTGGACTGGGAACGCCCACATCTACATCAAGAGGTTTAACTGTGACTTTGGGTGCCTTTCCAAAGCCACCAAATGGAATAGCCACCCTTGAATGAAAGAAATGACAGTTCATGTTAGGGGGTTTAACAAAAAATGAATTTAAAGATTCTTTATTCAGAACTCATAAGGTAAAAAAAAAATCACAGATGAGATCTCTATAATATCGCAGTTAATACTCCAAGACGTCAATTAGATTAAATGGAGAGCATATGGAAAGTCTCATCTGAGTCTCGGATATTTCCTCCAAATCTCACAAATGTCTCTCTTATTAGAGTTTCAGAAGAGATCTCAACAACCACAAACTGTCACATTTGTTTCTATTTTATGTCACTTAATTTTAGCAAAAACTAAGACTAAGTTGATATTTAACCTGATAACTGTCATCACAGAATGTACAATTGCAACTGAAGTACAATTTTTAGATATGAGATATTTTTAATAATTTTCAAAAAAAAATAATTTTAGCTATTTTTATAAATTACAGTAACATGAAATTTTTTTAATTAATTCTCAAATTTAATTTAATTAAATTTGTCAAATATTTCATCTTGAGTCTTATACTTCTCCAGCATTTTATAGTTTGTCTTGATTAGATTCAAATTAAACTATGAACTATTAAAGTGAGTAGGAAAATAACACAGGTGTTCCTCCTGAGGAACGGTGACAGTTAACAGGTTAAATCAGAAACCCCATTAAACCTCCTGAGATATAAAAGAGCAAGATCTGAGCAATAACATTATCCTCTGGGAATGTGTGTATACTGTATTTCAGTTTAACCTGTTGAAGCTCTTGTATTGAGGTATCTCGTGTTTGGGTTGGGGTTCAGGCATGTGGGTGATGAGTGTATCAGTGAGGGTGGGGTCATTAATGAGGGCCTGCTCCCAGGGAGACTGGTATGATCTGGGCATGGCTGTACTGTTGAATTTCTCTGCTGGAACATCCTTCAAGGGACCACCATAACCTGATTAAGAATCAAATACATTTAAAAGACGGTCCATTGATCAAAAACAATTTGGGAGACAAGTTAAATGATTAAAAAAAAACTTTAGAATAAATATAAAAAATTAAAGCATAAGCAGATCAGGACAAAGCACATACCAGGAAATGTGAAATGTGATGTACTGTTTTCTGAATGAAATCATTTTAAATATTGTAAAATAATCATTCTGTGAAAATATAACTATCATATCTTATTAAGACATATCTTAGTAAGATTATGTCAAAGATTTAAACCATAGTGAAATTGATAGGAAATCAAATTTTAAATGCTCATTATCTTAAAATGAGATATTTAGACTTTAGTCTGGTTTTACAGACAGGGTCACAAAATGAGACTTTGGAGAAAGAACAGAGAGAGACATCTACAGGTCAAAGACAGATATCACCTGCATGATCCTTATGGGAAAAAGATTGTAGCCTGGACTAAAAACATACTATCTCTCTATCTGTCTATGCATTCAGATTATCTGTGGAAGAATTGAGTAAATACACTGAAACTCAGTAGTTGTCTCACATTTTTTCTAAAAGTGACTTGATTGAGTGATGATGCTATGAGTTCAGATTCAGAGCTCCTAAATGTTTTATTAAAACTCTCTATTGCTTATTAGCTTATTGTCATACTTTGTGAAACGCAAATATTCTCTGCATTGTAATGTATTTCTATTTGAAACACTGATTTTCCCAAAGGTCTGACAAAGTGCTAAAACATGCCATGGAGGAAGGCAGGAGTCTCCCTGAAACGTTTCACGCTGTGAGGGTCAACAAGCCCAGAACAACAGTTCTGTCACGTATGACCCTCGTCTCCTACCTGAAGAAACAGGCACTAACTGCATGCGTTAAAAGCCTAAGAGACGGACCAGCTCAACAGGTCTGAGAGAATCATTGACAGCGGGAGAAATGTTTTCACAGGACGGCTCATTTATTCGTCTTATGTTCACTGAGTGAAAATGTACAGTGGCTGTCGAAGGACCAGACGGAAGATAAACTCTCAGTGAATTTTCATTAGGAGGGAATATAACCTTGAATGTCTGCAGATTAAGTTCATGGATGACCTGATCTATTATTTAATAAATGGCAAGTACCTTTTCAATAAGACAAAATGAAACCCGATTAGCTGGCTGATACACAACTTCCAGGAACAAACAAAAAGAGAAATGTTTACATCTTTCATAAAATTGTAGTATACTAATAAAAGCTGTAATCTTTAACTCTTTGGTTAAAAATAGACAAAAACTACATCGAATAAGTACATCAAAATCTCAACAGTAAGATTATAATAATGATTTATAATTTGAGCTATTTTAACCAGAAGATGTCAACATGGAGAGGCAAAAGTTATGGATTGCAGCCTTAATATTCTACATCCTATGATATATATACTGTTTATAGGAGAAATTTAATATTGAAAGAATAACAAACAAAATATTAATCTATTACTTATATAGCTGGCTCCAAAATGAAATTACAATTGTTGTGTAACTTCTTGTCTACGTACCATATCAGGTTGTAAAACCTTCCTTAAAGCCACAAAAATAGCACGACATACTGTATATATGAGCTCATCGTCCAATCTAGAATCAGGTTCCTGGGCTAAATGAGGTCATGGGAGTTAGAAGGATAAGATCACTTTAAGATGCTATCATGGACAGCTGTGGCACTACTTAAAAAGACACAGGAAATATTTAACAAGCTTCCTGTATAGAGAAATCACAGTCAATGTTTACAACCAGATTTGCTTCCAAAGATGAAAAAGGTGCTAAACATCCTGTTCATTTATTGCACAAATCAGAAGCAATAATACCCAACAAATGAAAAAGAGATGACTCTTGAAAGAACATAAAACAGCTATTTTAATTGAATTTTTATGTGTTCATTTACGAGGAATATGAGGCACTTTACCTGATTTTATGATTTAAACATAAACACTTTTATATTTTTAATGGTACGGTTGACATTTGCATGGAACATGTTCCACATGCATTCATTGGTTAATTCTGTTAAATTGTATGTGTTTTATCTGTCTGCCCATTCTTAAGAAACATGATGGACTGACCTGGAGCAATATTCTCAGGGTTGGGAGCTGGGTTGACTGTTTTTGGTGTCTGGACATCTCCAAGATCATTAACGTCACTTAAAATGTCTGTCATTTCACCTGGTCCTGGATGAATGACATTGTTCTGGGAACACATTTGACGGTTGGTTAAACACATACCGCTATAGTTATTTCCATAAACAACTTACATGTATGTTTAAGTAAATGTTTCGTAACATTGATAACTTACGCTGTGTTGTGTGTTTGCTTCATTCTGAATGCTTTCAAAGGTGTATTTCTCTGAGCGTTTCTGACGCATCTTAAAAGAGACGAGAGCCCCTGTTTGATGCTAATGAAAGTTCTTCAAACATGATTTCCTTTGGCGCATTAACCTTCCTCCCCAAATCCATCTCTGGTTCTGTGGAAGAGAATAAAAACGATATGTTTTTATGCTTTCTGTGCACTACATGTGAAATAAAGGTTTAACTGCAAACTTCAAAAATAACATATTCGATCATGTTTACATTTATAGCACTAAAGAGTGAAGATTTTCCTTTCCATATAGCTCTAAACTCAATGTTGAGATGACCTGATCCACTAGAGAGCAATAAAATGTGCAGCATTGTTTGATGTAGTGAGATAAACATAATCTATAGATATACATCTGTCTGTCTGTCTGTCTGTCTGTCTGTCTGTCTGTCTAAAGGATTGAGTTAGCAGCTCAGCTTCAATATCTATAAAACATATTCCTTGAATGCACTGCTATTACTAAGTCACTTATAGGATAAAAGTGTCTGCCAAATGAATAAATGTAAATAAACAGTGTTGTGTATGATAGCAGGAGCAGTGAATATACTGCAGTATTCAGCTGTTCTCAGCAGACACACACATTGAGTTATTACTCAAGACCCTAACGCAGGTCACTCAGAAAGATCTTTCAGGCATATCAAAGGATGAAAATTTATCCCGCTGGTATGTTCTTACAGCTGTTAAGGACCCACTTGCACTCAGACATCAACCAATGAGTTTCTGCTCCCCAAAATAGATCTTCAAGACAACTACAAAATGATTAGTTGCTCTCGGTTGCAAAACATGTCTACAGTATGTTCTTATAATTTATTATGAATTTAAATCTAAAAGTCATAACAAATAGTATTACTATTGTAAATATTAAATATTATATATTATCATTATAAATAAAAATAAGTGAAATAATATAAATTATTATATTATAAATTAAATAAACTGCAGATACCAAGCTTGGATTTTTGCTATTTTTGCAAAGTAAAAGTATCTCTAATAATTATTTAGATTTAATGTAAAAAAAATTCTTTTTGTTGTACATTATTCAAGGATGGTAATAAATCATGGTTTGTACCGTCAGTGGCATGGATCTCTTTACAGATAGCAGCCGCTTGCATTTTGCGCTCCTGCATTGACATCAGAGAAAACTGAGACATGCTGTCTGTGAAAAACATAAAGTTAGGAAATGTATATGTGCTGCACATTTTGCTCATACAATTTCACACCTGTTCACAAATAACGTAAGACATTTATACAAACACATATTCACATTCACAGTCCAGTGGGTGACATTTATTATACCTGCTGAAAAGCTGACACTAGCACATGTCTTTAAATAACCTCGGGCAGCTAAATGTGACGTCCGAGTAAAGGCAGTACTGCTCGTGTTAATCTGCAGGGTCCTGCAAAAGGTTGTGATGATGTCACTGCATGCAAGTCTAACCCGTGGAAAGGGAAAGGTGGCGGTTTGTGTTCACATATATTACAGATGTCTCTCATGCTGCTCACTGCACACGTTATTGTCCAACTAATATCTAAAATGTCTAATGGATGACTTTGAAATTATACAATTATACAGTAAAGAGACATCAATGCACAGAAAGTATTGTGTTAATTGATATGGTACAATCTAAAACAATGCTGGTTTATTTTGCAAACCATGGTTGGGTCAAAAAGGACAAATAAACCTAGAAAATGTGCATATTTAACTCCAACCATGGATTGAAAACAACCCAGCAGGTTAATTTATAACACAATGGTAGGGTTTGTTCCTTTTTACCTTAGCCAAAACATTTTTTTGAGCATTTTAATTAATACACATGTACTGTACTATTGTATTTCTATGGTACTCAAATATGTGTCAACAAATACAATGATACAGTACACATAAAATAATACAGTTTTATCATGTTTAAACCCTCGAAATTTTATTTATTAGCGAGGTGGATATAAAATTTCTATATTTTTGTAATTTTTAAAATCAAATTTCAAAAAATAGCCCAGCTGAGAATGCATTTTGATGTTTGTTTCTCACAATACTGCTTATTTCAAATGCTAAAAACACACAAATTATAAGATATAAAGCATTAAAGATATTTATAAAAATAACCATGCAAAACCAACACCAGTAAATACACAGAATTTCTATCCTTATCATTCATATCATACAGTTTTATATTGTGTGTCATGATAACATACTGGAACTATAATCCCATCCCACACATCCCTGCTGCAGAAACTCATGTGGCAGGATGTCCTCACCTGCGATTGTGTCCGTATCCTCCCTGAGGTCAGTCTGGATAATTCTACCCTAACCAGCACTGAGGGTCTCTGGCCAGGCGGGATGGGGGTGACAGTTAGCGGTGTAAGAGGGAGGGCCAGCGAGACTTTTGACTAGCATGCAGTTATAAATAGCGCTGAAAGCACACAAACACATACGTTAACGCTTTTAAGTGTAACAGAGATAGTGGGTATCTGTTCTGGATATGACTTCACTGTGTATGTACAGTTCATTCATTAGGGTGTCATACTTGGGTTTCAGATAAGCAAAGAGTTTTGGACAACAAGTGGCCCGTGATTTCTAATGTGAATTCTACAGGGGGAGATCTTGGCTGTGAGGGTCTGAATCTTAGAAGTGAGGGTTTAGGAGGGGATGGGACACTGCAGAAATTGAAATGGGGACATAACCAGAACCCCAACATTACCATCACATGCATACCCGCACATCATCATATAAACATATTCATATAAAATGTTTCCCATGTCACCAAGGTTAAATCAAAGGCGATTATAACTGATTTTGGTTTAAACAAAGACAGAACTAGTTTTCTCAAGTTCACAATGGTGTAGCTATTTTTTTCCTTGTATATAATTTGTTTTAGCATTTTAAATCTAAAAACAAACTTTATTTTCTTTGAAATACTACAGCCATATGACAATTTAAAATTTAGTTTTTAAATGCATAAGAAACCTAATGCTCAATGCAAAATGATCTCAAAACCAGTTATTTGCAAAATGTCTAATAATAATAATAATAATAATAATAATAATAATAAATAAAACTATTAATTGTTATTAGCAGCAGTAGTAAGTATAAATTTATTATACTTCTTTCATTTAGTGTTTATACATTATGGTTAAAAGCAATCCAATTCAAATCCCAGACACAGACTTTAATTCACATGATATATATCCCAAATGACAGATTAATTGCAAAACTCTATTTTGAACATGGTTCTGGCTTCAAAGTCAGCTGTCAGAAATGAGAAGTACAAGCTCTGTAGTCGAGCCAAACCTCCCAACAGTTATATAACAAGACAGAAACTTGTCATAGTCTGCAGTGCTGAAAGTATCTCTCAGGCCTGATCTCTTGCAGGCTATGCAGCATATTTTATCTCCCAGAAGACATATTTGATAACAGATTTCAAATATGCAGAAAGATGTTTGAACATGATACTTTAATAGAAGTTCATCACAAGACGTTGTGTCAACCATGCACAGAAAGTGGAGTTGATTAATACCAACAAGTCAATTAATACTGATCTATGAACTCCGACAATGTTTAGTTTACAGATAATCCTCTTGTGGAAACATTCGGTCATAGAATAAGGAAATATTATAGCATAAATTAATCACAGACTATCTACTGATGATCAAACTGTGGATTGAAAGCATGCATCTTCACAAAACTGAACCCTGCAGCACAAACAGTTGCATCAAAATGTGTCATTCAAACAGAAACCAAACACTTGATTTGTTACAACAATCACAGCAAAACAATGTAAGGAATGATCATTTCTTTTTCTAAAGAGTGCATTTGTGCATGTCATGGGAAACACAGCATGTCTTAATGGGTCATGATGGGTCACAAGAGTGTGATTTAATCTTTAAAATAAAGCTTATGTAACAGGCACTGATTCAACAGTTTCGGTTTCATTTTTTGTGCACAAACACAACTGTACTATTTTACATTTCAAATCTGCGATAAACAACAAGTTAATAATTGCAGACATTTGATACACAACAGTAATTCATATGCTTCAAACTTGCATCTAAATTATGTACTAGTATGATCGTTTGGTTATTTGTTTAGTATGTATTTACTACGTATCATGCACAAAAATGTGCCGCATTTAATAATAAGCACTAAAAACTGAATGCGTGATGTGCATGTATATTAAAACAAAATCGAACGCAGATCAAACACTCATCCTTATCTCCTCTAGAGATTTACATCAATTGCTTTCTTATTTTCGTGGACATTTACTCTGTAACATGCCAATCAACATCTTTCTATTCTGCCTTTTATGTTTAACAATATCCATTCACATCCTGATTCGCCAGCTCAAACCTAACGCCTCCATGTGCTGCTATCTTTGGCTTTATAGAGGCTCAATCTATGAGACCCCATTTCCTTCTGATCGCCCTGTGATGGCCCAAGATTATCCTCTGTCACTGACCTCTGGGCTGGACGCTGTCTTAACGGTGACCCATATGGGATGGGAGCGGCCGGTGCTGATGCTGTGCTCTTAGTTGGGGATAGAAAAGACAAGGGTGATTGACCCAAACTATCTTTTTGGTATTTTGGCTCATACGCAACCTTCGCCTTCCAGTCTGGGGGAGGCTCGGGTAAAAGCTTATTCTGTGCTGCATAACGCAGGTTGGAGGCAATAGACTGCTGAATGTCCAGGAACGCAAAGGCTTCGTCTACCAGGCCGAGCGGGTGGCGTGAGGCAGCTTCCCAGGGGGTTAGAGACTTGAGACCTCTGTCCAGCCGGGTGTTCTGCCCTACTGGTTGTACAGGTCTTGCTGATGGAGAAGATGAAACTGACCTCTGGCTCAGGCCGGCTGCTGGAAGCCTAACAGGTGGAGATAGGGATGAGCTCCGAAGTGCCTGAAACAACCAAAGAAATGCATTTAATTTCAACAGCTAGTAGACCTTAAAAACTGTGTCTGTATCTTTTGCACAGCTGAATATCTTAAACCACTTTAAACCACAACTTTGTATTTCTGTTACCTTCTTCTTCATTGTGTTAACTTGTTTAAAGTGACAATTTTCCCTTTAGTTCTACTAGATTTGTCCACAAGAACATTTCAGGACACAACAGATAACTACAGATACCTAGGCTAAACAAGAAAGCCTGTGCTGCCCCCTGCTGGTCAGGATGCTTCTCAATGGCTACACTTGACTTGATCTTAAATTCTTCAGTTTCAGAAAAACAAAGGACTTAACTTAGGACTTACAAAAATGAACTAATCATTAAGTGTGTGACCTCATAATAATTTTATAATGTTTGCACCATACAATAATCTTTATGATGACTTTGCTTAAAAATGCACATTAATTTTTCAAATTGCAAATACTATAATTTATACTATCTCACAAATGTTCTTTGTGATATCACCTCTTATAAAAGACTAATCTAGTTCTGTTTGGTAACATATAAACATGGATTTTCTGTAACGCTTTAAATGATACGCATTGTGAAAAGCACTACAGAAAAACATGAACTAAAAGATTGAGCTAAAATTAAAAGTCAAGATTAACAAAAAACTTAAATGGACAAAACGTAAAAAGATATTTAAAGAATAAAATATTTTAATAGCAGATACTACTAAAATAAATATATATATATAGGTTGAACACTTTTTATAAAAGCATAAATGAACGAGTCTATGAATAAATGAAGTGACAGGTGCCACAAACCAGAATGCTCGGCCTGCGTCACTTTCAGATCATGAGACGAGATCAGATTTCTCCAAATATAGCTGCTGGACCAGGCCTTGCAGGGCATTCATTCATATCATTACCACTTTTTCCCAATCATAAACTTGTATCTCTTAGTTAGCAAAAGTATGACACAAGGCCCAAATTTAGATCAATACTAATACTCAATATCTGTATGCTAACCTGATTCAGACTTCAGATAAAAGTTATTAGAATTTTTATCATTTTAAAAGATATATTTAAAGAGATATATGTAATGCGCCAAATGAGCATGCTAATTTTTAGAATCTTACCTTTGGTACAACAGCTTTTATATCTGCTATTAGATAAAAAGCTGCTATTATATTGACATACTGTATTTTAACTAACACCTACTATAGACCAAAAATCCAAAATGGAGTGTGAAAGAAGAGAATAATGTAGTGATGGTGCAAAAGTAAATGAAGAAGAGATGAAAGTAACAGAGGAACATGCAAAAGTAAAGCAAAGCAAACAAAACTTGAAGGACAGTCATTTTAATGGCACTGTGGTACAACTTACAAATAGTGCACTATGAAGAAAAGATCACACAAAAGTGAAAAGAAATTAAAAAATAAGGAGACAGCAGTCAAAATGAACATTTTGTTACAAATTGCTATTTAAAATGTGTATTTTTGAAAATGTTTTCTGTTTCCTATTTTAATGTTTGTAATATTCTGAAAACTGTAAGAACAAATGTAAAACAAATTCTCCCCAAATAAAACGAACAAGCAAAGAAACTACAGTCTATCTTCATAAAAATACAAATAAAGAAATCTCTCCTAGCTGTTGCACATTGAAATATTGACATCTGTTCAACCTTGTTTTTATAAACTCACATATGGAGTACAGTCAATTCTCCTTTTCTGAAGAAAGTCTAAAACATTACCAGTGTTGACTTATATTCACTTGCACTACTTCACACTCACTTGCACATTTAAACTCTCCTTTGATTTTCGTTTATACATTTATATTTCCATTATCTTCATTTCTGTCTGTCCACTGAGGTATTATAGAATATCATCATGTACTTACTTTGGTGAAAAATAGTCCATATTTAATCAACTATATATTACATTATATTGCATGTGAATTACTCAGTGGCCCTCATACCTGACCATCAGTCCTACCTCTCTCTTTTTCACTGTTCACAATCATCAACTCAATCAACACTGATTCCCTTTGACCAAATCTAACACACACAGCTACACATACAACTGAAATTCCTTTCAGCTGAAGAAGAACAAGAGCATCTTACCTGTAGCAGTACATTTTTTCTATAAACACCAAGTCATATCAAGTTGAAAATATATATATGCATTCCTTGTTACTGTACAGTATTACTTGGATAGCAGATCTTAAAACATCTAGTTTTAATTTGTTATAGTTTTAGCGTTATGTATCTGTTCTACATAGCCCATACTGTATCCTGGCTTTGCTATTTTAAGGTAACAATACTGGAAAAACAAGATCACATTTAACATGGCTATTTTTCAGCATTTTCAGCAGTGCTTGGCTTCCACACCTGGGCAGCACTTTTTTTGGCTGAAAATTTGGGCTTTGGAGCAGCAGCAACACTGCCCCCTGAGACCGAGTCAGCCCTTGCTGCTACTGGGAAAGATGGTACAATATAGGAACTAGTGGCTGGTTGGCAAGACATTGCAGGACCAGCTTGATATACTTGATTAGGACCTGTCTGATAGGAAGGTGGAGAGGGCTGCTGGTAGGGAGGGCTTGGAGCTTGTTGGTAGGGATTTAAAGGAGGCTGCTGGTATGCTTGTTGGGAGTTGTATTCTTGTTGATATGGCACTTGATGAGGTTGTTGTGCATAATTATTAAGGGCAGGTTGATATGTGGTAGGAGGCATTTGGTGGTATGGGCTATCATGTATAGCAGGTGACTGACCAGCCATCCCATAAGGTTGCTGGGCCTGTTGTGGCATAAAACCATAAGGGGGAGGACCTTGATTATATGCAATTTGCTGGTTCTGATTTGGAGGACCTAACGCTTGGGCTTGCATTTGGGCCTGAGCTTGGGCCTGAGCTTCAGCTGCATTTTGAGCAGCAAGCTTTTCAGCTGCCTCCTTTTCTGCAGCAAGTTTCTCTGCTGCTGGACCATAGGTGAAAAGAGAGGAATTCAACTGATAGGGCTGATGCTTCATGACATCAAGAACATGAAGTGGTTTTGGGGCAGGTTTATTTTTGTCTTTGCTTTTGTTCTTGTTTGATATTGAAGGGCTGGAGGAGGGAGGCTGCTTGATGGCACCTGGTGGATATGATGGTGAATGGATGGGATTATATGCCAAAGGCGGGGGAGCCCGGCAATTGGGTGAATATTTCCATGAGGTTGGCAAAGAAGGGGATGGTGAAGGTGGTCTTGCCTGTTTTGACTGTACGGTGGTAGAATCCACAACATACTTCTCCATTCTAGATTGCCTCTTGGCAAAGAGTTCAGCTCCTTTCCCCCGCAGGGCTGGCATCTCGAAAGCTGAACCAAAACCAGAGGGTGGCATTGTACTACTTGGTGGAGTGGGAGATGATACTTTTGGCCCGCTTGTATAGGAGTTAATTCTGCGAGGAGGAGTGGGCTGGATGTTTGGAGCTGGAGTCCATGGCTTGATTGGTTGAGAAGCCAACTTCTGGGATTCAGTTTGGGCCATGCTTATTGAACTTTGCTGATGTTGGGGTGCCCATGCATTTACAGCAGGTTGAGACTGAGACTGTGGTGGGGCCCACTGGGTCGCAGGCGGCTGTGATGCCTGCTGCTGAGGTTTCTGTGCCCATGGAGGTTGCACCTGAGGCTGTGTGTGACCCCAGGTTGGCTGAATTTGTTTCTGTTCCGGTGTCCAAGAGTTCATTATTTGTTGAGGATGCTGTGGAGACGTCTGTTCTTGTGCCCATTGTTGCTGTTGGGACTGGGCTGGCATTTGCTGCCAAGAATTGGTGGGATGCTGCATTAATGCTGGGGGCTGAGGTGGTGGTGGTTGAGTCTGTTGTGACCAAGGAGGCTGTGCTTGAACTGGACTTGGTTGGGTCCATGAATTTTCAGGTGTCTGTGTTGGCAATTGTGGTTTGGCTTGAGAGACCCATGGTGGTTGGGGCTGTGCCTGACTCTGTGGTTGAGCCCAATGAGGTTGAGGTTGTTGCTGAAGGGAGGATGTCCAAGATGGCATAAGCTGAGATTCTTGGAATTGTTGTTGCTGGGCCCAAGCTTGCTGTTCCTGACCTTGGTTTTGTTGCCAAATGCTGAGAGATGGTTGTGCTGACTCGTGTGGCTGAGACCTTGGGAGTTGTGGTGTTGACTGATTTGGACCTGAAGCCCAGGAATTCATTTGAGACTGGGGCTGTGTTTGAGGTGGTGGCTGATGTTTGCTTTGGAGTTGAGTTTGTGTTACCCAAGAGGGCTGAGATTGCGTTACAGCAGGTTGAACATCTGAAGGTCTTTGAGACTGTGTCATCCATTGTGAGTGTGCATGAGACTGGCTTTGAGATTGGACGTGTAGTTGGACCTCATTTGGACCCCAGGCACTTACTGGAGGCTGCTGATGACCTTGGGTTGGAGATGGATCCCAAGACCTCACAGATGGATTTGACTGGACAGGAGGTGGTGCAACAGGATGAGCAGAAACCATTTGTTGCTGGGGTTGTTTCTCATCCCAGGTCTCTGGTTGCTGGGTTGGTTCTATCTGAGATTCTGGTTGCTTCCACGCATTTCCTGAAGCAGGTTGTTCTGTGTCATGTGAAACATCCTGGGACACAGGAGCCAGTTTGGGATCCTCAGGCTCCCCCACTGCAGGGTAAGGGGCAGGAACAACACCAGTTTCAGTGGCTGGAGCTTCTGCTAGTGTTGAGACATTATTTTCAGTCTGCTGTGGAACTGGATGATCAGTATTTTCTGTCTGAACTGACCATGGGGGAGAGGCTGGGTTTATGTGAGGTTTAGGAGCAACCGGTGGTGGAGTTTTTTGTTTGACCTTAGGAGACTGAAGAAAGTTACAGGCTTCAGCTCCTAAACTTAAATAATCTTCATCAGGGCAACTTTCACAACCTGCCTTTTTGTTTTTCCTGTTAAGGAGATTCAACAGCTCAGGATTAGGTGACACTTTGGGAGATTCTTTGAAAGTGAACATGGGCTTATTGGCAGATCTTCTTCTTGTATCTTGCAAGATCCCAGTCTTGATGGCAGGCACTGATATACGCTCATCACGGGAAGCAATCTGCTCCCCTTGTCCCATCGAATAACCAGATTGTTCTTGATTATCTGCGCTTGTGGCTGGGGGAAATGGAGCAGCAATTCTATTTTGAACTGAAAAAGGTTTGGCACTCCTGTTCGTAACTGATGCCTGCATTTCGTTCATTTGCTGATCATACATGCCATTCATATGATGTGAATACTGTTGTACCTGCTGCTGCTGGAAGTGCTGTTGCTGGTTATATGAATGCTGATACATTTTTTCTTGCTGGTAGTCTTGCTGTTGCTGATACTGTTGTTGTTGGTATTGCAACTGCTGCTGCTGATAGTCTTGATACTGCTGCTGTTGTTGTTGTTGTTGTTGTTGATAATACTGTTCCTGGTATTGATGGTACTGCTGCTGCTGTTGCTGCTGCTGCTTTTGAGCTGACATGCTGTGGTGCAGATTAACATCCATGTAATTCTGGGTCTCTTGTGCCTGCATATATGTCTGCTCCTCCACGTGCTGGTAAGTTTGATGGGTCTCAGGCTGCTGTAAGCCTTCTACTGGGATACCCTTGCTTCTCAATTCTTCATGCTCAGCTACTATCTCATCCATGCGTTGTCTGCGCTGAGCAAACATAAGGGCTCCTTTACCCTTGGTCTCGGGTAGCTCTTCCATATTCTGCTGGCTGTCAAGTTTGCGCTCTATCTCAAGTAATCCTGTGTCCCAGTCAAAAGTCACAATGTTTTTCTGGTCAGAGGCATTGGTGACAAAATCCTCATCAATTTCTGTTTCACCAGTGGCTAGAACGGTGATCTCAATGGCATGAGCCTTGACGTCTTCTTCGCTGTCGTCCTCGTAATCTGGCTCGTCCTCACCAGTACCGTAGCTTACAAGTGTATACTTCTTGGCCCTCTTTCTATGCTTCTTGAACATTAACACCCCCTTGTTATTGGGGTTGGGAGCAGGAGCAGTCAGCAGCAGAGCGATACGCTTACATTTAGACTTGGCTTCCTTTACTTGCTTCTCTGAAAGACTTTCACTACGCCTGAGCCCTGATGACAAAAAAAAGGGAGAGGTTTAGGGTATAGGTCATAAAGAAAGGACATTGCACACACTTGCTCCTGGTGGCCTAGTTGACAGTATATGATGCATATAAATAGCACTGTTATGCGAGCAGTCAACAAATCATTTCATTTAAGACATTATGCTATCTTAGTCCTAACTAAAGGGAGACCAGATACATAATTGTTTGTTAAAATACATGAACGCTAAATCAATTCTGTAAAATGCTTTTGTATTTCATTTAACCAGCAGTCATTTTCATTAACAGGATTAAAATGTGTTTTTAAATAGAGACATGGCTTCATTCCTAATCAAATTATGTTGCTGCTTTAATACAGTAGAAATTAAATTGAATTTGTGGGTCTCCTGGCCCCAATTACTCACATTGACCTAATAAGTCAATTCCCAAAACAGATAACAGCCCGGTAACCAATTAACTTAATCTCTGAACCATGTATAACATCCCAACATTAACATAAGTTACTTGCAGCTGTGAATTCATTTCTTAGCACACTACACTTAGCCACTAGCAGACCCAATGACAAAAAAGTAAAAATAGCCCCAAGGTAATGTGTGGGGTTTGCTAGTGCCAAAGTGCCAATATATGACCATATGTGTACCTTTTAAAGCTGTAAAGAAAAACACCCTTTTCTTGTTACAAGCAACAAACCAGATGCAGTCTCTGCTTTTCTTTTTGATGCGTTTGTTCATCTAGACTAGACTATACTAACCTGATAACTAACTTAGGTTTCTTATTCTTAATTTTTTAGACTTAGAGTGGAGATAGACAAGTGCTTTTTTCAGTGCTGCTAAGATGGCCAATTTTAAAGGATCATGTAACAGGCCAGTGTCACACATGCTGGTGTCTGTCAAATGGCACTTCTGCAAGCATCATTAGCATGCCCATGTTTTATTCTTAACTTCACCAGTCACGTCACCCTGTAAGCGCTCACCCAATCACTACGAAAAGTGAATCATTTCTATTTCATCTACAAATATATATTTTGCATAACAAAAGTAATATAAATATATAATGCCACAAATAAACACATGCATCCATACGCAATATTTAAATAAGGTATATTCACTAACCTATATTAAATAATATACTTTCATTCAAAGTTTTACAGCAGTATAGCAAAAATGTAGTAAAAATGTAAAACAAAGCTTTGCAAGAAAGTAACAATTACCATGGCTTAAAAAGAAACTTGTGTAGTCAATATTTCTTAAACCTCAATTTAGTCTTCAAAAAACCTACTACTGCAAACAGATACCATATGACACTATAGGAAGCAACTAAGAAATTAGATGTTACTTACTGGCGTGTCTTGCCCGGTGCTTGTTGGGCTTGTTGACCTCCCTCTCCGTTTCTGAGTCCCACTCCTCTGAGGGAAGTCCAAAGGACACAGAGGAGGAGGTGGGAACTTCTTCAGTGTGCCCTCCTTCTTCTCCAGCAGAATCCAACCATTCACGGGCATCTGCCCCCTCCTTTTCTGAACCGCTTTCACATATCTGCTGTACCGTCACCTCCACCTGTTTCTGCAGAGCTGGGTGTTTGCTAACCAACACACCCCGCTGCCCGAGAGGTCGCCGATCTTGTCGGGGTATGTAGAGAGAGACACCTGGAGTAAATGCAGTGGTGGTATGATTGAAGTTCTCATTCGGCTTTTGATAATGTTGCTCTCCCACAACTCCACAAGCACTACCCAGTGAAGTACACTCTGGCTCTTCCAATGTGGTCTGGGAGAGAGAGAGTTGCAATTCGACCACTGATCCTGGGGTTACCTCTATCCTGGCGTCTCCTCTTCCCTGGGCATAGCTGTTTCTACCGTTATTCCTAGTAGTAGGTATTTGAACTTGGGTCCGGACCAATCGAGTCCCTCTGGGACAGTCGGCATCACTGTCTGTTTCCCCAAAATAAGCTTCATCCTGGGATTCAGAGATGTACAGTTCCTGTGGGTTATGAGGCCTGGATGGTGATGGGATCCGTAAAGTGGTACTAACTGATTTAAGACTCTGAGGTTGGCTACAGCATCTACAGGAAATAAATCAAAATTAAAACATGCCAGTGGTAACTAAACACAAACTGCAGTTAATCTGTTCATTTAAAACGCAAAACTTTTGCCTCATTAGATATGTTATATGGGGGATCTGAACCAAAAATATACGTTTTAGTTCATGCTAGTTAAGAAGAAGAATAATAAAATGTAGACACAAGGTCATGTATATCTCTCAACCATTCTAGTTGATTTGGATTCAATGAATACATAATGAGTGTCTGGTATTTGAAAGGTCAGGACAGCCATAAACAAAACAATCCATAAATAACACTATAAAATTCAAATAACTAATCAAATTAATACTACAGGTCAATTGCAGCCAAAGATATGAGGCTCCAATATTGAGTTATGCTGTCATAAGGATAAAAAGCAGTAGAATCGAAATCAAAAATATACGTTAGCACAGTTCAATAAAAAACATTCATTGAAAAGTTACAAGTTAAAGCAGCAACCAGAGCTCAGTATTTATACATCAAGGTCCATTTGTCCAAGTAATAAAGTACCTTTTGACAAGCAGCTGTAGAGAGTCAGCTGAAGCTTCAATGAGATCAATCGCCTCTGAGAGACTGAGGTGAGAGCAAGACTTCCCATTCACTGACAACAACTCATCATTCTCACATAATCCAGCCAGAGCCGCACGACTGTCATCCTCTATCTGAAGGGAAGACAACAAACACAAACTCAGCTACACAAGCTACAGACTTAAATGCATGCTATCATTATAATGCAAATAAGATGAACGTGTACTTTGGATCAAAAAAGGCAATTACTTAGCATTGCGTTTCATATTACATCGTAAATTATCGATGGTATTACCAACATATTGAACCTTCTGTTTATATTTTACTAAACCACTGTTGATAGAGTCTAGACATAAAAAAATATCAGTCTATACATTAATATAATATATTACACTAATATCTATCTTAAAAAAAAGAAAATATACATGTGTTATGGATGTGACAAAAAAGAACACATGTTTTTGTCACATGACTCAAAATATACAAACCAGAAGCAATAATACCCAACAAATGGACAAGACATGACATTTTATTTTAAGGAATATGGATGGTTGGATGGTTATGGTTAATGACAATTTTGAAAACAGCATTTTATCTGACTATGAAAATCAAGCTTTAAACATTAAAATTGCTTTAAAAACTTTAAAAGAGACCTCACATGGGTATTTTAACCATCAAACATTGATATCTAAGCTATTAGTATGAGGAAACACTTTGATAAAAACGTTATTGTTTATGGTAAGTTTGACATTTGCGTGAAATTGCACATCTATAATCCCGTTATTTACTTTAGAGACCATGCACCTTCATTTAGACCAAGTGTTTCTAATTCACAACAGCTGAATGTCCAATGACTAAACAGTTGTGTATGACCCATAGCCTGGCATAAAGCAGAGACATTTCAACATCAGATTTAATATCAGTCCTTTGTAACTGAGAACATCATAAATCAACTAAAAGGTCAAGTCATCCTGCAAAGCAATTGTTGCTCTAAAATTGTCTCTAATAAAGAGTGCAGGGAACAAGAAACTATCAAATAAAGCACGAGACAGAACACAACATGAACCCTTATATAATTATTGAATCAATTGAACAGTTTCTGTGAACATGTTTTATTTTATTTTAAAATAAATTAATTTAATGACATTCAAAGCAATAAATAACTTCTCCTGAAATAAATCACTCTTAGATAACTCTCTAAACTACAGATGTCACATCAATGCCTCTTAGGGACAGTATCACAGCTCACTGCGCATGCGCAGACACCTGCACAATGGTAAAAACACCTTTACAAGTCAACGAAGAAAAATAATTATATCAATCTGTCTGCTTTTCAACATAGAAGAGTTGTCCTAAACAATACTGTTTGTACAGGCAGCACTTTCAATGAAACAGCAAGCACATACACAATTCAGTTGTCGTAGGTAGGCCTTGCAAAACAAATGCAAAAGGGGTTCGACCAGAGATGATCAAATGATCAAAGTATAAAAGTAAAGTGTGTGCCTGAGTGTGTTTCTTACATACAAACCTATTAAATTAGTCTTTTCCTTGTGTAAATCCTTGTGTCCCATGTGTAAATCGTGCAACTTAGGTTTCCCTCACGTTAAGCCACGCCCACGCTGCGTGGCGTCAAACGTCACGTGACTCAAATAAATAACCGAGAGGATGATGTCACACTAACCCTAACATGGCCTAAATAAAATTTAATAGACTGTAATAAATCATAAATATACTGTTAAAATTACAAAATTGGACACTTTTGTTTGTCAAATTTTGTTAACAATTTTTAACACTTTTACCTTATTTAAGCCTAATCAAATATCTGTTCTGAGTTATGAGTATGTTGGTTATTCAAGTAATAAACTTGAATCATTTGTTTGCTGATACTATTTGGTTTTATATTGTACCTATAATTAAATTATAATCAAACGCTTTACAGTAAATTTGGTTTGTCCTAGACTTTTTTGTGGCACTGCATTTCCTATTGTTTGTCACTAGATGTCAGTGTGCACTCGATAAAAAAAGACATTTTGTGCAACTACTGTTTCAGGCTGTACTACAATAATTTTTACAATACGTTTTTGTCCTACAAACACATTACCAAATGGTTTATAGTAAATGTTGTAAACACTGCAGACTGTTCATTCATATTTAAATATATAAAAGTAAAGCTACTATTTAACAATAACATTTCATCCTATACAATAATATTGTTCAATCCTTAGAAATACTGTAGGTAAACCTTTTAACAGCCAATTAAAGTCATTGGCACGAGTCCTAGAGCTCTGGTGATGGATCTTTATTATAATAAAAGCAGCTGTAGGATGACTGTAACAGTTCTAGTCTCCGTATAAGGGCTTTTCAGATTAATAGTGTTCACCGCTGAAATAAAAGAGACGGACTGGCTCAGCCGCCAGATTTGAACATGACATTTCCCATCCAAAAAAGGAGGGGAAAGCTTTGCCGTCCAACAAATGCAATGTGACCAGAGAGGTTTTTCAGGGATTTTTTTCTTAAAATATTTATTTTTAAATATTGACATTTTGATGTTTTCTAAAATTTGAAAAGACTTCAAAAGATCAATTTTTGGTTCCCCAAAGAACCTTTTGTGAAACAGGCTGGATGTTAAAGGTTCTTCAAGGAACCATTCAGGTAAAACTGGTTCTTCTATGGTATCATGAAGCACCTTTATTTTTAATATTGTACATACGTTACAACTGTATGAAATATTATTTAACTTTTAACTTTAAAAATACAATACAATACAAGTAAACAATTTTTTTAATACAGTCAGAAAATTATAGTAGTTAGTTTGCCGTTGGAAAGCGTAACCAGAAGCTGGGGTGTAAACTGGTTAATCTTGAAAGGTATATGATTTATTTATCAAATTCAAATAAAAGATTTCAAGTGAAAGATTTGCTTTGACATAAACCCAAAGAAATCATAAACAATCTTTCTTTTGTTTAAAAGCAACTCTGATTGTGCTACAAAAGATAATTGTTACATGGACAGAATAGTCAAACATCTGTCAAACAAAAGTAAGTTTTATAAGAGACCACAATTTTTTTTTTCCCATACCCACACTGATGAAATACACTGGAACTACTGGAAAGTTCTCACGTACCTCTTGACTTTTCCTCCCACAGCTTACAGCAATTATCATTCTAAAACTCCACCAGACATTTCAGGTAAAATGAACCATGGTGGTCCACTGATTGTCAGGTTCCCATTGTTAAATCCACATTAACTGTACTGTAAAATGCAGTGTAAATCCAGCTGTAATTCATTTGTATGCCTAATTGCACTGGTTCTTAAAGCGTGGAGCACCTTATTCTCAAATCACTTCCTCACACCCCAATTTGCTGGGTAGATGATATACAAAAAACCCATGAAGTTTTTTAACATTTACTTCTTTTACAATGTAAGAGTACTTAAACCTTTTTCTTGTTTCAAAGAGGTGCATGATAGGAAACAAATGAGACTTACTGGCTAAACGGCTTAAGGTTAAACACAATTCATCACTGCTGATTGCTGGAAGCTTTCCAGAGATCTAACGGTTCACTGTGAAAATATTTATGTAGGTGCACTTTTAAAAGAGACCGTATGAATTTGTACCATAAATGAACTCACAGTGGGCCTACTTGACCCACATCAAGAACAAAAGAACAGACATTTAGCATATTTTGCCATGTTACGTCTGCAAAATATATTTAATTATTATCATGGCACTATATCAATTTCATATGAATATTTTAAATATAGCCTATACATTTATAAATATTAGTATATATAAATATGTGCATCATGTTAAATGGCAAATTAGGTAAAAAGTAAAACTTGCTCACACTGTACAACATTTTGATTTTCATCATCCCCACTTTCCTATTAGAAACAAACACCATTCGGTATGTTACACCATTAGGATAACAATGAGCAAACATCCATCAGTATTTCTCAGTATCTTGTTGGTTTCAGTTTTAGACACATTTTTGTGGTCAGTTTGCCTTTCAGCTCTTTAAAAAAAAATCTTGAGTCATGTTAAAGCTATGTCTTCCAGATGACATCGAGGAGCAGTGGGGTTACTCCACAAAGAACATCTGAGAGGGCAAGTATCTGTGATACCATCAAAGTCTCTCATAGCTGTGCAGGCAAATACAGATCACTTAAAGCTTCAGAATATTTTTTAATTAAAAAAATACTTTTTCTCATAATGTTCCCATTCCAGCCCATCCAATATAAATATATAAACAGTCCATTATTTTTTTATGGTAAATGAAGCTTTATAATTTGAATGAATTCCTTTTAAAGAAAATTAAAAACTTAAAGAGTAAAGAGTTTTCTAACAACAATGTAACTTTGTGTATTAATCAAAGCAAGACGTTGACTTACTGCTTTGATTAAAAGCCATGAATAAGCCATGAATACAGTAGGTTGAGAAGTATTTCTGTAAGCACCAAAATATTTGTGATTTTATTTGGTCGCTATCGGACAACTCACACTGTTTGATCCAATGGTTATAGAGGCACTAGCAGTGTTCAGCATCTTTTGGCAATCGTGGGCTACGGGACCTGAGGCTTCTGGAGGCACCTGGCAGGGTTCTGTGGGCGCATTCTTGTAAACTGCACTTATCCAGTAAAGTTTTACATTTTAAATATGCACTTTTTATTTAAACAGTACAAACAACAAAACATGGTTATGTCGTTTAACTTAGGCTGTACCTTTATGAGAGTTTAATATCATTACCAAGTTTTCTCAAATGTTTGCCAAAGCTGAAGCACTGTATGTAATCTACAAAAATGTATAATCATTCAAATGGGAATTTAATAACGAATGAGATCATACGAATGATTGTTATATTGAATAGTAAAATATGACTATATTTGGTGCAAATATTTTATGCAGCGACAAGAAAGAAGTGCCTTCTAAATGCCTTAAAAGTAATCAGGAACATTGATAAATGGGACCAAAAATCTTGTCTACACTGTTATTGCCGGTTTATGTTTGATAAAGAAACCTGTAAAACATGAAAGCCTATAGAAAGCCTTGCTATTATATGTTAGAACACTGTGTTTTATTTATTTTAACCTTGACAAGCTGTGTAAGCACAGCATTTACTATAAATTTAAATCCAGAGACACAGAAGGTTGCATGGCATGGTGTTCTTTGTCACAACATTATTTATATATGAAAAACTTAAACTGATCAATTCCCTACTCTGTAAATGTACATATTCTGTGACACCTCAGTAAAGTCCCTCAATCTTAACAGTTTAGATTCTTGATAGCAGTGGGAGTAATGACAGACAGTCTGAACTTGGCCAACAAACTTTGTTAGCTTTGCTGTGACCATATAAGGACCCTTGCTCGAATCTGAGAGACAGGCAGAGTCTGCAGCCCAGATCACCCTATAAAATCCACCTAAAGAAAAACAACTTGGCCAATAAACATTTATTAAACAAAACTGGACAGCCTTAACCTCGCTGGTGGCCACTTAAAGACATCATCACACAAACATTCAACTTTACAACATTGCACATAAACCCAGCAAAGTCAGTTAACGTCATTGTTCTGTGGTCTTATATAACAACATCATTAACCCGTGACTAAATTTAGCGTAACTATTGGCAACCCTCGGGTCCAGCTGTGGTTACCATACAGATGTTGACCTAAATGTATAGTAAACCAATCCAGCATCATCAGGCACAAAGATTTCAAATCATCAAACTTAAACTATCACATGACTAACATCAATTAACTTTTTAACTAGTTAAAATAGTGGATGTTTTGTTTAATAAAACATCAAACACTGGTAAAAAAGTCTATTTATATCATCAGGTCTCTGCCAATGACGTCCTATCAAGTTTATGTTGTCATTAATACATTCTGGAAAGTGATGATCGGCATTATATAAAAGTCTCACCTCGAACACCTGAAGTGGATGTTGCGGTTCTTGTGCGCTCTGGCGGAGTCTGAAGCCCCATGGCGCGCCACCGCGCAGCGTTACGCACACATAATCTCCAGTGCCCATCCTCCTGCAGCTCTCCTCCACACTGCGAGAGATGAACTTTCTTCTGCTCGATATCTGAGGCTGACTTTGGTGGGTGTGAAGGCACAAAAGTTGGAGTCCAGCCCTCTTTTGGAGTCATTTTTCAGAGACCTTCCCGAGGAGCGTTAACCGCTGCGTTCTTGTAAGGGTCTCATAAGAAACGCAATTGTTTTGATATGAGCAACACGTGAATAAGCATGATGTTTAAAAAATCATTTTCACCAAGAAAGGAAATTAAATCCTACTTGCGATTTGGTTTATTATTTTGTCCACTTCCTACCAAAAAACCCCCATGAGGTTAGTTATTGATCAATTGCTATCAAAACGGTCTTAAATGTTTGTTAATATTATCTTTGGGTGAAGAAAGAAACAGAATAAACCTACATTAGGATTAATTCAGGCAGGGCCAAATACTGGGTTCTTGAGGTTTTTTTCATAGATGTCATATGCAGTAAATTGTCAGAATTGATATCATGGCAAGCTAGTTTTATATTTCAGTGCATTTACTAAATTGTAAACTAGCCCCTGACTGCCCTATAGTGGTATTATTATTGGCATACAGTAAGACCTTAAAGGCTTTGTGCCAAAACATGTCTTAATAGCTAAACATTTCAGAAATGTCATGCTATGAGAATTAAAGTTTTTAGTAACATTTAAGTCATTGACTGATTTCTCACATCTAGAGCCAAAGAGCTGCCACTATGAATCAAAATGTTCATTAGCAAAATCTGATTATATCAATTACAAGTACAAGGCCAGAATATTTAGCATGCCAAATGTCACTGCAGTAAACTGGCAGATCTTCTATTGAAGTGACTGAAGAAAACCAGCACTATATTGAAGAAAACCTCCACCAGGATTTAAAGCATAGATGTATCAAAGACCAGAAGAGAAAAATTGATGATTCACAAAACCAAAAGTTGAACATGATTGTTAGACTTTATGAGTTCTGTATTTAAAAATAAATATAAGATATGAGATAACCAAACAGACCCAAAACAGAAATAAATAAATGAAAGGTACTGTAAATCAGAATAGACCTCAACCTTTTTTAATCCAGCTTGGGTAGAACGTGCTTGATATATCCAAATATAGAACAGCTATAAGTTATAACATAACCACCTACAAAGTTACTGCAATAACTATTATGTTTTCCTATTAGTGATCTAATTAATCAGTGAATTGAACAGAAAAATATGAACATTCATTAAAAAATAATAATTTTATGTTATCTCTCTAATATCTAGTCGGTTATTTTTATGATCTTATTAGACTACTTTAATTGATATCGTCATTTTCTCTCCCTTTATTCAGGACAATGGAGCAAGTTAACTTCATCTCAGATAAAGATGCTGTTCTCCTAAAGGCCAGAAATTTTTTTTTATAATGCTTTATTTGAACATTTAGTTTACACTATGGAACAACAAACTCAAAATATGAGTTAGGGTTAGGGTAAGGGTTAACAACAATTAATAATAATAATAATAATAATAATACCAATAGAATATACAGAAGGAAAAAAAACATAAAAAAAACAAACAAAAACAACAATCAGTACCATAGTTCAAAACAGTAAAAGATCATAACAAAAAAGAAAATAAGAGGGCATTATACAAATAGATAAAATTATATATTAAATACAGTAAAGAGTTTGTAGGCCGTGCAAATTGTACATGTTTTAAGAGCTTTTTTGTTAAGTGAGAGTGAAATTGTGAGTAAGTAATGTTTTATCTCTTGAAAAAATACTAAAAAAATAGGTTTGCAATTTGAAAATTTGCATTTATGAATATAAAATCTACATAGAAAGAGAATTAGGTTTATTGCAAAGCAGGCATTTGAATCTACTGCAAAGAAACCAAAAATAACAGATTTAGGATTCATTGAAAAACCTTGCAAGATAGTACTTAAAATAAAAGAACTTACATCTTTCCAGAGCTGAAAAGTTAGTTACACGACCAAAACAAATGAAGAAGTGTTTCAGTATCATTCTGACAAAAGGAGCATTTAGTATCTTTTTTCTTAAGAAAATGTTTGACAGGGTAAATATTATCTAGTAATTTAAAAGTTATTTCTTTTATTTTGTTAGTGAGGAAAAATCTTTGTTGCATGGACCATATATTTTTCCAATTTAGATTATCAAAAAGGTTGTTCAAATATGAGACTACAGGGGGGGCAGAGACAATGTTCTCAAGGAATAAAGTTCTTATTTTATAATTTCTTCTTTTTTTACCAGTGAACCATCTAAAGGCCAGAATGAACACAATGGCGTTTGGCGTCTGACGTGTTGTTACAAAGACTTTAGATATTAAGACGCTGCAGTTCTATTATTATGAAAGTGCAACGCGGAAGTCCCGCCTTCTAGTGAAATGAACCAATCGTTAAAGACGGTTCTCCGGGGCAGAGGCTACAGAGTGCTGTGAGGTCCATGCACAAGAGTTTATAAACACAATTTGAGTTTAAGAAACTAATGGTACGATTGATATCAGGTTAATTTCAGCAAACTACTTCAAAATGATCAAAATCACACTCTTGGTATTTTATCATCCAGTTTGAGGTCTTTTTTGGGAAGCGACACTGAAGGAATTTCTATACTGGACTCTTATTGGCTGCTCTTTATTCATTGTTTGGTTCAAGTAATCAATTTAAAAATTATATAATATAATATATTAATATTACATAATTTGTAATGAAATAAATTAATATGTTGCCATAATCATATTTTGTCTATAAGAGTAATTTCAAACATTGTACACCTTAAAATATTATTTTTAAGATCATGAAAAACATTTTTGTCAATTGTGTCTAATCTTTTGACTGGTATTTTTTTGATTGTGATTTTAACCAGCGATTTTAGAGACACCAGTCTTCCATCATTGAAATACGTAGAACTTGGTTCTATGGCTGAATATACTGTATGAAGGAATTTCTATACTAAACTCTTATTGGCTGCTTTTAATTCATAGTTTGGTTCAAGTAATAATATATAATTAAAAATATTTTTAAATAAAATATACGTTTTGTAATGAAAGAAATTAATATGTTGGCATAATCATATTTTGTCTATAAGAGTCCATATTTTGTACATATTATTTTTAAGATCATGAGAAACATTTTTGTCAATTGCGTCTAAACTTTTGACTGGTACTGATTTTTTTTATGTGATATTAACCAGCGATTTTAGAGACACCAATCTTCCATCATTGAAATACGGTCCTATGGCTGAATATATACAGCAGGGAGACTTTTCTTCTAAGGACTTTGATTGTGCGGCCCAGCGACGCGCGCATGCGCAGAGGCACCGGCAGCTGCTGTGTGACGCGCTGTACGCACGCAGACACCGGCGCAGTGCTGGAGTTTGACGTGGCACTCTCGGCACGCAATTCAACATCAGCAGTGAAGGAGAAGCTCGGATCATCATTTTGTTTAAGGTAAGTGTGTATTATTATTGTCAAGTGTTAATAATAAAAGAAACGTCAGATTTATAGAACTACATCACCTAATGTTGGTTTTAGTCTGAATGCGTTTTATTTTAAGAGCAATTGAAAGTTTGCATTATATGAGAGTTTCCGTATGTAGCAGAAAATGTTACTCTTACGTATTAATCGATTGACACTAGACGCGCGTCCTTATCTGTGTATTGCATGTGCTGGAGTGTTTCTGGATGGACTTTATTCTGTAAGTCAGCTGTTGTTCATTGAGACATTAAAGGTCTCCGTCATACCGTTATTTGACGTGGCATTTCAGGGCAGTGGCTGCTTCATACTGTATACACTGTACATTCACACTAAAAGCATCCATGTTACATTAAAACTGATTGTTTTGTAGATTGCATGAAATAAACAAGATATAATGCATGATCTTACATCAAACGCCATTCATAGAAAAAAATGAATAATGCCTCAGATGTTTACAGGCCACTCTTTGTAAACATGGATGATGACCAGGTAGTAAACCCGGTGTTTAGATGATCAGATTAATCTTTCTGTTGAAAACCAACTATTTGTTGTGCATCAATAAAATATTATATTGCTTTGTTTTGAATCTTTTTTAATTGTTATTTATGGAGTATTTTAAATTATGCGTAAAGTTATAGATGACAAACTTATTAGTTAATGTAAGTATTAATATAATTATAATATATTAGAATGACTTATAATATTAATATAAGTATTCCGTTTATAATAAACAAAATAAAATTATATATAAAAACTAGACCAATAATTGTCATTATGACCAAGAAGAACATTTGTAGGCCAACCGAGAGGCCTTAAATATTTTGGATTCATTTATTCTGTAAGTTGAATATGATAATGAAGCCAGAAATCTTTGTTTTTGAATGCATTATGACATAGGGAAATTTATTAATGGCAGATTGTGTTATCTTAATTGTCTCTTATCTTTAAACAGTTTAGTGTCAAAGTTCCAGATCACACGTGTGTAAGGTTGAGGTAATGATAATGATACTCAAACATTTTCTGGCTTTCATTGTCTTCACTTTCTAGAGTATTTGTTACTCTAATGCAACAGATAGTTTAAAAGTACCTATATAATGGTAATATTTTATGTGTTTTTAAACAAGTTCATGTCTGTTTTTATTTTAAGAGATGCATTATGAATTTTGGAAGTAAGTAAAATGTTAAATCGCAAACCTTTTAGTAAATTAAATGATTGAATTTTGCCAGTTTCAGGTCCCTATTCTTGTTCCTGATTGGAATGAAAGAATCATAAGGGCATGATGAGTCAACAGGGTTATGTTGCTACGCCTCCATACTCCCAGGCCCAGGCTGGAATGGGGGGATACTCCACTGGTTTTGGAAATCCTCCACCTCAGTCCCATTATGGGGTTTATGGATCCCCACCACAGGCTTATTCTGCCCCTCCAACAGGTAAGTACCCTTAAGAGGACAAAATGTTATTTTATTCATATATATTATTTAAACACAGCCTCGGTTTAAACAAATAGAGAGCATCAGGAACAAATAAGAGCCCTTAAATAAACTTGTTTCAAAATTTAAGTAAAAAAAGTGAAGAGCACACAGATAGTTTTGCTTATTTGAGCAAGCAAGAGTCGACTGCTTCTCAGATTTTCTACTGATTTTTCTCATGATCTCATAGTTTATTTTCAGCAGTTTTTCACACTTTATACTGCTCATATGTTAAATAAGTGTTATTTTTTAGGCATGATGAAACCACCTACTTCTTCTCCTGGAATGCCTTCACCACCAGCATCCAGTCAGTACGGCGCTAGCATTCAGCAGAATGGAGCCCATGGGTAAATCCTAGTTCAGTTCGATGAAATAAACTCATACCATAGCTGCTAATATTTTTGAAAATATTTTACTCTCCTCCCCATCAGTTTCCCACCTTCTCCGGTTGCATCAGCACCATCCATGTCTCCTTATGGGCAACATCCTCAAAATGCTTATCACAGCATGGCACAAGCCCCACCCCCACCTCAACAGATGACCAATCAAATGAGTTCCATGGCACAAGCCCCACCTCCGACTCAACAGATGACTAATCAAATGAGTGCTATGAACCTTGGAGGATATGGTAAGATGACATTTTATGTGGATTTAAAGAGGTTCTTTACTACAATTAGTTTTTTGCTTTTAAAAATGTGCCTTTTGGTTTTTAGGCCCAAGGCCCATGCATGGTCCCCAGTCCCCTTCCAGCTCAGCCCAACCGTTTCAAACATCACCACCACCAGCAATGGGACATCCTTCATTGTCTCCTTCAGGACAACAGTCACCAGTAATGGGATCACCTCCACCAATGGGCACAATCGGGTCCATGTCTGCCCCACCAATGGGGATGGCTGGCCCTCCTGGACCAGGTGTCCATCTGGGTGGAGGTGGCCATCAACAACCACTTGGACCCCAAAGCTATACACAGCAACCAGGTGAAGACTACAAGATTTTAGGGGAAATTATAGAAGTTTGTCTGACCAATCACAGACATGCAGAGGAAAATGTTATTGCTAAAATGTTGCTCAACATAACAGATGTTGTGTACCTAAAACTGCCTAGGGGAGAAATAAAAACAGAATGAGACAATTTTTAAAATCCATGAAGATTATTGAGGTGTAAAATGAATGATTGTATAGGTAAAATAATCAGGATTTGGGTATATTTGATGAGAAATGTTTGTGTTCATATTTTGATGTCAGACTTGACAAATCTGAGTTCACTTTGTGACATCTCTTCTGAAACACTCTGATTTGTGTGATTTCTAGAAATATCTGAGAGACACATTAGACTTAAGCAAATTTCTGTTTGCTCCATTTAATCTCATTAATGTTTATTTTGTTTGGTGCAAAAATGACACACTTCCCTCCATTCTATAAATGTATTAACTGTTTTAGTGGCATATGTTGTTAAACCAAACAACAATGTATTCTTTCAGGCCCATTTGGTGGACAAATTGCAGGACCGCAGATGGCAGGTCCACAAACGGGTGCTTTCCCCGGAGGCTTCCCTGGAGGTCCGGCCCAAATGGCAGGTCCTCCTCAGAAGAAACTGGACCCTGACTCTATTCCAAGCACGGTAACAGCAAAGAAAAAGGCTGTATTCAAATAAAAACACATTTTGTTTACACAAATTGCAAGATGCATTGATTTTCTATTGCAGACGCAAGTGATTGAAGATGACCAGGCTAAGAGAGGAGGTCAGGTGTATGCCACAAACATCAGAGGTCAGGTGCCACCACTGGTCACCACCAATTTTATGGTACAGGATCAAGGTAACATGAAAACTGGCTTTGCACTTAACACTTTCTTAATGAGAGATATGATTTTGTTTAATGAAGCAAACTGTTTGTTGTGTTTAGGGAACGCCAGCCCGAGGTTTATACGGTGCACAACATATTCCTTCCCCTGCACGGCTGATCTTGCAAAGCAGTGCAAAGTTCCTCTGGCTGCCGTTATCAAACCTTTTGCTACTTTGCCCAAAAATGAGGTATGAAAATCATATTCTTAGTTTATGTGCTGCATTTATATTTACATTTATTAATTTAGTAGACATTTTTATCTTAAATGTCTTGCAAATTACAATATTAGACTCATCCAAGAGAATGTTTGGTATTTATTAAACAGTAAAATCAAAAGAAAAATATCACTTTAAGAAATAACAGGACTTCTTCTGAAAACACTGTTTTTGGAATATGTTCAAAGTTTAGTTATGAGTGCATTATGTCCTCTTAGGTTTTGGTTTTGCTAGTTTAATAGTTGCTTTGATCTGGAATCTCCCAACATCATTACGCTTCAGGGCCTTTTTAGGAAATGTTAGTGTTGGTATTCTTGCAGGAGACTAATTACTGTAAGTTTAGTCTTCAAGGAATATGTCATATAAATAATGTCTTCTTCTCTCAATTAAAAAAGAAAATTGGTCAGTTTTTTAAAGGCACAGTAGAGTCTTTTATTTTGGCTTTGAACTGCAAAACTTCACATTAGGAAATCAAAGTCAGAGATATTAGAAATGATATTAAAGTTTTAATTTTTACTTTGTTCTGTTTGTACTCTATAGACTCCTCTGTACATTGTAAATCATGGTGAGGCTGGACCAATCCGCTGTAATCGCTGTAAGGCCTACATGTGTCCTTACATGCAGTTTATTGATGGAGGACGACGCTATCAGTGTGCCTTCTGCAGCTGTGTCAATGAAGGTTTGTACTAAAAGTTTATTATGAGACTGCTGGGACCTTTATTCTTATAAAATAACATGTTTAAAGAGTTTTTTGTTTGTCAGTAATAATGAATACGAAAGACAAAAAGTATTCATCATGAAACTTTATTTAAAGCTGCTATTCTGTAACTTATAATAATAAAAGTTAGTTACAGAGCAACTTCGTATAAATTGTATAAAAATTATTTATAAGTTGAGCTTTGTCAGTTTATTGTCATTTTAACACATGTAAGGATAATTACAATTTAATATTTTAAACATAGATGGCGATAGAGAGGCAAAAGTTACGGAAAAGTTAATGCAACTTCAATTAAAATATACTGTTAACCGAATGTAAGACAGAGATAATGTTGCTGAAAATATTCACAGCACAATAAAATGTTTTTAGAAAAAGGAAAATCTACAAAGAATATGATTATTTAAAAAACTGCATGTTTTTAACATGCTTTCTGTAAACTTTATTTATAGAGCAATAAAAGCTTAAATGTGTTTTGTCATCATAGTTCCAGTGCAGTATTTCCAGCATCTGGACCATATGGGTAGAAGAATGGATCTGTATGAGAGACCAGAACTGTCTTTGGGCTCTTATGAGTTCATTGCCACACTGGATTACTGCAAGGTAACTTAAAGACAGATATGCACACATTGAGGCCTTGTTTCAACAAATTGGGTTGATTTTTTTTTTTTTTTGGATTGAAGTCATATTGAAAATTCATTTTTTAGATATTTAATAATGTGTGTACATTTTGATATTAATAGCGGATGTGTCTTTATCTAAATCGAAATGTTTCCTGAAGGAATGCAATGGACAGAGAGCGTGTAGAATATTAAAGACTGTGGTTTGGCCTAATGGGGTCAGCATGGCCCAAGATCCAGCTGAGGAACGTTTCATTCTTGGCAGTCACATTTTATTTATTCAGTAACAAACTATTAGACCTTATGAATAACACACAGAGTTAAGACTAAAGATCTTTCAAGAAAAAACCTTGAATTCAAGTTTTTCTACTTTTTCACTAAAACATGCTTTTGTTAGAAATGCATTTTTACATCATTGAAATGTATCAGGTGAAAGTGTTAAGATCTGTAATGTTAAATCATCTTATCAGGTTAAAGAGATTCTTGGCACATTTTTGGCAGCAGATCCGGCCTGAGCTCTTATCTCAGCCTGACACCGTAATCCCCCATATCAGCTCCTATTTCCCACAGCTGTTTATTATTATTTAGAAATGTGTTCCAGCACTGTTTAATACAATTATATAATGAAGTGATCTCCACACTTTAAAAATGAAGGTGTTTCACAATGCCATAGAAGAACGTGTTTTACCTAAAGAAACTTTAACATCCAAAGAACCTTTCTGTTTCACAAAAGTAGTGGAAAAGGATTCTTTAGACTATAAAACTGTAAACCTTGAAACAAAATGATTCTTTGGGGAACCAGAAATGATTTTTTCTATGGCATAACTTTATTTTTAATAATTTACTATAAAACGGCATGAATTTACATTGATCCACATTGTTGAATGGGGATATTTTAATGTGTTTATGTTGGCATTTCTTTACATAAACATGACTTAATTTTTCTCATGCATACAGTTTCCATTTCGTTCTAAAAAATACTTTAGGAGGTGAAATGGGTCATAGAAGCAAGACATGACATGATGGTTAACACAAAATTTACAATTGACTACTTCAGATTGAATGATTATTACAGATAATATAAAATATTGAAAGCAAGATAAAGTGAGCAAGCACTGAAGTTCATGAACTGAATATTTCTTTTCTATCTTTAAGAACAATAAGCCTTCTAATCCTCCTGCCTACATCTTCATGATCGACGTCTCCTACACCAACATCAAGAGTGGACTCGTCAAACTTATATGCGAGGAGTTGAAGACGTTACTTGACCGACTTCCCAAGTAAGTTGAGACGTAAATTCTGAGTTAAGTTTGTAAAGACCGATGGCAGGATGGGTTTAGCCCTCATCTCATACACTGACACCCTGCTCCAGGTGTCTGTCTCTAAGGGTCTGTAAAGGAAAGCGTCTGCGTTTAGCCTGGTGTGTGAAAGAATCCAGCCAAAAAAGCCCCAAATCTCCTGCCAAATATGGTAACAGAAGCACAAGAGAATGAAATACAGAGAAACAAAACAATTCTAGTATCTCATCATTGGAAAATGCCTGCCTGGAGGATTTTCGTGAGGGTTGAGATGGAAAGGGTTCACCAGTTCTTGTCCTGCAACGTATCCAAGAATTTAAATATTTTTAGTGCACATGGCTTCCATTATTTTGTTTGTGTGGATGACTGCCAGCTGAAAGGTGAGCCTTTGATTCACCTCTGGGGATCATGTATATTTCAGATTTTGTTTTGCCTTTCCTTGCTCCTGCGGGTATGTCTTTACTTGTTTGGGAGCTGACCTCATTCTCCAAACAGCTCGGTGGTGCGCTCCAAATAAGCCTGCGGTATTATATCTGATTTCTCTCCTCTGTTCCTGGCTTTGTCTGCAAGATCAGTTAATGAAAACCACATTGACCGGAGTTGTTAAGGCCTGATATGGTTTGGGAAGAAAGGGTTTGATGACAGGACTGGCATAAAAGGACTGAGAATGATTCACACCATCACCATGTTTTACAGTCGTGTGAATGTAGCCATAGAAAGCTGCAAACACCAGATACAGACGCCCATCAGGAATGCTTGTATTTATTGGCAGCATACAGTAAATCAGCTGCTACTGTACATGATGGTCTGGTATATGTTTAATAACATTTACTCACTGATGTTTAGATTTTTTTCTACATTTAAGAATAGTAGCAAACTTTTCCAAACCATGAAATAACACAATTGTAATTGTGGGAATTATATTGTGACTAAAAGCATCTAAAATAAATGAACACTATGTTATTTTTGATAACATCTTCAGACGTAGTCACACTTTGTAAAAAAATCATACTCTTGACATTTTATCATCCAGATTCATGAGATCTCAACATGAGAAGCTTTTTAAACAGAACTGAAGACATTTCTATCTATGCTGGACTCTTATTGACTGCTTTTTATTCATTATTTGGACCAAGTAATATTTTTCAATAAAATGTTAGTTTTCTAATGTAATGAAAAATGTATTTTAAAAATGACCTGTATGTTTCTTAAAGAGAGGAGGGAGCAGATAGCTCGGCTATTAAAGTGGGCTTTGTCACCTATAACAAGATTCTGCACTTCTACAATGTGAAGAGCGCTCTTGCCCAACCGCAGATGATGGTGGTCTCTGATGTGGCCGAGATGTTTGTTCCACTGCTCGACGGATTCCTCGTCAACTTTCAGGAGTCCCGGGCAGTTATCAACAAGTACGTTTAATGTTTTGCATGACGTTAGTTGCATTTAGTCCAACTCCATTTCTTAAATCCTAAACGAATAGCTCATCTTGTATTTAATGAAGTCCTGTATTGTTTCTCATAGTCTTCTAGATCAAATTCCTGACATGTTTGCCGAGACCAACGAGAGCGAGACTGTTTTTGCACCCGTCATTCAAGCTGGTGTAGAAGCACTGAAGGTAAATAAAAAACCTCAAAGACTGAATTATTTACCAAACAATGTCTTCTTCCACATGGCATTTGCGTCAGTCCATCTGCTTTGTGCTTCTGCTGTTTAGTACATAGTTTTAACAAAAGTGCATTTTAATACGGCATGTCACCAGCAGGATTTGTTTGATAAACATGTGGTTGTTTCACAATGACTCAAATCTTTAAGCTTTTATTTGACCAAATGATGGTGTTTAATCTTCCATTCATCCCCGGACCTTAAAGATAAAACTCATTTACTCATGCGGTTTTATGTTGTTTCTGACTATATTAAGTTTGTGTTATTTTTAGTCATGTTTGGAGTGACATAAGGGTGATCAAATAATGACAGAATTATTAAGTGTCCCTTTAAGCTCATGTTTCACAATTGCCCTTGCAAAAAATGTAATAAGGAAGTATTCTTTTAGTTGACTTTTATAAATTTCTAAGAAACAAACTTAATGGGCCTTTAGAAAAACATAGTTGTAAACTTGTTTCTTTTATTTTTTATTTAATAAAATGAACTTTTGTATAAGAGTAAAGAGTTTCCAGCTCTATAACATATAAATATAGTTTATATGAAGTATATATTTTGAAGGATTTAAATCCTGTTATTTATGTTTTTTCAGGCAGCTGAATGCAGTGGGAAACTCTTTATCTTTCACTCGTCCATGCCAACAGCAGAAGCTCCAGGAAAACTCAAGAACAGAGATGACAGAAAACTAGTTGGCACAGAAAAAGAGAAGGTAAATATTTATTAACTCGCATTTGCAATTTATTTTTTCATGTTTATGTGAACATTAAAAAACAATGGAGATTAATAGATGTTGTAAAAGTCTATAATAAATCGCTGTGATAAATCTTTATTGTTTGTTGTCAGACTCTGTTTCAGTCTCAGCGGGGTGTGTATGAACAGTTGGTTAAGGATTGTGTAGCACAGGGATGTTGTGTCGACCTCTTCCTGTTTCCTAATCAATATGTGGATATTGCCACTATGGGTGACGTGCCTTCACACACCGGCGGCTCAATCTACAAATACAACAACTTCCAGGTACACAAGAGCAAATGTTTGTATCAGACATAAGCAAAAATGGCTTTGATCTGAGATGTCTATAATGTAGTGAATTATTGCCCTCTTGTGGTCAATCATGTTTTTCTTCATCAGGTGGAGGTTGACGGGCAGCATTTCCTCTCTGATCTCAGGAAAGATGTGGAGAAGTCCATTGGATTTGATGCCATCATGCGTGTCCGTACTGGCACAGGTAATTTAACCTTTACCAAACTAGGGACGGTTCTCTGTAAGTATTTTATAAAATATTTACATGTCGTCTGTTAATTTGCATTTATTTTTGATATATTCAGTTACTAACCTGTTAAGCTAAATTACTTAAATATTACTTAAAATAAAGTTATTTTTATGGTTTACTACATACGTTTTGTACATAAAATAATTTCATATAATGTAAAAAAAAATTTTTTTAATATAATTTTCATATTTTTAATATTGACTGAGTAAGACCATGTCAAAGATTAAAATCAACATTTAGAAAGCCAACGTCTGGTATTTTTTTGTGCAAAATAAATAAATTAAATAATTAATTTCAGTATCTAAAATGATTAATTTCAGTATAATAAATGTAATCGTTACATAATCTTTCATTTACAACAATAAACCCATATTAACTATTTTTCTGTCATTAAATATTTTTTTTCATGGCTATTTTTGATTTGATGCTTTAATGCTTCTGGTCTCATAATTAAGTTTTGAAACTTTAGTTTTGAGACGCCTAATTTTCACAGACAGCATCTCATATATTTAATATAAATATTCTAAAATGTAAGTATTTTTAGATATATTTTTATATAAGCATATTTTAAATAATTTATTTTACACAAAATGTGTTTTATATTTTCATTTTTATTGTTTATGGACCTCTTGCAGCATCCCAGTTAAAACCTTAAGCTTGGCTTAAAGCACCTAAACAAATAATAAAGTTATGTTTGATCTTTTCATTTAAGGCTTCAGGGCCACAGATTTCTTTGGCGCCGTCTACATGAACAACACCACAGATGTGGAAATGGCCGCGGTGGATTGTGACAAAGCCGTGACAGTCGAGTTTAAACACGACGACACGCTCAGCGAGGAGTCTGGGGCTGTTATGCAGGTTTGTCCACATTTATGCCAATGAACTTTGAGAGATATTAAAATAAGAAGACTTCTTCACTAACCTGATGATCACAAATGTGTGTGTTTACATCTGCCGTATCCCAGTGTGCACTGCTGTACACCACCGTCAGCGGACAGAGACGCCTGCGGATCCATAACCTCAGTCTGAACTGCAGCTCACAGCTGTCTGAACTCTACAAGAGCTGCGAAACAGACGCTCTCATCAACTTCTTTGCTAAATCAGGTGAATGCCTTTCTGACTTGAAACTTTGATAGGTTGATCTTCACAATAAGAAGTGTGATGCTGAGTTGAAAAAAATAGAGAAATAAATGAGAAAATGTAAAAAACTTTAAGATGTTATCCTGATCTTCTGAAGGTTATCTTGAAGATTTATGTTTTGCAGCTTACAATACTCAATGGAAGTGCTATAAAATAACTCGAAATTTAAATGTAAAATACATGCACAACAGTTTTTTTTAAGCATTACAATTAAATCATTTCAGGGCTGATTGCAGTGGTCGAGTATTAGCAGATGCGTTTCATCCTCTACAACAAACGTCCTATAGGAATAACCAAACCACTAAGAAATATTTCATTTTTTAGATATTTTAACTTACTGTAATGCTTGTTTTGTCTTCATTTAAAACACTTTTCAGTCATCTTGAGTCCTTCTTGGAAGTTTCTGGAGGCCTCCTAGATGGAGATGAACATTATATTCGGCACAGATTAATTTTGCTTGATTTTGTGTCATCACTGAGTTAATGTAGTGTATTAATGTGCAGCTCAGGTAGTAATTGCGCTAAAAACACAAAGGTCATGGTTTGATACCAGGGAAAAGATTGAATGCACTGTAAGTTCACATAAATGTAAATATAAAAGCATCACAGACGGCATATGCAGCTAAACTATCAGCGGTGCAGTACATTCACACAATCAAACTCTCTCTCTCTCTTTATACACGCACCCTTTAAAGTAGATTTTTTTTCTCCAGCATATCGGGCCATGCTGAACCAGCCACTGAAGAACGTGAGAGAAATCCTGGTCAACCAGACGGCTCACATGCTGGCCTGCTACAGGAAAAACTGTGCCAGTCCATCAGCAGCCAGTCAGGTCAGTCACACACATCACCAAATGTTATCTGTGAAGATCCTGCCATCATCCTCGTGTGTGTGAACCGTCACTGTAATTCATGTTTTTCTCCTGTAGTTAATCTTACCTGATGCGATGAAGGTGTTTCCGGTCTACATGAACAGTCTGTTGAAGACATCGTCTCTAGTGGGCAGTGCTGAGCTCTCTACAGACGACAGAGCCTTTCACAGACTCATGGTCATGGCTCTGGGAGTGGAGGAGACCCAGATCCTGCTGTACCCACGACTCATCCCGCTGGTGAGTTTTTCAACCGTCCTGTCAGTAATATCAAACACTGAATGCTGTGGTTTACGCTGCATCTTCTCTGGCTCTTTCAGCACAATATGGATGTAAACAGCGAGTCTGTACCTGAAGCGGTGAGATGTTCAGAAGAGCGGCTCAGTGAGACGGGTGTCTTTCTGCTGGAGAACGGCATCTGTATGTTCCTCTGGCTGGGACTGGCCTGTCCACCCGACCTCATCCAAAACCTCTTCAATGTGCCCTCTCTCAGCCATCTCAACACAGAAGGGGTATGACATGTTAATACTTTTGTTAAGTATAACATTTGAAGAAAGAAATATGGAAATAAATCAGTCAGTTTATTGCCATATGACTGTTTTAAAAAAAGTGGGCCCAAGAGTTATTTAATATATAAAAAATATACACGTTTTGGCAATAAAAAAAAAATCAAATAAGATAAAGACAAGGACAATACTTTTATTAATAATTATTAATAATTAAAAATATTTTAGGACTATTATTATTATTAACAATTGTATATTATTATTATTATTATTATTATTAATAATAATATTAATAACAATTGTATATTATTATTATTATTATTATTATTATTATTATTATTATTAATATTAATAATAATATTATTATAACTAACAATATTATTATTATCATCATCATCATCGTTATTATGAATAATGACAATAATAATAATAATAAATGATTAATAATAATAATAATAATAATAATTAAGAATTATGCATTAAATTAAAAAAATACTGGCCTTACTTAACTGTCTGTTTTATTGATATTTTAAATTGATCAAAAATCCTCTAATAATTATTGGTGATATATGAATGACATTTTTTGTAAACTTCTGTTTTTATAATTTTGTAATGTGTAATGTGAAGGAAAGGCAGGATCTACAGTAGGTGCAAATGGGAGTTTTAATCCAAAACCATGAACATGAACCAAGAAACAACACGCAATTATGTTCAATAACACATGACCCAATACTGGAAACACACAGTAATCAAGGCAACAATGCACATTTTGACACGTGACAATGAGAAAAACTAAGAACATGGACTACAACAGGTTGTGACATCATTAACATAATACAAAATACAGTTAAAGACATGCCAACATAAGGACATCACATTAAACCTTTCACCTAAAGATATCTTATTGCATAACTGAGATGCAGATTTTCATTTCATGTTGATTGATTTTGGATTGTTTATCACTCTGCATCGCTCATGTTGTTCTAATCAAGCGAGCAACTGTGTCTTCAGTCGTTTTCATTATGGGAATCATGGTGATGACTTCAGATGTGTAATTGTCTTACAGCAGACATCATTACCTGTGCTGGATAATCCTCATTCCAGGAAGCTTCATTCAATCATCTCCAGCATTTCACAGCAGAGAGCCAAATCCATGAAGGTACAGATTACTCCAACTTCTCTTCCTCTCACTTTTCTGTTGATTTTAGTAGAATTATGAATGGGTCTATTATGTATTTTTTGTAATGTAACACGGTATTGATATTATTTATATTAAACTCAATAACACAATATACAGACTCTATTCAAACATGTCTTATTTTAGATGATTTGTGTAATGTTTTTTTTTTTGTCTGGATTTTTTGTCCAATACAGATTTTAACAAACAGGCTGATACCGATATTTGTCACTTTGCTAATGTAAAATATGATTAAAAAAGATAAAATACATCATAGTTTTAATCATGTCTTACACATGTATTCTAGTTTATTGATGCATCACCAAATCATTTTTATTGAACATAGACTGGATCCATGTTCAGTAAAAGATGTGCAATAAAAACAGTTTTATTTTTATTTTAAATTGATCAAAAACCTTCTGATAAATATCGGTAGACCATATATTGATGCATATTTTTTGTAAACTTGGACATTTTTAATTGCGAGTCTTTTATTGACATGCATTGATTATAATTGCACATGATTCTTTTGAAGCCTATACTGAAACTGGGTCTTCTTTATTGCTTCTGTTTGATTATATTTCCACAGAACAAATGCAAGTCTAAAAATGTGTATAATTGATGTGTTTATCTACATGTATGTGCAGCTGCTGATAGTGAAACAGAAAGACAGAGGAGAGATGAGTTTCCGTCAGCATCTGGTGGAGGATAAGAGTCTTCACGGAGGAGCGTCTTACATGGACTTCTTGTGTTACGTCCACCGTGAGATCAGACAGCTACTTACTTAACACTTGACCAGCTTTAAGTGTGTTTTAACGCACAGCCCTCCTCTCTTTTATTCTGTAAAGCTGCCCGAGCAAACCTTTATTCTGTAGTCGAGTGTGTGCTTTCACATTGGACGTGGCGGTAAATAAGTTTCAAAGTTTGGAGCTATTAAAGATAGATTTGTGTCCACAGTTTCAAGGTCTATCAAAGAGAGAAACATTTCTTTAAAACCTTCACAGTATCAAGCTACAGCACAGACTAAAACTGGCTTGTGTTATTTCAGATGAAAATCTATGTGGTGTCTATTAAATTAATAGATGACATCTTTGTGACTAGAACATAACAGTTTGTTGATACCTGGTCTTTTGTTTTAAATGTATGACTTCAGGGATGAACATCAAATGAAATCAAAATCCAGCTTTGTATAAAGAGACTACAACAGTCTTTATCTCTTATAGCCATTAGTTAAAATCTATACATCAATTGCTATGTTTGTAACATCTGTCTGCTATACAAACCGTCTTTGTTTTCATTTTTTAACTGGACTTTATTTTGCTCATTTTTTTCTTCATATTATTAGTTTGTATGTTTTTAATTTGCCAGGTTATTTAAAGGGACACTTCAAAACTTTTCAGCATCATTCCTATGATATTCATAATCTTATTATTGGCAACTATTTTTGCAGCTTTTACAGGCATTAAATAAAATTGTCGTTCGCTTCGACACAACTGCATAACTAATGACTAAAGATGGATTGCAGATAATGTTAGTCATTATATATTATTATATACAGTTTTGCATTTTTAACGTGGCATTGAGACATTGAGGTGAACGATTAATACATTATGCTAAATTTTCTGATTTTCAGTTGTGTATCTCTGGATAGATACTGTATATTTTATTACAGTTTGAGATGAATTTGAAAGACTTCAGCCTGTAAATATATCTCAGGTAACTCCGTCCTTGTACCTGCTCATTAGCGCTATGAATCTGAATGGACTGAATATGAAAATAAATACAGTTTTGGAAGCCAAGGACAGTTTAAAGCCTTTATACAACTATTGTTGAATAAACCAGTTCTGTTGACTTTACACAATATGTGCTTGTGTATTTGTTTGCTTTCTTTAAAGCAAATTAAACTGACATCAGCATTAAACGCAGTCATTCGAAACAAACAAACAATGATGTGAGATACTGTAAAGAACAGTCCTACAACATACATTCTGATTGGTTTATTGAATCTATGTTACAAAACTCATTCATCTAGTTTCACATATAAGCATGAGATTTTCACACCGAGCACTAAATCTGCTCGTCATCTCATCACTAGAAATGATTTGTGATGCCTTCATCCAATAAACATGCAGCTGTCTGCTTCCCTCTTTGCTTGTAAAGTGTCACATTATTCTTAAAACTTCAACGGGAAACTTCTACATCATAAAAGATTCATGACACTTAAATGCGACAGCAAGGCATAAATGGGCAAACAATGAATCATGTTGCAAAGCAAATGCATTGAAAAGACAAAACTTGGTTGTCCAATATTTAAGATAAGCCATGTGTGTTTGACTCTTTAAGATATATTTGGGATGAGAGTTGACAAAGAAAGGCACTGATTTTCTAAGAGTAGTTAAAGACTCATGCATTCTTCTGTTTAATAAGATAATATTATGAGTCAGACATGCAAGTTGCACAACTAATAAAGTAAACTGATAGACGTTCAAGTGTTTTATAAGCACGTGTGATAATATACTGCATTCATAAAAATGAAATGCATAATCTGAATTAAAAATAATCAAAACGTAGGGTGTGAAAATAAACACTGTGAGTGAATAAAGGATGGAAAATAGATCAGAAAGGCTCATTTGCTCATGCATGTATGTAGTGGTTTTACAAGCTTATCTTTAGATTTTCAATTGTTTTTCTAAACATCTTCACATATCAGATTTAAATGAGAGAATTATTAATTTCTGAAGGAATGTTGAAGGAAGTTTTTTGCACCTGGAGATTATTTTAAGGTGCAGCTACTAAAAGATTGTAACAAAATCATGAGGCATTAGACAAATGCTGGAAAATGTAAATATTGAGAGTTTATGTTCTCTGTTTTCTTTCATAAATTTTTTTATACAGTATAATTTAATATACTCAAAGCACGACTTTATCTACTGTTAGTGGGTGTTTTTACCACTAGGTGGTGATGACAAACACATTTGCAAACGTGTGTGATCTCTAATATCTGACAGGTTTCAGTACATTTGAATTTGATTAAAAATAAACACTTTACAATAAGAATGTATTTGCAACATTAATAAATTCAGAAATTAACAAGAATTATTAATAAACTATAGAGTTTTCAGCATTTATTAGTTCATGTTAAATGTCAATGATTTCATTGTAAATTAACTAATGCTGAAAGCTACAACATCTGATTGTTTTAGAAAAGGCTAAACTTACATTAATAAATGCTGTAGAAGTATTATTTATTATTAGTTCACGGTAACTAATCCATTAACTAATATTAACAAATTAAATACAACCTTATTGTAAGGTGTTAGTCAATAAATAATATTGTGTTTTGTTACAGTGATGTTAAAAATAGAAGAACTTGAAGAAGTTTAATAAATTAAAGAAAAGTAAATAAAATGCTGTGAGGGGTAAAAAATAAAATCAACTACAGATGCTATAAAACAGCTACACAATCTAATCAACGGCCTCATAGACAAGAGACTGACATGACATTCATCTGACTTTAATATACGCTCTTTGCAGACACACAAATACTGAAGATCACAGCAGAAAATAAATAAAAACCGTATACTGTATGATTACAGACCGAACAGCCTGCTGTGCTTGCTATCTCAATAAATAAACATGAATTCTGCTGCTTTGAGAACAGTGATACAGTGCCAAAGAATGTAAACATAATAGCCGAATATGTGACAATTTTCACAAGTAAAGATACATAAAAGCAGCTTTATTATGTGTGTTATTATCCCTAAGACAAAGACAATGTGTGCTTTGAAGTGCTACCTGTAGCTTTCCATCTATAATATATACTCTAGTTGGCAAATAAAAACCTGTAATATATCTTTTTTAAATACATTTTTCACATACAACTCTTCCTCATTTGTTTTATTTTTAACTTGTTTTGGCTGGACCCGACGGTTCAGTTCATTCTGGAATGGTTCTGTAGAAACGTAAAGGCTAAAGAGTCACACGTTTTGTTCTTTGTTGTGCTTTACAAACACTAGTTGATAAGCACAGACATGTAAATGCTTTATTATGATCAAGTGATGCATCTATACTGTGACTTATGATTTATTAACCATGGCTTTACTACAGTAACCATAGTTTAACCATGATGGTTATGGCAATCAATCCACCAAAAATAGTTTTACTACAATTTTAGCATATTAAAACCATGGTAAGATTTCACTTACCAAATGTGGATGTTCACGATAGATCAGGTTGGAAATTTGCTATTGGGTTGCCATGTTGATGAATGTTAAAGGGGAAATTAATTGCTCTAAAATATTACATGACAATTTTTTTTTGCAGGAATTATGCACGTCGCTGTACTGAGTAAAGAGACATTTTTTAAAGGTAAAGAATAAGACAAAAAATGTAAAAATAATCTTTCTTTGATATTAAAACTGGTGTTAATGTCATTTTATGATGATTAAATCTCATTCTGTCAGTATCATTGGGAACATGAGGATTTGTGGAGTATAAAGGTGATTATATGAGCTGGTCAGACATCAGAGTCTATATTCAGACGTTAAATGACATTCTCAAAAAGCTGCATTGATCTCATGATGTTCTCATCCTGTAGGGAACAAACAAGAACAGGTAAGACACGGACAACACCTCACCTGTGGAGACTAATGGAGTGTAGTTTATATCACAGCGGGGAAATATATCATACAGCAGTTCCATTCAACTTACATTATACAAGGATGCTTTACCCTTTAGAAATCCTTCAGTCATGCAAGAGGTTTTATATTCAGAAAGGAAGACTTACGTTTTGGCAGCAGTCTATAAATTCATCTATAGTGACCACACCGTCTCTGTTTCTGTCCATTTTCTGTCAGAGGTCACATGTCAACTTCATTATAATGATACTGTATTCATTCATCTTTAAAATAACAATTCCAGCATTATAAATGTGATATTTTTAGTCAAAACGTGTGTGTATTTATTAACAATATATTGAATCATCTGTTTATATTTTATTAAAGTCCTGTTGATAGAGTCCAGATATAAAAAAATGAGTCTATGCACGAGTTACCCATTTAAAAAAATGGAAATATACACGTGTTATGAATGTGATAACAAAAGAACACACATTTTTGAGAAACAACATACTTTGTAGGATTTCTGTGAATTAAAATGCACAAATACCCAATAATGAAATGAAGAATAGATGACTCTTCAAAGAACATGAAAAAATAATTTATTTTAATTTTCATGTGTTCATTTATGAAGAATATAGACTGTTATGAATGTGACAATTATGAAAACAGCACTTTTCTTATATCAGCACGTATCTGACTATGAAAAATCATGATTTAAACAAATAAATGCTTTTCTGAGCATTTTGAGCTATCAGTATGATGAAAAACTTTGGTGAAAACTATATTTTTCATGGCAAGATTAACATTTGTATGGAATTACACAAATGCTTTGGTTCACCAATGTCTTAATAGCTACAAATAGTAAAGACTTAAATAAAGTCCTGCTATTTTTTATTTGTGAAAACTGAAATACAGCATATCTTTAAAAAGATAGCAGATTGTGTGTTGAATATGTGAAAAGTTTCAGTCTCACCTGGAAAAATATCTCCACATGCTGTCGTGGAGTGTCTTCTTTAAGAATGGGATATGTGCACTTTCCCATCATGTCATAGATGGACTTTATGATGTCTAACATCTCCTGTGTAACACCCCAAAACACACATAAATGTTGTTTAGTGGTGCTATATTGTATTCTTCATTATAAATGATTTTCATAATGTATTACCTCTTTTGTTATATATCCATCTTTATTAATATCATACAGGTTAAATGCCCAGTTAAGCTTCTCCTGGATCGTCCCTCGTAACAGAATGGAAAGACCCATCACAAAATCCTGTAATTCAACAGCACATGAAGATTTTAGCTGGAGGAGAACAAATAATATGGGTTCACAACAATAAATAACATACCAGCAATCAGATAAACACACCAACATGAAGATCTGGATGAAAGCTTTGATGGTACAGTAATATGAAATTTACAATTTAAGATTTCTCTTGCTATGCAAACTGCTTTATTCTTCAGATGATACGACACCTCATGGTGTTTTAATGGTGCTATTATGGATATCACTAATTCAGTATTCATATTGCACATTTCTCTTATATAAATGAGAATAAATGTTTTTAATAAGTGCATAACTATTTTTCTTCTAAAGATGAGAGGAGTTTTATTCAGACTCTCACATGAGCACTTAAGATTTTAATTAATCTGACAAAATAAAACTAAGCTGAAGCTAAATCACTACAGGTCAAACTTTTTATTAAAAACAACATGAGGATATTCTTACTTCCTTTAATTACTGTATTGCTGGAGACAAGCAATGTTTGTTTATAGCTATGAATTTCATCCTTGTTTAGCTCCATTTGTTTATTATCTTCAAATGGGTATCAATGACCTTTTAGCTTTAAGGATATAGTTAGAACAATACCAAGGTGTCATGACAGACCACCATTTTGCTTTCATAACTTTATTTAACTTAAATTAAGTTTATGAAAAAACATCTCATAAAGTCTATCATTTAATATGAGGTCATTAAACTTACAGATTATAAGATAAAGATGTGGCCAAACTCAGGAAACTCAGGTCAGGAAAGCATGTCATTTTACCAAACAAACAAAACACAATAATACTGTAATATTACCTCAAAGCTGACGGAGCCGTTATGGTCCGTGTCGAATGCGTTGAACAGAAAATGTGCGTATGTTGATGCATCTGAGAAATAAAAAGCTTAATAAATCATTCCTTAAAAACACAGGGTTTGCATAAGCATCTATAGGTGTGCATTCCTAATATTATACATAATAAAGCAGTGTGTATGTGTGCTGAGAGAGATCTGTCATTAGTCATTAACCCTGACTAAATAAGATGCAGAAAACCTGTTTGCTTTCTAAACGGTGCACATACACCAAACATCTTTCTAAATGTGATTTGAACACCATTACATACGGATACTGTATCATCATCACTATATAAATGTAGACGTGGACAGAAAATAGCAGAAAAACACATAAATGCACACACCTCCCTGTGGGAAGAACTGAGCGTAAATATCCTTAAACGTGTCTTCATTGACCACACCGCTGGGGCATTCCTGAAAACACAGAGAAAGACAATTTTGATATACAGATGCGATATTTTATTATCAGAATCACTGTGTGCATGTATATCTAGATATGAAGAAATCACATGATATTATAACACTGTCCATTCTGGACTTAAATGTCTATCATGTCTGATAATGTAAAGCAACACAAACACATCTGTGCATTTATTGTATTGACCATTAAATCACATCATATGAGATGTATTCCATCTACAAAATGCTCTTTCATTCTCCATGTTCATAGGAACCAGTAGTTTTAGCTTTCATGCCTCATAACTCGTATTGCTGTGATTTACTAAACATGACAGAGAAGATGTTTCCGAGCCTGACATGCACACAGACATCATGAGAGATCAGCTGGACTGTAACGCATGTGCATTGATATTCTTCTTGAGGAGTTTGCTGTCATTTTCAACTCATATGAACATATAGAGACACATCAACAGACAGGTGTACGGGATCACCACATGGTTTTAAAGCAAGATATTGTTTACATTCATCAGCCATTATCAGCATAACGGTTAAATCACATTGCTTGCTGTACGTCTCCCGTGACATCACAAAGAAAAGCATAAAAACCCAATCTATGTGTCTCATAGATGATGTCACCTATTTCTCATTTAAATTGTTAGATGTACCAAATAAGCAATATAGTTTTAATTCGTATGCGTATACAAAATAACTCGGACCTTTATTGCTTTTATAACTACTTTTTGAAAAACACTTGATTCTGTAGTCGTAATAATGTTTAGATTAGAAGAGAAATAGATGAGCAAAAGAAGCAAAAGTATTTTTCATATTCAATATAAAAAGTAGATGCTCATTTGTGAGGTGCTAATGTTGTCTGATGTCATTTAAATGGAGCTATACATTTACTTTAGCAAACATTTTCTATAGATTTTTTATGAAGACAAAACGTCTCACAGCACAAACGTACTGATCTCTCAAGAGTCAGGGTTATGTTCGTTTGGTTCATACCTTTCAGCAACCTAAAAAATGTGTTTTATAATTAAGTATTGTGGTTTTGTATTTTTACTGTAATAAAACATTCAGGCATGTAAATTTACTTCAACATCTTTGCTTTTCTGCAATGATGAGCATCTGATCTATGCTTGAAAAATACGATTATAAAGAATCTTTAAACAGAAAGAAATGATCTAAAGGAACATCCCATAATTCATTCTAACTGATGTAAGCGTGAATCCCAGGAATTATATTGTTCTGTGAGATTATATCTGATTCACCCGTACACAAAATTAGAAGGTGATTTCTGTTGCGGTACCGCAAATCGTCTGTCAATCGTAGCAATTATGAAATGTGCTTTTAAAGTGTAACTATTTCAATCGAGGTAATTGCTGAAAATTGCTTAGAAACCCTTCATCCACAAATGAGTGATTTCAGTTATTTTCTATTACCAGAAGTGACTATTCCAAAAAAAACTCCTACCAAATTCAGGAATAGCAGGTGGACTGAAGCTTAGAGAAAAAACATGTTCGTTCTAATGTTTTCCATTGTGCTTGAGAGCTAAACGTCATTTACTGATTAAACTTGGAATCATTATAACTTTTTTCACAAAAAGATTTCTTACAATTGAATCTTTGTGTGAATCTAAACATAAACATCTCAGGCTTAAATTGTTTATCTTAGACCTACTGAATCCAAACTTTTTTTACATTAAAATTTTCAGACACACAGATTTGATTGACAGATAAATTTACAGATATAGTTTTAGGACAAAGGTAAATAAATGAACAAGGGTAGTATGTTTAGCTTTGTTCTCTTTCTACACTCTTCTTAATAATGTCTCCTAATATTTGTAAGTCGCTTTGGATAAAAGCATCAGCTAAATGCCTAAATGTAATGTAATGTAAATGTAAAACCATAGAAGAACTATTTGGACTGAACTGCCCTTCTTCTAATGCATCAATGTATAAAGTCCATCTGCACGTAGACGTTTAATAAAGTTGGCAGGTGTGACAGTACACAGCAAAACTCTTAAGGAACAGAATGACATGATATCCTCATAAAGCTCATAAACAAACTTTTGACATTCACGGTGAGATATGAAATCTGATTATAGTTTCTCTTAGTCGTGTATTGAGTATAGAAGAACAGCAGTGCTGAGAGGTGATTTGCTGAGCTGGATCAAATCAAGCCAAGAAGCTGAATCTGACAAAAACAGCACAGAACTGAAGGGGGTTTGTTCTTACATCACACTTTTAAAGTTTGCTGGTGTGTCTAAAGGGATTTTAAAGCTTACATAAATTGACATGTTTGATATATGAGGTCTATTATGAAGAGCTGACCTGATAATAAACTTTCTCTATCCCTGTGTGTATTACAGTGATGATGAAGCAACATAATATCTCTCTTATCAACACTTAGATCTCCTGAAATAACTGAGACAAAAAAAACCTGTACAGCTGGAAGTATTTTGTTCTCTGGTTCTCTGTTTGTCTTAAACCCATTAGGGTCCATTAATGTGTGTGCGCGTGTGTGTTGTATACCAAATGTCCTCTTAAAGATGGTCTTAAAGACCTACACTAGAACTTGATTATAAATCATAAAATTAAAAAAATCATGTTGATTTAAAAATGTAAAAAATGCAGAGGCTAACACCATACAATATACAGTCTGTACAGTATAAAAATGTGTGTGTGTACCTACTTAACTATATTTTAGGGACAAATTTTTTGGGGACAAAGTGGGCAAAATCTGACTAATCTACATCCATATATCTATATCCATCCATATCTATACATCTACATCTATATATCTGTATGTCTACATCTATATCTATATGTCTATATCTATATGTCTATATCTATATGTCTATGTCTATATGTCTATGTCTATATGTCTATATCTATATATCCATGTCTATATGTTTATATCTATATGTCTATGTCTATATATCTATGTCTATATGTCTATATCTATATGTCTATATCTATATGTCTATATGTCTATATCTATATATCTATGTCTATATCTATATGTCTGTATCCATATCCATATCTACTGTATAAATATATCTATATCTATCATGCATCCAAACATCTACAGCTACATCTATACATCCATCTCTACATCTACATCTACATCTATATCTACATCAACATCTCTATATCTATATCTATATATCCAAGTCTATATCTATGTCTATATTTACATCCATCCATATCTATGTCTATATCTATATCCATCCATCCTATATATCTATGTCTATATCTATATCCATCTTTAATTATATCTACATCTCTTCATGTCTATATTTATATATCTCTATATCTATATCTCGATATGCCACATCCCTCACCTCCTTTAAGAAACAGCTAAAAACACACCTCTTCTGACATCATAAAAAAATCATATTTGTAAGTCGCTTTGAATAAAAGCATCAGCTAAATGCCTAAATGTAAAGATAAATCTATATCTTCAGATTTATTCATCCATCTATGTATCTATCTACCTACAGTACCAATCTGGCTGTTTGTCTGTCGTCTATCTCTAATTCTGTATGTAAATATCATCTATATCTATATCATCTATATCTATATATAAATATACATACATAAGCTGAATAACTGATATGATTTCATATAGCAATATTTGCTAAAAATCAACAACATTACAGTGTTAGACTGTTGATTTCTAATGTTGGCAAACGCTTCAGCACCAAATGTGTTGTTCAAAATGGTGGTTGTTCACCAGTGGTTCAAAATATCTCATTGGTTATTCAATATTCAGATGGATCCGTTCAGATGAAAACAATCTCTGGTGTCTTTAAATAACCATGTAGAAAGAGATCAACAAACACCTGTTGGATGAAAAATATTGTATCCAATGAAAAGGCATTATTTACAAAGGATTCTCTTCCATGATCTGCCTGATTAAATGGTGGTTTATCCAGGATTCTTATCCCTCATTTCTAAGCCACTAGATAAACGGTCCAAAATGCACACCGCAGAATCCGTAAGTCCAATTACTGTACCTCAGACTGTGGTGTAAGAGCGGCTCTACAGCAAGATATTTCGTCTAATGTAACACTTCACATCTCTGACATCAAACGGCCGTCGCTGGGAGTTGTGTGTTGTTACAGTGAGCTGGCCTTAATTAAAAGGGATTGTTTTGTTTGCTGTCATCTATTGTCTCTTGTGCACACAGCGTGAGAGAGACCCCGTGTAATTACCTTCTTAAAGACACAGCGCTTATCAAAACACCGTCACTTATCTGCCCGAGACTCCTCAACATTATCAAGACTCTCTCTGTATGCTTCATTATCAGTGTTTAGACACACAGCCTGTAATTAAAATGCTTACTCAAGCATGGTCACTCAATGACTCAGAAAAGGGTGCGAGTTCACCTGTAATTTTAGCGAGTCATTGAGAAACAAATGAAGAGGAAAATCTGAATCAAATGTAGGGTGGTTTTAAAATACTGACTTGAGCATTTGTATGACATAATTAACCTTAAAACTGACCCATAAAATTATTTACTCTGAGAGTAAAACTGTGCTAAAACACTTGATTGAGAGTGTGTGTGTGTGTGTGTGTGTGTGTGTGTGTGTGTGTGTGTGTGAGAGAGAGAGAGAGAGAGAGAGAGAGAGAGAGAGAGAGAGAGAGAGAGAGAGAGAGAGAGAGAGAGAGAGAGAGAGAGAGAGAGAGAGAGAGAGAGAGAGAGAGAGAGAGAGAGAGAGAGAGAGAGAGAGAGAGAGAGAGAGAGAGAGAGAGAGAGAGAGAGAGAGAGAGAGAGAGAGAGAGAGAGAGAGAGAGAGAGAGAGAGAGAGAGAGAGAGAGAAAGAGAGAGAGAGAGAGAGAGAGAGAGAGAGTGAGAGTGTTTGATAGCGTGAGTAAATATGTGTGTGTGTGTGTGTGTTTGATAGAGTGAGTGATTGTGTGTGTGTGTGTCTGTGTTTGATAGAGTTGATGGAGTGAGTGAATGTGTGTTTGTGTGAGACTGAGTGAGTAAGTGAGTGTGTGTCTGTGTGAGTGTATGTGTGTGTGTGTATGTGTGTGTGAGTGTATGTGTGTGTGTCTGATTTAACCCTCTGAGAGTCTGATAATAAAGACTCATTGTCTCTCTCTCACGCTTTGTCACCTGACAATTTGGGTCGAGTTAATTTGGTGTTGTCTCATTACATTTTTCAGCAGAGGTGACAAAAGACACGAGCCTCAGGACCACTCCAGAGACCCTCTGATGACCTGATTATTGTAGGAAAATTCATATCAGCTTTGCTGCTGAGCTTACCATGATCTACAGTACAGCAAACTTTCATACAAAGCACCCAAAACAAAGTATTAACATTTTAAATGGAGAGAAAACACAAAACTCTGTGTTTGAATATGATCTTACGTTCTTGAAGCCCCTGTAGAGGATCTGAAGCTCTTTGCGTGAGAAGCGTGTCTGAGCCTCCAGCTGCTCCAGACCTTCAGGTCGATGTCGTACAGCCGAAAGCTCCAGCTCATCCTCAACACTATCTGTAGAGAAAGAGCAAAACATCTGCTTTATGATCTCTTAACATTAGTCTGTATTTCAGCCGAGTCATAACAAACACTTAATCCTGTATTAAATATTGGACCAGATGATGACAACATATTCACCATCGATGACTTTAATATCCCCAAATAATAGATGTACAGCATTTAACGTGTCACAGTTTCAACACAAATCATCCAACACTTTTATTGATTGTTCAGGTTGTCTGTGAATCTAATGATGTGCGTTTGAGATTGTCAGGGTGCTGAAACATCCAAAATAACAAATGCTCACTTTCATAAATCTGTTCACAGACTTCATCTCATTAGCTTTAAATCTACCAAAGCTTTCCAGAAAGACTATATCTCTGTTTGGTTCTTGAAATACATGAGTTTAGCTCATCTAACATCAATACAACACAAGCTTTGCACATTATTTACACTCCTAAAGGCTAAATAATCTTTCAGCAATAATGACTGAATAACGTGAGTCTTTCAGGCCATAAAACAGCAGACGCAGTCTCTCTGCATTAGTCAATGCGATGTGATGTGTGCTATTGTGAGACACAGCGATTACTGCGACACCTGAAGCGTGGAAGACTAATGGCTGACATCTGACCCTGTGATCCACAGACGTCTCATCAACCCGATCACCAGACCGAACTGACAGAAATACCAGCATCAAAAGTTTGCCTTTTCTCATCTCATAACCAAATCTTTAGACACTGATTAAATCAAACAGAGTAATTGCAGTGTCATCATTAACAAAACTGTGTGTATTTTAATAATATCATTTGTTTGACATTTATGCATTTGGTAAGACATTTGGTATCCATGTGTGTTGATTGAGATCGAACCCATGACTTTTGCTGCTAACACAACAATGCTCTACCAATTGATCTGCAGGAACATATACATCATTAATAATTGTTTATTAGAAATAAAAATGAAGCATAACATTATTTACCAAAACAGTTGCTTAAAGCTTTGGCTTGTTTTCAGACTGTTTGGTTTCATTGGCAGAGAGGAAAAATTTACAAACTTAAAACTGAAAACTTAAGTTACTCAATATAACCTTGTGATTAAACAAACTGTTATATAAAAGCAATAATATTATGTATAAAAGCTGTCATATTAAACCAGTAAACTGTATAAAAGCAAAAATCTGTATTGAAGCAATAACATGTATAAAAGCAATAATTCATATAAAGGTTAAAGTATATAAAACCGGTAAACTGAATAATTTGTATACGCTGTCATATAAAAGTAATAATCTGTATAAAAGCTGTTACATAAAAACAACTGTGTGCCATGCTGCTATTCGACACAATGTGATATTACTTAAATATTTAATGTTCTGCAAATTTCTCTGAATATAAAATATACACTTTTGTGTGGATATCTAAGCACTTCATGCTTAAACAAACTGTTTAAAGAACACACAGCACAGAGAATGGAGCCGAGGGCACTGACGGCTGGAGTTAATAACATCATCTTCAGTAAAATACTCAGCTGGAGAACAAATGGCTTTGGGTTACAATGTAAAAGATGAAAAGAATAGGAGATAAGAGAAAGAATAAGAAACGGAGAAAGGCAAAACAGGAAATTGTTAAGAGAAGTAAATGGGGGAGAAATGACAGGATGGATACACGTTTCTGAAGAAAAACTTGCTTTGAATACTGCTGGACGGCTTTTTTGCAGAAGAGCACGGGAAGAGCTTCATGAGCCGTGCCGTAACTCCACGCCTGCTGCCGTTACCTAGGAGATACAGCGTGAGTGTGACCACGGTAACCAGGCTTGACCAGAGCATCTATAGATGACCGGCATGCTGGAGGTGTAGTTTCATGCAGTGCTAATGATATATAACTAATGTTATTTGTCATATATGTTAATGTGATGTGTGCAAACCTAAGCAATAAAAAACTAAACTGAACTAACCCTCGTTTCTCATTTTCTCAAACACTAAACCCCTATTGCCCCAATGTTAGTGATTTTACTATCGACATTACAAAGTTTCTCCATCTTCTGTGTTTTAGATGATTAAATCATCCGACTTTCTCAAAGTCTAAATTCTCAAAAACACATTTGCCTTAAAGTGGCTTTAACTTTCAACACTTCAAGAAACACAAAACACGCTATTGTTTCTCTACAGATAATGAATGTTCTCACCATACTCTTATCAAATGGGAATATTCCTGTTGGGGAATGAACTCTGCCTGCAGACACGGTCAACACAACCGGATCTTGACGGCATGACGTCTACACACAATACGTCACAGCTGTTGACCTCATTGAGGAATCATGAAATCAAGTTTATATTAAACAGCATGGCTGCTTTACAACTTTCATCTTAGTTGCACTCTTTGAAATGTATGAATCCTCATTTGCCACCCTTGAATATGAATTAAAATGTTTATAGAGGCCTTGAAGGAAGGGCTCTCAAACTTAAATGAATTTAGTCAGGTGGGGTCAGTTGAACAGATGCAACACAAGTGTTTCTATAACTGCATGCATCTGGCAGACGCTTTTATCTAAAATGACTAACATTGCATTCAATCTATTTAATTTATTTATCAGTCTGTCCAAAACTTTATGCATGTACCCAAACTTTCTTGGAGGATACAAGCATGCAGTCTTCTATGCATGTTTGCATTTTTGTCATCTTATGTCATGTCTGTTGCCTTTTGAGACAGCTGTGTTTAAAATGTTTAGAGAGTAAACTGCAGTTTAGTAGTTATTTATGAAAACTACAAAGGCCAAAAAGTTTTATATAGAAGGTAAAATGTGATGTATGACCAGATTTATTGATAAGCATTGACCATTGATCACAAATAGCATTCTTGATCTTTACTATTTTATTGATGACACTTATATAATGAGATTGAGTCTTCAGCTTTAAAGAGATAGTTCACCCAAAAATAAAAATTGTCATCATTTTTTCATTCAAACCCTGTATATGATTCTTTCTTTTGTGGAACACAAAAGAAGATATTTTGCAAAACGCTGGTTAACGGCACTTCTATTGTACCTTGTGTCCATACTATGAAAGTGAATGGGCGCTGGTAACCAGCTTTTACAAAATATCATCTTCTGTGTTCTGCTGAAGCAAATAAATTATACAGGTTTAAAATGACATGAGGGTAAATACATAATAAAATAGTTTTTATTTTTGGATGAACTATCACTTTAACCTTTAACAATATGGTGATGTTGACCGGTTTGACCTCTGAAAAGCATCACTGAAGCTGATTCTGTAAATCTCTCATTACTAAGCCATAAAGATGTAGGTGGAGAAGAGCTCACCATCGATCACTAAAACTCTGATTTCTGCCAGATAGTGGCATCCGCTTGACAGGGAAATCATTTGAGATTGCATAAATCTGGATCTGGCAACACTGCAGGACAGTTTGGTATGATTCGCTATCATTTGTGTTAACAGTAGTGATCAACAGTGTATCACATTAAGAGTATGTATATAAGAGTACTATAAACCAAAACAACCAACAAAAAAGAGTCTGATTTGAGCTGTCCCTCGACTTGCTACAGATCGCTACTAAGATACTACATACCACTATTGCAATATCCATATCCAAAGAAACAGTATTAGATTAACAGTGTGAATTATGAATTAATGCCATTGAATCTTCAATTTACATCATTAAATTTTCTTCATAACAATGTATGTATAAGTTTTGTAAATCACAGTGTAAAGTTGAAACTACTAAACATGCCATGCAGAAAAGACGACCATATTTCACACAGAGAAGAGTTCAAGCACTGCGTAACACTCATACTGGTTAGAATAAAGTCCGCCAAGAAAAATAATTAAATGCTTTCATTTATGAATATGAATATTTCATGCCTGAAGTCATTTCATTACGCATGGCAAGACGGTCACGTTGCATTTTTGCCATTCTCCAAAAAATACTTGCTAAGGTCATCAATTTTGTACAGCGTGTGACAGCCGTTTCAAACATTCACCACACATGAGATTTATATCTGTGGAGTGTGTTATGACCTCATAGAAAAGTCTGTGGAGTTCAACAAAAGATCCAATACCAAAACATGTTTGTGGTTCTGTATCAAATTCATCAAATCCACAAACTCAATGTCAATGAAAAGTATGAAAATTTTGAGAAATGAATGAATATAATGAATGAATATAAAAAAGCGTTTATAACCTGACATCTTAGTCTCTCATCTTAGCAGTCAGTTTCACATGCCTCAAAAAAATCCTACTCAAAACTAAAACCATGCACTACAAAATATATAGCTTTCAATAAAACAAAGTCTGGAATTGTACAATACTATACCGGTTAGCTAAAATATAGCACATTTATGTGGTTGAGTCCATAATGAAGTCTGGATAGTTTCATTCATTTTCCTCAAAAGTCCAGAATGATTTTACAACTCATTTTATGACTTCCTGCTTCCTGCATCCATCACATTTCTTTCATGATATATATGCACCTCAACCCAGACAAATGAAATTATATGAGTTTTCTGCTCACAGCTGACTGTTATTTAGAGACTCTGTCTGCTCTCAGACACGACCACCTGCTCACAACAACAAAGAAAAAACCCAAAGAGACTACAAGTCAAATGTGATAAGAACAGCTACTAGAGATACAAATGAAATAATATACCCCGGTGAACTATTAGAGAAGTTTTAGAGCTGTACTATTATGGGCATTGACAAAAACAAAAGGGTAATGCATGCTCATACATATACTGTACAGGAGGAGACATTAATACAGTTCTCTATCTGTCTCCATTAGACAACATCTAAAACCTATTATATTATAGATACTGATATTGACAAAGTCAAAGAAGTAAAGGCAATAAATGCTCTAACATGAAGACATGAACAAAATGATGTGTCTGGAACAAGTTTTTAATAATAAGTACTTTTTAAAGAATAAGACATCAAACACTGCAATGGCACTGATTATATGGCTGAATATATGAGTTTGTTGAACACGAACAAAATTTGTTTATAAAAAATGTCTTTCTCTTTATATCGTTGAAGCTCCAAAATGCATATAATCCAAATGACAATTTATATTTTAATATTTTGAGCTTATTTAGCAAAACAAACCAAAACAAACCCATAAGAGAGCTAAATTTAAATACGGTGACGGATCAAGAACTTTAAATCAACGCAAATCTGAATTGACCTTCTTATAGGTTTAAATTTTTACTAAATAAGCTGAAAATATTATTTCTATTATCATATTTTCTCACACACATCTATCTGTTTTTATTAACCCACGTGAGTCATTTGGATTACAGTATATGCATTTTGGAGGTTCAACAAGTTGGACATATGGACAAAAAAAGATGGATAATTTTACAAATAATTTGTCTGTGTTCAGCTAAAGAAAGAAAGTCATAAATTATGAGAGAATTTGTATTTTTGAATAAAATATTCCAAAGCCACTAAAAAAAAAATCTCCAGAAAAAGGTTTCTGCATGCCAATGAAATGCAAAGCAGCAGATTTTTGATGCACTTTGGCAACGTTATTTTAAAAGCTCTTATGTGACTTCCCATCCACCATCTCCACCTGTTCATCTTTACTGGGAAATAGGGAAAACCGTTGACCAGTAATTGACAGCCTGTGCAGATGTGTTGTAATGAACCACTCAGAAACGCATCTGTTCCTGTTCGAAGATAGACTTGAATACATTTTACCAACATGATGACATCAGGCACCTCAGCAGGTAATGAGGCAGAAAGTGACAGAAATGCCAGTGATAGACGGTCAAAAACATTGTGAATCGAGTTCAATTTATTGCAACCATATCTACGAGCATTTTATTTTTCTGAAATATATAGTATCTAAAGGTAAAAGAATCCAATTTAAAATCTGTTAAATTAATAAAAGTAAATGTAAAACCTTTAAATATGTTACTATTTAAAACAGAATGATATGTTTCTTTTAAATTTGGTTTAAATGCTTAAATGGTCATATAAAAGACAAGAATTTCAAATGACAGACTTGGGTTTAACCATAATAATTTTATAACACTGCTCTTTAACAGCATCTCGGCATCAGTCTATAGAAAATATAGACTTCAGTTGATAGAATCAGTTGCTGACTAAAGGCATTAGATACGTCTCTTATAGATGAGAAGAATTGTTTTGCTCTATATTTTCCAAAGCCATTTATACATTTGTCAGATGAATCAGTGATTCAGCTCTTCTTTATTTCACTGAAACACATTGTGGGTAAATAGCTGTCCCGTTTCATCTGTAATGGCACCTGTTAATGTCAACATCTATATGAGAGGTGTTCTGTCTCTGTTACAGGTCACTGCCGTGAGACGTGTGTTTGGATGATAATAAAATGAGGCTTTAAACTCCAAGTCTACTTTCTTTGTCTTTTTCAAACAGATTCATTGATTCAAGCTGCAAACCAAACCAAACCTGACATCACAATTCCCTTGTACAACCCACATTGCTTTCAGATAAATCGTTCTGAGACATTCTGTGATATAAATTATTATTAAATAACTCTGTATGAATGTAAAGCTTTTTTGTTTGTCAGTAGTTAGTCAATCAATGCATCAATGTTAAATTTACCAAATTGAGATGATCCATGCAAGATAGCAAACACTATTCAACATCACTAATCGTAGTTTGTTTTTGGATTACATTATTTATAATTTACCCAACAACAACCTGACATGACAGCCATTCATATGCAATAAATAACACTAAGCTTTTAAGACCACAAAAGAATAAAAACCAACACAAATACATGCAGATATTGCTTTGAATAAAAACCAAGTGATCAGCCTACAGACATTTTTCTGCAAGTTTCGGTACAAATCTTTAGTCAATTTCCAGCCATTTTCTTTGAAGAGTTCAGCCAGACATACAGTAGATATAAAGTCTAAAGCAATTCTTTGTGATCATGTGCTCAGAGAAACTGTATGCTGAAGTTTTCAAGGCTCATGTTCAAAGCTATGCTAAAACACTGTAATACAGAACCATTACAAAGTCCAACTTAAAGTACAGAAGAACAGTATAACAAAGGTTTTTTTGCCATTATTCAGTCTGGTTTTCAATGGGAGTCTTGCCGAGAGGTCAGAGAGTCAGTTTATAAAAGATGGAAAAGAATGGAGATATTTCACATGACAATTTTTGGTGTTTTATGTTTGAAATTCACTGAAATAAGGTCTAATTTACTCAGGATAATAAAAATGATAAATATTTTTTAGACTTTTTTTAGCACAGTTGTAAAACGCTGATTACAAAGTCGTAAAAGACTGACATCAATTGGCCATCATGATTAAACAAAAGAAATGCATTCAAAACTAGTATTTTAACCACCAAATATTGACATCTGAGCTATCAGTATGATGAAAACCTTAAATAAAAACTTTGTTTTCACGATAAGCTTGACATTTGCATGCAACTGCTCAAATAACAATACTGGAAAATATAAAGTACATTGACTGTTTGATGAGACAACAGCTCGATCAGTCAATGTTTTATCACATTATGGATTACTTTACTCAGTGCGGTGTAAAGAAAAGACATTTAAACATCTTCTGTGCAACTAATTAACAAATATAAAGTGTATTTTGTTACAGTGAATGAAAGACTATTGATTTACTGAAGTGAATAATTAGCCTTACAATTGGCCACAGTTACAGTCGGTCCCCTGGTATCTCACACACTTCCATCATGTTGTCCCTATCCACTGGTGAACATGCTATAATTAAAGAGTTTGCTCTTCTGGCGCTACTTCAAAGGTGACAATATGATTTATGTGCTCTTACTGTAAAAACCTGATAAGCAATTATGAAGGAAAAGGTTATTCGGTGTAAATTCTGGAGGAATACAAAGGCTTTAAAGAACAGATGAATGAGGTACACATTGTCTGTGAACAGATACATCATCAAGACGTCTTTGAGCTTCTGATAGACTCCTGGTACCTCATCTATCATTCAAGAAGGAAAGTGTGGAGCTGGTGACACTTCTGTTAATGAAGCAACAACAAACAAGCTAAGGTCAGCGTTTTCAAGAAGACACCTTACAGAAACCTGGAATTTACCAGCGACGATAAGCTGGGATAAAATTAGACTTGACTTTCCTAAGCAAATTTAACCAGAGATGAGAGAAATGTGGTTACGATGCAAATTACCAAGGTTAACGAGAGTCGTGTCATAAAAGATATCCTCCAAACACACAACTGTGAGCTTATGAATATTGGATGTCCCGCATCCTCACGCTATGAATAATCATAAAGGATTACGTGGCATAATTTTTCCACATTTACTTGTTTAATTAAAGTCATGAAAATGCTGATGGAGGATATTCTGCTTGTATTGTTTTGATGAAAAATTACAGGAGGAGAAGCATGTGGCTGTAATCATCCGCATGCACGACAATCATCTTCAAAGCAATGAACTGAAAATGGGATTTTGGAGTTTTGTTAATTACAAAGTTTTCAGTAAAGCTCCTTGCATAAAAAAATTTGTACAATTTGCATGTGCATAAAATAAAAACAAACAAGAGGTTTAGTTGAATCCAACATGCAGGTTTACATCAACATAAGACAAAGACTTTCACGATTAAAGTAAACATCTATTCTCATAATGTCCTGCTTTAATAAACCTCCCAGAAGTACATTTATAATCTTATTGTAATAAAATATGATCTAATTAACAGCTTTATGGTTATAGTTTTGTTTGCTACATTTGTTTGTCTAAGCATGAAAAATTATTATCACAACTTATTATCAGACTGACTAAATGAGAAGCTATGGAAATTAAATAAACACAGCAAAAACACTTTTATTGGTGTTTTTTATTTTAAATCTCAAAAAACTTGTAAAACACACCATGCATGGCTCATGTCAGAGATACTGTTTCTGTAGCTCAGTTGGTAAAGCAAAACGTTTTAAAATGAAGTATCTCCCAAATGCATAAATCAAGAGTTATCTGAAGACCTCTTCACTTTTATTTGACTTTTGCCGTGTCTGTATAAATATAATTTCAGTCAAGGCCTGTCATGTTTTCGCTGAGGTGTGTGTCCATGTTTGTCTAGTATTGGATTAATGAGCGTGTAAGCACTTGTGTTTTTATCAGCAGATGAAGCACTTTCTGTAAAATAAAACCCTGACTGATGCTTACCAAAGATTTTTATCCCCATCGTTGATAAATCATTCAAGAACTTACGTTCTTCTTCAGACCTTAAATGTCTCACAAAGACGTTTAAATCTCTTACAAAGACACGTCAAAGACAAAGTCTAGCGTCAATGTTATGGGCGCAATGTTCTCACTGCCGATGGCTGGCGCCGTTGTTCATTTGACATGAGCACTTTATGAGTCCCTGAGTCACACTATTACCGTGTGTGTGTGTGTGTGTACAGGTCAATTGGGTGAGATTTATCTTCATGACACGCTCATTAGAGGTGTAACCTCGTGTAGATGGTCTTATTGAGATCCATACTGCTAAACACAACCCTAATAATCAAAAAACCTCTGATCTGGGGTCAGTGAGACTGCTGAGATCATCACTGACATCACATCTTGTCATCAGGTTAATGGAAAACATTATCTTACTGTTCTTGTTTGATACGTTTACGAGCCACTAGGTTCATAACAAATAGAGACAATATGGTAATGAAATCCACTGTTCATATTACATCCTATTAGCTGGAATACTGACAGTAAATGAAGCATTTAAATGAAACCACAGAGACGTTAAAAATACAACCTGGAAGATGAAGTACATTTAACTGAGTTTGGATTGCATTGGATTGGATTTTACAGATGGAAATTAAAAATCTCTTCTGATGTCTTAACACAGAGCAGCGTGAGATTATGACATGAAAAGTGGTTCTGTACATCTCTATGTGAATGTGTTTTAGACCAATTAGGATTTTGATTCATACATAAAACCTCTGTTTTTACATTTTTAGGAGGGTTGCGGCAAAAATAAACTGGTCAGCATTATTGTGGTTGTCAAATAATTATCTTTAGCAATAAGTCAAATAAGTCATGTCATGTTTGTAAAGGTGTTTGACTATGATTACACTCAATAATGAAATGAAAAGGCTTGTACAAATCAGAGAGTTTTGAGGTTTATTTTGGTTTTGTTAATTGCTATATTAATCAGTACACTCTTAAAAATAAAGGTGATTTAAATTCATAGAAGGTTTCCCAAAGAAAGCATCATTCCTTTTACCTCTCTGTAGTCTAAAGAAACTTTTTTTGGTTTGTGGAAGGTTCTGCTGATGTTAAAGGTTCTTTACAGAACTAATGGTTCTTGTATGGCATTATGTAACACTTTTATTTCTTAGAGTGCTAGATAGATACTGATTATATGCTGATAAATTTAATTAATAAAAGTCTATTTCCTTTAAAAGAGAAGAATTTAATGTCGACCTGATTTTAAAAAGCTCAAAGCAACAGACGTATTCACATTTAAGTAAACACTTGAAACTCTTCAAAGCTGTATTTCTACTGTAACCTTGTGGCAGTAATGAATATCGTGCTCTCGTTCCATCTATCTCAATGCACACACACACATTCACTTATAATATCCACACACATCTATATATATATATATATATGCATGAAAACTTGAACCCAGCTGGTCAAAATCAAAATCACAGCCTGTAAAGACTACAAATCTACAAATCTTTACAAATACAGTCTGCTACAGTACGAGCGAAACCTCTCTTAATGTTTCTCTTACCCTCCGAAAAGCTGATAAGCCCCAGCAGGTGAAGGAGTTTGAGCGAAGCGCACACCAGCACCACAATGCCCAGCGTCTGTAAACCCTCCGTTTCCCACATGACGTTTAACAAGATCCCCTGCTCCGTCTCATGCCACCTGCCCGTGTCCCCTGACCCCGCGCCAGCCTCCGCGCTCCAGTTTCCTTCAGTCCTGCTCTCTGCCGCCTCCGGCTTACACTGGCCGGGCAGCCCGAGGCACCCACGTGGTGCTCCGCTCCACTCCAAATCCAGGCTGAGAGGCGGTGGACCGGCACTTGGGAAATTAGTCTCCCAAAACAACAAAGACACCGAGAGTCCCAGAGTTACGGCTGATGAGTCTGACCCACTCTCTGCTGTCAGAAACGTGTACTGAAGTGAGAACGTCTCGAGACTCAGAGTTTTGGTGTGGAGGGAGGGGAGAGGGAGAGAGAGAGACAGAGAGAGAGAGAGAGAGAGAGAGAGAGAGAGAGAGAGAGAGAGAGGAGAGAGAGAGAGGAGAGAGAGGAGAGAGAGAGAGAGAGAGAGAGAGAGAGAGAGAGAGAGAGAGAGAGAGAGAGAGAGAGAGAGAGAGAGAGAGAGAGAGAGAGAGAGAGAGAGAGAGAGAGAGAGAGAGAGAGAGAGAGAGAGAGAGAGAGAGAGAGAGAGAGAGAGAGAGAGAGAGAGAGAGAGAGAGAGAGAGAGAGAGAGAGAGAGAGAGAGAGAGAGAGAGAGAGAGAGAGAGAGAGAGTGGAGTCTTTCTCTCTCTGTACAGAAATGTATTTTAATTCACAACACTCTCCGTATTGATTAATGAACTTGTGCTCAAAATGATATGCATTTATTTACACAATATCTATTTACTGAGGGACGGTCAAACATTGATCCCACGCCTGAGGACGACTCAATAACTCACGCTCACTCAACTAGAAAAGATGTTTTAATATAAAATATGTGCATTTCTCATTTAGAATCTGGAAAGACTGTTTTTGAGGTCTAACTGAATGAAAACAAAAGATGTGGATTTAGTGTAATATATCCCAGAATACTGTAGATGTTATGAAACTAATCCTAATAATGCAAATGCTGATGAAAAATAATAATGAATCTTCCCTGAAAATACATGACTACTGCCACCTTCTGGCCATGAAACCAATGCAATAATATTCAGTTCAGGGCATATTAACCTTATACTTGTCAGAAAAAAAGAAAAGGTTTCACAGTTTTACAACAGACAAATCTGGTTAAATGATCTTTCATGATAATCATGGTAATAGAAATTATGCATGTGGTAATACAAGGGTTAAAAATTAATGATTTTTGAGCAGACATTACATATATTATAGTTAACAAGTTTCCATAACTAAAAGATTTGGCATAACTCTTACTGCCTATTAGGGATTTGAACCAAAAGATTACCTCCTCTTTTTCTAGCAAATCATTTAGTCTGGAGTTATTACTGTCGTTCATGTAATTATTTCAATTACGCCTTGAGCCATTTTTAAAGTCGGTTCATTGAGTTTTTTGCTTCATCTGCCTATAATAGCTTGGTTTTAATAAAACTATGACATTAGCCTTTGGGAATTATCAGGAATATTTAGCTGCTCATATTTTCTGCCAATAGCAAAATTAATAGAATGAGGAATAGCAAAATTTGCATGTGAAAGAAACCAGGGCTTGTTGTGATTTTTTCAAAAAAGTTAAATATATAATATAATTTATTCATAAATAATGGTTTTCTCTAGCAGTATAATTTTGTATGAATTCAAATCTTAAGACTAAAATTAAAAAAATATGTTTTGATGAATATCTGTTGAGTAAATAAGTTAGCACAAAAATTGCTTTCTGTTAATTGTTTTGTGTTTAACAATTGTTTTATACTGTTTTTATTTTGCTCAAAATATCAAATTTACTAGCAGGTTCCTATAGTTACACTTAAATCTTGTGTGACAACATGCCCCGCTGGATGGTCAGTATGCATCAAATAAAAGGTCAACATGTGTTACTGTTTCCTTCCTAGCCAGCTTTTGTAGTCATAACATCAAGGTTAATAAACCTGACTTAATAAACCTGTACAAAAATCAATCAAACCCACCATGAGAAATATTCACTGGAGTAGAAACGAGAGAGAGTTCCAGACAGTGTCATGAAGGCTCTCAGCTTCAGCTCTGTGTTTGTCTCTCTGTTAAAGATCTTAAAGATGTGTGACACGTCAGACAGTGTTGATGGGGAACGTATTGTGTGGTCGATTTCTTATCTCTGTCAAAGGATGCGTCTCAGATGTGAATGGTCTTTGTTCTTCGATTTCTGCTGGTTATGAAATCGATTTTGATGAGAGATTATGTATTTTCATTTTATCCTCAAAGCCTCCCTGTCCTGTGGAGGGTTTTATTAAGCCTGGCCTGTCTAACAGAGGACTGTGTGAGGAAAAGACTGTCTTGTCAAGAGTACACAAAAAACTAAAATCAATATTTTTTATTTAATTACCTAATGTTAGCTATAAATTCATGTGCGTGTTAAATGTGTTAAGTTCCATGTACACCAATACACCTCGTTTAGGTTGATGGACACGTCTTTCAACATTGTGACATAAACCGCTGGGTGACAACAACATAAAAGACTAAATAAAAGCTTCTGATAAAAGGTAAGGCCACACCTTTTCATGAAAAATGCAGTAGAAAAGATGACCCTTAAAAAACAAAGATGCTTCATGACGCCATAGAAGAACCTGAAAACTTCTGTTTTACAAAAGGTTCTTCGTATTGGAAAAAAAATCATCAGAGTATAAAAAGGAATAGTTGTTTTTTTAACATAGTTCTTTGAGGAACCAAATATGGTTCTTTTATGGCATCACTGTGAAGAAACTTTTCATTTTTTCAGAATGTGTACTTAGTGAAAAATCTAAAGGAATCACTTCTCAATAAGATTTAAAACAACGCATGCTATCATTACAGTTTATGACTCTCGTAAAGCATTAAAGTTTTAATGTTAGCTTACAATATGTAAAAATGATGCAGAATACTACGATTCCACAACAGAAATGTATGCCACAGGGATGTGATTTAGAAAAAATGGACTAGTCAACTAATTGCAAGAGAGCTAAAGTGATCAATGTCCCTGAAATCATTTCAGAATCAATCATTTATTTTCTTTGTAGCAGTATCTGCTATGCCTTGCAGAGAAATACTTTATACTTTATAAATACTAAATACTTTATATTTAAAAAAGTATATTTACTAGTATACTTACTACTATATAAAGTATAATACTTTATATTTAAACTTTATATTTGGACAGCAGTGAAATCAAAATTCCCAAAGCACCGAGGATGAAATGTAAGTAACTCATGAACCTCATGAAAAGTTATCATCTTTATACTCACAAAGTGAAGAACCTGTGCCTCTCATCTGCCCTTCAAATCACACACCCTTGTGTTTTAAAGCAACCTTCTCCACAACAATTCTCTACACAATATCACACAATGACTCAAACTGGGGTCTTCTATCTGCCCGCAATGCAAGCAGACAGACTTGAATAAGAAAAATGATGCCAACCAACAGTAAGATAAGCAAACAAGGTTTTGTGTTCCTCTGCACCGTTCACAGACTGATATGGAGAAAGAGTGATTTTGCTGGCAATAGTCTGAGGCCGGACTGCTTATAATAGGTCCAAGAACCAGGACGATTGTCTGATAACACTGACCAGTATTTCCATCTCTCCGTCATGGAGAATAAAGAACATGTCAGTTGTAGATTTATGGTGCACAGTGTTTAAATCAATTGTGTTAATTTACTTACACAACCGAATGAGCTAATGCTTTTCTACAACAAAGTATTATTGACATGGAATACAAATGAGGAAATATAACAAGCAATTTTTCTTAAGACCTAACAATAAATGCTCAAGCTCACAATCAGTCACATGATAACAAATGATGCCATTAAATGATGTGATCATTCGGATCACATGTATATCTGTTAACATCTTAACAAATCCTTTATGGGTCAAAACATGGTGGACGTCACTATCTTTTATAGGAGATATTTAATTCAACAAACAAAAATAACACTGCCATAAGTGATGTCACATTTCCGGCATTTGTGAGACAAGATGCATTTAAAGAAAATTACATGTCATTAAATTGTATATGGCAGCTTTTTAAAGCTTTTAAATGTCAAGAGTGCTTTTATTTCATCACCTGTGGAAAGTTTGTAAATTAAAAACCCATTAAATTCATTTATGTGCAAAAATGAAAACAAAACAAAAACCTCAGCAACTCCAGCAGCAAACAGAAAACAGAATAGAAAAGATGTGTACTAATAATACAACTTGATCTATAATCATTATCAGTCATGCTGACAAACAGCAAACGTGAGCAAACTAAACTACAAAACTTTCTTTTGTTTATAGATTTGGTTATTTTGCATTTCACACACAGCACGCAAACCAACCTGGACTGCAAAAATACACACCTGCACCCACACAAACACACACACACGCGCGCACACGCACGCGCACACACATTCACACACATTTACACCTATGATCTATAATTGTGATCAAATCTGTTTAAGCTGCATGATACAAATAAAACAGAATATAAAATATCAAAGCAATTTAGTTTTTACCCACTTTATCACCATAATTTTAATACATCAACTCTCACAACAAAATTGTGTACACAAAATGCTACTACTACGCAATCTTTAACTACAATTTTATGCAGTAAAATCTCACATGCATGACATCAATTTCTCATCAGCCTGTGCATTACATTACAATTATTTTAGGTTTGAGAACATCATGCCAGCAAATAAAGAGCAGAAGACAAGACATGTATATTTAGATGAGCCTTAGGATGCATAATTAGGTTTTAGGCATAACACACAACTAACAGCTAAACAATCTCCTTTAAGAAACAGCTAAAAACACACCTCTTCCACGAACACCTGACATCATAAAAACACAAAACAGGTGTTTTCCTCTACAGGTATTTATCTAGCACTGCAAAACATTGTAAACTTAGGAAAGCACTTCTTAGTACTATTGTTGCCGCTTTTGATGTGTCGCTTCATTATCTCGTCGCTTTGGATAAAAGCGTCAGCTAAATGCCTAAATGTAAATGTAATGTAAATATAACAAAATGTACAGCTGTAATGCCATCTAGTGGATCAACAGGGTCACTACAAGACGATGTCCTCTATCCACCTAAAACAAACACCAAAGAAGTTTTCTTAAATATTTGTATCATTCCTAAAATGTCTCATTGCCTTATATTTAACTATGTAAGTAATATTAGAAATAAAAATTAGTGTCTGAAGTTATTGGGCTATTTACAGTAAATGTGAGACACAGAAGAAGATAAACAAACAGTGATGTCGGACCTGACAAGAGACGGTGTGTGAGCGTTTGGTTTCACATTGATTAACACCCATAACACCCCGCTTCAACCTTTCACCACCATCAACAGATTTGTTTGATACTGAAACATTGAAACCTGTGCCGTCACAATACCACAGTACCGTTACTATACAGACCATTATTTTAATGTTTAATTAGCTATAATTACAAAACTCAACCAGGCGTCTGCTTCCTCTATGTCAGAGTCTGTCAGAAGTGTCATCTTTGCTCTCTTCTCCTCTGATATCACACGTGTGTCATCTGATGGCACGCCGCTGTCACTCACTGTCAGTCTAACAGAGAGGAGGTGACTCGGGTGAAAGAAGCTGACTGTGAAAAGCATCTATTTTTAACTTCATGTCAGCGAGGGCACAGGTTTTGCTCGAGGAAATACAACATGAGATTTAGATAAATCAAAGGTGTTAAATACATGAAGGTTTTCTGCTTTCTAATGTCTTGAGAGTGTCAGTCTTGCTGGTTAAGATAGTAAGACATCAGTAAGATCTGGTTTGTAAAACGTCTGGTTTGTACATCCTAATTTAATACTTGAAGCATTAAAGGTTATAGTAAAAAAGTAAAAGTAATTCCCAAGTAAAAGTTCATATGCTTAATTATTTACAGTACATGCCATAAAGCAAAATAAGATGTTTGCAGGTGTAATGAACGAACTCTACACACTGCCATAAACTGAAAGTCTGATGTTGTTGTTGTGAGAATACAGTGATCAATTCATTTTCCTCATGCTGCTTAATCTATATACTGCACATTTGTACATTTATACACATGGTTTTTACATGGCTTTAAGTGGATATATAGGAGGAGGAGGTGATCATTTCAATATCACAGTAAACACTGATGACAACTACGGCAGCATGATGTATTCAGTACAGGAATGTTGCCATGATTGCATTTATTGAAATAATTTACTGCAACTGCTGCTGGACTGTTACAGTATCTTGATCAATCCTCAACAGACTATTAATCACTGTATTTATGCTACTGTAAGCACCTAAGTAGCACTTCTTGTTTATTCCAACAACAGAAAATAAATTATGAGCATGATTCATGGGTGACAAAATTTGATTTATAATGTCTGCAAAAGCATTTATAATGCACAGAGATTGGATACTGTAGGCTAGACACATAACATCTCAAGGCAATAGTCTTTATTTTTGTTACAGTTGTAAAACCTTTTACGCATTTTAAGGATGATGCAAATGTTTTTATGTGTTTGTACTAAGAGAAATAACATACTCTCATAGTTCATACATTTATACATCTCTGTGCACTTCTTGCATTACTGCTTAAAAATTACTAATTATTAACGTCAAAGCTCTTTTTTCTACCTACTTTAGGAGCACTTAGAAGTTGTAATACAACTTCTAATGTACTTGAAATATATTTAAAGTATAATGCTGGATGTATTTACAGGCACATCTGATATACTGCGTAATGCAGTAAAATGCACTTTAGTATGTGATTCTGAAATGCAATCTAATTATAACATATAAAATATATTTTATGATCATTTTATAAATGCAGTATATACTTATTTGGAGTTTTAGTGCTGGGAATATGAACTTCTGTAGATGTAATAGAGGTGATATGTATTTTCATATAAATAAGGTTAAACATACTTTAAAACAATTATGTCATTTAGAAACACTGTGTACAGTATTAACCCGCCCACTTTTTATGTTGCCCAGCAACCACATACTTGGCAGCTTTGAGTTGTGATTCCATTCAGAAAATGTCTAAATGCACTTTAAAGTAAACGTACATTCATAATGAATCATTTATTTCACATAACACTATTAAACCAAGTAAACTTTTACCTAATTAAAACAATTCTATTTCAATAATTAGTATTAAATTAAGTTACAGGTCAATTAGTAAATCATCTTGGTTGACTACTGAACTTTATCAATTAAATCATCATTTCTCACAAACATGCAAGAAAACGAGATGTTAGTGTCCTGAGAGAAAATAATAATGCTCATCATCTAACAAAGAAAACTTTATAGCAACAGACTACATAAAAAAATATTAAGTGAATATATTTCTGATATATCTGCTTTAATATTTAGTCTTTCTTTTTAATAACATATCAACACTAGCTTAACTTTCATTACATTTTACAAGGTTATATTCATACTTGAATTTAGTCACAATGAATAAATAATATAGTTATATACAAATATAGATAAAAATGAAAATTAACATGAGCAGGCATTAAGTATTCATACACAAAACATGCACTCCACCAACATTTTCTATGAACATAAAGTACTGTATAAAGAAACCTCCCATCTTCTTACCATCATAGCTCGCCTCTAAAAGTCCAAATTTTTCCAGAACCTTAACAAACACGACAACCACGACCAGGACGGCGATCATCTCCAGCCCCTCCAGGTTCATCATGTTGACTGGGTCAGGTCATGTTCTGACCACAGAACTGGACAGAGAGCTCTGCCTCCAACATCATTCAAAGTGTCTGGATATTCTTACAGACAACAGACGAGATGAGAGCCGAGGGGGTGGAGAGAGAAATTAAAGATGAGACAAAAAAAAACAAGGGAGAAGGAGGGACCAAAATAATAGCATTGAAGAAAAACCGGGCACAAAATACCAAATGAAAAACAAACTGTTTGTGTCAAAGCTTCAGATGCGAGTAAAATCCACAGCTGATCTTTCTGAAATGTCACGGTTATCTCACTCTTACAGACAGACGTTCTGCTGTAGATACTGTGACACCTGATGTTAAAGGCCCATAAAACTCATCTTCACACAAAAGCAGCATGTGTCCATCAGAGACTTGAAACACCTCAGTGACACGCAGACCATGTTGTCAAGGAAACCGTATCATCTGATGCAAGGACCACACGGTACACAATGACAATATTAACGGAAAAAGCTAAATATTGCGTGCAAGGCTTTATGGGACATGTTTTTGCAGGTCTTGGCATTATCAGTGAGATAATCACATGCCCTTTTCTGACAAAAACGGTATAAATGTAGAAATATCCAGCCATCCGTACGATTCATTGGAAGCAGTGGCTCCGGAGGCTAAGTGATTGTTGTAAAAGGGTTATTTTTCTTTTTTACAATGGCTTTAATCACATTATGGTGGCTGATTTGATTCGAACAAGAGCCCTTTTGATTTGTCCGCTAATGAAGGTGTATTGTTTCTATTCAATTACAGTCAGGCTTACCGCCTCTCACATAATTGCTAGAAATGGCAAGGTCACAATCACAGTAAACGCTATTTATTGAGCTATTTTTGGACTAGGAACACCGGTTATTTTTGTGATGTTAAAAACATCCGCTTGCTTAATGTGAATCGACAACTATAACTGATTTTTCCAAAAAGTTAAAACAAAGCTTTTAAAATGGTTTTTAAGATACAGCAAGTGATAAAAACGTATAAAAAAATGTTTTTCTTCACAGATAATAAATTGCAAAACTACAAAAGCATCCTCAAGAATGCAAAAAAGCTAAAAGTCTGAAGCACAAACAGGTCTCAGACAAACGAGGTGATTGTGTGAGTCAGAATGATGGAATGATGTGGATTTGTGTTTCTTGTGGTTCACCTTCAAGAGCTGTTTAAATGTTTATGAAGGACTCTGAAAAAACACAGATTTTAACCTCGCAAAAGAACATAAACATACTATCATAATGTAAGCAAAAAAATCTTCCACATGACCATTTAAAGTATTTCACACTAGTGTATATATTCAGTTTGATTATTTATTTTTATTACATTGATATGGAAGATTGTGCTACTGCAAGTCTGGGATTTCTTATATAATTTATCTCTCTGCCGTCTCTTTTCTCATGCCAGGTAAGGATTTCTTTAAAATAAGCTAATAAAATATTCAAATCATTATTTTCAAATCACAATGTTATCACTTGCTTTATGTCAGTAACCTAAAAACTAGAAAACTTAAAACGCAATAAAAAAACATTCTTTGTGTTTTTTTATGTTCCTGTAAAGCAAATTAAACAAACTATATAAACAAATAATTCTGTAATCGATTAAAATCATTTGAATATTTGCACAATAATATTCACTTTGACTGGTAAAAGGTAAAAAAGCATTTAAAACGCTATGAAAAGTAATAAAACATTTCCTATGAATCTCACAGTGATCTCCAACACAGCCAATCATGTTCAGTTCAGAGCCCAAGCTGAGACTAAAGATTAGCACAACCAGATTCTGATTACACCACGAGCACCCAATGCATTTCATTATCTCTCCCATCATGCTCAGGTACGATACACCTGATGTCATGAAACATTCTACAAATCAACATGTTTCAAAAGCATCATCGTCTCCATAGGAACACGGGAAACAAAGAGATTCAAACATAAGCACAGATATAGACACGCAATATGCCCATGTGTGAATCTTCCATTCACACTCCCCTTTCACTTTACACAGGTGAGAAAGAAAGAAACCTGTGTCTCACACACACACACACACACACACACACACACACACACACATACACACACACACACACACACACTATATTTAGAGGATCTCAGCAAACACACTACAAAAGAAAAGCGTCCTGAGCTAGATAGCACCCTAATGACAGATAGCACCCTAATGACAGCGGAAGCATGCGCACTACATAGAGGTCATCGCTATGATCGGACCGTGATTTTAACCAGATGTATGCTGTAAGTAAAACAAAATTTGGTTGAATTTGCATTGTTAGTATCAAATATAAAATCCTCTTTTACTTTAAGTAAGAAAAAAATAATGCATTCTGCTTATAAAGAAATATAAAACAGCTTTTTACAACAAAAATTTTATGTTTCTATAATATTTAATGGGACATGACTTTTCTACTAATGGTCATTATTGGCATCTAATAAACAATTATTTCTTAATAGACAAAACCAAGATCATCTTTCATTTAAAACATTATCTAACATTACTACATTATGCAATGTTTAACAAATGATTAGTAAGAAAGTAAGAAAGAGCATGGCGCTGTCAATGTCAATGTCATGGGTTCAATCCCAGCGATTTTATACAAATGTATAGTACAATGCAACGTCAGTCACTTTGGATAAAAAGTGAATGTGAGAAATTCACACCTCTGTTTTGGCTTCTTTACCTTCGTTACAGACTTCTGGTTAATGTGAAGTCAGCATTAATTTCTGCTAACATTCATTTGTGGTACTACTAACTCAAGCATCCCAAACAGATTCAAAAACAGGACAACATTTAAACAGCCAGGACGAAATAAATAAATGTTCCTCCATGGTCTCTAATCAGCTTAATGTTGGATTGATAACACTTGATATATGAGCCTGTAAGCAGAATGTCTAGTCTAATGGGTACTGAAAGTAATAAACGTCCTTTATCATACTGCTAGAGACCATCAGCAACTTAATATCTTTACTTAATCAAGAAAAACTTTTGTATCTTTATTAATTTTTGGAACTCATTTATATTGAAGATGTTGCAGGACTGAGTTTAAATGAGAGACACAAGCATGACTAAAAACGAATAAAAAGAGTGAAAAAGTGAATCTGAAAAAGGATGATATAAATAAATGTGTGTAAAAACAGGACTTTGTTTCCCCCAAGTGGCCAATAGAGGTGATTACAAGAACAGCATTTTATGTCAAGCTGCATTTTTAAAGCAACAGGTATTGCAGTGCAACATTTAATACAAAACTAAAAACCTTTACTTCTAAAATGCAGAAGCTGGTAATAATTTCCTTACGGACTCTGAATGATTATTGCCTGAATCTGATCTGGCATCTCACCTGTATACCTTAAGCGTCAGAAAATTGAGAAGAGAAAAGAATGACTAGTAAACATTTAATCTCTAACAATAAACTAGATCTCAGTCAGTAATATATTCCAGGTTCTTTCACTGGGGGTCAATGCATCTGGTCTCGTTGTTGTAGTTTTAAGAAATAAGATGCGATTAAACTCGATATGAGTGGAAGGATCTAAACAAAGGCACTTAAAAGATGAGAAATGAGCCATTAAAGACACAAATCATCTTTATCATCTTTAGCATTGCATGCAACCAGAGGTTTCTAACGGCCCTAAAGTAACATGCATGACTACACAAACACCCCGTCTATATTTACATGATCAAACATGAAATTATGGAAGGATAACAGCTTGATAACTGCCAAACGTGTCATTTAAAGGCCTCTCAGTGAACCTTATGAAGACCAATGATTAAAACTGAAAAACATTGAAAATCACAGAGAGAAGAACTGAATTAAAACAGGCTTTTAACCAAAACACCTGAAGGGCTCTCGACTATGAGCACATACCAATTTATATGCTAATTTCACTGCACTGCTTTTAACCACAACAATCTTACACAACCTTATATATATATATATATATATATGCATGTATATACAATAATATATACAATAATCATGGTGATTTTTGATTTTGTCTAATGTCAGGAGAGAACGTAAGACTTAAACATGTAAGTGTTTTGTAAAATTTCACATTTCAAAGAAATAATTCACTCAAAAATGAACTATAGACATTTTAGTTCATCAAAAACACAAAAGGTTTTGTATTGTCAAAGTGGAAGATGTTATTCTGAATAATCAGAAACAATGTGAAACTTGTATGTTGGTATAATAATTTTCAGTTTGTAAATATAATTTAACATAGTTTAAATTGGTTTTACAAACTTAAAGCATTATATAGGCTACAGTAACATCTTTATCATTTACTCCTGCTCCTGTCATTCCACATCTGCATGACACATTAGACCAAATTCACATTTATTATATACTGTAGCAAAGATTGTCTGGGATATTCAACTACCCATCTTTCTGAATATTTCCCTGATCAATTCTGCACGGTTATGATGAGATATAAACTCATCAAAGGTCTAAAATATATTCATTTGTCCGTGAGTAAAATGTTTGAGTCACGCATGGAGCCACGGGCCGCTCCTAGTGACATCTGCTCCCCCTGCGTGAGTCTGGAGTCGTGCTTGTTCTGTTTGCCCTGTCTGTAAGTGTAAACACCAGAAGGGCCAGAACTGAAGTGAGTCCAGAAGCACATTCACCCTCCTGCAGACAGCTAGAGAAACAAAATCAATTAGCAAACACGCTGAGATGACAGCGAGCGTCCCCCGTAAGAGCCAAGATGCGTCCGTCTGCGCGGTGTGTTATGAGACAAAACACCCGACGGTCCTTCAGTCACAAAATGTGAAGTGGAGCCCGACTCATAAAATAATTTTGCCGTCTATACAGGGCATGAGTGTGTAGTGCACTTGAAAAGTGTAAGCGTATTTCCCTAATGTATGGGGATGGTACGTGATGCTTGTGTGAAGCTCTTGAGATGTTGGACACACAGGCTGCTAAATGAACGGCAAGGAATGGAGTGGGTGTAGAGTGCTTCTGTTCAGCAGGTGAGATCTATCATCAAAGCTCTCTGGATTCACTCTAACAGAGGGACATCGAGTGTCCGACATACTCTCTCGTCCTCACATAAGTGGACACGCACGTACACACTCCTGTTCATCTGCATGAGTCATTCTGATAGAAGTGCGCACACGAACAACACATAAAAGCCACTCTGAATATATAACAATAGCCTGTTGTATTACAACTTTGCTCTGGAAAATGTCACGCTGTATTATTTCAAACACGAAAACATGCTGTGCTGGACTACACAGATGAACTCTGAAGTGCTGGACAAGAAAATGCAATAAAGGCCACAGAGAGAATATTTCACCATAAAGCTCGGGCAGTGATCCACATTCTCATCAACACTGTATAAAATGTGTTCGCTTTAATATATAGGTGTTTAACGTAAAAGCTTACGGACACGTACAGTATAATTTCAGAGAAAAGAGGGAGAAATTAAATAAGAAAGTAAGAACGAACAGAAGAAAAGCAGGAGAGGAGCGTTAATGACAGTTCTAAAAAACACATTTGTTTGCTTTCATCCTATGATGATCCAGTGATTTCTACATAATTCATTATGGTAATAATACAATTTGCAAATAAAATTTGTATTCAATTTAAAAAGTAAAATAAAAGCATATTTTGTACACTATTACATATGTGTTTAAAAACAAAACCCAGTCAACCTTTTTATACATTTTAGCATTTTTTCCTCTTAGTAATAAAAACAATAAACGCAATAAAAACCTCCACATACACACACACTCGGTGTATTCTCGGTGTGGAATATCTGGGTTCCTCTAATTTCTGCTTACAATGCACAAAAGTGTCTTCTGTATGATCTATTGCCTGAGAGAAGAACCAAGGCTGCCCATTCATTTTATTCCCAACCTGTTCCACAAACCATCCATAAAATATAGGTTGAGAATGGAACACTAAATATAACTTTATAGATATAGCCGTTACAAAGCCTTACTACGCTTCAACCCTTACTGAAGCTTCAGGAGAGACATAACGAGTTATCTGTGAAGTGATGGAGATGGTCATTGATGGAGACATAAAAGCATTCGAGTCAAAGTCTCTATAATGAATAAAAATGGTTGAAACAGTTGTTTTAGTATCATGGCTACTATAGTCACTATATATCGTTCCAGTACTGCCTTAATTATAGTGACTGGAATAACTGGACCAGACTAGAAAACTTGAAGAGGTGGAACGCAAACAATCACTAAAAGTGTTCAACAGAAGAAAGAAGCTATAACAAATTTATGGTTCATGACGACAAAGTTTTTATTTTGGGCTGAACTAAGTCTTTAAATAGCCAGTCCACCTTTTCAAGCATTACTCAAAGCCATGCAGAAATAAAGTCATGCTGGTTTTCACCGTGGGATATAAAATTACAGTTCCTGTTTTGTTGGACATCCTGGTGTAATCAGAACAGCGTTCCAAAAAATGTTCACCTGGGCGTCCAAATGAAACAGTTGGACTAGATAGTGTTAGTATGAGGTCTTCTCTGAAATGAAACAGCAAAAACTATTTTACATACTCAGCAGCATGTAAAGGACGAGAGGTGATTTCCATAATATTAACATTACCTTCATTTTTTATTGAACTTTAAACTGCATTTTTTCTTGATTATACTACACTGACCATGTCCAAGTTGTGGAAAGATTGTAGCTAAAATGCCAGCAAATTGGATATTAATCAAAACTATAACTTCTGCTGTAAAATCAGTCAATATAATGACACTAACTAAAGTGATCAAGACAGTTTGATGGCAGCTATTATTCCATATATTCACAAACATATTTGTAAAATATTCATGTTAGAGCATTACTTTAAATGTGCCAGTAAGAATGAAAGCAACTTAAAAAAGGTTTGGGTAGCGTACAGATCTTAAAGTACTAGACCATAATACAGCCAAAGCATAAAACCTAGAACTTCAGAAAATTTTTAAATGTGTGATGTCAGATTTATGTGGATTATGTGAAAGGTGAATGAGATTTAATTTCACAGACTGATGGCCTGGCAGATATTCCATAAAGAGTTCCAATAAAAACCAGCACCACATCACTAACGGTCCATTCACTGAGTTATTACTGGAAAGCGTTTGTCCTTATCCTATTAGATATTACATTTTGACTGTGCCTTTATACAAGTGAATAATAGATGAAGAACCTGTAGAAATAAAGGAGTCTAGACAAGTCACGAATTAAGGTTTTTATAAAAGCTTGATTCTCCATCTTTCTATCTTTGAGAGAGAGTGAGAGAGAGAGAGAGAGAGAGAGAGAGAGAGAGAGAGAGAGGAGAGAGAGAGAGAGAGAGAGGGAGAGAGAGAGAGAGAGGAGAGGGAGGGAGAGAGAGAGAGAGGGAGGGAGAGGAGAGAGAGAGAGAGAGGGAGAGAGAGAGAGAGAGGGAGAGGGAGAGGAGAGAGAGAGAGAGGAGAGAGAGAGAGAGAGAGAGAGGAGAGAGAGAGGAGAGAGAGAGAGAGAGAGAGAGAGAGAGAGAGAGAGAGAGAGAGAGAGGAGGAGAGAGAGAAACGAGAGAGAGGAGAGGAGAGGAGACGAGAGAGAGAGGAGAGGGGAGAGGACAGAGAGGAGAGAGAGAGAGAGAGAATGAGAGAGAGAGAGAGAGAGAGAGAGAGAGAGAGAGAGAGAGAGAGAGTCTCTGATTACTTCTGATAGTTAATGATTATTAACTCAATTATTATTAACTCTTTTCTCCAAAACAGATCTTCTGTCTTTCTCTATGTAGAGCATTTCTGAGAAACTCTCCCTTAGGATTTCTTCAACCACACACCAAAACATCACAACACTTGAATATCATGAATCAGCAGCGCTCTGAACACACGTACTCATTTCTCCAGGCAAAACAACAACAACAACGCCAAACAACCCATAAAAACAACAAAATCTTTTTGTTTCATATCCAAATATGTCTTTATCTAATAAGTAAAAAACCTGTTTTTCACTGAATTTATACAGTAGACTGTACAGCAGGTCTGACTCACTGTCATATTACCAAACAGCTTTTTAATCGCCTACCTGTCCTTTTCCTCCTCTGTTTGGTTTGCAGAGAAAATATGACCATTAAAGCGCCCATGTTGACCCTGTATCAGCTGTTCAGCGGCTCAGAAATCCAGTCGTGGAGCTTGTGTTCCTTCCTGGAGCAACTGTGGCTCTTCTCTTTAAGTGCAGTTCAAGTCCCTGTTTATTCACGTGCACTGGATGGAGACCTCAGCGACGTCTCGCAGCTTTAGATGAACGGCTGAGATTTCTTTCAGGCGTCGCTTCAAAGCTGCTCTACTTTGGCGCAGTTGGACAGCAGTTTAATTGAGCGCTCAGCGTTGCGCACACCGCCGCTGTGCCTCCACACACTTCTTCATAGGAAACGAGTGAGAGAGGTGGGAGGGTGGATTTCAACACTGTTGCTGACTGTGAGTGAGTCGATGCAAACTAGTTGCTACAGAGTTACCCGTCATTAGCTGGGGGATTTTAATTCAAGTGCACCAATCATGCGGAGCGTGGCGAGCCAGTGCTCATTAAAATGACGAAAAGCTGCATGCATAATAATAATACATATACTTGAAGCCATAATTTCGCAAGTGCAGATAGCCTTCATTTAAAACACTTCTCCGGAGAGAAATTTAAAATGCTCTTCATCAAAGAACCAGCACGCCGACTTGAAAAATGGTGTAAAGTCACTTTTTAAAAAGCATATTTCTCAAGACTTTTCTTCACCTTGCGGTACATAAACAACAATTCCATCTTAATGATGAAAGGCGGGCTGGCGTGGTACAGTAATTGCTATCTTGTGATCATAAGAGCTGTAATTTAAGAATAGTGTGCATCAAAGCGTTTACGCATCCATGAATATGCAAAGACGTAGCATGAAGGTTTCTCTGAATTGAACACTAAAGTTAAGACAGAGATTCAGGGAAACTCAAGAGGGGGCGGAAGGCATGAAAATACATCTGGTACGTTATATTGCGCAAAAAAAAACGTCCCTACTGTGCTCTTGCGAGTCTTTCATCTTAAAGCTACTGATTATCAAAAGTAGGCAGAAATGATTGCCCGTGAACGTGTGGGTGTGCAAATTACCAAAGTAAAAGCTTTCGCTGTGAGCCACGACTGAAACTGTTTTCCAGTCGTCTCGCATCTGACAGCTGACAGCTAATTTTTCCGATTCCATTTATGACAAAAGGAAATCGTGTACATACATTCACCAACTGTGCAAACATTACTCATTTTCTTTGTTGCGGAAATACTTTAGAAAAGTGCAATACGGTTTCATATTCAGTTCGGTTATTTCTTGCCTGTCAAAACCAACCTGCAACTCATCTTTTGTGAACACCCACCGTTTTCTTTGTGAGATCTGACCTCAGGTGACCGTCAAAGGTGATGAAAGTATGATAAAAGTCCTCACAAGTCTATCACAAACTTCATCTAACGGATACAGAGATGGTAGAGCCGGTGATGGTGCTACACCCACACATACAGCACAAACACAAAAGCATCACCTGCAGCATGTGGAGAGGTCAGCACATCCTCCGTGAAGCCTCTGAACACATACACACAGTGAACTAACATTTTCCTCCCTTTCCACCCACATCCACGATCCCTGTGACCCTTCAACATAAAAAACACCATCATCAAAGACCAGTTTCCCAGCATGGCAGTGGTGGGCTCAGTGTGTGGAAATGATCTCAAGGTCCTGAACAAAAACAAAATGCTCATCTTTTATACACTTCATGTTTAAACTGGTGAAGATTTGATAAAGAATACTACATAGTAAAACTAGAATGGACTTTCTGATGAAGGGTCTTTAAATTGTAAATTACCTTTGATAACTCGAATCCAAAGTGTTTATAGGGTTAGTTAACCTAAAAATGAAAATATTGTCATGTCATTTTACACACGTAAGACCTACTGAACCACTATGATCAAATGGATCAGCAATGTCTTTACTACTTTTCTGCACCTCAAAATTACCATCATGTCTATGAGGGGCGTTGGAAGCTCTTGGATAAAACCAAAAATATCTTGATTTGTGTTCTGAAGATGGACGGAGGTCTTACGTGGGTAGAAGAACATGAGGGTGAGTAAATAATGTTCATTTTTGGGTAAACTAACCATTTAAAGGTTGTTGGCACTGAAACCTAAAATCTTTGAAATGGTGCCACTATTAAATATCCCAGCAAAGTCTAATTAATATATGACACAGCAAATAATCTAAATCTTTTTTCTGTTTTAGGAATTATTTACAGTATATGCTGTTTGCTTAAATATCTACTGAAGTGCCTTGAAATGTGCACTTGAAATTGAGTGGCTCCTCCCTTTTTTACAACAGCCAATAGCGTTTAGTTTCCTTACAGTCTGGAATCTGATAAGAAGTTGAAGTGCAGAATGATGTCATAGAAATCATTTTGCAAGTTTAGGAGACTAAGTTCTGCATGCTTATATGTTCTTAATGTGAACTTTGTCAAAAACACACAGAGACTAGCATATTCACACTGAAAGCCAAAACATTTTTAATTTAATGAGGACTACATCAGTCCTCCTGTTGATTGGAATTGAGCATCACAGACAGCAGAACAACAAAGACACACAACCAACAGGCAGCTTGAGATGAGAAACCCACAATCAACATGTTCACAAGCTCACAGAACCAAATCAGTGCCAGTGTACCATACTGGACAGCATCAATGCCAACAATACCATGTGTTCATGTAGCTCAACTGGTGGAGCGTAGCACCAACGTCACCAACTCTGCAAATCTGACTCCCAAGGAACACAAACTGATAATCAATTGAAGAAAAAAATAGACATTAAAAAGATGCATTAAAAAGAAACTTTATCATACTGTCATTGCTACAACGACTTTTGCCAACTAAACTTACAGAGAAAAGAAGAAATATCTACATGTAGTATTTAAGTTATTTGTTGCTAGAGCTGAAGCGTGTTTTTTATGCTATATCACATCCTATCACAACCCAACCACACAGTGGCAGTATAAGAGCAGATGATAATGTCTCCTAACCTGGACCATTTCTTACTCCAAGAGCCTTTAATATCTACACTAGAGAAATAAATAACATTACATTCTTAATGAATGATAAAAGTTAGGATTATATATCAGCAATGGCATTTGTTCATAGATTAGATTACCTACTATTTGTCTTTAAGTCCCAAAATACATTAAAAAACCCTGAGATATCAATACAGATTTACAATTTCATCACAGACTGTACTATAAACTAAATAAAGTTATTTCAAATGTAAAAAAAACTAAATTTAAAGGATTTTTGGTTTGTGCAATTTTTTGCATTATACTATATAAAGTTATACATTTATTTGTTATAAATGCTGATATGTGCATGTCAAATTGTGTAACAATATGCGATATTGTAACGACATATGATATAATACACAATACTGGGTTCATGATTATGATTGTATTACAATATTTTTTTAACAAAATGTGAAACATAAAACAGAAAGTTTTGAAAATAACTCATTTAAATTTAACAATAATATTTTGTTAAAGAATTGACAACATTTAAGAGTTTACTGGACCTTCAGTATGTTAACAAATAAAAGTGAATCCATCTACCACTGAAAAATAAAATCAGAATTTGAACACTAAAATATCTCCGATGCATTCTTTCTGATGCATATGCTAATATTTTTCATCTTAATATGCAATGCATAAATATATTTGGACATGCTCGTATTCACAATTTAATATCCAGTTTGTGTCAACACAGGACTGAATTTTGTATATAGGTGCAAACTCTAATTTAGTCAATAGAGGGAGACATTGTAACATCAATGGAGGTTTTGAATGATTACTTGTATAGCTGTTTGTAAATCTCATCCAGATTTCCATTTTTAAAGATTACAGCACATTAGTAAAGGCATATATACAGTTTATATATTAAGAAAACGTTTTATATAAGAAATAATTATAAGTGCCAAAATTATGTCACACAAATGAAAGATGATAAACTGATAAATGAAAAATGATAAACATGATAAATGATCTTTCCACAACAGTAAGCATCGAATCTCATTCTGTAAATTTGAGTCTTCGTGACGCTTACGAAGCACAAACCTCAGAAAGATAAGCACACGTGATCTATAGCGCCCAAACTCAGCACTAAAACTGGCGTTTAGTGTCATCACTGTTTGCGTTTCCTGCCACCTGTTCTCAACAGCAGCAGGTGTCCAGGCCAGACGTGCTCCTTTATACCACCACACACAGAACATCTCTTCTGCTAATGACAATAATGACCTGCTGTTTCTAATTACAGACAAATTAAGACAGTGGCCTTTAAAGGACACATCCAGAGACCTAACACACTCATGTCAGGTGCTTTTGCATCTTTTGTTGACGTTCACAACTGCTCGTAATTACACGCCTGGGACTGTTTTGACGATTAATTGTTCTGTATGTGACTTTGTATATTTACATTTATGCATTCGGCAGAGGCTTTAATTACAACATTTCATACACCCTATTTGACTTGAATATGAAAGTTCACATCACAATTTCACCAGATTTCCACATCGGCGTCAGGAAAACAAAACATAAATGTGTGAATTTAGACAATAAACGATAATGCTTTAATGTTTGTATAATCAATTATATAATCAACATGCTTTCTTTTCCCTGAAAGAATGTAAAAAACCGCATCACCACAGCTTGCTTTATCGTTACCGCTGCAGTATGTAAAAACAAATCTGACAATGTCATCACAAACCAGCTGCCTACGCTATTCACATTGAAATATGCAACACTGTTTCTATGCAGTTCACAAAACTCTATTTGCTTGGCACAGTTAACATCACTCACATTTTCCCATCTGTGCATTTTCTATTGCTTAGGGCCGCAGTTTTCATCAAATAATGATCAAATGATGAAGAGGAACGTCATGACTGGGCATATATCCAGAGAAGCAGTGTGCTTTTCAAAGACACCTTCAGTTAATCTGGTGCAAGAAATAATTCAGACAGCGAGTAGAAATATATGATGCATCATTTAGTGAATTTCACAACTGTATGTGTAACAAGAAAATAAGTTCTTTTTAAAATATAAACTCTGTTTGTCTGCTAAACACTGAAATCACCGACAGCATCTGATGCAGGACCGCTGCTTCACAACACATATTAAAACATCTATCTAGAAGATTAAATTGTTTCTTGTATGGTAAATTATCTCCCAAATTTGCAATCAATTAAAGTTTCTTAAGCTCAACAACAAACAGGTTTTATTTCTTCCCCAATATCCACTGAAATCAGTCAAGACTTCCTGCAAAAGAAACTTTCATAGTTTACATTTACGCGACAATTTTTCACCCTTTCTGACCCTTTCATTTGACAAAAGAGCTTGTGAATCCCCTGCCAATAACAATAACAATCTTTTTAAAAGCAATGTAATACTTTGTTTCACAAAACAATCCTTTAAACAGACTGAAACTATCAGGGATCTAGTTAAAACTTTTATAAGCTAAAACTTTCTCCGATTTATTCCACTCGTATGGTTTAAATGCCAACTGGAACAGCAGCATCTTCTGCTTCTGTTAAGGAAGTACTCCATCCACCCATCGGCCATAACAAACTTGTTAATGACCAATTAAGTGTTACTAATTATCTGATATCAGTTATACGTTACTGACGTTTTTTTGGACCGGGTGATGTTTTCAGCGGTAACACCTGCAGCAACTCAATTTGTAATACGACCAAGCTCATAAAACACATGAAGTATGACAACAAGTTTCACAAAAGATTTCGCTATGCTACGACAATAACTGTTGAAATCCTGAGGGTCTACATCAAACACCAAATGAGTATTTATAATTATCTACTTGTCTTAGGCAATAGCAACTAAATGATCCAGAGCAATAATAGTCCAGAAGTAAATGTTCTGTTATTGCTCTTCACAAAAACCTCTTCCCTAAGCAATAAATACAATTCCCATCTCTACTCATGAAACATTTTATACCTTTTCGGTCTGATTTTATTACATCACCCTGCAAATTTCACACTCCCTGACTAATAAAACTGTGGAAGCAGATTCTTCTTCGAAACACAGCCAACCTGCAAAAGACACATTTCATCCAATAATCAAACATCAATAGAGTCAACTGTACTAGGATCAAGACAATCTTGTACGGTTTGACGTATGGCGTGGCGTGACACTCCCATCCATCATGTAAAATATATCCACAGATGTGATGATGTACATTGCATTATTTTAATAAAACATCAGCTGCAGCTCCTGGTTTATGTGTGTGCTGTTGACGGTTTGTGCGTGTGTGTAATTCATCGAGCGTGACTGTAAGTGAAGATTGTGAGCAGATCTCTTATGATGCATCGTGTCTGCAGTGAGAGCGTCGCATGCGATTCTGGAGTGAATTGGTAAACAGCCGAGCTGCTCTTGTGCTTGATATTTCAACCCAAAACATGATGCAGTTTAACAGCAAAATGCGCTAAAACAGTGCTGTCGCTGTCATTTAAAGTTACAGACACAGGTACATTGGTGCAGATACAACTGCATTGAGCAAATTATGTTTGGGCCGAGACGATTTGCATAATGGTTTTAGTGAATCGGGTTGTGAACAGCGATTCAATCTTCTGGATGCTCATGAGACGAAACTATTAAGGGTCATTAGAGACATTTATCATTCAAGACACAAGACTAAATGCCTTCAGTAAATGGTAACAAATTCAGATCACTAAATTTCACATGTGCATTTAGACCTGACAGGGTACAGTAACTGTTTTACCTATTTATAGCCCCTGTGCAATTCAAGCACACGTGGGAAAGCCTTTCCCTTCATGATGACATACCGGTCTGAAACAGATATCCAGACATGTGGTTCTGTGACACAGCACTGAGCTGCGGACGCTTGCCGTCTCCTGCCGCGATCGTTTTCCACATCGCCGCCACCCCGAAGTAATGCCACTGCCGTGCCTAATGATTTATGTTCTGTCATGACAATGTGTTGCCAAAGTCTGAGGCGTATTTGTGTGAGATTCTGTGAAAAATGTAAATGTCAACCGTACTGTTAAAACAGCAATGCCATGAAAGAACCATTTTTGCTTTCCCAAAGAACCGTTCAATCCAGTTCATAACCGTATTGTGAAACAAAAGATTCTCTGGAGGTTCTTTATGGAACCATTCAGCAAAAATGGTTCTTCTATGGCATCATGAACGTCAATTTCCTTGTGTTTCAGAGCAGTTTTAACACTTTCTGTATGAGACTTAACACAAGCCGGCACGCAGTACACCGGTGCTAAAATACATCTGGAAAGTGTTAATTTGTCACTCTTTACACTGCTGTTGAAAAGAAAAGCTCTTGCGATGTGGACCAGGACTAATTTTCAACTTCATAAAGCTTATTTTAACTCCGTCATAGTTCAAAAAGTAAGAGTTATTTTTTTAAAACCGTTATATTTAGACACTTGTTAAACTCTTTGCAATTACATCTATAAAGGTATAAAATTAACAAGTAAAACCACACTGTATGGCTGCAGTTTTTCCTAACTATCACTTCTTTGTCCTCATTCTTATTTATAACTCCCTCCATTAGCACATTTAGAGCCCAATGTTCCCATTTATAAATACCATTTTGTCTCATTATTCCCCATTCTATTCATCTTATTAATATATTCTGTTTTCTAATTGTACACAAACATCTAATTTTCTCCTGTGGGCAAACTCTACTTTATGAACATTAAATTAATCAGCGCAGATTGTTCATGCATGCCGTGTTTTCTTTTTGCAAGATGCGTTTAAATGATGACAGGGACAACAAAGTGTTTTCAGGCCTGACAGCACCCACAACACACTCCAGCAGGACATCACCTTCATTTATTTACTGCGGCTGTGATGGACCTGTCGACACATTTTGATGATTAATGGCACAAACAATCCCGAAAGGTGAAAAGTACAGTGTGTTATCTGTAAGCCGAACCGAGGCAATGAAAGCCGTATGATGGACAGCAAAGTTGTGGAATTTCAAAGCGAGGATGTGTATGTATCTAAAGGCACACATGAATTATTTATAATCTTAACCTGGCTGGCAGAAACGTATACCTGAATTATGCATCAAGCTTATTAATATTGATTTCAACCGATGCCGCGTTACATTTTAGCACCCAGTGAGGGTGAGTTCTGTCAACTTTACATGTGTTGAACATTTCATATTTTTTGGGGGAAAGAGATGCTGATGTGAGGTTGTTTATAAAGGCATTCAGGCTAGTACACAAAGTCAAAAATGCCATACAAATGTAAATACAAATCTGCAGATTCATTATTTGTAGCATTAACTGTGGGAAACAATAGACCATTTCACAAGATGTAAACAACACTGGTCCAGAAGCACTTCCTGTCTCAGTTTTTTGTATTTCATATATGTAAATTAAATTAAATCTTAAAGATGTTTGTTAAACAAGTCAGTTGTAAATGTTCTGTTGATTGTATTTTGTTCTGACATTTGTGTAGTGTTAAAAAGTGAGACAGGAAGTGCTTCTGGACCAGTGCTGTTTACATCTTGCGAAATGGTCTATACAGTAAAATACACTAAAACAATTCCATTACATCATTTGCATATAGAATATAAAAGGTTGTCATTTCCATAGTAACAGTAACTTTCTAATGGGCAGCGTAGCGTTTCGCTGGGAATCGGGCAATTAATTAATGTTGTTCTAAAAAATTAAGTAAAGAGTATAGGATTAGAAGTTAACAAGTTTTTAAAAGGAATCAAAAACGTTTGACAAATCTTGTTTTACAGTATGCAAACCTTAAGAAAAGGTCGTTGAAGAATAAAATGCAAAACAATAGTTCATCTTAAAGTTGAGTCTATGAGATCTTGATCTCTCTGGCATTGTAATATATCTTCTTGCTGTTCAATGGAAGTCATACAGCCTGAGGTCATCAGTGTCTGGAGTGATGTGAAAAGGACCCATGCTGGGTGTTAAAAGGGTGTTAAACTGCCATCTACTAAAGTACTTCACCTCCGTGCTCCAATTCCCAAAAACAGACACAATAAATAAAAGACAATAATGCTGCTTGTAATGGTTCTGCTTTCTGAGGATCTCATTCAATACTATACAATAAAACAAGCAGTTCATAAATTATTAAGTACAGTGCAGTACATTGACAAACCGTAAATGACTAAATTTCTATGCAGACTATTGATTAACAAATACATCAGATGAAACATTGTTTTCTATGCCTAAATAAACTGCCTCCACGTCTACCTCACACAAATTGCTAAAAATTGATTGAATCTTCAAGCTCCTGACAGCCGTGTGTTTATTAATATGGACCAATACACAACCAGCAAACAAACAAATAATTGACCGCTGCAATGTCTGTTTAATGCTTTCTCTCTTTGCTTCATTAGTCTAATCTTCATCTGGGAAAACTGGGGAGTGTGATTGAATTCATTTGAGTTTAATTCATTTGATTAAACTCATTAAAAACAGGCATAACATGTTTTGAAAAGTCTGTTTGAGACGTGTTGTAAAGCTTGTGAAGTGTATTGACCATCTGCTATGGAAACTCATCACTGCTTTTCACTTCACATGTTTCATTTGACTCGCTCAACACCAAAGCGACACCTTTATTGTTAGTTACACAAGCACTAGATTGATAGCAGACAATCAGTGAAGGTAAGACATAAAGAGGCGTTAGAGAGCCATCCTTCTGTCCTCTTAAGAAACCCATGGAAGACTACTGACTTAATATCAGACACAGAAGAACAGCGAGAATAAAAGCACATAAAATACTCAGCTGTCAACTTTGTGAATGATTATATTCTATAGATGAAGATAGAAATGCTTCAAGGCCATCTATATGATGGTGCACATCGAAACATTGACAACATTACAGCTTGTTCAACACACTACACAGATCTGTCCATCAATAAAGCAAATAAAATCCAAGTAAAGAGTTTAAAGCTTAAAACATTTGCAACATAAATTACATTTGAAATACATACATTTACACTACAGACAGACATGTTTCTTCCCTTAAACACCATCTGCAATTACCAAATTACTGTATGATTCAAAACTAGCGACACATATAAACCCTATTGGATATTTATAAATTGTATTTTCAATTAATCATAAAAAAAACTCTTTTCTTTCCTCTACAGGTACTTATCTGGCACTGCAAAACACTGTAAACTTAGGAAAGCACGCTTTTGATGTGTCGCTTCATTGTCTCCTAATATTTGTAAGTCACTTTGGATAAAAGCGTCAGCTAAATACCTAAATGTAAATGTAAAATAGGAATGAGCCCTTCAATATGTCCAGCACAAATTTCACTTTGAAATAAGACGGTTCAATAAGCAGTGTCCTACCTCTTATGAAAATGAACAATGGTTTTATTATAAAAGAATAACTTAACAAGGTGCTGTACTGTGCCATGCATACCGTATAATCAAATGATGATCCTACTTGTCAACATCTAAGGCTTGTCACCGGCCGAGCGCATTGATTGCTTGTTATTGTAATTGTTGGTGACTCAGACTCTTAAATTGTCCAGAGGCTTCTTCAAGTACAGTTTGTACCAGCATCACTCTGGCCGGATGCTCGAGAGGAAATGCGATCATTTAAAGAGATGCCGAGAGCCGCCACACTGCTTGTTCTAAGCAAAGACACCAACGCCGATACTGTTGATGAAAGCCTTTTGAAATGTGTAATGTCTCTGGGTTTAAATGATGGAAATGCAATCCTATTTAATGTGAAAGACATTCTGATCCAAGACGAAGTGGATGATCTGCTCTGGTTACAAGCCAGAGAAGAGAACATTACATGAATTTATAGACTATTTCCGCTCAGCAGAAAATATTATTACAGTTTTCTGAGAACTGATGTGTGATATTATATTACTAAGAAAAATCACTGTTTCAAGTGTTTAATCAAATATGCTTTATCAATGAAAGTAAAAAGGAGAAAATAAAGAATAAACAAATGTGTGTTAATCAGAGGTGGCTTTTTACATCTCGGGAGATTACAAAGTACAACTAAAAATGAAAAATCTTTCATCATTTATTCACCATCATGTCATTTCAAACCTGTATGATTTTCTTTCTTCTGCAGAACACAAAAGAAGATACTCTGAAGGATGTTGGTAACCAAACAACATTGACTTTCATTGTATTTACAAAAAAAAAAACATCGAAAGCATTTGAATGACATGAGGGTGATGTTTCAAAACCAAAAATATGAAGTAAGGGGCAAATTCTGTTGCTAGTAAAACAGCTTCACAGTAATTCATGTATTAGTTAAAATAAAATAAAAAAACCCTCTCTTCTTTCCTCTAAAGGTACTTATCTTACACTGCAAAACATTGTAAACTTAGTAAAGCACTTCTTAGTACTATTATTGCCGCTTCATTGTCTCCTAATATTTGTAAGTCGCTTTGGATAAAAGCGTCAGCTAAATGCCTAAATGTAAATTACTTATTTAAATGTTTCTTAAGGACACACACAGCGATCAGCTACAAATCACTAGAGAAATTAATCAGCATAGAGTCATTAGAACAGATCTCATGATACTTATATCACTTGTCAAAACTGACAGTTTGTTTCCTGCTGTTCAATACTTGAAAATATAAAAGTAAAATCTCTCTCAATCCTGCTCCTCATGGGTAAATGGCTTATATGATTATTGCCATCATCTTTTTTCCTAATGCAATTTTTTGCCACTTGATGGTGTTTTTATAGCCATGCTGCGAGACAATGGTTTGCTTTTGTAGATCAAAGAAGGCGGCACATTTTTCAATTCAAATAGCTTCTCAAACTAAGCGTTGAGCTGAGGGTGGTATGCGGCTTTATCCATCGATAAAGAACAAAGCTTACAATGAAGAATGGCACCTCGTGGACTACAGCTTAAAACAAACTCACAGATAAACATTTAAACAGAAAACACCTCGACAAGGTCAGTAGCTTTATCAGCATGTAAAGAGAAAAGTAACTCGCTGCACAAAAGTACACCGAATATGTAAAATGATTCCAGGAGGAAATGCGAGTTGAATAAGAAAGATTAATGTGGATGGATAAACGTAATGAGTGTTTGATACCACAAGCGAAGAAGAAGGTTATGAGCGAGTTCATTTTAAATCATTTATTCATAATGTATGAAAGAAAAAAGAGGTTGTACCGATGACAACATAGCCTTTTAATAGCGCAGGTGATCATATCTATTACTTGAGCGCGCTTGAGAACATCCACAGAGGTCAAAGCGAGACATATTTTTAGCTATAACATTTCAGCTCAACGTGAAAGGCAATCCAAAGTGAATGTACACTATTTATACACATTACCAAAAAACCCCACATTAACACCATATACAGTTATTTCTCAAATGCTAATTTAGTTTGATAGACGCTTCTCACCATTTGTCGGCTCTGTTGCTTTACTGTTGTTTTGGCATGCAAAAATCTCACACCGCCAATATAAAACTGCTATTATCTGGGTAGCAATTAACACAGGATGAGCTTGTTTAGATGTGTTGCTGCAAGCAAGACGCTTGCTGTTTGCATAGTTTTTATTAACAAGTGCTTTAGACTTTGGCAAGTAAAAAAAGCAACGTTTTAAATGACGGAAACCTTGATTTATTCACAATTGTTTTCTTTATCTCTTCACAGGGCATGAAAATACATGCTTATCATTATCGCTGATAGAATGAACGTGCAGTAATTGGAAAAACAGCAGACATAGCGCATCATTAGTGATGTAGACGCAGACGAGCCTGTTGAGATGTATAGGATAGTAAAAATCATTATGGCTGACAAAAGCTTTTAAGATTCTCTTATTGCCACAGTCTAATACGTCAGATGAAACTTAGACGAATATTTTTATATTATATCGGATGTGTGACACTGTTTATGTTAAATTATTTCAACTACAGTAGTGGCTAAAAGTGTCCAATTGACCTCTTTTCCTTTCCTTCAAACATAGTAATAAATATGTATTCAAGATTTTGTTTTGCCGTTGTGTCGTTGTGTTTGTACTGCAAACTCTGAAAGAATTTAAAGAGATTTGGCAAAAACACATGTGCAAAGCTTACTGAGTCAATACCCAGAAGAACAAGTCAAAAACAAGAGAATCAACAAAATATTAATAATTTATGAAATTGTAGTCAACATTTGCTTTATACAGATATTTGTTTTTCTATAGGCTACATGTTTAATATATTAAGAATAAAAACCCATATTCCCTAATATGCTGAAAATAATGTTGTCAAATAAATACCTAAATTTAGCATTTTCTCTATTTTGTATCATACTCATGATGATTAATTTCAGATGAGGGGTCATTTAAAGCAAATATCCTCTCTGGACATCACTCCGGGCCACTAATGTATAATTAAGACATTTGCAGGTTGATGTCCGTCACGTTCAATTTCAACTTCTGGATTAACATGTATGGTACACATTTGGGGTGGTACAAGCTCTTTGTCCAAACACAAGACAGGAGAGATAAGACAACAAGAGAATAAACTTCAGAAATTTACTGTAAAAACAACACAGGCCAATTTTCTCCCTTTTGCTATTAAATATTAAAACAACCAGATCCTGGCAAGGCTGCAATGCCCATTTAATAACAATAAAGTATTTATGTATGTATGGGTAAAACACGGAAACTTAGGGGACCTAACAAATGTTATTTACAACAAACAGATGCTTTCATATCTAAATTGTTAATGTAACTTTGTTGTAAATAGTTAAGTTGAATACAACATGACCATTACAGTGATTAGTTTTTCTTTTGGATAACATGGACCTTCTTTCATTTTAATCAGCTTTCTTCACACAGATTCACATTCACAGCACATAGCATAAATCTAGTCATAATTTTGCATCCAAGTTACACACATATTCAATAAGTTTTGGACCACTGATCTCAAGTGTGAGTGTATTATTTGTCTAGATGAACCCGCTGGCTTTGAGTTTCAATACATTTCAGTTCATCTACAAATACACGAGAGTTATGCAGACACAGCAAATCGTGATTTTACAGCTCAATACTGCTCCTGTTCACAGCAAACACGTGTCACTGAATTAAAAATGAATTGTGGACCTCTTACAGTAAAGTATGGCAAACACAAGCCTCAAATCACAACGGATGCATTCAGCCTTATTTCGTCACAAAATACAATCCCTATCCGGCTCATTTAAGAGCAAATCTCAGAGACGGTGAGAGAAAGATGGAGATTCTGTTCCTGCAATCTTACGCTGCAGTGCATCTGTCATAGAGATCTATGGTGGTAATTCTCATTATTAAGCAGTCAAGCAAAACTGCAAATATCTTGCTAGCTTGTGCAGCTCTCTAAAGTCTCCACGGAGATATATCGCCCGCAAAACACGCTGACCAGGGGTGACACGTCAATGTCAAAAAAATAATCAGCAATTTGCCCTCCCCGTAATGAGGTTTTGCCCATCGATCTCCGACCTCTGATGTCTTTGTTTGTAATGTATCTGTCCTTGTTAAAACCAGTGCGAACACGAACGCTCAAGAAAACTCATCACCTGTGCAAGATTCATCGACTCTCAATGAGGTGCGAGGCGTGTCACATGTAATTAAATAATCCACCGGCATTAAAACAGGCTTGATATCTTCACTGCTGCTAAATCTGACATAAATGAAGCCATTTTGTGGCAAACGAACAAGATAATTGATGAAGTGATAGAGTTTAAGGAGATCAATTATGGATCCGGTGTAAAGCTGAAATCAGCACACAACTGACACAACGCAAACGACAGCCAAGAAGTAAATTAGTATTGCTGTTCAGAGATAATTCATCACATTTAGACCTCTGAGGAGCTGGCGTAGTATCCGCACTGATGCCGTCTTTCAGTGTTTTAATGCTCGTCATGAAGAGAACTCTCCAGTACACAAGCTTTTAAGAGTTCATTAGTTCCTAAAGCACTAAGACTATCTACATCCATATTATTGTCATTACTTTGCATTTAAATTGAATCTAAACCAGCATTTATTTTCAGTCCAATGACTGTCTGACAAACTCTGTTCTTGACTATTACAGAAGCCTGATGACTTCAGAAGGTCAAGTGCTCATGGTCTACTTTCTCAAACAACAAAAATCAAACCACATCTTTAATTCTTTATATTTTAAATATAAAACTAACAAAAAACAGTGTTATGGATGTGACATTTTCAGTCAAAACTTAAAATATAAATTCAATATAGAATATATTGATTCATCTGTTTATATTCCAGACATCAAACAACTTCAACGAGTTATTGGTTTTAAAAAATTGAAATATACATGCATTGTGAATGTGACAAAAAAACAAACAAACACAGACAGCACTTTACCTGACTATAAAACAAATTTAAACTTTAAAAACTGAGTATTTAAACCACCAAACACTAACATCTAAGATATCAGTATGGTAAAAACCTTTGATAAAACTTTATTTTTTCATGGTAAGGTTGACATTTGCATGGAATTGCCAAAGCAGCTCTTTTCTCACTGGGCTGCAGTGCAATTGTGCATCAAATGCTGAACTGGGTGAAATGCAATCATCATTTAAAGCGCTTTCTAAGGTTTTACTGAGTGAAAGTTTGAAATACTGAAGCTGTAAAAGATGTTTTCATGTTCATTTACAACGAGTGGAGAAAACGATGGACTGGGCAAAAGATTAACAAATGCTTTCCAGTTTTGCAAGTTCTATATGGGATCATATAGATCATAGCTCCTGGTATTTGTATATAAGTGCTTGAATGGGTTAGCTCCCTCTTACCTGTCAGAGATCTTAATGGTTCACAAGCCTCCAAGGGATTTAAGGTCTTCTGACCAGTCTGTTTTAATTGTTCAGAGGACGAGGTATAAGAGGAGGGGTGATCGGGCCTTCGCAGTGGCAGCACCAAAGAGATGGAATTGTTTACCATCTCATATCAGAGTATCACCCACTTTAAATATTTCTAAAAGACGCCTGAAGGCACATCTTCTTAGTTTAGCTTTTGAGACTGCAGTGTGTTGGTTTTGTGTGTATTGTTTTAGATGCTTTGTTGGTGTCAAGTTGTTATTTATGTACTTAAATCATTCTTTATGTAGATTTTCTTCACTGTACAGCACTTTGGTCAACACTCTGTTGTTTTAATAGTGCTTATAAATAAATAAACTGAAACTGAAACTATATATCAATGGCATGTACAATCTAAAGCTTAGAAAAACATCACTTACACTACTAATATACAGTACATGTCTAAAGTTTGGACAACACTGACAAAAATGATTCTCATGATCTTAAAAATCTGCCAACATGTGCCAACAAGAGTGCCAACATATTAGGGGTGGGAGAAAAAAAAAAAAAAAAAAAAATCGATGCATCGTTGCATCGGGATTCTTTCTCTAACGATTCTGAATCGATTCTCAAAGATTCAGAATCGATTCTATGTCAGAACTTGTTCATCCTGAATATAACTTTGTTAAAATAAAAGCAATAAAATTAAACTTCAAGATGGGAATACTGTCAAAGAGATTCTAACTATAAACAAAAAGCATAAAAACTCTTTATTTATTTAAAATGCAAATTTATCATATTTGCAAAAAAATTATATGAAGAATCGTTTTGGAATTGGATCGTGAGTCCCGGAATCAGAATCGGATCAGATCGCGTAGTACCTAAAGATTCCCACCCCTACAACATATTAATTTCTTTCATTAGGGAAAGTTTAAAAAAAATTTTTTAATTGATCATAAAAAGCAACCAATTAGAGTCTAGCATTGATAGACATTACAATTTCAAATACTGTACATTTTTATCTATTTGCAAATTTGCATTTTTGAAAAAAATCCCCATTACATTATATTCATCGGATTACTGTATAATCTCATTCATGGCATCGACACAGTATGAAATATTACATCAATGTCTCTGTATTGCAGTTCAAGCTGTGAGCGATCTATAGGAGAATGCAAATGAGAGCGGGTTACACAGAGCTCATGCTGTCAAAACACACTGCAAGAGAGAAAACAGATGTTCCCAAATTACACCGAGGGGAAAAGGTCAAAACCTCACAACTAAAAGAATTAACTCCAGACTGACCATCAATAAAGATTTAATCACACAGCAAAATATAAACTCCAAAGCCAAACTGAAGATCAACATAATCTACTTCTTACAAAACTAAAACTCAACACCTGAATATGAACAGATGGTAACACTGTTTTATTATATAAAGGGGCATCTGCATTTCTAAGAAGTACATTGAAAAGCACAATTAATTATGTATGCTTGGAAGTGATGTAGATAAGGATTTGCATTATACCAGCTCTTTAAAAGCTTTGGCTTCAAGTGGATTTAATCACATATGCCTCCAAACAGCAGCAGAGGACACTGGGTGTCATTGGTTTGACATTGTTTGTTAACATTAAACAACACCGACTAATGCGATTCCAGCAGCAAGTCATTTCTGAAGTAAATTGCGCTTGACGCGGCTTGAATGTGGATTCATGCAGGCCAAATCTTTACATTTAAAAGGGACAAATGTCTTTCAAAATAGCTTGAAGTTAAAGTACAGTATAGTATATTTTACACATAAAAACCATTCAGTATACAGTTCATACTAAAGTAGAAAGCAGCAAAACTCGAGAGACTTGTGACACCAAAACTATAAGTGAGCCGAACATTATAGGCCTGTTGTAGACACAAAGTCTGCAAAAACTAGGAAACTTTGTTACTAAGGTATCTTAGTAGGCAGCATAATAAAGACACTAAGATTTAGTCAAATTGTTGTACGTATTCTTTGCAAAGAAGCCGAGACAAATGTTGATTATATATAAAGGAATATTTAATTTATAACGAAAACATCTCAATTCTCTCTAAATAGGAGTTGTACATGTTCAGAGTGAGTTTTGGTCATAACCGTAAATGACTTTTAGATAAACGTTTGTATAGTAAAGCTTTTGATAGGCCTTAATAAAAAAGAAACTTCAGTATACAGCTCATACTAAAGTAACACCCGAGACACCAAAACCAAAAATGTTGGCGTCATAAAAGTTGTTTCAAAAACTAGGAAACTTCATTATGCTGCCTACGAAGTAACCTAGCTAAGTAACAGAGATACTAAGATTTAGTCAAATTCTTAAAGGCAATCGTAAAATGCATTAATTCCCTCCTTGTCTACTAATACAGGGAGTGCAGAATTATTAGGCAAATGAGTATTTTGACCACATCATCCTCGTTATGCATGTTGTCTTACTCCAAGCTGTATAGGCTGGAAAGCCTACTACCAATTAAGCATATTAGGTGATGTGCATCTCTGTAATGAGAAGGGGTGTGGTCTAATGACATCAACACCCTATATCAGGTGTGCATAATTATTAGGCAACTTCCTTTCCTTTGGCAAAATGGGTCAAAGAAGGACTTGACAGGCTCAGAAAAGTCAAAATAGTGAGATATATTGCAGAGGGATGCAGCAGTCTTAAAATAGCCAAGCTTCTGAAGCGTGATCATCCCGAACAATCAAGCGTTTCATTCAAAATAGTCAACAGGGTCGCAAAGAAGCGTGTGGAAAAACCAAGGCAAAATAACTGCCCGTGAACTGAGAAAAGTCAAGCGTGCAGCTGCCAAGATGCCACTTGCCACCAGTTTGGCCATATTTCAGAGCTGCAACATCACTGGAGTGCCCAAAAGCACAAGGTGTGCAATACTCAGAGACATGGCCAAGGTAAGAAAGGCAGAAAGTCGACCACCACTGAACAAGACACACAAGCTGAAACGTCAAGACTGGGCCAAGAAATATCTCAAGACTGATTTTTCTAAGGTTTTATGGACTGATGAAATGAGAGTGAGTCTTGATGGGCCAGATGGATGGGCCCGTGGCTGGATTGGTAAAGGGCAGAGAGCTCCAGTCCGACTCAGGCGCCAGCAAGGTGGAGGTGGAGTACTGGTTTGGGCTGGTATCATCAAAGATGAGCTTGTGGGGCCTTTTCGGGTTGAGGATGGAGTCAAGCTCAACTCACAGTCCTACTGCCAGTTTCTGGAAGACACCTTCTTCAAGCAGTGGTACAGGAAGAAGTCTGTATCCTTCAAGAAAAACATGATTTTCATGCAGGACAATGCTCCATCACACGCAGCGTCCAAGTACTCCACAGCGTGGCTGGCAAAAAGGGTATAAAGAAGAAAATCTAATGATATGGCCTCCTTGTTCACCTGATCTGAACCCCATTGAGAACCTGTGGTCCATCATCAAATGTGCGATTTACAAGGAGGGAAAACAGTACACCTCTCTGAACAGTGTCTGGGAGGCTGTGGTTGCTGCTGCACGCAATGTTGATGGTGAACAGATCAAAACACTGACAGAATCCATGGATGGCAGGCTTTTGAGTGTCCTTGCAAAGAAAGGTGACTGATTTGTTTTTGTTTGGTTTTTGAATGTCAGAAATGTATATTTGTGAATGTTGAGATGTTATATTGGTTTCACTGGTAAAAATAAATAATTGAAATGGGTATAAATTTGTTTTTTGTTAAGTTGCCTAATAATTATGCACACCTGATATAGGGTGTTGATGTCATTAGACCACACCCCTTCTCATTACAGAGATGCACATCACCTAATATGCTTAATTGGTAGTAGGCTTTCCAGCCTATACAGCTTGGAGTAAGACAACATGCATAACGAGGATGATGTGGTCAAAATACTCATTTGCCTAATAATTCTGCACTCCCTGTATTTGTAAGTCGCTTTGGATAAAAGCGTCAGATAAATGCCGAAATGTAAATGCCGAAATGTAATTGGTTAGAGAAATGTTGATTATAAATAAAGGTACATTTTATTCAATTGTAAATCAAATTTAGTTGTTGGTGTCAGGCAGATCATCCTAAATCAGCTTACTATGTAGGCAGTAAGACAGCCAGGAGATTTTGGAAAGGAACTATGTGACAGTCAGTGCTTTATATTCAGCCCTGAATGGTGGATGTAAGGATGAAATGCAGAGAGATGGAAAGCTTGAAAAAAGAAAACACAAATTCAAAGCAGAAGAGATCGAGTACATTCATGCAAAAGGTCGTGTCATGATATTAAGACTAGACAACACAAAGACTGAGGGGGAGGCACACGCAAAGTGTAGGAGCAAGAAATAAAAAATAGATGACCTTAAAGAGACGGGTGCACATCGCAAACCATTTCTAGTGTATGCGGCTATTGGCACGAGTCATACGGAGGAGTAATAAAAGTACAGAATGAAGAAGCACAGACAAATAAAACACACTGAATTTACGAGCTGATGGAAAACAGAACCACCAGCGCTGACAGACCAGCGGCCTCGCTGTTTTCATACAGTCATTAAGAAAACAGAAGCGGTGAGTAAAGGTTAAGGGCGTTTTTCAATTTGGCCTTGAGACTCTGCCATCAAAACACACAATTTCTCCGCAAACCGATTGTAAAACTGACTAATCAATTCAACACTTAAGGTTTTATATGAAGTCCGGAAAGCAGGCGCGCTTCTAAAAATACCCTCTCCATTTTGCGGACCGAGGAGATTCTCATTTACAAACATTAGTGCAAATGAGAAAACTGATTAGACTGGCTGAAGGGTCTGGAGTGGGAGCGGATGAAATGGGCTGACTGGAAGCTGCAATCTGAATCAAATGGCAGAGAAACAATAACGCTGTGGGATCCCAAAGGTCTGAGCAAAGGCTCACATGATTGCATTGTGGCCAAGACTGCCAGAATTTTTCAGATAAGCCTCAGAGCTTGTAGCATTCAATCTTAATGTTATTTTTCTGGGTGGCTACAAACACAGCTGAAACCGTCTCCAATGCAACAAATGCATAGAAAACAAATCAAAGCAGTCTTCCTCTGCACATATATTAAAACAAGATGACATATTATATTCTGCCTGAAAGACGGAACCTAGTATGACATATATAAAAAGTATTTTGGTTTCAAAAATGTATATTTATTTCAGTTTGAAATGGTTTAGAAACACTTAAAATGGTACATATACTGAGCTCTCATGGCCTTAAAAATACAAGAATACTATTCAATTCTATATTGTAAAACATTTTATTCCACAAACATGAGCAACATTGGCACATGAGAGCTTGGCATCTATATAATTAAACTATATTAATGTTTATATAATTAATGTTTTTTATTTAATGACAAATCAATCAATAAATAAAATGAATAAAAATCTTTGTGCCCTTAAAAATTTTGGAAAACTTTTTCAAAACTCAATAAGGCAATGAATGAATTGGAAATATATTACAACGTAAAGCAGCTTCTCATACTTGCTTTCCATAACTTTTGCAATCCATAACTTTTGCCTTTCTATCACAATCTCTGTTTGAAACACAAAATGACAAGCAGTCAAACAATGAGTTAAAGTCAAATAATGTAAAAAATTATAAAACTTTTTTATAAGCAGATCAAGGTAAAGTAAGGGTTAGTGGGTTTTTTTTACATACTTGCCTAATAACTGATCATTGTTTATATTTATCTATTTACCAAAAAAAGCCATGGATTGCACTTTTAAATAGATAATGGCAGAATAATCCATTCCTATAAGATCATGTAAGAGAATACAAGAGAATGTCATGAGATATAATAGACTGGTTATCTAATGAGACACAAGAGCACCTGTGCACATGTTCTTGTTTCAGACTCATCTTCTTTGACTGTAGTTTTAAAGGGCAGTGAACTACGACACAAGGTCTTCAAATAAAGGTCAACATGGAAGCGGCTGATGCCATTTGGAGTGTGATACTAATGAGAGCTGGAGGTCATACGCTCCTGACGTACTAAAACGTGATTAAAATCAGTCTTGAAAGGCACGTTCAGGTTATGCATACAAAAAAAAGTCAATTTAACACATTAATTTAGTGTGATTAATTATGAAACTTCATTTTCGCTTCATTGTCTCCTAATATTTGGAAGTCGCTTTGGATAAAAGCGTCAGCTAAATGCCTAAATGTAAATGAAACAAATAGCGGGTAATCTTGATTCACCTGTACATACAATGGCAATTTCAACCAGAAGCACAACATGTTTTTGGTAGTAAACAGGACCTGCACTTACTGAAACAATACAAACACAATGGTCAAAGATGTTGGTTTGCATGTTGGTCTACACAGTCTAAACATTAGAAAACAGATAGAAAAAGCCAATAGCAGATAGTCTGAACGTCTTTCAGATGGGTGATTATAATAAATGATTGAAACATTAGCAGACAACTCAAAGATCACACATAGCATATGGGTATAAGCATAAAACAAAAAGAAAGAAACTAGGGCTACTCTGAATAAGTGAATCATAACCACAGGATTGCATTTGGCCATTATCCTCTTTCTTCCTCCAAGGCCTGTGAAACAATGTTTGCGAGACATTGACCGAGTAAGATTATTTTCTATATTGTGGTGTAGTGAGAAAGGGTTTAATGAGAATATGATACAGAGCGGCTGGCCTACTTCCTCTGCATTGTCTGGGAGACGGGCGTTCAGCGGTCGGACTGTAATAGATGACGTCCATATGAAGAGTTTAAAAGCAAAGACATGATTCATGTTTTATGTGCATGTGTGGTTTTAGTGATGGAAGTCCAGCTGACATGTGATTGTCAGCTAACCTCACACAATAAATAATAAACCTTCAAAGAAACAGAAATATATAGGCTAGTATCTAAAGTATTTGTTTATTTAAGGAATAATTGTCACAAACTGTAATTTTTCAGGGTCATAAAATGTTGCTACATCAAAATATGGCATATGGGTTCAAAGTTCATTTCATTTCATTTACAGGTGCGCTTGTACCTTTACAATTCAGACCTGACTTTATTTTGCCAATACCAACTAAACCTACCAGGATTAATACCTTTAAAGTACCCAACTATCTTAGCTTACACAAGACATCAAACTGATGTGATAGGACATACTTAAACCACAATGAGCTGGCATCTTGGATTAAATATTCAGTGTTTGGTCAAGGATTATATCGGCTCGTGCTATGCTGTCTCAGAGGACAGCTGGAACATGACCTGGTAATAGCTGTCGGGAAACCAAAGAGAGGAAACCTAGACGACTCGTGTGGCAAAGAATGTCCAAATAAACACGCGAGACTGACACGACTACAGGCTCAGCGTTTACATAGACTGATGAGCAGACAGTATACTTTTTAGGGTGATTATAAATTAAACATTTACATTGATTTTAATTTGTATCACAACATCACTAACATATTAAATGATTGTACATTTATTAGTACTATCAGTATTGCACATGTTTATGCATTATACAACATATATCTGTAACACTTTACAATAAAGTTTGGTTTACATCAGTAACATTAGTAACAATGAACAATACTTCCACTGCATTTATTCATCTTAGCGCATGTTATTTTTAACATTTATATTAAAATAATATATACTGTACTGTACTTAAAATCAAACATAACATTTCACTTGTTATTATTATTGAATGTTAGCTAATGCATTAACTAATGTAAATTATTATTGTAAAGTGTTCCCCATATATCAAACATTATGTAACTAGACAATATTTGTGCATGTACTGTATATTTATTGTAATGTGTACAGTTCTTTCAAGAGTCTGGCTCCTCTCAAGGTTTCTTAACATCTTAAGAAGGTTTTTCATCCCACAGTTGCCTTTGGGTTTCACACCGAGGGCAATAAGACAGTTTCTGGATATCTGTTTTGAAACGATATGAATCACAAAGGAAAAGAATCTGACTTTTCCGATACACATTCAGTCTTTCACATGTTACTAAAAGGGAAGGGATAAATGGTTTGGGCGTACACAGTTACCAGCTACAGCGGCTGATAATCCACACTAAAAGAGGAAAAGATCATAATGTCAACGAGTTGAAGGATTTTGGTCTTCAGAGACCTCCACAAATTGCATTGACAAACCAAATCAAATCACTTGAAATCTATAGCCGTCTGCCGAGCTGCTTGCTAAAAACGTCTACGTGCACCTGAGAGGATAAAATGCGATAAGCCGAGAAGAAAGTTCAGAGGATGCTTACAGGCAAGATTAGAAAAAATAAAAGCCATTTTTGTCTCTTTTCCCCAAAGACAAAAGACAGACATTATTCCAGATCCTGTGCCAAGTATTTCAACCTGTCCTCCTAAAAATGGATGATATATTACAGAGGACGATTCGTGTGACAGCAGAAAGCAATACGCTGTTGAAAAACAAAAAGGCAAATGTCACTTAGCTCAGATTGAGAGCAAAAAGACAGATTTAAGCGTTTAAGTGTAAAGAGCAAGATATCTTGATGTGAAAAATAGCTGCCATGCTCCTAAATAAAAAAAAATGAATGAACGTAGAGCTCACAATGTCCTTTCCCTTGGACATCTGAACATTACTAAGACACGTCACAGAGCTATAAAAGATAGGGTTTACAATAACCTAATATGAAAGACATTTATTGCAATGAGAAATTGTTAGTCCGAGCTAAAAACAAAAATGCAATTTCACGGCCCTTATTATCGAAGACTAAGGAAGGGAAAAAGATGACAAACAAAGTATTTCTAATGCAGAGAAAAGTGGTTTATTAGCAAGAAATATAATTGTTCCAGTTCAAACTACTTTCACCTGCTTTCAAATATGAGTTTCATCATTTAAAGTACAGTAAAGCTACTATACTTGCTACATAAATAAAGTCAGAAACTTATTTCACTTCTTACTTCAAAATGTGAGGTTATGTATATTATCAAATATTAAACAAATCACACATCACTAAAGTCCAGCATAGTGATCCACTGAGGAACCGAAGAGCCCCCGGCTTAATATTTAGCATGCACTGCAGAATTACAGAAAGGCAGAGAACCCTGTAAGTCTCAGATCTAGTGTCCTGAAGCCTCTGAGGACCCTGGCGATCCCAGACCCCCATGACACCGGCTCACCGGGACAGACCATAATGCAGCCCTACAGTAGCATCAGATCCTGTTGGATGCAAACATGATTTCTCAAAGGATTTAGATTTCCAGCTGTATCGCATTACAATCAGCCTCAGGGCAGGCTTGAAAATCGACTTCTTGGTAAAGTGATCGATGAGCGATCAATCATGTAACATCTATTGACATTTAGTGCCTTTGAATCACCGGCTAAGATAAAGCGTATAGTGTTTGTCTTGACAAGATCCAAGGCTGACAATTAAACACGTAAAACATCAAAGCTGCATTACTAATGGATATTCACAGTATAAAAGTTTAGTCTTTATAATTTGATCTAATTTTATCCCATTTAATGTACCGTTTCAAATCAATTACTGAAGTCAATCATTTGATTAAGTATAACATTTAAATTCAATTAGACCCTTTTAAACAAAGACTGTTTAGTTTAAGACTAAAAAGTTATTTTTGTTTTCCATTTCATCCTGTTTAAAGTGTGAACAAAGAAAAGATGTACAAAGAGAAACAAGATCACTGTTCTACTACCAGCTACAAACAAATGGGTTTCACTGTGTCAGCTGAATCAATACAGCATCTTAACAAGGATTTCAAGTAAAGACTGAAAGTCTTAGCTGCCAGTCTGTCAGGCTATAAATATTAAAATTAATTTTCAGTGACTCAGCAATTCAAGAAACATTGGTGAACATTCCAGCATGCTTAATTTATTATTCATATCTTGTGGTAATCATCACCAAACAGCAGAAATCAATTTTAGGATTTATAAATGTTTGATGGATCTAAACCTTAATATGATTACATGACTGAGAGTATTAAAAACAGAGCAGAATATTAAAGCTACAGTGATGAGTTCAGCAATACCTGGCAACCAGACAAATCTGAAAATATATTCTCTATATAATCATGATTATATAAGGGTTTAAATGTTAAACTTTTGATTATATTTAGAATCTAATAATGCAAACATTATATTTGCACTCATTCATGAAACATAACCATATAAAAATGATACTGCATAAAATACTGCAAATGAAGGACCAATTTTGTTTACTTCCAATGAGAAAAACACTACAAGCTAAGAAATTCAAATCGAGATACAATCTTGGCAAAACAAATCTTTATACCTAATGCAGTTTTGCTCAATTTAATTCATACACTTAATTTAAAATGTAATTTAAGATTTAAGCAAATAACCCAAAATGTGTGACATCACAAATGCTGTTGTAACTGTAATGTGCATTTTGAGTTCACATCGTCTGCAATATCCTCTAGCAACACATCTATTCAATGAACACAAGAGTTAAACAACCGTAAGTCTGTCAGTGATTATGATCAAACACCATATCAAAATAAAACCACCTACATAAATCAACTTAAACTAACCCACCCACATTACTCAAGCCTTTACTGACTCTCTCTCTCTCTCTCTCTCTCTCTCTCTGTTCCGTGTTAAACTCATTAGTCACACACAACATCAACAACACATACTGTACTAATGCATCATATTCATTAACATAAGAACAGCAAAGCAGTGCATGCCAGCCTTTGCCAATCCGTGCACTTTGTTGTCAAACACACCCACACATTCAGAAACACGCTGCAGAGATACAGTAAAGAGCAGTTAATACCTGACATAATCAATAAACGACCCAAAATAAACAAAACAGAGCAGTGCACATCATAGTGAACTATGAAAAGATGCTTATAAGTCGTATCACACATCAGTTTTTGCCTCAATCTGCAAAAATCTGAAAAACTTCCTCACGATGAGGTGATGCATTACCATAACCAGAAAACTGCAGTGCAGATTTTAAAGAAACAACTAAATGGATTTATCGGAAATTAAAACACACCTCATTGTTACAGGCCTTTTTTACTTTTTTTGTGAGAATTAAAACCTTTTATTAACAAATGCAGGATGCATGCTTACATCCAATTATTTCAAATAATAATATTTTTTATTTTTTCAAACAATGAATGTGGTTATTAGATCACATTAACTATTCATTTCTAAATGTACTTATCTAAAAAGGCGTTTGTTTTTCCCAAGGAATGCAGAGAAGATCGTGTTAAATAATAAAAAAGTAAACCATTTGTCAAGGTCAACCAAGCCACTAGTTGTTCTGATATATCGCCTTCTTCCTGCAAAAAGCCCATAAATTGTTATAATATGATCCATTGCATGAATACTCCAATGCACAATTATATTTGTAGTCACCCTGAGAAAACTACACTACAATACTATATCCAGACTCAAGGACAGAATACCACAACTAAAAATACTGCCATACACAGAGCCTGAATCAGCTGACACATCAATTTATATTTGCCAAATGATGGGGAAAATTTGTTTGCCTCGTTCTAATTGCCAGTAGACTGGGATTAATTGATTAGCTGATGAAAGGGATTAGGACAGAAAAGATGGATAACAAAGGATAAAACACATCTGCAGGCTCTACATGTGTATATATTAAGCTCAGAGTAATATATGTTAAGTGTCATTACAAAAGCAATCACGTGCTCACCAGATAAGAAGGAAGAAAGACAAACGCGTCGCAAAGACACAAACCTACACTGCTAAACATCCTCATTGACAAAAGAAGAAACTTTGGCAAAAGCTTCAAACTTTACCTGCATGAAGTGTACCAGTGACGAGTCTAAAGAGATACTGAGCAAACTTCAGGATCTCCCTCTTGCATCTCTTTCTGCAGCTGCTCATGTTTTTACTCTCCTGTGGATTCTTTAATCCTCAAGGATTCGATCACAGAGGAAAAGTTCCTCCACGCTCCTGCCCGAACCTGCTCTGCCTGCGAGTCTGCAAGAGCCGGCACATGCAGAGCAGCTCGCGGATGGAAACCCTGTCTGCACGAGGGGGGTCACTCACTGCCGTCGGGTCATAAATATTTCCTGGCGTGTCCCAGGGGTGCGGAGCGCTCCCCTCTACGCGGTCTTCTGCCTCTTGTAGCTCACGCTCTCCGTGTCACACATCTACAGTAGACCGGCTGCTTGTGTGTTTTAGCACCATCTGTGGCCGTTTCACCCTCCACGCCCGCTGCTGGGGAGGCGGGTCCTCCGTGGCCTCCGGAGTGAAGGAGGAGGGGCGGGAGGAGAGGAGAAAAGGAGAGCGGACGGATGAGCAATGACAGGCGATTATGGGGCTGTCGTGCTGACAGTTACGATGCTTTAACACTTCTGAGACTCACTTCTGAGAGAGCCACAAGATTGAGAGTGAAAGGTAGAAAAAAGCAAAAGGGAGGGAGAAAGTGAGGGACGCAGGGTTAAAGATAAGAGACACTATAGACAGCCTGAGAGAAGGTGAATAGGACAGCGCAGAGATATGGAGAAGGGAGATAAAGGTAAAGGAGGAAGCAAGTGAAAAGAGATCGACACCAAAGACAGAAGAGGAACAGAGATGGAATGAGGTGTGAAAGCAAAGCAACGGAGCAAACGAAGGCAATGTGACAGAGGGATAGAGAGAGAGTTAGAAACTCAGCTGGCACACCTTTACTTTTGAGACTGGCAGGTGTTTAAGTTAAAGAGACAGCACGAGAAATAAGGGTGTGCAAGGTCAGTCTTTTTGATGTTCGAGTGTCTGTTGTCTAGTTTTATAAAGCCTGCTGATAAACATAATGACCCAAAAGAGTGTCTCATGATGAATACATGTCTTATTTCATCCCAAACGTAAACAGATAGAAAGACATTCAATTTTGGATAAAAATAATAATAACTTGATTTACTGCAAGACCATTGAGGTGTTGTCATGGTGATTAGGGTTGTCATTTAAAATCAAATGCCTATTTAACTAGTTTGTTCAATTAATACATTTTTATTTTCATTCTCGGTACAATTATTATTTTATAATGCCACTTATTAAAATTGTCATTAACCATATAATTTGTTTTATTAATAAACTAACTTGAGGAGTGATTAATTTGTTATGTAAAAATGCACAATGCAAACAGCTTAATGATCCTAAAAACAGGCTTCATTTACTTCAACCAAAACACATTTTCTTATTCTTTCATCATAATTACCGACACTGAGATTATTATTCAGTGGCAAGCTTCAACAATCTGCCATTTCTGATTCCCAGATCAGTAACAGTAAAAAAAAATAATCTGATGATCTTTTATATCTTAAAATACTTTCATTAACATTCCAGTGGAATCTCAGGTTCAGTACGGCAGTAGCTCGAGGTAAAGAGAAGTCATTGAAATGAAAGATGAAACGGCTTGCATTGTATCTGAAAGAACAGTTGAATCCCATTGGTCATTCCCAGTACAGACGGGCCTATTTTCGGAAGAGCACTCAAAACCAAGAGCTTTTTTCCACAAGTGACATTCTCTGTCAGAAGATTTAGACCCCTCGCCGTCCCCAGCGCTCTCAAAAAGGAACGCAGTTTCCGCAAAGAGGCGTGTTGCTCTGAAAGGAGCTGTGGGTTGTTGACATGAGAGAAAAATGTGGGTGAATGCAGAGAGAACAGATTTTCCATAGCGATTAAGCTACAGCGAGAGCACGCTGCCGGTGCGCTGTACGTTTCCTAAAGCTGTTTCATAGCCACATGTTTTATATGCCTACCAATAAATCATCAACTATTCATTTGCTCGTGTTTTAAATGGAAAAAGACGTGTCTGGCGTTACCTGTGCACCGAAAGGTTATGAAGACCCTTCATTAGATTGGTGTGTGTTTGATACCACAAACTTTGATCTGATATTGCAAAATAAAATTTGGTAACACTTTATATGAAGCCTGTAAAAAGGATTACAATGTTTTTAAAGTATTTATAATGCCATATAATCATGTTAACATTTAAACAATTTTTAACTAATACTTAATACGTAAATAACATTATATTTTAATATATGTGACCCAGTCTGTGAAAACCCAGCTAAAGTCATTTTTTTGTGATTTTTCTGTTTTCTACAAAAAATCATTCTACATAATGTAAAGAATATTCTGTGAGAATTTAACCTTAATATCTTTAATATTGTCTAAGTGAGGTCATGTCAAAGATTGATATCATAGTGAAATTAATAGGTGAATAGGCTCGTTATCTCAGAATTAGATTTTTAGACTTCTGGTTTTAAAAGACTATTATAATATAAAAGAATATTATAAGAGAATATTTATAAATAAATATTATAAAGACTATTTAAATTTAAATTATTTATATTTATAGCTTTTCTTTGCTATTTGCATTAATATGATAAAATGCATTTAACATGAAGGGGTTAAAAATAATGGCATAATCATTAAATGAATAAACTTCAAAACATCACTTATCCCACACTGCATGACCCCAAAAACCCTACTATGGCAACCACCCTGACCTAGCAACCAGCCAGAACACCATAACAACGCTCAACACCACAGCAACCACACAGCAATGCTCTGGATACCTTTTTTAAACGCATGACATACACAGGCTTCAAAGAGTGTTACCAAAAATCTCTCAGTTCACCTTTATTTTTAGCCTGCATCAGGGGCGGAGTTGTCTAATTCAGACCAGACCTCCGCAAATGTTCCTCATTACTGATTAGCAGCTGCTACGCAACCCGCAGCAACACTCATTCAGCACTGGAGCCCAATGCAGGCAGATACTGAAGATGTGCACACACGCCTCACACGGAGCAGAAGTGATAGACCGAGTGTGTTAGAAGAGCATGTCAGTTAGCGGTGTGTGAAAACTTCGCTTCCGCACTTCTGTGAATTCATCCCGCCACACGCACACCTGCACACAAAAGCACACGCTATCTCACACTCGACAGAAAGCAGTGATGCTGTGAACGACATCCCAACTAAAATCTAACATACCAGTAAATCTTACTTATATTGTTTTCAATTTCATATTAACCTGCTTGATGACAGTGGCTTAACTCCTTAAATCATTGTAAAGTTTTGCTAATATGGGCCAAGGAGGTCTATAATCATCCAGAGAGAGTTATTATTTCCATTTATTCTCATGACAGTTGTTTGGCTTTGAACACGTCTATACTGAAATGAAAGCTGGGAGATGTGATATACACCATGCTGTCAGAAAATGACTATGGCCAACACAAATCTGCTGAAAACCATGTGAAAGACCACACTATAATTAATGTTGGGTTACTACTGGACAAACCCAACCATTGGTTTAGATTAACCTTGAAAATAAGCATATTTCACCCAGCCATGGGCTGAAACCACCCAGAATACTGTAGGTTAATGTAAACCAAAACAATCTTAAACCAGCTAAAGAATCAACTTAGTTAGGTTTTATCTGGTCTTCTAGCACAGCAGGGCAACCGACACAACAACATTGACTCAAGCAAAAGCATGAGCAACTATTTGCTTGCCCAGCAAATGCGTTTTTCTTGTTATATCTGGTGGCACCGATGGTGCAGAAATCACACAGTTTATGCTCAATGTCAACAATCACAAAAATGACTTTAAATCTAAATGAGCGATGTGTTAAATGAATCTAATGATCTACCTCTCACCACATACAGACAACCTGAGGCATACATTATCTAATAGCTTCAGCCACCCAACACATGTACTGGTGAAACATATTGGAGTGCAAAGAGACATTTCACATGTCCCGTCTGTGACGTGTGTTAGAATGCCTCCGGACACAAACACGGGGCTAATGGTGTTCTCCTCTCCTCTCCTGCCTGTCCTTCGGTGTCCTTGGGAGTGTTGTGTGGCCTGGTTTCTGCTCTGGCCCTGCACGGGGCACAGCAAGATACAAGACTCACTGACTTATTATCAGTGACTCGCTGAAATATTAAAGACGTGTCCTTGGTTGCAAAGCCTCTAGCCTCAGCACTACAAGCCACCGGCCCAGCGAGAGAATAATACCCACAACCAGTGGGAAATACAGAATACATGGTGTTACAGCTATGAGAAAGAAAAACAAGGAATAGACAAAAAATGTTTAACCAATGACCGAGTCAGAAATGCCATACTTTTATTTTTTATTTCAGCTCAAGATTTTGTACTACTCTAGCATACTCCAGAAACACTATACTGGTATTGACAATAACCAATATTATTAATATTAAACAATAATTTTAAAAACTGTGATTATCAATATGGTGTTAATACTAGATGATAAGTTATTGATAAATATTCAGCATTCATTAAAAAATTTGTATTGAGAGCCAACAAGGATTTCAGACTCTCTCTTTTGCCTCCCTACATTGGAGTGTGATTTATTGGCCAAAAAAGACAAAATAAACAAAAGTAAAGATGAATTTCACAGATACTATTATTTATTAACTTAAAACTGTATATTTAAATGTAAACGTAGTTGGTAGCAGGTGATATGATGGGTGGTGATTTACAGTATTTCATTCATTTTATTGGACCATTTTCCCTGCGCACAACATGAGTCATCAATATTTTTGGTCCATTTTGCAGACTGTAACTTTTAAATGGATATATCATCTTCAATTTAGTGAGTAAACACATATACTGATGGTCTCCAGCCCTAACAGACACCAACTAAAAGCCAAAATGATAAAATATTCTTAAAAAACAGGAAACAAGACAAAGACAAGACAGTATTTAAGTCTTTATTTCACTTAACGAGCAGAAACGTGTCCTGTAAAATGCTATTTACTGCCAGTATTATGTTTTGAGAGACCTTCGCCTCCTAAAGGACACATTTATACAGTATCCTACATTGTAAACATGAGAAAAAAGTCAAACTTGACAGAGGGTATGAACCTGTAATACTTAAGAGAATATTTTACTGCCAAAGTTTTTGATAGCATAGCCTTGCCCAGGGCACTTCAATGAATGTCAACATCGTTTGGCAAATTGTACAGGGAGGATAGCGCATTGGTATACTGCAGGAGCAGCCCATACAACATTTTCAAAAAACTGCATTTGATTGAACTGACTGCCAAAAGCTAAAGTCGCCCAAGTATGAAAGCAATATCCCACACTGTCAACGGCTACACACGAGGCTACCAACCTCGACTTGGGCTGCTGGCAATGGAAATTGTATAAGATGGCTTCAAGTATTGATGTGCTGACACTTTTATTGATCGTCACTCGGGAGCAAAGGTGTCGCTGAACATGTAAAACAACATTTGCCGGATTGCATCAATTTTTACTCGTGCATGCAGAAATGTTCCCGCTTTACAACATTTCACCAGCAATATTACTCAACAAGAATAATGAAACATTAATAATACCAAGGATACCTGGAGAGAAAGCTATTCTTCACTTTCCCATTCATCTCAATGGCATCAATCGCAGCACCTTTGGATCTACGCAAGTCGTTGCTCATTGGATACACAAAAGTTTGTGATGTAATATACAAACAGAGGCTAACGGGGCCAATTAACCAGCCAAACCTTGATTACTTTGAGTAATACATGTTATATCTGAGACATGTACCTACAGTATCAAGCTGTCTGTGCAATTGTCTTAAATAATTCCCCGTCACCAAGATCAGTGATCAGTTAAAGTCAAGACCATTTCTACTTGATATATCGTAATAGACTGAACACTTACTTTCGGCATGAAACCCAGAAAAGTCTAACGCCAAGAGAAATCAAATCATAATTTTGTATTATGCAATGCAATCTGTCAGTCAATAGACTTTCATTTCAGAGAAGATCTTCTCTGGATGATCTTGGTTAAGACGCCTTGAGAACCCTTTAAGAACCCCTTTGGTTGGCGCCGCTTCTGTTGTGTTCATGCCTTCTAGCGCTTTTTCAAATCCTTTTCTTTAAACACACACACACATTTTTCACCCACAGCTGAATACCTCAAGGCTATATTATGACTGGCAGACACTAAAAATTGCTCAGACACAATGCTCCAACTCTCTTTAGTGGTTCTGACATGTGCATTGAAATCTGCAGCAGAAACTAACCAACCTCATAACAGAATCCACTTATTCTAGCCTTCCTTTCCTATGGAACAAACATCCAGACCGTTACAGAATAATTTGCATTTTGCAGGGGACAACACATTTATAGAAGTCAATAAATCTCAAACACAAAGCAGAAGCAACTGCAATGAAGATGGATGAAAAATATAAAGTCGATTTGAAAGTATATGGATGGAGATTGGTTTCGGAAGAAAGACCATTAGAAGAGCCTTTTAATGCTGTGGTGCCTCATAAACCTCAGAAATAATGGTGTTCATTTCCTAAAGTGATGGAACTGTGCTTGATACGTTGGGAATTAGCCAGATGATTGAGCATTAGAGAGTGATCAGACTACTCATGCTTTCTCTAAAGCCCAAAACATAAATGATGTAAATGGAACAAACAAAACGTGTATACTGTAGTAATCGATCCAGTCGTTTTCTGTTACAGAGAATAATGTATATCCACAAAGGTATAAAGAAGTCAATATTTACAAGCTTAAGTTACATTACAATTGACTGTGAGTCTCTTGGGTGTCAAAGTTTCAACAGTTTTAGCTCAACTTAAAACAATTGCTATATAATCTATTTAAAATTATAAAGCTGGAAAAGTGAGGAGAAAACAGAAAGCAAAATATTGACATTGCTCTTTTACATACAATAAAAGTGAATGGCCATCATTTCATATCTCATTCACTTTTATTTAAATCAAAATATCAATATAAGGGGTGAAACAATACACATAGCTCACAATATTAGCCTATACAATACACAATACTTGGTTTATGGTACAACAGCATAGTGATATTTTAAAGTCTGTTTCAAAGCAGCTTTACAGCAGAATAAACAGAATAACAAATAAATATAAAAGCTAATTTAATAACTAATATCTAATATCACTAATATCTAATATCACTAATATCTAATATCACTAATATCTAATATCACTAATATCTAATATCACTAATATCTAATATCACTAATATCTAATATCACTAATATCTAATATCACTAATATCTAATATCACTAATATCTAATATCACTAATATCTAATATCACTAATATCTAATATCACTAATATCTAATATCAGCACTCCAACACGGTGACGTGTGTGTGTGTGTGTGTGTGTGTGTGTGTGTGTGAAAGTCCATTGTGTGTGAGTGTGTGTGTGTGTGTGTATATATATATAGAGATATATAGAGATAGAGAGAGAGAGAGAGAGAGAGAGAGAGAGAGACAGAGAGAGAGAGAGAGAGAGAGAGAGAGAGAGAGAGAGAGAGAGAGAGAGAGAGAGAGAGGAAAACCCTTGGGAGAACCTGACCTCTGACGTGTCACAGCTGCAGTCAGTAGTTTGATAATGAAAAATAGTAAAAAAGGTCAGTCAAATAATAAAATTTATAAAACTGAATTTGAACATAAATTAAAATAAGAATAGAAATAACAAAACATTATCCCTACTAAAGCATTACAATTCAAAATATTATTCAGTATATATCGATTGAGGACCCGTGCTGGCAGGTCAACTAATATTAAATATTACAAAACCAATATTGATTAAACAGACATCATATCTTAAGAAAATACAAACTATTTTTTTATTGTGATATGTCGTGCCACACTACATCCTTACACCCCTAAACAATATATATACAATAAATATAGTAAAAACAGCTGATATGCCATAACACAACAATGCTGCTAAAATATAGGATTTATTACTATTAAAATTTGGCAATTACACTTAAAATGTAAATACAGTTGCCTAAATTTTACTAGTCTCACTAACACTTCTAACTGGACAGAACTGACCACAGTACGTCCTTCATACAGAAAATGAATAATTCATAATATCCAAAGGACCAATGACTGGGTCATATCTCACAGAGGAGAAAAACATACAGAATACAATCAATAATGTAAAATGCCCTTAAAAAGGTGACGGGTATCATGAAAACTGCATAGCTAAACTAAACAAAGAGCAAACATGTGCTGCAAATGCCAGTTACAGGCTAGAAATAAATCACATATGCTGGATCATATACGGCACCAAAGCAAGAACAGACTTCAACTGTATATAATCAGAAGAAAGCTATGACTTTGAGCCGGGATGTATCAGTATTCTGTGAAAAATCACACTCCTTACACCATGACAGTTCATTTACAGTGACTGAATTCCTCTAACTTCACATCAACACAGAAAGAGCTTCAGAAAAACTACTGACACGATCATCTTTAAGACTGAGCTTTTGTCCTGAGGCTGGTGTGCAAATGTTAGTTAAGATAAAACATATATCCAGCCCTTAGCATTTTTAAATTGTCTATTAATATGTGCACTGACCTCACTAAACAAATTTTTTCTTTCATGTAAAATATAATGAATTAAAATGACCCTAGTGGGAATCTGCATATCTGTCCATTTCAAGGCATAATGCATGTGCTTTATCTTGTTTCACAAATCCAAGAACGTCCATTCGGTAAGACCGAGGGGTTTTAAATAAGCTACAGATAAGAGAAGATTACTCAAGCCCTGCTTAAAATTCTGTAATTGAAGACTTTTATCTTGTCTGAGAAACTTTACATCAGTTTTATGCTAAAATGAGGAAGGAATTGTTCATAGACATCCATCACCACAAAGTTAACTGAATATTTACTATCATATTTGAACCAAAAACGCAGATTATATATTGTACAAACATATTATATAGCGTTTGAATAGGATGGGATTTCTGAAATAAAAACCAAAGCTCACTCACGTGGGCAGATATGAGTTTTAACGCAATAGAAAACATCTCATATTTTACAAATCAAATATACTACGACATTGTGGCACAAGAAATTAAATCCAGGGGGAAATACTACCTGTTGCAAAGGTTACCGTTACAAAACGATTGTCCGTCTTATTTAGGATCGCTAAATACATTTACGTTCACACACAGTTTGGTTATTAGCAAGACTAACTACCACATTCTATGGACAAAACGAACTCGTTTACATTTTTAATCTTCACAAACGCAAACGACAAACCTGCACCTGCTTATCTACAGTAACTAGTCTGTCACGTCATGCAATGCAACAGCCAATCCTGAGTGTGGTTTCTCTTCATTTACCAGTGTTAGGTAAGACGCCATCTTGGATATTCCCTTACTAATTGCACAGACACACTTAACGCTACGTTCGGATTTTGGATATTTCCCATTTCAAACCCGGAAATAACATCTCGATTTTGTAAAATAAAAACATATTGCAACATTAAAACATGTTACAAATGATGTTACTAATAATATTTTTTACATCAAAACGTTCAAAATACGTTATAACATTAAAAGAGCGCCATTCCAGATAATATTTACCTGGTAATATTTTCCCTGTTAATATTTTCCCTGTCCCATGGTGCGATTGGTCAACAGCGCCACCATGTTGTAGAGGGAAGGACTTTCTTTTTTTCTCTTTTGTATTTTTCCTAATGTCATATAAAAATATGACATAAATATAAAAATCCAATTTATTTATTTTATAATGCATTATTATTTTCGTTAAACTTCTACCTCCTGGCTATTGTAGTTGATCCATTTGTTTGTTCATGGTGTTAATTGTCATATTGGACTGAAACCTTTTTATATGTATATCTGTTATGACATTAACAATAAAGCAAAACAAATCCTTCTGAAAATGTTATATTTTGCCAAAATCACAACTACATGTACCTCTGTGAGATGGGAATGTACCTAACCTCTAGTTGAGTATGTGCTGAACAAATATCGGAGTAAAAAGAGGAACAGAGAAACTAGCCACGCTGCTTTTCATCAATAAATTATTTTAGACATAACCCTGGAGTCTTGACAATGATTGGGCTGAAAAGCCAGCAGTCAAAGCAAGAGGAATAATGTACATTGCAACACTATTCTCTCATTCATTTTCATGAACTCTATAAAAATGCATTTTTTATGATCTCTCTCTGAAGGCGATATCCGTGGTTTTACGATGGCTTGCGGTTTTAAGCAACAGTCTCAGCCCAAACTCAACCAATGCCCGTGTTAGCCTTTTTTTTCCAAAAGAGAAATGAAGAATATCTCAGCTGAGCAAGAACACCCCTGAGGGACCATTTACTGCATTGCCCGTATAAGCAGGTCACAAGGGACCCAAAAAAGCTTAGCCCTCAGCTGTTCATAACATACAGTATACAACAAGAAGAAAAAGCACAAAATACAATCAGATTAGTGTTGGTGAGAGTTTTAAAGGGTAGAAGTATGTGTTTTAGAAAGACAGAGGAAGAGAGAGGAAGTTTGGTGGTAACTTTGAGCAGCGCTGATGATTGCTTCATAAATCACTCGTGATGTGGCAGCAGGAGACTCAGTGTTTTATCCCTGAAGGTAGTGAAGCAAATATCCCACTTTTCTTACCTATCCCTGAGCCATGAGAGGCATTAAACACAGCTTTCCTCAAAGGATAAGTGGCTTCATTAATCTACCTGTTTTAAAGAAGTCATTCTCAATGGTGAGAGGAGGAGAGGGAGGCTGAGCACATCAAACACGTATTCAACAAGACACAAATGCCCAAAGAGATAAATAATACCTTTATTTAATTTACTTATTAAGGTGTATAACCCCAATGCAACTGAAAAGACAATGAAAAGATAATAATAAAATAATATTTGAAAAGGACAGGGTAGAGTTTTGAGTTGATGTTATATGGAGTGGTACCTTTTATTCATTTATATTGGTCTTAGTTCGTGTGTGATTTGTTTTATTTTCTATATGGTTCATATAATAGACCTTGATATTGACAAGGGCTGGGTTGATGATCAGAAAGACTATAACAAGTCCCTACATGACTAACCCTTTTACATTACAGTTGCTGTCCTTGAAATTTCTAAATTATCCACCATGCCAACTAACGTCCTGATCTCCTGATCCATTATGAAGAATGAAGTCATCGTTCAATGACAGACGAGATCTGAATCACAATTCTGGCATGAGGAGACAGTTATGAGAGATTAAATAAGAAGGATATTTTTGTCCTGTAAATAAACATTTTCCTTTGTAAACAAAAGTCATACAAACATAAGTATTGTTTATATTTATTTACTTTAAACAGTAAAATGTATGAGGTTTTACAGAGATGCTTCAGTGCCTTGCAGCATCATATTTCTCATCTTTGGCAAGCAGCCTGAAATGAATGGTTGATTGACATATGAGCCTGTACCACAGCAAGACAGATGTCTTCACCTGTCTTGTCATCTTAAAAATGCATAAATGTCATCATAAATACACAAGCCATTGGCAGGATTTAGCTTTACTCTCAGAAGGAAATGCATGCTGTACTGCACAATGATTTGTGTTATACGTGACAGCACAGGTGTCAGTCCACATAAACTTTCATTATATGAAGATAAAAACAGCCTGGATATTTAAAACATTTACATGAGGATGAGTAAATACATTTTCAATTTGGAGTGAAATAGAAGATGACTAACATGCTTCACACATCGCACAAATTAATAACTCCATCAGAGATAGATAGCTTTCTCGGTTTTTTATTATGTAGCTGGAATTACATCATGTCTGACTAAGATGAGTTTGTATCTTGGATTCTTTCTGCTCATTAATGTGTAGCAAAATATATCACTTATATCACAGTTTACTACGAGTTGGCACCATACAGTATATTACCCGTCACAGCTATATTTGTCTATGAAGGGCATCTGGTTGTGATCAGTATATACAGCAGTAATCAACACAGAACATTTCCAATAACAACATCAAGTGGTTTGCGATAAAACAAACTTAATCACCCTGGTCTAACTTGAGTTTTATCATGATTATTTTGTTTGGTTTCAGAATTTTGTCATATTAAAAACTGAATGTGGGTCAAACCCAAAAGTCAAAATTGGCTCACACCAACAGGTCTGCAAAAATAAAACCACAGTTGAGCCAGACTCGACCCAAAACAACATCTTTCCTATCAAGCAAAGAAAAACTCTTTCAAGCCAAAACAGAGCCATCCATCTGAACATATCATGTATTATCTACAGTAAAAGGTCTACTGCTGACACGGTTTTTCCATGGCCTGGTTTGTTTAGCTGAACTTTTAAAAAAGGTTTGGAGCTGTCAGTCGACCTACATTCCCTCAAACCAGACTCAAGCCTGAGCCTAAACACAAGCCCCGTCATCCCTCCAGAACCTAAACAACCTGGATGGGGGACTTTGGGGTTACCAGTGTTTCCTAGAATGGTAGTTTTAGAAAAGAGACATTTATTTTAGAAGCTTCACATGAGCTTTCAAGTACTATGGTAAATTTACATGAGGTGTATTCATACAGTGTTGCTATACAGTCAATCCACTGACTGAAAAAAAAGAAATATTGTTCTGTATCCTTTGAAGGTTAAAATGCTCAGATGGTGATTAATAGTTTAGCAATCAGCCAATCAACACTGTCACGATGACATCATTTTTCTGTATACTGTACTTACTAGTCAAACAGCATTTCGAGCTCAGATTATGGGTCAAAAATATCAACGATGACCATAAGCCATACAAGCCATGCAACATAAAAAGAAACACCAGCTTTCTTCAGCTAATATAGACATGATTTAAACACAACATCTGAATCATTTTTCATTTAACAAACAACATAATGTGTCATGTGGGGATTATATTGTTGAATAAAATCCAAACAAGCATGCTATTTTTCCAACGGAAAACAAGCAGGTGGCCTGGCTTTGCCTTGCTATTGTTATTTTAAAGAAACAAAGATGATATCTGCTGCTGAAAGCTTTATTCCAGAGACCATGAAACCCAATTAATCTCATAGTGAAACTATAAATATAGTTCAGACCTTGCATCTAACACTATACCCTATACCCATATATATATATATATATATATATATATATATATATATATATATATATATATATATATATATATATATATATATATATATATATATATATATATATATATATATATATATATATATATATATATATATATATATACTGAAGCAAATATCCTTTCAAATGTATAAGAACTGTGAGGAAGCTTACTTGAAAATTCTATTACAGATTGTGTCAAGCTTGGTAAAAGATGGACTATATTTCATTCGCTCGGTACTGTAGAAACTGAGACGCACACCTCTCCCGTCTCGCTTTGTGAACAGCTGCTTCTCTCTATACTCTTATTTCAGTGATTGCAGGCTAAAATCTAATGCAATGCATTATTCACAAGCTTGAATGCATCAATCAAAAACATACACCTCTCTTTTCTACTGTATTTTGTTTCGCCTTCTTACATTTCAAACCTATTCTGTTCTTCCTCTTTTTTGTTTATCGTTTTTTGTCATATAATTAAAATAATTGAGACTTTCAAAATGCAGAAAGCACAATAAAAGTATCATTGTGCAAAATATATATCAATTTCCATTCATCTGAAGCATCATGATTGATTTATGAGAGGAAGAATCTTTCACACCAGTTCATAAAACTTTTTTTGGTCATTCTGTTCATTATATGGAAATAATAGGCCAGATATCATAGACGTGACAGAAAAAGTATTTTGGATAAAGTATTTCTGTAATACCCAGATAAATAGTGCCTTAAAAATGTTTTAATTTAAAATGGTGCCTTCAAGAAGAACGTCTCAAAATGATCTAATCTTTATTCATAAACACCGTTTATTCCTCATCCTTCTTCCATTAGTGGCGATGTGTTGATGAGACCGTGTAATCACGTGTAAACAAATTGTGATGCTTAATTATACCAGTTTGTCCTTCCTTAAATCTGACTGCTAGATTGCGGTGCAATTAACCAAAAGTTAAACGTTTCAACAAGCAGACTTTTCCAAAGACATTTCAAGGACATGGCATCTTATTTAAGAACTGCAGTACATGTAAAAGCTGTGATTTAAGTGAATTAATATATCAGTGTTCGGTTAAACATTACATTTAGGCATTTGGAACATATAAAAGTGAATGAACATCAAAAGTGTCCAAAAAATTTAAAGCTGCTTTGGACAATTTTAAGGAATACTCACATTTGTCTGCCATTTCAATACAACCTTTCAGCGTTATTCACCTTAAATGAAATTTAAGTTTTATACATCTTACTGTAAGTGTTCCTGTAGCTCAGATATACATTAGTAGATCATGATGCCAAAGTAATTCAAAGTATTGCAATTAATATAGTTTGACCTTAATCCTTGAAGTATGCTATTGAAAATGTATTTGGTTCAGTTTCAAATTATTGGTGGTTTAATTGTACGTTAGAGTAAATTTACCACGGGTAAACACGGTAACACACATCCCGTCATGCTTTATTTGAATACTATAGACTATATAAATCTTAGCACAGTTTGCATGTCTTGTATTCAGTATATTATCAGCAGGTTTGTGCTGTATTTGGCTGACATTAATGCTGGACCAGTAATTGAAGCGCATGACAGGCTCAGGTGAAGAGAAGAAAAGCCTTCACTAATGTTGAAAGTCATCTCTGCCTGCAGGCACAGGAACTTACAAGGGTTCACCATATGCCATATCAATCATTCTTACTATTTATAGACTGCCAAGCCATCACTGGAATACAGAAATGGCTAAAGTAGGTTACCTGCAGAGAGCAGTGGTGCTATCTGACATTAAACTGTATGAGTAAACTAAACCAGCGGTCAAAGTTTGTAGCCTGTAGAGGACATGCTAACAAATACAAACATTGGTTGATTGTTTTGTTGGAGTGGTTTTATGTAATTTAAGAAAATTAACCATAGTTTTATTATGTAAAAGTTTTATTTTAATTTTCAGGTGTTCATTTATGAGGAATATGGACTGTTATGGATGTGACAATTGTGACATGATTTAAACATAAACAAATGCTTTAAAAACTTTCTGCGAGGCCCCACATGAGGATTTAAACCTCCAAATATTGACATCTCAGATATCACTTTGATAAAACTATTTTATTCTGGTAAGGATGACTTTTGTATGGAATTGTTCATGGTTACTTTTCTCAAGTGTAGGCATGTTAAAATGCTGATAACCTGCTAATTGTCACCGTTCCTCAGGAGGAACACTTGGGTGTTTTCATTATTCACTGTAATATTTCATACACGTAGTTGAATTCTAATCTAATCATGGCAAACTATATATTAATGCAAAGGTATAAGACTCAAGATTAAATATTTGAAAAAACATAATAAAACATAACATAATAAAAATATTAAAATAAAAAAATAATATCTAACAACCAACATTTTTTTATTTTGGATAGTGCATATCCATGTGCATCCTCAAAAAATACGGTGACGGTTACTAGTTTAATACCACTGAGCCAAAATTATGTTATATATTTTTAAAGCCAAAGTAAAGGTCAATTTCATTTCACTTTTCAACAGTGACCATGATATTATAGTTCAATAGGTCACACATACAAACACACGACCCCTGTGTCAAGTTTTCGGCTGACATGTTGTGTGACATATCAGATGACGACATGGACAAAGACGCCCGTCGGTCATCAGGCTTACCCATTCAGTGCCAATACTGGCCTAACAGGGATGTTTTAATGCTAATGCTATCTATCATCACCACTTCACCCCCTCGAGAGAATGAACTCCCACTATGTGAAGTCATTCAAGCTAATGGAAAATTCATTAGCCAAGTCTTTCAGCGAGAGAGCAGATAATGTACGCGAGGCGAAGTTTAAACTACGCCGCTCATTACAGCATCACTAACATTACTGATCTTTGCTGTGCTTTTCTCAGTTGTAATTGCATTAAAATGATTGTGACCCACAGTTCTCTTCCAAGTAGAAAAGTATCCAACAGAGATATTTAACAAGACGTGCTGGAAAGCAGTGCCCTGCGGTTTCATTTTAATTGACGGGAATGATAACAATAAAGCAAGTAAGCAATACCTGCCATTACTGTACAGACTGTAAGAGACGACAGTTCATGCAAATACAATTACTGTTATAGTGCTACTGTAATTATTTATGTTTCAAGAGAAACATGCAGACGACTTGCACGTCTGTTTGCTTTATTGGCCCAAATAAAAAAGCACAAATAAAATGTAATATTGAAAACAGGCTTGTGATGTTGAACATCATCTATTTTTCTGTACTTCGTATATGGGCAATTCAATGCAAATGTTAGCCTAACCATGAAAAATAAAGTTTTTAATAAAAGCTCAGATTAATATTTGCTGGTTAAATACTCATGCGAGGTCTCTCTCAAAATGTTAAAGCATTTGTTTATGTTTAAAGCATCAGGTAAAGTGCAATAATCAATAACCGTCCATATTCCTCATAAATGATCACATGAAAATTACAATAAGAAGAGTCATCTCTTCTCCATTTGTTGGGTATTATTGCTTCTGATTTGTGTAGTTTAATTCACAGATATCCTACAAAGTATGTTGCCTCTTACAAAACGTGTTTTCTTTATTGTCACATTCATAACATATAAACAGATGGTTTAATATACTGATAAAAATGCATTCTGTAAGAATTTATATTTAATGTTTTCCCAAAGAAACTCAACTCCATCCTTTCAGCATATTACGCAGCTTTAAATTAGGTTTTGAAAACCTATAAATCAAAACTGACACAAACATCTTGTGCATTTTCATTAGAAGTGAAAAAGATGCAGTAAAACCCACTGGAACAGCATCTTGTCTATAGTAGATTAAATAACCTTTTGTACAGTTCTGAACAGTGAATAAGTTTCCTAATATGATTGCAGACAGTTGGAAACAAAAGGTCCCTTTGGGTAAAAAGCACTTTTGATGTTGATTTGGATACAGTACAGCACTTTTCTAAACACCAGCAGTACTTCAACAAATTGTTCTGCAGAAGTGGAGAGGATGGATTTGTTGTGATGGATGTGCAAAGTGGATCCATATTGACTACATCACTTATACTGGAGATTCATTTGTGAAATACACATTAACTAAATTTGAGTACACGGTTTATCAATTTATGTAAATAAGAAGTTTTACAATGACAAATGTGATTAAATAAACTAGAAATTCTACACCTTTTTCAAACTAATTGTATTACTCCGTCAATATTTAATACAAAAATGGTTGCTTTTGACAGGATCCAGACATATAATTAATAGGGGTGGGAGAAAAAATGCATCGATGCATCGGGATTCTTTCTCTAACGATTCTGAATCGATTCTCAAAGATTCAGAATCGATTCTATGTCAGAACTTGTTCATCCTGAATATAACTTTGTTAAAATAAAAGCAATAAAATTAAACTTCAAGATGGGAATACTGTCAAAGAGATTCTAACTATAAACAAAAAGCATAAAAACTCTTTATTTATTTAAAATGCAAATTTATCATATTTGCAAAAATTATATTAAGAATCTTTTTGGAATCAGATCGTGAGTCCCAGAATCGGAATCGGATCGCGTAGCACCTAAAGATTCCCACCCCTAATAATTACCCATTACACCCATTAAAAAACCTTATACATTGTACTAAATTGTAAAAACAAGAAGAATAAAGATACAGGGATTACAAAGCACTGATACACTGATTCTTGAATTTACATTCATCCTCAGAGCAAAGCCTTCCATTAAACTATGTCCCATAATTCACAGAGAACACTCCTACAATGTATTTGATCTTCTTTCAATTTTCACCGTGATGGGATGTAATGAGAAATCTGACAAACTCCATAAATCCTATGGCTCTTCCAAACCATTGTATAACAATGAAACACTTACTTAAACAGCTAATTATATTTGTTCACAATCTATTTGACAAAAGCAGGCTGATGTGTGTTAGACTTTCAGATGAACCGGCTGTTAAGTCTCTCTCTTCTATTCCAGATCATGATGTTAAACCGTTTCCTATCAATAAATCACATTAACCGTGTTCTGTGGTCAATACAATCATTGAAGTGAAAGGTCACCAGCTCCTGTTCGCTTGTACAAACATATTCAAGCACACAAAACAAACATTTTACTTCTTATTTATGAGCACATGTGAAAGTAAAATGTGTGTTCTGATGTGCACTGCTTATAAGCTTGTCTGTCCTGTTTGCAATGATCCAAACTATGCGAGCAGATAATGATGAGATGGATTTTTGTATTAGAGACATTTTAAATTATTTTCATTATAACTATAAATGAAAGTGAAAACTGCAGCAATGCCATAGAAGAACCATTTCTGGTTTCCCAAAGAACAATTCAGTCAAAGGTTCTTAAACCTGTTATTTGTCGCCGTTCCTCAGGAGGAACACTTCAGTTATTTCACTATTTAATATTTCAATTTAAGTCAATTTTAATCTAATCATGATAAACTATATGAATATAAAAAGGTTTAAGAAAAATTCTCATAATAAACAAAACAAAAAAATAAGTTAACGGTAATGTTATTTATAAAAATACCTCAAATTAAAAAAATAATTAAAAACACAAAAAAAATGTTTTAAAAATATCTTTCAACAATATCTTTTCAACAAACATTTTTCAACAACAACAACAACTTCTTGTGAAACACAAAGGTTCTATAGAAGGTTCTTTATGGAACCATTCAGACAAAAATGACTCTTCTATGGCAACAATAAGCACCTTTATTGTAAAGACTGTACAGTCAAGAGACCATCTCTTGGTAACTAATTGTAAGAATAGACGTCCCGCCCCAAAGTTGATGTTTTTGAACATCCAACAGAGTATTCCCAACCAAAAGAAATACAATTAAGTGTGTGTAACTTAAACCAAGTAAACCTATTTCTATACATATATACCATTTTGGATATTTATATTTGACACTATAGAAGAAGATTTGAATGAATACAGCTGTCCGAGGGGATATTAATGTGGCCACCAAGTAAACAGACTTGCCTTAAAGACGTTCTTGTGTCTTAAAATAAGCTACTTCAGGTTTTTCTCCACTTTGACACAACAGAAAAGATCATAATCATCCCATTTTCCAAAAATGACCATGATACTAAGAGCAGCAGTATATTAATGCAACACCTCACCTGAAAATAGTCCAGATTCACTTCATCTTAGTCAGTGAGGTCTGATGACAACAGCTGTCAATGATACTGTATCTCCATATTCATAGAGTCATCATTTATTCATTCTGTGCTGCTGAGCTTAATCTGTACACAGAAGCCATTTATCAACATGAAGAGCTCTGACAGACGGTCAGGACAAATACTCAAGCAATGCAAGATCTGTGTCACATTCAAAACATTCATGGGAAATATTTTACTATTAAAAAACCCTTTACTTACATCAGATGCTTCATATAACAAAACAGTCTAATTTTTAATATAATTTAATTTAATATAATACTTCTATATGAAGCGCAATGTTTTTGTATTTCTGAATTATGATCTATTAAGGGATTTTTGAAACCATTAAGATGAATGTGTACATTTAGATGATGCATGATCTGCATAATTCCACAATGTCATTGATTATATTTATTCACTGATGAACACATTTAAATGAAAACTATACTCGGTAAGTCTAAACTATCCTATTTAGCTCATGAAAGTATTGCCATCTACTGGATAAAAGGAGTTTCAAAATATAACACAGCCTGGAAAATAAATGTCTGAATAAACATTCTGCAAAAATCTTCCTTTGGTGTTTGACTTAAAGAAATACAATCTTACAGTTTAAAACAATATGAAGGTAAGTAAATGATGACAGAATGAATGTTATACTTAACTAAAGTGGCTGATTATGTACTTTTTATAACAATGACCATGTAATATGAACTATTGTGTAGGCTATAAAATACATTTGTAGCTATACACCAAAATTTTTAAGTTTCGGGTCACTTACGTAAAGATTTTTTGTTCATCAAAGAACTCATCAAGAATTCATTAGATAGTCATAAAGTTTCTCTTTGATTGTCAAGATGAGGCGTATGTGTACAGCTCCCTCTGGTGGTCACAGTGGGACAGGCACTGACTGGAGATCAGTCATTTAAACATTCAGGATACTTTGGCACACTATGCATGCACAATTATTCTTCCTTTCCAACATAATAATTCTTACAGATAAGGCTTTAATTAACAGCCTATGTAACATTAGGTAAACATCTTTAAGAAAATAATGTTATATGATACACATAACAAATACAATCTTTTTGTTAAGCGTTAATCAAATATTACACTGTTTCTTGAACAACGTTTCTGATATCTCTATAAAAAAACCTCAAAGCATTAGTGAACACAAAGAAAAGCAAACCCATTTCTATTAATTGATCTGCTCGTTATTAGTTGTCAATATTGTTTTTCTCTTACAGTGACATTTCCATTTCACCTGATGGAGATCGTGTTGTATTCAAGCAAACAGCTAGTCAAACCGTATCCACTTTTACATCTGCATCACAATACATCCTAAATTACCTTTCGATAGCCGCAATTTGAATTAATGGCTATTCATGAAATAATAGGTTAATGGTTTCCCTTTAACCCAATTCAAACGCTAAAACGTCCATTAACATGAATCTCCAGCTGCACTAGTCAATAATGAGACCATCAGCCATCTCTGCCTTGATTTCACCATCAAATGATGAAGCTTCATAAAAGCAATGGTGCTATACAATATCCAGAAGTAGCTTCCTGCTATTAACAAAGTTTCAGTTTAATCCATCTGGAAGGTTATGCTTTTGAATGTGATTATATAGTCAAAGCAGATTATGTTGCTCCGAGACAGGCCAGCGATGAGCCGGCCAAAAAAACCCATTGAGCTTCTCTATTCAGCGGGGCTGGACACAGACAGCAACACCTGACACAGTCAAGGACCCAGCTGTTTCCTGAACCAATGTGATTACAGAAAAGAGCGACTTAGATTAGAAATGTCTCATGAATAGAAGCACAGATACATTCACACATCAGCCGAGTCTCTGGCATTCGTGTAAATATTCAAGAGCGCACACACGCATGCATGTGATTTACATTTTGGGCTAATATTGGAATGAAGCACACATCTATATACAGTATAAATGATTTCATGTCATATTGAATTACACCAGAACTACTTCGAGATCTTTTTGAACCTTTCAGGCCCGTCTGTAACATCATTCCCTTAGCATCTGCTTTACTTTAATTAGGATCATTTCCATTACAGTTTCCATGGACTTTGCCAGAATGTCTCTTTTTCAGCAAGCAACACTCAGAGAGCCATTTAGAGCTATATTTGGAAACTGTTTGGATATTTTTTATTTATTTATTTAGCTGCATATCATACTGCAAGTCTGTATGAGGAATACGAGAGACATAACAAATAGACAGAGACATGTGAACATTTAAAAGCACAAGAATGAATATTTTATCCATCCATTTCAATGCCAAATGATCTATCAACATTAATGTACCATACTTCTTATTGCAACTATTATTGTGTCCATCTAAGAGATTTTAAATGAAGTATATAATTAAATGAGACATAAATCTGAATTTGAATAACCCACAAGCACAGTCTTTAATCATTTAACAAAATTAGAAATAGTACATTTACAACTGGATCGATATCCCTTTCACTATTAAACAATGATTTATTATAGCCGTCACTTCACTAGACACCATAAACTCTGATCACTTAAAACACTGAACGCAACATAAATCAACACGGGGCAGTAAAATGATCAATAGCACATCAGCATGACCACCCTGAGGTCTCTCTCCTGACCTCAACATGAATCCAAAGAGAAGAGGATGAAAGAATGTCTAAAAGAGCTTCAAAATGTCTTTACTGTAATAATCCTCATTAAAAATAAAAAGAAACTTTTATGAAACTTTTAAATGCTTTTGAGTCTTTTTCAAGCATGTAAGATTCATGCAGGAGAAACTCAGAAAAGTCATGCAGGTGTAAAAACGGCATGTTTGGGTGCATGATTTCTTTAATTCTCTCAGACTCCCACAATAAGAGGATTTTACTTTTCTACAGTAAATGATTCCCAGGGATTTACCTCTTCTTTTAGGGGAAGCCCATGCGATGATGCGTCTGATAAGACAGCAGTTCAGAAGCACTTTTCTGGAAAGGCCGTGGTCCTTGTGCAAGTGAGTAAAATCTTCATTCCACTGTGTCCTCTCGACCGGGGTGGACATGGTCACGTTTAACTATTCACAGACCTGCTGTTGAAATGATGTCATTTTACTGTCAATCCTTCAGCGTTTCTACTAAAAGCATTACAGCACATCGAGTCAGGAATCATTTAGATTTGCTTTTCCCTTGAGGGCTAAACTAAATAAAATATGACTATCAGGCCATTGAAACATCTGCTCTAATAAGCAATCAAAAGTGTTTGTGATGTAATTTTTCACATGAGACCGTGTACAGAGTTCAAAGTCACTAGGGTTTCAATGACCCCCGTTAGGTATGTTCAACAATAGCAACTAGTGAAAAATTCAGCAAAGAAACTAAAGCAAAAAGCTTTATTCCATCACCTAAACTACATGATTTCAATATGTAATTCTGAAGAAAACCAATAAGACTAAATAGTTTCAAACTCTCTCTTCCAAGTAACGTATACTATATCCTTACCTTGTGATCTTAAGAAAGCTGCTGAACCTTCCCCTGTTTCACGGCAACACAAAGATGCTCAGGTTTCACACAACCCAACGCTTTCTCTTATTTCGCATGAGGAAAGAAGGGAGGGGAGGATGAGAGATACGCCCGGTGATCAGAATGTCTCATCCCCTTTATCCGCCCCTCTCACTAGGGGACACGGCTAGTGAAGCATCATCAGCATCTGCACCTGAGAGCGGCCAATCAGAGAGCAGCGCCATCATACATGATGTCAATGATGATGGACATTTCACTCAAAGGACCCGGGGCTGTCATGGCCAGCGTGCATCTTCTCTATCTCTGTCAGGGAACACAAACATTCTCTTCTCCTTCACAGAAACAGACAGATTTCTCCCGCCGCTCTGTTGCCATATTTAGCATCATTCAGACCCCCCAACACTACCTCCCATAAAATCACTCAGCATGCTGCACTTACACAAATCAACAGGGCCGGGAACACTGGCACACACCTGATCCCGCCAGGGGAAGGATTGAGTTTCAGCTTTTATTAAATAATGCCATTTACAAGCACACCAATTTCCGATTAAGATGCAGAGTCTGGTTTAAAGGAACGGATCACTTGGATATGCTCGAGTCATGCATAAAGGTCATGGGTTCGATTTCTTTAAAGAAAATGCTTAAATGTTGTTCTTTCATAGTTTATGAGATTTAATGGCATTCTCAGTTGGGTTTTCTCCAACAATTTCTTAGGAGAAATAAAACAGAAACATGTGAGACAATTGTTTAACTACATGAAGAGTATGTAGGTGTAAAATAAATGTAGATAGTATAGGTAAAATAATCTGGATTTGAGTAAATTTGATGAGAAATGTTAAGGTTCATATTGAAATCTTCACTAATATTGACTTTCAGTTTGTATCTTTGTTAAGATCTTTTGTGAAACTTTAATGACAGAGACATTTGTGAGATTTATCTGCAACACACGAGACTTAAAAGTTTCCATTTGCTCTCCATTTAATCTCACAGATTCTCACAGATCATTGTTCTTACAAGAAAACACATAAGATAAACAGGGATCTGCCTCATTTCACTCCACAGCAAACTCAAAATGTAAAATGTACACGCTGTACAGGAGAATGATCGTGTGTTGTTTTCAGAGCAGCTTGAAAGTTTGTCCTCTGAGCAGAATGTCCTGAACTCACACAGCGAGCGTTTCACATTCACAGGTGCATTATAAAGATTGATCTATTAGCCTACGGAGAGAAATCCAGTAAGACAAAGCATTTAGAGCGTCACAACATCATTATCTTCCTCTCGCTGTGCCGTTTCTATTTCGGGCTAATGTGAATGCTGATGAATCACACAGATTACTAACAACTAATACATTTCATAAATAAAAGAGACAGACTGAAAGTCTACCGTTTTGTATCATGACGCAATTTTGACATCCGACATAAAAAACTTCTTCATTTGAGGCATTTCAGGAGTGATGTAAAAAAGAAAACGCAGCCGACCGATGCTCTTTAGATAGAAACCTATATTGATCTCAAGGTGAAATCAACCCTAGAGAAATCAATAGAGAGCACACAACCATATATGTGCCGTTACAGACCAAGACTGTACTTAATTCAAGCTGATATTTCTAGTCTCTGCTATACAATAAATGCATTTCCAAACGAGGACTTTAGCATGCATGTAAAACTAAAATATTTGCATAATCTGTTCTGTGGAACACACAAAAGATATTTTAAGACGTGTCTTATAAAGTAACCTAACCTAACAGCAGCAGCTTGGACTTACAGGAGCATGCAGTGAAATCACCGGTGAACTCTCAGTAAAGTCATCCTGTTTCAGCCAGACGCTTTAATGCGGCACTAAAGCTTCATCAGGTTTGTTTGTAATTAAGTTCAAGACTTTCATGCTTGTAACAGACTAATGGGAAGATTAACTTTGCGTAAATGATCTGATACAGTGTGGCAAGTGGGCCGGTACTAACCGGTACAGAGCATTCCTGACCTAATACTGGAAATGATGTTTGTGTACAGTCTTAAAAATAAAGCTTCTTTTTTAAATAAACCCTTTAACATCGACAGAACCATTCTGTTACACACAAGATTCATGGTAGTGGAAAAAGGCACAACAGACTAAAAAAGATCATAAAAAAATAGTTATTTTAGGAATCTCTGACTTAAAATGGTTCTTCTATGTCATCATCTTCTATGAACTTCTTTATTTTTAAGAGCATACCGGTGTTATATTGAATTCTGTCACCATCTGACTGAAGTAAATGCTGTCATCACCCTAATCCTAACATTAACCATTACCACAACAACTATAGGGTCACATAATTTAGCACAAAACTGGCAAGGGATTGTCTGACATATTTAAACAAATCACATTTAAGGACAGGAAATTTATCACACATCAAAAGTGATTATTTGGCAAGCATGTCAATTTTACTTGCAACTATCTGTCAAGATAAATTCTTGAATAATTTATGAAGATTTAATATTTTGTACAGATCTTCTTAAATATTACGGTTGTTTAGGGATTTTTTTTGCAATTTTAATTATTTTTTTTCAACATTTTTATAATAAAAATAAAATTAAACGAATAATGATTAAAATAAGTGGTGAGTATTTTAATATAGGTGTTTGTAGTTTGGTAGTTTGTCCACTAGATGTCACTGTTGTATATCACAATATTCTCATGTCTGCAATCTGTTACACTTGCAGTTTCAATGTTGTTCTTGAACCTTAAAAAATATATTTTTAAAAGTCTTATATAAAAGTCTTCATTGTTTATTTTGGGCAACAAATTATTCATTTTCAATTAATGAATACAAAATCTATCCTTAATTATATTGTGTAAAATATACATGACCTTTTAAATGAAAGTCATAACATTTAATAGAATATGATATAAATATTAATATTACATTTAAAGCATATTTTCTGTACACACATATTTTGGGTGTTTTTAGTCAGCTCATTACTCATTTATGATTATACCACTTTCTTTAATAGCTTAAGCCACTTAAATACACAATGTTTAATCTTGTATATTAAGGGACAGATACAATCTGTTGCAGGACAGGAAAGATATAAAAATCAGTTCTGCTTTAATCTATTCAGATGATAAGAAATTGCATCAGTGACTATGTTTGATGTGTGACTGCCGTGTTTGCACACCTGTCTTAAGATTCTGTCACATCTTTGATCTTACAATAGTCCGTGTGATGCTTTAGAGTTATGAATTAACTAATCTTTAACAGTGATGATGAAGATAAGAGATATGAAGGTATGATAACTTGGGTATTCGACTATGTGAATACTGCACTTTTCTTGGGGCATTTTAATGTACTTTAATGAATTAGATGGATAGTTTACCCAAAATAAATATTTTTTTGATCATTTATTTACCATCATACCATTCAAAACATGCACATGACTCTGTGTGTGAAATATAAAGAAGATATTTTGTGTTTTTTTGATCATTTATTTACCATCATATCATTCAAAACATGCATATGACTCTTTGTGTGAAAGATATTTTGTGGTTTTTATGTTTATGCAATGGAAGTCAAAGTTGTCGTGTCGTTTTGAACATTCTTCAAAATATCTTCTTTGTGTTTTGAAGAAAGAAAGAAAGTCATACAGGTTTGAAATGACATGAGGGTGAATACATGAAGAAATTTTATCCCTTTAATATTCAAGACCACACGTGACATTTACATTTAGCTGACACTTTTATCCAAAGTGACTAATATTTAAAAGACGTGTTGTTTTGAGATGCAGGAGATAATGCAGGTCAGTCCATCGACTTCACGCTCAACATTTATTTTAATCACAGTGTTGAATGCTGAAGTCAGTGCTCTCGTCTACGCTGCATCAGCACGCGTGACACCTGAGTAAGCAAAGAGACCCAATCTGTGGCATAAACAAGCCCGGGGGGTGAATCTAAACACGAAAGCGTGTCCATTCTCCTTTTGGCCCCGGGCGTTCATAAACAAACGCCTTCTGTTCGGTCTTTCCAGTGAGTTTATTTCTGACTCTCTCTTCCTTCACGGCTCACGCCTGGCCTCGCTCCGGCGGCAGGCGGCCATCCTGGCAGCTGCTTAGCACTCCAGATCCCGACGGGAAAAACACAAATTGGCTTCATGGCAAACAAAACCTGGTGGATAAAGCTCGAGAGAGCAACGGGAAGGGCTCGTGGCAATTAATCCGTGATTTTCTAAAAATGTAAAGAAGATTAATATATATTCAGGCTCAAAGCAGCAAAGATGTACTAAGATGGGAATTCCAAGATTTTGAGGAATTATAGAAATTAAAGAATTGGTTTGTGTGGTTTAAACGCTTGGTTTAAAATTTCATGGCTCGGGAGATCAGATGGAGTTCTCAGTCAAGTTTTAATTCAGATTGAAACCTCAGATGTTTCTCCTAACATCGCTTAAGAAATGAAAACAGAAACTAATGAGACCATTTTTAAACTACATGAAGAGTATGGAGGTGTAGATTGTTAAGGTAAAATAATCTGGATTTGGGTAAATGGATTTGATGAGAAACATTTCATATTAAAATCTTCAATAATATTGACTTTTGATGTGAAACTTGACAAATCTAAGTTGAAACTCTAATTGAGACATTTGTGAGATTTCTGACTCTCAGGAGAAATATCTGAGACACACATGAGACTTAAGCTCTCCATTTCATCTCACTGATGTCTAGAAGAAACACTTGAGACATGAACAAGATCTGTGATTTTATGTATAACTTGCATACAACCATCTTATTTTTCTCTGAACTATAATTCCCATCAAGTGAAATAAGTATTCACAAATGAATAAATGGACTTGTACACCTTGTTCAACACTCGACAGGACCGCAAACATCCATCTGAATTTCAGAGATATCACAGCCAACTTCTAAAGCCAAACTCCACCTTCAGCTCATGACAGATTCACTGCAAAGTATATTCATCATCACAACAGATTACTGCACTGGAGAAGAGCCAACCATCAGACTATAATCATCCAGTCATCATCTCTATCCAACAAGAAAAAGCATCAGGACAAAACTTTGTGTTGCTCGTTTTTTTATGTCTAACAACAGCATGAATTCACTTACTTGCACACTTATTAAACACTAACCAATTAAACTTAATAGATACAGACAAAATATTAGAATTAAAATCACAAAGGATGTCTTTCTCCAACAAACTAGCCTCATTTCTTTTTCCAAAAACTAGACAATAATATTAACTTTTGTTTGACAAATTTGAGTTTAGTCTGCGTCATTTTTGAGATCTCTTCTGAAATATCTAAGACCCAGATAAGACTTACGCGAATGTTTCCTTTCCCTCTCCATTTAATCTCACTGATGTCTAGTAGAAATAACTGAGATATTAAAGAGATCTCATGTGAGATTTTCTAACGGAGAGAGCCGGCCCACACGGTTCGAGTAGTAATCAGACTAAAACGTTAATATGCCATAACAAATGATTTCATTTTACTTTAATCTGTGAAACTTGGAGTTTCTTTCTATGTAGATAGAGAAAACTTTTGAACTGGCTTTTTTGCAATATTAAATATTTTAAATAATGACTTGTGATGTGTTTTTTCACAAGACTTTTACGAGACTACACAGTTCACCTGGCAAAGCTTTGGTACAGTACAATCCATTAATTATACAACACAAAACTGCAAAGACGTAAAAGTAGTAGGATACTTAAAATAGAGAAAACGAAACTTGCTGAAACTGCAACCAGAGTCAAAACCGACAAAAGCAGTCAGTAATGATTAAAGGACATTTCATCAGAGATGAAAGATGCACTTTACCACAAGGTCAACAATGGTCCATAATATCTTTAGTAAAGCTTAAGTAAACACGTTTAGCGAGCACACGCATGACACAAACACATTATGTGGAAATGTGTCGAAAAAAAAAAATCACGCTCAACTTTTTAAACCTGAAATAAGCGTGCTTATTATACTTCATCTAACATTCAGGATTGTAAATATTCAACACTTCTCCACACCGCAGAATCACACTCTTCTATATGTAAATATGCAATAAAAGGTTAGCAGTCAGCAAAGCAGCAGCGGATCCATTTTCTCTCGAGTGGCAAAAGTTTTCAAAGCGTGGGTTTGAGATTTAAGTAACTTGTAAAGTAAAACGGTCACCCACAGATTATTAGCAAACCCCTCACTGCTTTAATCTGTTTGCTTCACATGAACAACGTGAAAACTTCTCATGTTCTGTTCTTTACAATCATCTCACATCAAAATAAAAAGCATGTCATTATTTGCATATCATCTTGTCATATCATCAAATCTATGCAATGATTTACTTTTACTAAAGTCCTGTCGATAGAGTCCAGACATCAAAAACTATCAGTCTCTACACGAGATATCTATTTAAAAAAAATATACATGTGTTATGGATGTGACAAAAAAGAACTCATCTTTGTGAGAGGAAACATAATTTGTAGGATTTCTGTGAATTAAAATACACAAAAAACAGAAGTAATAAAACCCAACAAATGAAGAAGAGATGACTCTTCAAAGAACATTGAATTATTTTACTTTAATTTTCATGTGTTCAATTATAAGGAATATGGACTGTTATTGAAGTGACAATTCTGAAAACAGCACTTTACCTATAAAAATAACTATAGAAAACTATAAAAATCATAATTTACACATAAACAAATAGACCTACCATCAATATTTAAAAATATTGACATCTGAGCTATCAGTATAAATACAATCATCAGGTCTTTTCAGGTGGCATTATCTAAAAGCTATATTTTCAGTTTTAATTGTACAATGAAGCAGATAATTTATGGCAATGTTCATTTTATTATCTCTCATCCACCTCAACCTTCTCTTAACGCTTGTATCAGTTTCTACAAGATGAATCTCTACTAGCTGTAAAAATTCAGCATTACAAGACGAGTGTAAATGACATTATCCTTGAGAGCAGAACATTGCTGTAATGCTAATAAACCGTCTGAATAAAAGATTTGGAAGTGTGAATGTTAAGATTCATTTACGAGAGCACGGTGCATTTCTGTAATTAGGGATTCAAGCTTGTCACATTGTAGAGAAAATGCAAATGATTCACATTAACCTTGGCAGAAACATCTGAACATTCATACCAATGAATCATTTATTTTCAGAGTAGATCTGTTAATGTAAGGAATTATGTGGGGAATCATTGTTTGTTTGTTTACTTCAATGTAAACAAGCTTTAGGTAATTCATCAATTTACACAGAACGATGTGGACACTTAGCAGGGGATAAAAGCTCACTAATGCACAACAAACCATTAGTGCAAATGAAAGTCCTGTTACCGCACACAAAACCATCACTGTGCATCTCCACGACTGTTTTGTTTTATTATTACTGTAAAGACAAGGTTATTATCTTCAATACTATTTACAATGATGACAATTTAAACATTTCTCCAGTGATGCACAAAACATTTGTGGCGAGCAGGATAACGGCATTCATTCATTTGGACGGGCAGCAACCAACAATCCTGGATGTGCCGTTAATTGAACTTTTCAGCGTCTGAAATATTTTTATTTATGATGTTCAGTGACAACAACTAAATTCAATCCTCCCATCACAGCCTTGAGCATTGAGTCCAATGTTAACCTCTATTACTTTAAATGAGAGCATTTATCATCAAAACACAATGAACAGCTACAGTTTTGCTCAGTGTAGGTGTTCTGATATGTCTGAAGTATTTCTGTAATAAAGTTGCTCATATTGTTGTAAGAGACTCCATATAATATGATATTATACTTATACATATAGAGGCTAGTTTTCAGTACAGTAGCTACAGTAATTGCTGATATTTTAAGGCCAAAGTCTAATTGCACAATTATTTGCTTTCTGCAGTAGTTAATTTTGTATGCCGTTTAAAATTTGCACAGAATTGCCTAAAATAGGATTTTTGTGAATGCAATAGTCCAATAAAGCTACATATATTGTGTTGAAAAGCCTAAAATAGGTCATCTACGCAGATTGATATTCACTGGAGTGAAAGTCCTCCCTAAAACATTTAATACTAGATTAACAACAACATATTAACCCCAAAATGTACTTCAGAAGGTTTGTAGTTTATTCATGATTTCTTCATTTTTTTCAATAATGGTCAAGAGTTGTTTTGCAGGTATTTCTCTAACCTACTACTCATGCATTTGAGAAAAATTGAGAAATAAATTCCTATTCACAACAACAGCACCAATCTAACCTGTCAATCTATCTCGAGTAATCTCCAAACCGTGGGATGCATTCATATCTCATTTACTTAACGAAACACTTCCATCTTCAGTACAAGATTATATCTCCAAATAAGTAGTTTAGTCAATAAAATACAAATAACATACTGACCAAAGTAAAGTAAAGTCACACGCAATGATCATATTTGCTGAATCTCCTACTCAAAGAACGGCAAAAGTCCAAACATGACCGTCAGGTGGACATCTCAAGATAACTTCCATGCACGACACCACCACGAACACACATGCACGAGGAAATATCAATGCGCGCGCTGAACTTCACCAAAGCCACTGAACATGCAAAGCAAAAAGATCATGCACCTTTAGTCCTACCACTCGATGAGCTCAATGTGTCCACTCGTGCTGAGATACTGTCCAGTTTCTTGTCCATCGTGTCAGTGATGTTTCTCTGTGTGAACAGCTGTTAGAAAGCGAGCTGTGACTGTCATCAACTTCACCTGCTGCTGCCTGATGCAGGCGCGGGCGCGCGTGGCCGCGCGGGCGCGCGTGGCCGCTCAGGCGCGCTCTCGCCTCTCTGCGCTGGCTTCATGTGGTTTAAAAAGAGACAATTTATCCTGAAATAAAGTCAATATGTTAGTAGTTAGTAGATTTGAAATGTATTTGGACACTTTAGCCACACTTACACTATTCTTGAATGTCATGCGTTACAGGAAAAGAAGTTTGTTTAATCAAAAAGGCAAAATTAAGATAAATATTAAGAATTTCTATAATTTCTAGTTGTTAATGTGATGCATTAAACCAGTGATGGGTGTAATAAATTACTATTGCAGGCTAATTTATTTACATAAATATCAACTCTTCATGCTTACATAATATAATTACAGTTACTTAAGATGCACTTGCATTACTGAATTAAGTTTTAACAATTCTTTATAAAACAACATTGAATTTTAAATTAAAATTTAGGTAAATTTGTGTTAAAATTAGCTGGAAATGTGTTAGAAATGGCCTCATTTTAGTCAAATGTTTACAGCTTGTTACCTAAAAAATATAATTTATTTCTATTATCCATGTGGTTGGAGTTAACACTGATTTTAAGAAGTATTTGGTAACATGTAGGCCCAATGCAGATATTTTATAGACAGTGCAATTAGTAAGTAATTTAAGTTATTAGTAATTAGTAAATCAATTATTTTTAAGTATTTTATCCAACATTGGACTTCACCCTTTGTTAAGATGCTTGTGGGATCTTGAAGAGGAAGGAAATTCGTAGATCAAATGAACAAGATCACATTTACATTTATGCTATTATCCAAAGTGACCTCCAGTGCAATATACTATACATTTTTTATGAGTATGTGCAATCCTTGGGATCATGACCTTGGCATTGCTAATGCCATGCTTTTATCAACTGAGCTACAAGAAAACCCGATCATGAAACCAAAGTCGTTGCAAAAATAGAGCAATTTAAGAAGAAAATGACAAAGGAATAATCTGGCATTATTTGTTGCAAATGCAACCTGTGATGATTTATCCAATACATAGAAATTCAGTCCTTATAAGCGAGAGCCGTCACTTTTACACCACACTAAAAGTTTGTGCTGATATATAACTATACCACCTCTTTCACATTGAGACTTGTGAGCTGTCAGTGTTGACAGTGTTCATGCTGTCACGTCATAACTGGATATCTTTATTTGATGGAGAACACGCTGGTGACTGCTCAGACTGCTCAGAATTCAACAGATGGGAACTGACGTTTCTTTTCTATATGTTACCCGTCAGCTTTTTTATTGATGACTTCTCTAATTTTGTTGGTTGTCTATAGTGTTGATGCTGTGCTATTTGTACAGCTTTACGTTACAAACTGCATATCACAAGATCCATACAAAATAGATTTTACTAAACACTGTAGCGCCACAATTACTTTAGGCAGATTCTTAAAATGATAATTAAGATAATAAAGAACAGCTGGCATTCAGCATCCAACATCTATTTACAACATACAATACGTTCATTTATCAGTTTGTATATATCTTGGTAATCAAACTCCACAGCCACACAGGAAATATAGATATCATAAATACTGTAAATGCTGAAGTTTTGGTGAAAGAAAAATTAAAACATGACAAAAGCGTAGGAGGAAAAACTCACATGAGGAATTTAGACCGCCATAAGCAAACTTTAGCAAGCTTCTCGAGAAAGATTTGCTTCCGTTTGCCACTTCAACCCACATTTCACTACGGTATAGTGGGTGAATCCAGAAAGATTGTAGCCTGGAGACTGAGATAATGTGTGAGCTATGAAGTGTGATGAGCTTATGTAACTTAAAAGTTCATTTTGTGCCCCTAAGAAGCGAAACACAAACAGATTGTGTGAGTTAATGGAAAAGTGACACTGACACACACACATGATGCATGTTGTGTAGAGGATTATGAGAGGCTTAAATCCATCTATTATTAGCTTCAGGAGATGGCATCTTATTTAAATGTTTTTATTTTTCTGTGTATATTACTACATCTATGATCCTAGAAAGAAGGAAATGTTCAACTGCCTATTACCAGCCTGAAAACATAAACAGCAAGACAAAGCCAAAAAAAGCAATAAACAGACATCTTTTACACGTCTTTGTGTCTTTGCAATTGTGCTTATTGACAAGAGAAAATAAACTTCTTTAAGTTGGACAGGAAAAAGAAAATAATTACTTTCTCAAAACTAATCTTATTATCCATCTGTCTTTCATTATTATTATTGATTTATATCAATAATAAAAGAAAGAGGAACAATACTTTCATATTACTAAATTACAAATCATACATTTAATACATATAAAATATATTTGGATATTTTTCTTTACAGTATCGGTATGGAAACAAATATAATGTTTTAATAAAGGCACAGTTTTCCTGCAGTCGGACTCTCGCTGTGATTCATCAACCATGTCTTTATATATGTCTTTAAATTTAAAAAAGACTTAAGGAAACAAACTGCATGATGTAGAATAAAGAAGTCATTCTTCTAGGTTAGCACATTGAAAATATAAAAAATATCCATGTGCATCAAAGCTTCACCAAATTATCCAACAAAGACTTACTTACAATTACATGCAAATAAATTTTGGAAACTTAGATAAACCACAGAGAGGCCAACAAGTGACAAAGAGAAGTTAAGAATAAAGAAGAGGAGCACAAGTTTAAGCTCAATTAAATTTAAAGAAAAAGTTAAATGATATATGTTGTGTAAGTTTAACGCAGCCCACAATTCAGATACCAACAATGAATGAAACTGGGAATAACTAACCTTTTAATCCTGAAAGATGCTTTAAAACACAGATGCAAAGTACGTACGTGTCAACCCCATTCAGCCTTTGAGCTCATGTGGGTAATGCAGGATTGAATCTCATTCTAATGCTTTCAACCCTCATGTCAATGAATGATGTTTAACAATCATGTCAAAAATAATACTCATAATAAATAATAAACTACTCCTCTTACTCATCACCCACTCCAGAATAATGACAAACAGCTTTCTGTGCAGTTTGAGATGCAAAATCAACAATATTTACAGTTTTGCACTATAGTCTGATATTTACATTTACACTTACACATTTGACATCCAAAGTGACTTACAGTGCATTTTTTATGAGTATGTCTAATCCTTAGGATCAGACAATTTTAGGATTAGAAAACAAAGTACAAAGGGAAATAAGTAAAGTTTTAGGTTGTGACATACCAATGCACCCAGTATTTTTTTTGCTTGATGGTTTTCCCTCGGACCAGTTAAGTAAATCCCACCTATTTGTATTACATATGTTACTAATGGTAGCTAGGAAGATAATTACAGTGAATTGGATGAAGATACGTGAGCCCACTCTGACAGAATGGACACAGAGACTGAATCAGATATATATATTTGAGAAAATGACTGCGGATTTACAGTTGAAATCAGACATTTTCCAAGAGAAATGGGCGCTAATAGAAACATATCTGCTTGACCTTTGTTGTTAGGGGCTTTTTGTAGTTATTTGTATTTATTTTAAGTTATTAATGGTTCTCCTCCTAAGTTTGTGTGTTTTATTATTTTTTATTTATTTATTTATTTTATTTTTTATCTATACTTTATATGGTCAATTAGTTATCTTTAATTTCTGTGTATTCACAATTTATGTAAATGTTATGTGTATATTGTTATGTTTATACAAAGTTTAATGAAAACAAAGTACACTAAAAAAACAATAATAAACCTCATGATCAGAACACGGTTAATTTTTTTCCTAAAGAAACGCACTAAACTCCACAGCACAATAGCTGGATCACTGTGTTAAATTACAGTCTGACATCTGCTGTCTGGACACATCAGGAGTTGGGTTGCGCTACATGAATATATACAACAATAGATTTCCTTATCACACTATCAGAAGCATCTGTCTAACCTCAAGCACTCTTATGTAAGACAAATGATCACGTGTATAACGAGATCTCACAATCAATTCCAGCGTGTTCTCTGTGTGGGCTGCACACCTGTGATCCTAATCCTATCCCATAATATCAAGACCTCCATACGAGCAGTGTCAGGTTGCTGAAATGATTGTCCTTGACCTGTGGACCGCCATGAACCCATGTGGTTTGAAAATACATGGTATCCATTAATTTCCCATAGCTGATCCAAGAAATCCACGCCTTCATTTAATCATCCAGCATCATGTGTGTTAAAAGTGTGTTAATCTGTATCATCCCAGACTCGTAGCATCACAATATCACAGCAAATATGACTATTTTATGTTCTTTAAAGAGTCATCTCTTCTTCATTTGTTGGGTATTATTGCTTCTGTTTTGTATTTTTATAGTTCACAGAAATCCTACAACGTATGTTGCCTCTCAAAAGCGTGTGTGCTTTATTGTTACATCCATAACACAAATATATTTCCATTTTTTACTTGTGCATAGACTGATATTTTTCTGATGTCTGGACTTTAGTAAAATATAAACAGGTGATGCAATATATTGGTAATAAATACATTCTGTGAGAATTTATATTTCAAGTTTTGACTGACATCCATAATGCTGGAGTTGCCCATATAAGTTATTTATTATACGTTTTCTCTCTCTCACTAATTATTCAACTGCAGGTAATGAATTTATTTTTCTAAGCACAGATGGTGGAACTGTACAGAAGATATCAATCTCTGAAGTGAGTCTTAAGACACTGCCATATGCTTCTTAAAAAGCACACCAGCCAAAAATCAAAATATGATTCAATACTAAACTTATATCCACTGTGATATGTAAGAAATTTATACAAGCTGTGCCAGCAAGTTTAATGAGTTTATATATAACTCTCCACACACACAATGAGCCAAAATGGTAAATGAAAAAAGTTTTATATTTCAGCTTCTTTACAATTATCACCCATTGGCTAGACTACAGATCTACCCACCTTGAGCATTTTCTCAACCCACTTTAAGAGTTTTTTCCAGGCTTTTAAACAGTTTATGAGTTTAATTTATGGATACTTGCTAGATAACTTGTCAATCCCTGACACAAGTTGAGACTCTAGATCTGGATTTTTAGTGCTGAACACTGAGCAATGACAATGAAGAGATGAAACACTGATGAAAAGCCTAACGAAAGCACTTTTGTTATTGTATTCATCACTAATAGTCATTCATAACAGTAAGTCCTCCATACATAATTCAAAGTCTTATTTCATTTTGTCACATTCAGGTGGTTTGACATACATCTCTGTCTATGAGAAATATGATTTTAATATGTTATTAGTGAGGTGAAAATTAAGAACATCTTGTCTCGCTTCATCCTCCAGAACCACACACAGCAGATGATTGTAATGGATGGGTTGCCTTTCAACAATTTCCAAATGAATTATTTCTGCATGACCTTCATAAAGGAATGACAAAATACTATGGATTTTTCATCATTAAAACAGTCTTTTTGGTCTTGGTAAGAGATGAAACGGTGTCCTTTGGTGGTGGATACTGTGAATGTGGATTTCTGGGTCATGAATTGGGCATGACAACCAAGAATCCATCTGGACAATCTGGACACCAACTGTACATAAACAACTCCATATGAGAAAATAAGGTCAATGAAACAGCCACAAACTAAATGCAGATGTATATGTATATGATCTGTTAAAGGTGTATTTGTGGAGGGATAGTTTACCCAACATTCTGTCATCATTTATTAATGTCATTTAAAGCCTGTATTTCACTCTTTAAAGCCTGTATTTTTAAAATGTCTCAGTGGTTTTGTGTTCATACAATAGAAGTCAATGAGGGTCAGTGTTGTTTGGTTACCAACATTCTTTAAAATATCTTCTTTTGTGTGAAGAAAGAAAGACATACAAGATTGAAATGGCTTGAGGGTGAATAAATGATGAAGGAATTTGCATTTTTTACTATTTGACACCATATTTGCTCTAGGAAAACACATTCTTCTTTCTAAACTTACATTTTAGTTAAACTTAAAAAAATCTGCATGTCAATTAATAAAAAAAATCAATATTCATAATCTCCTACACAGAATTGCTGAGAAAAAACACAAAAAAGGTTTTGCTTTTATAGTAAAAGGCTAGGCATGAAAAAAGTATTCAAGCATTTATTTGAGGATTTACACTCTTCCATTCAGAAGCTTGAACATCTACAGAACCAAAAAAGAAATGTTTTATTTGTTTGAGAACCGTTGACTGACTGGTTCTTTGGGGAACCAAAAATGAGTTTTAAACCATTATTTTTAAGAGTGTATATCCTTCCAAAAGCAAGAAAACGAATCCTGTATCTCATGCGAAGCCGTACCCATTATTCAAGCAATAATCTCAATTTTCTTCATTGTGTTGGACACTATTGATATCTGGCCCCCTGTGGACTTCATTAGCACCAATAAACTCACAAACTTTTTTTGTTAAAAGGACACACTGAAAGTGGCATGTTGATGGTCTATTCTTAGTGCAAATACAGCGTTATTCTCTTCTCCCTCACACAAAGACAAACACACATCATTGCACTGCTGAAAACAGCTCGACAGACTCGTGGCAAGTTAGACAAGAAGAGGGCTGGAAAGGTGAGGCAATTATATTCCTGTCATTACTAATGATGACAGGCAGAGCGACCTGAGAGTCAGCCATCCATCAGTGTGTGGGTGAGAGCTCCAGAGACAGTGGCCCACAGTTTCATGACACTGCCCATCCAACTGCTTTCACCAGAGCGGGATAAAACACAGATAGATATCAAGACCTGCACAAGCTCAATTAAAGCCTGAAGTCTCTATGAAACACAACGGCACAATGCGCTCCCAATTATTTGAAACCACAAAGCCTGGTGGAAGATCTCAGACGAGGAGGGTTTAAACTCACATATGAGATAAAGTGGGCTGTGAAAGGGATTTTTATTACTTGGCACCTGCAATTGAACACAATCGTCCCTATTAATCGAAAACATGTGAGAAGACAAAAGATGTGTATTATAAGGGTGGCAGCAGATTGGGCTTAAATGATACAAAAATAGATCATTTGTAGCATCGTGATTCACAGCCAAGATGCGTTTTCTCTAATATAAACAATTTAAAGGCAAAACTCTTCTGAAGACTATTTTTACAAACTGTACCATTAGGATTAAAATAATAAAATTCACAGTTATACGGGTTAAAGATACAGGAAATCTCGCTACACAGTAGTTTCATGTTTCCACAAGCCAGTCTTAATATTCGCCGAACTCTCCACGTTCAGAGGTGTCTCGGAGTCTTTGGCAGGTCCGTTTTGGCATACAGCTAAATTCAGCCCGTAAGTCTTTGGCTGGACCTGGAGTTCAACAGCGAGGGGTTGTTTTGGACAGTCTCTGGTTTGGCTGGTGACATCAGTCCCTGATCCCGCTCCTATTACGCCTCCGTTGCTGAGCCCGTGCCCAAAACTGTTACCCGGGCCGTTGCCCAAACCGTTTCCAAGAGAGGCGCTTTTGCCGGGCCTCTTATCGAGGTTCCGTGAGCGACGAGGTAAACTGGTGCTGGCGTCGCTGCTGTCCTGTTGTAACTGGCTCTGCTGGCGTTCACGGTAAGCCAGGTATGCGGCGCGCCGGCTGTTCCGCGCCTGCACGCTGTCGTGATGGTGGTGGCGTCTGTGGGGGACGCTTTGTACGCTGCCCTCCACGCTGGTAGGGACGTCGTAAGAGTACTCGCGCAAAACTGTGAGTCTGCTTGCGCGATGTGCACGACTTCTGTTTTTGTGATGACGGCCCGAGTGACCGTTAAGGCTGCCCGTTCCCAGGAGGTTGTTGTTGACAGAGCTGGGGCGATACTGGACTTCAAGAGGAGCGATGTGCATCTTTATCTCCGTGTCCACCGAATGTTCGGTCAGGCTGTTGTCCAGTAAGGCCGTCCCGTTGACTGTCGAAGGCGCCGCTTTGGACTGGGCCGCTTCCACCTGCAGATTGGTCAGTTTGCAGCCCTGGGCGGAGTTACGCACACTCGCCGCGCTCTTATTGGTGCAGGAAGATTCTGCGCTGCTGGTGGGGCATCTTGCCGCTTCTCCGTTTCCTCGGGCCGTCGACGTGGACCCACTGGACCCCGGGATGGGCACGAGGAGAGAGTCTACCTGTACGGCATAATTACGTCGCCCCAGGCAACAGGCCCGTGACCAATGGCGACGCATGTCTTGTCGATTCACGCAGTGGTGGGCCACGAGAAACGCTCCGAGGGCCAGAGCGGCGACTCCGAACAGGCAGGCGAACACCAGATCAGCCGGATGCTCCTGGGACACAGCGAGGGCGCCGAACACCCACAGCGCCGCATAAAGCGCAGAGAGCCCCAGCGACGCCGAGGAGCTGAGCCGCAAACGTATGTTCGTTCTCCAGAGCTGACATCAACACTTGCTGATTGCCCACAAGAGAAGAGGACTCCAGGTGGCCGGGTGTAACTTCAGTGACAGAAAGACGCTGCTGTTCTTCAGACTGCTCTTTGAGTTCGAAACGCCGCTCCGGGTGTCGGCGGAGCTGAATGAGAATGCTGAGGAAGTACATGCAGTCCACGAAAACGATAAAAGCTGCCGGTCCGTAAAAAGCACCAAGGCTGGGCTCCCATGCCATCCAACAGCTGAGAAAACAAAACAGATCGGTTTATATTTTACACTGTCATTAACAACTTCAATTATGCAATAAATATTGCATGTGTTGGCACTTTACTTGTTGATGTTTGATGACAATCAAACAAAGAATGCAAATGATTTAGTTTTGTTAAAAATGCAAATCGAAACATCAGTCAGTGAGCAGGTAGATAACACAATCAATGTTGAAAAATCGTGCCCAAATTCACAATAAATCTGATAAAAATGTATTATAATTTTCCTTATCATAATTATAATAACGGATCTGTCGGGTACGATTTGTGGGGAAATGTCAGTTTGACATCATTACATATTAACCCATATAAAGATAGTACGCAAAGTAAACTTCAATATTGTTTCATAAATGCACATTTTGGAGCTTAAAATTAGTCTGATAATAATAAAATATGAATAATACTAAGAAATAAAATTTAGAACACTAATACACAAAAAACAAAGTCTTTCTAAACTCAATTTGTTCTCTGAACGGACTTGCACATTAATGTCAAATGCAATTAACACTTTACAATGTTAAGTATGATCCCACATTATAAATACATTCATCGTAACACATAGTGTAAATATACTGTTGGTATCAAGGGCTTTATGCTGCACTTTTTCTTCAGTACATGAGAACTGCTTATATGGCATTCGGAGGAGCGTCTTCTGTTTCGTCACAGTACCGTGAGATTAATTAAACCACAAAGATCTCAGATGGTTTGGATTTTTTAATGAAACCCTGCTGTTAAATCCAAACAGCTGTCAGAAGCGAGAGAGGCGAGCAGACACGAGGTGGAAAGACTTCCACCCAAAAATAGACCATAATTAGGTTCGCACAACTTCAGAGAGACTAAACTATTCTCCTCCATAAACTATTATTCTACACTTTGTGGAGCGTGGGCATTAGGCTCCATCGATAAAGAAAGCGATTTCTCACGGCAGAGAAAGACAGAAGTGTTCACCGGGGATGTGAAAGAGCCCTGAGGCAGATACAGACATGAGCCGCTTATAGAAATACAGTTATTATAACATTACATTTCAGCTCATGTGACTTTAATCAATATTATGCCTTATTTTATCCAAAGCAATTTAGTGGACTTTAGCTATACTCTTTTAATGTGTATGTTATCTGCAAATCGAACCCATGACATTTTTACATATTTATAATTAAGGTTGTATTTGTTAACATTAGAAATGCATTAACATGAGCAAAATAGTTTAGTTATCTTTGTTATTGTTAGTTAATGTCAATACAATTGTTTATGTTACAATTTACAGATTAAAAAAATGCTAAAATGTATTTAATTTTAACTTAAATTAATAAATGCTGTTGAAGTATTGAACATTGTTAGTTGACACAATGTTAACATATACAACCTTATAGTAAATCAAATGTATCATTTTCATGGTTTTAAATAAAATAACTGAATGTATCTTCTTCAAGACTTCATTGTCTTCATATCCCTTTATACTTACTAAGGTGCATTAATTTGACTGCCGTAGTTTTTAATGTTAGCAGCAGCTGTTATCCCACAGACAATAATCGGTATCCCTCCACCTATCAAGTAGAATCTGTGAAATAAAACAGAAAACTTTGTTTACATGGCAAGCTGTTTAAGATCTTCTGTCTTCTATATGAATAACCAATAAAACAATTAGATGGATTTCTGTGGCGTCTTTAGTGACATCTAGTGGATAAAAAAAATGAACATTCAAAAGCATATGATGTGGATATTAATCCAATGCATGGATGAATCTCACATCTGTCAAACCTACTTTTTTCCAAAATAGTTTTTTGCATATTCCGAATGTATGTATTTATAGCACAAACCACCAGACCCCAGCAAGATTTATTCATTACGTGAAAGTGTCCCAAAGATATTTATGATGTACCTCAGCATAGGTCTGGGTGGAGGTGGTGGTTCATCCATCTCCTCGTAGCGTTTGGCCTTCCGTGTCACCTGCTTGTAGATGTTGCGTGCAGTTACTCCTGACCACAAAGCCGTAGCCAGCGTGGAGTAATGTAGGACTATCCCCACCTTTACAACATCACATCAGGAGATTAGACAACAGAGAAACTCACACAGTTTTATATGTCCTGTGTTGCAACATCAGACAACGCCACCAAACAATAACCATTTTATACCGCTAATGTATACAAACAACAATACAGATAGAAAAGCAGATGGCACATACCGCTTGGCAAACGCTTGCGTTGTATGTTTGGTTGATGCCGCCCACAAACACAACACAGGTGAGGAGAATATGCAAACACAGATTCACCAACATGTGCCAACACTTTTTACTGATCCGCACTGACCTGCAAAAACATCAAAACACCATCACTTATGACAAATGCTTCATCCTGCAACTTCCGTCTGGAGGTTCTTATAACAAATCGGCCTTCTCTTGTATTTAATGACCCTCATTCATTATCCCGCTTACACGTATATAGAGTCAAACTTTCATCTCTTACTTGTGATGGTAGATGTAACTGACTATAACAGACAGCAGACAGAGAACCAGCACGACGGCTGTGGCGTAGATAACCGGATGAAGAGGGTTAAAGCTGTACGCGTCGTACCCCGTCCTGTTAAGATCCTGTAAGACACAACATTACATCTGTAAATGTGTTTTAACAGCCCGTCATTTGAATTCTGAAAAGGACACGGCGAGACGAAAAGATCCAATTACAAACAGGTTTAATGCCAAAGGCTCACGGTTTATGTCAAACACAGAACAAAATTACACAGGAAATCAATCCGGCAGTGAAAAACCCCCTGAAATCTCCAGTAATTACGTGACAAGAGGATGATGGGAACACTGGAATCTGTTAATAATTCGACACATCCACATTGTTATTTCTGGCTGTTAGCTTTGTAAAGTGACATTATTCCACCCACACAGTATTTCTCCATCACATATAGAGCTATTTGCACTTAGAAAGCTTTTTTATACATAACTACTGTCTAAGATTTGTATCCAAAATGTTTATATATGCAAAAATATGACTAATCATAGAAGGAATATATAAACTAATCATGTACTTGACGCCATGGGTGTCATTTTGTTATAAAATGTGATACATTTTTACTTATTTACTCTATTAATTATGTTATAAATGTCACTTTTTGCAACTGATCGCAGCCGAAAATAAAATAATTTCTTACTTCTTTTTCTTTTTGTATTTTTGTCTTTATTTTTTCAATGCACACTTCCAAAATTTAAGCTACAATGACTTACATTACTTATATTCTTACATTTTTATATTCTTATATTTTATATTCTTATTGTTAAATTCTGCTTTTCCTGAAAAACATTATGTGAGTTTATGTTTAAACAAAAAGTTTATTAAATGAAGTTCAAACTTGAATCAAGTTTTTTCCTCAGTGACAGATATTTTTGTTTGTTTTCTGGAAAAAAGATGATTAAAATTACGTTAACACTTAAAACAAGACTTTTTGCAATAAACAATGTCTTTTTGCTTCTCAAGTAAATGTATTCTGATATAATCATTTGTAGACATACTGTATCTGTACTGGAAAACAAGACAAAAAAGTAAACAAACAAACTTAACACTAAGTAAGCAAATCATTTTTTGCAGTGTTGAGCAAAACAAACTTTTAGTGCCATATCGGCATCTAACTTCTCACGTAAGAAGAAAATGAAACGTGATAGACAGGACAAAACTGTCCAACATCTCATTTAAAACAATCATATACATTGTATAAAACTAGATGTAAAGTCATGACAGCTCTGACAAATCCTACAGGTTTGGAGTGACATGAGGGCAAACCCATCATCTTCTCTTACCATCAGTACAGCGTAGTTATTAAGTGAATCACAGGACATTGTGGTGAAGTTGTCATCGTGATGAGTGATTCGACAGCCGTCGCTCTGCCAGCCTCCCTGTCCTCCCAGAAAACTGAAGTTCCAGCAGGCAGGAACAGCATCTGTACCCTGAATAAAACGTCTCATGGTCACGTTTACTGGATTCTGCAGATTACTGAGTGGAAAGCCCTCTGAAAAACACAAGAACATACACTTCATTCAGTTTACAAAACACAACGACAACATGACCATGAGAAATGCACGGAGGAAGATTTCAGATATGTGAGAAATTTCACCTGCAACCATTTGGTTTTTTTGCAGTTGGTTAGGTATATCCCAGCCTTTAATGTATACGTTTTAAAATGCTTTAAAATGTTATTTGTTTAACATTTGTTTAACATACAAAAACAATGATTTGTTCATTTTACATATTAGAATAAAAATATAAAACCAAGAGGCATCTGCAGACAAATGATGCCAAATCTTATGATATTAAATAATATGAAAAATACAAACAATGTTTAAGCACATAAAACTATCAATTTATTGGTTTTATGTATTTGCTGTGACAATAAAAGATTTTGGGCTTCTCAAAGCCATAATAAATGCCTTAATTTGATTTATTCACCTGCATATCCTGTAATTGCTATTAATAAAAATCCTTAATTCACAATCCTAGTGTAGAAAAAGTAAACCTTGTGTTCTTACCGATCTTCATGAGGATGACGGGGGTGACGACACTTCTCCTCTTGCCGTCACTCAGGAGGGTGGAGTTACCAGTGGGCGGGAACAGTTTTCCATTGCGAAAGGCCAGAAGGTGGAGTTTATAAACGGCCTCTTCGGCCTGACCCGAGTTTCCCAGCGAGGAGAAGAGAGACGGAGGAAGCTGCAGCGACGCCTCCACTATCGTGTTCTGCAGATATGGAGATGCAATAACGTTACTGTCAAAACATGATGGATATATTCCCTTCTTCACCAGATTACGACATTATTGGAGTTCTCTGTTTGAAGAATCGCTCATCTCATGTTCTGTGACAAATCAACTGCAAAACCGCACGATACCACGCGCTGACGCTGAGGGGGTCGCCTGACGTTCGCAGACTTACTTTGAGAGCGAGAGCTGATAGGTTGCTGGTGACGTTGCATTTGAAGCTGAGCTGACGCTCTGGGTTGATGTCGGGGTCTCTGGGAGTAAAGTGGGCCATGATGGTGCGGTCCGGCGCGATCTTCTGGAACAGCGTGCAGGTCATTCCATTGAAACTGCTGACCTTGATGGCATGAGACTCCAAAGCAATGTTATGAGAGTTCTGTCAAAACAAACGAGAGAAATTAACAAACGTTTATATTGCCAAGAATGGATAAAACAGCAACCACAAAAATATGCTGCTTTATTCTATTCTATTGTGCCAATAAAGTGCTACACAAAAAGTGTAAAAAAAACAAGTATTTGGACACTTAAGCCTCACTTAAAAAAGTTACATTTCGCCTCTATGTCGCCATCTCTGATTGAACAAAATGATGTGATGTCAAACTGATGTCAATCCATCTCAGCTTAACTTATAAATCTTACCATTGCGAATCGGTGTAAACTAAAGAGACAGTTTTAAACACTAATTTTTAATAACTTGCTTTTGCAGCTTTAAAATATTATTTGTTTATATTATATATTATTATTATTATAAGTTCTTAAATTTAACATAAAACCAAGTGGCGTCTGCAGACAAATGATGCCAAACCTTTTTAGAAAGAAAATTTCTAGCCAAAATTTTTTTAACACTAATATTTAGTGATTATTTGTGAATGTATAAAATCAGTTCACTCAAACTCAGATGTCTTAGTAAAGTAACCACTTGGTACATTATCTATGGACACACTTCACTAACTTTTAACAATGTGTCCGATAGTCTAAAACTTAATGAAGAATAATCTGTGAGATGTAGATTTTCAAAAGTGTATGTCTCTTGAAATGCCTTCGCATTTCTAAGTCGCTTTGGATAAAAGTGTCTGCAAAATGAATAAATGTAAAATAAACGGCACTTGGTTTAATAAGTTGCTATTTAATGCAATGACATTCTGATTTTTTTTTAATTTCTCGCAACACTTTTTAAGGTCGCTCTATATCCTCTTCAGAGGATCTTTACAAATCCTTCATAATGTTTTTGGTCATACTCACAGTAGAATAAGCCAGTGCACCGTTACTGAGCCTGAGAACAGGAATTCTCTGTAGACATTCGACGATACGAGAACAAGCCCTGGCCTCTCTCTGAGCCATCCATAACACCCGCTCATCAGCCAGCATCAAATTACTGGAGATATCCACCATCACATCTCCCAGCTGAGGGAGGAAAATCCAGTTAGAGACAATACATGCACACCCACCCCAAGATTCCTCAGGGTGTACATTATATCCACAATCAGCAAAACAACAATTCAACACACACACATGCACAGACACGAAGATATGGAACACTTTTTGACTTTGTTACTTGACCACACACACACACACACACAAGAATGTGAACAGTCATCGAATGAAAGAAAACATATGACATAATCTTAAATGAATTAAGTAAAACGAGTTTTAGTGCATATGTTTTGTATTGAATAAAAACAACGGTAAGGATTGTAAACCTCTAAACAGCAGTTCTTTGTTACCGATGTCATAATAAAATGTGAGCACATTTCTGCACGTCCACTGCAATACAATGCAAAACCAACAGTAACATTTTTAAGACAATTAAGCTTTACGGATTTAAACCCTTTAAAATGCAAGACGCTAAAAAGATGAAAAAAATAACAATTTCCAGAACTCCCTAAAGAAAATAAGACAATTTTATGGTTATGAAAAGTGTAGTAACTATGTTTTTGTATTACCATATTTTTTTTACAAATACCACAGTTAAACTACAGTTACTGTAATAAAACAACGGTTAGTTTTCATAACAGTTGTGACGTCCAGTTTATCTTGAAAATTCTTCGTAGCTTATGTTCTGCAGTCCGACCACAGAAATGTAATAATGTTTTGGCAATATAGGAAACGTTGAATGATGCACAGGTGTTACATGATAACACTTCCCCCTCAACACCATGAGCGAGGTGAAACCTGACACGGTCAAATAAGTTCCACGTTCCTCTGTGTCTAAATCCCTTCATTCTGATGCTATCTTCTCCTTTATTTTCTCTCCTTATTCTTCTTACAGATGAAACTGTAAAAGCCGCTTTGTTCACCAGACAGAAACTAGAGTGATGCTGGTTTTAAAGATCTGATTCGAGACATTTTGTAAGTTGTCTTTGAAGTATAACTGTGTTAGTGTTTGTGTGAGAGAGAAGCTGATCACAGAGCCATTAGGACATGAGAGTTGGTTTGAGATTTCTTTGTGATTATCAAGCATCAAGACAAAGCGTTCAGGTAAAACATCGCTACTAACAGCTTTCAAAGAAGAAAAAATGTGTACGCAACAGTTGTTACACGGCGGTCTGGAAAACTCGTTTCTGATTGGCCAGTTGCGACATTGGAAATTTTGTTAGAGTCAACTTGACCGTAAAAATTATTTACTTGCATATCAATCAAAATTAGAATAGAAATTAGAATGATGTCTAATTAACATATATAAGATTATATTACAAATGATTAAACCAGATTGTGTGTTTGTCTTGTTTGAACGTTGTGTCTAAAGCCGGTAGGAAACGTTTTTTCTTCATGGAAGGTTTGTATTCTTTACAAATAAGCTAATAAAATATATACTTGTGTGGCAAATGAGATAATGTACAGCATTGCTTTAGTGATCTGAAATGATATTTATACAGAATAAAATCTCAACATGATGCCACAACTGCCGTACCTCTTTGTACTTCTCAGCAAACTTTCCGATTTTCTCGATCATCTCTGCTACAAAGATGACATCCACCTTATCTGAGAAGTTTGGTGCCTCTGCAGTGTAAGCCAACAGCTGCTGTGCCGTCTGAACGGCATTAGTCAGATTCAGAGGCATCTGAACACACAAAAACAACAAGAACCTCAATACAGAAAAACAACATGCTTGTTAAATAGTAAACAGATGAACGCTAAGTAACAAAGGCCGCCTACCTGGTTGATGATGTAAAGCACACGTGTGACGTCTTTGGTATATTCACAGCGTGAATAATCATCTTCTGCCCACTGTCCGCCCCGGTCACAGCGTCTCCACGCCCGCCGTTCCTCTGACGAACTGCCTGAATAAATGCCAGCGCCGGTCACCTGACGTTTACAGGGCAGATACGCCGTGATGCCGGCCAGTGTACGAGGCCACCTGAAAAACACCACTGCTTAATGCAACAAACTGTTCTCTAACGGAAGGCAAAATATTTGTGTAGATCCCAGATTTAATTGAGTATATATATAACATTTTAATGTACAAATTAAACATGTAGCATTGTAAGACATGATGCCCAATTGTTTATACATCAGATCTGTGACCACTAGAGTGCATCAAAGAGCTAAAATATAAAGGCTGTGTTGATATTGTTTTCGATATTTATATGAAGTAATAATCCTCAGATCTGTGCTGATATACATAATAATCCATCAATAAAGTAATCCTCAGATCTATTGATCACATTAGTTCAACACATTCTGGGAGTCAGAGAAACATAAAGGGAAATGGTACATGATGTGCGATCAGCGAAATGTTTACCAGCGCCACAGGCTTGGGAAGTCCAATCTCTCTTAACAATATAAGATCAAATATAATAATGATCAAATAGCAATATTATGTGTCAATATTATATTATATCAAGTCAAAAATCAGATCAGAGTTGGAGGAACCAAATCCACACAGACAGTGTATTAATGTGACTCACCTATACTCTCCCTTGTTGTTTGATACTCGGTCTGGCAGACAATACTTGGCAGAACTCTCCAAAACCACAATGTGGACCGTCCTCGTGTTGTTTCCACGGCTGGTGCGAACACGACACTCCCAGTTCCCCTGTGAATCCCGGCTGGATGTTGGAGATGGTCAGAGCGCTGTGCCAAAACAAATCCGGTTCATTATCAATGTCTTTATTAAAGAAGAGGAGACTTTTACATTCCATATAAAAGTAATCACGGTATAATTACAGTAAAAAATGTAGTAACTATGTTTTTTGGCAGATTGATTACAACCTCTATAACCACAGTTATGGTTAAACTACAGTTTCCATAGCTATAGTTAATTTGTGGTTACCATGGTTTAACCATGGTGTAGTAACCATGTTTATTTGATTTTATCTCTAGTAAAACCATGATTAATTTTTAGGGATGCAGTGGCAAATGGGATGAATACAAGCAGAAGTGAAAAAATAATAAAAGCATTTATATTATGTGCATAAAATGTATTAAAAATGCATATAAATGTTGAAACATTAAAAATGTTTTTAAGATTGTGATGGATTCTGTGGTTTTAGTACAGATTCACATACAGACTTCTTTGTTAGTGTATATTCATTTGTATATATTCAATTGTCACAATTTTGCTCATTAAAATCTGGGGGTTTGCAGCACAATACATCCATTAGTTCATATTTCTGGCATATGAAACCTCGTCTCCAAGAAAAAAACAAAGTGTAAGGTCTATGATTTATGTATTATTTAGTATTCAGGATTTAATTCTCGTCTCATTTTTATTACCTGGCTATGAGCGAGCAGTTCTGCACCATGCTTTTTTCTATATAGATGCCCTGTGTGGCATCAGTCTCCACCATCTTTCCATCCTGATACCACAAAACCTGCATGTCCTCGTCCACGAAAGACGCCGTGCACTGAAACGGCAGGCTGTCACCCTGAAAAACGATCTGGTGTTGGGACGGTGTCATCTGGAAGGAGGGGAGCTCAAGAGGAGCATCTGAACAGAAAATGGAGACGACAGAGAAAATTGTGAGAAAGAAAACAAGAACATCACATCAAGTTCATGGAAAAAGACTGTGGCGAGATGACGTTTACGAGCGATCTGAGAGCGCTTTCGCTGTAGTTCATGCACGGTCTCTGGTTAGAACGCAAGTCCAAGATCAACACACATGTGAGGCCTAAACCAAGGCTAGAGAGATTTTATTGGTGTGATCCTGGATTTTTAGTGCATGTCAGAACGAGTTTAATGGTAACAGTTATTCAGAAATAAAGGATTTCTTCTATTCGGATGCAAAATGTTCAGATTTCAACACTTCTTGACTCCTAATTTAGGACAAATAACTGGTCAGACCAACGGCTGCATCATATTAAGGACATATGCAATACGTTATATATTTCTAAATAATGCATTACATAATATGCTATATGATAATGCATTCAATTATAGTTTAATGCATATTTTTAAAAAACTTTAATGGCATAATCCACAGACATGTTTAATATTCTTTCTTAGAAAAGAAAGCATCATAACAACTTCTGTGAATGAACAGCCATGTTTTACTATTGCAGCATATCATTGTGATGTTTCGATTATTTTAATATATTGTGCAGCTCTAGAGTTATTGCAGGATAAAGTATTTTAGCTTTGATAAAGCTGTGCAGCGTGCCGTAAATCATGGATATCAGACTGCTGAGGCTAAAAATGAAATCACTAAAAAATGAAATACATTGAGCAGACCCCACAGCGAAAACCGATCATTAAACATACTAAATAATGTTTATCTAAAAAGTGCAAATGTTAGGTAACAATGTAAAAAGATTTGTGTGAGAGTTGGGCGAAAGTGTATGTGTTTTGTACAGTACACGTCATTATGTGTATAGAAAATCCCTACAATGTATAAAAAGTCACGTGTGTGTATTCTTACCACAGGTGAGTGTTTCAGGTCTGAGGGTGGGTATAAGTTGACCCTGTAGGGAACGAGGGAAGGAACAGCGGGTTTCCTTCACTCCCACCCCTTTCTCTTTGATCCAGACCACCAGCCATTGAAGGTTACAGTCACACAGGAGATAAGGGCTATCAAACTCCCTAAACATAGATGTGTAGTATGTTACAAAATAACTGCAAAACATCAAAGCCTATTGATAAGATCAGAATAACATTCCTTTAAAGAGATGAAATTTAGAGAGGAAACACTTGTGTTTGAAGACATATCAATGTTATGATGCTAAATATTTTAGTTTATTTCAGAGTAATTTCATGTACAGGCATATGCCTTAAAAGCATGTACCGTCACATTATATGACGTTAACATTAACATTAAAAAACATTAAAAATATCAAACCACAGTTTCAGCCATATAATGCAAACACATGTGACAACTTGCCCCTTACTTACTTTATAGTTACTAAAATATGTGACCTTTGCCAGTAAAAACCAGACTAAAGTCAATTTCACTTACAGTATTTTTAGAGAGCCGAGACTATCAAAGATTCCTTGTGACAGCGAAGAAAACTTGTTCTCTGAAAGATTCCTGTAACAAAATGATCAAAACGTATCAGGTTAAATGAACATTAACAAACATAAATATATGATGTACTGTGCTATGCGAAATAAAACACTTTCTTGAATTTCAGGGCATAAACTTATTACTGATGTATTATATCTGACACTAAAGAACATCCAGAAACTTTTACAAATGGGATCAATTTCCATATTTAACTTAAAGCCCCATGACAAATAGTTTGTGTTTTTAATTTTCTCTTCATACCCTTGACATCACTTCTATTCTGCCCTAATTGTTGTCATAATTGAAACGACTGGATCGGTTATAATCTCCACCTTCACCCGGTGAAGACGACACACAGTAATATAATCTGCAGCTGTTCCTGAACCCATGAGAAATCTAACAACACCTGTTATCTGTGAAGGGTATTTAGGCTAATGAATCTGAGCCAAACTCCACCATTGACAGATCTGTCATCTAATACAAATAATGACAGTAAATTATAGTTTCTTTATTTACACAGTGTGTAAAAACATGAAAAGGTTCAATTAACTTAATTACATAATGACATGAGATATACTTAAGGTCCAAAATTTACCTTCTGCCACATTTGCCAACGGCAAGTGTATTGAGAAAATATTCTTATCAGGCAGGAAACTGGAGTTTACATAATACTTTTTGCTTTTAAAATCTTTTCTCATATAATCATATTACTGTAACTGTGCTTGTATTTGCATTATATACACAAGATAAGTCAATCTTTGTCTCTCTGTGAAATTTCACGTCACAACAAAGATCCATTTCGTGAATTTATTCAATGCAAAAATGATTCATTATTATGTTGTCATTGGAGTTTCTAGAAGGTTCTGCTTTTAAAGACACAAATATAAGACACATAAGTCATAGCAGATGTTTTCTTTACATGGACTGTTCAAAGTCTGAATTACAGTCTGAAATAAACCATGTATTATGGAAATGTAAAGTTACCGGCCAAGTGGTATTATTTACTCGTCAGACCCAATTTGTACTTATATTTGCTTGGCAAGTGTTCATTTTGGACCCTGGAAATCCTTATTTTTTACTATGTTCAACCATAATAAAGCCATCAGTTCAGAGAAGAAATAAAAACATGACTTACAGTTTAATGAGGTTTGAGAGACCTTTAAAAACATCCACATGCAGGCAGCCAATCAGGTTTTTAGACAGATCTCTGTGAAGTATGAAGAATATGCTCAAACTCGTTCACATACTCATTCACATTATCATATGTTCATATATTCATATTATCTACAACATTGTGATAGCTAAAAGATCAGAATAGTGATTATATTTACAAAGTGGTCTGTGCGATAAAAAGCAAGTTAAATGGCATGCATGACACATTTCTGATACAATCATCTGCAAATTGCATCATTAGGAATCCTGTCAGCGTCACATACGACGCATAGAGAATGATAAGAAAAAGGCATTTTAGTGCATCTTACTATAGTGACTATAACAAAAATCATTTAAAAAATCCCAGTTGTGACACTCCACAGTATGTTATTCTCTAATAAAAACAGCTCAAAACTAATAACAAAAACTCATTCTGTATACTGAGAGTCAACTTGACCTTGAAAATAATTTACTTATGAATAGATCAGATATAAAAATACCTAATTAACAACATATATGAGATATACTACAAATGTTATAACTAAATTGCATGTTTGTCTTGTCTGAATGTCATGTCTTGGCTGACAATTGTGTCTAATGCTGATAAGAAATGTTTTTTCCTCACAGAAGGTTTGTATTTCATTCAAATAAGCTAATAAAAAATTCAAAACAATACTACCTGGAACTACTAAAAGAATATTCATGGTTATATTGTTCATACGCACAAGGATACCAGGAAAAGTCTTGATGCCAGCATTGTTTACATGAGAAAGGCTATTTCAGTGTTGCATGTAAAAGAAGAGAATGATGATGAATCTCCACAGTCTTCTGGATAATATTCAATGAATGCACTTGCTCTCTTTTAAAAGATCACATTGACACTTGTTCTCTGGAGGTAAAAAGCTGGACAAAATAACCTGGGTAATAAAATAGAAATATTTATCATGTGCATGCTCTGTAAAAGGTAGGACGATGGTGAATTCTTTTCCGAGTGAGCTGCATACTTCTCTACTTCTCTAACTGCCAAAGAGCAGTTTACATTGGCACACAGAGAGTCATAATAAACCACCGCAGTAGTATGTGCAGAGAGAACACAAATAACCAAAAACTCAACACATATACAGTACCAGTCAAACGTTTGGAAAAACTCACTGTCGTTTAGGTTTTTCCACATTTTAGGATAGTAGCAAATGCATCAAATCCATGAAATAACACAATTGTAACTGTGGGAATTATGTTGTGACTAAAAGCATCCAAAATAAATGAACACTATGTTATATTTGATCATCTTTAAAAGTAGTCACACTTTGTCTAGAATTGGTAAAAATCATACTCTTGACATTTTATCATCTAGATTCTTGAGGTCTCAAACCGAAAAGCTTTTTAAACAGAACTGAAGGAATTTCTATCTATTCTGAACTAATCAAGTAATCCATTCCAAAAATATTTTTAGTTATATCTTAGTTTTCTAATGAAAGAAACGATATGTTGGCACAATAACATTTTTGTCTACAAATCATGAGAAACTCGTGTAAATTAATGAGAAACATTTTCGTCAATCGTGTCTAAATGTTTGATTCTTAACACAGCACAGCCTTCCTTCTTTTCTCCAAGTGTCTCGCTTTTCCCAGTTTACACACACACACACACACACACACGAATGTGTTAAAGTAGATAGCATCAGGCGTGCTGTGTGGAGCACTGTCTGGAAATCATCCATTTGGAGCGAGAGACGGCAGAAAGTCTCATTTGTGCAGTTGGGCTAAAACATTTTTCAGACAATTTCCTCAAGAGTGCTACAAGCTGTAGAAAGACGACAATGTTTGGTGAACAATGCTTTATACACACCATAAGTCTGAATGATACTTACAATCGTTTGAGGGCAAATAGTCCATAAAAAGCTCCTGGTTCAATATGTGTGATTATGTTGTTCTTTATGTCCCTGCAAAGAGAAACAGTTTTAGATGCGGAACATAAAACAACACATCAAAAGTTTATGGTTATTTCCAAAGGCACACTTCAGACATGAACTAAACGGAGTCAACCCAACCCTATAATAACAGGTTATTCAAAACTCAGAAAACACGCCAGTGGGTATAACACAAAAACTGTTTGATGATTTGACAAGCTGTAGCTAACAGCCATCAACAAGCACAGACTACAAAATAAATCATTTGTTTTGCTGTGTAACAAAATACACATTTCGATCTTTCAGGAATAAAGTAATTTAATATTAACCTAATGTAATGAATCATTTCATAGGCTACATTAATTTAAAGAACTACACTTTAGTTGTTGCATGACCAGGGTATAGGTCTACAAAAGAAACTGTTGCCAATGGGATTACCAGACAAAAGCTAAAATCAATACATGTGCAACACTCCCAGAATGAAACCTAAGAGATGGACTCCAGTGTCTGAGAAGTTCAAAGAGTATTGTGAGTGATACCCAGAGCCGACACCACACCTGCGCTAGTCAACCGGCTCTCTTCAAAACAGTCATCACAGAACACCAGCGTCAAAGCCTGGCAAACCCTTTCAGCTTCTTTCATCTCGTGCCATTTGTGGTTTGAGGGAAGAATAAAGTAGCACAGAGAACGATGTTGAAAACAAGATGAAGGTAGACTCTATTGACACGAATCATTATAAAATCGCTTTTCTAAACAATCTGATAGTACCTTTGATAGTAAAATAAATTATTTGAATATTCTGGAAATAATTCATGTTTCCCATGGTCGTAAAACACCTTATACAAATACTGAAACACTGCAAAACACAAATACAGTTTCATAAGATAAGAAGAATAAAAACAGCAATAACATCTAATAGAGTTAATAATAAGAATAAAAATATTTAGACAAATGTCAGTCCAACTGGTGGAGACACTGTACTTTCATAATAGATTTGTAATGTTTTTTTATTTATTTATTAATGTTTCTTATTTTCTTCTTGTGTGTGCTGCTGTATTGTGGTTGATAAATATTTATCTTTAGTCATTGTAATGTTTTTTTTTGTTACCAACAACTGTAAATTTACATTTATTAATGTAGCGGACATCAACTGGGAAAAAGTTTACAAAAAATCTAAATAGTTTTAACGTTTTTGTACATACACTTCAACCAAAGGTTTCGTGGGGAACACAGACTACTTAAAAAATGTAAATCTTGAATCCCATCACCCTGGATAAAAGCATCTTCAAAATGCATGAATGTAAATGTTATTGATTTGCTTTAACCAACAGATGTAAAAAGGTTTTCCCTACTGTGAGAAAACATTCCCCAGAAAGGAGTCAGTGAATGTTGTAACACTTCTCTGAAGTGGAAAGGCAAACATGATTCCCAACTCTCTTTACACAACTGTGGAGGGGAGCGATGGTGAAAAAGGGGAAAAGCACGTGTCAACTCTTCTTCACAGACAGACCTTATGCCTCAAAACGTAAGTGTGGTAACATTTCAATCCACCACCTGAAAGGATATTTTAGTATTAAACGTAAGAATAAAGTATGGCACTGATCCTCCAGGCTTCATGAGCGTATCCAAACACATTTATACACGCAGGCACAGAGAGAAAGAGTCACAATGCATGAATCAGACTGCTGACACGTTTGGCTCCAGCTCCATTCATTTAAATGATAATAGCGGTGCGGTGATCTGGGTCGAGCTGTGAAAACAGAAAGACACACGGGGAGCGTCACCGGCAGGTAACAGCGCCTTCAGCTCACAGAAACACCACCATGCTGTCAAAGTTGAAGATAAATTCCTCAGGCTTTCAAAGCACGTGAAGATCAAAGATGTTTACACTTCTATGTGTTATAAAGACACGGCTTTAGCTTTTTGAACTAAATCATTTTCTCAACTTTGAAAGAACAGAGAATTTACACAGATTCTGACCAGAAGAACACAGAAGTTCAGTCTTTCGAGAGAGATGAAGCTTTGCACCTGGTTGAAACGCATCAGTTGAGAGCTGCTTTAGAAGAGAAGAAGGCCCGCTGGCTGCTAAAATTCAAGGTTCCACTACAATCAAAACTTTCAAAACTTCGGCTTTTAAACAAAACACAAACTGGCCATCTGTTTCTTTGTAGACTGATGTTTTTTTAGACTTTACTCTGCGGTAAACGGGGCTCAGGAAATTAAAATATGGGTACATGGTGTTTGTAAAATTGGCATTAAAAGAACCGGGTATTGCTAATAGAAGCATAAACTGGTTTTAAATTCGATAAATTTCCATTCTGCATAGAAAAGCACAAATTTGAAATAGATTATAAAACTATTTTGAACATTTTATCACAATCACAAATGTATTATTAAATCATGAACATTGCAGAAAAACAAACAACAACAATTATTATAGCTCAAATTCTCTTACTAATATTGATCATTTATTGTAACATTTTTAATGAGAACTAAAATATTGTAATGAAAAATGCACCTGCAAGATACATCAAAATTAACCATAATTGTTTGCAATAATTAAACTATTTAAATAATTCAAAATGTTTTGTATAGCCAAAGTTTTGCATCAATGCAGAAAGCCGAGATACTGGTAAGACAGAGCAAGTTATGCTTTCTTTTCCCAGAAAGAATGTTTTCTCATTTAAATAGTTAAAATATATATATTTATTATTTAATAATTGATTTTATACCTGACAAACTTCAGGTATTATTGCATTGCATCGTACATATCACACTATTTAGCAATTTAGCACATATGACATTTTTTCTTCAGTATCGTGCAGCACAACTTGATAGATTATGTTTTTAGAGCTTTACATCATTTATAATTTAATTACAACTATAGACATCCAGACATGGATCCAATCCATTGCCAAGTCACACAAAAACTAAATCCTTTACAAATGCTTCTCCCAAGCTCAGCCCATTTATTCAAGTGCTTTAAAAATATGGAGAAAACTTGTCTTTCGATCATTTTGCTTATTTAAATTTCTCAACCAGCAGTACAAGTGAAAGCATACAGTCAGTTATTCAAAAATCACTTTTACACCACTATATTAAGAATCACTATTTCTAAAAACCTACAAGTAAATTTAGATCAACTTTTTCAAAAGTACCAACAAAAGTGTTACAGTCCATAGAAATATGTTTAATGGTGACACATTCAATGGTGCACATACAGAGCAATGCTAAATATGGCATTTCAATGTACAGTGTCTAAATTTGTCTGCGGCAGGAGGGTGGGCTTAAACATCTGACCTGTACTGCGACACTGACTGACATCGTATCCCCAACGGAAGAAAAGAGCCGCAAGCGAAGGCCAAGATCAGCCAATTGTGTTCACTGAAAGCAACAGCTATAATTAACTTTCACTTAACAGGCTTCTCAGTATGATCGCCTTGAGGTCTCCAACAGCCTGATGGTCATTCACATACCACAACCAAAAAAGTGAAACCGAAAAATGTTTACTTTCTACTTGACATAACTTAGTTACCGGTTTTACACCGAAATGTAGTGACAGAAACAAACAAAGAGCAACACAAGGTACAATCTGAACTTACAGTCTTTCCAGTGATGACAGACCGATGAAAGAGCCATTCAGAAGTTGCTGGATTTTATTGTTGCTCAAAATCCTGTAAAATAAAAAGAAGCTTGTGTTAAAAAACGAGGTCATCATTCATATACACACACTATAATGGAATCTCACATGTACATGTTATATGCAAGCTTACATTCAGATATTTGGCAATTCAGATAACTTTACATTTATTTCTATAGCACTTTTTACAATTCTGTTTACAATTCTATTGCAAAGCGACCTTTACACACAATACATTTTAAAGTATAAACATGAAAAATGAAAAAGAAATAAGAAAAAATTAATAGAAAACAGGCAAATTATATTTAATACATTGTCTTAGTGCCAAAATATTGTAAATGTGCATATTCCAATATGCATCTAGCAATGATTTGCAATGCCATTGTCAGATTTGTTTTTATATACTTTAACAGTAAAACATGGCTGTTCGTTTTCGTTTAATATAATTTAAACAGTTTTTGCTAACCTAAAGCATCAACATAACACATATTTTATACTGTATATAAGTTGTTATATATAGCTTTTACCTTAATATTGTGCAACCCTATAATAACATGGTATTATTTTACAAGATTTCATAAGATACATTAGTTATACTAACTGTAAAAACTTTCTGTAAGATTCTATGGATTTAAAATGATTTTCTAACATTTTTATAACCCTTATTAGCCTATTGGACTTACAAAACAAAGCACAGATAACATTAGTGCCTGAGGCATTTCTAAAACCAGTACAGGCAGCTAAAAGCTCATGACACAAGGCCAAAGATAGAAACATACTTCACAACAGCAAGTGTTTTTGCATTATGAATTGCGTTTAAATTTGAAATTCTACAAAGGTCTGCTTTTTAGACCGATTAAGAACTGATATAAATTAACTGCAAAATCAGTCCCATAAAACGGTTTTAAAAATGAAATCTTTAAGGCCGTGTGCAACCTCCACAAGCCGTCCACCGATTGGCTGAGATGATTATCACTGAAGTGAATCCCTGCAGGCTGTTTGGGCACGTAGCAGAAAATGTGTTTTGATATAAACTTCTGTGGCACTAAACACAGTCACTGCCAGCTTACAACTGATGTAGACAGCTGTAACAAATCAATAAAGAATGAAGTACATTTATTTAACTTGGCTTTCATGCATTTCTCTTGCCAGGGCAAACTCACTGTGGCATCGTGAAAACTAAAAAGCTCACATATCATTTGACTAACTTGTGTCTTAATGTGAAAACACACAGCTGAATGGTGCTTGTTTTTCTTTTCCACAGCCAAAACACCTTGTGCCCGTCTCGTTCATTTTGTCTAAATAAATCAACAGTAAACAATCATGTTCATTCTAGACAAAACACCACAACTGGTTGCGGTCGGCTGTTGTAGGGATAGTTTCACCGGATATGGTCTCTTGCTTTCCTTATCCACAGGTCCCGGGCAGATTGTTATTATTACGGGCTGTTGAAGGTTGACTTTATTACAAGTTTGGCCTGCAGAGACAGTCTCCATATTTTCCTGGCGTTCAAAACACAAACAGTTCCTAAACTCTCCTTCTCACTTTAACAGATTGTAGATTTTTAAGCTCCAGATGTTCAGAGCATTGAGGAAGAGGTATATCAGGTCTGTCACCGTGTTAAAAAAGATGTCAACAAGAAATCAAATTCACTCGCTTCACTTTCTTAAGACACATTCCTAGTCTTATTGCACATTAATCGACACAATAAAAATACAGTGTTTGTCTTTGTAATCATGTCATCAACTCTGAAACAACTTTCTCTTTCAGATGATGTCATTAATCCTACTTAAGTTTTAACCAAAAGAACACAACAGTGTTTCAGAGAAAACTTTGTTATGACACTTTTACCATTTTTTACATTTTTCTCCTCCAACATCCTGTTAAACGCCTACTTGCAGAAGTAAAATAGGTTATTAATGTATTTACATGTTACTGCACAGTTAACTATAGCAACCACAGTTTTGGGATTTATTTGCAGTAAAACAACTAATTTACTATGGTAATACCACAATAAACACTTTAATTGTGGTATTTGTAATAAAACTATGGTAACACAAAAGGCAACCAATCTGCAAAAAACAAAAAAAAACACGGTTACTGTAGTAACCATAATTTTTGAAAGGATTTAGGGGGCCGGTCCTGTTTATGTAACCCTGTTAGTCATCTGTTATCACAGGCCTAAACCCATTACTAAATACACATGTGGTGTGATATGAAGATCATCAGAATCAACAGAAATCAACTGCTGAACTCTAATGGTATTAAACAGCAACAAAATAAATGTACATTCCCAACCCGATTCTAAATATGTAAATAAACATCAATAAATTCATCCACTATTGAGTACAACCAAAAGTGTACGAACTACTATGAAATGACCTTCAATCCAAATATTCGACCTGATCTTACATGAATTTGCACATTTTTTACAAACGCCCAATTCTTTTGAATTCATACCATGTGAATCATACAAAAACATGCAATTATTAGGAAAAAAGCCACGGTTAAGGCCCATCCCTATATCCGCATATCATACTAAGACGTACAATGAGATGATAAACCATATAGAAATTCCCATGAGATTATGTTGCTAATTTCCCACTTTCTAATCTCTTTCTAATTCCACTCTGACAAACTTAAATTTTGACGATCAGAACTGATTTCTAGCCATAAGAAAACAAATGCCTGAGAATAATGATGAGGTTTGTAGGGAAAATATTCACACATGCCTTGTGACCCGTCAAGATAAAGTTTAAGACATTTACGAGCACAGCAATCTCACAGCGGAAGGTTTTTCTTTATCTCATGACAAAAACATTTCTTATGATAATAAAGGACACACATCTCCTCCTGCTGAGGACTTAAATACATGTTTAACAACTGACTTTACTCAGCACTTATTATTTTTTACTGCCAAAAGAAGTCTACAAATACACCAATTTATTTTCTGAATGTACTTGTAAATGATGTATTTGGCAAACGTATGCATTCAGTGAAGTATAACAGTTTTGACATAGCTGTTACCTGATCTCAGACCTGCGCTAACCACTGACTGAACGTTATTCTGACAGTAAACATTCAAATAACTCTCTGGCACCTGTAGGTCTCCAGTGCTGAAGACAGATGGTAAAGATACAATCTTATCTTAAATTCTGCAAGGACCCAGTAAGCAAACTACAAATAACACCATAATAAAATGTGTGTGTGTGTGTGTGTGTACACTGCATTGATATAAAAAGTTTATTCACGATAAATATTTCAAAATATGAGACCCCGTCTGTAAAATTAAGCATAAAGCCTTAAAATATTGATCTTAAAACTTTTAACTTAGAACCATCAAAGCAGTCATAGCCATAAAGATAATGTGTGTTATTGCTGTAAATAATTTTACAAAACAGTATTAAAATTTTCATCTTAAACTGAAATTATTAATTCCATTGACAATATGTTTTATTATTTTGCACAAAGTGGCTCAAAGTTGGCTTACTAAACATTAATTTCAAACTTTGACATGGTCTCAGTCAATATTAAAGATGGCAATGTTATATTTCAACAATATTTTCTGTATTATATATATAGGATGATTTTATGTAAAAAAACAGTAAATCACAAAAATGTCTTTAGCTGGGTTTTCACAAACTGGGTCACATATTTGGAAAAAATGCTCTCAACGAGGGCAAAAAAAAGAATAAACAGCCAATACCAAATATTTAAAGTAAAAGATGCAATTATGAGATGCAAATCCATCAGGCAAATATGCATAAACTGCCTGTTTACAATCCCAATCTCTAATCTCAGCATATGCATTCATAAGATTCATAAGTTGTTGCTCAACTCGATTTGATCCCCATGCTTTCATTAGTTCAGCTATGAAAGTTAAAGGTAATCCAAAAACCTGTTTAGGAATATTTAGCAGCTTTTCTAAAACCAATCCCACACTGCATCACTACAGTAACCAGGTGTGCTTTGGAAAGAACAAATCAATCCAGGTGTATCTTTCAACAGTTTTCTAAGAAACACAAGCTCTACAACTGGGCTCACATAAAAAGACAGCTGCACACACACATTATATACACACAATATCCTTTTACAATAGACAGAAAGATAAACAAGCTCCACAAGTACTAAGAAAACAATGCTCAACTTTGCTAAAGACATCTATATTACACAGCAGCAGTAATCACTACACGGTAAAATCATTCTGAAACAACGGCTTAAGTCTTTCAACAAGTAGAAAAAAACAAATATTAAAGAAAACGAAACACAAATGTCAGTGTTTATCCTGCACAAGTCACTTTTTTAACCCAGAGAAAACGTTTATTTACTCACAGAGAGTTGTAATTTGGGATTTAAGATTTAAGACTTCACATAATCTTCCATTTATGTCTTAAGGTATTGACAACCATCTCACTTGGCAGTTACAATTTAACAAGGTTTTTAATGGTGAACCCCTTCAAGACACTGGTAAAAATAAACCTGCAGACATCACATGAGGGTTTCCGAGGGGTAACTGATTTTCAGGGTCAGAAAGGTTAAAAAAAAAGCAGTATGTCTAAAGCCACAGATAACCACAGCGTGGAAATGACACATTCATTCACAATCTGCCTACTGTCAATCCCTCCACAGGAGAAAAACAACAATCCCAACAGCCCATAAATACTCCAAATCTGCCTGAGAACATGCTGCACCCATGTGCTTGTTTTCTGACTGTAACCAAGACAAGTATATGTTTAGCTTGGAGCGGTGGACATTATAATGTCAAGACTTTCTGTATAGGGCCAGGTAAGATGAATTTTAATTACTCCAAACTTTAAAGTTTCGCAGCATGATGTTGTGAAAGTACATTGCAAACACATTATATTCTAAAATAAAGTGTTTTAAAACAGCCGCACTAACTCTTTCAGCAGTGTCTGCTATCACCGTGTTACCTTCACATAGGTCAAAGTCTTTGCTTTTACCCTTTCCTCTCTTATAATGCACACTCTGCACATCCATACGAAGAAAGACGAGAGTAGCATTCATGCATTCAGACATGCCTGAGGTCCATCTCTGAAAGACACCGTCACGTGGACCACCTTTCATTTAGACCCCAAAACGCCACTCACAGAGTACAAATAACAGCCAAATAACATTTGGACATAATGCGCCTTTATATTTTAATGTCCTATTTGTTTAATGACATCCAGTATGAAAGAAAAACAACCCAAACAGACTGTATTTAGATAAGACGCATGTTTGATGATTCACTGACTATACTCTATTGATTTTAAGGTAAGTCCAAATACCAATCCACATTACAGCAAAACTTAAACTATTAGGTCAAATATCATTATTAACACAAAGTGTCAGAGTAGTAATACACTACTTTAGACTGGTCTAAATCTCAATCCAACAGCATGACATTCAACCTAGATCTGATTTAAGGACAATAATGCACAAAATAATCTTTAAAATCACTTAATTACAAATGCATTAGTGTCATAAACAAGCTACACCAAAGGCAACAATTAAAAATAAACTTTGGTATATAGCGTACACTATTTAATAGTCTGCCCTATTCCTGCTGAAAAACAATAGAAACCATCACAAAAATTATAATGGATTCAATGGTTATAATGGGAAAAGTACTGGTTTTAACGGAAACTATAATTGTCTCTGTTTTTAGTTAATGGTTAGGCAAATTAAACATGGTTTTATTAGTAAAAGTTGCTTTCAATTTGTATTACCATACTTGTATGACAAATACCAAATACAAATACAGTGGTTATGTGGTGAGACCAGTAAATTTTCAGGATATTAATGGGATCTGGTGGATGGGAACCAGAAGAACACCATTAAACCCTACTGTAATAACACACTACATTAAGGAATTTTGTAAGGCTTGTAATGGTAAAGCTAATGGTGTTTATAATGGAAACCAGTATTGATTTTTCAGCAGGGAGGGATATTATAGTGTAAGACACGAGAAGTTCAGCTCATGACATCATTCATGTTGTATGAGTGTTGACTTACAGTGACACAGTCCTGTTGGGAAATGAATCAGGAGAAGGCACCTGATGAAGCTCCATGTTACTGCAGACCACCTTCCTGTCCAGCGTGGCCCCGGAGCTTTTCCCTGCGTTTCTCGAGCGTTCGTCATATGATTTACATTCAGATGATCCTAAAGAGTTCACGCCTCCGAGCAGCACGAAAGCCAAGACGAGGACGCAGACAGAGACCGACATGACTGCTTTCTGGCTCGAAATTCACACGCACGAAGAGGGGGACAGATTTGCATATAAATAGCCCACGTCGTCGTTAGTTTTATCTAAAGACGTCCATTCGATCTTGACAAATATTCGCCATCAAATAATCCCAAACGCTTTTAAGTCATGGTTAAAATAGCCAATGAGTCCTGGTACTGTTTATCATGGCTTTACAAGGTCCACATTAAACAGACGAGGTAGAAAATCCTCCTTTGTTTTCCAAGAGCTCCATTTCTTTTAGCATATGTCGAAGTTTTGCACGTTTCGCGGGAATTAGCGCCAAATGATACAATGTTGCACAAACTCGTTACATTTTCTTTGTTGCCAGTCGGCGTGCAGATCTCGCCTCTCCACTACCAGACAGCTGCAGTCATCCCGACATAACAGTCCCACAAACTCATGGAAATCCGATCACATAAACTTTTACTTTGCATTGGACTCAGAGAAAAGCAAAACGATTCAGATATGGAAGTTATCAAACGACTCTCCAAAACAGATCGTGTGAGATATATCCGCATGCCGAACAAAAAAGAAACATTTTTGAGAAACTAAAGGCAAAGTTGCTTTTTAACTTGAGGTTGTTTCTAATACGCTTTCATACAGCTACCGATCGTGACGGTGAAGACGCTATTCGAAACATACAGACGGAAAGTGTGTAATCCAGAGGCATAAAGTGCGATCCTGAAAGTCTGTGAGACGATAAATCCGTGAATATACGTATTCAGTTCATTGAGAAGTGTTGTGTGTGTGCCCTGAGCCCGGGGCTCCAGGTTCCATTTCCTCCTGTGACGTCATCACTGGCTTGGTCTGAACTCCAGTCCACAATGAAACAACTACATGACTTTCATTTTGCATTTAAACTGGACCAGCATGCGTGAAGGAAACCCATTTTATATTTGATGATGTTCAGGAAATGTATGTATTTAATATACTGTATATATATGTATATATGTATTTAATATACTGTGTATATATATATATATATACTGCACATACACATATACAGGCTTCTCAGGAGGAATGCGAATTGTTGCCATTTTTGGAAATCCTAACTATTTGTTATTTAATCAGTATCCAACATGTTTGTTGGAATCTGAGTTTTTGAATTGTTTTTTTTCTGATGATATGGAAATACAGTCATATCATATCAAGATAAATTATCGTACCACAAAAACATTCAGAGAAACCATTAAAAAATAAGTAAAGGACTTTTTTAAGCCTACATCTGTTGCCACCACTTGTAACATTTTGGTCACTGTTTTGTTGTATTCATGTAATCTTTCTTGTTTACGTAAAGATGTTAATTAAAATAACATTCAAATGATGCTATTGCTACAAAAACTTATCTTAAAACTATCACAACATTTTCTAATTCACATATTAAGCTATTTATAGGCATTTTGTGACTATATAATCACAGGAGCATCACATGAGATTTGTACTGTTTACAAATGCATTTGTCACACTGCATAAACTATAAAGTACATACTGAAAAAACTTTCAATAAAAAAACACACACATATATAGAAAATTGACCCACTTCTACAGTTTCTGCACAAAAAATTTCCTTCAAGGTTATGGCTTTCCATTACAAAACCATAGAACAAAATGCAACATAATACTGAAGGATTCGTGAGCCATTGTGTTGGGTGGTGATTTGTTTTTGTGGCCCTCACAAAAGGGACTCTTCACACTGCACTACAAAACAAGTTTAGACTGGTTGGCAGTAGTAAAAAAGGCATCGTCAGGCTCTCTTAACAGAACAATACATCATGTGTTGTGTTTGTGTGACAAAGTCGAGTCTTTCTCATACTGATGCAGGTCAGATTGTAAAACATCGATTTAAAAACTTTATTTTAATAATTTCTCATTAAAAACAACAGCCAATCACATTTTAAAATCCTTTATCTAAGTAATTATTAAAACATGCTATAAAATAATATACCTTTTGAAATAATTAGCTTTCTTTCTTATCAGAGAGTTTCAAATCTTCAAGAAAAGTCTGAAGAAAGACTTATATTAAATAAAAAAAACATCTTATTATTTTCTTTCATGTGCAAAAAACAACCAAGAGTAACATTTTAATATTCAAAAAGATATCATGAATCTGTAAAATACTGTAATGGGAGTTTTTCCCCAGAAACTCCTCAAAATACCAAAGCATATGACAAAACATGCATTTTAGTTACACCCAGGTGGAGCGCTGTGGCGAGCTTACGTGATGACATCATGCGTAGGACGCGCTGACGTACACTTTGGACTTGAAGCGGCGCTATTCGAAAGTAAAAGCAGCGAATGTGAGAATATCAGTTCCAGTTAAAGTCTGTGAACGCTGTGAAACTTTCCTCACATCGTCGAGCTGTTAAACATGTCTGTGTTAAACATGTCTGTGTTAAATGTCAGCGCATTTCCACGCGACTTTGCGTGGGGAGCTGCGACAGCTGCTTATCAGATTGAAGGTACAGTAACATTTAATCAACTACAAAAATAAATGTTTTACTGTCGTATTTCACAGATCATTCATTGAAAGATCTTGGCAGTTTTGCTTAATGCAGTTATTAATAGACTATTAATAGACTAACATCAAGTACCGTGATTTTACTATTTATTTGTTTTTTGTTTATTATTTTATATATTTAGCTCCAATAATTGTAATGCTTTTTGTAATGCATAATGTTTTTCATGATGTTATCTATAATAAAATCTTTAAACGTTGTACCATATCATACTTTGTACCAATTTACTCTCATAAAAATGAACTACATTACATCACAGTTTAATTATTAAATTGTTCAACCATGGAAACAGCAAATTTACTATTGTCTCACTACATTTACATTTACATTTAGGTATTTAGCTGACGCTTTTATCCAAAGTGACTTACAATTATTAGGAGACAACAATATTTGATTAATCTATTGTCTCACTACAATGACCATAGATTAATCACAGTATCTGTAGTAAATCTATGGTAATACAAATAGTATTCAGTCACAAGATTTTACTATAATAAAACCCTGGTTAATTTTCCTAATATACTTTCTGAAACGGTCTTGCAGGCGGCTGGGATATGGATGGTAAAGGGCCGAACATATGGGACACATTCTGTCATGCCAAAGGAAAGGTTTTTGAAGAGCAGACAGGAGATGTGGCCTGTAACAGCTATCAGCTCTGGGAAGAGGATCTGAAATGTATCCGGCAGCTTGGACTCACCCATTATCGCCTGTCCGTATCCTGGTCACGACTTTTGCCTGACGGAACCACAAATCACATCAATCTGAAAGGTGTGTGATTCAGAAAGGTCCTTTACTTTAATTTGTGCAAAATAGATTTACAAACACCTGTAAGAGTGTATACAAACACATAAAAATACAAACACATATAAACATAAAAAATACCCAGAAATGTTAACACTTATAAGTCACAAAAGAGTGTGAAAAGAGTGTTTATGTACACAGTAATGTTTTTTTATACAGCATTGTGTATAACAATGTTTACAATATTCTTTACAGAATATAGACATATTGAGAGATAGAGATACAGAAAGTAATACTGACAGTAATACTGACAGAATAAAGAAGTATAAAGAAGTATAAAATGCATGAAAAAAACAGGAAATAGAAACATGAAATGACTAAGAATGAATACAAACACATAAGATTTGCTGGGTTCAATAGTTTGAGTAAACATATTTGGCACACGTTTCTGAACTCTGTTAAATCATATTCAAATTATAGTGATATCTCTGTGTGTTTTACCTATTCTTTAACTTTCAGGTGTTGACTACTACAACAAAGTCATTGATGACTTGATTTCTAGTGATGTTACCCCCATGGTTACGTTGTGCCACTTTGACTTACCTCAGGCCCTACAGAATTGTGGTGGATGGAAATCAAAAGAGATTGCAGACCACTTTGAAAGTTATGCCAGATTTTGCTTTAAGACATTTGGGGACAGAGTGAAGCTTTGGACCACATTGAACGAGCCCTATATTTTTTCCAAACTAGGCCATGAGGAAGGCATCCACGCTCCTGGAATCAAAGAGCCGGGAATATCAGCCTACCTGGCCGGTCATAACATGCTGCGTGCCCACACCAAGGCTTGGCATTGTTATAATTCAGATTTCAGACATTTACAGGGAGGCAAAGTATCCCTCAATCTGAACAGCGATTGGGCCGAACCATTAAACCCGGGCTGTCCTAAAGATGTTGCAGCCACAGAACGATACATGGACTTTTTATTGGGATGGTTTGCCTGCCCTGTGTTTTGCACAGGAGATTACCCAGAATCCATGAAGTCCAGGATTGAGGCTAGAAGTTTGGAACTGGGATACAAGCAGGGTCCCCGGTTACCTCGGTTCTCCAAGGATGAGCCGTCTCCTCTGGGCACAGCTGATTTCTTTGCACTCAACTACTACACAACTCGAAAAGTAAAAGATCTGAGTGGCGCTCGTGAGAAAAGTGAGCTCAGTATTATTGGGGACCAAGCGGCTGAAGGTGTTATTGATCCCTCGTGGCCCATAAGTGGAATCCACTGGCTGGCTGTTGTGCCTGATGGATTGCGGAAGTTGTTGAAACATATAAAGGTACTTTCAGTCAGATGTGCAAAAATGCAAAAGCAGTTTTATACAGAATACAGTGATTGCCAACTTAACCAAACTATTTCCATTTGCTCTTTAGGACACTTATACCAGTCTGCCTGTCTATATCACAGAAAATGGCTTCTCGCAGATGGGGCCGGTTCAGATAGAAGATGATGACCGCTGCCGATTCTATCAGGACACACTGCAGGAAGTAGGCAAAGGTGATTGTGTTATTAGTTTAATTTTATATTTATCATTTTATATTTCATATTATATAGTTCTTTTTAAATGTCAACCTTACCATGAAAATTAAAAAGGTTTTCACTGTACTGATAAGTCATATGACTGTTTTTGGTGGTATAAATACCCATGTGAGGTCTTTCTCAAAGCATTTGTTTTTTATGTGCATTTGTCAATCATGGTCATGGTTTAAAATAAATTAACTTGTTTTATATTCTTTGAAGAGTCATCTCTTCTCCATTTGTTGGGTATTATTGCTTCTGGTTTGTGTATTTTATTCACAGAAATCAAAGTATTTTGCCTTTCAATAACATATATCCTTTTTGTCACATCCAAAACACATTTTTTAACTCATGTATAGACTGATAATTTTGTGATGTCTGGAATATAAACAGATTCAATATATTGGTTCAGTATATTGGTAATAAAAATGTAAAAAAAGTTTTGACTGAAAATGTCTGATTTGAGTGATGTTGTGTGTTTTCCAGCTATCAGTCATGATGGAGTGAACGTGAAGGGATATTTTGCCTGGTCTTTACTAGATAACTTTGAGTGGGCAGAAGGCTTTAATGTGCGCTTCGGTCTGTTTCACGTGGATTTCTCCTCATCTGAACTGAAGCGCACACTTTATCGCTCTGGTAGAGAATATGCTGCTGTGATATCCAAACATCACTCCCAGATCAAATCAAAGTGATCATTTCTTTATTTTATTATGACATTTCAGGAAATCACAAACAAAATCATTCTAATGTGAAGACAAAGTATTCTTAATTGTGAAACACTACTAAAAAAGTCTTAATAAATGTATGTAGATTACATTTAAAGGGATTGTTTGTCAGACATGCAAATTCTGTCATCATGTATTTACCCTCAATGCAGCTTAAAACCTTTTCTCTTTTTTTAGATCTGACAGCATGGTAATGACAAAACAGCTTTTTCAACTTTTATTGTATTGTTATAAAGAGTGGCATTAAAGTTATTTGTTACACAACGCTCTGGAATACTTGATTTTGATTGGCCAGTCGCAATCTTTCAAGGTATGTTATTCCCTGAAAACACCTGCTGACTGAAAGTGTGTAATCCACGGACAAAAATTAAGATCCTGGAAGTCTATAAGACGATAAATCCATAATATCGTAATTGTCGTGTGTGTGCCCTGAGCCCGGGGCTTCAGGTTTTATTTCCTCCTGTGACGTCATCACTGACTTCAAGTTTTATTTAAACTGTGCCAGCATGCGTGAAGGAAACCCATTTTGTATTTAATGATTTTCAGGAAATATATATACTGCACATATATATATTCAGTCATTTCAACTCAGGAGGAATGCAAGAATATATTTACAGTTGTTGGCTTTTATTGGGAAATCTTGACTATTTATTATTTCATTTTAGATCAAAACTTAGATTGCTCAAGACTCAGTCTCCTTTTGTTTGGCACAGAAACCTTTCTTAAAACTATTATTTTCTAATTCACATATCAGGCTATTTCTGATACATTTTTGTGACTATGTAATCACAAGAGAATCACATGAGATATTTGTACTTTTCAAAAATGCATTTGTCACACTAAATGACTATGAGCTGCAAATAAAAAAAAACAGCAAAAGGAGATTAAAAATACTGAAAAAGTTTGTAAAGTAAACATTTTTTTTATATAAAGACAACTGACCCACTTACAGTTTCTCCATAAAAAGGTTCCTTCAAGGTCATGGCTTTCCATTACAAAACCATAGAACAAAACGCAACACAATACTGAAGGATCCTTGAGCCATTGTGTTCTCTTCACACTGCACTACAAAAATAAGTTAAGGTCCTGTTGGTAAAAAAGGCATCGTCAGGCTCCAGAAGAATACATCATGTGTTTGTGAGATGAAGTCAACTGGATATGTTTTGGTTTTCTGTGGGATCATCCGTCTTTCTCATACTGATGCAGGTCAAAGGTCTTTTCACCTTGGACAGTTTTTATTATTATTTTATAATTCCAATTAGTATTATCAGCCTTTCAAACTCTTACAAGCACACTTTTTATCTTACAGTACATCAATTTACCTAAAAAAAAACATTATTTAAAATTAATTTTAAAAGTCAATTTCCTATCAGTTTAAAAACCCAATTCTTAAAACGTGCATTTTTATTTATTAGATAGCTGTATAATAATGTACTTTCTTATAAATGTTGTTTTCTTTCTTATTGAAAGCAAGTTTTAAATCCTTAAGAAAGGCTTAATCTTTCTGACTCTTCTCTTTCATGTGCAGAAAACAACCAAGAATATATTTTTAATATATGTAAAAAAAATGAATCTTTAAAATAAAAAATAATCTGTAAAATACTGTAATGGGAGTTTTTCCCAGAAACTCAAACTCAAAATACCAAAGCATATGACAAAACATGCATTTTAGTTACACCCAGGTGGAGCGCTGTGGCGAGCTTACGTGATGACATCATGCGTAGGACGCGCTGACGTACACTTTGGACTTGAAGCGGCGCTATTCGAAAGTAAAAGCAGCGAATGTGAGAATATCAGTTCCAGTTAAAGTGTGTGAACGCTGTGAAACTTTCCTCACATCGTCGAGCTGTTAAACATGTCTGTGTTAAACATGTCTGTGTTAAATGTCAGCGCATTTCCACGCGACTTTGCGTGGGGAGCTGCGACAGCTGCTTATCAGATTGAAGGTACAGTAACATTTCATTACAAAATAACATTTACAAAAGTAATGTTTTGTCAATAAATGTTGTAGTGTCTCAGGGTTATTAAAACACCATGCAGTTATTATTAGTAAAAATACAAGGACCGTGATTTTACTATTTATTTATTTGTATGTTTATATATTTAGCTCCAATAATTTGTAATGCTTTTTGTAATGCATAATGTTTTTCATGATGTTATCTATAATAAAATCTTTAAACGTTGTACCAATTTACTCTCATAAATATGAACTACATTACATCACAGTTTAATTATTAAATTGTTCAACCATGGAAACAGCAAATTTACTATTGTCTCACTACATTTACATTTAGGTATTTAGCTGACGCTTTTATCCAAAGTGACTTACAATTATTAGGAGACAACAATATTTGATTAATCTATTGTCTCACTACAATGACCATAGATTAATCACAGTCTCTGTAGTAAATCTATGGTAATACAAATAGTATTCAGTCACAAGATTTTACTATAATAAAACCCTGGTTCATTTTCCTAATATACTTCCTGAAACGGTCTTGCAGGCGGTTGGGATATGGATGGTAAAGGGCCGAACATATGGGACACTTTCTGTCATGCCAAAGGAAAGGTTTTTGAAGAGCAGACAGGAGATGTGGCCTGTAACAGCTATCAGCTCTGGGAAGAGGATCTGAAATGTATCCGGCAGCTTGGACTCACCCATTATCGCCTGTCCGTATCCTGGTCACGACTTTTGCCTGACGGAACCACAAATCACATCAATCTGAAAGGTGTGTGATTCAGAAAGGTCCTTTACTTTAATTTGTGCAAAATAAATTTACAAACACCTGTAAGAGTGTATACAAACACATAAAAATACAAACACATATAAACATAAAAAATACCCAGAAATGTTAACGCTTATAAGTCACAAAAGAGTGTGAAAAGAGTGTTTATGTACACAGTAATGTTTTTTTATACAGCATTGTGTATAACAATGTTTACAATATTCTTTACAGAATATAGACATATTGAGAGATAGAGATACAGAAAGTAATACTGACAGTAATACTGACAGAATAAAGAAGTATAAAGAAGTATAAAATGCATGAAAAAAACAGGAAATAGAAACATGAAATGACTAAGAATGAATACAAACACATAAGATTTGCTGGGTTGCATAACATGGTTCATGATAGTAGGGGTGGGAGAAAAAATCGATGCATCGGGATTCTTTCTCTAACGATTCTGAATCGATTCTCAAAGATTCAGAATCGATTCTATGTCAGAACTTGTTCATCCTGAATATAACTTTGTTAAAATAAAAGCAATAAAATTAAACTTCAAGATGGGAATACTTTCAAAGAGATTCTAACTATAAACAAAAAGCATAAAAACTCTTTATTTATTTAAAATGCAAATTTATCATATTTGCAAAAATTATATGAAGAATCGTTTTGGAATCGGATCGTGAGTCCCAGAATCGGAATCGGATCGGATCGCGTAGTACCTAAAAATTCCCACCCCTACATGATAGTAGTTCAATAGTTTGAGTAAACATATTTGGCACACTTTTCTGAACTCTGTTAAATCATATTCAAATTATAGTGATATCTCTGTGTGTTTTACCTATTCTTTAACTTTCAGGTGTTGACTATTACAACAAAGTCATTGATGACTTGATTTCTAGTGATGTTACCCCCATGGTTACGTTGTGCCACTTTGACTTACCTCAGGCCCTACAGAATTGTGGTGGATGGAAATCAAAAGAGATTGCAGACCACTTTGAAAGTTATGCCAGATTTTGCTTTAAGACATTTGGGGACAGAGTGAAGCTTTGGACCACATTGAACGAGCCCTATATTTTTTCCAAACTAGGCCATGAGGAAGGCATCCACGCTCCTGGAATCAAAGAGCCGGGAATATCAGCCTACCTGGCCGGTCATAACATGCTGCGTGCCCACACCAAGGCTTGGCATTGCTATAATTCAGATTTCAGACATTTACAGGGAGGCAAAGTATCCCTCAATCTGAACAGCGATTGGGCCGAACCATTAAACCCGGGCTGTCCTAAAGATGTTGCAGCCGCACAGCGATACATGAACTTCATGTTGGGATGGTTTGCCTGCCCTGTGTTTTGCACAGGAGATTACCCAGAATCCATGAAGTCCAGGATTGAGGCTAGAAGTTTGGAACTGGGATACAAGCAGGGTCCCCGGTTACCTCGGTTCTCCAAGGATGAGCCGTCTCCTCTGGGCACAGCTGATTTCTTTGCACTAAACTACTACACAACTCGAAAAGTAAAAGATCTGAGTGGCGCTCGTGAGAAAAGTGAGCTCAGTATTATTGGGGACCAAGCGGCTGAAGGTGTTATTGATCCCTCGTGGCCCATAAGTGGAATCCACTGGCTGGCTGTTGTGCCTGATGGATTGCGGAAGTTGTTGAAACATATAAAGGTACTTTCAGTCAGATGTGCAAAAATGCAAAAGCAGTTTTATACAGAATGCAGTGATTGCCAACTTAACCAAACTATTTCCATTTGCTCTTTAGGACACTTATACCAGTCTGCCCGTCTATATCACAGAAAATGGCTTCTCGCAGATGGGGCCGGTTCAGATAGAAGATGATGACCGCTGCCGTTTCTATCAGGACACACTGCAGGAAGTAGGCAAAGGTGATTGTGTTATTATATAACACTGCAGAAAATGAAATATGTTTAATAGCTCATATTATTTAGTTAAACATTTGGGCAATTCTATTCAAATTTCAACCTTACCATAAAAAATTAAGTTTTTACCAAAGGTTTTCACCATACTGATCGGTCAGATGTCAATATTTGCTGGTTTAAATACTCATATAATAATAATGTGAGAGGTCTCCCTTAAAGTTTTTAAAGCATTTGTTTATGTTTAAATCATGATTTTTCATAGTCCAGTAAAGTGCTGTTTTTAGAATTGTCACATAAATGTCTCATAAATGGGCAGATAATAAATTAATAAAAAAATAAAATGATAAAAGATTTTATGTTCTTTGAAGAGTCATATCTTCTTCACTGGTTTGTGCATTATAATTTTCAGAAATCCTACAAAGTGTTTCCCCTCAAAAACGTTTTTTACATTTTTAAAAAAAAAGATAACTTGTGTACAGACCGATTTAAATATATTTGTTTGAACTTTATCAACAGGGCTTTAGTAAAATAGATGGTTCAATATATTCGTAATAAACTCATTCTCTGAGAATTTATAATTCAAGTTTTGACTGAAAATGTCATATTTATAACGCTGGAATTGTCCAAATGGATATATAGAAGTACACATAGTGTAGTATTGAAATAATTGATCAGACTTCCAGTCTGAATCAGTCTGTGTGTGTTTTCCAGCTATCAGTCATGATGGAGTGAACGTGAAGGGATATTTTGCCTGGTCTTTACTGGATAACTTTGAGTGGGCAGAAGGCTTTAATGTGCGCTTCGGTCTGTTTCACGTGGATTTCTCCTCATCTGAACTGAAGCGCACACTTTATCGCTCTGGTAGAGAATATGCTGCTGTGATATCCAAACATCACTCCCAGATCAAATCAAAGTGATCATTTCTTTATTTTATTATAACATTTCAGGAAATCACAAACAAAATCATTCTAATGTGAAGACAAAGTATTGAATTTTTAGTAAATTTACTTAGATTAAATTTAAAGGCATAGTTTGTCAAAAATACAGATTCTGTCATCATGTATTCACCCTAATGCAGATTTTTTGACCTTTAGATCTGACAGCATGTTAATGACGAGAGGCTTTTTTCTCTTTCATTGTGTTATAAAAAAGAACAGCATTAAAGTTATTTATTACACAACGCTCTGGAATACTTGATTCTGATTGGCTAGTCGCAACATTCCAAGGTATATTATTCCCTGGTAACAACCGCTCAAAACGAATAACACATGGTAAATAATTTACTTATCAATAAATTACATAGAAATATATGAGATTATATTACAAATGATTAAACCAAATTGCATTTTTATCCTGTTTGAACATTGTGTCTTGGCTGACAATCAAAGTTTTTCCTTACAGAAGATTTGTATTTGTTACAAATAAGCTGATAAAACATTTCAAATGAATATTTTATGTCCAATAATTTACAAAACAATTAATACAATAAGTAATAAATGGGATAATGTACATCTAGCTGGTAGTTATGGCAAAATAACAAGACCCCTCCTCTTCTGATCGGGTCGGCTGTATATTATCCCTTACCTCAAAATTCTTTCCATGTTCAACAAAATACAATATTCATATGGGTCAGAAATGAAGTGAGGGTGAATAAATGATTTCAAAATTTGCATTTTGGGTGAACTGTGCCTTTAAGCTCTTCAGTACTCCAAATATCAACAATGGAAAGAAAAATGACTGTAGTAGGAGAAAGTGTCAGCAGATGATGTCTGTTTTGTTGATCTGTACTGCCTCCATGTGGTCAAAAACTGTATAACAGGAGCAGCACTTTATGATTATGGCTTGTGCAATTGTTAAAAAATGTATAGCTGGCAAACAAAGAAATGTAAAACATGTCTCTGACAGTGTCTGTAGGCATTACACAGACATATTTATAAAATGTGCATGTAAGCGTATTGTAATCTTACACCAACAAATGTAAATGCCCATTCAGAATAACGATTTGTTAAATAGATTGCTCATGTAATTACTATTGGGAATGAGGGTTATGTTGTACCAAATCACAGCTGTAAACCGCCATGGGAGAAATGACTGAAGATATGAGGGTCCGCTTTAATAAAGCTCTATACCAGAACAACCATTACTGGCCTCTCTAAATTCATAAAGTGAAATATGACATCACAAATCCTCAAAAAGAGACACTTTAGAGACCATTTTTGTGGGGCTCAGAATGGTGTTTATGGTGTTCTGGTAGAAAAATGAAAACATAAAGATGTTTTAATTGACATGGTTTTGATGTGATTTTAGATTTGTTTTCTTCATACATCAAAGTGTGATGTATTAACCAGCATAGGAAAGCTCAACCGCATGTTTCAATCAAGTTTGAAAATAAATGATGTTATACAGAAAGTTGCTTCTGACTCTGATTCGGTCTAATTTATATTAACAGCCCATCACATTCAATGATGGATTTTTATTTCCCCAAACTTAACTTGCTACATTTTGACAGTCCTTATGAAATATTCAGCAGCGAGGGAACTCATTAGCCTAATATAAATTAACTGAATAATTTAACTGCTAATTAACTATTTCCAAATGAATTATATTCAAATGTCTGAACTTCATCCTTGCTGAGCATCCTGCAGTTCTCATTGTCGGTGAAAAGTATGTGATGATTGATACGACTCTATTATTGGGGAAGAAGCTCAGCAGGGTATGAAAGACGGTCTCAGAGTAAAGAACATACACAGAGATATCTGAGAGATAAAGACTTAATATATGATCCAGAGAGGTAAGATAAAACAATGACTTATTCATAGAGCTTCACCTATAAGTAAATGTTTGATTTTGGATTTCAAAGATTGCATTTCTATTCTTAATAGCATTGATGTTATAGTATCAAGACTGTTAATATATCACCAAATGATAAAACATCTCTCTAGGCCAGAAGGGCATAATTGTTATATAAATTCTCACAGAATGTATTTATTAACATATGTATTGATTCCTCTGTTTATATTTGACTAAAGCCCTGCTGATAGTAAAAAATGTCAGTCTATGTACGCGTTATCTATTTTAAAAATGAAAATAATACACACGTTTTTGAGAGGCAACATACTTTGTAGGATTTCTGAAAATTAAAATACACATTTTCATGTGTTCATTTATGAGGAGTATGGACTGCTTTGAATGTAACAATTATAAAAACAGCACTATTACAAATGCTTTAAACATAAACAAATGCTTTATAAAATTTTGTGAAAACTTTTGATAAAAACTTTTCATGGTATGCATGAATTTGCCAAACTAAACGTTATGTTGATCTCACCAAAAAGTGCTTATAGATCCTCAATGAAGTACGCTAATAAACAAACATGTTTTGAAATCATTTTTGATCAAACATTTAAATGAAATAATCAGCAGTGCTTCTTATGTAAAGACCATAAAATACCGTCATAAATGACTCCAAATGGCAATAAAGAGTCTGTCAGCATGTGTCCTTTTGCAAACCTTATCAAGCGCTCACAGTTGCTGGATTAACCAGGTTAATAGGGTCATGAATTCACATTCTATACAAAACAAATAAAGAGCTTTTGTTGCTTCTGAAATTCCTGTTGATAAATATGAAATAATAGTATTGAAAAAACATTTTATATCCAATATTCTGGCATATTTTGGTTTATTTCCACCTCTCACCACTGTTTTGCATTTTCATTGTCTATCATGCACCGCCTGGATCCCTAGTGCATGTTGCATGGTGTAATAATATTGAAGAATATTATACATTTATTTTATATTTATAATATTTGGTGGTTTAAATACCCAGGTGAGGTCTTTCATAAGAAGTTTTAAAGCATTTTTCAGTCGGGTAAAGTGCTGTTTTCAGAGTCACATTCATATCAATCCATATTCCTCATAAATAAAAACATGAAAATTTAAATAAAAAACTATTTAGGTTTTTTGAAGAGTCATCTCTTCTTCATTTGTTGGGTATTATTGCTTCTGGTTTGTATATTTCAATTCACAAAAATCCTACAAAGTATGCTTTTTAGTCACATTCATAATACATGTATATTCCCATTTTTTAAAACGGATAACTCGTGTATAAAGTGATGACGTTTTACTTTATTAGAATATAAACAGATGGTTCAATATATTGCTGTTATATATATTTCAAGATTGACTGTTAGCATTGCAGCGATTGTGATTTCACCCAATAATACTAAAAAGCGACTGTAGACGGTCTTTTTACAGCCTTCAGCTTAACCCACAGCTGAAACCTCTGACTCTGAGATTGTCGTATGAATTATTTCAGTATTCAGAGGGAAATTGAGGGCTGTGGCACAGCACAGAAGGATATGTTGAAGAATAAATAAAAGATAAGTCTGTATAAGAGATAGCAAAGAAAGTAACTTGTCTTCTACTGCCGTGACATTCAATCAACTGACTGCAGCCTATTTGGTCTGAAGTGAATGGAAACCCTAATGGCACAATTACAAGGGATTTGCCATTTCTGCTGGCAAGACGACTGTACTTTCAGCAGTCGCTTCAGTGTGGCATGTACGTTTTCAGTTCCATTTAGTCCTGAATAATAGGCACTCACTGAGAACTGTCATCAACTAAGTGGCTGAAAAAGGTCTCCCTGCGGCCCAAATAATGATAGGATTATATTCTCAATTGATACTGCCGAGTCTTTGTTTGTACAAGATCTCTTTTTTTAAACACTAAACCCCCCATCAGCTTTAAACCAAAGGGCTGCAAAGATTATTGCACAAACCTATAGTTTTCCGAGAACAATCCTTGCAATTCATCGCAATTCATCCGGACTTTGCGAATCCCAGTTTGGGTTTAGATTAATACTGGCCCTATTCGAACGATCTTTCTGAATAGTATTCCAAATTCTCTTTAGTCACATGATTATACTTGACATCCTAAATGAATGTCACTTTCATGTCCATGTGAAATACTTGAACAATTCCCTGTCACTCTATTGGCATGCAGGTCTGTACAGGTAAGCGACAGCCATCCATACGGCTGACACATGGAGCTATCAGCTCAGACACTGACTGATGGCTGTAAGTGGGACGCTGGGACTGATGCCATGCCGGAAGAGGTTGTCCTACGGCCCCTCGTCCGTGGCAGATAAGAAATGGATGCCGCACTGATTTGGGAACTCTGTGCTAGATGGAAGACTGTGTGGCTAAACCTTAAAAATAGATATTGGGTAGAGTGTGAATTACAGCCTCTCATCTTTAAATGTGATGGATGGGTGGATGGGATGGTGATGGAGCCGTTGAGAACGCCAGCTGCTGCTGTTTGGTACTTTGGCAAGGACAACATGTGGCGTTTGTCTGACAGAATGTCTGATGAGTCGGTGAAGTTTCTCTAAGAATTTGCTAATCTCTGATACCATTAATCTGTGTGTTTCTTTATTTTATCACTTCAGTGACCGTTTACAGTGACCGAAAATCATTCAAATCACAGGTGAGATCTATTTAATATTTCACTTATTTCTCTTAGATATGAATGTGATTAAATAGAGAGGAAATGGAAACTTTTGTTTAAGTCTCATCTGTGTGTCAGATATTTCTCTTGAGAAATCTCACAAATGTCTCAGAGTTTTAGAAGAGATCTCAACAATGTCACAAACTGATTTGTCAAAACTTCAAACAAAAGTCAGTATTATTGAACTCTTTCTTTTACAGCTTAATACTCTTCATGTAGTTTAACAATTGACTCATTTGTTTATATTTTTTCTTTCCAATTTTAGGAGAAACTGAGAGACTAAATGAACAACACAATCAAATCTCAAGAGATATGAAAGATCAACATGTGAGAAATAACTTTTTTTTGGTATGCAAACCCCTGACCCTGGCGTTGCAAACATCATGCTCTACCAGCTGGATGAAAAGGTATCTTGCTGTATTTCCTCTGTTGAGTCACCTTTATAGGAGGACTAAAGTAAGAAAATACCCTAGAGACAGTGTGTGATCAGCATTCTGTCCTCGTCCTTCACATCCATTTTGCCTATTGCTGCCGGCCACCACTTTATAATCCGACAACACTTACCTGCCAGCCATGTGTACGTGACATTGACCATGTAAATGTTCATATTCAGTGTTTCATTCAGGTGTTTATGAATGTTATTTTAATATAACTGTTAAAATGTTACTAATATTACTGGAGACTGAAACCAAAACAGACAAGGAAAATAACAACATGTTTAATGCATCATAGTCATCTCCAAAGGTCATGAATCAGTATATCATGTCTATGAATTTGAGTGTATGCTGGGAATGACCCTGGCTCACAATGCATTATCACACAATTTCTGTCATTTTTTCTTTTTTCTTACTCCACATTTCACTACCTGATTTGAAGTACATCTGTGCAACATTTCGGCCAAATTTGTTCAGAAAATGTGACATCATTTCAGCATAATTTTTTTCTTCATTTGTCTAAATTATACTAAATCTGAATCTTACTGTCTGAATTACAAAACAACTCAAAATTAATTTATCTGTGACAAAACCTTCCTGCACTGTAAAACATTTTTAAGTACCATCAACATCACCATTTAAAAATTCAACTTATTTTTAAAAGTTATAGCATCTCATCACTAGCCAATTAAAAAAATATATTGAATGTAGCAAAGAATATTTACAGTTTGACATGAAATCTAATGAAAAAGACAAGCAAATAAAACATTCAGGGCTAAGTCCCCATCCCAGCACCGCCCCATGTATCAAACGACCAATTGCACACAAGAATCTCCAAAATCATTGCTCTGTATGATGTGTTTTCTGTTTGGGAGGGGCCATAGATGCTCTGCAGGACGAGCTAATCCATTTACTTTATTGAAACAAATGAAAGCTCACCACCAGAGCTGAATATTTCTGGAGCCTCTGTGTTATCCTAATTAACTTCCCTCCTTCCAAATCTTTAAAGCCAGCCCCTCCTGCATGCCCAGGAATACCCCAGCCATTCCTTTTAATATAATGAAAGACCTGCACTCATAGCTATGCTTTGAAATGATTCATGACATTTTTAACATATAAAGAGGCGGGGGACACCTACAGTAGGGACACTTTAAGGACAGTGATTGCAAATCGAGGGCAACCCCATTTTATTTGATGGGCCTCTGGAAAGCATCATGGATTTCCTGCGTTGCCGGATGGGAGGAGCTTGTAAGCGTGTCAGAGCATTAGAATTATGGGAGATGATGCGATTGCACTAGGATTTTAATGATGCGAGGTCCATAAAGGTATCTGAAAATCTCCTTAAAGAAAAAAACTAGTGTTTGTTGTTATGTATGCTTATTGTTATATTTATTTCATTAATTAATGCATTAGGTAACATAAACAAACAATACTTTTACAGCACTTATTAATCTTTTTTTTTGTTCATTTTAGCATATACTAATATATTTTTAAAATCAAAAGTTGTATCTGATATGTCAGTGTACAATGAACTGACATGAACAATTGTATTGGCTTTAACTAACATTAACAAAGAATAATGAATTATAAAAAAACACATTGCTTGTTGTTAGTTCTTGCATTTACTAATGGTAACAAATACCACCTTGTTATAAGCTGTTGTTGCTGTTTTTTGTATGGCTGTGTGTGACAACATTGTTGTTATTTTGAAATCAAAACAAATCAATATTTTTTTTAGAGAACAAACATTAAGTCTTTTTCAGCTCACAGTTGTATCAGTGAGAGAAGCGGTCTTACATCTGGTTTAGACTTCATGAATATCTGTTAGCACATCTCACCTGTGTCAAATTGGCATTAATTTAGAAAAAAGGACACAGCTTGGAGGGTACACGGGGTCGTTCCGCCCTGCAGACGCAGCCTGTCGAAAAGTAAGCAGCGGACAGCATTGATTGTCTCCCTATTACCACCGTGCCATTTTGCATAAGCAGCACAACGTGCTGATGGAAACCAGTGTGGATTCAGGTGTGAAGCAGACATCCAGAAAATGAGTTTCTCTCTCTCTCTCTCTCTCTCTCTCTCTCTCTCTCTCTCTCTCTCTCTCTCTCTCTCTCTCTCTCTCTCTCTCTCTCTCTCTCTCTCTCTCTCTCTCTCTCTCTCTCTCTCTCTCTCTCTCTCTCTCTCTCTCTCTCTCTCTCTCTCTCTCTCTCTCTCTCTCTCTCTCTCTCTCGCTCTCGCTCTCTCTCTCTCAGCATATAAAGGCAGCTATCCTGTGAAAATGTCAGCCATGTCAAGGAGCCAAGAGCAGCCAGCGTGACCAAAGGCGTCACCGAGAGCCCTGGACCGTCTGACCTTGTGTCCACGGATGCACTCTCTAACATTTGCGTCAGACAGCAATGAATGTTCTAAAAAAAGATTTCAAAATGAGAAGTTTTATTTTATTCATTGCAGAATGTGTTGTTTTAATTGCCATACACAGAGGTTGGCACGAACACTTTACTCTCTCGAGTCATTTCGCGTGTAATGCAAACGCAAACTCTTAATTGATCAATGTTGCCCGCCTCTCAGAGGTTCACCAAAACAACCTTCATTTCCATTTTTCACTTTCACTGCTCCCTCAACCCCTTCCCTGCTTAGAAAACTGATTACAAATGGTCAGTTTGAAAATGGACTCCAAAGTCCCCAAGGCTACTCACTTGTCAAACTGAAAAAGGCACAAGGACGAGCGGGAGGCCGTGTTGCCGCCCGCCCGGAAATGGCAAGACGAGAGAACACATAACAAATTCCCTCGTGCGACACGACGGCGCCTGGCAGAAGAAGAGAGATGGGCGAGCGTGGGGGGACTTGGATCTTCAACATCTCGCCCTCAGCATTTATATCACAAGTCTCCACAAAGCAGCGATGGATCATTTCAGTCAGTTGGCGTTAGTGCTATAGAGAAAAGCCATGGGCTGTCACAAAGTACAGGTCTTTCATATTTTACCAGAGAACAGCATCTTTCTCACTCAAACTAATGCTCGCCTTTGAGAACAATATCTTCAAAATCTCTCTCTCTCCTCCAGCTGAGAGGCTATTTTTGAATATGTCGCTGCCCAACTCGCTATACCACTTGAGGAATCAAAGTTCATTTATCCTGCTGTACCAGATCTAACGCTGTTTATTTTTCTGTCGACAACAATTTCAAAAGTCTTTGTTTGTAAGTGTTGATCTGTATTCTTAAAAGCCATGAGCTTCTCTGATTGTATTGCATTTATTTAATTGTGAATGATTTCAATCTAACACCGGTCTGCAGAAGTGCAAACGGTTGAAAATGACACTCTTAAGACATTCTGAGAATATTTCTCTGCTGTTCGTCTCTATTATAATCAAATGAAAGTAAAACTTCTGAAATGGTTCACTGAAGAGAGTTGCTAATAAGATGGGATGTATATTTATAACAAAGTGTTCCTACTTTTCTAGCAAGTACATGAAGAGCTGACTCAGACAACAAATGAAAAACTTTAAGGAAATAGACTCATGGCACAAAAACTCATAAAAAGTGACAGAAAGAATCATGAGAATGAGATCAGTGTAAAGTCCATGAAAGTTTATGGTACATCAACTCCATATCTGCTTAGTAAACTTTTGACCACATCAACTCAAGTCACTGTCTAAATATAAACTCTTCATTACATTTCTGACACGACTGTGGAGGGACAGGCCTATTGCTACAGCATTTTTAAGGACACTCAACAGCACCACAACATAAACCCTTAGAAACTTGGATGGTGTAATGGTCCACCTAATCCCCTGCTTCATGCAAAAGCTAAATTTGTCAAGCCTATTAAAAGTTGAGTGAAGAGGAAGACTGTGTCTTTCAGAGAGGATCAAGGACAGCTTGTGTTCTCGGGTGGAATATATTTAAACTCGGATGCACGGACACAACTGCATCACTTCAATGTATCCTGAAAATCCTACACAAAGTGATTAATACAACAGTGATTCAACCCAAAGATTTTGGGCTCAACAAAAAAAAGTCCTATACAATGGCTAAATATAATCTTAATATAATACTTAATATAAATATAAAGTTTTAGGTTCAGACAGCAGAACAAAGAGAAAGCTGAATATAATAACACTAAAGATACATCACATCATGCTATCAAATAAACTGAATCAATTTTATTTTAAATATTTGCAATAGGAGGTCAACATATTTAAAAATGATGTAGAAATGCAGATGATTCTGGTTTTATATAAATGTCCAGTCATCAGTGGATTGGTCTGATTATTTGATCATTTACCATGTAAAAACAATCAAATATCTGAAGGGTTACAGACTTAAATTAAAAAGTTGGATCTTGATCTCATCCATCAGTCTGCAGCAAACTGAATGCAAAAGAATAGAAAGAAACATTCTTCACAATACAAATAAATTCAATTAAAATTAGTTTCTAGTTTTTTTTAATTTTGCATAGTACAAAGCAGCTTTCCATACATATAGATATATAGATATAGAAAATATAGAAAACATAGAATACATGGTATTACTGTATTGTTTTAGTAAGATGTACATTGATTAAACTAACTGAACACTATTGTCTGTAAGATTGTAACTTTATAAAAAGGTAAATGACTGAACAATAAAATAAAATTTAACCGTTTAAAAAAAATGGACAGACATGGTCAGAAATACTTACATTTACATTTACATTTAGGCATTTAGCTGATGCTTTTATCCAAAGCGACTTACAAATATTAGGAGACAATGAAGCAACACAAATACTTCATTTTCATAGTTCCTAGTCAAAAATGTATCCATGCTAAGCTGTCTGACAGCTATGTTTTATTTTATATATGTCTGTGTTTCTTGTACTTTGGACTTTTCGTTTGTAGTGCTGATGTGCTGTATGCACTCAGGTGCTCTTCAATGAAAGGTATATCAGGAAGGATTAGGGCTTGTGCTCTTTATATTACACTATTGTTGTAAGTCTTTGTTTGTTTTTTGTTTCTTTGTTGACTTAAATGTGTTCTTTATTTCTTGCTTGTTTGTGGTTCTCTGTCTTCTTTATGTTTGTATCACAACAGCATTAGGATCCTTACATTGCCTTCCTGACATTTTTTTAATTACAATAGATGGTCAATGTTGCATATATTGTGTTGTACAGTAATGTATGTGCTCTGTCTGAACTTTAACAGGTAATTCCTGACTGTACAAAGATTATCGCTTGACTTTCTCTCTAAGCAGCTTTAATGTAGAAAATAGTTCAATTTAGGAAACAGGGAAGCTTACCTTTAATGAAATTCAGTGGGTTTAGGATTTAAACAATCTTAAACTATCTGGACTGATTTGTAAGTGACCTCACTTGCAGTGAATCCTTGTAAAAGAGTTTGACAGACGTTCAGAAATATGTTCTGGTCTATTTCAAGCATTTAAACTTCACAAGTTGTATATCTAAATTGTTTATATAATGGTAAAAAATTAAGATGAAGCACATTTTCCTATTGTCCATGAAATCCTCAAAAATATTAAATGTGTTTCCTCATGTGATATTGTGGTTAATGATAACTAATTATGACTTTCAGCTTTTAAAATAACTTTTTATTTTAGGCTACAATAAAAAAAATCAATATTAAATATATACAATATAAAAAAATCATCTGTTCATAATGGGGTCATGAAAATGCATACACACAATCTTTTTTGCACATTTCTAAATGTAATGTTGTGTTCAGCAATTTTCCATTTATTACATTGTGTCATTTCTATAAATAGATGTGACAATGTAGCCTTGGAGAGATTTTGAATGCATTTCCCAAGTCCCATTAGAAGTGGCATAATTAGACAAGTGACACACATCCACCTTATCTGTTTGGGACCTGATGTCAGTCTCATTCATTTCATTTCATGTGGATTTAATCCTACCAATCAACAGCGAAAGTGATGGTACAGTATGCTGAATCTTTAGATCCTCTTCAACTAAAATCCTTTTTATTCAAGATTATAGTGAATAATGTAAAGTATAGAAATTTCCTTAACGTAAAGCTGTATTCTGCAGTCACAAATAAAAACAATGTTGATTAATTCTCTTCAGCAACTAAACATCTCATGAATTAAAAATGTCTGTTTTTAAATTAAGCACGAAGAGAGAAAAGTGAATCTTGGACAACATACTTGACTGAGGATTCTTCATATTAGTATAAGCCGGTAGACAGTCAACAGACAGCTTCTCATCAAATCACTACACATAAACAAAGATCTAGACTCAAATCCTCACACATCACAATCCTCACAAACAAAGATGGGCATTTCACATCATCCCATCAGTTTACAATGAGATTTTGGATTTCTGTGTTGTTCTTCACTGGTTTATTGTGACACGATTTGATAAACAAACTATTACAATTTAAGCCTGAACATGATGATATTTAACAGAACAATTTCTCACTACATTTAGTAAGGTGTGGATTATTCTTAATAGCAAATAGTACACTGGAAATATGGGTCCCATATGGGTCTCTTTCACTGTAAATCCCAAATCCATCAATGTGCCTTGTGATGTTTAGCGTTGCTTCCCCGGCAGCATTGATTGACCATTCTCTTAACACAGGTCAGTAACCTCACACTTTGGCCACTTAACCTTGTTGCCACAAGTGACCTCTATAAACCTAAAGTCACTAACCCTAGCTTCATACACTAACACTTTAACAGTCAACAGACATAATGCATAAACACATGGACAACACACATTCCCTCCCACCTCCAGCATATCCTCACTCCCCAAAGCCTGTAAGATTTATTGCCTTTTAAATGAGCTGTCATTGAATTAAACAACAATGCTGAGAAAATGTTAGTTGGCATCTTTCACCTGGTCTGCTAAAATAAGACGTGATAATTGTAATGACCCAGTTGTCCTCTGTCCACCTAATCCAGAAAACGGAGGGTCAAAGGTTTTCATCATAGTTCAGATGTCAATATTTGCTTGTTTGAATACCCGTGTGAGGTCACTTTCAAAGTTTTCAAAGCATTTGCTTGTTTGAATACCCGTGTGAGGTCACTTTCAAAGTTTTCAAAGCATTTGTTTATGTTTAAAGCATGATTTTTCATAGTCAGGTTAAGTGCTGTTTTCAGAATTGTCCATCCATAACAGTCCATATTCCTCATAAATGAACACATGACAATTAAAATAAAATAATTATTTGATGTTCTTTGAAGAGTCATCTCTTCTCCATTTGTTAGGTATTATTGCTTCTGGTTTGTGCATTTAAATTCACAGAAATCCTACAAAATATGCATGCAAGAGAAGTGCATTTGATGGACTTTAGCTGTCTAGATTTAAACTGGAAAATGTGCTGTTTCATACAGGTTTCCAGTCAAATACAGTGTGTTGCTCCCCTTCTGAAACAACCTCGTTCTCTATTGCTTAAAACACTGAAGATTTTCTTTAAAATAATGTACAAAGATGGATCATGTGCAACAAGATGAGGAATGTGCATTAAAAAACTAAACAGTGTCAGTATTGATTTCATGTATATAAAACTTCTAAACCTCGCTGGTTCCTTTTTGGGTCATACCAGATGAGGTTATATTTTTAAGCAGAGAAGTACGGTGAACGTATCGATCTGACATCAATGCTTCAACATACAGCTCCAAAATCAATATCATATATCATTTTCACTTTGATATGGAAAAAATGGGTTTTCTCTTTTAGAGTACGGTGTTACATGATACGTTCTTCATTCCATTTAAATCACTGGTGTATTTTATTCATGTTTGTTGTGAACAAATCCTTACAGTAATGCACATATTTTATACAGTAAATGAGAACTGGGATATAAAGGAAAAGATACAAACCTCTTGTACATCATATGACAGAGAGTCCCATTTCCCAAAACCCTATGCTTTTATGTCAAATCAGATTTTCTCTTAGAGAATTTCAGCTGCAGCAGCGCTAAATTTCTCCTCTGTGTAATTAATCCACGTCAGCTAAAATAGCTGATGTATAAGGTGCCTTTGATGATGCAATGGTTCAATGCCCGCCCTCGCCATACACTCATCTCGTGCATTGTTTGGCTGTGAAAGTGAAATATGTAACCCTCAAGGAAGCCATTTCTTCACTGCTTTCATGTCTCTAATGCACACTAAAGAATAACAATGTCTCAACGGTTCTCTTGGACTGAAATGTGGTGCCTCTGATGGGGTTGAAGTGAGCATTTTATATGCATAAGCTAAAGAGAACAGACTCTAATGACCACGGTATAATCTTTATGTCAGTCAGGGAGAAATGTGGTGGTGGAAATGCTGAGTTGTTCGTGACAAGGGAATAAAAGTTTATCAATTAATCAGGGTATTTGTTATTTAAAGGGGTGAACGTTGGTGTTTACACCAGTGGGCACTTTTTCTTATTTTCATGCACACAGGCGTATCTTGGAAGAAATTATTTATCCTTCCAGTAATTTCCCAACTGCCTCACAGTGATGCTGTCGTGCTGAGCAATGCTGCTTTTTTGAGAATTGAGGTATTGACTGTGCAGATGAATCATTTACAGGAAAAGAGCCTCAGATTCAGTCAATTCAAAACAGAGCTGTACGTTCTGACAAGTGCACTAGAAGCTGGGAAATAAATGTAAACATAAGACGGACGTCTGTTGGACTTCAATTTTTCAGGGCTTGAATATTTTTCTGTGCAGGTATTGACCATTTAACCAAAAATCCATAAAAATTGCATTTCCTCGCTCTCTCTATGTTTAGACCTACATAAACACAGCCGCACAGTCTCAGGTCATGTCCCTATTGTATATGCCCTACTTATTTTAAGAAAACATGTAGGACTATGTTTTTTAGAATATCTATAAATATTTATCTAGCAAGTAAACTAATGTTTGTGCAAAATCACTTTAAAATACTATAAAAGCATCACTATAATCACTATAAAAGCACCTGCTAAATGAATAATTGTAAATATAATATCATTTATATTTTGTATATTTTTTTTAATGCAAGATTTTTAATGTTGTCTTAGATTATTGGACCCTCTGTATCAAATCCGCAGAAATAACTGCAATAGAAAAAAGATCTTTACACAGATTTTGTAAAATAATTTTCACACTATTAAAATATTACTTAAATGCCACAGGGCATAGGCCTACAATTTAATTGAAAAAACAAAATGCAGTAAGTGCATGTAATCCTGTTTAATAATGTCCATCTAAGAGAGAAAGCAACAAGTTTAATTTAAGTGTTATTCAAATGATACACTTTAAAACTTAAAAGCAGGAAAAAGAGTGATTTTTGTAAAACAAATTTCGACTTAAGATCATTTATTAAGAGTGTTTTTGTTCCCCATATTTATAATTATTTAGGGAAAAAATATATTACTTAAGATTGATCTGAAAATATTCAGATATAAATTCATGATTTAATGTCACTGTGTTTTCTTAAGTTAGAAACATTCACCTGCTGTGACCACTTCACATTAGTATTACTGCGCCACAAACAGCGTCTCTGTGAGGAACTATATTGCTTGGCGGAAGAATAATATTTCGCGTCCTTATCGTTTCCCTTCTTTCTGCTTGTTAGTTTTACAAAACCTTGCCAGATATATGGAATAATCATTTTAAAAAGCAATAAACCCTTCCGCGTCGTGCATATAACGCCATTCATATGAGACATTTATTTAGCAGTATTCGATCTCATTTTAAGATGAATTTATGTCCTAGACATGCATTATGATGAGTATACTATGAGAACTTTGTTTTAATCGAATAACGTGAATAAATCTTAACAGTAACTTTACATCATGCAGGTTTGTGTGCACATGAAACGTCATCCATATGCTGGATTAATCACGTGACGCTTTGCTTCCGGTTAGCAGCGCGTGGTGTTGAGAATACAGGTAAGAAAAGCAGGTGGAATATTACCACAGTGTGTTCATGTTGATGTCATGGTATTTACCAGTATGTGTATGTGCAAGTCCATGCAAATGTCAACTTTACATGAAGAAAAGGTTTTCATCATACTGATAGCTCAGATATTTGGTGGTTTAAATACCCATGTGAGGCTGTCACAAGTTTAAAAGCATTTTTCATAGTCAGGTAAAGTGCTGATTTTATAATTGTCACATCCATAACTAGTCCGTATTTGGACACATATAAATGAAAATAACTATTTTGTGTTCTTTGAAGTGTCATCTCTCCTCCATTTTTGGGGTATTATTGCTTCTGATTTGTGCATTTTATTTCACAGAAATGAAAACGTTTGTCCTTTTTTAAAAATGGTATATGGGTAGTTGACCAATAAATATGTGACTGTGTCCCCTATGGTGTGACATACAAAACATGCTGGAAAAAACACAATTAAGATAAATCTTTCTTATTGTATTTGTAACTCCAGCAATTAATAAAAATATATCATGCTATTTGTATATTTTGTAAGTTTTTCTACATTTTTGCTGTCACATCATAGGACACAGTCACATATTTATTTGTAAACTACCCATATGTAAATCTAATTTAAATCGTGCTTAGACATGATTCTTTTTTTTGAAGTCTCGACTCTATCAACTTTAGTAAGCTACAATATAAACAGATAGCTTTATATTGTGGTAATAAATACAATCTGTGAGAATTTATATTATAAGTTTTGACTGAAATGTGATGTCCATACAGCTGTAATTGCCCATATGCTAATGTGTTCATTGTATAGGCTGTAGGTAAAAACTTTCCATGTTGCCAGATCTCCAGTAACTTGAAAATCTGCCACTCACAATTCTTTGAATCTAAATGGGAAAAGGAAACTAGGCAATGAAAGAAAAGGCATTAGAGAAAAATGAAACAACACAGGATATGGAGTCAGACGAGTACTGCTGGAAAATAGCGACGTAAAACTTCTCAAACCCATTTCGGTTTTCAGCAGATAATACGTTCCATTGGCGGCTTCTCAAAGGATGAGGGATTTTCTGACTCATTCTAACCCAGCACTCATTTAGAACTTATTAAACTCATTACTGACCCAGTTGTACATATTTAACATTTGTGGGTCCATTTCCACTTCATGACAGAGAGATGAGGCTGAAACTAGAGAGCTTTACAGTACCTATAAAAAACTGCTGAAGCATGCAGATAAGCCCCAAATGGCAGCGATTTATCAAGTGATCATGCCAATTAAGTGGTGAACTTGAACGGGTCGGTTTCTGCAATGTTCTGGCATTACCCCCTCGCTCTTTCTTTTTCTCAGCGTCCCTCTGATATTTGTGCTTGAAATCCCTTCAGTCTATGAAAGGTGAAACTTAGACCCGTGTATCTCATGTACCCATTGATGACAAAGATCCATTCGACGACAGCGGCATACTGGGTTCCTATAAAAATAACTCGGGTAATTCGATTTTGTTAGTGTGGATAAAGCATTTGATGATTAAGCTGAAATTTGATAGTGGAATAATTCGTGGCGTGATGTGATGATGAGTACGAGGAACATAACACAAGAATGGAGCTTTATTGACTCGGAGGCTCGAGGCAACACGAGCAGTTTACACACACAATTAGATCATTGTTTATATTTGTTGTTCAATCGTAAAAGCCGGCCATATGTGCTTGTGTTTTTCTGTAAGAATACGAACTAGGAACGTTATAATAATTCAGCCGTGTGCTGAAATCAGTTGGAACGGAAAGCGCTGTGTCCTCGCTGTCTTTGGATGGCTTTACAACATGAGGGGAGAGTGGAAACAGATTGGTAGCCTTAGGTATGGGAAGGCAGGCCCATTCCCCTTGAGAGATGGATTAAGAGAGAGAGAAAATGAATTATTGTACTTTAAATAGCCTTTTGGCTTTCTTTGTCCTGTCCTATTTCATTTTCCAAATGATGGTTGGACTTGAATGATATTCAGTTCATCCTTCCCTCCTTCTATCAGCCACCTTCAGCTTTATTATGAGTTCACTTTAAGTTCATTTTTTACTGTACTACAGTCAACAAAAGGAATTTAACCAGAGTGTTTTGAAATGGCTGACGTCCATCAATAATATTTTATTTAAGCATCACTGAATGGTACATGCGTTGAAAATCTGTAGGCATGCATAATGCAGACATATTACGGCATGGGGTCATTTAGCAAAAATGGCCATTTCTCTATTGCATACGTCAAGTCACTGGAGCTGGTAGTAACTGTAATAAAATATAATGAATGGAAATTATTGAATCACACGAGTCTACTGGACTGACTTATTGTCAGACTTACTAATGTACACAAACACTTAGAGCTCAAATATAGTCCTGAAATTATGTTCGACTTTATGATTTTTGAAAGATCTGTATTGCCGCTGTCAGATAAATTAAACAACACGGCTCTGAGTAAGATTTGTTAAGAGAACACCGGTACAAGAGCAGTAAATATTATGCCGGTCAATACAATCTAATATATAGCATAGCCAGATAGAAAGCAAATGAATGTGAGCGATGGCTGAAAAATATACACCACTATTACTCTATATGGAAATGTAGCTCTGGAGTCTGGAAAAAAGCAAATATAGGTGTTTTAATGAGTTTTAGTATGTTGGGTTCATTAAGAAACAGTTATTTGTTGGGCTGAAATCTGTCTTCATGTATACGCCATCAGAGCAGCTGTTATTTTGTGTGATGTTCTGTTGCTGTTTTTAGGTGAAAACTTTTACAGACAGGCATATAAAAAAAGCATGGAGAGATTTTAAATGACGTACTTTAGAAAATATTTAGTCACATGATCTGAAAGGTATACCATTGATCAATGTCAGTGGCTAATTTTGAAATCGTGGGAAAGACTGCAATGCAATTTTGCTCGGGGGTTTAAATTTATTCTGGTTTGAAAAAGCTTGAAATGTTACATATTACTTTGTACTAATATTATATGCACTGTAAAATGTTGGGGTGGTTCAACTTATGGTTGGATAAAATATAGACAAACCTGACTGTTGGGTTAAATTAACTCGCGCTGGGTTGTTTCATCCCATGTTTGGGTCAAATATGGACATTTAATTTAAACTAGTGGTTAGGTTTGTCCATTCTTTACCCAAACATGGATTGAAACAACCCAGCTTATTTTAGTTTGTTACTACAACATATACAAACGGGGATAAAACACAGCGTCTAATTCAGTTACTATTATGTGATATTTAGTAAGATCATTTTGAGTATTTCATCATGCTGCCTAAAATCTAAATGTACCAGAAATGATGAAAGAGCATCATCCAGCCACATTGTGAGGATGCTGGAAGATGCTGACTGAATTTATCAAGCCTTGCTTTCACACCTTTAACCGGTCCTGAGCCGGGGGATTAGCACCTGAGCAGAGTCCACATATGAAACCAGTTTGGGGGTTTTGGGTTTTGGTCAGGGTTTGACATCACTCATGCTTCTGGCTGGCTGAAAACGCTGCAGACGGGGGGAGGAGGGAGATCAAGATGAATGACCGGCAGGACACTGCTCCTCTATCATCATTTTACCATGTGTTTGTGTTTGTGAGAAAGAGAAACGCATGGGATTGTTATTGCATGTGGGGGTTGACATGGAATATGAGATGTGGGAGTCTTAATAATAAGAAAAGAGAGTAAATGTGAGTCCTCGTATTCTTGTGGTTGACTATTTTGAGACAGTCAAATGTCCTTTGTTGTTGTTTTTTGGTATAAAGGATATATTAGTTAACAATTAGTCTGGTTTTCCCATTTGGAATTATCATAACTGCACATATTAACTGATTTCTTTACATGCATAGTCTTGCATGTTTTTTTGACAATCTTGTTAATAAAACGAGTAGTGATTTGTAGGTTATAGTCTTTTATCTCTTGTGTCTTACTGATTGCTATCAGTTTATTCTGCAAACCATCTGATCATTGCTTTTTCAAACATTTGCATAGGCTATTCTCAAACAAAGGGAATTAGATGAAGGACTGTAAAGAAAGGGTTTAATTTAATAATTTCTGATCTACGTTAAGCATTTTTGTATTTATTTAAATCCTCTTGCAGAATTGCAGTTTTGTATGTAATGTCTATGCATAACAATAGAAGCACATATGTACCAACAGGACATGTTGTCTAATAGATGTTAGAAGGGATTGCGAACAAGTTTTGTTATCAGCTTGTCACCATTTATTGCAACTCTGCAACACTTAACGTGATAATGTAAACGTGAGCCGATCCAGACAGCCACACACGAGAACCGATTTGAGATTTTATACCCACCGCGTCTTAACTTCAAACTTCCAGATGCATTGGCCGGTGGTGATGAAAATACCCTCGTCCTGTGTTTCTATTGCTGTTCTGTAAGCACCTGTCGATAACTAATCCTGACCTTTCCCAGCCGCAAAATTGAAAATAAGAATAAAATAAAATAGATTGTGGATGCTGTGAAAGGGTTTGGAGGAAATGGTGTTACTAATGGATTTAGAGGTGGAAAAAGAAATATATGATGACCCATCCTGGGCCAACCCTTTCACCCCTGGGCTAAAACAAGATCTCATTCCCTCTGTCGCCAAACCAAATCCCTGTTTGTAGGTAGAGAGAGGACACACGTACATGCTTCAGCGATGTAGTATCAGGGTCAGATGTCAGGGTCTGGTGTGGATGACCTAGAACGTCTACCCGTGTTTTCAATCCGTGTTTTCGCTTGTTCACGTCTGTCTAGGTTCTAGCTCACGTGGAGTCTTTCTCATTTGGCCGCGATCCAGTCGTACCTGTTAGAGCTGGAAATTACCTTCTCTTCCGCACCACAAGCATCTCCATGCATCAAGAACGTTCTGCATACATTTGGGTAACATTACGCCACAACCTGCGGTGAAGATGGAATATTGTATAGACGGCTGTGAAAACCGAGCCTCGAGATTGTCAACTGCTTTCCTTTAGGGATGCATCTGTTTCTCTTGGATATAATAACCGTAATCTTGCAGCGAGTAGCGGTGGTACGCTTTCAAACTGATTTAAGAGTAATTTTGAAAATTTGTATGCAGTGTTTGGGTTGTAAAAGTATATGTAAAGTAAACTAATCAAAGCTTATGTCCTGGGGATAGGGATGTCTCTTGCATACAGGAGAAATTGGTAGTTATAAACAAGCAAAACTTTTTGTCTTAGGGTAATAATGTGCAGATATTTGTTTGTTATAGATCTTAAGACGTGGCCGTGTTTTTTCTGGATAGCATCTTATTCTGCATAGTTTGTCTAAAAATGAATGTTTTGTCACCGTTTGCTTAAGTCTTTTAATTTTTTCAGACTTAAAAGACTTTTTTGAAGATTAATAATTAAAAAATGTATGAAAGCAGTAAATACATTTCAAGGTTTAGATAGATTTTTGGCTAAACTGTTCCTTAAGTAAGCTAAAATCGTACATGGATCTAAGCAGGTGTGCCACGAAAACATTTACATGCTAATTTAAAACCCATCTGGAAATAGCTTTCAGATACACCTCAGAATAGTCTCTCGTTTGAATAATTAATGAGGATTATTTCTTTCCCATTGGTGCATATGTAAACAGGCCTTGACATGAGATACAGGAACACATGAAATATGAAACGCTGATGTTACTCTGGAAGCCACTAGAGGGTGTTTTGGTATAGAACAGATAAGACTCTGGACGTTCTCTAATCCTTATCAATAGAGCTGCGAGAGATTGTCTGGAAGCCCCCTGGACTGGGTTTAGCTTTCCTCTCTTTGATCTTTGTCATAAGCAGTTCAATATGTTCAATATGACAAGAGACGTTTCAGAGAAGGTCAGTGAACGGTAAACACAAGCCAAAGAGGTTTGACTACAGATTCTGAATGCATGTTTATCCCAAAAGCTTGAGATTTCTAAACAGGTTCTTTTCTTGTGTTTAGAGGAAACAGTTCAAATAAAATTTCTGCCATTATGTACGCAAGTCTAGATCATGTCAAAACAAATGTACCAGGTCTAATGTAAGTGATTACAACAATGTTGGTAATTGTCTTTGATTATATATACTAACAATATTATCTGCTCTTATCTTTAGTATATTTTCTGAACTTTAGTAAAGCTAAAGCACATAAGCAGGTGCATGTTGTGGTTGTATGGACGGCTGTGGTTTAGCCAGCGAAGTATTTGGTCATGAACGGCATGATTGAAAGTGTGATACTGTTTTTTTACAAATAATTGAACAGACAATGAAAGTATGTAAACCACATGCAGATATCCGCTCTACACCACAAGGGGGTATTCATTGGCACAATCCATTAGTTTCTCGGTGGGTGATGTGGCACGACTGATTCAGAAAACCAACAACCCCCAGTTATAGACTTGATAGACTTTAAAACAAGGACTTTAAATGTCTCCAGCCTGAGCATTGGAAAGCAAAGTCAACGCTCATGCTGACATCTTTAAAGATGAATGACAGCATGTTTTCTGTTGTCTGGTTTATACGCCCTCTAGTGGTTATCTGGCTTCATGAACTGTTGTTGTGAGCAAATAGACTGGTGCTTTAGTAATCAACACCATCTTACATTAATATCATTTTTCCACTTAATTATGTAGACAAAGTAATGCTACGTTAGGGGCAAAAGGAACAGTTAGTTCTTAAAGAACAGAGAAGGAAAAAAGATTGTCAAAGAGGTGTGAGAGTTGGATAAATGAAAAATATTTACTACAATTGGTAACTCACAAAAATCGTTTTCTCAAATTAATTAACAACTCAACTTTAATAGATCAAAGAAATGGATTTCCTTATCATTTCCAATTTAATTTGGCTTGACTGAATTCACCTTTTCCACAGTAATTTATTAATAATGATTTTCATAAAATGCAAAATAAGGATTAAAGCAAATCACATACAACTTATTTATTAATATATGTTTTAGTGTACAAGTGTAGTAAACTGCAAAGTAGGGCTGGGCGATGTGGCAAAAATGTAAACTCGATCATTTTTTCCCATATTGATCGATAACGATATATATTTCGATATATAAACTGTTAATGCTGCCAGCTTTAAAAGAGGATCCCAACTATGACTGAAGCCATAAAGATTTGAGGGTTCATTAATTACATTTTAAAGTATAGTTTTCTGTCGACAATTTCATCATTTTTGGATAATAACTCGAGGTTAGTTTCACTTTGGTCGCTGCATCCTCGTGCCGAGTTTGCCGTAGGAAATTGACTTTGTTCTTTGACGTGAACGTTAAAAGCTGCACGCTGATTGGCTGTTGTCGCATATTTCTGCTGTGTGATTGGCTCTTATATTAATCCATATTGAGTAAAAATGCCTACAGCTTATCATCGTTATCGACATATATTTTATCGCGATTCGATATGATATAGTTTATCGGCAGTTAATGACTGAAAAACAATTTAGACAATGTTAACTTACTGCCAACATTGATGTTAGTCTACTCAGAAACCACAGAAATACAAGGTTGTATCTAAAGATTGTTTAATAGTTTTCGTCCAAACCTGATGAGAAGGAGGTTAAAAGATTTGCAGGTGAAAGATCAGATGTGTGTGAAATTCTGCATACCTATGCTTTTTGTATCTGTGTATACATGTATATTGGCTTACAAGGTGTTGTCTGATTCAAAAAGTGGTGAGGTAAATATAATAGATATTTCGACTACTGTTGTTGTAGCAGCTCATGCACTTTCTTTGTATTAGTTAGCAGGGCTGTATGTCTCTTGTATTTCAAAGTAATCTCTTGTTTCATTTCAGATGATAAAAGCTGCATGCAAAAAATAGGAATGTTGTTTGCAATTGTTGATGTTTTGATGGAGTATAGGATATCATTCACTTTTTTGTAATTGTGTGATTGTTTACGCTGCAAGTGTGTTTAGCGTGTGTGTGTTTGGTGAGAAGGGAATCGAGTATGAGACGCAGCAGCATGTGTCCCCTGTGTGTACACACATTACATGCAGAAGGAGCATGTGATGGAACAAAGCACTTAAGATATCAAAGTCAAGGGTGCTGGGGGGATTCTGACTGTTGAGAACGGCCAAGACAGCGAATCCACTGATGCTTTTCTGTCTCTCTTTCACTGTATTTATATCTAATGCATGCCGGAATCCACTACTTCGATCCATCGCAGATATAAATCGCTCTGGTTAAATGTGGATATGACAGAGGCTATCGGTATAGATCGGCCATCTTTAATGCACACGCATGCGTTCTCTCTCTCGTCTCACATGGAGTGCATTATTAAGAGTGTTGGTCAAACTTAAAGCACACTTACAAGTGTGCGTTTGTGTGCACGAAACCTCCCCTGCAGTGAAAAATGTTTTTCATTTTGCCACCTGCATCAAGGATGAAGTCCCCAAAATACCTCAAATCTGTCCATCTGTCAAAGTGTCACAGCTCATGAATCATCACTTGTCTTGAGAGCAGTGGGGTAAGACACGACCAAGTTCTCAGCAAGCACAGACAGCTCTGTCTCATAGTGTCTAATAGACATAACCGAGAGAACAGCAAACTGTGAGCGGTCTCGAACAACCGCTGAGGTGAGAGGTGGATGAACCATATAATCGCACATTTCAGGGATAAAATTGTGTTTTGAAGTTGTAAGTGCCATTATGAATTAATCACAGCTTAACGAAAGATGCTGAAGTTAATAGATGCTTTTGTCTGTCATCTGTTTTAGATCATCATGGTACCTTGAACTCGCCGAAGTTCTTTTTTAAAGTAAAAGAGAGTTTGTCACGACAATTATAAACTTTAATATGTGTAGAGATGAAGATAAAGAAATGGACTTAATTTTTTTAGTGTCCTGTCTCTTTCTCCATCTCTCTCTCTTTCTCCATCTCTCTTTCTTTCTTTCTTTCTCCATCTCTCTTTCTTTCTCCATCTCTCTTTCTTTCTCCATCTCTCTTTCTTTCTCCATCTCTCTCTCTTTCTCCATCTCTCTCTCTTTCTGTATTTTTTCCTTTCTCTCTCTCTCTCTCTCTCTCTCTCTCTCTCTCTCTCTCTCTCTCTCTCTCTCTCCCTCTCTCTCTCTCTCTCTCTCTCTCTCTCTCTCTCTCTCTCTCTCTCTCTCTCTCTCTCTCTCTCTCTCTCTCTCTCTCTCTCTCTCTCTCTCTCTCTCTCTCTCTCTCTCTCTCTCTCTCTCTCTCTCTCTCTCTCTCTCTCTCTCTCTCTCTCTCTCTCTCTCTCTCTCTCTCTCTCTCTCTCTCTCTCTCTCTCTCTCTCTCTCTCTCTCTCTCTCTCTCTCTCTCTCTCCTCTCTGCCATGCACTTTCTTTTTCTTTCTATCCTCTCTCTCTCTCTCACTTTCTGTCACACACTCTTTTCTTCTTTCTTTGTTATTTTATCTCTGTCTATCTCTATCCAGCATTTCTCCTGACTGCTTGTGTCTGTGAGTCAGTAGATCAGAGCGGTGTGTGATGTTCAGGGGTTTAGTGTTGGACCAGACTCTGATCCGCTATCCTGTGATGATGGAGTTCTCGTCTGAAATTTCAGCTCCCCAGCTCTCGCATTACCATTCCACCTCCATCTCTACTCCCCATATCAAGTTATGACTGTGTTCCCCTCAATTCTGATCTGGGGCCAGTTTCATCATTTGGAAAATAAACAGCAGACAGACTCATAGCACTTAAAGCAGATTTTAGGCCAGTTTAAAGGCGCTTCCAGTGCTTATCTGACATTAACAAGACTGATGGTCAAAGTTTTTTTGAGTTGAATTATGAATGACTTATTATTACATTTGTAATATTTATATTTTGTTGGATTTTTATTTGACATGGTTTAGGTATATGCTGCCACTCATCAGTAAGTTTGTTGTACATCAGAATTCAACAGTGATTATTAAATGACAAAATATAAACAATGAAATAACTATGAAATAACAAAATATAATCTCTAAATAACTCATTCTCTTATGACTGTACTTTGCCCATTACTCACCTAGCGCTGTACAAAATACTGTGATAGTTTAATAATTGAGTCTACATGCAGTTTGATAAGTATAATGTTGAATTAAATATGAAATTAAATTGAATTTAAAAAAACATTGTGTGCATTAAAAACAAGAACTAGATTCATAAATATGAATTATTAGGCTAATACACACGGGAGGTGGCGGCATGAACGCATGCTGATTTACTCTAATGTCTTTTAATTTACGTAATTAGTTTGTAATTTGTCGTTATTAAAATGTCAGGGCCTTATGAAGCAGCAATAATTTCTCCAGGAAAAATATTTCCATCACTGACCTTGAGCCAGAATATTCAGTTTTGTGAACTCATATTCAGTCATATTTCTAAATCACTAAGGCGGTGCTGTTTTATTCTTTCATAGATCAAAATATGAGGGGAGAATGTCTTTTGCCTATAAGTGTATATTTACAAATGAATAGTTTTAATTCAGACAAATAGCTCAATTCGCTGATGATGTCAGAGGCATGATGACTAATGCTTTGCCTGGCGTGGCGCCACAAATGATTGCATTTCTATTGCATCAAAATCAAAGATGCATAGATTATGATAAACCGCAGGGTTCTGGACATCTCTTTGTTAAAGACTATGAGCTGAGAACTACAATACTCTTGAAATGAGTGATTCTTCTATTTATATTACCACTTTTGTTGAGTCGGTGAATGTAGACAACATTATCCAAAATCATTTGAACAAATATTATGTTTCCATCTTGTTGTTATAATTTTGAAAGATTGTGTGTTTTTAAGAAATAGTTTTACATTTACTCAACCTTATACTCTTCAGACGTATATGACTTCCTTTCTTCAGTTAAACACAAATAAAGATGGATTTTTGGATTCACTTATTTCAAGTTTGGCGATAGCTTAAAATCTCAGACCAATGAGTTATTGATGTGTCCCCATGTTTGAATTTAGTATGGTTGTGTCTGCTCAATCAGCTCAGAAATGAATTATTTTTTCTTACAAACGTAGCGTTTCGCTTTAGGATTACTTTAATAATAGATGAAAATGGCTCTTTGTTGAGTTGAATCCAGTTCAGTTGAAAAGATGAATTTTTATAAATTGAGATAAAAGAAAATATTTTTAGAATTGGACATTTCATCTAAAAACCTTTAACTTTACTATGTAACATGACTTAACTGCAATATCAAATATAATCAGAAGAACATGTGTTCTGCTGTTTTTCTCCTTGACAGAGGTAACATTGTGTCCAGGGTTGAGTTTGGTGGACGTGATTGTCCTTGAGTTGTCCTGATGGACCACCTTCACCCTTCTGGACTCCCAGCTCTATTTACAGAGACTCTGTGCCTGTGCCAGATGAGAGCGGTTCAGATAGGGCTGTCAAAGGCCACCTGAGAGAAACATTTTAGCCCTATATATGCTGAGAAATCAATGCAGACTTTGAAATGAGTGCAGTCTTTATAGACGGACAGGGAAATGTGTCGCAAGGGGTTTGTGTGTGTTCTGCGTAGGGTTGTTGTGTGTGTGTATTTTTTACCCCTTGTTGTGTATGAAAGTATGAACCAACCACTGCCAATGCTGTTTTGTTGCTTTGATGGTTTTGTTTTAACATATAAATAATCAAATTAAAATTTAAAATGGAAACGGTTTTGACTTTGATGATTGTGTCATTTAACATGCTGATATGAAAAATTAGATCTCTTTAATATCTCTAGTGTTTCTCCTAGAGAACAATTAGATTACAAAATGAAGGTTTATTCTATGCAATATTTCTATTAAATATTTCTGTGCAATCTTTTGATCTTTAAATTTGAAACCTCTGCAACTCAAAATTTTCTAGTGACTTGTTGCATCCAAATTTGGCATTTGCATTGGTTGTTTCAGTCATACTTTCTCTGCTGTTTGGGACACATAAAACAGGGTTAAAAACACATACACAGCTACTGTTTTCATTGGTGTTTGCTTGGGTTTCTCTGATTGTTCTATCATGTGAATCAAAGTTTGATGAGATCATTTTCTCATTGCATTGGTTAATTTACAATCATTTTAGTGTGGTTTACTCATAATGGACACTACTGTGCAAAAGTCATGTTATTATTTTCACCCCCCGAAAATCGTTTTATCCAGTTATTTGTATTTTTACTGTAGTGTGTCAGTAGGAAATACCAGTTTACATTTCCAAATATTTTATGTGCCATTATTTGGCAATGTCTCCAAGACTACTTATCTCATGCAAAAATTCAGTTGTGGGATACTTTCACACATAGTTTTGCCTTCATGTAGGTTTCTTCAGGCGTCTTGGGAGACATTGCCACAGGGTTTGTGTGTTGGATAAATACTAACATGTCTAAACATTGCAAACTGTATGTCAAGAGTTGTCTTATTTTTTCAATTTCAGTTCCTCTTTTTATTTATGTTGTCAACTCTTTGTCAAATCTTTTTAGACATTTGTTGTAATGGGAAGATAATACCCAATAATATGGCAAATCTTTTTTTCCCAGTTTTGAAATATTAACAATATTTAATCTGTAATTCAATAATGTAACTCTTGAAATAAGAGTCTGTTGCAGATCACACCTTTATAACATGATGACACACAGAGGAAAGTCACCTGCACATGAAATTTTGACCTTTTGCAGAAATATTTAGTTTGCGATTAATGTGCGTTAAAAGACCACTTGTCATTTTCTCCTACAAAATGGTGTAATGTAAAGGGCAGAATGTTAATGATTTTAGTCATGTGGTTAGGTAAGAGATGGACTCAGGAAAGGTTTGCCATCATTAGGGAATATAGATTAATATGCCATGGGTCACAAAAGCCTTGGGTTGTTTCACAAATGGACCATTACTGAAATAATAGAGTTAGTAGATTTAAATATGAAACCTTTTATTTCACTTTATCATCATGTCTGTAATGATCCCACAGTATTGATGAATTACTGATCCTTTGTAACTTATAATAATGTGATGTGAAAACGATGGCAAAGAATTTTGTGCTTAAATTCTGGATTGGGCAAAATTTTCTATCTGGGAAAATATACACAGTAAAAATTATTTTCTTAAATCCAGTCAAAAGTCTTTTTAACTTACCATTTTAAATGTTGATTGCTGTAACTTAAATAATGTGAAAATATTTGAAATGACTTGTAAAGCCAATTTGATTGGACATCAAACAGCAAAGATTGTTTTGCAGTGTATTGTTTTAGTTCTTTGTTTTCGTTTTGTTCTGATTATTTCATCTTCAACATCTTTGTCACTCCATCATCAGCTGTGAAAGAAAGGTCACACTATTTAAACGGTTCTGTGATGTTCACAAAGTAAGACAGCTGTCGGTCACCAGCTAAATTACTTGTATTTGCAAAAGCACGTCAGTCTCGATTTCCAGGAGTTTATCGTCCTCTTTCGTCCAATTAGGAAGCGAGCTTGCTATAAAAAGTCCACGTGATATTGAGGAATACCAGCACGCCGTATCCTCATCACCATCACTGCTACTGAGTTCTCATTTAGATCACAGAGGGGATAAACCAGCAGACAAACACCCGAACATGTGTCTTTTCCTATCCCACACCAGCGCACATACCTTCTCCATCACTTGGAGAGGTAGAGACCCTCGGTGTGAGATAACCAGTAAACTTGGGCTGACAGGCTCTGCTGGGCCATTATTGAATTGCAGTGAAGACTATATTACTTTAGAGTGAGATAAAAGACTACATACAAGACAGATGGGAGGGGGACATCAAACAAGACCGTGTCCATATTGTGCCAGGAGTAATCCTGTTGAAGGCAGCCTTGATTTCCCTTAGGCCAGGTGCCATTTCTCCTTGAATAATTCTGAACTGGCTTTGGCCTTTCTTCATCCTCGCTCACTCTTTTTTACTCTTTCTCCAGCACGCTGCTCGCGTATCCCACGTACAAGCGCGAGGCTCTGATGATGTGATTGAAATTCTTCAAAATCTTTTAATTTCACCAGGTGTGCCGGGGACCGTTCTAGATGCGTGGGCATACAAAGGAGAAAGGCACGAGGGAAATCCACGGCATGCGCATACAGGAAAGCCTTCCAAAGCAACAAGCGCCGCTGTCAAAGTGGCTTGCCGGCAACAAGCTATTCATTAGCTTAGGTATTTATTGGACCCGTTTCGGTCCAACGAGCATCATTCACGCCTCAACCGCAAATTAGTTGTGATGCACTTGATGTGACGTAGAATATCACATTATTTAGGATGTGCTAAAAAACTCATAAAATACATTTAAAAGTATATTTGATATTATTTTGGTTGTAAGGATTTGATGTAAGATTATATTATTTTGTACTCAGTTGAAACACATGTACATTAGAAATGACAGAAATATTCAGCTTTTCTATTTGACTGCATCTTTCAAAGATGAATGCACTTTCCTCATCTCATCATTGAGTTTGTCTCATTGATCATAACCGGCATGCATTAGAACTGCTGCTCGTGAAAACAAGATGTGGTCCATCCTTAATTAAAATATGACTAAAGGCTCATGCAAAACAAGTCACATTCACTCAGCAAGGTGAGGGCTCAGCATCTTCGCCTTTTTATCCCGTTACGGTTTGCGTGTGGCATTAAGAGGAACAGTTAAGTAACATTATTAATTTTTAATGAGGCCTAAATAATGTCCCCCTTGGGCCTTTCACCTCATGGTTTCAATTAATAAGCACTTGGTACACATTACGGCTTTCAATTATGAATGGGAGAGGAATGACCAGACGTCGAGCGGGCACGTTTAATCCATACGCTCATCGAGGGGCGGAAAGGTGCTGTTTTAATCAGGCTCTTCAGGAACAAACACAGAACATAATATGTCCATCTATCATCGTGTAAAGGCAGGAAGGAAAGATTTTTTTGAACTTCAAGAGAATTAAGATGGTAATGTAGATTGAAAAGAAAAGAAGAAGAAGAGGGAAAAGCCAAGCAGTATTCCACGAGGAGTAATGAGATTAATGAGATGTAAATTAGCTCATGTTTTTGTTGGTTACTGACAGCTGAAGTGTCACATCAGCAATTGTGGTTTTGTCAAGTCCAACAAAACAGTCTGAAAGCCTGAAGCGAATAAACAAGTATATATTGTGTGATTAAACAAATTAAAAACGAGATTTATACCATTTCTAAAGAACGTTTGAGCGATGCTCGTCTTGGATAGTTTACTCTGAATAGATCTGTGAACAAATTTTTGCTGTCCAAAAATATTTTGCTGTTAGTTAAAGTGATAGTTTACCAAAAAATGAAAATTCATCATTTACTCACCCTCCTGTCATGATTTTCTTTCTTCTTCAGAACAGATATTTTGAAGAATGTTGGTAATCATTGACCACACAACACAAAACCACTGAGACATTTGTTTTATAAATATCTACTTTAGTGTTTACAGAAGAAAGAATCATAAACAGGTTTGGAATAACTATAGGGTGACTAAAGGATGACAACATTTTTTTTTGGTGACTATCCCTTTATGAAGCGTGTTGTATATCACTGATTCACTTTATTATACTGATTCTTTTGACTACAGTTGATTTTAATGGACAAAATCAGCTGTGAACTTTTCTCCTGTATTCTATTGGGATTATATTACATTTACAGTTATGCATTTGGCAGATGATTCTATTAAAAGTGGCTTATAGCACATTCAAGCTTTACATTTTTATCAATATTTATGTTTCCATTGGATTCAAACCCACAATGCTCTACACGTTTAAGAATATAATATAACAACTATTGCTTAGATTTTACTACAGAAACACAGGTATACAGGTGTCTTAGACCCCAAGAAAGCAAGAAGCTTGACTTCTTCTGTAAGCATGACCTCTTGAGCCGCAGTCAGTAGACTGAAAACCATCGGCCTTAACAACAGCAGGTTTCATCCCCTGATGGGAATTCAGCATTCCTGCCGAGAGAAGTGTTTGATACTGGAAATGAGAAGGTCTGCCTGGTCAGAAGAGAACGCATGGTTTTCTCTGATGTTTTAAGAACAAAGGAGTTGTTTTTGATGTGTATGATGTCGACCGCATTTCTGCTGGAGTGTGTGTGGTTTCAGAAGAAAATGAGCGCTTGACTTTACAGCAGATTGATGGAGGTTGTGTAGACGGAGGCATGCAGGCAAAAGGATTTGTCTGTGAAGTGTTGCCATCACAGATTACCTGGTGTGTTCTGAGAATTCTGAGAAATACACACACTTAAAGCTGCTTTAGTGAGAATGTCTTTATAGTTTTCATAGTGAAACTTTCACAATAAATAATGACTTTTTAAAGAAAGATAAAAAACAGTCAGATATGTGTTTGTACATGAGCGCTGGAAATTACAATGAACTGCTGTAAAATGTAATACACAACACCTAAGCGTGGTTCATTAAAAGCAGTTTAAGCCTTTCGTTTGCAGTTTTGCATTTTAATCGTTTCATTGTAAACAAACACTTGTCTAGTGAATTTCTGGCTGGCACAAACTTAGTGACAAACTATTAGCAGCACCAGCGCCTTACAATTATGCAAACTACACCGTTAAATCATTACTGTATCACATCAAATGAGGTACAGCCACATTGTGCAACACAGCAAACGTTACACAAAGAGCTTTTGAAGTGCAATCATTTAACACCGGGCCAGAGACAACAAACACTAATGCACACCTCCATTTCTGTGTCGTCCTAATCATGGAGTCTATTGACAATATAATCATAGCACAATCAAACTGTGAATCGCAGGCAATTTGCTAAGTATCATGACATCTTTAAAGGGTTCGGCTCGATCGACGGTTCTGAAAAGGGCCAATTAAGGTAATGAGAGGGTGGAATCCAGGTATCTCAGACTTGTGTTTGATATCACAATACAGATGAAAATAATGTGTATTCCTCATTTAAATATAGTTCAGACCGGTTATGACTTTATTTGAAATGTGCAACCAAAGCTAAATTATATGCTGACATAAGATGATACTCTACTAAACCCAGATTGAATTGGATGTGTAATACAGAATTGGATTGAAAATGTAAAAATAAATGCATGCAGGGATTTTTACAATTGCTTTTCACACTTTTTTAAATATGTGGATAACAAGAAAACTATTTATTTAAACTAATGCCCCGTACTGACAATTTATTAAAAAAGAAACCTTCATCAAAACATGTCTGTCTGGAATATGAACTAATATTTGCTTTGTAAAAATAAGTCTTCTGGGAAAACAACCGTTTTGAGTTGGGGAATTGATGTCTGCCAAAGGTAAAAACACATTTGGTGTGTTACGCAAGATGTCTATTCATCTATGTAAAATGATTGAAATAGATGTGATTGACTGGATTATGTTTTCAGAATACTAAGTAACAAATGCAAAAAGTATAAACAACACTAGCAGCAAAGCGATATCTTATGCGAAAATGAAAATGATCTTCATCTTTTGACTTAATGAATTATTTTTAAAACCTGTTTTTTACGAGATGATGTTAGGTTAGACACAATGAGTAACATCTTTGACTTTTATTAAATAGAAGAAAGCATTTCTGTCTTTCATGTATGATCGTTAATAAATAACACTTCTTATTTGATTTTACGACTATCCCGCTAACATCCTTTCAGTTAGTCACTATACACATTTGTACAGTAGTGTTAATCGTTACACGACAGCCATGTCATAACATAATAAATCGAGATCACCGCACACAAAGAGCGGTACAGTACATGGCCTACATTCTTTCAGCACTGCCCCCCGTGTTCTTCAGAAATCCTTTGTTATGTCAGGTTGCTGTTGGACGTCTCCCAAACCCCTGCGGCTTATTGGTTCTGTACGTCTGCAGAACTAATAGAGGACAACCAAAGGTAACAAGCCGTTTTGGAACGGTGCTAAATACAGAAAATGTGCTCACAGTGCTACAGGGCACTTTACTGTATAGGGCTCAAAGTAAAACGCTGGGAAATTCACTACAATCATCGAGGGCTGAGGGATTTCTTTTACTGCCAATTGAGGTGATGCACATGTGACCTACTACACCAACCAAAAAGAATTCAGAATACAAATGTTATTTAGAAGTCTGTGGGAAGAAATTTTAGTGGCATTGTGCACAAATAGGGTACACTGTGTCTCCTTACTTTATGTCTGAGTTTGGTTTTTGGCATGAGAACTAATAGAGTGTTGTTTGATCGATAAGATCTACTATTATATTATACAAAAATGTAATTAAACTTCATTAAAAAAGTTAATACAACACAATTCTTCAAGTTCTTCAAGAACTTTTGCATTTTGTTGATCATGTGTTGGAACTACATAATGATTTTTAGTTTTAAAGCAGCATTGTTAAAAGTAGGCAGAAAATATTTAGTTTCCTGCATACTTTGCAGAAAGCCTCATAAAAAATTAACCATAATATAACTATAGTAACCATAGTTCTTTGGTTTTATTTTAACATACTATGAGCTGTAAATCTTTGCTGCAATACATTTTTAAATACAATCAGCTTGGGTTTAAGGGTTAGTTTACAAATTTACAAAAGCTGTAGTTCATAATTTATTCACCCTTATGTTTTCTTAAACCTGTATATGACTCCTCCTTTAACGAAATGTCTCTTTTGAATCACAAAAGTAGTCCAAAAGTCATTGGGGGTCAGTGTTGTTTGATTACCAACATACTTTAAAATATCTTCTTTTGTGTCCCACAGGAGAGAAAGGTTTTACAGGTTTAAAATGACATGTGGGTGAATAAATGATGAAAGAATATTAATTTTTCAGTAAATGATGCCTTTAAGAACAATTCAAAGCCCTGTTCTCTGAATGTGCTTGCTGGATTTTATTGTGAAGCCAATAGCACGAGATGTAAATATTAATACTCCATTAAGGATATCTAAAGAATAAATGTGTAACTTGACTGAAGGTACAACTGCTTTTTGTATAAAAGACCTGCAGTACATCCATATGCACATTCAGCCCAACATATATCAACATAGAGAAGTCAATCTGAGAACCGAGATAGAAACTATTTTGCAGTTCATCAGTCTCTCAGGGTTTTCGCTGGCAGCACAAATTGTCAGTTATCAAAAGTCAATTTTGGAAAGACATGTCAGGCACCTCTGGAGGTTGACCACTCGAGTTCTCCTGTCAGAAGACAAATGAAGTTTATAGCAGCTAAGCACAAACTGTTTAGCATGCAAAGAGTTAATGTGTAGAGGTTAATCAGCTGAAGGCGAGGCACACCTCGCCGCTGATAAGAGTGTTTGTGAATTGATTTGGTTACGCTTCATTTAAAACAACAGGGGCTGGCCTTTGTTTTGGAGACATACAATGTCAATGCCGCTTTCAGCTCTTGATGTGGAACGTAATAGGTCGAGTTTAAGCCAGAAGGTCAGACGTGTTTTTCTTTAGTTAGATTATCAGTGACTTTGCCATGGCGTGAATGTTTCTAAACAGGGTTCAGATGAGAAGATGTAATAATTGTTGAGAAGATCTGCAAAATTCAGGCCACGATTTCTAATTTACAAACAGAAACTATGCTGAAGTAAGTCGAGGCAGCGGTGCCTTTCAAGAACTGCACGCCGGCGGGGTGATCTTTACACTCCGTGGCTTCCAAATGACCATGACGCAAGCACGGTATCGAATTTAATTTACATTGCCATATAACCTTGAGTGAAGTTTTGAATCATTTCATTAGTGTGCTTTTAAACCTGTTCTGTGGGATTAATAGGATTGTATCACGTCTGAAATACGGCTCCCGCGTAGAGAGACAAAACACTGCTGAGTCAATGAACTACAGGTATCTTCTGTTTGACCTTCTGTCACTTTTATTTAATCACAGACTAAATCAGGTACAAGAAAATCATCTTTACTTTGTTAAAAGCTATATTTTTGTCCTTTGTCAAACATCTTAAACTGATAGCTGTGGTTGGAAAATTGTATCGGGTTTATAGCTGGTCCAAGAAGATCATCGGCTGATTTACACTTAAAGTGATAGTTCACCCAAAAATGCTGTTCAAAACTTTTATGTTAAAGACAAAAGAAGATCTTTTGAAAAATGTGACAATGGAAGTCAATGTTGTTTGGTTTCCAACATTCTTCAAAATATCTTCTTTTGTGTTCTGCAGAAGAAAGAAAATCATACAGGTTCGACATGACATGAGGGTGAATAAATGATGAAAAAAATGGTCATTTTTGGGTGAACTATCCCTTTAAGGTGGTATAATTATTTTACAAGGTGAAGCACAAACATATTGTTTGGAAATATAGGAAGGATATTGTACAAATTCATGCAAATTGGCCTCCAGTTTGCTGATATATATAAAGTAGTAACTTATTGATATGAGATTGTGTTGAGCAGTCAATCTTTAAGATGGATTTTCCTGCAAGGTTTTGTGATAAAAATACACTATTATAGACATTTAAACAATAAAAGAAGTTTAAATACACGGAATATGAATCACTTTCATTGGCTGATAAATCTGTGTCAAACAATGAGATGTATTAGGCTGTGGGAGTTCACGTATGTGCTGCGGTGAATACTAACTTGAGATCTGAGCGACTGCGAGATAGAAAAGCGGGTAAAAACTACACAGCATTGACCAAGCAGAAAGAACAGGCTCAATTATCATAAACATCCGGAGCAGCACTTGCTTGGACAGTAAATCCTCGCAGCCGCCTCATCAACATTCCGGGGACCTGCCAGATTACTCAGGGCACTCTGTAATTTGCAGTAAAGAATAAAGATGACGGCAAAACAAAAACAAATCTGAGATGATACAAATTAGGAGTGCGCCCAGTTAGTCTGTCATAGCTGTAAATTTCCAGCGTGTAAAAATGCCGGTCGTGGGGAAGAGCACGAGGGAATTAATGAGCTGTCCGCTCGTGTTACTTTATTCCCTCGCAACGCTGGCATCTCCGAAATGGCGGTGAATCAATCTGCCTTTATGGTAATGATGCTTCAATGCTGGAAATTATTACATTAAATGGATTGCTTTCGTTTAGTGTGTACGAAGGCACGCGGCATGTTTATGCACCCGCCGCAGAGCCAGGTGAGGTCGGACGATGAAGGTTTTTTGGATGATTGTGTGTTCGTGCTTTCAAAACTTTCACCAGATCATAATTGAAATACATGGCAGATTGTAGTTGGGATTAGTTATCACTTGAATAATAAGTGTGTCTGGGATTGTGTTTGTTTGGTTAAATGCATCTCCAAAATGTCCAAATAAATGTACGGTCATAGATTGTCATACTATTGTTGTCAGTGATTTTTAAGGTCAGTTATAAGTGGATTCAGTCCCCAAAACAGCTTTTCATTCAATGGTCACTTTTGAAATGATTTTGTGACAAATGAAGAACACTTGCCGTATTGTGTCAAGGCTTTTGGAAGCAAGTGCACATCCTGCTGAAATGAGCACCTGTGTGGCCATGTGGAGCATCTCTCCAGAGAGTCCAGCCACTCCTGTGACACCCACCTGCATCTGTGTGCCAGCAGATCCCACCTGAGACACAACTGGGTTTTGCTCTGTGGCACAACGCGCTGTTTGCCAACTGTCCAAATGCTTGTCTCATGTCGCATGCCTTGTTTCACTAATGCATGACAAAGTTTAGTGTTCAGGGTTCACTGACTGGCTTTCCAGTGATGGTGTAAAGCTGCTGGTGTGTCTGGTCTTTATCTAATGGGTTTTGTAGCTTGGAGTATTTTGTTCAATTTTAAAGTTAAAGTTATACCTTCTGCCAAGTAAATGCATGTAAATTACTAAATGAATCTTTACACGCGCTTGCTGAAGGCTGGTGCTGATTATAGACAATCTGAAAATGCCATTACAGGTGAAGACAATCACAAAATTAAATGTAAATTGATTTACAAAAAACATTTATTCAAGTGTGTTATTAATATATTTTAGTAAACTAAAAATAGGAAAGCATACTTTCAGTTTACTTTTCAGAAGAATCTAGTTGTAAACCAGTGGCATACTTAAAGTTTACTACTGTTACACCTACAGTATATGTAAAAATGTGCTTTTTTTAAACTGAAAAAGTGGGCCAATTCAGTCCTAAGTAACACAGTTACGAGTATACTAGTACAAGTACTTAAGACATTTAAAAATATACTTAAATTTGCTAAATTATTTTATAAAAAGTATATTTTATGTGGCTAGTGACTTTATATAAAATAAAAGTATAATTAGAATATTTTAAATGTAATTGTTTGTAATAGTTTATAATTGTCTGTAATATAATTTATCATTTGAATGACTTTTAATATAATTGTTTAATTATGTAATTGTATTATTATACCTTGTTTTATTTTATTTCATATATGCATGAAGTTGCTCTTATGGATGGGAAATTTCACAGAGGATAATGTGCTACTAAATTTGATTATTGTAGTTTACCTCATATCTCATATGCTTAAGTATTCATAAAGAATTATTGCACCTGAATCCTATAAATGTAATTAAATCTATATTTCTTTTTCCATGTGAATAGAATATATTTTATTCTGTCCAGCTGCTTATTGAAAAGTTATTGTAAAACTTGTTGGTGATGTCTTCTGTAGAGGTTGTGGGCTTCCATAAAACTTCACTTTCTATAAAAGAAGTCTAAAACTCTTAATGTTTGTAGAACAAAAGAAAAGTGCTGAGATAAACATGGACTGTATTCTTGGTTTCTTCATCCCAGATGCTAAATATAAATATATACATTTGTGCTTTCCCATGCAGAAGGGGTGTGATGCTTGGCTGAAGGTGCCAGACCAAAATAATCCATCATGTCAGGCGGCGGGTAAATGGGAGTGGCCCCCTCAGTAGACCCGATGCTCTGATGTCAGGCACGATTCAACTGGCACTTCCTCTTCTCTCAGGGGGACCACGGTTGTCGAAACAGAGGCTTACGAGAAGCAAAACACAAAAATACCCCGTCCCTCCAATGCCCGTGGGTTTCGGCTACCTCCGTGTATCCATTACTGACGCTTTTTGCAACTCACACATCGATACAGGCCAGTGCGGACGGTCAGAGAGAGAGAGAGAGAGCGGGCCGGCCGACCCAGACATTGAGAAAGTATGTCTCCACGGATCAATAGCTTATTAATACAGGACAATGGTGCACGGGGCGGCCGAGACCCTGGACAGATGGGGTAGAACAGCTCGATGTGAGTTTGGAAACGGGCAGATGTGGGCGAGCTGAGACTGCTCATCTCAAGGGTGAATGGTCACCGAGCTAAAGCGAAAACTTCCGAGTCATACACAATGAGGCGGTTAGTTAGCCTTGCAACCAGGATGTACTAGATGATGTTTTACTCTATAGAATAGATGTGGTCACATTGTTATTGCTCTTTATTTTACATGCCTGTGCTGCCGTACAGCCACTATTTCAAGGTGTGATGGCATGTCAGTGACGTGCGTGTTAATTTTGTTAAAAGGCGGAAAGTAAATCAATTCTCCGTCCCTCGTTCTCTGTAAGCATGCAGTAAAGAGAGCAGGTCATTGTTCATAGACGACTGTTCACCAAACATACACGCATACAGATTTTGTAAAGGAGTTTTTTTTATTCAGAGGCCCTGCAGGTAACCTGGTTCTAGCTTCTTGTTGAGGTTCTTGTTCCTGTATAGTACCAGTCAAAAGTTTGGAAACAGAACACTATGTTATATTTGATCATCTTTATTAGTCGTCTCCCTTTGTGTAGAATTTGTAAAATCATACCATCTTGACATTTTATTATCCAGTTTCTTGAAGTCTCAACCTGAGAAGCTTTTTAAACTGAACTGATGGAATTTCTTTCTATTCTGGACTTCTTTTGACTGATTTTTATTTATTATTTGCACATAGTAATCCATTTAAAAAATATTTTTAAATAAAAATGTAGATTTCTAATCAAAGAAATTAATATGTTGGCACAGTTATGTTTTTGTCTACAAAAGTAATTTTAAACATTAAAATGTACACCTTGAAAATAAAAGATTTTTAAGATTATGAGAAACCTTTTTGTCAATTGTGTCTAGACATTTAACTGGTACTGTATATCCTCATACATGTAAAGCACATTTTCAATCAGAAGAAGATGACATCTGCCCACATTTACATTTAGGCATTTAGCTGACGCTGTTATCCAAAGCGACTTACAAATATTAGGAGACAATGAAGCGACACATCACAAGTAATAGTATGAGAACATTGATTGTTTCCTTCTTTAATGTTGTTTATAATGTCAGTATAAACAAGTGTTTTCCAACCTTTTTTAATGGAAACACAAAAGAAATGTGTCTATAATATACTTAAAGTTGGACCTTTGGCAGTATTACAAACAGTTTCTTTGGCAATGAACTCAGAATCATTACTGAAGTGCTATGATCATTGCTTTTATAATTGTTTTTAGATAATCCTTACTTTGCTTTCAACAAATATATAACATCCCGTCTCAGATCTGTAGTTGCATCACGCTGTGTACGTAAAGCAGCTGCATTAAGTGATTTGTGGAACTGGGCAAATTGATTTAGGAGTCTGGGGGCCTGGCTGCCAGTTTGTTATCAAAGTTCATGCATCGTATTTACCCGGGTGCGATTAACTTAACAAGGGACATATATCACATAATTAATCCGACTGATTACCATCAAAAATCTATAAAGCTGCTGCATGTTTCTGTGCCTGGCTTCCATTCATTATGTTTGCCTGATAAAGAGCGAGAAAGGAGCGAGAGCTGGAGTTATGCGCTCGATGATGTCAGCGGTTACCTTGACTGGCTTCAGTTTGAATTGAATATGTGTGTTTGGAGTCTTTTATTGTTGTGTTAAGGTTACAGCGTGAGGACCGACGTTTATGCTATAGACATAAAGACACTCTTCAGTTTTGTCTATTACTTATCTTATTTATCTTAATTTGAAGATTCCATTATACGCCATCTGTTTTGTTGAGGACGGTGTGTCTTTTCCCAGCATGCATTGCAGCTGTCGATTTTTAATTAGTTCAGTTTTGCTTCACGGTCATTTCCTGGCGATTGTTGTATTTACATTGAGGTCCAAAAGACTGAGACCACTCATGTGCCTTTTTGTCATTTATACCTGCAAATAGACATAAATGTTTTATGTTGTAAATTGAAGGATTATTTCATATTTGCTTTTTTAGGATTGACTGAATTTTACTTTACGTTAATAATTTAATTAGGATTATATTGTAAGTGTCAATGTATCTGTGAGCATCTCTAAAAGACATTTTCTTTGCTTTTTTTTATATTTTACATTTACATTTAGGCATTTAGCTGATGCTTTTATCCAAAGCGACTAACAACTAACAAATATTAGGAGACAATGAAGCGACACATCAAAATAGTACAAAGAAGTGCTTTACTGAGTTTACAATGTTTTGCAGTGCCAGATAAGTACCTGTAGAAGAAAGAAGAGAGGGTTTTTTTTGTATTATGATGTCAGGTGTTCGTGGAAGAGGTGTGTTTTAGTTGTTTCTTAAAGAAGGTGAGGGATGTGGCAGAACGGATTGCATTAATATATCAGAAGATTAGTGTTATTAGTATTATTTTTCTTGTTTTCTCAGATCACATGGAAACATGACTGTAAAACTCTCATAATATTATACTTTATATACAATCTTAGTTTGTCTAAAGAAGGTCAGCAAGGAGCTAATGATAAACCCCAGATCAAATTAATTACATTTGGAGTAAATGTAGTCAAAGTAGAAAGTTAAATGTCAGCAATTTTGTTAGCGTTTCTGAACCACATATTGCCTGAAGTGCAGATGAAACGATCTTTAACCAGCAGCTGCAAAAACCTTTTGGAGAAATTTGCAAAGACTGTCATTTGGAAAGTGGCTATATTTTCTTTTAAGAAACATGCTTTTTTCATTTCAGAACAAAATTTCATTTTAAAACTATTCTGAGTCTCTCTAAATATTGCATTAGCAATATCCCCAAATGCTTTATCGCTGAGGGATATTTCCACAGAAACTGCTGGCACAACTGAATACAGTCTCGCCGATAATTAACCAATCAAATTCAAACGCTGAAGCGTTCCCAACCAATAGAGAAAGTCAAAGAAGACCAAGAAGATTATAGAGGATTTTTCATCCCCTTTGAACTTCTGCTTGTTTTCATCTGTCGGTGAATGCTTGTGCCCCAAGGTAAAGAAAAACCTCGAATGAAAATCATTCAGCTATCTCTCTTTTTTTAAATAATGGCTAACATCCCTCTGCAAAAAAGCCTATACGGTTGATATATTTGCCCACTTATTATTCAAACACTCCTACTTGTTCCTTTCTTGACACCAAAGTCCTTTTGAAATGTCATTTTCTGAACCACGATGCAAATTTACATATTTAGAGATAATGAAGTTCTATAAAGATTATAGCGGCTGTTCTCATGGTCTGACATCACTGTTTTAGCTGCTAAAAAAACTAAATCTGGTTTTAGCTGGTTTAATCTGACCAGTTAGCAAGTGCCTTAACCCAGCAAATCAGATCAGTCTAACCAGGCCGGGAGAGAAAGCGAGAGCAGAAACGAGCTGTTTTTATTTCAGCGAGGTGGTCAGCTTAGAAAAAAAGTGCAGAAAAAGGAGAGGGGGGTTAATTGATTTGCCAAACTCTATACACTGTTCTCTGACCAGGGCTTCTTGACAAACATCTATCAGCAAAGACAGCTATTTGTGCTGGGGCTTCACCTCGCGGGGGTGAGGGGTGACCTGGCCATCTTATCGTCCTATCTGACTGCACGTCCTCCATCTCAAGATGCCGCCCGGCCGACGTACGGCCTTCCCACGGTCCCGTCTCCAGATCTCATCTCCTCACATCAATCAAAAGCATCTTCTTCAAAGGTTGTTTGTCTTTCCCTGAGCGTAGACACACAGTCACTTCCCTTATGTCTACATCTCTGCTCTTCTTTAGTTGTCATTCATGTTTTGTATTTCTGGCTGGCATGTATCATGCCTCTCTATTGTTCTGAAAGTCTTTATGCTTTTCATTAGCAGTATTTACAGTTTTGCATTAGTGGCATGAATGAGAATGCAATGTTAGAATAAAAATTTGTAATATCATTTATTCATCTTTATGTCATTCCATACATGTTTGACTTTTGTTGATATTTTGAGAAATGTCTCTTTGTATCATACAATGGAAGTCAGTGTTGTTTGGTTACCATTGATCTTTAAAATAGCATCTTTTGTGTTCTGAAGAAGAAAGAAAGTCATACAGGTTTTGAATGATATGAGTGTGAATAAATGATGAAAGAAATTAGTTTTTGGGTGAATTCATCCCATCATGTCGCTGACACGTTAACAGTAACTGACTGTTGATTCAACAAAATAATGATCAGCTATGTGTGCTGTACATTATACAAATAATAGCGAAGGGGTTGTTTTATTGTGAATGAAGGACCAGAACTATCCAGTGTAGACGTTAAATGGATATCTGAACCTTTTGTTTAGTCATTGTAATACAATACCATATCTGCTGAGCTTTAGGATTCATATGGAGAAAAATTAAAGAGGAGTCGATTAGTATTGGCAAGAGGAACTAAAGTCTGTTTGCCCAGCATGTTCCTCCACGTTTAATGATTATTTACACGTTACACAAATAAATAAACTGGCCTTGTTGAATATTCAAAAGAACAACGGTAGGTCACGGCAGTGTAAACAGAAAAGTCACAGATCCAGAAAACAGAAACAGCTCCTGTCATTCAGAATGGAGAGATGAGGAACACAGCCATCACAACATGAGCTTTTTATTCTGTGTCACAGTCCTGACAATAGCAAGAAATAGATGTTTTATGACAGAAATTTGACTGGATGTCTGACAATCATGCTGTGAAAGGAAAAGTCAATGCAAATGCAGGCTGAATATTTTCTAATATTTATAGTGATATTTATATTTTCAGCGATTATGATTTATATTTGAAAAGAAAATATTATTTTAAAATCATTGGAAAGGGTGTGCCAAGGGTGTTTTCTTTTAGATTCAGTATTTATTGCATGTTGTGGATTTTATGATTTGGATTTGAAGCTGCAATCTGTAACTTTTTATCATTAAATGACAAAGAAAAATAACAAGTTATTTGACTTCAACTAATGGAAAAAAAACATAAAGTAACCTGCAATTTTATGTTTGAAACAGATATAATGATAGAAAAGCAAAAGTTTTACAGCTATTATGATTCATTGATAAGTACAAATGATAACATTTCCTGACATCTTAAATATACAGTATGAGTGTATGTAAGATTGTCAAACATGTTTTTTACGGTTAAAGTTTTTCCTTGTGTAATTTTTATCCTACAAAATAAAAGAGAGAGAATTTTTTAGGCCCGTACAAAACAATTGACCATACAGACAATAATTAAAGCATATCCATCTTGTCCCTATAATATTATTTTTCTCTGAGTCCAAGATTAGCATGTATAGTTGAATATGTTACCTGTGTTTTTTGTGCATATAACTGTATTTGTGTATATGTAAGGAAGCGCATTTATACACTTTGGCTTTTACTTTCTTTTATATAACAATGTTTGCTGTACAGCTGCTTTGAAAGAATGGAAATTGTAAAAAGCGCTATAGAAATAAACTTGACTTGAGTAATTCAGGTCATTAGTTTTCCTCTAATGGTTTAATGGTCTTGTAAACAGAACTGGTTATTTTCATCAGCATTACCAACTAATTGATCAAAACCAAATAATAAATCCTGCTTCAGAAGAGCCGGTTGAACCTCTTCATTCATGGTTATAAGCGTCGTGTTGGCATTTATTTGGAACGCAACTTTGTTTGCTAACCAAGATTGAAAACACCCCCCCAGGCTCACAATCCATTGTGTCAAAATGTAAATGTGAGCAGTTTGTGAAAGAGGATGCCATCCCGCACAAATCTCATCCTATTAAGATAAAACAGTTACCTTGTTATGTTGTGCAGGTGATGCTATCAGCAAAAGGTCACTTTGAAAAGCCAAAATCTAATATATTATTTTGGAGGCCATTAAGTCCATTGAGCGTTTAGTATTCATGTGGTAGGAATTAATAGGAAACAGATTAAAGTCAATGAGTGCTGAATTTCCAGCCTTAGGATGCGGCGTCTCCACTTTACCGTTCTGGCCTGCAATTAATATTAATGGACCTTAGACTGTTTATTAAAAGCTGCTGTCTAGAAAGCTTTTTAACACAACTGTTGTGCTCAGAGTCATGAACCAGGCTTTGTGAGTTTTGATGTTCTGTGAATAATGCTTAGCTCACTTAACTCAATATCATCTTTGTTTTAAACTTGTGATGTGTTGTGACGCGTTCTGTCCCGTTGAATCAACCGTGATGTTTGCAGAAAATGCTGATCTGTATCGTCTCCGAATGCTAAAGAGCTGGTTGCCGGAGATGTTGGTGTCCCCGTCGACCGTCTTAACTAGCTTACCCATCATAACCTCTTTCTTGTTTTGACTAGAACCACGCCAACATAAACCAGCATGATAATGTATGTCTTTTCAGCGGGGCGTCCTGGAACGTTTCGGATAATCCCGCAAATGCTTGGATTGGCAGTTTGCGCCGGCGTTCAGAAGAGGAAAAGCGTCGGCGTTCCAGGAATTAAACCACATTGAGTCGTGGAACAGCAGCTGAGCTGGCACTCCCCCACCGCTCATACAACAGCTCCATCCCACCTCACCACCTCCCGGGCCATCTGTCTGCCTATAACCTGCTGGATCACCTCACAGAGCACATACACCTGTGCCTGCCACCTCCGATGGAGCGCCACGTGCCCGACCCGCACGCGTGATCCAATTACATTTCGGAAAGTCGTTTCTTTGAAGATAACACTGGCTGTTTTATGTCAACAATACGCAGTCTGGAGATGATGTTTTTTTAGACGGGTCAGTGTTAGCAAACCCGCAGACCCCCTGCTGTACGTTCTGTTAACGGTTGGCATTTAGGGAAGTGGGCACAGGGCCACAGTTTGTCTTTCGTCTGCACACACGTTTCTGTTCTTTCTCTGTAAAGGGACGATGACGTAAAGAGGACAAGAGAAAAGGCCTCGGGGCACCATCTTGCCGTCATACTTCCTCCAGCAGAGAAATGGCAGGATGAGTTTTAGTCCAGAGAGAGAAGAGAGCAATTAAGGGAGCGGGCAGGGGAGCACGCTGTCCAGACGACTCGATTTTTAAAGCCCCCGTCGTACGTAGTTCATCTCGTTTTGTTCTCTTTTTTCTCTTACAGATGGAGGTAGACTCCAGGGTCCTGAGCGTTTGACAGCGCTACATCATTTCTGATCACTCTGAGCCATCTGCCTACCTGACTGTTTTATCACGTTGAGGTCCAAATTGCTGAAATTCAGGTGCATACATCCTTACATTTAATAAAATACTTTAGGAAGAAAGATAAACATCAACTTCTGATGACATTTTGCAGGTATTGAGGGTGGACATCAGTAAACAATGACAAATAATAACAAATATGATGCCAAAATAAAATACATATCCTAATTAAGGTACACATCACATGGATTTAAACACTAACAACCCGCGTGAAAAAATACTGTAGTATACTTTAGTATTTACCATGGTAAACTGTAGTAGTTTTACTGTAGGTAATTGTAGCATACTGCAGTATTTTTAGTACACTTTATTAATGTATACTACAGTATTCTGTACTATTAACTATAGTGGATTGATAGGCTGTAGTTAGCACTGTAGTATACTCTAGTATTTACCATGGTAAACTGTAGTAAATTGTAGTATACTAAAGTATGTTGTAGTAATTAATACAATGGTTTAATGTATAACAAATTGATCAACTGTAGTAAATACTGCAGCATACATTAACATTTACTACGGTAAGGTTCAAAAACACTGTTGTACATAATTTTACTACCATTTACTATAGTAAATATTAATGTATACTACTGTATTCTTCATGTGGGAAGTCTATTAAACATTCAAAATATGTCTATCAGATATTTGCCAGTGGGGAGAAATGATTTGTTGTGACGGTGTGTCTTTTCCTCACAGCCTCATTTTCATTTGTGTCCAAATAAATCTGATGTTTATTCTGATTGGGGTTCATGTAATAAACACAGCGGGTGAGATCAGAGTGCAAAGTTGCTTTTTTCCACATTCAAGAGTCAACAGCAATATTTTCACATTTCTCATTTTTCAATGCTCGCCAAGAAAAGAGGCCATAATTAGTCAGCATTAGTCATAAATGAATAATTGATCTCCATTTGAAATTTAGATGAGGTTGCATTCGGTTCCCACACCGTGCCTCACGAGGCTCCGAGCAACAAAAAGCCTGTCGCCAGAAAATAAATGTTTTAGTACCGGCAGTAGACGCCCCCTGCCATTGTGCTAAGCAAAATTCAGCTTTTGTGTGGCCCGTCATCGCAGGCATTTTTATTTTTATCCAAACAAAGACATCTATTTGGAGCAGTGGAAAGACTTTTGCTGTTTTGAATATGGTATAATAACTGCGCTCTTCTGTTATTTACTGTGAGAGCTCTGTATTGATCCTCCAACAACTCTCTAAACTTTTGAACTTGTGAAAGGAGGACAACCCTGACAGCTCAAAGGCAGAGAGTTCCCAGTCTTCTCAATAAGCAAAAGTAAACGCAAGAGGCTATTAGACTTCAAGACATGCTGAAGATAAGACTGTTACCCAAATATGCTAGCTTAAGAAACCGTCTCGGAGGGGCTAAACAATTATGGCAGCTGTCACCTGTCAGTTTCGCCCGCGGAGCACTTGCGTTTCCCAACTTCTGCAGAACACTGCTAAGAATAAATGTGGCGGTAACCTTTCGGGGTTGTACTCATGAACCGTTTTGATATTTTTCCAACACTCCAGATGAAGTGAAAATACGTGAAGGGAGAAAGAAGCAGACAGGGCCTTGCGTCCGTGTCCTTTTAGCTGCTTGCCGCCTGTATGTAATATATTTCCAGACTACAGCTTTTCACAATTTGATAAGAGCTCCCACTTTGAATCCAAAAGGGATTTTTTAGGGGCGCTTGTCAGATAAAGGGCGCAGTTGTCATCCAACTTTGCGGCCTGATGCCAACGGCGTCTCTTTTCCCCTCCCTCTCGTATTCAGTCTCTGCTTTCCTCAATCTGTCATTGGGCTGCTAAAAATGCTCTTTACAATCCTTCCTTCTGTAACTTATAGTGTTAACCATGTACAACACTGACATTTGATGCAAACTAAACGTAAATAGCATGAAAAAAGTGTCAGCAAAATAAATGCTTTTTGTTGATGCAAATTTAATTGGCAATTTAATTTTAAACCATGAAAAAAGCAAGGTCATGTCTTCTGATAGTGTTTTAGGAATGATCTTTTAGGGTTTCACACATAGCCAACTTAGAAAGTTAAATTGAAGTGCCTTGAAATGTACAGATTAGTTTGATGTGTTGATGTAATTTCCACTTGTAGTTTTTAAAATAGCTAATATTGTCATTTTACCTCACAGCCTTGAATCTGATGAGACGCTAAAGTGCAGAATGATGTCATAAAAATCATTCATTCGTATTGGTGGAGGCTTTGAATGTTTTCATCTTCTGAATGGGAATTTTGTCAATGTTTTGAGCACATTATGTTTATAGCTATCCTTAAGGCTAACATATTTTTACTAAAAGCCAAAAACTTCTAAGGGAGTTTCTATATTTTTGTGGAATCAATATGACCAAACTGCTACTTTAGTTTTTACAGCCTAATTTGTATAGCGAGTCAAAAAACATGTAGAATTGTCACTGTTAATCAATATGTCTAGTCATGCCATATATACAGTACCAGTCAAACGTTTAGACGCAATTGACAAAAATATTTCTCATCATCTTAAAAATCTTTTAATCTAAAGGTGTGTATTTCATTGTTTGAAATATTAATTATATAATATGGTGTATTCATTTTTTAAAAAAAAAAAAAAAAAATATATATATATATATATACTGTATATATAAATTACTTTTTAAAAAGCAGTCAATAAGAGATCTGTTCAGTTCTGTTTAAAAAGCTTCTCAGGTTGAGATCTCATGAATCTGGATGATAAAATGTCAAGAGTTTGATTTTACAAATTCTACACAAAGTTTGACTACTTTTAAAGATGATCAAATATAACATAGTGTTCATTTATTTTGGATGCTTTTACTCACATTCCTAATTGTTTCATGGTTTTGATGAATTTACTAGTGTTTCAAAATCCAAGTGAGTAAGTGTTTCCAAACTTTTGACTGGTACTGTATATGCATTGCTTAATTAATAAAGTGTATATCTGGGTACGTTAATGAAAGTTGCCGTTGTTTTCTACTGTAAGCTGAGGTGATATGATAAAGGAACCGGGACTATCTACAGGTACTAGTTTCTAACAGCAATCAATAATCTCATTCACTCAAAAGGTTGATATCATTAATAACCTATGACATCTATTCATTGATGATAGACCAGTAAATGTAGGCTGTTATTGTTCAATAATGAAAGCTAGACTGCATTCACAGTAGACAGCAGTTGATCGATAAGCTCAGCTAAGCAGAATAAACCGTCTCTCGGTCAATGAACTGATTGGCTATTAATAAACGAATCTCTATACAGCGAATTTCAATTTATGTTAAAAACACAATGTTGACATTAGAACTGAGTTATAGATTTTTGTGTATAAGTAAAAAGTAAAACCGTTTTAGTTTCTTTTGGTGTTATCGTACCATGATATTGGTATGTACTGTATATAACGATGTGAATGTAAGATAGCATGAAGGTTGAGCATCAGGATGAACACTGGCCTCTTTCCTCCTCAAAGAGTTGAATTTATATGATTGATTTGGAAAAATGATGACTTGCTTCATTGCAAAGGGAGAAAAGCCGAGGCTTGGGATGAGAGATTTCTTTTCTAGCCCATCTGACAACACTGAAATATGGTTTGTACTGGTTAACCAAAAGGAACACATACATTTTCTACATTAGAAGAATTCCCATTATTTCTCCTTCAGCCATGAAAATCAATTCTGAAATGATTGCGTTCAGGGGAGATGGGAAAAATAGTTGTGTGCCTTTGGCTGGTCAATGGATTTTTTTTTTCTGTGCTCCATTTTTTTACAGCACCATGGAGAGCGTTCTCTAAGAAAAGAACTTGTCCATTTCTTTCCATTTTTCTTCAAACTCCAACTGCAGTTCCCCAGATGATCTTTATGCTTCTGGATAAAACGGGTCGTACCGAAGGTGTGCGGTTCGCCTGTCTGTTATATTTGCATTTTTAGTGCTCCAATAATTACGCAGGTGTGTGGAATATTAATTGCATTTTCAGGATTAGGTTAAGCTCTCCATCGTCTCTCTTGAGTGACCTGAGCCATTAAGATGCGTTATAGACACATAGCTCTATACTGTTCAGTGCCGAATAGAGACTTTTGCCTTAATTTCAAGAATTTTCACCATGGAGATGGTGTCTCTATTACACTCAAGTCCCTCTTGAACTAATCTGGCTTTACGTCCCAATTCGCATACCACTACACACTGAAAATATGTTTTTTACCCGAAAATGAAGTCTGTACTTGTATGTTTGAAGACAGTAAGGTCTTGAAGTCTTGAAGTTGATATGAAATAGAAGTTGCAGTGGTGTTTTCTTCCCTATTTTGATGTTTATCCGTGTCAAATGGATTGTGGTGTTAGAAAAAATGTAGGGTGGGAGTTGATTTGGGAACTGGGAATTGATTAGATCATTGAAGGATGTAAGCATGGTCATTGGACAGTAAATATAGTCCTGCCATCGTGCCAAGATGTACATCATGCAGAGAAGAGAGTTTGTTTTTGATTAAATATTATGAGGGTACATTAATGTTAAAAAAGATGATGTGCACAGATAAATCATTTTTATAAACACTACAATATTCCATAAAAAAATATCATTTTTCAGTTTTTATTCAATGGTTACTTTGATCTACATGTGTTATCTGTCATTGCACATATTGAGCATACATATTAAAATGCAATATCTGTATAACAGTTTTTTTTAATTTAGATATTTTAATTTTTTAATAATCATTTTTTTTAATTTTTTAATTTTATAATTTTTAAAATTTTTTTTAATTTGAAGTAAAAAAAAAGAACATTTACCCTTTCTTTTTTTAGTTTATTTTTTATGAAAATTTGTCAAATATTTATTCTTGAGTTTCCCTGATTTATAATTTGTCATGATTATATTCAACTGTAAAATATTAAATTAAATAATGACATAACCTTAGTGTTCCTCCTGTGGAACGGTGACAGATAAACATTTAATATACATGAAATATAAAGATATTTGTTCTGAGACATTATTGTGAGAAAATGCAACTTTTCTGTATAATTGTATTTATTGTACTTCCCAATATTGGTGGCAACATTGATAAATGTACATGTCTATGATACTGTCCATGCTATAAAGAGCCCCGTTTTCTCTTTATGACTGAGAGCGTGAGAAGAAACTGTCACAAATATGACACATTTTTATAGAAATTTCAGATCTGGAAAAGCTGCCGATGTGTTTGTGGCTCATAACACAAGTGAAAAACAGATCCGTCCATATACGATGAGCCTCAGATTTATGCTTTGCGGCAGTAAGTCAGTCGGCATCCGTATCTCTCACGCGTAGAGCGCGCGCTTCCTCCGCCGTGTTCTTGTATGATGTATGTGTGCGAGGTGTTCACTGTATGTGTGTGCGTGAGGAAATTAAAATGCCTGCTCTACATCTGTTTGAGTGCTTTACCACCATAGCTCATTCGAGATATATTCATCTGTTAAAGTGGCACGGAGTGACATCCACAAGGAGCCATTGCGTCCCACCGAGAAGCGTGAATATAAATGAGGAGCTGCTGGCGGGGTGAGAGAGGAGACGGAGAGAACGAGCGAGAGACCCCCTGTTCTTCAGTGGGACTACGGCCTAAAAATACCTCCTCTTAGATCGATTGGCACATTTCTTTAAATTACCCACAATCACTTGGAGAGAGGTGATTTGCAAATTTGAGGGTCCTAGATTTACATGCCACACAAGGGGAAGGTTTTTTTGAGTAGGCACAGATCTGGGAGAGCTAATGAAATGCAGGTTTGCCTGTGGTATTCTGTCATGTCTGTACGAGAAAACTAGTGCATTGGCGTGTGTGTGTGTGAAAGCACAGTGACCTGGCTTAAGTGACCTCACGTCTCAGATGTGACTACACTAAATCAATTAAAAATGGATGAGGCCGTCTCTATACGGCTCATCACTCACCCGGCATAAAGTGAGTTGGGCACATAGACCGTCTCTCCACATATACAAATGAGAGATTTTCTTTCAGCTGTCTCGAGAGTTCACTGCTTAGATTTAATAACCTTCTGTGGCGTCATGCTCAAAATCTAAAAGCCTCTGTGTGCTGTGATTCATTTGACATTTAGAAGTAGGGCTGGGCGATGTGGCAAAAATGTAAACTCGATCATTTTTTCCCATATTGATCGATAACGATATATATTTAGATATATAAACTGTTAATGCTGCCAGCTTTAAAAGAGTATCCCAACTATGACTGAAGCCATAAAGATTTGAGGGTTCATTAATTACATTTTAAAGTATAGTTTTTTGTCGACAATTTCATCATTTTTGGATAATAATTCGAGGTTAGTTGAGTTTGGTCGCTGCTTCTACTTATTTTCGTCATCCTCGTGCCGAGTTTGCTTTGCAAAGTGCTGTAGGAAATTGACTTTGTTCTTTGACGTGAACATTAAAAGCTGCACGCTGATTGGTTGTTGTCGCATATTTCTGCTGTGTGATTGGCTCTTATATTAATCCATATCGAGTAAAAATGCCTAGAGCTTATCATCGTTATCCACATATATTTTATTGCGATTCGATATGATATCGTTTATCGGCACAGCCCTATTTAGAAGTGCTCTGTACATGATACAAACGCATGTACAGTATAAAACAGTTTACCTGAATAACATTTAGTGATTATTTAATTTGCATTAAAGAGTTTGAATATAATTGCAATTATAATTGGGTTGAAATTGTGTTTTTTGGGATTGACAAATACACCTTTACACAACATTTTAAAATGAATACTAAAACAAAAATGATTAAATACTTAACTACTATGAGTGAAATGTTATATTGTGGCACAATATATTTAATTTTTTTATGTGTTGTATTTATAATTCTATTGGATTAAGCTGCTAATTGAACATGTGACCTTCGTCTATATATCGTACGTTTTTTAAAAACTTTTTTAAAATCGGTTTTCAGCGATAGAGCTATTCAATTTTTATTATCAGGCTCAATTAAACCTTAAATGTATAACAAGTTATAGAATAAAACGTGTTTTGAAATTAATCTGTTACTAAATTTTATTAAAATTTGGGTTGAAATATCATCATACTACTGTAGTATTGTATGAATTGTTTGTGACCTGAGCGTGTCATTTCACCCCAGTAAATATCATGATATATCAGTATATCAAACTTGATAAAAAACCACTGAAAAACACTGAGCCCAACATGCATACTCATTCATAATGCATAACGGACAAAATACACAGCTTAAAAAATAGTGTCTTACAAGACAGCGCTGTTAGCATTTGTTCCTGTCCAAAAGCTGAGGAGTACGTTTGACAGTTTAAGTCTAAAAGTTTGGCATGGCTGTGATGGTTGAGCGGGAGGTCAGGAGAGCAGGCAGACTTCAGCTGTTTATCGATCAGATGGGAGTTGTTCATCAGGGCCTGCAAATCATATTCGCCAGTCTGGCAGCATATTCTCCCAGTGTCTCGCCCAGAGAAAAGCTGCTCAGTGTGTTGGCAAACCGCTACAACTGAGTCTTACACTTCAGCAGATGAAGGAGAGATGCTGACAGTGATTAGTGTTGGGGGCTCAAGGCTTCTCCGCCTGACACCAAAGAAAAATCGATGGTGTTACTTGTGAGGAAAAGCTTGCTTTTGAATAACACAAAGATGAGAACAAAGCTCATCTGTTCACATCAACCACATGCCAAAAAATTAAAAATGGGTCAATGTTTTATCAGTCCTATGGCATTACAAACATGATATTTGCTTTTTTATCAGTGAAAACATAAAAAGTATATTTTTTATAATGCAAATGTGATTCAACTCAAAAAAGAACCAAAACCATCATTAAAGTGTTTTTTTCTGTAAGATTAATTACCATTTGTGTTACCAAAGTTAAAAATACTACAAATACCATAGTTTTAGTATTCTTATTTTGGTGAGACCACAGTAAACTTGTGGTTAACGTGGTTTTACTACAAATAAAACCAAAAACTATGGCTATAGTGTAGTACTGGTATAATCTAGTATGGTATAGTAACTGTTATAGTTAAATCATGATTCATTTTCATAATTTTTTTTTTAAATCAATTTTTGATCTGTTTATCCATGAGTTTGGTGTTTTTAAGCTCATTTCAAATGTTGAACATCGTTTTACTTCGTTGAAGACCAGCACATGTTTTTAAAATGTGATTTAACCCTTTGTTTGCTGAATTCATGTTCAGTTTAACACAAATTTATTTCTTTAGCACTTTTCATTTTTCAGTTTACATTGTTCATAGCAGTTTTACATGCATATAGATAGTATTGGAAAAAGAAAAAAAACATAGAAAACATAGAATGTCATATTTTCAGTACGATGTATTGATGAATTGAAATGAAGGTATTTGTAACTGAAGGTAGATTGTAATCGGTTTCTTATAACAAATAAACAGTAACCACAAATAAAAAATGGTTTTACTATAGTAACCAGGGTTTCCTCATGGTAATTGTAGTAAAACTATGGTTATACAAACGATCAATCTACCAAGAAAGCATGGTTACTATACTTTTACTGTAATAAACCTATGGTTCATTTTTCTTTTGAAAGCCCATGAACACGCATGATGAAGTTCCTATTCACTTAGTCCACAGAGCGCTCAGAGACAAGTTAATCACACGGCCGTTGTCTTTTCTATCACTTGCAGGCACTTTAATCAAATTATGACCTTGTAAAGCATGCGCTTGTCAATCGGGACCTCAGACTCTTTGCTAATGACTAATTAGCCCTATCACCTGTTCCTGCGAACTTCCATTAAACCCATAACTGCTCTTAACCTAATGAAATAAACAAAAAAACAGAAATAAATCAACAACTGTCAATGACAAAACTTTTGAGAGGACATCAATCATCATGATAGTCATTTATATTGGGGAGTGTAGTTGTGTTTCTGCTCTGAAATTCACTCCTTATTGGGTTAGAGGACAGTAAGGATACACATTAATTGGTAATTAGTTGGAGATTGCTTTGCCGTAAGGGGAAAAGGAGGAAACACACGACTCAAAGCCATGACCCTCACAAAATAACCAACTCAGCATCTAAATAATTAGCAGGTAAATAATTGCATTTGTATTATATCTTTTTTGCTTTGAAATTGTGTTTTTTATAGAAATAAATCAGGTTGAACCTCTAGAGCAGTGGATCTCTGAATCTTTTAGACTTCATGTTGTATGTTCCTGTAGCTAGCAACACAAACGCCATGGGTTTGAACCTTCATGTAACACATACTGATAAAAGTGGTAGCTTGAATATACTGCAAGTCACTTTGAATGAAAGTATCTACCAAATGCATGAATGTAAATGTAATATTTAAAGCCCCCACTCACAATTTCTCATAAACACCCTTAAAAATAAAAAGTTATGCCATAGAAGAAGCATTTTTGGCTGACTGGATTCATGAAGAACCTTCAACATCCAAAGAACCTTTTGTTTCACAAAAGGAGCTTTGTAGTGGAAAATGGTTGTTTAGACTATAAAAAAGTTAAAAAAGAAATAGTGCTTTTAGGAACCATTGATTGAATGGTTGTTTGGGCAAACAAAACAGGTTCTTGTATGGCCGTAATAGTTTTTGTAGTGTAAAATGAGTTAAAATCCTGACTCAGTTACAAATGTAAATAAAATTGATAGCCATGCATTTTTGGCATATAGCAGTCTGACATTTTGTTTTGTGAGAAAAGAAATTTCTGATTACATGAGGGTGTGTAAAATAGATGATTTCAGAATTTCATTTAAAACTAAATGATTTGGTGCAGAGCTCGATTAAATGACCCAATTTACACTTCAGAATTTCTAGCACAGTATTTTAGGTGAATATATTTATATCCTTATATATTAATCATGCAACTTAATTTCATAGATACATTTTTGCAAGTTCCCATAGGAAAGAGAAATGAGATGTTAAATATATTTTTAATATGGCAATAAAATTAAGCAGTGAACAAATAGATGTTTTAAAGCACATTTATTTTACAGCTCTTACAGCTCTTTACTGCATGTCACTTCTGTTTCTGTGTCTATTTTATTTCTCATATTTCTTACGACACACATCTGAGAACTGCAGAGAAGCAACCAATAAGCAGTATGATTTTTCCTCATGGTTGCATTGTAAATCCACCTGTCTAAAGGAATCAGTTTGGACACTTGTCAGTTTTCATGGTGATGATGCTTGCGCGTGTGACAGAACTGCTCTCATTAATACATATGCATTGAATATTTTAGCCTTTTCCTCTTGCTTGTAATAAGTGTAACGTGTCTGCAAATGAGAGTAACTGAAACGGTACAGATGTGCTGGTTGGCGCTAAGCATCTGAGCCGTCGGGGCGATTCATTAAGGCTTTTATTTTACAGACACACTCTCGCTCTCTTGGGGTTTTCAAGCATCTGCCTGCAGTATTAGACTGAGAGGAGCGCAAGTTAGACAGATAGCTAATAAGACACGATAAAAGCGAGAAAACAACAGGGATTATTTTGAAAAATGCTGGAAGAAAAAGTAAAGGTGAGGGAACAAAACAAAACATGAATGAAAAGTGCAGATATGACTTCTCAAGGTGTCTTCTCTTTGATGGACATGTGGTCAGACTGGGTTCGTCTGTTAGTTCCTCTGGGTTGTCGGTCTCGGTTTCAGCGTTTAACTCAGTTTGGTTGTGAAAAATGTTGCATGATGTATTGTATACTGTAAATACAGGAAGTGTTCTAACCGCTAGCCAGACTATAAACTAATAACTGGTCCACTCCTCGACTTATTTTGGCTGTAAACCGTCCACTTAGAAAGCTGTCTGATTCACAATCAGACTCAATCGCAGTTGTGAGTGAGTAAATTGTAAATCAGATTTACTCTGTGCACAGTTGTAAACAACTCTCAGACATCTTTCCAGCGATCTTAAAATCTCCATGAAATCAAAATGGAAACCATTTGGCTTTTAGTATGAATCAGTTAGCTTTAACCTGCTAACCATACACATGAAAATGTCCTATCTGAACTACAATGTTTTTCAACTTTTTTTCAAATATTTTTTATTACCTCTTTTTAAAATATTTAATAATTTAAATATTGCTATGAGCTATGAGCTATTGCCATGGGATTTCATGCAGTGGACAAAAACTAAAAGTGAATTGGCTATTTTAAAAGAAGGAGGAGTCACTTCACCTTACCTCATCAATACATCAAACAAACCTGCACAGTTCAAGGCACTTCAATGGTTGCCACTTTAAATGCAGACACGAAGTAAAAACTAAAACCCGTCACAGTGATTTTTCTTCCAATGTCAAGCATATTGAAATGAAACGGTTCCTACATCTGTGATGTAGCGTTCTGCATTGTTTCTCAGGTAAATGCAATCGATACTCAACTGAGTGCTTGTGTTTGTACTTGTTACGCTCGCTCTTCATGCCGTGGCACTGCTCCAGTTCTTCATTGAGCGTGATGAATTGAGGTCTCCAGTGTCCCAAATGAAGACACCCAGCCTTCTATGCCATTGTAATGAAGCACTTCAAAATAATGTGGCCAACCCCAATGGAGGTTGCATTAAATTTGATCTCATTCAATTTTGTTAAACTATCTGCCAGGCTTGCAAGGACAGTGGCTGTCTTGTATAAATCATGCTCTTAAAGGGCACTTGGGGGTTGTTCCTGGGGTAAAAAATAAATAAAGAAGGGCAGGCAAATAACAACAAAATGAACGCTGGCTTTGCATAACCGATGAGGAAAGGTTGTGTGGGTTTTAATGAGGTCTAGACTGAAATGATCAGTATATGTACGGCGCTCTGGATTGATTGGACTTTTATTGACTGACGCCGTCAGAATACTTATATTTTTAATGTGTTTACTGAATAAGATGCAGAAGTGAGTTTTGGACATCTTAGTCACTGCTTTTGCATACTGTGTATCACTAAAGCACATTCAGATGCAGGCCATGTCCTCATCCTTCGTGAGTAATGTTGTTTTGCTGGTTAGCGTTGCCGGTTATCACTTCTGCTTCACTCAATATTCTCCACGACTCGCTCTTAACTGTGATAATCCACCTTATACTAATAAGATGACATGTCGTGTGGACTGAATTTGAAATGAAGATTAGCACTGCTGAGAGCTGACTGCAGGCTATGGATCTGTGCGAGGTGTTGGGTCATTATAATGCCCCGATCACTTCAAAGCATCATTACTTTGGAGAGCCGTGAAGATTAACTTTTACAATTAACCTTTATTTATCACAGACACACACCTACAGCCAGGTCAAACTGTCCGTTTAAAAGCATTAACATGGAGCATATTTTTAATAAGAGACTATCTGATATTTAAACAAGTGAAAAATGTCAATTTTATTAGAGACCCTGCTGGTAAATGTCATAACTATATCATCTGCCAGTAAAAAGCACTTTTCTGTACTGACAACCATTTCGTTTTATTGTAGTAGTGTTTTAGTTTTATCAGTTCTTTTTTGGAGAAATAGACATGTTGACTTTTACATCACAGCTCAGAATTAAAGGCTAGGGATGCGCTTTGTTTTAGTGTTTTAGTACTTAAGACTCGGCCCATTTTTTTTTTGGAAAATCTTGGTTTTGTTTCCGTCTCTACATTTGGACTTTGGACACATTTGGTCTAGTCTTGGTCTTAGATTTAGAGGTCTTGAGATTTTGTTTCAAGATTAACCAATATTGTGATGTGTTAGGTGGATGATAAAACATAGACATAGTAAGCGTTAAATAAAGTTCATTTTTAACTCTTTAATGTGTGTATTTGTTTACTTATGGAAGCCAATTGAAAATTTACATAAAATTCACCTCTGCAATAATTTTAATTATTGTATTTTTCATTATTATTTTATGAGGGGTTCTGGTCTGGTCATGATCTTGATTTGGTCTTTTCTTGGTTTCATCTCCTCAAAGACCTGATCTTCTCTTGGTCTCAGTTTACACTAATGCCAACCAATGTAACAAGTTTGTAGTGTTAAAGAAATGATCCCATCCCTGGGACATTCACAACTGTTGACAGTCCCTGTAAAATGTATGTTTTTCCAATCGCGCACTGTGAAAAACATAGACTTTTGAAAATAAATGCTTTCCTATGTGGCATGCAACAAAATGATTACATATTTCAGAGCAATCTGCAGGTCCTGTGGTCCTAATCACTCTGTCGATAGTCTTTCCACTGTGCAGGTGTGCTGTTACAGATGGTTTTATGAAGATCCATTAAAAATAATTTAGCTCATCACTGGGCCCAGGAGGGGCTTATTGGCTGAGAGACTATAGCACTACCAGAGATACACCCCCCCATGTAACACTATGAGCTATTGCCATGGGAACAGTCTGCTGCCTGATACAGAAGGGTCGGTCTCTATATATACAGTATATTTGTCTAGATATAGGTATAGATATACATATACATATACATATACATATACATATACATATACATATACATATACATAGATATATACATAGATATATACATAGATATATACATATACATATACATATACATATACATATACATATATACATAATATACATATACATATACATATACATATACATATACATATACATATACATATACATATACATATACATATACATATACATATACATATACATATACATATTATACATATACATATACATATACATATACATAGATATAGATATATACATATACATATTATATACATATACATATACATATACATATACATATACATATATACATATACATATTATACATATACATATACATATACATATACATATACATATACATATACATAGATATATACATATACATATTATACATATACATATACATAGATATATAGAAGTAGATGTAGATATATCTGTATAGATAGGTACATAGATAGATAGCTATAGATAAAGATATATAGATATATAGCGAGCGATAGATAGATATAGATGTAGTTAGGTATAGATATATAGATAGATAGATAGATATTGATATTGACATACGCTGGATGGATGGATAGAAATCGTGTCATAATAAAGTGTTGAGTGTGTTTTTACTGTATAAGGGGCGGTGTAGATTTTGTCAGAGATTGCACAAACTTAAAGGTTAAGGGAAGCTGCAGTGATGCTGGCTTACATCAATCCCTCAGGCATCCGTTCTGGAGAAAAGACAAATATTTTCACGGTAAACAGAAGTGACTAGCAGTTCGCTCAGTTATTCTTGTTATTCAGTTCTCTGAATGCGCCGCAGCAACTGTTCCAGCTAAATCTCACTTTCAGAAAACCTAAGCAGCTTTGGGTCCCATTTGTTTTGGCTGTTTTGGTTTTGTGGTAATAGATACGCCGTTTGCCAACTTGTGTTTAGCAGCGTTAGGCTAATTGTGACCTCTGGTTGCTTTGTCTAATTCTAGACACCACCAGCAAAGCGGCACTGTTCCTGCCCAAGCTCTTCGAAATGGCAAACGGGCAGATGAGAGCAAACTTCTCTTCCAAATCCAGCTTCATTCTAGATTAGCTCTCTTCAGCAACAGATGCTACGGCACGCTCGCTAAACCAGCCGTGATCAAGTCCCATAATTAATCTCCTATTACTCTCCTCCACTCTCTATCACACGGGTAATCACACCAAAATGTCATATTTGTGCAGGTATTTACATAAGCGGCTATATGCCAGCTACTAGTCTGCACGCATGAGTGGGATACAAATATACTTTTTATAATACCGACCACAATAAATATCACCGATCTGGCAAAAATTGGGCTATTCCAGCATTATGTATGTGACATTTTTAGTTTATTTACACAATTTTATAGTTCAAGAACGTTATATGTGTTAATTTATAAAGAATAAGGACTGTTATGGATGTGACAATTCTGAAAACAGCACTTTACTTGATTATAAAAAAAATCATAATTTAAACATAAAACAAATGCTTCACATGAGTATTAAAACCAGAGCTATCAGTATGATAAAACATTGATAAAAACTTTATTTTTTCATGATGATAAGGTTGATATTTGCATGGAATTGTCTATATGCCATTTATTTTTTCTGGTGAGTTTTTATTTTAAAATGGAAATTATAGTTTATGATGTTAGTTAGTTTTTGTTAATGGATTTATTGATTTATTTTGTGGTTGATTATCTTTATACAATAGTGGCTAATAGTGATGTCAGTATTAGTTCATTCTGTTAAATATGTATTAAGGATTTTGTATGCATGTTGTGTAGTTGTAGTGCTTGGAGTGTAAATTGAAGCTCATCTATGACAAGAATTGAACATGTGTACAAGCTTATCGAATCAAGACCCTGGAGAATAACTGCTAGTCATAAACAGAAGACAATCAACAAAATATTAATAAATAATAAAACTGTAGACAACGTATGCTTTATTTATGCATATTACTTAAGCTTTACTCTACTCTATAGAATCATTCAATGAAAATATTGTGCAAAAATCCTCTGCAGATATCACTTTTGACCACTACTGTATATAAATCATGTGTTATGTATTAGACACAAGCATCTTATTTGAAATAATTTGAGTCTTTGGCTGAAAAGGGTAAGAGTTTATTAGGCAGTGATTTTTGTTTCATTGTTTCATTCAGCGAGGCATTTGCTTAAGTATCAACAACACCAGCACATACTGGAATACTAATGCTTGACCTTTAAAGTCCAAATCTTGTGTTTTTGTCTGGCTACTGGCTCTAAATTGAATAAATGATCTGCATAATACATTACAGCAGTAGCAATTAAAAACAAAACGTGCTTCATTTGATGATGTGCTGCTGGAGACGCTCTGCAGTCTCAGATCAGAGATTTTAAAGGCAATGCTTGTCGTTTATTCAAATGTTTGGCTTATATAGAAACAATGAGCTTTTGTAATGCTTGTACTTTATATTGGAGCTGTACTGTTCTCCCTCTGGCTAAGATATCAAGGATGATTTAGAAATACACTAAATAGCGTTTTTGTTTACAGATATACCAACAAAAGCAAATGAGGAGGAACAGAGAGACACATACAGTACTTTAAATAGTTCTCAAACTTTACTAATTTGAACCAAATGGGAACATCCTCATACCGTTTAGTTAACATTTTTTCGTCATTCGCTTTGTGCCGAATCTTTAAGAAACGGACACATACAGTAATGGAATTTAAAGGAATAGTTCACAAAATGAAAATTCATAATTTACTTCCCATCCCAGGTGTACATGACTTCCTTTTTTGCAGCTGAACACAAAATACGTTTTTGATAAAAACAAGAATAATAATGAATAATAATGATAAAAAGCAAGAACCAATGAGATTTAAAACTTGGTGATGTGCCATATATGAATGTGAGTTTTCGGTTTTCTTTCACATATTCTGAAATGTATTGATGTTTATGCTTTAAAGATGTGTACTTTAAAGTACTATCAACTTGGCATTACAAATCATTTCAAGTGTTTTTATATTATTTCAATATATCAAATAAAGTTTCAACAAATTTTTATAAATAATGACAACTTACCAATGGCCAAAATTTGAAATAATAACTTTAAAGGTTTTTTGTAAAGCCAAGGTGATTCTCAGAAAAATGTAAGGCAGCAAAAAATGGGTTGAAAATAATTTACAGCATTTTTAGAGTGTCATAAAAGATACGTAAGTCTGGGGATGACATAAGGGTGAAAAAAATATGAGAAATGTTTCATTTTTGCATGAACTATTCCATTATGATAAATCATGATGTTGTGTGACTCTCATTAATCTTGTGACTGGCCCTTTAAAGATCTGTTGAAAACAAACTTACAGCAGAATATTAACATGTAGAACAGATCTGAATGTTAATGCACATTCATTCTAAATCTATTTAAAATGTGAGCTTAAATCCTTATACGTGTCTGACTGTCTGTAAGCGCTGACGTGATCATCTCATGGAAAACGACCATTTCAACGTTTGCTTTGAGGGAAAAACACAATCATATCCGGCCATTTTCTATCTGTCTAGCCAGAAATGAGAAACAAAACGTTGCAAAGTAAACATGAAAATAAAGCATTGATATATTTTTAGTATGGTAGATTGCATGTGGTGTACCTGCTGGGGTCGGTGCGCGTGCTACTGGTGGTTTGACAGCCCGTCTCTAAATGATTTACTGAACAGTATTTAACATGCTCCACTAACTCGCATGCAGACGCTCTCCCAGCGCACGAGTTTGTGTTTCTAAATATGACTCTAGTTGTCTTTCTAAAGCAAATGTTGTGTGCAGCTCATCAGCAAATAACCGCCACTCATTCCCTCATCTCTCCCAGATAAGCCGAGAGCCCTTGAATTAAGTCAATCATTTGGTCGTAACAAATTAATTAAAAGAATAATTAAACCATTAACATATTAAATATAGCAATTAGAAATCGTGTTTTACATGAACGAATCTGAGTGATTTTGATGGGGGCGAATGGAGAGAGCAATTGAGTGTGCCAACCTGGCACAGTATTTAGATAGCCTTTAGTTTTTTCTCTTTTAGTGTCTTTCATCTCGTTTTTGTACACGTGGAGATCGTGGTGCACATGCATTTTCATGTCTGATCTATCTTGCATATAGTCTGTGGATTGTGTCAGATTTGATGGAAAACAAACATTTTAAATATGTTATCAACACATGCTTTTCATCATAAGGGGAGAATGTGTTCGCCTGCATGTCTTGAATAATTGGGGATGATTGGCTGATAAATATACATTTTCCTACAGCTACATCCAGTCTCAAAGTACTCTGAAAGCAATTTTCTTGTTTATAGATGAGCAGTGGATTTTAAAATAGTGTAGACCAGACAATCAAACAAAGAGCTCTATTTATCTTTGACACCTTTAAATCTGTTTGGTCAATGTAAATACATTAGTTGTCAAGTATCTGAACTTTATCATGAAGTAGATTTTTCATTTGAGTTGCTACCCGTGCTGAAACCCATTAAGCTGGTTGGCTGGTTTCGCAGGCTGGTTTTAGAGGCGGTCTGACCACTTTTTAGCTGGTCAAGCTGGTCTTAGCCAGTCAGGTTGGAAGACATTTATCTTTCTTTTATGTTTCTTGTTACATTTATCTCCAGCTTTTACCATTTGAGTTTATCTATATCAAACTGTCTCAACAGTGCAAAATGAGTTAATATGCTCAAAAGTGATTTCTTACAATGTGTTTTGAGGTGTGGTCAGACCTCTAACCTTACATGAGCTATAAGTGATTTTATTGAGCATAAATACTGAGAAAAAATAGCCTCATAACATCATAAACAGAATTTTTAAGCATGGTTTCACATAAATGGTAGTATCATTTGTCATGAGAGCAATTTTAAATGATCTTATACTGTAAGTGTTTTTCATGATAAAGTGCTTTCCATGGTGACCACATGGTTTCATTTATTAAAAATATTTGGTACATAATTTCAGACATACTAGAAGCCAAAGCAGGACTGGAAGAAAATGTTTTTAATAACTTTAATCACTGCACATATTGTGCATATATCCCATGAAAATGCACTTATGCAACTACAGTTTGAGATACATTTAAGATATTTCATTTGTTTAAAATTGTTATCTTTTTTACATTTTTTTAATTTTATGTGTTTTAAAAATAATAATTAAAAAATACATTTATAAATCACATTAATATTTTTATTAAAAATTTGTAGTTTATGTTTATTGCCATAACAGTAGGTCAAATATTAATTTTTGGCTCTTAGACCTTTCCATCAATATATAGTTTGTCATGATTAGATTAGAATGTAACTATTATGTTTAAATATAAAATATTAAAGTAAATAATGAAACGACAAGGTTAAGCATACACACATATGAACTTATTCAGCAGTACCACACCATTCAAGTAACTTCCTGTGTTTATCCTCAGCATGTCCTTGCCGTTTAGCGTCGCTGCTATGTGCTTAGATTATACAAACACAGACAGAGAGAGAGAGCTTTGTGCACTTGAGGACGGCCATAGAAAACATTAAAGGGCCACCAAACAATCTATTTAAGCCCCACGCAGACATACATACCCTTCTGTTTAAAGGCAAGTCGGGCAGGTGTGGGGTGGCTTCATTTTATGTAAGTGGACCGCCGGTGAGCTGCCTCGTTTCAGGGGTCTCTAAATAATGGAGGATGCCAAGAAGCAGTCGCGTGATGACTATAGAATGGGTCCCTGGAGGCGGAGGGTCGAGCGCGTGTGTGTGTGTGATGGGTAAGAGCGTCCTCAGGCAGGGCGTATGGCTCATTGGTCCTCACCGCACACATACGGGCAGAATTGACCAGTTAATTGTCTGTTTATCATTTCAGGAGGATCAGCAGAGGCCGTGACTTCCTGTTGCCCTCCGTCCGTTTTCTTTTTTATTCTCCTCGGCTCTTTGCTGTCTGTTTCTTCACTCCTTATCTCCTTGAACGGATGGGTTATCGGTGTTATCTCACTGAAATTATAGCTGACACCGGGAGTCCTTAGAAGCAGCGAGTTTGCGTGGTAAAGGAATGTTCCGGGTTCAATACAAGTTGAGCTCAATCGACAACACTCGTGGCTTAATGGTGATTACCGTAGAAAATGATTAAGACTCGTCCCAAAATGCATTTGTGTGCTGGAGTATTGGCAAGTAAGACAGATTAAAGAAATAATTCACCCAAAGATGAACTTCTGCCATCATTTATTCACTCGCCGCTCTCTGGTATTTTGCTGGAAACTGAATAGATTATTGGAGAACGCCGCTTTTTTCATACAATGACATTACGTGGATTGAAAACTTTAGTGCATAACAATTTAATTTCAGGCTTTTTCTCACACAAAGCTATCATGAGGCTCCAGAAGGCTTGGAATGTATCCCAAAAAAATCCAGATTCTCAATAATGGTGCTTTAATGACCTTACCATGGTTTTATTATAGTTAAAGTGTTTTGGTACATCGACTGCTTTTTGTATTACTATAGTTCTACTACAAATAACATGGTGGTTACATTATGGTTACTGTGGTGAGACCATACAGTCTTAAAAAATGCTGGTTATCTTTTACCCTTGGTTGGGTCAAAAAAGGACAAACCCAAGCGTTGGGTTAAATGAACCCATCACTGTCAACTCAACATTTTCTAGTGTCCAATGTGACCCTGGACCACAAAATCAGTCATAAGTGTCAATTTTTTGAAATTGAGATTTGTACATGAAAATAAAATCTTTGTTAAGATGGGACAATATTTGGCCGAGATACAATTATTTGAAAATCTGAGGGTACAAAAAAAATCTAAATATTGAGAAAATCACCTTTAAAAAATCCTCTCCACTCACAAAAATAAAAGGTTTGATATATTTACGGTAAGAAAATTACAAAATATCTTTAGATCTCTACATAATATCCTAATGATTATTGGCATAAAAGAAAAATGGCTGTTTAGCAATCGGCTATTGCTACAGATGTATCTGTGCTCCTTATGACTGATTGGACATTGGACATTTTCAAGGTTAATTTAATCAAAGCATGAGTTAAAAATAACCCAGCATTTTTTGGAGTGTAGTGCATTTGTGGTACTGTGTTTTTTTTTTAAGTAACTTTGTAATTTTATTGGTTATTTCGTTGTTCAGGTTATTTTCATTTTTCTGAATTTTGACAGATGTGGTCACTATAAATAGTTGTTGTATGGACAATAGTGTGAGATGAGGATTTTTGAGTGAAGTACACACAGCAGGTCTATAATAAACAGTATATTGGCTCTCAGTAAGTGTTAACTCTGGTCTGCTAATCCCAAACGCATTACCTCCATGTTTCCAATCCCCTCCCCAGATATGTGCCCTTTGATGCTGTATTGCTGTGTTAAGCAGTAACAGACACCCAGGAGAGGTCAAAACATCAAGCGGTGACCACTTTAAAACTCACTGCAAGATTTCAAAGACCAAAACACAAACCGTCTAAAATCTGGAACGGTGGACGTTTATCGATTTAGTCTTAAATCCTGACAAGTTACTCAATAATCACAGTTGTGTTTTTTGTAATATCTGGAAAAAATGTCAGATGAAATCTCCTTTGAGATTCATGAAGAAGAGCGGTTTAATAGTTGGAATAAATAAATGTCAGCTGTAGATTTGAATTGATTTATTATGACTTTAATTAAACAACGATATGACTAAGTAAATAAAAAGCGTTGGTGGAATGAAACTCTAGATTTGGTTTCAATTTCATTCTGCCCGGAGGAAATAAGACATGTTGCAGCTACATACACTAAATGTTTTTAATGAAAGAGGAAACCCAGGGTGCCCATCTAATGTGCTTGCAAATTTGCTTATAAACTGCGGCATCACATATGGCGTAAATGGCTCGCGAAGACTACAATCCTTTTTTGTGTCTATTCTTAGCTGGTATGAAATGGAAACAGAAGGCTACATCAAACAAGAGACACAAAGTGTCTGAGGCGATAACATCCCCTGCGCTGCGGCACGGGGCTGAAAAAGGTACATTACTCGATAAAATCAAAAGACTATTTTTCCACACGATGGCATGAGAATGATCTTTCTCATTGATCCAGGAGTTTGAAATATTTTTAGACTCATTGATTTTATGGTGTATATTCCAGGAAGCCCTAAAACAGAATTGTGTGTGTACGGTATGCACGTGTGTCTTTGTGTGTTTTCAGGTGAAACACAGATATTCCAGTTTATGTTGATTTATAGAAGACCTTTTTTTAAGTTATTCATGCATTTTGTGATTAAATATACTGAAGTTTATGACAGCGTCATTGCTTGAAGAAAATAAGCTTCATTTATACTCATTTAAATAAAGTTGATTCAAAATGTTTTTTACACTGATGCCATAAAACCTTTCTGTCAAAGGCACCATTTTTTTTTTAACATTTTTATGATAAACTCTTTTGTGAAATCGAATGTTAAATGATGACATATCTCTTAGAAAAACACTTTTCTCTATTTTGAAACACTGGAATCAGACATGATCTTTACACATGAAGTATTTTATTAAACCAACCGCAGTGCCTCCTATCATAGTTTCAAGCCGCAACAATGAACATCACATCAGGTTAAACTGCATGTGCTCAGAAACATGACCTGATCTTTTCCCAACATGCATTTAGCTGAACGTTTGACACCAAACACCGTTTGAGTAAAAACACAAGAGGAAAGTTAAGATGTTGTGAGTTCAGCAGAAGATTGCTTTGGGTCACAGTAATGCATCTGCCGGTGTGGGAGGATGACCAATCAATGTTTGCTGTCAGATTCCTCAGGTGAGACATAGAAATTGTGTTTGCTACAAGGATGAACCATTTATTTGTACAAATATAACCACTACAAACCCCAGTGAAAGTTCATCATCATCACCAAATTGGCTTTCAGATCTATTACTGTGGAAGTGGTTTAAAAGTGACTATTATTAACCTGATTACTGTCATCGTTTCTCAGGAGGAACACTTTTCACTTTACTTTAATATTTCATCATTTAATTCCGTGACAAATTATATATGAATGTAAATGTCTGAAACTCAAAAAATTTCATAACATAAACAAAAAATATATAAAAAAGTTAATGATATTTTAAAAAATACCTAAATGTAAAAATACAAAATATCTAAAATTTAAAACCTTTAGTTTATGTGCTTATATGCTCAATATGTGCAGTAAAAGTTTAACATTTTCTATATTAGAATTATATTTTTAGATCAAACATTTTTAAATATTCATTAAAAAATCATTTTAATTTTTTTACAAATTACAGTAACATTAACATTTTTTATTATTTATTTTTTACAAATTTTTACAAATCTTGAGTTTTATACCTTTCCATCAATTTATTGTTCGTTATGTTTAGATTAAAATTCAACCATGAAATATTAAAGTGAACCCAAATATAATGATATTCTCATAATTTACTTAATCCCAGCTGTATCTGACTTTCTTCCTTCAGTTTCACAAAATAAATGTATGTTAGATTTACGCATTGGCTGGATAGGAGATCCATTTTGATTACAGTGCCTTAGATTATAAAGTTGGGTTGAGTATGTAGGTCTTAGTTGAGTTTAACAGAGCTTTTCCTCCTCATGTCACGGTATGAGCAGAACAGAATGCTGACACACGCCTGACATGATGTGATTTAGACATCAGCAGAGAGGATGTACACTCAGGGACAACACTGTCAACGTCTAGAGCCCCTCATTAGGATGCCAGTCAGATTTTATTCTCTCCGTGAGAGGAATATGCTCACTTTTTATCACGCAAATGATCATGGAGAGGAACCTGGAAGAACAACTCGCCGTCAGATATACAGGCCAATATTAACGTGGCAGGAAATATTCTCCGGCTAAAATTCCCCGTGGAGTCGTTGCGTTCGGCCCGTCGTGGGTTGTAAAGCGGAAGGCTGTACTGTTCTAGTGCCTGGAGGGGCTTATTAGCAACTATAAAAGCTTCATATTGCTTGTATTTCTTTTCTTTGTTACCGGCTGTACGTTTCTTCCCTTTCTTTCGTTCCTCAGACTTTGACTCGGGTTTTTATCTAACACCAGCGATGAGAAAAATGAGGATGGTTTAGTATTCATCACTCATGTTTTATTTGCAAATAGACTTTCACCCACGACAGATTCCACTTTGATTCTTTTACGCGGCGGAGCTTGTGTGATGTCAAATTACCGCCCAGAATTTGACAACCATATACAAGGGTTGTGTTTAGAGAAATGTATTATGCTATTGTTCTTGGTAAATCCTAGTCGTGTGTATACCTGTACCCCTCCTCCACCTCCAAAAAATCTAAAGGTAATATTTGAAAGTGTGCTAAGACGGCTGTGTTATCATAAAAGCCTCTCCACATTCTAATATTTCATAGCCTGGGAGTAGGAAAGTATTGCTGAGAATTATTCATTTTCCGCTGTGTGAGAAGTTCAACACATGGATTTCAGCACAGCTCGAGCCGTGGAGGAAACTGTTAGATGTAGACGCTCCGCTGAAGAGGATTGCTGTAAGGCACATGACAAATTTGGCATCAAGATTATATGTCTACCTTCCATTAAAATAAATGCAGAACAGCAGACTCAATGATATCTGAAGATGCAAAAAGAATTGATATGATACATGTAGCAATGCTGAATGTGAGGCTGTACATTTAATCTTGACAGAAAGAAAAATAGGTTAACACAGATCAGTCATTTTTACTTTAACGTGAAAATATCAACATGCACATCTTGCACCTTTTTGATTATTTGCAGAGCTTTCTGTTAAAGCATCAATAAATGTAATAGTCCACCAAAAAAATTTATTATATTATATATGTATTCCTTACATCCCTATATGACTTATTTAGCAGAACATGAAAATATTTTAATAAAAAATGTTTCTCTGTACATTATGCAGAAATGATAATTGGTTAGTTTCTGGTGTATTCTACTATAGTTTCTGTGCATTTATTCTCAGAATGAATACTTGGACTTTGTTTTAGCCAGTTGTCATTGGTTGCAGAAAATTGACTAGTTTTTTTTTTTTTGCAGGTTTTAAGTTGTCTTTGTGCTTGAAATATTTCTCATATCTGGCAACCCTCACATCATGCACATGCATCCAAAATGCTTCAGAAAGCACATACAGCCATCATTAAAGGAATCCATATAATCTGAATATTGTTCATGCAATAGAATAGCTTTGTGTGAAGAAAAGACTGACATTTAATCCGCTTCAGCTTTTGTAGATTGTTCATACATCCTCATTTTCCTCACCTTGAAAGATCATGTGACACAGCGATTGGCATTGTTGACTTCAGAAGACAGGGATGTAGCACACTAGCCAAATGGACTATTTTGCATTCTTGTGTTTTCGTTTGAGTATTCAGAACGTACTGAGATCAGAGTAATGACATGTGAGCCACACAGAAAGCAACACGCTTATTAAAAACTATAGTCATCTGCTTTCAGCTTCAAAGCACTTCACAAAAACAGCTTCTTTAGGAATACGAAAGTCTGTTGATATGTTGTGACATTTACATGTACAAACTAATTTCTCTACAAAATAAAAGACAGCTTGGCTGATTTGTAATCCTCAAACTGTGACAGAGCTCAATGCACACACGGTCTCATTCAGATCTCCAAGTAGGTCATGAAGAATCAGTCAGTGTTAAAATAATAATAGAGACTGACCCATCTGTGAACAGATAGTGTATGATGAATGACCAGCAGAAACATGAAAAACAACATGTCAATGTCCCATCTGCATGTATTGGTTATGTTGGTATAAATGCTGCAAAACAGCTGTTGTGATAATAAAACATGAAATAAATATCAGTTAGGATATATTTTTTTGGAAACAGAATAATATCTTTAGGCATTTAGCTGACGCTTTTTATCCAAAGTAAATATCTTAGATTTATGTAAAGTGTAATTGAAGTACATTAGCATCACCAATGGCCTTGGTGCTTTAAAAGAATCAAAAAAATGTTTACACTTATCCACATTTAAATGGCTTTACCATTACATAATAAAATATAATAAAGTAGTTTAGTATTGTCAACATTTGATTGCCTTTGATGTTTAAAGATTTTTTCCTTAACATGCTTAAAAATAGTAGTTTTTATGTAGTTTCTGTAGATTAGTTGGAAGAGTATTGTGTTGGCAGTGTCATGGGTTTGAACTAATTTTGGCATCATGAAGCATCTTTATTTATAAAACATCTGCCAAATTCATAAATGTAAATGTGCAAACAAAACAAAAAAGAATATACACAGTGCTCACAATGGTTTATTGTCACGAAACAGAAAACAGACCCTTTAGCTTGAGAGTTCTGGAGCTCTGGAGAGTTTTTTTGTAAAACAGACTTTACCGCAGAGTGACTATGAGTTTTTTTTGTTCAGAAAGCGCCGGCAGCAGGTTAGAAAAGCACAGGGTGAATCCCAGAGATGTTTCTCTGACCCTCTCATACGTGCTCTCGGGTGTGATGTCCAGAGACCACGCTTCACGCGCTGTTAATGTCTCGGCTGTCTGGATGATTAACGTGTGCCGTTTCATGGGCCCCAAATTTTGGTCCCACCTCACCTGACCTGCTCTGCCCGCTGCTCTCACGGCCTTGATAAAAATAGATCTATCGAATATTTGTGAGTTTCCTTTTGTTCTGGTTCCTGGGCCAGAACATTCAAGCTGGACTCGTGGACTGTTGCGATATGCGTGATTGACCTAATATGATGTGTTTATTCTCATTTCCATTGAATTGTTTGTTAGTGTTTCAGAGTTACAGTAGGAAATTAAAAAGCAACCTTTAGCGTTTCTAATCATAATGAAATATCTTGTACAGACAAACTGCTCAAGAAAAAACTCATTTAATTTCCTCTGTCAATACTGATTACCAGCACGCTCACCTTCCCGGTCCAAATTATCGATTGGACATGTCAATAGCAAGTCCCAAGCTGTAGCATTAATACAACTCTTTATTGAATCTAGCCATGGACCTGAGGGTGTGATAAAAGTGGTTTGAGGACAATTAATTTCCCTGATAGTGTAGAAACTGCAAGGCCTTATTCCTGGTGCAGAGGAGGGGAGTGATGTGCTTGAGCGGGCGACAGCTCCGTCCTTCACACTGTCTGATCTGCTCGGGAACGGCATTCAAGTCTAATGCTAATTTGAATGACACCGATGGAAATCTTGGCTCGCTTTCAGGGGACTAGATTTGGGCTGGCCTGACGACCTTCTCCATGAGAACATGGAAAACGTCTTTGCTCAATATGTCACAGCCGCTGTAATGGAGAAAGACAGGAAAGATACTGGAATGGTTTTTAAACTGTAGCAGGACAGTTTGGTGAAAGTAAAGAAAATATGAGATGATACAGCGAACACTTGACAGCCTGTATATATATATATTTATGTGTCCGCATCTTTGAAATTCAGGCTAAAGTCTCGTAATCTCATTATGAGATTAGAAACATTCAAGTAGTCATAAAAATAATGAAAATAGGTCATGTGTGTTTATTGTTTTATACAATATAATATTATTGTAACATGATGAATACTAAAACTAATTATTTTATTGAGATTAGTATTTTGCACGAAAAGAAGCTGTAAGTTGTCTTCCTAAACATTGATTTCAATCTTTGACATGGCCTTAATCAGTAAATATTAAAGATATCAATGTTTTATTCTTAAAGAATGTACTTTACGTTATGTAGATTAATTTTCTGTAAAATCCTATAGAATCACAAAAGATTACTTTAGATGGATTTTCATAGACTGGATCACATATGGATAAAAATATCCTTAAATAACAAGTCCTGAAACTGTAGTTAAGTGTTTGTGTATTTCTGTGTATTGTATGAAAACTTACTTGGGTTTTAATTCTATATAATACATATTATCACCCTGCAAAAGCATAGCAAATCACTCTGGTTTTATACTCAGAGATGAAATAGTTTTGAAATCTTAATTACATTTAATGGCGAATCTGAAGTAAATTATCCGTCTAAAAGCAGCTGAAACAAAAGTGTTCAAATGGGGTTAATTGAATTTAAAGGCTGGTCACAGAAGATTTTAAAGTCTATGAAACAGCACTTCAATTATACTGTTAGCATGTGGATTAAGGTCACCAATATTTTTAACAAGCAATTATAGTGTCTGTGCATCATGCAGAATGTGTTGCACCTAAAAATGTGTTTTGCCTCAAATCAAAATCTCACTCTTATCTTCTCAATATGACAATGAAAGGAAAAATCCATTACACCTGCTGCGACAGCGCGCGCAGACAGCCAGTGTGATATTTTCTCTGGAGTCTACAACTCGTCCTTGCTTGTCAAACGATATTGACGGAAAGCTAAGGACATAAGCATGCCAAAGAATTATTCATGTCAAACTGTTAAAGTTATGACAACCTGAAAATATTCAGATATGTCTGAGAGCTGCTGGATTTTGCTGAATAGCTCAGTGGATTTTCTCAGTCAAATATCGTTCCTCGATGTAAGTAAAGTCGTTCTACCTGTCACTGACTGCCAAGATATGTGACTCTCTGCAATTATATTAATGAATATTGACGACGGTTGATAATTAGCAAATTATGCCGAATTACTGATGACATGGAAAATAATTGCACATTGGTCCATTTGCATGTTTTATTCAACGTGAGTGGAAGTGAAATCAGCATGATCAGAGTAAACAATTAGACAGATCATGTGATATCTTTACGGTCTCTGTTTCCAGGCAAAAACCTTTACGTTTATGAGATACCAGGATAATCAATTTTGCATTTAAAAAAACACTACCAAGACTACCTCATTCTTTCCGTCATTTTCTCATTTCCTCTCCATTCTGCCTCCCATTCGGGTCCACCCCATCACCCCCAAGGTAAAACTGTGACAAAAAGAACATCTCATCTTCCTCTCCTCATCCTAACAGACTCTGTCAGCGGCAGTCCCCTCGGTCACCACGGCCACACGGCTTTCTGCTGACGTCCCCAGCGCGCGGTCAGACTGCCAGCCGCAGCGTTCTGAAAGGCCTGCGCTGGCCTCAGGGCATCATGGGTTCCTCCCGTCAGAACACTCGGCGGATAGCAAACACTCCACAAAATTTCACACAACTGCCAAGTGGCTTTTGAAGTTTCCCTAAAATGCTTTTTACTTTCTGCTTTAATTAATAAAGGCATCGTACACGCACTCGAGACAATTAGCGTTGTGTTGCGTCAGCGCCGTGGAGCAGATGGTGATTGACAATAAAGGCGAGTTTCTCAATCAGCCGCCATTTGTCTGGTGTCATTAATTATCAAGCGAAGTTTACGTTTGGTCCCTGAAGTTGATAGTTTGGGAGAAGAAGAATATCATCCCTTCTGTTGCTCATTACTCTTAAAAGCTGAGAATGGCAGATGAAAAGTGTTCTTGTGCTTCCAGAAGGCAGAAGAAAGCTTACGCTCACTTTATTGTTTGCTCATTATGTGACTAATAGTCACATAACATTTACACAATAGTCACTAATATTATATTGCCTTTTTCACTTATTTAACAGATGTAGTAAAATAATATTTGATTAAATCAGAGAACAATCAGAGAACTTTTTGACAGCTTGTTTTTGTTTTTAAATACCATACAAGTCATCTTAGCTTAGAAAACTAAAACCAGCTTTAACCTGATAACTGTTACTGCACATATTACGAATTTTTTACATGTTAGATATTAGATCATATTTAAAACATTTTTAAAACTTTAATTTTTTTTAATTAATAACATGAAGTACAGAAGCCCTGAACCACAATGTAAAAAAAAACAATATTCATGGGGAAGAAAAAATTGACCTTATATTTCTGCCTGGAGCCTAAAATCTCTCAAAGATTTTTCCATCTTCAACATTTTGTTTTCATTTTCAAAAAATTTTTTCATCTTCAAATTTTTTTTTCAAAAATCTTTTTTTTCATCTAATTTTTTTTCTGAAGATGAATTTTTTTTCTTCAAATTTCTTTTTATCTTCATTTTTCTTATCTTTAATTTTTTTTCTGAAGATGAATTTGTTTTCTGAAAATGATTTTTATTTCTGAAAATGATTTTTTTTCCGTCAAATTTCTTTTTATCTTCATTTTTCTTATTTTTAATTTTTTTTCTGAAGATGAATTTTTTTTCTGAAAATGATTTTTTTTCTTCAAATTTCTTTTTATCTTCATTTTTCTTATTTTAATTTTTTTTCTGAAGATGATTTTTTTTCTTCAAATTTCTTTTTATCTTCATTTTTCTTATCTTAAATTTTTTTTCTGAAGATGAATTTTTTTTCTTCAAATTTCTTTTTATCTTCATTTTTCTTATTTTTAATTTTTTTTTCTGAAAATGAATTTTTTTTCTGAAGATGAATTTTTTTCTTCAAATTTCTTTTTATCTTCATTTTTCTTATCTTTAATTTTTTTTTTTCTGAAGATGAATTTTTTTTTTTCTTCAAATTTCTTTTTATCTTCATTTTTTATTATTTAAATTTTTTTTTTTTCTGAAAATGAATTTTTTTTTTTTCTGAAAATGATTTTTTTCTTCAAATTTCTTTTTATCTTCATTTTTTCTTATTTTTAATTTTTTTTTTCTGAAGATGAATTTTTCTTCAAATTTCTTTTTTATCTTCATTTTCTTATTTTTTAATTTTTTTTGAAGATTTGAATTTTTCTTCAAATTTCTTTTTATCTTCATTTTTCTTATCTTTAATTTTTTTTCTGAAGATGATTTTTTTTTCTGAAAATGATTTTTTTTCTTCAAATGTCTTTTTATCTTCAATTTTTCTTATTTTTAATTTTTTTTCTGAAGATGATTTTTTTTCTTCAAATTTCTTTTTATCTTCATTTTTCTTATTTTTAAATTTTTTTTTTTCTGAAGATGAATTTTTTTTTCAAATTTTTTTTTTTATCTTCATTTTTCTTATCTTTAATTTTTTTTTTCTGAAGATGATTTTTTTTTTGAAAATGATTTTTTTTTTCTTCAAATTTCTTTTTATCTCTTTTTTTTCTTATTTTTAATTTTTTTTTTTTGAAGATGATTTTTTTTTTTCTTCAAATTTCTTTTTTTCTTCTTCGATTTTAATTTTTTTTTTCTGAAGATGAATTTTTCTTCAAATTTCTCTTTTTATCTTCAATTTTCTTATCTTTAATTTTTTTTTCTGAAGATGATTTTTTTTTTTTGAAAATGATTTTTTTTTTTTCTTCAAATTTCTTTTTATCTTCAATTTTCTTATTTTTAATTTTTTTTCTGAAGATGATTTTTTTTCTTCAAATTTCTTTTTATCTTCATTTTTCTTATTTTTAATTTTTTTTCTGAAGATGAATTTTTTTCTTCAAATTTCTTTTTATCTTCATTTTTCTTATCTTTAATTTTTTTTCTGAAGATGATTTTTTTTTCTGAAAATGATTTTTTTTCTTCAAATTTCTTTTTATCTTCATTTTTCTTATTTTTAATTTTTTTTCTGAAGATGATTTTTTTTTTTTCTTCAAATTTCTTTTTATCTTCATTTTTCTTATCTTTATCTTTTTTTTTTTCTGAAGATGATTTTTTTTCTGAAAATGATTTTTTTAAAATTTCTTTTTTTCTCTCATTTTTTCTTATTTTTAATTTTTTTTTTTCTGAAGATGATTTTTTTTCTTCAAATTTCTTTTTATCTTCATTTTTCTTATTTTTAATTTTTTTTTCTGAAAATGAATTTTTTTTCTGAAGATGAATTTTTTTTCTTCAAATTTCTTTTTATCTTCATTTTTCTCATCTTTAATTTTTTTTCTGAAGATGAATTTTTTTTCTTCAAATTTCTTTTTATCTTCATTTTTCTTATCTTAAATTTTTTTTCTGAAGATGAATTTTTTTTCTGAAGATGATTTTTTTTCTTCAAATTTCTTTTTATCTTCATTTTTCTCATCTTTAATTTTTTTTCTGAAGATGATTTTTTTTTCTTCAAATTTCTTTTTATCTTCATTTTTCTTATTTTTAATTTTTTTTCTGAAGATGAATTTTTTTTCTGAAGATGATTTTTTTTTCTTCAAATGTCTTTTTATCTTCATTTTTCTCATCTTTAATTTTTTTTCTGAAGGTGAATTTTTTTTCTTCAAATTTATTTTTTATCTTCAAAAGATGAACATGTTTTTTTTAAAGAGGGAGTTTTATTTTGAGTAGTAAAAAGAGAAGAAAATCTTTAGGATTTAGGCATACAAGGACAATTCTTTTACTTCACCGTGATTTTTATATGTTGCAGTTCAGAGCTTCCCTACATTAACATTTTCTTTATGTTTATTGTTAAGATTTAAATTAGTCAAATATGACTTTTAGACCTTTCTATCAATATATAGTTTGTCAAATATTTTGTTTTCTTTTTCATTGTTCATCTACTTACGTTTGGTCCCTGAAGTTGATAGTTTGGGAGAAGAAGAATATCATCCCTTCTGTTGCTCATTACTCTTAAAAGCTGAGAATGGCAGATGAAAAGTGTTCTTGTGCTTCCAGAAGGCAGAAGAAAGCTTACGCTCACTTTATTGTTTGCTCATTATGTGACTAATAGTCACATAACATTTACACAATAGTCACTAATATTATATTGCCTTTTTCACTTATTTAACAGATGTAGTAAAATAATATTTGATTAAATCAGAGAACATGTCTTTTTGACAACTTGTTTTTGTTTTTAAATACCATACAAGTCAGCTTAGCTTAGAAAACTAAAACCAGCTTTAACCTGATAACTGTTACTGCACATATTATGATTTTTTTCATAAATAACATTAAGTACGGAAGCCCTGAACCACAATGTGAAAAACAATATTCATGGGGAAGAACCTTATATTTCTGCCTGGAGCCTAAGTCCTAAAATCTCAAAGATTTTTCCATCTTCATTTATTTTTTTCCTTTTCAAAATATTTTTTTTTCTTCAATTTCTTTTTCCTAAAAATCTTTTTTCATCTAAAAAATTTTTTTTGGAAGATGAAATTTTGTTTCTGAAGATTTTTTTTTTTCATCTTTTATCCATATTTTTCTCATCCAAATTTTTCCTCTTTAAAAAAATTATCTTCATTTTTTTTCTGAAGATGAAATTTTGTTACTGAAGATTTTTTCCTTTAAATTTCTTTTTATCTTAATTTTTTTTCATCTTTTTAAGAGGGAGGTTTTAGAAGTAACTAGGACAATTCTTTTACTTCATGATTTATTTTTTACATTGTGGTTCAGGGCTTCCAATATAGACCTTTCTATCAATATATAGTTCATTTTCAAAATATTGTCATATTACATTATTTTCCTTCAAAACATTTTTTTATCTTAAATTTTTTTTCCTCTTCAAAGAAAAATCATCTTCAGTTTTTTTTCTTTTAAATTTTTTTTAAGATGAAATGTTTTTTCAAAATGACATTTTTTTTCTTCAAAAATGATTTTTTTTTTGCTTAAGATGACATTTTTTCTTTACATTTCTTTTTCATCTTTATTTTTTTTCCTCTTAAAAAAAAATCAAGATTAAGATTAATATAAAGTTTTTTTCTTAAAATGCCTTTTGTTTGTCTTCAAATGTTTTTTTTCCTGTTCAAAAGAATTAAAAAAATATATATAAAGATTTTTTTCTAAAGATAAAATTTTTTTGAGGAGGAAAAAGAGAAGAAAATCTTTAGGACTACAGCATATAAGAACAAATCTTTTTCTTCACCATGATTTGTTTTACGTTGCAGTTCAGGGCTTCCATACACTAACATTTTGTTTATGTTTATTGTTATAAATATTTGTCAAATATTTATTCTTAAGTATTAGACTTTTCCATCAACATGTAGTTTGGGATTATTAGATTACAATTCAACTATAAAACATTAAAGTGAACAGTGAAATGTGTTCCTCCTGACAGGTTAATGTTTAAGTATATCTACAAACTACTGTGCCCCAAAAAAACTTCAACAAAATTCACATTTAGTAGATATTAGAAATAAAAATGTACAGTCTCTCAACTTTTTTTTTGACATACTCCTGCACTTTTCTTCAAATTCCAACCTAAACACTAATGGCTATTTTATAACGTGGAGGAGCAACTTAATATGTCCCACCCTAACTTCTAGTTTCATTGAAAATTGCATCAACGCATTGAACGCCAAGGCACTTCAGTGCATCTTTAAGTGATTCAGGACAGCGGGATATTCAAAGTTATTAAATTTTGGTTAATGTAATTAAGTAGTGGAGGAAGTTCTGTAAGTTAGCCGGTCATCACAAAATAAAGCCCTTCAGGATGATTCTAGACGCCTCCGCTTCACTTCTGTTTTCCATCACCCTGTTGGGTTTGTTTAAAGTAATTAACATACAGTAACTTTCTTCAGTAAAAGTTAAACTTTGTATACTACAGTATCTAGCTATTTATGCATTTTAAGCAACTTTCATTACAAAAAGTTTGTAATGCTAATTTGTCTAGTTTTTAAGTTATACTTACCTAAAACCTTCTAGACATGACCCTATTTGACCAGTTTTACAAAAATCTGTATCATAGCACTAAATATGAAAATACAATTATAAATAAACATACGTAACGTGTTATATATCTCACACTGCTATGATTAGCATCCAGTACTGTACCATAGTACCACCAATGTACTTTTTTAATGTGGTTTATATCTCATATCTCCTACATTAGACGCATTTGTAATGCAGAGGGATTGTTTAAACAGTTAATACCGAGTTGCAAGCGTCTAACACGTCCCTCATCACATTTCGCTCATTTGTGAAAGCGTTTGGCTGAATGTCTGGAGGCCTGCAGCTGTTGTCTTACAGCAGAAGGTAAATCTGATAGACTTTGCCCAGAGACAATGCAATTGTGTGGCTCTTATAAAGCACTCTAAAAATAAACAGAGAGTAGGAGAGAGAGCACGAGGCAGGGGATCAGTGGCCACGTCGACTCAAAATAACACACTGGCTAACTTACTGCAATCCTGAAGCATCACTTCAACATCATCCTTTGATGTTATTTCATCATCAGCTACAGTTTTCAAGCTCCGTCCTAATAAACCTCACTGTGAATTCAGTTTGGGTCGTCTTCAGCTGTCATTGCAAAGAGTGTAAATGATATTATTGCTGAAATATAATTTACACATTAAAGTATTGTAAAAGTATGTTGTATAAATGTACACAGTATATGTTCTTTATACGTTCTTTATGACTTTTTTAGTTTATTTAAGCCTCGCGTTGGTAGAGTCCAGACATTAAAATATATTCGTCTATACATTATTTATAGTTATAGACATCTATATAGTTATATCTATTTATCTTTGTAGGATTTCTGTGAATTCAAAAATACATCAACCAGAAGCAATAATACTCAACAAATGAAGAAGAGATGACTCTTTAAAGAACATAAAATAGTTATTTTATTGAAATTTTCATGTGTTCATTTATGAGGAATATGAACTGTTATTGATTATTGCACTTTACCTGACTATGAAAAATGATGATTTAAACATAAACAAAGGCTGTAAAAAGTATTTAAACCACCAAATATTGACATCAGTATGATATAAACCTTTAATAAAAACTTTATTTTTTCATGGTAAGGTTGACATTTGCATGGAATTACCCATATACAATTTTAATACAAGAATTTGATCAGGTGTTGTACAAAGTCTGCTTTTTATTATTAAAGCAAATAACAAATCCTTAAAATTGTTTTAAGATTTTAAATGTATAAAAATGTCTTAAAAAGGCACTAGTCTGTCACTAGTCGTCTCAAAATAATATATATATATATTACAAATACAATCATATTTTAGGATAGAGCGGTCTTGAGAACGGCAAAAATTGCAGACATGAGCAGGTTTTTACCGGCTTTGTGAAATGAAAGATAAAGATGGATTGCCGGCGTAAGTATCTGTATCTCACAAAAGCCAGAGGTGTAGTGAAGCTCTTCAGCTCGACGCTTCATTGTGTGGAAAAGGGCAGACGTGCGAGAGACCTCCTGACTGTGTGATTGTGCAGGTGAAATAAAAGACGTCGCTTTTCTCTCGGGCTAAACTGCAGCATTAATGAAAAAATAAATAAATATAGAAATCCACAATTGGATCCAACACTTTTAAAATTTAATGTCCACTCCTGCCACAGATTCTCCCATGCCTTGAATAATATTGATATATGAGTATTAAATCTCACTTGGACAGAGATATCATCATTTCTTGAATTTTCTTTTAAAAACTCTAGTTTGAGTGCATATGCAAAAGCTTGTCAAAAAGAGTCAAACGTGTTTATGGGTATTAAGAAACAAGCACCACGGGATTATCATCAGTCATTTCTCAGGTTCGTGCAGAGTTGGCAAAACACGAGCATCCGCCAAAAATAACTGACTCCGCAAGTGAGTCATCCCAAACGATGTGCTCTCTCTACAGCATCATCCGGCACGGCTTCATATGGTGCGTGATTTAGTATTAGTTTATTTCAGCATTTACAAAACTTTTTCTTCCCATCGGTAAACCTCACGTCCTCTTTATTAATGTGTGTTCATTATCATTTCAAAATAGACGTATCGCTATGAGTTTCATCCACACAAATGCATTTAAACATTAAACTCAGAAACTATCATGAGATTCATTTTAATGTATTATTTAAAAAAATCTTTTGAAATTGTAACATTTTATTCAAGTTTAAATGTGCACGATTCATAAGTTAATAAAATAAAAATGAGGAAAAATATAAATTGGACACATTTCCCTTTATTGGCATGGCGAGGCTGATGAAAACTACACATAAAAATAATATTCACAACAAAGATTGTACAATACGTACATCTACAAAGGCATTGGTTAGGACTCAGCAGAAGGCAACAAGGATAGGAGACAGATAGAAAATAACAGGCAAACACAGTCCCCTTGACCCAAGATACACACACACTCTATCAAGTCCACACACAAAACCACACACAGCCTCTTTCTTCATGGAAACACAAAGATATTGTCCAAAGCAGTGGCAGATTAGTCATTTTTACTTTGGTAAAAACTCTGCCACTCCGAAAAGATACACCCGATCGCTGGGTGCTGTAACATATTGCTACTTCAGCAATTTACAAAGCAAATTTGCAACGTATACGTTGCAACGATTAAAGCCACATATATAAAACAGGACATGACTCCATACCCAAGCTCTGTGCAGAAACACAAACACAAGTAAAAGATGTTTCTGACCCCCTTGATATTGATATTTTCAGTGCTGAAGGTAGACAGACTCATCTACGGAGTAATTGCTTTTTAAAGATGAACTTTGGAGTATAAGTGAAATCTGACTCTATCATTCAAAAACAACTAAAACTGCAGTTACCTTAACGGTGTGTGACCGTGTACGGCTAAATTTGGACAATATGAATTATTAACATTTCCTTCAGGGTTCCTCCAAACTACACCAAGACAGACTTTTGTGTTTCGGTTGAGCTATTTGCAGAAACAAAGATGGTTTGACTCGTAGCAGATCCGTACTGCTATGCAATTTTTGGCTTTTTAATCCTACAACTCATCGCTTGTATTGCATTTTTTAATAATATACAGTAAACACACTCGCTCTCTCTCAAACACACACACAAACACACACAGTCGGGTGGATCGTCTCTCTTTCCAGCGATGTATTTTAAGATACTGGAATGAATCCCTCATACATGAACAGAGTCTGGGTAATTTGTCATGTCTAAAACCATACAACAACATGAGCTAAAATACAGCTTTGAAAAATAATTTATTGCTTTTTTATTATTTTTTCACATTTTCATATTCCATTATTACTTTTCATTATTTAGAGTTATTACGAGTAATGACAAGATTAGTATCATCATATATATATTATTTTTTACAACAAATACATTTTTTCCTTCTTTTTAAAAAAATTCAGGAAAGAAAACTGTAAACTTTAGTTTGGCATTCACATAATCAAAAGTGTGGAGCAAAGACACAGATTCTGTGCGGTACAACAAAATACCTGCAAAATTATTTTATTGCTTTATGTAATAAAAAAAGAGATGACAAAGGGGGTGAAAGTGTTTTAGAACTAGAAAACAAGTGGACAAATGAATCGCTTGCGTCTGGAGCAGCAAAGTTCATAATGAGCTTAAAATAGTGATCATACAATATTATTTTTTTCTCTGAAGGAATATAAAAACCATATTTTCTTACAACAGTTCATTTTACATCCTTTCCAGTGTTTGTTGAATAACAAATAATATAAATAGCAAAATTTGTAAGGCTCATCATGTGAGATGGCAGCCATAAATATTTTGATTAGAATACTGAGATAAATACATAAATAAGCACAAGAGTAAATCTGTGTTCGATTAATAATAATCATCTCTTTGTGAAAGTGTCATCATCAAACAGGAACCATAACAATGATTATTGTGCACAGAATGATTAAATAAAAGCTACCGATTCCTTCAGACATCAGGATAAAAAAATATCTTGGGGCTTATCTTTTTTTATACAAGTGTGAACATAAATCTATCATACACTGAAAGTATAAGTGAAACACTGCGTCATGATCTTCAAAATCAGATAAAACTGCACGTGGAGTTTTCCAATAAAATAAATCTTTAAAAAAAAAAAAACCAAAAGAAAAACAGAGACAAAAATCTGTCGCATGCTCCCCCAAAAAGAGCAATAAATCTCCATATTTTTTACAATCAGATCACGCCATGTAGGTTATACATCATTGTAATGACTATAGATCAACATTCTAGAAAACGTCATCTTAAAAAGGCTGCGTTTTACAGTGCATAGCTGTAACAAACAAAGAACGCTGATATGCACATCAAATAAAAATAGTTCTTTTAATAACAGTTGTAAATAGACGACTACATTTTTTCCCTTCTGTAAATGTAGACAATGTTACTGTGAATATTTCCCCAAACCCTTATAATGTAACACCACATCCGAACACCAGATTAAAAAAGAAACAGAATCAAAGCCCACAAAAATAAACTCCAAACAATAAAAAACAGATTGAACAAGCTGCACTTTTCACCTGTCAAAGTGCCGAGGGTGAAGTGTGGAGAAAACTCTGATGAAGTTTTGTGTCTCTCAGAGTCTCGTGCAGCAGTACAGTACACACACACACACACACGCGCACACGCACACACACACTGTGTAGTCCACTAAAGTAGTGTCCACTACACAACTCCACAGGCCATGTCTCTTCTCAGCTTTGCAGCAGCTAGATTCATGTAAACTTTGCTTGCAGGTATACATATACATATATATATATCCCTTTATATACGTAGAAGTTTCTCATCCACATATACTCTTTCCACTTAAAGTGTAAAACGTCTTGTAGTCTTGTACTGAAAGAACAGTGAGGTATTGCAATCCCTCTCTTTCTAGCCAGCCGGTGCTCATTACCTTCTCAGGCTGTATTGGGCTTCACGCAACAAGCTGTCAAAATCCATCGAGTCGTACTTGCTTTTAGTGGAGGCTGGATCAAAGTCGTCAGAATGGGAATCTGAAAGAAGTGGCAGATAGAGGCAAGATTTAAGACACCGGATATTATTTCAATACATACCAAAGGTTTTCATCATTCTGATGTCAATATTTGCTGGTTTAAATACTCATGTGAGGTCTCTCTCAAAGGTTTAAAGCATTTGTTTATGTTTAACCCTTGCATGGTGTTCGGGTCTGTGGGACCCGTTTTCATTTTTTATCAAAAGAAAAATTATACGATTCATTATTTTTTAAAAGACCCATTGGCCTTTAGAGAAATTGAGCCAAGGCCAATGAGTCGGAGTTTGATACGATTCATTATTTTTTTCATAAAGAAAGAACACCATACAAGGGTTAAATAATGATTTTTTTTATAGTCAGGTAAAGTGCTGCTTTCTCATAAATGGGCACATGGAGATAAAAAAAATACATGTTTTATGTTTAATTCATAGGAATCCTAAAAGCTTGTTGCCTCTCAAAAACCTGTGTTCTCTTTAATCACATCCATCATGCATGTATATTTCCATTTTTTTAAATCAAAATGACTGCAAATGTTTTATAAAATGTACATTAGCGATACTGTAAAGGTAATTGCTTGTAGGTTCGTAATCGTATAGCTTTTATATGTATAAATATGCTTTGAAATATCATATATTTTACTCTATACTGCTTGCTAGAAAGATCCAATGACCAAAGATCCAATGACCACATTTAGATGTGAAAATCATCCTAAACACATTTACAAATATAAACACAGAAGACGATGCAATGCAATACATTACTTCTCGGTTTTAAACACAATCCCTGTCACAACCTCCTTGTTGTCACATCCTGAATATACATGTCAGTGGATCTAAAAAGCCCAAGATGAGAAGCGGACTATCATACAGTTTGATTCACGCCCAGGGTAACAGATATGGCCGTCTTATCTCCGTTGGCAGACAGCATCGCAAATGGTGCCCTCGCACGCGCGCCGGCGCGGTCGCAGCTCGTGAGAAATGGGAATGACCGTGGCAGGCAGGAAGTGCCAGTGGTGATGTAATACTATGGCTAAGGGAAGAACGATGTCATGCCGCGCACCTTGAAAGATGAAAAATGCCTCTGCACTCCACTTAGAACTAATGGACGGTGTCTCAGAAATGGAGGAGGAAAGAGAAAGACGGAAGATTAAGAGGAAGACTCTGAGGCCGTCGTGCCGTGGCATTATTCTAGTCACTTGCCTCTTCATCTGCTGCTGTCGCTGCGGTTCAGCATAAAACGCTCACCGTAAAACCCTGGCTCTGGTAAAAGGCTCAGTAAAATGAAGGTCAGTCCATTCATCTGCCCTGAGGCCGAGGTAGATTCCCAAACACAATGCCTTTGCTATATGGCCCTTAACAAACGCTTCTAAGCTCACCTTTGGAGGACGTATTATGTCTGCCATCTGAATACCTCTCGGCCTTACCCTGAGCCTTTCGAATACACGGTAATGCCCTCATTATTTGAAGGAAAGTGCTCTCGTTCCCTTCCATTGACCTGCAGTGCTATCGACGGCACGGAGACGAATCGTCTCGAGCGTTACATGTCCCTGACCTCACAATCTCCAGAAAATAAATGTGGAGTGGAACTTCGACCAAATATTGAAGATAACCAATGTATAACCAATGACTATTTGATTTTACAAGTATGCGGTTTTACACATCCACAGTCAAGGATTTAATCCCTCGGCTCCCTGCCCCCTAAAGACACTTTTTCCCCTTTAGGTGAAAATCCTGATTGCCTATTACCACCACCACCACCCTATCATATGCATCGTTTTACAGAGGAATCTGTCACTCATGGATCCATCAATCTGATATTGTCTAGATCGTAACCTTGCTAATCCCATCCAAAGGGCAAACTGCAGATAAAGAGAAGAAGGTGCATTCTGGGATGCTATGAAAAGCCTGTATAAGTGTCTGACAATCTTTGGATATGAGCAGAAAAAGAGCGATGGGGTGAAAGAAATAAATGCAGAAAAGAAAAATATAAAAAACATGAAAAAGTGTATGAAAAGGGACCAGATAAAAGGTTTTTTACTTAAGCCAAAAAAAAAATTATTCAGAAAACATACAGCACCAGTCAAATGTTTAAACACTATTGACAAAAAAAAGATCTTAAAAATCTTTTAATCTTGAAGTGTATATTTTAATGTTTGAAATAACTTTTGTAGACGAAAATAAAATTGTGCCAACATATTAATTTCTTTAATTAGAAAACTACACATTTTATTAAAAATATTTTTTAAATGTATTACTTTTATTAAAGAATAAAAAGCAGCCAATAAGAAATTAATTTAGTGCTGTTTAAAAAGCATCAAGAAGCTAAGCTGGATAATAAAATGAGTGTGATTTTACAAATTCTAGACAAAGTTTGACTACTACTAAAGATGATCGAAAATAACACAGTGTTCATTTATTTTGGATGCTTGTAGTCACAACATAATTCCAACAATTACAATTGTGTTATTTCATGGTTTTGGTGAGTTTACGACTACTATTTTAAAATGTGTGGAAAAAATCTAAACAACAGTAAGTAAGTGTTTCCAAACTTTTGACTGGTTCTGTATATTGACTATCATGACTATATTCATGACATTTTTTCAAAAGCTCCCAGATATTTCCAGGTTTACTGTAACTAGGACTCCAGATACAAGAGAAAATAATGTATAAAAGAATTGAAGCTGCGGAAAGCAGAATGTAAATTAGACTAGGACAGATGGAGATTAATCTGTTTATTAATCAGTCAATCTCTGACAGAATTCTCTCTCTCTCTCTCTCTCTCTCTCTCTCTCTCTCTCTCTCTCTCTGTCTCTCTCTCTCTCACACACTCTCTCTGTCTCTCTCTCTCTCTCTCTCTCTCTCTCTCTCTCTGTCTCTCTCTCTCTCTGCAGGCGGCTCACTCTTCAGTGTCACGGTTAGGTCTCGCTGCTGTTCAACATCTCAACATCAGGCAGATGGAGACTCACTTGGAAAGAGGAAGCTGGTGGGGCTTAACCTTGCTCTCCCTCTCTCTCTTACTGGTTTCACTTCTCGCCTTTTTCATAGCCATCCGGTAGGCTAAATTGAATCTTAATTCTGATTACCCGAAGCTGCTGTAAAATTAAAGCTCACCTAGCCAAACTGCATCCGTAAACAGCCTAATGAACCCTATTATATAGAAGATAGAAGAACTGATTTTATGATTAATAAAACTATTTATTGACTTTGATATCTTTTATTGCATTGCTGGAACCAACGTTTTATACAAGTTTTACCTTACTGTCATAAAACAAACCATGTAAATTCAGTGTTTTTCACAGCTTATTACTCAATACTTTCACCTTGGGAGAAAGACTCCTATCACAACATGGCGAGCTGTTACGCTTACCTAAATCTGTGTAATTCGATTTACGGAACTGCTTTTGTCCACCGAGGCAGAGCTCAAAATGAGGCTCGTTCGCCCTGCGCAAAGTGTGTCCGTTTTCAAGAGCAGCGAGCGCGTCACAAGTGTAGCGGTACGTGATGAAGCCAAAGTTGTCCCTGAAACAGAAAACGGTTTATTCAGACCATATTCATATTATATAATGCAACACTGTGAAAAATAAATATGTGACTTCTTGCTTTACATTGGTCAGCGTGGTAATCCTATTTGTATTAAAATTTCTTTCATTCTTAAGAAATACACTGACCCCATTTGACACACACAATAAAAAACACGCAAATGATCTTACCCATCATGTCTCAAGTTGACTGTGCACTCCTCAATCTCGCCGAAGACTTCAAAGCGGCGTTTGAGCTCGGTGCGTGTGCTGTCGGCACGAAGACGTCCCACATACACCATTCGCCTCTCCTCCTGGTCAAAAAGAAAAGACAAGAGAGAGAGAGAGAGATTAGTCTAACATACAGCCTCTGTCTTTCTTCTCTCTCTCCTTGACTTCTCTCAACCTCACCCCACGACTGTAATTAACATCCAACACTGTGGGAAAGCCAAGAACAGTCTGGAGAAAATGGCTGGAGGAAACTCTTTTGTCTTTTTCACTTTGTTTTATGTGTCCGTGTGTGTGTGTTGCTCAGGGATGAAATTATCCCCAAAAGTGGGCCAAATCTGTTCAAACCTCCCTTGGGTGATATTCGGGCATGTCCTCATTTGGAAAAATGAATTATGAATTAAGTAAATAACATTTCTTTAAGGGTTAGTGTGCCCAAAAATGTAAACTCTGTCATTAATTACTCACTCTCATGTTGCTCGATCTGTGCCAGAGATTAAAGTCATGAGATTATTTTAATAACTGTTATTTTCAGTTTTCTTTGAGGTTATCTACATTTAGATACCCGATTCATTTTCCTGATTCGGCTTTCAGTGGCTCATGTACTAAATGTTCCTGCTTATTAAAACTATGAGCTGTTTGTGGCATTATGAAAACAAAATAAAGTATATCATAGAGCTATTTCCAATTTGAAGAAATAAGTTGATATTTATGAACTAATGAATACAGATTTACAGTGTTACAAACGTATTGTCGATTAAAGTGTGCATGTGGCTGGATTACATTTGCAAGTTGAATTCTTTCACCAATCTTTACTCTTTTAAATACTGCTGTGTATAACTCATTCAAATTTAAATAGGAGATTCCCGTCTTAAGACGAGACAATAAACCAAATCAACCAAAGAGGACAAAGTCACCAAACAGATAATGAAAACTTAAAGACCCACCAGGCTGAATATCTAGAAGAGAAGCATTTAATTCCGTTCGCTAATCTTGAGACAAAGCACAAGCCTTGGGTCTTATTACTCGCCATTATTAATTCACTCGCTCACGTACCTGCCATTACGTGTGACAAAATATACTTATGATCCTCCGCTATAACCAGAGGTCCCTTGTAAGTCATGCATAAAATATCTTGAGTCGCACAACACGGTCATAATTCACCTCTGCGCATGCTGTTGGCATGTCAACAAGAACAACAACAACAAAAACCTACAAACGAACGGCAAGACGAGTCCGGGTTTTTTCTGCGTTTCCTCTCCCCCCACCCGCGCTTCTATCACATACAATGGGAGACGAAAGCGTTTGCTGAATTGGTAGTTTTTGTTGCTGACAGCTGATAAATGCGGCAAGGTTTAAAAGATGACACCCTGAGACTAGAGCTTGGTATGAAGCGCTCACATCCCGCGCCCCCCCAAAACCTCTTCTGACAGCTGAGCCGCCGCTGCTAGTAATTGTCTCGCTGCCGTGGAGAAAAGGAAAAAAGAACGTACGCTGGGGCCGAGTCATGCGTGCATTATTTGACGTGTGCATTTATCAGTGAACTGAGTTGGAAACCCGTCTCATTTCACAGTCTGTTCAGGCACGGCGAGAGAGAGCAAAACTGATATTTCATCTCGGGGTAGCGTGTTTCAAACATGTAACCGTTCGAATTAAAACGTTCCTTTTGGGATCGAGTATTAACATACCTTTGATTCGGGCTATCTTAATTTAACTTTTCCCTCGGTTGTCTGGTCAAAAGCATTTAGCCGGTGGTGTGATTAATAGAATCCGGCATCGTTGTGAAACGCCGCAAAGATGTTAAAAATACACAACTGGGGGATAAAGAGGAAACGCGTGTAGCCTGAATGAATCAGAGTTGTGTCTTTGCACGGGTTCGGTTTGAGAGAGAGAGAGAGAGAGAGAGAGAGAGAACTGGGATATCTGTGCGCTTCCAGCTTTCTGTAGGCAAACGCAGTGATGGGAGAGAGATAAACCCTGAGACCATATAATGAATAAAAACATTTAAAGATAAAAATGAGTTTCTTCAGATAAACGTCCCCAAAATACACTTATTAAATGAACGAGTCAATGTCCAACAGCTGATATACACGCAAAAGGACACTTTTTTTAGACAAATAAAAAAGTTTCCACAAAAGTTTTAATGTGACCTTTACATAACAAAAACGCAAAAGGGCAATTCAATGAAAATGTCAGCGTTACCATGAAATAAAGTTTTTATCATACTAATAGCTAAGATTTTCTGATGTCTGTATCAACAGAGCTTCAGTAAAATATAAACACAAGGTTCAATATATTGATAATAAATATATTCTGTGAGAATTTATATTTCGAGTTTTGACTGAAAATGTCACATCAATAATGGTGGAATTGCCCAAAATGTTTACTAGTTTAAATGTAATCAAAGAAACACCCAATAATTGAATAAAACAGCGAGTTGAGTCACTTACTAGTGCTTTCTGTCGTTGTGTCTCCCTCTGCTCGGCCCTCTCGTATTCCCGTTTCTCATAATCGCGTCTGTATTCTTCCCTCTTCAGACGCTCATGCTGGTATTCCTCATAGCTGTCATATCTACAGTTTCAGAAAACATTTAGAAAAAGGCTTTGTCATCTCGCAACACATAATAATGGGAGAGAAACATCACAAATATGATTGTGTGGAGGGCAAAAGGCAGATGTCATTAACATTATCAGGACCAGTCTGAGCTATGCTGTTTACAATCATTTTGTTTTTGTGTTTTTATGAAAATCACCAGAGAAAAAAAGTTAAATATCTTCAATCCATTATGTCAGTTAAACTCACAGTTTTGCTCTGTGTACATAAATGTATTGTTTTTCTCAAGTGGCATTGGGAATCGACTAGCAGACTGCTTTCTATTCTTCTTAGCGTGGAACACAAACAAACACATTAATAAGTTGTCTCATTACATCGTGAAAGGTTACGGCTCCCAATGGCGCTACTCTTAAGGGAATATAGCAGAAATTTGGCAGCTGTGTCTGTCAGCACAACTTCACATGCCATTACTTTTTGCTTAGTTTGAACTTTGTGTCCAAAAAGTGCAACTTTTCCTACAACCGTTTGCAGCACGGTGTAAAAGCACAATATGAACGGGCTAAAGTATCGCAAGGTGCATCGGAGAGGCGGCAGGTCCCTGATGCAAACCGCTCCTGCCGACAGAAGCTTTATTGTAAAAGTTTCGAAGTTTAAGCCTTGAACTGATGTATCATCATAACTCATCATATCAATTAGACAGAGTCAGCAAGCCACTTGCTTCCTTTGCATAAGGACAGACTGCAGACACAGTACATTACCTTACGTATTTAACTCTGTCTCATCAGTACTAGTCAAAAGTTTTGTTGATTAGATTTTAGAATAGTATAAACCATGAAATAACACAATTGTAATTGTGGGAATTATGTTGTGACTAAAAGCATCCAAAATAAATGAACACTATGTTATATTTGATTATCTTCAAAAGTTTGTCTAGAATTTGTAAAATCATACTCTTGACATTTTATCATCCAGATTCTTGACCTGAGAACCTCTTTAAACTGCTGGACTCTTATTGGCTGTTTTTATTAATCATTTACTCCAAGTAGTCCATATCAAAAGTAGTTATCTAATGAAATAAATAAATATGTTGGCACAATTTTATTTTGGTATACAAAAGTAATTTCAAACTGAAATGTTTTTACATTTTTAACATCAAGAGAAACATTTTTGTCAACTGTGTCTAAACTTTTGACTGGTACTGCACATGACACTAACATCAGCATTTACATGTTCTAGTATAATATTATTATCATATTTTATAAACATATTTTTATAAAAACAATGATTTCTGATGTTTGGCCACATACCTGGGCCTCCGACCAAACATGGAATGAGATTGAGAACGAGGGCTTTTATAAATCCTGGGAATAAAAGTGCTATCATCCATATTGTGAGGAGACCTGTGTGAGAAGCAGAAGCAAACACAACACTCAGTAAATGTAGTAATATATGCCCTTCCTTCACTAATGAACCTCAAAAACAAAACAAAACAAAATAATATAAATGAATTATTGATGAAATAAGATTGAAATGTTAAATTCCTATTGGTCTTTTATATTTTACACTCTTTCTAAAAAGGTCCACTGATTCATCTTCAACCTTTATCTTTTGAAACGTTAAATTCCTCTTTGTTTTAAAATGAAGCTGATATAATCTTCAAATAAGTCAAATCAATCAAAGATGAGCTGCCATGCAACAAGTTCATAAAACAGCAAAGATGTCACACTAAAGAGAGTATAAAATCTTAAGAATATTGTTTTTTTTAACCTCTCTTTATCACTGTGATACTACATCATACTACAGTTATCAAAGGAGGCATTGTAAATACTGTCTTGCTGGCACACTATGTGGATATAACCCACTTTAAAGTGTCCAGGGCTTCACTCACTGGGCGTTTCTTTCATCTCGCGGGGATGGAGTGGACAACGCTGTCGAGCAAAACAACAGCTGCCACTAAAAACAACAGAGCCCCATCAAAGAGTGCAGGATAGAAATTCATCTAAAATTCAAGCTAAAGGGATAAAGGTCCATTGAGGAAACGTCCATAACTCTCTCACGTTCCTCAAGCGACACAAGCTTGTTTGCACAAGAAATGACTCTGTTGGACTCATCCGCACAGTTTATGCATGATGAGGGAACGAAATTGAGAAACAAAAATGAAAGGTGTCCCTGTGATTTACAAAAAGTCAACGGATTGCTTTAATGGTGAAAGAATGTCTGAACTCGGATTTGTGCAAGTGTACATTTGTATAATAAACCATCTAAGACTCAGTTTATCTTCTAAGCTCATTTTGTATCTCAAAGGCAATGCTCGTTGTCTATTGTATGTAATTTTTCTCTGGTTGTGCCAATTCAGCTGTAACGACTTCAGAGGCCACGCTGCGAGACTCAGGCTCGCAATGACAGCCACAGAAAGATGTTTACTTGCTTTAAACCCCCCTGCTGAGACATTTGTGTGCATTTGTGTCTAAAAAGATTGCTAGGTAAATGTCATTCTGGGACACGAGGCAGACATACCAAGAGGGAGAACGGCTGTCGGGTGACTCGCAGCGGGAGTACGGAGACCTGGAGAGGGATCTGCGTCTGTGGTGAGATGAGGACCGTGATCGGGAGCGCAAGATGGAGCGTGTCCAGCGAAGGTGTTGAGGGGAGAGCTGAGTGGAAGGAGGTGAGACGGAGCTCCAGGAGAAAGAGCTGCTGGAAGGGGAGCTTGAGGGGACCCTTCAAGGAGCAGCTCGAGTGGGTAACCTTCCCCCAAGCAGAGGAGGCGTTCCCGGCCTACCTCCATGTCCTCGAAGTCAGGCAGACCCGGGTGCATGTAGTCCCAGAGAAGGCCAGAGTTCTCATCTCCAGAATCGCTGTCCTCCACTGGCTGGGTTCCTCTCTGCTCTCCCTCTTCTTCATTAAAGAAAGCTTGTTGAGGGTTTCCAAAGTGCTTGTTAAGCTCTTCCCGGATCTCCTGGTCCCTTAGTAGTTTCCTGCCAGCAGAATTGCAATCCGCTGAACTTTTGGAGCCCGTAGCAGGGTCGCGGTCCTGTCCGTGAGAATCCACCGTCGGACAAGCCTCCTGAGCTGTGGGGGAAAGGCCCTGAAGCTGCCTGGCCAGAGAGGAAGACGAGGGGTTGGCGGAAGACAAAGATGATGCAGAAGTAGCGGAGGCTGGCACGTTTGAGTCTTTACATTCGACATGCCGGACCTCCGTTGGCCCAGCGACCGCTGCAGCTGTGGTGGTGCTGTCTCTTTTTGTGCTTGTAGACTGGCAATAGTCGTGATCGCCAAAGACACGGGGCACGGGCCGCTTGCCCCGACGTTCCTCTGAGCCCCCTGGGGGCATTGTGGAGGAAGCCTTGCTCAGCTGGGCATAGAGCTCAGTCTGCTCTGGGCCCTTCCGAACGGAGACGCTGGTCGGCTGAGGGCAAGAGCCCCCGTTGCTCAGCCTGGGCCTTTTGCTTGACAGGGCCGAGGAAGAGCATGAAGACAGCTTGTTTTTGAGTGATGTTTTGAAAGGGTTCTCTTGACTGGCTTTGTGAGGAGGCGTGGTAGGTGGTGTCAGACCTGGAGGGAAGAAGAGACAGAGAAGATTTACCGCACAGAGTCTTTCACTTTCCTTAACAGTACTTGGTCTGTTTTGAAGCTTGATTAAAATATTCCCTTCCCTATTCGCTAATCCTGTTCCGGGTTATATTGCAACCTTGACAGATTCATGTAACCTAAGCTTCCCCCATCTTTCTGATCTTATAATAATACTGATTCTTTTGATAGGCACATCATCAAAGCCCATTAAAACATACAAATAATCAGACACCCACATCATTAGTTTTTGTTGGTGCACTTAAGACGCAGCAGTATGAAAGCCATAATTTGGTGTCTCCAGCAAAGCATGGTGACTCGGGGAGCTGTTATCCTCCTTATCATTGCCATCTTTTCTGCTCATGAACCCCAGCCATCCTGACAGATTTATGTGGCAACAGATGGCAGTTATATGGGAAGTATTGAGATGCGCTGCTTTACGGCATGGGTAATGCACATGCACAAACAACCAGAGGAAGTTCCTCTCTATTTTTCTCTACCTCACCCTTTCTCCATTTCAACATCTCACAGAAATCTGCTATTCTGACTCATACGCACGACTGTTCCTTTTCTATAAATTGTTTTTTTGGCCGTTTGATTTAAAACAGCTTGCAGTGGACTGCAGTCAGTAGTCCAGTCTTTTATTTAAAGAAACATCCTCGACCCCCAGCATCTATTCTCCCTGTCAATCTCAGTCCAAATTAGACAGATACAGTACTGCAGCCTGATGCAGTATATAAAACAACAGTGGCCCTGACTATATTTAACATAACGCCAATGCAATGGGCTATGAAAAGAAAGCGTGCGCCGCCAAAATAACTTCTCCTGCACCGATCAAACACCATCTGGGCAAAACAACGCACGCAGGGTCATAAACCAAGGTCCATTATCGTCTTTACATTACATTACATAAATTACATTACAAGGTATTACACAAATATGTGCTGTTGAGTGAAAGCCAGCCATGATGAATGCACATGGATGCAAACGGCAATCATATGCCAGTGGGTTTTCTCATCTGTTTCTGGCAAGGTGTGAATTACACCGGGATCTCTGAACGAATTATTACTTAAAGCTTACAGAACTGATCCCCGTGGTAATCTCAAAATGCCATGCAAGGAGCGAAGCGCAGACTGACCCGGGTGTCATACGATACCATAATTAAAGGAACCCCTGCTCAAGTTAATCTATTAGAGGGGTGGGGATTAGAGAGGCGTATTAAATCTCCTGCTTTCACACAACGGGCTATTTTCCAGGTGTCGTGTTTTTTCTCTTCGGTGAGAATGCCTGGCCATTCTCGAATTCTACAGCCCTGTAAATGACTTCTCATACTGCTGTCAGGGTGACACAAACCCCAATGGAAATTTATGGAACCCTATGGATTTAAAGGTCTCATCTGCTCTTGCACGGAGTAATCAGTTAATCTCGTATGGTCTTCAGAAAAGATGTATTAATCTATAGAACAGGGGAACAGTACAACAATCCTTACCAGAAAGATTCAACATCAAAGCGCGTGTCCTGCACATAATTGCCAAATGTCAACTGCATACTGTCCCCGAGTTAGCACTGGATGTCAGGTTAGGTTAATAAGAACCTTCTCGTGCATATAATACTTTGATAAATTAACCTTTTAGCCTTGTCTAAGATGCCGTAAGGCTGACCTCGCATGACCCTTTAATCTTGACGATATCATAAGGTACAACAAAATCTCCACTACCGTAACACTGAAGCAAATGCACTAAATGTCTACGATATAATCCACATCTGAGCAAACATACCAAACAAAGGGTTACAAGCCCCGGGGTAGGTCAAATCTGCGCACCGAGGCCCATTACCTTGTAGTAAATGAATACCAAATGGCCCATTCACTGTGACGCGTTGTGAGAGAGAAAGGGCAGCCATTTTGTTTTTATTGACCTGGAATGATTAATCTCTGCAAGGGGGATACAGAAATAATTACCTGCATGATTTATGCTGAGAAAAAGAAAGTGAGGAATGGGAACTGCTGAAGACTTGTGGTTTAGCCCCAGCTGACATATACTTTTAAGTTTAATTATTTTTTTTGTCTGCTGCCTTCATCAACATGTTTTAAAAAATATATTTTTATATATTATAATGCAAAATGCCAATAAAAAAAATTATTTGGCCCAGTTTGCAAGGGTGTCTTTCTTATAAACATAATTAACATAGTAAATTACCTTAATGTCCGTAATCAAATTGCTAGGACTGGCTGAAAAAAGATTCAGATAATATCTGTAGCTAAATTGAACTGGAATTGCATGGCAAAACCAATTAAAACAATAATGCCACATCAATTTGTCTGTGATGTATTGAAGAAGTGAGTCGACCAGTCAAAGAGCATTAGAGTCCAAATGAAAGAGAGAGAATAAACTCTTGTTCAAAGGAGAAGTTTCCAATAAATCACCCAAAGAATGGACAAAGTAATCAATAGTAGACTGTGTAAAATTCTGACCAAGTCTCATCAGTTCACCTTAAACCCTGAGCTTTAATTAAACTATAAAACTAGGCATGTGCGAGAGTTTGCCCTTTGCCAATAATCTAAAACACAAAAGCTTATCTTTACAATAAAAAACAGCAGATCACGATTACTTGATCATAATCAAATACCATGTGTTTACCTGGAGTTCCAGAGATCTCCACACTCAATGTGCGTTCAATGGTTTTGTTCTCAAACGGAGATCCCTTGTCGTCACTGCAACACACATGAAGAAAAACACAGCATCTATGAGAACAGTGATGCACTACCGAGCGTTTGCGTGAACTTACAAATGGAAATGAACTTAACAAAATGCCTCATTGTTCAGATCTTTAGCTCAGATTTAGTCTGCTCTACAAAAGTTGTGTAAAAACTCTCTCACTTACTTTGGAGATTCTGGGGTCAAAGGAAGTGGCAAGATGGTTGGTTTGGCTGCAGAACACAAAGGAGCATGGGTAATTAATTTACTAGTTCACACGGTGCCCAATAAATCTTAGACTCGATCAGTGACAGCAATGAAGTTGCAAAACCCTACGCTGAATGGCTAGATGACTGTCCGGCCAAAAATGTTGGGCAAAACCAATAGTTGGATTAACATGACCCCATCGTTTTGTTTGTTTTTAAATCTGACTGCATACTTTATGAGGCAGGATGGAGTGATGGCATGATTCCCAGCCCATCATAAAAAGCCCCCCCCACATTCCAACAGTTAGAATGAGCAGAAAAAGAATAAACTATGACATGACAAGGAATAGCACAAATGCTACAAATTAACTCTGACAAGAAGATATTGGCATGCAGTTGAAACCAAAGCATAGACAGAAAGAGAGTCAAGGAAGCTTGTGCAGTTGCCCGAGGCAGCGACCGTCTCCAACTGCATCTAGGGAGTATCTCACGGTTAGACAGCTATATTATGGCAGCCCGAGAAAGAAGCTTTTCAGCACAGATCGGAGTTTGAAATTGGGTGACTCAGAGTGATTCAGCCTTCTCCCATCTCCCATTTCTAATTAATCTACAGACAGAGGTTTGTGCCAATTGAACTGAAAGGTGCGGCTGGCTGCTTTTGTGTAAATGTTAGGTTTGTGTTAGCGCCGGGGTTAGTAGTGTGTGGTCAAACTGAGAAGCGGTTAAAGGAGGAGAGGCAGAGGAAAGAGGGCGGGGATGCAGCAAAGATTACCTAACAATGGTGGGGCTTGGTCATCGGGGTGCCCTTGTGAGATGAAGGGGGTGTGGTCTGGAACTAAAGAGTCTGGGAACAAGGGGCTCGGCAGGCCCTGTGAGAATGACATGGGGCTGCCTATGACATCATCAAATACATCCTCCCCGGCTTGGCCCACCAGATCATGCAAACTGTCATATCCTGTCACCTGTTCTGGCATGCTTAACCAGTTCTCTAAGTCTAAATTAAGCTCTGCTGGACACTCAAGATGGCTCCGGTCAGCCACGCTAAACATCTGATCATGTGTCTTTTTACGTTGCTCGTGACTGTCTGGCTCTACGCGTCTACTGCTCTCTCTGACTCTAGGGCTCGTGTCAGGTAGACCTCGACTTATAATCTTAGGGGCATTGGGCGTCTGCAGGTGAGCCCGGTAACGGGCCGGCCTGGGTCTGGAGGTGAGCAACTGACTGAGCATGGGGTGCTCTAGCGCTTGCCTCCGTTTCCTAATGGTCACCGTGACGTGCCTATTAGCGCGGCCAGCCTCAGCCGAGCCGCCCGCCTCGAGGCAACGACCGCAGCTGCCTGCGTGACCCGTCTCTCTAGGCGGCTGAGAGTAAGAGTGCATGTACCTAATAAAGCGGGCGGCGGCCGAGCTGCCTGGGTCAGCACCTGGCTGGAGGCCGGGCGGCTTCCCCTCTTCGCCGGAGCGCGCATGGCCGCAGCCGACTCCGCGAGAACACCGCCGCCACTTCCCTGCCCCCTCACCAGCCACACTACACGCTCCGGCTGCCTGGCTCTCACCTCGCTGGGCCTGCACTGCCAGCTGCTGCTGTGAAGACAGGGAGGCAGAAGACGTCTTCTTTTTGGAGACAGTTGAGGAGGAGCAGGATGACAGAGAGGAGAAAGAGGAGGTGGACGAGGAAGATGGAGAAGAGGAAGATGAGCAGGACGAGGTGCAAACGCCTCCCCTGTCCTTGCCGCAGCCTTCCCAGGTGCTCTTGGGTTCCCTGGCTTTGATCTGGAAGGCCTCGTCGCTTGAGGTGAGGTACTTGAGTAGCTCAGTGCAAGGTCGTCTCATGGACCGGTTGGGACAGGCTCCTCGTGGTCTGCTGTTCCAGGGATTTTCTGTCTAAAAAACAAGAGGTACAGAATAAGTGTGGGATGTAATAGGAGACGACCGCAACAGAGGCAGATTAGAACGAGGGGTTAGCGCAGAGGTGCCTTTTGTCTCCTGGAAGGCAACGCTAGCGTGCTTTGCCCATCATCTTAATTACGAGGTCTTGGGATGGCTCCAGGAAGATCTGCACACGGGCAGCGGGCAGGGACGATGGCGTCCTCTGGGACCCTGCCATGTGCAGAGCTCCAGAAACGGAGGAGTCAAAGTCATTACGGAAAATTAACTCCTCAAAGAGAGTTGCGTGCGGTGTTTACGCGAGGAGACACGTATGCCTTATTCCACAGCTCGTTCTCAACATGACTTGGGCTGTGGTAATAAATCATTGTTTTTGTGACAACAAGACCAACATTGCTAATTCTATCAAGACACCTTTTTCATGGAAATGAGACAGTCCTAAACATCACTAAGGGCAATGCAACTTTGGATGAGACAGCCGCGACACCTCCGTCTCAGACACAACTTAATCAAGCTTTAGTTCCCCTGAGTGAACAGACTATTTGTATAATTCATCAGAAAGAAAAAAAAAATTCACATGGAACTAGCAGATGAGCTCATACACCAGGCCTTTGATGCAAGAAGTGCAGCGAGCAGCTACCTTGGCAACAGCAGGTGTTGGTCTGATCCGTTGGTTGCTGGCTGCATGGTTCTGTGCCTTGCCACCTGGGTATTGATTATAGCTGAGCTGGGAGTTAGCGGGAGCCAGGAGGAGCTTCTTCAGCTACAAACAGAGAAGAGAAACAGATCACGGGGATTACAAGTATGAAATTAAAATAAATGCAAAGAACTTCAAACGACGTGGTGCTCAAGTGGCATGTAAATTTGGCCTTTTCCAAATAGTTTATTCTGTAAATACCGTGTTGAAAATCAAACTTTCATTTGAATTCAGTTTGATTCCTTTGATTAATACATTGACTTATACATGTTTTTTTAAATAAAAAAATTTGACTGTAAATGTATTCTACATTCTTAAATAATATATCAAACTAATATAATGCAACAATTTATCTTTTGTTTAAAACAAAACTGCAAATCTACAACCATTGGATTGGTTTATTAACTTCATCTGTCTTTTGTGGGGTTATTACAGACCATAAAGATGAAAAACTGTCTTTTAGTTAACAGAAATCCTTTCAGCATTATTTCTTTAACAATGTTGTGTGTGTTCCCTTTTGCAGAAATGAACAATGCAATTAACACCTCAAGAACACCGATCCACTTAAATTAACTTTTTTACCGAACAGCGTGGTCATGTTCAGCACACAGACATTAACAAAAAGCTGCCAGAGCCGCTGTCTGGCGAGTCTGTACCCATTTTTGGTCACAAGCCCGTACCCATTTTTGGTCACGAGCCCTGCATCGTCTCCTTATCTGGTGCAAGCGAGGACCAGACCGACACAGCGAAAGAAAAGCGAAACAGCGTGAGCGGGGTGTAAAGAAACAGAACGAGAGGGCTATGCTTCACGGCAAAATAGGATTGGGAGGGTCTCTTACCAGGGAGGGCTCCTCTGGCTCTGGTGTGCGTGGCGAGCCGTCGGGGGTGGAGGGACAGCTCTGATCACTGGCATTGGTCACGTCCCCATCTGCCAGGGCCTCAAACGAAGGCAACCCGTCCTCATCCACCGGGATGCTGTCCAGGGTTTCTGTGAGCACCGCCAGCAAGTTGGCCTCATTTTCCTCATCTATCTTCTTAGGGGGCGAAAAGAAAAGGAGATGGAGAAAGAACAGTGTAAGAAAATAGGACAGTTTGGTTTGGAGAAGTTGATTTAGTCCGCTGCAGAGGAGCGGCACTCGTAATTGTTTATAGAGGATGGAGGGTTTTTTTGCCACATGCACTTTTTACACAAATCTCTTTCAACTACAAATTGCTTAGGCCACATGAATCAGCAGCGTCAGTCATACATTAAACATGCAGCTTACTGGACCAAAATAATATCTCCCCAAAGAAACCCATTAACTGAGCTGACACGCAGCAGCTACCCAGGGATGTGGAGAAAAAGATGGACCCAAAATAAGAGAGAAATTAAGTTCCACCAATCGCTATCTCCGCCGTCTCATGTGACTCAACAACAATCTGTAGACGGGTCACAATGTATGAAACGTTACTTACAAAATTGTGAAACGTCTTGAAAGCAGCATTTTTACACCTCTTGACTTTAAAATGGCGCAGAAATGAATACGAATACTTTTTTAAGAACCAGGCACATGTATTTTATCAGCTTGGACATCCTTATTTCTCCATGACCCAGTTAAGAGCGCATTATTGTTCACTGATGCAGAATAGATACAATGTTTCTGACAATGTTATTGGAATGCAAATGTCAAAAACTAAACTTTAATGTAATAAATCTCTGTTGCTAGGGCTGTTTGTTCTGCAGACGGCAGCGCAGGAGGGGCAGAATCCACGCTGAGGTGGAAAAGTAGCAGGCACTGAAAGTTCCAGCACCAAAACCCACGGGACTTAGCAACTGCAGAAGATAAACACCAAAATTGCTGGGGGACGTGGCGCATGCAGGCCAACAAGAACAAATCCTTTTATGCACACCATTGGATTAGTATCGCTTGCTGATAGAGCTCGGGCACGAGCACTGTGGCTTCAGGGGGACCGTCCTTTTTAGATAGAAGTGTTGCCTGCAGTCCCCTCGTGCAACGATCACCCCGTTTGATCCCTTTTCTATTAATAGTTTCCCACGATTACAAACCAGCATGTCTCTATGCCATGGGAGCTGCTTTTGAGACATCAAAACAAGGCCATTTTACTCATTCCCCTCCATTTAATAGATTGCAGCGCTGATAGTTCTAGCGTTTGATTATCCACTGACAGGGAGGAAAATACATAAGCCTGGCTCCATTGAGCACATAATGCCCACCTTGGGACATGTTTCCTAATTCTTTATTGGAACTGATAACGGCACATATTTCCGAGAGATAACCGAATGTTCGCCGGGGTACCTGGGATGTGACGGCACAGCGGCCACAAAGAAACGACAGCCTGTGACTTATCCTGCTGTTTAATAGTTGGCTAATGATGTCCTTTCCATAAGCTGTAATTTTCCTGTCTCTGCACGATTCGTCTTCAGCAGGCACTGATGGAAAAGGCAATAACAATAAACACTTTCTTCAAGCTAATTATAATCCTGGTTATTTAGAGTCCCTGCTTTAATAGTCGTCTAAAAACGAACAAGTATTTCAAAAACAGATTTAACAACAGCTCTTGCTCAAATAAAGGCGGGTGCGGATTCTTCATCAGACACAAAATGACAAAGTGTTCCAGGGTTTGGAGAGCAATCGATAGCATGACTTTCAGCCAAAAACATCCTGTTACAAAATCTGTTATCTCTCCATATTCTACAAAACAGACTCTATAACCTTTGTCCGCCATCCAGACACATCATTTAAAGTGCAACTAACACTTGAAAAGTACATCCACACATCTGTGCCAGAGTTGTCAGATTTGCCAGAGTCGCCTCTGGTAGCCATTGATTGTCTCTGGCAGCTTTAAAGAGGACTCGAGGTGGACTAAAAGGGGATGAAAAATAGATAGGACCCATTCCCATTCCGCTTAATGGACCCCACCGACTTAAACAGATCTTAACAATCGTGGGCTAATTGTGGGATCACGATATATTAACCTGCTTTAATTCCAAAGGGTGCCATTCATGGCTGTTTTATTCCAAATGCTTCAATTAGCCATAAAACACACACTGGTGAGTGCTTGGTAGTCACACTCCATCTAACACCCCTCCCCGGCACTTCAGAAGCACGCCAGCGCTCGCCAGTCATTCATTATCAGGTGAGCCCTTTTGTTATCAGACAGGTTGTCTTTGAAATTGTCCTTGCTTTAACTCTATTATTGAGTTTCACCCGAGCCATTGTATTCCTGAGATATAACTTATGCCACTGATAACACATAGCACGGACCTTTTCTTTTACTCTTAATTTCATCTCAAAGGCAAACACCTGTCTGATATCGTTTGAGGATCTGAATGAATACTTTACACAAAGAATAAAAAGAAAGACAGATGCGAGGGTCGGATCGTGAGCGCGTCTGCGGCCTTGCGTCTCCGCCGTGACGAAGATGGAAAGCATTGTGGGTAATAAAACCTAGAAAGTCAATTACTCAGAGTGAGTTTTACAACCAAAACCTTGCACCATCATACGGCAGACATTAAATGATCTAGTATGTGCGGGAAAAGGTTAAAATCGACATAGTGCTGACATAGACACATCAAAACAAATGCTTGCCTCGGTCTGAATTTGTTAACACACCATTTTATTGTGGCCAAAAAACAATTCATCACAAGATCTATTCTATAGGCTGATACTTTAGAAGTTGGGGCTCAGCAGAAAATAGTCAATTACAAACTTTCTAATGATTGATATAAGGGATTTTACTAGCTACGGTTGTCTGTGGGTGTTAGAACATTAGTTATTAATCTACCTAGTTATTTCAAAGTTAAAGTATGAAAGTAATATGCTGCAATATGAGAGATCTGCATTGCAAAAAGATGAGAGAATCAAATCTTAGATTCTTACAGTGGTTTAATGCTCACCAAGAACGCACAATTGCAAATGAAGAGAAAAGCAAAACACTTCCCAGGCCTACTGTAAATCACAGCTTAAATACAACACAATGCAAGCCTCTCTCAATATGCCTAACCATATCATGTCACAGCATACACAAATGGCGTAGCTCTCATATGTCATACTCAAAAATAGGATTCTGCCAGTGGAATCACCGGCACTATTTCAAACCTCATTTCCCCTGCAAATGATCCTGCAAGCTGGGCATCGAAGCATGTCTGCTCCAGAGGCAATGATCACAGAGAGACAGGCTACGGCAAAGATTAACTTTTTATAACCCTCACAAACATTACCACCCCCCGGCTCTGTCTGGACACCGCGAGCAGATTTTACGGCAGTGAGGGGTTGTGCCATTACCAATCAAACTCATCAACAAGTACGATTGCTTATTTTATTGCATGTAAACAATCAGAATAAATGCATACAGAAGATAACCTTTTAGATTTACAAGTGAAGCACAAAAAAGTTTTGGGTGATCAGAACAACATCTATCCTTTAAAGAGACTAAGGTACGGAGTCAAACTAGGAATGCAGATTTTGGCGGATTCTTTTAACCAGTAACTGACCGCTAACAAACCTTAAACCCAACATGTGACCAACTGTGACTGATTGTTTTGACCCTTAAAGGAATGTATTCTTGAAAGTCATATTTTCCACCATGCTAATTCTGAATACCTGTGATCCTGCCGCTGTAAACGCCTCAAAAAATAATATGTAGTAACAAACTGAATTAATCTAAAAATAAAGGGCATAATGGAGGAAGAAAACAAGGGGGTTCACATACTGCCTTACCCATGGTGCAACAGATGGTCCACAGCCTTGCTTCAAATGCAATTACAATAAACTTAGTTTTCTGTGCTCAGACATATTGATGCTCCACTTATTTTAGAAACTCACCCAATAATGCTGACGCTGCCGAAGTCAAAATATCTTAACACATGAAGTAATGAAAAGCCACATAAACAACAGTTAAGGTGAATGTTAGTCTCAGTCACCATTCACTTTCATTGTAGTGATAAAAGATTCAATAAAAGTGAATAGTGACTGACACTAACATATGGCTTTACGTCTTTATTTGCAATGCACGATAAAAATAAAACAGTTTGCACGGAACAACATTACAGTAAATTTATCATCGTTAATTTTTTATTTTCGGGTGGACTATCCCTTTAAGATGCAATGCACCAGACTGAGACAAAAATAACATGTGAATGTGTCAGAGTGCTTGTGTGTAAGAAGTTCTCCTATTAAAAGTGCCGTGTTACCCTCTAGATCACCCTCTGACCTTTTGGATGTTGGCAGACCCGTGAGCGGCACAGAGGCAGGACGGTCCGTCATTTGTCACCCTGATATCAGCAGTGGGGCACATCATCATCACCACTGCACCAAGAATGCAGAGGTGCATTTAACAACCACACAAAACAGAAGGATGCTCTCTAGTGTGATTTTCTACAATAAAGCATATTTGGTAAACTGCAAAAGTGCGAACCGTCTGAATGCACTGGGGTGAAACTAGAGGGCAAAAGAGCTTACAGATTGCATGTGCACATGTTTTATCATGAACACCTGGCTGTCGTGTAAGCATCTATGTGAAACGAGTGGGGCCGCAGCCCAATATCATAAAACGTATGGTAATTGAAAGCACCGAATGTGTGTGGAAACGCAGTCAATTTGATACGGCTGCAAAAGGTCACGCTATTCAATTTACACTCAATGCTGAGTACAGTAGCCAGCGAAACACCTGAAAGCAAATGATCTTATCAGAACCCACTGCGTCGCTCTCATCTCACTGGATAAAAGCTATTTGCTGATTGCTAAATAAATGCATTATCTTTTACCTTGACTCTCATCTTTTGTCCGCTCAAAGATGTTGGTGGGAGAAGCTCTGCAAGACCTTGACTTATTCTTATTTTTCTCTTTGTGTTGTTTTCTTTGGCTTTTAAGTGCCCTCAAATTACAGCCACAAAACCATAAGAAACAAGACTACACAATGTCTGTGAGATACACCACTTTACCTAAAATAGAAATTAGATGCTTAAGAAGGGAAAGAGATAACCGATTTACCTGGCATTGATATACACACAACAATCGCTTTTAATCATATTTTCTATAGTTTAAACTAATAACCTTTTAAATAGATCAGAAAATCAGGAAATTTAATCCTGAATCAAAACCTATGAAATATATCATATATATCATATTCATGAACAAAATTTTATCTTTGAGATTTTATAAAAGTTTCAGCATGTGTCAAATCTATCTCTTGCAATAAACCCAATCAGCTTGTTTGTTGCAGAATTTTAGCATTTCACGTTTCTTCTTATTTACCCCTTTCAATAAAATCGTATGGCGTGACGCCACTAAGCTATGTTCGAAACACCCTGTACCCTGCGGTGCGTAAGCTGTGAGAGAACCGGCATTCCTGGAATCCAGAGATTCAACCTCCCCCTCCCTACCATGCTAAAGTATTAAATAATCCAGGAAACGTCTGTACCGGGCTCACTTTCTCTCCCAGGCCGAGAGTTGAGCCAGACGCTTGGGGCTTATTGGCTTAGCATTTCCGGCCAGGTTAGAAAGAGACGGGCCCTGAAAAGCTCTTAAAAGAGATTACCATCCCAAACTAAAAATAGCCCACAATGGCTATCCCACAGATTTACAAGTGGTGACACATTACATGCTAACAACAAAATGTGAATATTACTGTACTAGTCTTGACAGAATGTGCCTGTAAGTAAAAAAAAAACAATGTTGTAAATATTGCATTCGTACGTCTAGCGTGAACACAAAATGTAATTAAATAATTATCAGAATTACGCCAGCCAATGTTAATGGGATTTAACATTGGCTGGTACTGGTTGTACTGTTGATGTAGTATATTTATCACGACAAAGATAAAACTTGGCACGGCATCAGTGCAAAAGAGCAACTTCCACTGAGAGCCGTCTAAGCCAGACTCATAAAACAGGATTTAAAGAGCTGGCCACTATGTCCAAGGAAAACCCCATTTGTAACCCGCCTGCAAACATGGAAAAAAGCCCCACGTGTGACAGCACCTGTGCTGCGACTGTCAGATGACACTTACTCCATAGACCTGGCAGAACACCGTGTGTCTCCGAGCAAAGAAAGCGTGTTAAAGCAGCGCGAGCGTGTACAAACAGAAACGTGTATACACGGGAGAGATGTGTTAAGATCAAAGCTTAAGGTAATGCATACCGGTGGCTAGAAGGCATTAGATAAGATTTGTAATCCGATGTAAAGTGTTAGGGAGGCATTATCAAGAACATGACAACCTTTGTGAAAAAACTACAGTGTACCGAAATAGCAAACGATTATTCCTATTACACAGCTCTTAGAAAATAGTTTCTTTTGGTCAGTCAATCACAGCATCCAAATGTTTTTTGTATAATGATTTGATAAGACCGTGACTAAACCCTAACTTCTAAATCTATCTCTATCAAAATAAATCTCTGAACGTTATAACATGTAATGTAAAAAATGATTGCATCCAACCTCCCTTCTGCCTCTTTTTCAGAAGTGTTAAATTGGTTTTAGGATGAGCATCAGGTGGTTAGGAGTGAAGATCAGCTGAGGCTACCGTCCCTAGAGAAAGCAACCACGTACAAGAAAGAGACACAGTGCACACATGACAGAATGAAAGGAAAACATATAGACATAGAGAGATGAAAGAAGCATGGACAGGGCCGAAACAAGTGTGAGAGAAACCCAAAGTAGGAGAAAACGCAAGGAAGCAAAGCAACCAGCAGTAGATGTTAACTTGCGCATCTGCAAACATGCCCCGTGGGGACTATTTTCCAACTGCGGGAGATGTTACCCTCCCTCTCTTCTGTCCCTCATCCTCACGCTCTCTTGCTTCTAACCTTTCCTTCATTACAAAGTGACTACGAGTGAATACATTCGCGTGTGCCCGCTGGAATTCAGTTTTCTCTATGGCTGTCTGACAAGCTTCACAGTCATAAGACTTCAGTGGCATAGAGAGAACAAGATTTCTTACTGCTGAAAACAACCATTACATTAGTGTGATTATTATACTTATTCAGATGCAGAATCGGGTGTCGCTATGCCAAGTATTTACATTTTATTCAATGATCTAAATACATCTTTATACAGTATGTGCTGCTACAGGTGGGCGGTATGGTCAAAATCTTGATTTCATCATGATTAAACATTAAACAAAAATATATTTATACATAAACATTTGTATATTAAACAACCCTGTGGTAATGTTTATTTTGTCAAGCCAATCAAATTTACTTTTTGACTTGATGGGCACAAACCAAAAAGTATGGCATTGTGTGCAAAACAACTTCTCATTACATAACACTTGAAGCTTCAATCCAAATCATTTTGTGTTTACATGTTTAGCAAGTACATTAAAATGAGTGTTTGAAATTGTCTCGTTACCTTTATCCAAATCACAATGGTAATAATGATTTATAATTTGAGCTGTCATGTACCATTTTAAGAGAAATATTATTTTATGTCATTTGATTACAGTCCACGTAATAAAGTAACCTGCAATTTTAGTTTCAAACAGAGATAGTGATTAAGACGCAAAAGTTATGAATTACAGCTTTGAGCTTTTAAATAAAAACAGAATTGCTAAAACTGTCATACAGACTGTGGTTTTTTAATAGATGTTTACAACTTTATAAAAAATTTACAAAAGCGGACAGCAGTCCTGCCCACTGTTAGCTATGAAAATATCACTGCCGTATAAACAGTACGGCAAAATCTTTACCAGTGACTCATTTCTACCATTGCACACTATATACCCTGATAGCAGACACCTACAATTTATGTAAAACACCACCACAAAGACCAAAATACACACTGTAATGCACTCTAAAGCAACAGAATCACTATGATTAAAAAAGTAAGTTGTGACTCAAAACCATCAACAACAACAAAGGGCAAACATGACTGAAGCAGACTAACAATCGAAACTGCTTTTGAGTGGGCTGACACCAAAATTCATGCAAACTACCTGCGCTTCAAGAGGCGGACGAGCTGAAGTGTTGAGCGAGCGTGTGTGTATTATGTGCATGTGCGTTTCATAAGTGTTCACTTGAGGAAATCACATTATACAGCACAATATGATAATATGCTTGGCCCAGCTGAACTGGCGCAGCTAAACTGATGGTGTGTTTTCAAATGTCAGCATATATTTGCAAATTAAAAATGCGAAGCCATCAGCAGCCACCGCTAACGCTATACGTGCGCGTCCCTCCGCACGGATGTGCTTATGACTGTGTTTTCCTGTCTTCTGAGATATGTACATTTGATCCAGGAATGCAACGGGGCAATTTTATCAATCACAGTTCCCTGCCGTAGCGCCGGGTTTCAGCGGGGCGGCACTGGCCGTTTGATAGATTTACAAATTACTACACAAGCAAGGAGCGAACGGGACCCTGTTTACATGCATGTATGTGTACTTGAGTGTGTGAGATTTATTCCAGTGATTAATCTGCAGAGACACTCGCACGCTTCCCACTCCCCAACACACACAAACACAAATGCACACACTTGGTTCACGGCCAACAGCTGGCAAGAAGGTCAATGTCTGGTCAAAGTTTTAACCGGTCATCAGTAACCGCTCTCACCTTACAAAGCACAGCCAGTGCTTTCACCCCACGACCAAGTTGTAATTCCAAACACTCGCTGGCAGCATACTTTCATGTTTGGATATAAACATCACACGACCCCACCGCAGAGTCCTTATTGGATGACCTAATACAGTACGGTCCTTACCGGGCAGTTATTTTGACTAGGTGTCAAGTGCCCTTAAAATAAAGGCTGCGGCAATCACTTGGAGTCAGGGAGTGTTCCATTCCACACATTGTCTGTACAGCAGAGAGAACAGCGAGAACTACTCCCTGGATTCAGAGCTAAAGGCCATCCAAAAAGTCAGCATGCTGCACTCGAGTCACCTGTTTACCGCGCTACACTTGCAGTATCCGATGAGAGAGAAAAGTTAGTATTGAGTTTGATGCTCTGCTTAAGTGCCCTATACCATGTTTTGGTCACAGCGCTGTTGGAGATGAGGGCAATGAGCTACTCGATTTATTGATCCAATTCTAGTGACCACACATTTTAAATGAAATTGACTAAATCATCAAGACAATGCAATGCTTGCATGAAGTGTTTTTACTTTTTATAGTTTTGCTGCTCATTTACCATATTCTGCAATAAAAAAATACTAATATATATTTTGCATGCCATAGTATTCCTTGAGTACACTATGAATACCATAGTTAACATGGTAAATAAATATCATGGCACAATCGTGTCTAAAAGTAGCCAGCAAAAAATGCTACCAAGTCTTAAAATGCTTGAAATAATACTTGGCATGGATAATATTTATAAGAAAAGAAAAAAAGCAATTGTTGCTTATGGGGAACTCAAAGGGCACAATAAATATGCAGCAGCCCTGGATAACCTCTGACCGGTGCCTAAAAGAGCAAATCTATTTGACCCAAAACATGGTTTTACATGACTGAGTGCTTCTAACCTCCACAAGATTCTGTTCCCATGAGAAGAGCTGCCGGTGACAGGCTGACCGGCCTGTCAGGCCCTCTCCCAGGAGCCGAGCATGCTGCCTTTTGGCCCCCACCTCCAGAGATCCATTTTAGTCGCTGATATAAGCTTGATAACTAGGACTGAACTGCTACTGAAAGGCAAAAGCCGTCACATCACACGAAATTTCTTTGCTGCGTTTCCCTGCCCACTGCTATCGCCTATTTTCATCTGCCTGCTGGTTTGCCCCGCACGGCCCTGCAATAATGGAACATCATGTACAAAATGTCAGGGAAGCGTATGACATGAAATAATGAATCATAACGATAAGGAAAGCTGTGTGCACGTGGTGTATCTGAATATATGTAAACATATTTAATTTGACTAGTTTAGCATCTTTTTTTCTGTTTTTTATGTGGCAGTTTGCAAGATCAGAAGAGTTGCCAGGCCACCCATTAACTATACTGCAGTCAGACAGGTTAAGAAAACATTGCCAGGGGTTCAAATGAGTGTGGGGAAGGATGAAAAAGTTCTGCCAACAAGCTTTACGCAAGAGCTGGCCATTTATTAACTTGTCTTCGCTTCGCTCCTGGGCGCTGTACTGACCCACATAGGCCAGTATCAGAAATGCGTATTGGCACATCATGTTCCACCTCTGATCTAGGACCAGCTGCCTTTACCCCCCAAAAATGAAAATAATAATCATCTTTTACTCAAGCATGTCATTCCAACCCTGTATTATTTTTGTGACATACAAAATATTAACTGTATTATAAGCTTTTTTGACAGATTAAAACATAATAGCTGATTAGATATTGTGCATTTCACATTGCACAGAAGACCTATTATGTGCTGAAAAACACTGTACATGGCGGTAAGTAAATGCTGAAAAATGATCATTTTTGAGTAAACTACTTCTTTATCTACGATCTTCTCCACAAACCAAAAATGGAAGCAAACCTGCATCTGCTCAAAATATCTATAGGAATTTCAAATATGCTTTAGTGTTATTTGATCAAGTCTCATTCCATACCGATTAGTAATATCGGGACCCCATAAAATCATTATTTAGGGGTCACAGACAGTATACACAACTATAGGAATCGGGAGAAATACCATACCCTATCACACCATGCTACAAAACCCCAAAACGTGCCCTCGTGACAGACCCTGCGCTATATTTCCCAGCACTCAGAGCAATGCAGCATTATCATTTCTCTTCTCTATCTGCTCAGATAAGACATAATGAACCAGTCCTGTCTCTGGCTGCTTTATTGTAGCCGCCTCATTTCTTTTCCTATGGACTTTGCTTTCTGTGTCAGTGACGGAGAAGTGCAAGTGTAACAGGTTTAAAGTTTTACCTCATCCTATTTTCAACATGACTACACCAGACAGGGACAAACTGGTTTAGAAATTGTACCTTTAGACCTTTAAAGGTTCTCAACTTTGGTCCTGGAGGCCCAAATTACAGCAGATTTTGCACGTCTGTCTTATTTAACAAACTGGATTTAAATCATCAGCTCCTTAAAAGAGACAACTCAGTGTGTCAGATAAGGGGGACATATGAAATGTGCCGTGCTGTGGAACCACTTTATGCATAAGAGAATATGCACAAACCAAAAGTATGAGGCTTAAGCAAGGGACAAAGGTTGGGTGCTTATCATAATACCTCACCCCAATCATCAGACAGCATCTCTACCATCCAAATGTGTAAAGCACCATTCATAAACTAATAAATAGTCCTAGCTGACAAGCCCAGCTTTTGGAAAATTCCACACTCACAATAAATGACGCAGTAGATTACATATCTAAGTTCACAGGGGACAAAGATAAACAATCAGATTAAAAAACAGCAAAGTGACCCTCTTTACCTCAAAGAAGTTTGATGCTTCATTGCCATATTGACTGGAAATGATTTCTGATTGGTCGCTGTACCACTTGAGTCCACCCAGAAAGCTATCTGCATCGAGGTCACTGACATCCAGCTCAGAGAGGTCAAGCTCAGGCAGGTCAGGGCAAAGGGGTTGGTCTTCACCAACCAAGGCAGCGCACTGGAAGGGAAAAGAGATTGTTGAGCACATGATTGTCAAGAGGTAATCTTCATTTACAGTTTATGTAGAAATAGTGTTTCATTTTCAAATAAGCACATAAGAGATCTTTAGGTGTGATCAACACATCAGTCTTTACAGCACCCTGCAAATGGATAGCAAGGTTTTTTTCTATTTTTATCCTTGAGAAAATATCCAGGAATAAGAATAACTATCACTGTATTTTTTAACAATTAAAACAAAGTTAAACAGTGATTTAACCCTTTCATGCGTAGAATTCACTACGGTGGACAGCCGTCTGAATAACCCTTTATTGTCTATGCATGGGGTTTAATGGCATAGTTGGGCATCAGGTGCGTCATCCTAAACATTTATCAAGAGATTTTCAAATGTCCAAATACACGGTTTTGTTTCTTGTTTAATTCTAGGTGAAATAAAAACATAAAAAATACTGACTGACGTTGTCGTAATTCATGCATGAAAGGGTTAAAATACTCAACAACATGGAGATTTTTATACAATATCTATTAAATTTGGATTAACTCTAACTTTTAGGCAATATGACAATTAGGGCAGTCTGCAATTAAGACAAGTGTATGCCAATTCACTACCAAAATGTTTCTTGAACATTTGACACATATGTGAATATGATTCAGGTGTTAAATATTAATTAAAACAGACAATGAGAAATACTAACTAACCCTAACTGTTGTAATTAAATTGTAGAGCATTGGGTTTGATACCTACAGAACACACAAACTGATATAAATACCTTAAATGCATTTAAAGCCACCCTGGATAAAAGCATCTGCCAAATACCTACAAAAACGGTACCTTGTAAACACTTTACACACTGATATATTATAATTCTATCAACATAACATTGTCTTTACACACAAATTGTAATAAACTGCTAAACAACATTTACTATTACTGATAACTATATTACTGTGCACACAAACCGATGATAACGTTGTTTATTCTGAGATGATGCTGCAGTTTCACATTTGGCAAAATTCAACTTGTTTTTAATCGATCGAAAGCTAAAGAAAATACTCTAAAACAAATCTCAACAATATCATCCATCTGTATTTGTTATCGATATAACTGTGGGCGTGTAATTCTTTAAACATTATGAACGGTTGTTGAAACGTTATCTTCATCATTCATTGCTGTAAATCGGCCTTTTAACATTTTATGAACTTCATGAACAACACAAACATCTCACCACAACACAACAGTCAAGATGTTACTGACAGACATCCATCAAATTCCGTGAAAAGTTGAAGAATTAAAACCTAGAAAAGAAACGTTTGTAATCCACTCACTGTTTTGGGAAACCGGAACATAATCAACCGGTAAACATACAGTTCTGTGATTGGTTGCGGAAAGGGCGGGGCGGGGCGTCGCAGGGGAGAGCACGACAGCCACGCCCTCTGATTGGCCGGACTATTCACACTGTACTAATGCCAAAGAGTATATTGTAAGTAACAGGGACGCAAGATGAAAACTATCGCACAGGTGTGTAGTTTTGACAGACAGTGATGTTCGTATTAAAACAAGAAACAATACGTTTAAAAAAGTGTAAATATATATTTTTGTAGGATCGAAATGCGTTTCCTTTAGTGCACGCTTTAACTATTGATCTCCTCTCTCTCTTTACGGCTCCCCAAATCGTAATCTGCTTTCAGACAGACATAACAGAAACTTCAATGCGAATGCATCACGGTACTAGCAGTAAAGCATCGCACAAATCACAGCTGGTCGTTGGTATCAGATTTTGTATCTTTATTTATGACACAAATCCTATCGGTCCGCTGTCGCAGACGTGTAAACGCCTGGAAAGCTGTGAAAACCGGTCACATCTGAAGGTAATGATCAAGCGGATGAAATGCATCTACGTTGTCTGTTCATGTCCCTTTCTCTCCCTTCAACTAAACACAGACAGTCACATGCATACAGAGCTACTAGAGAGCACATGAGATTGATACGATTAGAATTCAAACCGAAAAGCAATTTGCTGATGTGTTGACGTGGATTTATGCTCCGAGACATTTAACTAGCAAATGTGTCTCACAACGGCGCATATGCATAGCGACCCAGACAGGTGCTTAGAGAGCAGTGATGCTTTTCAGAATAATGCGAGGAAAAAGTTTAACGACCATGCATTAACGTTTCTTTATGAATAACTAATGATAATAGATAGATAGATAGATAGATAGATAGATAGATAGATAGATAGATAGATAGATAGATAGATAATATATCTGCACTATTATCACGAGTGTAATCTCACATTACATTGAACGCCGACCAAATACCAAAACCATGCTTCACGTTAACTTTCCGATGAGGCAACACTTACAAACGATTAACGTCACGCAGAGCTATATATAAAACTGATTCAAACTATCGTGTAACACTTATATGCGCATATTTTATAACGTTCCGGTTGTAAAAAGACATGCTTCCCGTAAAGAGGGCTTGGCAAATAAAAAGAAAATCAACATTTTTCCCACTGATTTCTCCTGCGATGAGATGCTGCACATACTGTAGACTCCAGCGCGCGCTCCGCATGCATAACGTGCACATAGCCCTCCGTAGACTGTATCTAATAGAAAAAGTTTCAATGTACAATACCTGACCCGAGAACATATCAGTAATTCCATCGCATCGGTAGTGTGACTAGGCTCTCGGTGGAGCAGATACCTGTCTCATCATCACCTGCGCTACAGCGAGCGAGCGCACTCCATCCACCGGCATGTCAACACAATTCTCCACGACTGTCACTGTTCACCTCCGAGACGGCTTGAGCAAAGCACACGCTATCAGCCGATCAACCATCGCACACAACATTAGACTTTCTCACAACCCGGTATATTCCCGTGCATTCGCAGCTCCCGTACGTTCCGCGCAGGTTATGAGACCGGGCGACTTCTTGGGCGCTCCGTCTCCCCGCAAAACACGCTCCAGCCCTGGAAAACAAGTTCTCACCTCTAGTTCTCTCCACACCGAATCCTGATTACACCTGTCCCACGCCATCCAGCCCCTGAATGACGGTATACGAAAAAACAAAAAAGAAATCACGGGCGGCAAAAGACAAAATCCACTCGCTCCGGATCGCGCTCATGCAGGAAAGCGCCCCTCACTGACAATGAACCGAGGGCACCTGTCTTACAACTGCTTTCCATCACATGACAAAGCTATTAAAAGTAGGCAGGAGAGTGACTCCCCTTCGCCGTTACTCGCCAATGACGTGCAGTAAAGAAGGCGGGGCCTGGCACGCGCATAGTAAATCTTTCCCAACTATAAAACCTCTCTGCGTGCCACGATGTGTGCGCAGCCCGTTTCCTTTGACATTTCCTTTTTTCATTATTTTATAACCCCTAACACGTTCACTTATATGTATTCTTGTGCATGCAGTATATTTTGTCCTCACAATTGTATAGCTCAACCTGGGAGCAACATAAAAGCCTGAAGAATTACTGATGAAATACGCACAAAACCTGTTTACATTTAATCTTAAAAGTAATCTGTAACATAGGTCAGTGGAGTCGGAAGAGTGGTCGGGAATAATTCACGACTCTGTCGGGACTTTTTACACATCAGCGCATCCATCAGATGCTGCTATTTCTCATATCAAATGTAATTATATTTGCGCCGCTTAAGAAAAGCTTTTAATCCTAATGACTTTCGTTCACCGGAGTAAACAATCACCGGAGGCCTCTTTATTAAACAAATCTGCGGCGGTGTCGCTTATCTTTAAACAGTGCGGACGAAAAAATAATGTAAATAAAATGACAGATGATGCATGGGTTGGTTATTTGAGAACACGCTCGATATTTCTTGAAGACCGTGATGAAGGTTCACGGAATACTTTGAATCTATATAGCTCCGAGGCATTGGCTTTACTCGAATGCTCACATTTCAGCGAACAGTGTGTGTGTGTGTGAAGGGAGGGGTGTGTGTTGAAGTACTATGCTGTGTGGTGTATATATACGCCAGACTCTTGGCTGACGGACACCGGGTTCGAGCTCACTCGATGCCGCTACATATGTAGCGCTGCTGTCGGCGTCTTCCTTTGCGCAATGTACAAGTCATTCTTCTTTACACTGAGGCTTCACAGTTTGCGCAGCATGATGGACTGAAGAGTTTGGAAGCTTGAGATAACGCGTGTAGTCAGACGCTGTTCTGGGGTTCCCAGAGTTCCGCGCAAAGTACATTCTGCTGTACTATCTGAACTGTTAAGCAGATGACGTTAAAATTATCAAAAGAATCATCTGAAGACATGAAGACCTGATGGCACAGACGAGGTAATAAAACATTGGGTGGTATTATTAAAGACTATTATTAAAGACCGAAGCCCACCCCTAGCGCCGCCCATGTGTACAGTGTCAACAGTTCATGTATACGAAACATGCTTACAGAAAACAAAAAACGGGAGGTTTGTAGATACAATCTGCAGCTCCAACACTGGTGACCGCACTAACAAACTGTCTAGACAAATCTTTTAAGGTATTTGTGACAAAAAAATAGAATTTACATGGAAAAATAATAATGCTAGTATGGGGAGGTATATTCAGTTAGAGCTGGATGACAATGGAAGCTTTCATGATATCTAAAAACAGTTAAAAAAATCTTACATTAACTAAAGCTAACACTTAGTGCAAATATAGCTATATATATTTCCCAGAATTGTATGTTTTATGTGACTGTAGGGTATATATTTTAGGGCAAACAGAGCAAGCATGCTATATCCACAGGCGACCACCCTTATCTCATACGGTTCTTACATGGAAGCATAAACACAATGCCAATGCAACATAAATACACCACTCTGATGTTATATTCTTATCAATGACGATGGAGCTGGAAGGATGAAAATAGATGGTTGCTTAACTATGGTAGTAGTTAGTAGTTAAGTATGGTAGTATTAAGACATGTGACTGTCTCTCTCTCTCTCTCTCTCTCTCTCTTACACACACAACATGCTGCAAGCCTTATCTGATTGTTCTCTTTATGGCAATTTAAAAAATGCAAGCTAACTCTCTGTTATGATTTCCTTGATTTAGGTTTTGATTTGTGTTCCTTTTCTTTCACTTACTCATAGCTAAACATTTCCAAGAGAATGACAATGAGTCTACAAACCTGTCTTAAGCAGTGGTCTCCAGTCAATATGAACATCAGCCACATTAAAAATACATAACACAAACAAAAGGCATTTATTCTGGACACCAGTGTGTTTTTGTTCTTGTATATAAAATGATGATCCCTCTAATAAACCTCTGTTAAAAATCTAATTTGAAAAAGACAAGGCGTTGGTCTGTAAAGATAAGTTTAACTTGTGCTTGGGAATGCACATTAAAGCTATGTCGGATAAGGGCTTAGACACACCGACACTGTAAAACATTTATTAACATGGACTTGAAGGCAGATTTGGGGCAAACCCTAGGAGCTTACCTTGCAGTTTGAAGGCATCTGTGCTTATATTTGCAAAGCTATTTTGTGGGAAATACTCCCACAATATTTCACACTTGATTTGAAGATGGAGGCAACAAACAAAACAAACATATGACATGTTTTTTACAATGGCACTGTTTTTAATATAGCATTCGTATCTGCCAGTTAAATTAGCCACAGATGGATACTGGAAATGGTGGAAGGAGATGAATCATCTTTGAACAAACTGGAGATACTCAGACAGATAAAGTTAAATCTGGCATCAGAACCGAGAGTGGAGTGAGAGAATTAAAAGGGAAAAACAAAAGATTCAAAGATGTATAATTTAGTGTTCATATCTGCCAGTGAAATTACAGTCACAGAGGAATACAGAATGAAAAAGTCCAGTCATCCATACAAAACACTTGTGAAATCAGTAACTTTGGATTATCAGGAACAAATGACCGCATCCCACTATATTTGTAAGCTTGACAAAGTTACATGTCTTATCAAAGACATCCTCCAGATGAAAGCATCTTGAAGGATAATAAGAGAGTCTCTAAAATACACTTAACTTAAAATGCATCACCTCACCACACAACGCATCACGGATACAATAAAACCCAAAATAATAGCGGCAAATGGAACACAGTTCCTCTGAAAGGAAGTCATCTTGAGAGAGGAATCAAAGAAAGCTATTCAGCCTAGTCTATCAGAACAAAAGCCTTTCTATTGACGAATTCAGCCATTTCACAGAGGTTTGGAGTGTGGCCGATTGCTACCTTGGAGGGCCCGGTGTGTATTATTGCAGTAAATGGCATAGCGAGGCTGGAGCGTGCTAGCCAGGGCTCAGCTATGAAATTGGAAATAACAATGGTGAAACACAACAGCGTATCCACACGAAGGACATAAGTCAAGAGAGAAGTATGGGCTCAGTAGGAAAGCCTGGTGATATTTTGTGGAGAGAAATCTTGACACACCAAAGCCTCCTGTGGCCGAAAATATCACAGTCACGCAAAAAAAACAGCTCTGGTTTCTTGTCAGAACGGCATATGTGAAAGGGCTCCTGCATCTGAGTCTGTTATTAAGGCATGTTAGAATCACTATGCGGATCATGAAAGATGCATGGAGGAAAACACGTGTCTGGCAGAAAGACGAGAGGGTGTTTACAAGCTCGGGAATGACACGCGTTCGCGTGGAAGCAGGGATTATTTTAAGGCTTTCACGTGATTTGTCAAGAAGTGAAGGACAGTTCGCCGTCCGTCCGGAATTAAATCGATTAAAACCGCAACATCCACAACGTCACACTTGTTATTGCCATTAAAATGGAGGGGTTGAAAAACGCATTAGCAAACGTCCTGGTATGATTAGAAGTAGAACTCTCTTTGTGTGAGAAGATGAGTTTGCCTCTCTTACTCTCTCAGCAGTGCCGGCGAGAATTAGGTCACTGTTTGAGCGCTGTGCCTGCAAGAAACTCCATGTTAAACCGTGACGTGAAATGGTGAAGGAGGGTGGTAGGGAGGTGCACAGGTAGAACATTTAAAATATCAGTTATCAGAGAGTGATGAGGAGAAAGAGGAACTTACACGTGTGCTGTCGGCTTGCATACGGGGTGAAACTAGGTGGAAAGCCCTTACGGCATCATTAAAAAGTCTGTATCATCATAATTTTTTCCCCTTACAGAGTAATTTCTGCTATTGGCCACCCCGCCCCATAAATTGTAACAGCATACCTGGATTTCAGGGTAGATTGGAGACAAAACATTTGGTAATATTCCATGTTAATGTAATTTATAGTGAATAAAAGATGGTTATGTAACATAAACACACATATAACATCTATAAACTCTTGAAGTCAATAGTTGATGAACAATTGACACAAAAACAATGAGTAATACAAACAGTCATGTAGAAAGTGAAGACTCACACCTTTAAAATATACCAGAACCCATCCAAACACAACCTCTGTTTACTTTCTGTTCTTGGAAATTCAGTAATACAATTTACAGAGGAAAGCGTTTTTAGGGAAACCATGATGAAACTTCTAAGCTGATTCATTTCATATTTATGACAAATACTAGGCTTTCAAGTGAGAAACGCTAACTATAAGAGAATACAAAATGTGTGAATTACTGTCTGGGCCTGTGGTTTATGTTTATTACATTTTCACTGAATGGTTAACCACAACAACAACCATTTTCACGGTGAGGTTGGGTTTCTCTGACTTTGATAATGTTCTACGCAGCGGTTCCCAGGCCTTGGTTAACAAATATCTCTCTAGCAAGCTACTAATGTTGTGACACAACATTAGTCTACAGAGGATAGTTTGGTACTTTAAAGTAGTAGAGGAGAGAGTCGTGGCCCAATTGGCCTGAAAAGCAGTCATGCAGTAAAGTGCCAGCTCCACAATTCCCATGTAATTAAGCTAGAGATGGTTGGCTGATTTAGTGGTTGTAGTTTTCAGTGAAATTTTTGAGCTGACAGAATGACTGAAATGTCCACATGTGTGGAAAAATGAATGAAATCTAATTAAATTAGTAAAGACTTTTCTTATATTTAATACAGTAATAGCAAAATGCTTGCCGCATTGGAGGCATTTGTAGTGCAAACACTTAATATTTACGAAGAAAAAATAAATTGTCAGTAGTTGCAAGATATAAAAAATTCTCTTGTTCCTTTATTTCAGACAAAGCTGCTAGCAAATGAAATGTGAACGAACAGAAATTGTTTACCCAACCCTCAACTTTATTGCAAACTCGCTCCGTAATTATTCAGCTGCAGTTTTTGGCACAGAAACGGCTATATTCAGTAACAGTCTCTCATTGTGGAGGTCCATCCCTTCATTCTCTCCAGAGACCACCGGCAGGCTTGTCAGTACGGTAAACAGGATTTATCATCCAGATGACGCATGCAATTAGAGAGTAATTGGCATATCATCTGGACATGAGGAAAGATGATACACGTTCAGCGGAGATATGCAAGAGCAGTTACAATGACCAGCCAACAGGGAAACGTTTTCAAAGTACGGAAATGCATGCAAACCTGTTCACCAGATTACCATGTTTGCATGCTGTAGAGATTACCCTTGTGACTTTCTTCTGCAAAAAAAAAAGAAGATATTTTGAAGAGGTTTTGTACAAAACAACATCCAAAACGGCCTCCATTGTATGAACATAAAACCACAGAGAGATTTATCAAATATATATATTTTTTTGTGTTTAACAGAAGAAAGAAAGTCTATATGAGTTTATTTCTTTTATATGAGTTTCTTTTTTTCTGGCTTTTGGAAGAAGACATTTCATTTTGAATGACATGAGGGTAAATAAATGATGACAGATTTTTTATTTTTGGCTAAACTTTAAACAAATGTATAAATCACTATGCCATCCTTTTTAAATACTGTCACTGGAGTTTGCTAAGGCAAGCATTGTTACTATTGCTTTTATATGTAACCTTTATTGCATGAACATGAATGATAGTGTCCCATTAAGAAGAGATGTGCTACCACATTCCAAAAGATCAGATTTATACATGGACTTATCAGATTTTCACCTGGCAGACAACAAAATAGACAACAAAATCCTATAGATTTACATTGCAGGAGGGACTTGAGGGTGGGGTCTTGCCATCTGAGCCAATAAGAAAGTGCTATGTATTACTCCAAGACAACCAAACCCTCTGTAACAACTTCAAGATGGGACAAAACAGCTGACATTTTCTTTAGCAGATGTAAAAATTTAGTTTGCTTTGCTTAACGTGGTTCAAAACTGATGGGTGTTTTATGGTGGGTAAACTCTTGCTGCTTTGAAATGCAATAAGCACTTCATCTTATAACTCATTCACTCACTCATTACTCATTCACTTACTAGTTTACTCGCTTTCTCTTCCTCGCTTTCCGTTCCTTTAGTTTAAGTCATACATTTATTCATTTACATACTAAGCTATTTATTTACTCCGTTCTCCACGCTCATGCACCCATTTCCATACAAACTCACTTACATAACAGTTTTATGCATTTATCTCTTCATCTATTTCCATTTTAATTCACTTATACTTCTGGTCACTTACTTACGTTGTAATTTGCATACTAAATGACACTTTCTCCTCGCAGTAACTCGTTGGGTAGTCTTAATTGCCAGCTTAGTTATTTACCCACTTATTTAGTCATGTTCCCCTCGTGCCTCGTGGCTTATACGGCTCTTACAACAATGCTTCATTAGACCAAACCTCAGACGGCCTCCGGTTTGGGGCGAGGGGCGAATAGTAAATTTGCATAAAAGAGAAGAGCCGCTAGGGGTTCAATCAATCTCTGAACATGGTATTGCTGAGACAAAACTGACCATGGGGACAGGTTTATACAGCCATAGACATTCATCACAAGACAGATATACTGTTATAGGGAGTGCAGAAATGATCAGGGATAAAATTCACACGGCCCCAGACAATTTTTTACGGACGTGGGCCCTTTGCCCTCGAGGCCCCCCGAGTAAGCTATACTATATCCTCCTCCTTCCGGATGCGTGTCTATTTATTTTTTTTAAATGGCATTAAGATGGCATCATATAGACATATAACATTTACCAAGATTACAGCTTTTGCTTTAGGTCTACACAATCCGTGCTTCCACTCCAATTAAGTCACTGAAGTCAAAGCAACCGAGCCCGGACAACAAAACTCTTGGGGTGATTTTTCAGAGAGGAGGTCACCGTTGTGGATGCTGATAACCTACAAAGGCGGTGAGGTAATTTGCGGCGAGTCTCCTATCACAGCGGAGGTCCGGCGACGTGCTGGGGCGAGGGCCGCATTGCCGTGATGCCGGGGAAAATGGCTGGTAGAGATAGCCCTCCAGTTTTTCATCACGCCGGTTTCGCCGCTGCGGAGGCAGGCGGGGAGAGGGCCGGAGACCGTGAGGGGTTAAGGGATTAAGAGAAACCGAATACTTCGTTTCAGAACTGATTTCTCAACCTCACAGCGTGCGTGAGATAGTTGGGTAAAAGTCTAAGAGGAAGAGAAGATGGGGGAAGGGAAACAGAGGAATAATTCTTTAGTCAAAGCCCATCAGTGGTTGGGTTTATGTGCGTGAGGGGAAAAGAGATAGCGAGCGTGTGAGTCACTGTGAGAGAGATCTGGAGAAGAAACTGTGTATGCATATGTGCTGGTGAGGGACTAACTAGGTCAGGGCTTCTTGTTATTTACTGGAAGAATCGCATCCTATTTCGCTTTATATTTCGCATGTTTATTTTGCATCAGTATGTTAAACGGCCACGATAAATGAATCCCAACCTATTTCCTATTCTGGGCGAGGAACCCTAATTTAAAGGTGAAGTGAATAGGGGACACATTCATTTCTCTGGAGGGACGTTATATCTCTTTGTGCATGTGGAAACAGTGTCATCATACCTTGACAGCGTGGAAAAATAAATACCTTACGTGTGGCTTTTTATCTGGCTATATTTAGTAGTCAGACGTTTCATATCTTGTGAAGAATCTGTCATGCCATTTTCCTCTTCAATGCATGTTGTGACATCTCGTGACTTTTGGCAGCCGGACCTCATCTCGTCCATGTCCAGAGTTTACCTTTGTAGATGCATTTGTATGTGTGTTTAATTACTTTTTCTTTTTTGTAACACTGTATTTGTTAACATTAGTCTACAGAATTTATTCATTTTAGTTTGTTTATTTCAGCTAAATCAAATTTAACATTAGTTCATGCACAATGAACTAACATGAACAATTGTATTGGCATTAACTAGCATTAAAGTCAGGTTAGAAAATGCATTTACTATTGTTAACAAATACAACCTTATTGTAAAGAGTTACCAATTTTTTCAAATCCAAAAGTACACGTATAAATCAAGCATGATGAAGAATGTGTTTGTAAACTTTCAGATGGTGGTGGAAAGTTGGCTGCTCATCACAGCACTTTCAACATGTCAGAAACTTTAACCCAAACTCTTTATTTCCTCTTTTCACAAAAGCCCCCCTATGTACAGTATTCACAAGCGACGTGCTACAAAAATAATGACGGCCCATTTTTAATAAGCCCACATGTGGAAGGCACTACTGCGTTTGTTTATTAATTCCTGCTGATTTCTATATTAACACCGTTAGGTTAATGGCACAGGTATTTTATGTAATTGGATTTTTATTGCACCCTATAAGTATATAGCTATTAGTTAGCAACATAAAATTAAGCTCATGCTTTATAATGGTTCCTCGTCACAAGACACCATCAATGATTCTTTAAATAATTCATAACACAAGATATTTAAAGCATTTTAGCCACACAGGATACTGTTCAAATTCAGTGAATGTGCTTGCACGTCTTTTGAAGGATCAAATAACCAAATTTCTGGTGAAAAGTTCAAGCAGAAAATGTACACTTTAAAAGGGCTTTATCTAGTCACGATTAAATAAATAAAGGTAAAGTGGAAGAGAGAGTTGATGGGAAATCATCCCTATTCAAGAAATGCTATCAAATAATAGTCTAAAGACATATGAAGTCCGGTCATGTTGAAGCAGGACGAAAGTTAATCTCCTATTCAGGATACAAGTCATTTTGATATGAATAGTAAATGCAAAGCCAGCAAAATATATCCAGATCATAGTTCTGATTCAGTGCATTGTGACAAGACAAAAAAGGAATAAAAGAATAATTTGGGTTGTCTAAACTCTTTTTATGCTAATGTTGGCTGATTTATTCAGACATCAGCACAGCCTATACAAATCCTATACAAGTAAATGTATGTTAAGTCTTTCTGATTTTAAAATGACTGTCAGCTGACTTTTACTACAAAACGCATACCATTTATGAATGCTATGGCAGCATTCGTGTTATCAATATCAAAAGGACAATACCACGCATTGCCTTTCGGAAAAATTAATGAATAGCTGACACGTGGGCCGACACGTCGCGAAGGCAGACAGACAGATTCTTTCCATCCAAACGTTTCGGTGCATATGTGACGGCATGGTGGGATGGGGGTGCATTGCATTGCATGGCCAGCAGAGCTTTGGGCATGCCAGGATCACGTGCTAGCCAGCTGGCATCTCATTCTGCGACAGTCTCTAAAAACCATAGGGAACAGAACCTTAACCTATATGAGAGTATCCTGGCAGCTTCAAAGCCCATTATAAAAATACTCTGCTTTGAGCGGCTGCTCTATTTAGTGATCTTTGCCTTCTGCAGTGTCTATAAAGTGAAGCAATGAAAACAGGCACATTAAGAATGTCCTCAAGACAGGACGCAGTTTTATCCTTATAAATGATGGGCAATTAAAACTAGTGGGTTACATGACAACATGTGATGGACAAAATTGCAGTTTTATTACTTTGAATGGCTTAAAGTTCATTTAGCCTGATATTAGATATTGCAATAAAAGTTCACTGCCTGTTTTATTTATACCTTTGCCAGCTTTTACAAATGACCCCAATACAATATGATGTGACATGTTCCCATCTTTCATTTCTCTGCACTGCTGATGGTACTACTGAATTGGAAACTTTAACTGAACTTACTGTTCCTCATCTGAGCTTATGTTGGTATTCAAAGCACTGGAATAATTGACAAACCAAACACGGTTGTCATGCATCACGCTTGCCTTATCACTATACTCTATATTCTCTTGCAGAATCTGTTATCTTTTATTAAATACTTACACGCCTTAAATCTACAGTGTTCATGTAGTTCAATGGGTAGAGCAATGCATTAGCAACACAAAGGTCACAGGTTCGATTTCACACCGATATTGATAAAAAATGTATAGCTTCAATGCACTATATGCATCTGCCAGAAGCATAAATATACAACAACTTTCTACTTTTGTGAAAGCAACTCGCAACTCTTGCAAATTTTCTAACATCACATAAACCGTGTCTTCCTTCTATGACAGTATTTTGGCAGCTTAGCTATTTTTGGTTGAGGAAAGAGTACAGTTGCCGTATATGACTCATGAGCCAATGAATAAACTCCATTATTCCTTCAGTCACTAAACTATGAAATGATGAATCATACTCATTTCACAGGCAGGAGGAGGATATTAGTGTATTATCACGGCGTGGCATTAGCATGCTGTCTTTTTTACAGTCGTTTTGGAATATTGCAGGGCATGCAAACATAATTAGCGGGGAAAGACGAAGAATACTAAGAGCTGCTCGCCGGATGAACCCAAATATTCCCCTGTAACAAAGTAAGATCTCTATTTTACAGAACGGTGGAGTCTCCTGAATAAAAAGTCAATTCCCTAAAACTTCCTTTTCCAATGACCCATTTATGGGACTATGTGAAGGCAGCACAATGGTTGGCTGATATATCTGACAATTTTCAAGGCCACCCTCTGTCACAAGGTTGTCTAAGTTGAAAGGCAACATTCCGTCCTGTGCCCTTTTGCTAAGCCCACCTGTTGATGCCATAAGTGGGTGTCAGGAGAGGATAGGTCCTGCCTGCCCCCAGCATTTAACATGCTAGTGAGAATGTCACCACCAGCCCACAAGCAGTTGTTGTTTTATGACCATTGTGAATCACAGCGAAGTGAACAGTGTTGGAGAGATGAATATGTAATATTGACAGCCCGGAGGTCTTAACAAGATGAGGAAAGAAAGGTATCAACTAGGGAAAAGGAGAAAGACATATAAGAGTGTCAGAAAGATTTGCTGCACGCTGATATTTGTGTACGCCCACAGTATAAGGGTGTATAAATAACTTGCGGGCTAATAGAGGTATAAAGCATTTAGATACTTCATGGCCGTAGTTTGCCCTCGGTTTAACTAAGTCAAAGGTGCATCTGCCAACGACCCGATACACAGTGATGCCACATCAGGAGGTCAGGACGCATGCCTGACCATTAAAAATAACCCTTGATGTATAAAAAGTACAACATTGGATTCCAGATCAGTCTCAGCCACCATCACTGTCTGACTCTCATAGCTGCAGGTTTACATACTGATTTTTGGAAAATATACTATTGGCAAATTCCAGGAATGTGATCTTTAGTTTGTAAGCTTATGTCATAACATTCAATATGGTTGAATAAGTTGAATAAACTGCTGTTTTAGGAGTACACAACATTCACAGAAACACAGACCCTTCTTTTGTTCACTCGAGAGGATTTTTTCTGCATGATCTTTTCATATCAACACAACTTTTCCAACATTTGATAACCTGAAAGACTAGTTTGGTGAAGAGCACCTGACAAAAAAAGGTTTCTATTCTAATGTTTGTCTAAACCACAGGACATACATCAAGAGTAAAATCTTCTTACATCATTTACATTACAAAAATAAGTTTATTTAAGTTTGCTATTAGTATACTTCTTTTAAACATAAAATAAGAAAGTATACTTTGTCAACTTTTGTGTACTTAAAAACTTGAAAGTACACTTTTAAAAACAAAACGTGTGCCAAATTAGTTCCAAGTATTGAAAGTACACTTACAAGTATACTAGTACTAGTACTTACTACATAAAGTGCACTTAAAAATATACTTGAACTTTGCTTAAGTATACTTAATAAAATGTATTATTATAATTTATTATTAATATAGAAGTGAATACTGACTATGCATCTTTTACGCAAAAAGAGAAAAGAAAATAAGTTAGATCACTGAAATATCAAAACAAAGAGAAGACAAAAAGTAACACAATGTCTGGCACCAGTCTGGCACCAGTCACAGGGAGACAGTTTGGCACAGGTGGACACATTCTTTCCATTTTGCCTATGCAGTGAGCTTTAAGATTCAGATCTTCTCTCTTCATCCCCTCAATGGTCTTTGTCTCATTGTGTCATTGTTAGGCCTTTGGAAAACAAATCAAACCACTTGCAGTCAATTATCTGCCAAGGTGTTTGACCGCCATCATTATAGGCGATCACAGGCTTAGAATACTGTGGAAGTGAATTAAAACTGAACAAAACCTCCAATTCAGCACAAGCTAAAGAAAGAAGTTTTAAATAATAATGGAAGAAAGATCAGAGAAAAATGAGACGCCCACAATCACAGATAGCGTTGAATTCAGACCGTCCCGCTCTCTCTCTTTCTCTCTCTCTATCTCGCTCGCTCGCTCTCCTCCCTATCATATGGCCATTGCTTTGCGGTGCTATAGCTGGAATTGCAAGCGTGGTGCTTCCAATACCTTTTTTGTAGCGAGGTTAATTACTGGCGAGGCTTGAGAAAATTACATTCTCAAAATAAAGTATTATGATTGGCTCTCCGCTGGCTATTTTAAGTCGTGCATGCTTTTTCATGCAAGATTGCTCGGAAACCAGATTTGCAGACTTGTCCAATATCAAGTAACCTCATTTATAGTCCCTATTAAACGCATCGTTCCGACATGCAAATTGCCTTACTTACTATCCCCAAAACACCATTTCATGCCACAAAGATTAAGTTACTCCAGCAAATACACTGTTTAACATGCTTATTTAACAAAAAGCAAGTAGTGGCTTTGTGCCTTGCTTTCTTGTTCTTCTTTTGCATGAATTAATATGGAAACTTGACATTTTAAGGTAGAGAGGGACTGATTGTGTTTTAAGCCTAAAGCTGTACTGTTAATTGGTAATGTCACAATATTTCATACGCTGTTAGAGAAATATCTTTGATTTGAGTTTGTGTCAAAACAGTTTATGCCATCTTCATCTCTCCTCTTGTTTCTTTTCGACACTCAAACACATTCAACGATTCCACAGGTATGTGATGTTGTATGTTGCACTTTAAATCTGATAACCAAAAACAATCCCTCACACCGAAAGAACATAAAACAAAACTTTTTTCTTCTGAAAGCACTCGTACGATTTTATTTATAAAATGGTTAGTTCCAGTCCTTGATTCTGATTGGTCAATAGTTGTGTTTTATTCATAAACATTTTGTTAACATTTTTTCCAGCGGAAGGAAGATATAAAAGTTGCACTGATACATATTTTTAGGCTTTGATTAAATTTTGTACTGTGTGGTAACCTTTACAAAATGGTTGTTGTTAAATTGTTAGATGCACAATGAGACCATAACCAACATGATATAAAAGTAAAGTGAGTATAGTTGGCAGATAAAGCCATTCAGACTATGTTGATCAATATAACACATGGACACAAAGAAAGTACAGTACAATGCAGTACAATGTTGTGTAGCCATGCAACAACAATTAGTGACTGATGAGAATCGTTTGTCTAACAGAAGGTGGAGGGGTTGAAGAAGATCTGAGAGCCCCATTTGCTTAAGACCACCCTGACCAACGTTCCCCATTAGCTACCGTTTCACGCCAGAGGTGACACCTCATCTTCTTTACCTCCTGAAGGGTGTCGTGATCACACACCAGCCCAGACATTCATAATAATGACTTCTGAAGCCTTCAAACAAGCCTTTTCCTACTGACTTTAATGATAAAAGCAATTGGTGAGAAAAGTAACACTGTGTTGAGATGCCAGCTTCCATGTAGATCTGATGTAGAAAGTTTCTTCTCTTTGTATTTTAATGATTTAACATGTCACTCTTAATTACTCTTAAAAGCTGTTTATTGGATCATTAAGGTTTCACTTACAGTTTATTACTAGCTTTCCTTGTAAATTCCTTTTAACAACAGCGATGGAACGCAAGCATTCTGTTGTAAACTAGCCTGTTAAATATAGCAGAAACTATATATGGCTTATTTTTAGTAACTTCTTATTACAATCGACTGCACACATCTCAAACAAAGTTACACATTAACTTTTCAATAAGGTTTCAGCGACAGAGTTTTTCAAACCTGCTTTCCATAAAGATAGTTCTTGGAAACCATTCGCTTAAAGTCTTGAGAAATTCCAGTAAGTAATTCGGATCTCAGGTATTCTTTTGTACTTCAGCCAGTTGCATATGAATGACCTCTCAGAGTTTGTCTCTGTAAAGACTCTATAAATGTTCAATCTGAAGTATATCTCTCCATCACCAATATACACCAATTCCCCCCATTCATTTGAGCTACCGTAAGTCTCTCTAGATCAAAAGGTCTGCCAAATGCTAACTGGACAGGAGAAAGAGCCTGTATTGACTGTCAAAGCATCTACAGATCCTCACGGGCTATCGCTGTTTAACACAAGGGCTGTTCATTAGCTAAATCTGCTACGAGTTGACCACCAAAGAGCATGTTAGGAAAGGACAGGACACGAGGATGTGTTTCTGTGCCGGGGGAAGGTCGGCAATCTGTGTAGTAATCCAGTGCGCTGACTCTTGACTGGCATGTGAATGGACTATTCCCTCATTGATAAAGTGGCAATAAGTGAACACAATGGTGAAAGCAGTCAATACACACAACAAATGTCACAGAGACGGTGTGAGTCAGATAATCACAACAATGTGATTAGAATGGAATAACACGCATACATCCTTAAATGACCCAATATGATCCCATTTTGGTGCTAACAACCAATATAGTTGACATGATGTTGGATGGGTTTTTTTGGTATTTGTTGGGTTTGTGATAATTGCACTATTCTGATCTGCTATCCTGCTTTTAGTTGGTCAATTAAACACACTTAAAATCTAAACTTGAACAATAACAATCAGTTATTTTATAATGCTTAAAGAAGACGAATAAGCAAGCATATTTCTCCCCAAAACATTTCACATCACTGTATTTTGTACTGTACTTTTGTACTGTACAGATTGTACTTGTTAAACAAATACATACAAATAATAAAAGTCCTAATGGTCCTTAAAATGCCTACATTTATAGATAAAACATAAAAAACAATACACGATTCTCCTGATATCTCATAAAAAGGGCAATTACTATAAAAATTAAAAAACTGTCAATATTTAGTGGTTTAAATACTCATGTGAGGTCTATTTTATGTTCTTTGAAGAGTCATCTCTTCTTCATTTGTTGGGTATTATTGCTTCTGATTTGTGCATTTTTATTTACATAAATCCTACAAAGTATGTTGCTTTTTGAAAATGTGTGTTCTTTTTTGTCACCTGCAGAACTATAAATGGATAACTTGTGCATGGACTGATATTTTTCTGATATCTAGACTCTATCAACAGGGCTTTAGTAAAATCTAAACAGAATACATTCTGTGAGAATTTATATTTCAAGTTTTGATTGAAAATGTCACATCCATAACGCTGGAATTGCCTGACAGTATTGGTATGATATTGGACTAGAACATCTCTGTGTTCATTTTATGGCAATAATGTTTTACATTCATGCACATGCACAACAAATATTAAGAACAAAATGTTAGAGTTGATTTGTTAATTCTCTACGACAGCACATTCTTTAATGTTGTTTAATCAAAAACACCTTTTTAGAGACGTAATATAAGGGTGGGCTGAACATTCACTGGCTGTGTGGGAGTCATATTAAAATCAAGACTCCTTTCATTGCCAAGTACATCCACATGCATCTAAAACTTGCTTTGATATCATATATGTTTTGCTTTGTTCGATGTGAGACACTAAATATACTTGTAACTCTCTCCATGTTTCTCCAAAGTGCCCTAAAATCCAGAACAGGATTTGACAAAGCCCCGGTATGATTTCAGTGCTGCTGTAGCGGTCCAAAGCTGATCTTCCAGATCAAGACTGTCAAATATCACAAACACTGGACAACATGTGTGACGTGTGACAAGAGCTTCTGTCCTAGTGACTTAGAATTAACAGTGTTTTAAGAACCTTAAATGTGTTGAAAACACAGCAGGATGTCAACAGCTGAAAAACCCAACAACACACGTCAACGTTGACACATAGTGTGCATAGATTTTACTAGGGTTTGGGACTGATGTATGGATATAGGTATTCAATATATGATCCTATATAGGCTTCAGATGTTTACATCATCATTTTATGGTAAAACGTCTTGAATTCTCATAAGAAAGTGCAGTGTCAATCACAAATTATATACAGTGTGAAAAAACACACACACATACACACAGCGGTTAAAGGATCAGTGTCTGTTGACCTGTGACACATTCCATGACCTCCATGTTTCTCTGTGATCTCTTCAGCTGTTCTGTCGTTTGCTGTCATGTTGATTTCTCTTCACTAATATAAAGAAGTGGTGGATAGTGTTGCAAGGCCTATTTGCAGTCTATTTGCACTACAAACGCAGATTTTTCCCAGGGTTTATCAGTTGTGCATTTGGTAACAGTATACATACAATGAATACATTTACTTCACAAATTATTGTTTAAATTAGCAGATAAATAACAAATTTAATGGTATTTAATGAGGTATTAGATGAGGTAAGACAAGAAAAAACTGTTTTTACAACTGTGACCTGTGAAATCCAGACTAACGTCTCATAATCTCACAAATTATTTCAATTATTAGTTTCATTAGGATTTAATAATAAACCTATCAAGCTTAGATTTTCACAAAATGTTCTTTACATTGTGTATGATGACTTTAGTAAATCCAAAAATATAACTTCAGCTGCGTTTTCACAGACTTTAATGTAGTGCACAAGTAGACCAAACCCTTACGTATAATATAATAGGCCTAATAATAATACTACTAATAATACATTCAACAACAACCACAACAATAATAATAATTAATAAATAAATAAATGTATTAATACTTATTGATATTATTATTAGAATTGATATGTATTTATTTCTTGTTGCATTTCAAATTCACTTGACTCAAAGATCTCAACTGGACACGACACTTGGGCTGAGGGGACTTCAAACCGAGACAAAGGAAATTTGAACCGAACAGAATAAAGCTTTTAGGAGATGTGGTGTGCTTTGGGAATTCAGATAACCACAGTCAGGAAAGAGCCTGGATGATGTGCAAGACAGGACAGGTGCCATTACAGACAGCACAGATATCACATGAGCAAGGACACAATAACACAACACGAGAACAAATGCAAACATATGCTAATACTGTAGATCAAGACTTTTGTTGCTCTTATATGATACCATTGCACTAAGCCTACCTGTTCTTTACATAGTCACTAAAGCCCTTCATATAAACACAGTTTCTTAAAATGATGGAAATGTCAGGAAACCTCGCTAATTCAACTGTGTTTACTGTTAACTTCCAACAAACATCAAACAAACAGTCAAAACACAAGCACTACCGTAAAAAAAACGCAGACGCAAACAACTCGGCTTCATCTGGGAGCAAGAAGAGCGCTGGACACGAGTTAAATCTGTAAAGGAAAAATGCTCTAATCCCCAGTTTGCTGAAACTTCGGAAATCCTAGAAATAGATTAGGAGCCGGGGCAGCCGGCTTTAATACGACAGCCCGTTTTTTCCCCAAAAGTCATGAACCAGCACTTGCGTAATGTGCAAAGCCACCAGCTCCTGTAATTATCATTTCCCATACACAACGATGATTCAATAAACACTAATTTGGTGTGTTGTTAACATACATCCAATAAAAAATGACGAGAGCTCCGTTTACAAATGCACACATCAGAGTCGAGCAATGCCTCCATCACATGCTGCTAATCAAATGAGTCCTGATGATATCGACAGCTTTATGTTGAGTAACAGTAAAACGCATCATTTAATGTAATGAGGATTGGAATACAACACAGGGTGAGATCTTAATCCATAAGTATGTTGTGGTTCCTTCTCAGTATGTGTTGTGCAATGATCTTTTTCAATACTTTAATGTAATCAATCTTTGATTATGCTTTTTTTTTGATTATTTTAAATGTATTGGATACACAGTCTGGAATAGTAGGTCCCACAACTATAGTACAAGTATGCCTTCGTATGATCTTATTTGTATTTTTAGTTCAATCTGTGCAATGCTTGTCCTAGTGGTGGTTAGTTTTAAGGGCGGAGTTTCATTCTTACTTACTAATATTTGTAATCTTGTACGATGCACATCATGCAAATTCAAAATTAGCTCTTTGTAAAGTACATTTTCCCATGAGATCGGGTTAAGTAAGCAGACTCTATATTTAATTAAATGTTGAAAATTGTGTATTAAATAAAACATGTTTTGACATTTTTGTTGTTTTATATAAACTCCAAAAATTGCTAGGTTATTTTCTTAATCCATGGTTGGGTCAAAAATGGACAACTAATTCATATTTGAACATTAATAAATAAATAATAAATAATATTCCCAGAAAATGTTCATACCTGACCCCACCATGAGTTGAAACAACCCAGCATAATTAATTAACCGGATGGGTTCATCCAATTTTGACCCAATAATGGGCTAAAAAAACTGCATTTTAGCTACATGCTTCTGTCACGAACAGTTCGTAGTGAGTTTAAAACAAATCCCTGTCTCTTTTCATCAAGCCGTACTTCTTTAGGGATTTACATCTTCATCTTAATTGAAGAGGATAACGGTTTTACCGATAACAGAATCAACGACGCCACTTCTTCTTATCAGTTCAATCCGTGGATTTGTGTCACCTAATAAGAATCCTGAACAAATTAATTATGTTGATCTGTTCTAGTCAAGAAGGTTGGACAAGAACTATGTGACAATAAATAAAAAATAAATATAATATAGCATTTTCATTTTGACTAAGTATATTAAACTCCTTTGGCAAGAACCGGTTTGTAATTTCAATTCTAGGCTGCTATCAGATGCTTTAAATGTTTTTGACCGTCTGCATGTTTTATTAAATTTGGTGACATTTATATCATATTTGTTTGCTATGGTTTTACAAGACTAATTAGAGAATTACACGTTTTGCTCCACAGCACAAGTTCAGCTCAGGATAAGCCTGACAATATCTGACAACTGAAGCAGTAAACAATCCCATCCCCCTTCTGTTTTTGTCCGCTTCCCTTAAGAGAGCCTAACACGCTTTGAAAGGTATCTGTGCTTTCACACGCAGACTCGTAAGATGCCGGGGCCAGCTGTCTTTATCGTGGTACTGTGCCTTCTGCCCATCTTTAGAAAGAGAGAGAGAGAGAGAGAGAGAAGAGAGATTGCTGGTCAGTTGGAGGCTTGCCTAAAAATGCTTTTTGCTTCCAAAATGAGCATGGGTTTAAAGATGGCACATAGCAACAGACCGGTGCCCACAGGATACAGAAAATCATAAAACAGACCTCTTTCAAGGGATAGTTCACCAATAAATTATTTTTTGGTTGTTTACTAACCCTAAATTTTTCCAAATGTGTCTCACATTTATGCATTTCGCATACACTTATCCAAAGCAACTTTACATTCACATACTTTCAAGGTTTACATTTTTATTTGTATGTGTTTTCTCTGGGAATCGAACACATGACCTTTGCTCTTTAAACACAACACTCTAGTAATGGAGCTACAAAAATAGATCTTTAAAATGTTCAGATGTGCCAGAGGTGTACATTAACAAATCACAAATTTCAATATCAAGTTCTTTTAAAGCTAATTATTTAAGTTTTGCCTTCCATATTTACATTTACATGAATGCATTTGGAAGACGCTTTTATCCAAGGTGACATTATACATTTTATTTCATTTCATACCTCTATATTTTACACAATTGTATTTGCAGATCTTTCCTAAAATTTCCTAAAGCTTCACTTTACATCCACTGCCCTCCTCCTCGCTATTCAGTTGTAAAGCCAAAACTGGGTTCTACAGATGCCATCCACACACTGCCATGGACTGAATTAACCTCACAAGTATATCTTGGCATGTGTTTTGGGAGATCATTCTATAATTAAACTTGCTCAAACTGATAACCATTAGCCACTTTTCACATGCAAGTATACTGTACACCGTTTTTCTATTCTGTTATTCCTCCTTCATGTATAGAAATGCTATCAAATACACTATAATGGCAGTAAGGTGTGCTTTTCCACTGAGCTGTGTGATTTTCCATTGACTGGTTTTGTATTGACTGGTTTCCTCCTGGTGTGGAGAGGACCACAGAAAAACACAGACATAGAGTGACTGGATTTACTGACAGAGACAGAGAATGACTTGATTTGTTAGTCATTTTGGCTAAAGCGTCTGCTTAATGATTAAATGCAATGTTATGTAAACGTAAAAAAAAAGACAAATGTGTGATTAAAGTGCTAATCGCACCGTCAAATGAAATTATGTAAAGCAAAAAAACTATTTCTAAAAATAAACTTAAATTCTTCCTTTATGAGGCAAAATATTATATAACTAATAAATACGTTTAATATCGCACACATTTCAAACTTTCCAAAATAGCCTCTTAAAGAGCATAAAGACCAAAGAGTCAATGGCAAGGCTCATAAATGTAAGTTCTTCATGAATGTGGTCATTTAAATGTGAGTTTAATGGCCATCTTTAATTGGCCGAATCGTGTGCCAGTATTCAGTGCCAATGGATGTACTATTGACTCTCTGAGATAATAATGCAAAGGTTGATTCCACACTAGATTACAAAGTACATTTCACTACACCCTTGTAAATAAACCAACTTTAACCAGCTATAAAAAGCTAGTTTGATAGTTATCTTATCAAGCTGGCCTGTTGGGGTGGCCATCTACTTAAATCAGCCATTTTAACCAGACTAAGAGACCAGTTTAAACCAGTTAATACCAGCAAACAATCTTAGCCAGATTAAATACATTCTTTAAAAAATAAGTGCTTTAAATGGTTTTTAACAGTAATGCCATAGAAGAACCATTTATGATCTTTCTATCAAAGGTTCTTAAAAGCAACTTTTCTTTTTTACCTTTTTATAGTCTAAAGCATTTTTTTAACTACAAAGACCCTGTAAAACACAAAGGTTCTTTAAATGTTCTTTATGGAACTAATAATGCAAGAATAGAATAGAATAGAATAGAATAGAATGGAACTTTATTGTTGTTGTTAGGAACCTGTTCTTCTGTGGCATCACAAGGCTTTATTTTTCAGGGTGAATTTAAATTTAAGATTGCTTTAAATGACACAGTTTCATAGTGTCATGAACTATTCTGTGGTCTCTGGATTTCTACATGTCCAAACCGTGTGCTCTCTCACAGCACGACCTCTAACATAATTCTAACTCCCTGCGTTGATGTCGTCACATGTAGTGCTCTCAGACGGGGTATAGGGTGTCATTGGGAACACATCCAAAGCGGCCAGTCACAAGGCAGGATAGGGCATAGCTCCGCTGCGGGCGACCCGACAACCTAAGTCCTGCTTCCATTACGTTACTTCCACCACTTCAGTTCACGTGCTCGTGTACTACTTCCACTCTCATCTGATATCTTAACAAAAGTAAAGTGGCCGTAGATAGCCTTCTATTTCACAGATTATTTTGGTCATTGGGATTCAGACTTCCAACTGTGTTTTCTTTGGGACCTGTTTAGTGTAAAGATGTAACTAAAGTGTCTTCATTGATGGGAGACTGGGGAATGGAGCTATCAACTGAGCGAAATAGAAAGCAAAATAACACTGTTTTAAAGTGTTTGGTCCATTTGTTTTGTTTGCTTTATGTGTAAGTGTCGGCAACAGAATGCAATGAATGTATTTTTAAAGTATCTTTATAAAGAAAACTAGACTGAGGTCTACAGCAGAGAACAGCAGAGTAAATCTCTCTCTCTCTCTCTCTCTCTCTCTCTCTCTCTCTCTCTCGCTCGCTCGCTCGCCCACCCCGCACCACAGAGTTGGGTCCAGAATCCTAACCCAGTCTCCCTTAAGTGGCTTTGCGATATCAGAATTGATAGCACCAAAGCCTTAATAGCTATTTCTCTGTAATCTTTCCTATGAAAGGCTAAACTATGGGCTATGGATTAGTTTGGAGAAAAAGAGTGGCGAAAAAGAAGGAGGGAGGGTTTTCAATCAGAATTAGACATCTAGAAGTGACAAAGCCCTTTACGGGCTGAGGAGATAATCTTTGATTGAGCATCAAGATGGGACGATGGAAAGAAACTTTGGGGGGCACCAACAAATGCCGTCAGCTAGAGACTGAAGGACATGAAGTCCGGCCTTAACTTTAAAGTTTTAAGAGCTGGTCTCTACAAACTTACCATATGAAGACAATTTGTTTAGGTTTTAAAAAAGGAAACACCAACATTAGAGGTTTGATATCTGGGACAAGAGCTTTGCAGACGTAGAATCAGGACATATCACATTGACAGAAAGCAAATATATAAAACATTTTAGACTTCCAAGCTTCCCAAGACTCATGTAGATCTATTCTGATGTAATCTCAACAGATGCCACACTGTGTTTAATTCATTGATGAGGCTTTTCTCTGCCTGAAAACGTCTAGACGTGTTACCGTTAAGGTGAGAGTCAATAGCGTCTGGGCATATTAGGCTCTTGCTAACATTAGCAACTCTTGAAAAATGTTACTTCATCCTTTGTCTTGTTCTACATCTAATGACCGTCCTGACTTTCTGCGGAGTAAAGGCTAAGTTATTAATATCAAACCTCTTTTAGTTTTGCCTTCTTAGGAGTGTGAAGTTTTAATGTAGTCGAGGTGGAATAACACCTAAATCTGTGGCGCTGCACTTTTTTACCAAGCAATTACTTTTTGCTACAACAAAGAGAAAGAAAAGAAAAAGTGCTTAGATTTCAAATGAGGCATGACCTTATGAATTACCATTTGCAGTATTGTTCATCAGTCTGAAAAATACATCCAGAGCCGGTACGTGATGTGCAAAAGGAAAAGTAATGACAGATACGACACAGTCGTTTTAATTAAAACAGAGGATCAGTTGAGTCAGTTTTCTTATTCGGTGTCAATCCAATGCTTTAAAACTTTAGACAATGTGACTCATTGCATAATGCAACTATTTGTTAAAACTAAACAGCAAAAATCATTGTCATCCATGAGCACATTAACTTAAAACCACCCACATTTACAAGATCAAATGCAAATCGGCTGTTAAGCGAACCCACTGAAGTAAAGAAGTCGTCTCAAGAAGATGTCGTCTACAGATGCTGCAAATGATAAAATGTTTATTTTTACTGATCATTTAAGTCTGACCTCAACAGTACAGATTGTTTATGAACCTGACTTTGCAACACTGGGACAGCGCTAACTATATCAGATCTGACGGTTAACCCACAACCTGTAAGCAGACATTGCTATTCTTAAGCGGACAGCCAATCAAAAAAGGTCATTTATATAGATATCTTAAAGGTGCAGAAGCAAAGTTTTAGAGAAGATGGAAAATGATCATGCTTTATTTTTAAGAAAAATACAGTCATATAAAAACACACACTTCTAAAAATAAAGGTGCTTCATGATGCCATAGAAGAGCCATTTCTACTGTCATCCTGAGAACCTTTCTGTTTTCTGTTCAGTGCAAAGTGGTCCTTTAGATTATAAAAAGGAAAGAAAGAAATAATTCTTTAAGAACCTTTGACCAAAAATGGTTCTACTGTGGCATCACTGTGAAGAACCTTTCGAGCATCTTTATTTTTTAAAGTGTATGGCCTCTTTAAGGAACACATGTTAATATACATCTTCACTGATGTCTCTCAACCAAAGCAACTAGAAAACGCATATATTTTCCTCCATCTCACCATCAGGAGACTATGATGAACGTGGTATTGAATTTTAGGAAAGAAACTAAAGACAGTCATCCATCCCCCATCTTTAGGCTTTATCATTACAGCTTGTGTATTTATTGTCACTGTTTGACCCCGGGGAGTCCTGCCGGCTTATTGATTAACAGACTAGGAAGAGCTCATCAGCCTTTCTGAACACCCCTGTCTAGATGAAGTGGACACCACCGCTGGGACAATTACAGTCAATATGAATTATATATCTCCAAGGCCAAAGGTTTGATGAAAGGATTTTTTTAATATGGTGGAAAAACCATGCTACTTTGATATATATCGTGCCACTAAATGCTTACCAATGGTGCATGCGTACAAAGGATTGAGCATAATCTAAAAACATAAGAGTGAAGATTTAGTCAAGAGAAGACAGTTTTTTAAATGTCTGTATGAGCATCTTTGAAGTCTTAAATGTTAAATTTTAAATGTATACATATTGGATAGAGGCAACCACATACAGTAGGTCAACCTTTGCTAACATAGACATATGATAGACATATGGAGGCTATCAAATTAAGTCATGATGGCTGTGAGAAGCAGTTCAGAATCAATAGAGATCATTAGACAGACTGACTGATCTGATCACAGCATTATGTGAGAATCCTAATGTGATCTATGAGAAAACATTCCCAGCATTTACAATCTTCCCCCATGCATCTCCACCAATGCTCTCTCTCTCTCTCTCTCTCTGTCTCTCTCTCTCTCTCTCTCTCTCTCTCTCTCATGCCCCCATATGGACCGAGTCTTTATTTAAATGAGATCGTTCCTATTTGCATCCCCGTACAGCTGTGCATGGTGATGTGACCGACACGAGCCAGTCACTGAAGACAGCTCGCAACACACCAGCAGAAGCAAAAATACAAATTACCTCATGCAAAAACATCCATTATGTAAAAATAAGAGCTTAAAGAGCCTCAATGGATTGCATCTATGTTTTAGGCGAATGACGTTATCAGGTCAACAGAGCACAGAGCTAAATCCATTTATAATTTATATATATTGTCTTTAAAGACTGTAATCAATTCCGAATGTATTTTTTAATTTCTAAAGCATATGTACATTGGAAAACTCACTGAAATTGTCTGTTTTATCTGTTGAAAAACTTGGCTCGTAGTCCATGTTAATTCTAAGGCCATCTATAGCTCTTGACCACTTTACTTTTCCACCAATTTACTATTTATAGGCATGTGTTTAGAAAGAATGATCTTTTCTGTTTTATTGTGTAAAATGCTTACAACATTTCTCCAAATAAAATAAAATGAAAAATTGGTACGTTTTTACATTTATTGAAGAAGAGTTCAAATTTATATTTGATGGAATAATGGCTTATGCTTTTGTTGGATTTCAACAAATGCTGAAATGTAAAAGACACAACATATGTGAAAAAGCGGTCTCTTAATTTTTTTCAGAACAGCATTTCTTCCCCTAAAAGTTCTCAAAAAATTAAGCAAAAACTCTCATAATGCACTCACTTATATTTATAATGAAATCTTTAGAAATACATCTCTTTCCTTAATATCACTTACACTTTAGACTTTCCAAAACAAATAGCAAATCATGGCCTCCGTCTGAGATGTAAACTGAATGTTTACTGTAGGTAAGCCGATCTTTTTAAACACCGTTGCTCTGTGTACCTGACCGGTGTGTTCTGGCACCCGTTTGGCTATTGCCTTGACTGATGGTCTTTTTATTGCATTATGATTGGCATGATTTAGGATGGCAAAGCCCTGCTAAGAGGTCTCACAGCTGCGCTCTTCCCCTGCGGTGTGCCCAAATGTGTGTTTAGTGGTCCCACAGGGCAATCTGAGAGAGTGATATAAAGAAGCAAAAATAGATCTTGCCAGCATATATGAATAAATATCAGGCAATTAGAGAAGAGTGTCGGGGAGAATCATTCAGCCTGAGAAATATGTTCACGTACATATAATTTCTATTTGAATACCACTTTGATCCACATAAATGATTAATAATAAAATGTGTTTTTCCAAGTGGCACGTAACACCGAACTCACTTTCAGCAACACACTGTACCCGAGCTACGCAAATTCCTGTCCCCCACGTGCATTTTTCCACTGCAACTCTCGCAAGATGCGCAGATTCATGGCGTAATGTTCTCTAGGTACAGCAGAGACTGCGGCATTACTGGCCCGGCACTGGCGTTGGTGAGTCAGAGGACGCCGTTGGAGACCGCTGACTCCCCGTCGAGAGAACATAAGCTCGATTGCGGAGATCTCCCCCCACCGTTCGCTAACGTGGGTTGCCAGATTAACAATTCAAACCTTTGTGTGCGTAATGCGCCTGCCGTGACGCCAGCACGAAGCCGGGCATTTTTGTTTTAAATAGCAAAAACTGAGCCAAGGGGGGTAGATGTTTTGAGGAACATTATGTCTGTTTCTGGGCGCATCAGCCATCAGAGTGTGTATTGAAGCGAGTGTGTTCGTGTGATTAGTTAAGTATCTGAGTAATTGAGTTTGAGGGTGTAGTTGCGAGTTTTGTATTTGCGTAGATCTTTATCCACCCTAGACATTATGATAATTGCGTTTCATTTGGTTTCTTTTTAGGTTTCTCTCTAGTTGGTGTGTGTTTTTTCACATTTGTCTACTGCCCTTTGGCTAGCTGTCATGAAGTTTTTGTTTGACTGAGATTGTGCAGACTGGTCACACACTTAATATTCTTAGAGAAAAAGTTTTTGCAAATACTCAAAGGATATCATAATATAAAGCGCCACTGTCTCTCTCTCTCTCTCTCTCTCATTAGGAGGCGTCTCAGAGAATGAACGTGCTGTTCTTCAAACCGTCTTTGTGCTGTCAACAGCAGCTTTGGCAAAGTGCAATCAGATAAGGGCCTCAGAGCGGAGCTGCGCGAGGAGGCTGTCCGGCCACATGACTGCCACTGGAAGTCAAAGTTTTTGCCCTTCAGCTGAACTTTGGCTCACTTAAAGAGCCAGTGTGAGAGGTCTGATAGCTTTAATTGACAAGAAGAGAGCTTGGCTCGTAGCGTCAACTTTGGTCCACACCTTACTCTACTGTCAGCGCATGTATGGAATGGATAAAGATAGGACAAACTGAGACAGACAGAGAGGTAACAAAGAGACGGTTCATGTGAGACAAGTTCAAAGAGTCCTTAATATTTGCTTACTGATTAACTTTGTGATTGTTTGTGTAAAAGAGAGATTGTAATGATGCCTTTGGGATAAATGAGTGAGTTGCACGGTCACCTGATTTGACCCCGGCTCATGTGACCAAGGATTCTTACTGGTAAATGTTTGCTTAATGATTATTAGTAGTTTTTCGAACAAAAAGTATACACATTGTGCCTGTGCGTCAGAGAGAGAAAGAAAAAAACATTTCAAGCAGTAAAAAAAGACTTTGCTGTTTTATACTTTGTAACAAAGTTTACAATTTAGCAACTTCACTAAACTGAGTCCAAGTCATACAGGGAAATAATGGCATTCTTCCTATAGATCCTGATGCAACAGTACAACTAGATTTTTACATTTTCTACAAGCAAGTTCAAGTGGTCAGCACAATGTTCCAGTGTTTGGGTGGTTGCCAGGGCATTGCTAGGCAGTTGCTAAGGTGTTCTCACCCCAACTTGTGGCTACTGTGGTTTAGCATAATGTCATGATGCTACTTTAGATATCCCTCACAAAATTTACCATGGTTTTAATACATTTACATTTACAATGAGTTAACGGTACGAGGAATCTTCTTTGGCAGGCCGGTGCATGACAGGAAAACAATATTTAAAAATCCGGAACATATAAATATATATATACTCTTAATAGAAAAATTAAAAATAGCATGTCCTTATGACAATTAACTATACAAATTTTCTATACCAAACTATACCAAATTTTCTTTGGTTTTAGTTGTAGTAAAACCATAGTTACCACAACTTATTTACCATAATCTTACTATAGTAACCATAGTTTGTATTTAAACTGTGGTAATAAAAAAGCCCCCATAGTTTTACTAAAGGTAAAGAAAAAAAAACACTGTCACTGTAGTGAAATTGGTTACCACAAAATAACCATGCTTTTACTTTAAAAACCATGCTTAAACCATGATTTAACCATGCTTTTGCCAACAGTAATCAATATGCCGAAATACATAGTAAAACTATAGTAAAACTTTTTTACTATAGTAAAACTTGATTTTCGTAAGGGTGGTAGTCAATCTGCCAAATCCAAACGTGGTGATTTCAATTTTATTACATTAAAACAACATTTTCTAATTTAGCCAATATCCAAATGAGAAAAATCATAAGCAATCTATTAACCTGCCCATCGACATACCACTATGTGTTTTTCCAGTGAACACTGCACACGAGCGTGTTTTTGGGGGGATTAAGCACAGGGAAAGAGGGTCTTTAGAGGATGGTTAAGATGTGTCTCTGAGGAGTAGTGCAGAAAGTTGTGTTTGAAGGCATTAGTCTCAGACAGACACGCACTCCAGCTTGTTATTGTTATGCAGCGTTGCAGCAGCCAACTAGAGAAAACAAGAAGAGCAAGGAGGAAGAGAGAGAGAGACAGTTATTTCAGCGGGCGAGCGAAGTAGTACGAGACGACTGCATGCTGCATGAAGATGCTCACTGCATTTAACTATTTAAAAGGAGAATGCGGTGAAAATAGATGACTGGAGGGGAATCGTGAAACACTTACACGGGCTTTAAAAGCAAATGCATGCACCTGGAAACCTGTGTCATACACCTACACACATCAACATGCATGGGCGTAGAAACATACACATAAATATCCAACAATAATCTGTAGTTTAGTTGGTAAAACATGATGTTAGAAGCACAAATGTCATGGGTTTGATGTTCAGGGAACACACAAACTGACAAAAAAAATGTATGGATTGAAAATCACTTTGCATAAAAATGTAAATGTACTTTAAAACACTTTCACACAAACACCCACACAGGTAATAAGTTCAAATAATTTGTATATTACAATTTCCCATCATGCAATGAGTTGGACTGCTGGACAGGTTATGATAAAGCTGCCAATTCCTATTATAGAATAGAGTTGCAAAATAACTGTATTGTATAAGATTATAAAGTCTTATAAATAAGTTCTCAATATCAATATAGTTTCTAATTATATGGGTATTTTATACATATACACACGTAGAAGAGGTCTATGTTCTTTACTATGTTCATAACTGTTCTTATAAATTACGATGAAGAAAGAAAACGCACTTGCACATCACACTTACAATAAATACATCTTCACTAAAAATAATAAAACCGTTTCCCTTAAATGCAAGCAAGCTCAGTAGCTCCTTAATGAACAGGGTCTTGTGTGTTGACATATCTGTGACACCTGAAGGTTACGACCTTGTGAAGCCCCGCGGTTCAGCAGTCATTTACAATTAGATGAGATTTGTGTTTAGACAAAGAGGAAGAGATGGTTGGAAGAGATCATGTACAGTTGAGCGTCTATTTAAAGAGAATTAACAGACAGTTTACCATGGCGTTCGGCTGAGCTCTTTAAATATTGTACGTTTGCTTTATTAGTTGTTGTTGCTCATACATATGCATGACTAATGGATTCAGTGCAGACCGCCGCTCTGTGCCCTGCAGGTATAACGTCTCAGTTCTCTGACTTAAGAAATTCTCACCGTTCGACCCATTGACTTCAATCACAAGACCCGGTGCACTGGAACGCATCCGGCAGCCGTGGGTGACATTGTTAAGGTCCTGTTTGCATGTGACCAAGTTACTGTATATATTTCAAATATGCACTTACTAATACACAAATACACACTGTAAAGTGCACATATACAACATACAACTCAACTACAGTATGAGCAAACATACAAATATCCCTTATGAAAACCAACCATGGTTTTACTATAGTAAAAAGTAAAAGTAATCATGCTTTAAACAGAAACAAATGCTTTTTTCATGAGACCTTACATGAGTATGGAAACCACCAAATACTGACATCCGAGCCATCGGTATGATGAAAACCTTTGAGAAAAACAAATTTGTTCATGGCAAGGTTGCATGGAATTGCCCATCTGACTTTTACAACATGCTGGTTTGAGACTGGCCATCTTAAAAGGTTCTGTGCAGAGCAGATATTTCATTTTTCATTAACTTGTGGAAGCACAGATTGCACACACACCAGTGTGTCATTCAAGCAAAAATCAATCACACCTGTAGAGTGAGCAAATCTACAAACGAATGATAATCCAACAAGAAAAGGAAAACACGGGGCGTAAACCCGGAGTCCCTGAGCCCTCAAGGATGTTTAATCTCGAGTGAAGGCGTTAGTATATAAAAGCAGAGTCACACCGGGATAGACGTCTGTAGTTTCTCCATGTGGCCTCTATCTATATGTGCACGAATCATAATACATGAAGCACTCGCCCCTGCTCACAATTAGCAATGCTTACAAACACGAATGAAACCCCTCACGCAAGCAGCCTGATAACAACGCTTCTTCCTCTCTTTCTCTTTTATTCATCTGTTTCCTCCCTCTATCCAACATCCCATGATGATAGAATAGAGAGGAGGATGATAAGGATGGAGGCTGAGGTCCACGGGTGTTAAATCACTGCTGCTGAAGATTCCTGGTGTTGCATCAGTTTGAAAGGAGAAAGAAGAAGTGAAAAGGGAATAAGAGAGAGAGAGAGACAGACAGAGAGAGATATACAAGCCTCTGTGTGACACGGCAGAATTTATAGAGTTGGCAAAATCTCAAAGTTGACCTAAATGTAGTTGGAAAATGTGTGTTTGGGAGTTGGGTCTGAAATAAAGATGACTATTATTAATAGGAATAAAAACAGCTTTATTGACATGCTTGTTTGCTAAAGGTATAGGTCCTTTTTTGCAATGTTTTATTAACATTCAATCCGTAACATTTGCCTCTGTATCACCATCTCTGTTTAAAACATAAAATTGAAGGTTAGTTTACATACTTTTATTCATGTGGTCAAATGTCGTCAAACTGACAATTCCTGACATTTCCACACCTGACAATTCAGATTTTAAATATTTATTATAACCTTATGAAGTTGGTAAGGAGACAGTTTTCAACAATGATTTTTCAACCTGATCTCACGGGAATTTGTACATATTTTATGAAATGGCTAATTCCTATGAATCATACAAAAACATACAATTATTAGAAAAAAATCATTGATAAAGGCTCACCTCAAACCTTAACATCACCGGCGAGAAGGCAAATTGTACTAAAACGTTTAAATGATATTATATGAATTTTTACAAGTTAGAAAAAAATACTCATAAAATACCTAAAAATTCCTGTGAGATTGATTAACCAATAAATAAGTGATAGATTACAGTTTTAATCTTTAATATAAACACACAAAATATTTATGTGCAAATTCTTCAACCTGGAAACCATGTGAACATTAACATGATTTCACACTATACTATAAAAACCCTAAACAGACACTGGTTTTGTCCATCACACGTGTGCACTATAGCGTGCAGGTACATTAGTATTCGCGAGCGAGTACCGAAAGAAAAGATGCAATTAGAGGATGAGACAGATTGTGTGTGAGACAATAACAGTGAAGGTCTCGCCTAAGAAAGTGACTTGATATCAGAGATGCTGTAAACAGTAAACATGACTCCCTTGGAGGTGATTGTAAAAGATAGCATGTTGTGCTTTTCCCCGAGCGCTTTGGCAAACAAACCTTACCTCTTGAAACACTGCAATGCTTACTTTCTCTTATATGTCTAAATCTAAAATGTTTAACTGTAACATCTCTGATGTATTTTAGATGGCGTTTAGGCCCGCCCATAGACAGACCAAACAGCATGAAGGGCATTCAATGAAGGGACGCAAAATAAACTGGGAGCTGTATATTATAGATTTTACCAGCTTACATCATGAATATTAATTAGATGATGTAACATACACCAAGCAGACTTTGCTGTAAGTGGACCTCTGCCATTTCATAATTTTCATAATCTTGATTTTTGAAAACCGGGGTGAGACACTCCAAGTTATAGTATCTAGTATAACCCTGGTGGCATCTACGTATCCAAACACACATACACACATTTATAACACACTAAAAAGGGCCGGCAATGTGCCAAAGCCCTCGAGTGAATCTGTTTGGTCCCAGGCTACATAAGGTAAGCATTTCTCAAATGCTGGTCCTCATTCGCTCAATTTCTCCAGTGCACCGTGGCAGCAGCAATAATCTGCCCTGGAGACAGAGCGAACAGACTGAAACACACACACAAATACACACAAACAGAGCGCTATGTGCTGTGCGATTCACCTGATGGATATCCACACGGCCATCCTTAAATCCAACGCTAACAGTTTCTCTCTGGACTTTCATTACTGCAGATTGAGACGAAGAAAAGACGAGTGAACTTCAGCCCGTATGCTGTGAAGATTAGGTCCTTTAACTGTTGGTTTAGCTGTTCATCCACATCAAATCAGATTCATTGTAATGAATCATTTTAAAATTGAAACACCTGACAATTACAGCCAATAACACATCCACACACATTACAGATGTCCTTTTCTCTGCACAAAGAAACCTTTCAATTCATACTTATACAGCATTTATCCAGAATGATCTTTGTACACAAATGATTAACTTAAATGCATACTTGCTTTCATTTGCACCACTAAATGCAAAAAATTAAGTCTTAAGCACAATCAAATTACATGAACAAGTTATTTAAGCCTAATATTTTAAATATAGGCTAGTAATGAGTTGCTTTAACATAAAAAATAAGCTGAAATTACTACTTTACAAAATAATATATATTCATATTATTATATAAATATCTTATTTTATAAAATAAGTTGCATTTGCTTAACTTATTCTGATATTGCTGTTAATTGATTAAATGAATTAATAATTACGACAGTGTATCAGTTTATCTTTTAGTTTATCTCAGCTTCTGCTTCCTATGGTCTCCTAATATCTATTATTCTTCGATACGGATTAGTGCAAGTTGAAAAAGTCAAAAACTGATATGACCTCATGTGAATGGATGACACATGCATTGTTTGATCCCTGTCTTTCATCCCAGCCTCCATAAAACGCTGTCATTCCCCTCTAAAATCCTTCATTATGTGAATCCTCCCATTACTAACATTATAAATACTGAAGCTAGTTGCATTTGCCAGACAGACTGCAGATACACACAGCTGTCAGCATTTACAAAACGACATAGGATGGTGACCATCTATTCTGTTGTTTCAAACACTGAACTTAAGTTAGAAAAGCAAACCATAAAACTGCTGTGTGCGTCCAGTTTCTTATTATGTAAATAATAATAATAGCTATACAGTATAGTATATCAATGTATCAGTTTATTATTTTATAAAATAATATATCATGGGTTGCGGGACATGTTGTCCCAGCACATCCTACATCAGAGCGTTTCGGCGGTGAGACCGTACTGGTTCCCATGTCAACAGTCATGCCACATGGAAGGCAGTTTGGCCCGGGGTGCCACGTGGCATAAATGGGCACACAGACGTGCCAGTTAGCCTAAGGCGAAATCAAGAGCTTTATCTGCCAAACGCAATTACACACATAACATCTTCGTCACTTTGAAATATACATGATGCACTTGAGAAACTGAGTGAATTAATGTTGTACAGTATAGATACAACTGTTACGCCAATCCCTGAAGTGATTAATACAGTCATGTAAGACAAGGATTTAGATGATGATCAAGAAGATGGTAAACTACAATGCTTTTTTCACAGTCTAATGTGCAGAGAAGACTGTAAGTCATCTCTAGGTTGATTTCGTCAACATCATAACTTTAGGGGTGGTATAAGTGTTAAAATGTATTAATTTAGCAGACACTTTTATCCAAGGTGACTTACAAATGAGTGTTTAACATTATAACGCAAGATTCAACTATGAGCAAAGTTAATAAATCTTTGTTAGGAATAGTAAAGAATAAACTAAAAGTGAACAGAATAGTTATACAATGTAAAGTTAAAGTTAAAAATTACTTTAAAATATTATTATTAAAATATTATATTTAAAAAAAATAAAATAATAATATAAAATAATGTATAAAATTAAAATATTATTTCTTATGCTTAACTGAAAGGTTTCTCATGATCTAAAAATCTTTTAATCACACACGTTTGAAATTATTTTGTGGATAAAAATATAATTGTCCAAACATATTAGTTTATTTCATCACAAAACTACTATATATTTTTAAATAAATGTTTTTTTAAATCAATGGAAAAATCAGCCAGTAAGAGTATAGATGGACATAATTTCCTTTGATACATTTGTGGTAATCCATAGTTTCTATTTTTCTAAAATAAATAATACATAATTAAAGAATGAGTAAAAGAGTATCATTTTTTCTTTATTTCAATCATTGAAAATTTTAGTCGCAGCTTCTGCAAGTCCATTTTGCACCACTGGTGGCGCAGAATTTACACACCTCAACTAGAAACCAATAAATAGCCTAGACCAATAAACAGCCTGAAATTTATCGTGCCATTTCTAACTCCTTACACCCTGAAGAGGTCTAAAAAAGCTCAGCACAACACCGAAAATAGAGCAAATTCACTCTAACCCTTTCGCCCGAAACACATATACTAGTAACTCCCCAAATGACTGCAATAAGACTCGCAGGACGTGGCAAATGGCCGTCTTTCCTGCTATCAGATTGGCCTTGCTGCTCGGCGCTTCGCCTCTGGGTTTTATTACTGCTGTGGCAGAGCTTTGAAATCAACTGAAGTCCACTTTGGCCAGAGAGAGCAGATAGGATCAGACCAAGCAGAGCTGAAGGAGGTCATAGTTGTATTAACCCGGGAAGGGATTAGCTCAGAACCACGGGGGGATTCGCTGCTCACGGCCCTCGTGAGGAAGAGACCTCGCGAGGTGTGTGGGTGATACAAATAGGTTATGCCTGGGTAAAAGAAAGTTCGATTTGTGTTTGTAAGCGCTCCTGATAAGCAGATACATACTCCTTACATACACATATTTGTAGGGACCGTGTCAGTTAAAATCAGCAAATCTTTCTACTTCTCTTATCAGAGATGATGTCAGCAAGTTTCAAACACACACACACACACACAGACGGAGGTGTGTAATGGAGGGACCGGCGGCTCGGTAGGGGTCCAGTAAAGCTGTCTGCCCGTCTCTGATCTCTTCACAGGGCCCTGAGGGCTGCAGCAACAGGTCAGCACATCACACACGCTCTCATCAACAAACTTCATCCCGCCAGCACAGAGCAGTTTATAAAGATGTTGACAGTAAATGCCAAAACTTCAGCTTATATGTAACGTTAAAAACTGGAATGAGAGCTTACGGCTGAAAACATTAAAAAGAGAACTCGAGAATAAATTAAAAAAGGGAATAAATTAAAAATGAGCAATACTTCTAGCATTTATTCATCTCAGTTTATGTTCATTTCAACGTTTACTAATACAACAGTAATCAAAAGTTGTATCTGTTAACATTAGCTAAAGCACAATGAAATAACAGACAATTGTATTGGCATTAACATAAACAATGATTAATAAATGCTAAGAAACTAGTTTATGTTAGCTAGTGCATTTAATAATGTTAACAAATACAACCTTATTCTGATGTGTTATTCATATATTTTTGTACATGATTTATTTTTACAATAGTGCTTTTTTAAACTTGTATCACTGGATGAAGAAAAATGTCTCAATATACACATTAAAAATACATGAAAATAATATTTAATAATAATTAATAATATGCATCATTATTTTTCTTCCTGTCTCTTCTGGGTTTGTGCTAAAATGTATTTTCTGTACGGATGCATCTCAACAATGCAAATTATGAAAAGTGCTATAAAAATAACAAAAATAACTGAAATAAAGAGAAAGCCAGTGGTGAATGAGGAAAAATCTTAAAACGTCCTAGACGTCAATGACATTAAATTGAGAGCAAACTGAAACTTTTGTTTATGTCGAGTTTCAGAAAAGACAATGTTACAAACTGAACAAACTATACTGAAGATTTCAATATGAACTCAAACATTTCTCATCAAATCCAGATTATTTTACCTATACAATCTTACACCTCCATAATCTTAAATCACTTAAATTTATTTCTCCTCTTGAATTTTAGGAGAAACATCTTTTTCATCCAAAATATTTTTAGGTGAACTATCTCTTTAACACTTGAGGGGTGATGTGAAATATCTGGCGGGCTGATCGTGGCCCTCGGGTCGGTAGTTTGAGGTCCCTGCGGTAAAGTGTTGCAGAGGACACGCTGTCTGCAGGCTGTGTAATAAAAACTTTCTTAGCATTTCTTTTCCTACACACTTCACACTGTCAACTAACTGGCAGTTTTAGGATTTTATAGCACACCTAACAATGCCTTGTAAAAAGCTGTCTCTAAATGTCTAAATCTGTTGACGGGAGGGGAGTAATATAACAGGAGGGTCATTTTTGCTGTAAACAGTCTGGCTGATTAGATCGGTTGTTACAGTAAGAGATTCCCTACAATGACTGACTGCCTTTCACTAATCCTTCAAAATGTCTGCTTTTCTTTCCGTCCGTTACATTTTTCGGATACAAGTCAGGGATATTCGGCTGTTGTCCAACAACAAAAATAAACCCCTGCTTACCAAAACATGCTATTCTCTCTGTAACGGTGATGTACCGTACCTCTGCAACGCATCTAAAATTTAGCGACATTCAAAATATCTCTGGTTATCCAGAGGAAAACACTGAAGATTTGCATTTGACCTACTTTGCAATGACTGTTTGGGTGAAAATACAAGTTCTATTCAGCTCTGTTTTGGTCATTAATATCACATCTTCAATGCAACACAGTTGGCAGCAAACCGCAGACAGATTTGCACACGACACATTGGCAAAGTCATACATGGACAGATGCATGGCATACATAAACTCATATGCTTCATTACAATATGAAATATTTTTATATGAATATGAATATATGAAATTTTTCTGATTTCCATCTACCGCCATTTACAGCATTAAATATTTAAGTTAAAACACTTTTACTCAGGTAACCGAACTGTTGCATCGAAAGATCCAGAATTACAGTGTAACTTCATTGACATTCTCTCAGTACCGCAGGAATAATTGAGAATATTACAGTGCATAAAGCATGTACTATTTAAGATTATCCACGGTTGACCTTATGAATATCATTTAACATGTATATTTCGGAAACTCTAAAATTTAAAAGAAAAATGTGCAGTTTGAGCCAATTTGGAGTAACTATGAGCATGTATGAATAAAACACCAAACTACTTTTTATTCTGGCCTGCATTAAGTCATTACCATGTAACTCGGTTAGCAATAAATGCCAGGATTTGCAAAAGTTAAAAGGTTTTCTAAACCCTCCCTCTACAGTTAGTCAAGCAAACAGATGTTTGACATAAAAAAATCACACACTTTACCTTAAAGCCCATACCTGTATGTCTCTTTGAGGTAAATGCGTGTGATAGTGATTCATTCACAGTATCTACACAGCAGCGAGTGTTTAAATATTTCATTTGATTTCAAGGGTCTGACGTGTATTATTTATGAAGAAGTGGGTTGTGCATACTCTTGTGCAAGAAGTTTCGTAAAATAAATATTGCCCCGCTGCTATAATGAACATTAAGCTTTAATGACACCTAGCCACAACGGAAAACATGTTATAGATACAATAGCAGGAAAACTTCTCACTAACAGCGTTATCCGGCACTTTACATTAATGCAGAGGTGTACTGTAAAAATAAAATGTATCCTAGTGTAAATCAGAACATGATCCTTTAATCTAAAGACAAACACAGATGATATATGATGCATGTAGATATTCTCACACACTGTAATATGCAGCGAAGTTCATTTAAATAGATAGTTTACCCAAAAAATCTTTTACTTACCCTCATGTCATTCTAAATCTGCATGACTTTCTTTCTATTGCAGAACACAAAAGAAGATATTTGAAAGAATGACCCCCATTAACATCCACTATACAGACACAAAACCACTGAAACATTTCTTAAAATATCTTCTTTTGTATTTCACAGAAGAAAGAAAGTAACTTACAGGTTTTAAATTACATGAGAGAGAATCAGTGATGACAGAATGTTTATTTTTGGGTAACCTATACCTTTAATAAGGCTGTTTTTCTATAATATACCTCATACACCTAACTAAGACACCTAACACGATGCACTTACTTACTTCACAAACAGAAAATAAAAGTAAACAGTCCATCTTTAAACTGCTTTTGCATTATGTAATAAAGTGTCTGGTGTTATTGATGTGCCATCAAATGTGCAAATGTTGTTTATAAGGCCGGGTATATTCAGGTTGAAGGGAAACCCTTTCACAGACACTCAGAACTAGTTTTTTAGCATTGCTGTCCCTAGACAGAAGCAACATTGTTGATATTTAGTGAAAGTTGTTCACATGGCCTGGAGGGACAAAGCTCTTACAGAGACTGGCTTGGTAAAGGCATTAATACACGTCTTGAAACTCAAGTGAATAGAGCTTTTTGTAATGATCTCACTTCTGTTTTCCTAACAAAGAGTAAAAATAAATCCAAACACCCAGTGATTTTCAGGGGGACTCACAGTACTTGTCTTGCACAAAAAGTCAATTGTCAAGTCCTTAACTTAAAACAAAAGGTTTTTGTAATTTCCAGTATTTGCTGTATGTAGATCTATAGTCAAACGATATTGACATTTATGCTTTGTTAGTGTTTAGTACAATAATGATGTGATTTCTGCTTCTGAGCATCTATTTACAGTTATGTGAAATCTACAGCCTGACAAACTTGCGATTCAACTTCTGAAGTTACTCATTATCAATTTTACCAACATGGTTGGATCATAAAAAATATGCACTTTTAAGACGGTCCCTTAACTCTTATTGCTTCTGGAAGGGGGTTCAATTAGAAGGGTCAGAGCTCCTAACCCTGTCCCCAAACAATTCACACCTTGATTTAAGTCAAAATGTAAGCACTTTCGACAAAAGTTTGACATATCTTATCACACCTTGGTCTGAGCTCCCCCATTACCCTTTAATTTATTCACATAAGTGATTCTTTGATTCGTTAATAATAATGAGAAAGACCTGTCAGTGCAGTAAGGGTGATCTTAGCACCACATCCGTTGCTTGCGTAACCTTCACGTGTCATTTGCCGGGTAAAATGAGTAGAGTTTGAGTACCAGACCCGCCAAATTAATACTTGAGCTTCATTAGTGTAAATGCTAATGAGTAGATCAGGGCAACCTGGGAATTAAAGACATCTGAGTTAAATGACTTCAGGCTTAAAATCTTTTCTCTGGTCAAAAAGTATGACTAAAGTATTCCATCTAAGAGAAAAAGCTTAAACCAGACTGAGATGGTTTGTTGGTTTTAAGATGAAAGTAGCTGGTTTGAGCTGATCCTCTTTGAGAGACCAGTTTGAGATACCAGCATAAACTAGTTAAGACCGGCAAAACAGCTTAAGCTCGTTTGAACTATTTTCTGAGCAGACAAAAATAAAGCAAGTGGTAAAATCAATACGCCTGTATGCTATTACTTGCCAAGTTAATGCAGGCTTTTACCAACCGATCAAAAATCTAAAGACCGGACACACAGCCTTCTTTTAAATCATAAAACAATATGGAAACATAATCAGAAAACGTCCTTTTTTGCCAGAACGTGCCTCATCCTCCCCCATCAAGATGCCTCCAGGAAAATGGACAAGGGAGGAGAAGAGATGGCTTCATGTCTACTGGTGTGGATAATTGAATGTTGGAGCGTTCTTTCCGTCCTGTCTTTGTTGTTCAATCAATACCCAGCTCCCACGGGAGCTAATCTGTATTAGCGGAATTAGCCGCTCACAAACCCAAGATGTCTGAACCCCTTTGGACGTCTTGTGCGGCGGAGGCTCATGTCACCTATCTCTTCACAAAGTGCATAAAGGAGGAGAGAGACCGTAATGATTAGCGTGTCGATTGGTCGGGCGAATGAAATGATGTCCCTTGAATGCACAATAGGAAGGTGAAACTCGTGGCGCTTTTGTTCTTTCGATTCACCTCACCTTCTCCTCTGAAATGACCTGCACTTCCACTATATGTTGTGTTTGGGATCCTGGTGGTACTATTAAAACTGCAAACAGTTCTACCAGAAAGACAAAGATGGTCGATCAGCTTATAGCCCTGGGGCACATGATTGAATAAACAAAATAAACCAGATTGGATGCATTTTCAAATTGATGAGGCATTGCAATTGAGGGAACATGGTGAAAATAAGCATTAAGCAAACGTAAGATTAATTGCTTGCATGGTTTTATTATCTACACTTCTCACAGATCTTAAAGGGGTCACAATAACACTATAAAAATCACAAAGGCCCTGCTGTGGATGTTCTGCTGTGGCAACTGAGTTAATTGCACCTTTTCCACCAATACTGATCTAATTTCACACTGGCATTACTGAATCCATTCACAGTTCATCAGTTTCAGCCGGGCTTCATCTGCCTACCACAAACAAACCACAGTGCATCATCAGGTCCAAACACACGATCGTCTGGTGCCAGCAGCCGTTCACTCACGACCTGCGCCATGAAATGCCCAGCTCAATCATAACCAACCAGACCTCTCAACCTGGCCGCAGACCTTTCCATGTACATCCACCTGGCAAAACATTCAGGTCTATCAAAACCAAAGGCACCTGCCACCTGAACTCTTTATTTGGCCCTCCAAAACTTACAAAATCATTTCTATTATACATTTTGTATTGAATTATCATGTTTTGGCATAGATGTGACCATTTCTCCTAAAATCAAATCCACATGCATCAGCACCATTCCGTAATTTTCAAAACACACATTTAAAGGGACAGTGCACCTCAAAAAAGTCATGTAATTTATTGTAAATCTTACTTGACTGCACTGTTCAAAATTCAGCTTTTAATCTTTGTTAATACAAATGCAATTCTTTAGTGTGCATTAAGTAATGATAACAAATGTTTGGTTTAATAAATATTAATAAAAAGAATAATAAAAAATTATATATATATATATATAAAAAATGCTGTAAAATATAGTTTATGGTAAATAATGTTAACAAATGCAGCTTTTTGTAAAGTGTCACCACAAAAAAATAATAGTCTAAATTTGAGTGTGTCTGGAAAAACTTTTCTTCCTAATAAAACAAAGCAAATATCAAAGTCAGACTCCCACTGTGTTAACGTCAGTGCTTTGGCACAGTCCAGCAGATGCGTATTAGGAAGGCAAGAAAAACTCTGGTGTTTATTTATAAAAGCTTAGAGAGTGCTGGGTGAATTAACATTAGGGACCAGAGACTCGCTCCCACTAATTACAGGTGAAAGGGAGACTGTAATTAAATCTCAGAGGATGAAAGTCAAGGAGCCATAATGGAAAAATAACACACTCATAGTGTGTTTTCTCTGGAAGGAAGATTTGCTCTCCTGTGAACTGTGATCTAAGAAACAAAGGTAAGACATCCACTCTCTGCAATACACATGCAAAGACACCTACTGTACTGTATTTCTCTATATGACACCGTTCACATCGCACATAAATCCATGCTGCTATTTTGTATGTAATAAATCTAATCAGTTTGATCAGAAACAGTTATCTGTTTAACTGATACATCCACATTGGTTGCTATAGTAATGACTTAAAGGGACAGACCTCTCATTAATCTGAATTTATTTACCCTCATGTCATTACGAACATGTAAAACAAAAAAGGATATTTTGACAAATGTTGGTAACCAAACAACATTGACCCTCACCGACTCTCAATTTATGGACACAAAACCACATGTCTTAAAACATCATCTTTTGTGTTACGCTAAAGAAAGAATCACATACAGGTTTTGAACCACATGAGGATAAATAAATGAGGGTATGATTTTTGGGGTAAAATATTCCTTTAAGACATATTCAGATGCAACTGAAGACACTACTGCACTTTTAGCAGTCTAATTCCAAATAACAAATAAATATACTTTTAGAAACATAAGTTGTTTTTAATATTAGCCACACTTACTTGATTTTTCTAATGATGAGTACATTTTAACACTAAAAGTGAAGCACTCTTATTTATTCTTATATCTTAAAAAAACCAAATAAGACATGCATGTCTTTTAGCAGCCAGAGTCCCCATATATTTGGATCCTTGACAACAGCTGACCTGAGTTTCTCATGTCAGCATTAGATATGATTTATCTATTCCAGCTGAATGCCCAGAGGGGACACAGGGTCCAGACTTCATCCTCAACGGGCAAGAGATCGTGCCATTACTAAAAGCTTTTAAATGCTAACCCAAAGCTAACCCTTAACATGACATTAAAGCCAATGATAATGAGCAAGGACTGTCCTCAGCCAACCTTTTTATGAACGTGTCGCAGATCACCTGTCAACATGCTGAGACGAGACACGTCGACTTTAAACCTTTGGTCTGTTGTTCACACATTCAAATTCAGCCATTTCAGGTTCTTAAATAAAACTGTAAATGTACAGTATGTCTTGGATTAATCTATAAATAACAGCAAACAGAGAACAACATGTTCATCATATCTGTGTGGTGGACAAATAAAGTGCGTTTAAATAGCATTTTTCATCAACAATAAACAAGATATCGGATTCACTTTATATTTTTAAAATTGATACAATCTTTCAAGTTGTTATGTTACAAAATGTTACACTGTTAAATTGCTACAAATTGGCAAATTGTAACAATCTAACAATGATTCACTGTTAACCCCTTCAGAACTTCTTCAATGTGGAAATTGTAAAAGATTTGTGCAAGCAACATTTGGGAGGAATCTTCATATTCAGAGTGTATAAAACCTAACCCTAAACATTTTCTGAAACAATCTTAGTACAGAGGTTAAAAATCAAATAAGAATGTAGAAAATTTTATTTTTTGTATGTATATGTCTGAAAACCACCAATACTGCGTGTCAAAAACAACTCACCAAATCATTTCCAAACAGTATGTTGTTCTGCTATGAGAAGATGAGTTAAGATCCTGTTGCAGAAATCTACTTCTGTACATACTGTACATACAGTGAAATACATCAGTGTTATTATTCTGTTGCGTGTAGAAGATTTATATACAGTACATAGGCTATAACTGCAAACAGAACATAATGATCTTCAAAGGAACACAGTACGGCCACTTGATATACACGAACTGAACGCGATGTATACGACTCAGATGGTGGTAAGCCAACGGTGCAGTTCGGAATGTTAGTATGTTGGCATTTGAGTATAAGTTATTATGACATCTGGACGGATACTGGGCTCGTCATGTCCATCGGTACATCAAAAGCACACACACACCATAATGTACGGAAGGTTCTCGCCAGCAAATATAAATAACGCGGGGATGACACTTAAAATTAGGACGTAAGGTTAAGCTGGATGGCATGTCCAGAGAGAAGAGTCGGATAGTTGAGCGCTCAACCTTCTCTTTAGGTATAGAGTAGCACGGCAATGAAGAGGATAGCCAGCGGCTGGCAGCGAACGCAACAGCTGCAGTCGCGGCTAGCATTCCGCCTGGGCCAGTGTGAGTAAATAACCACATGCTCGAACTAATTTTGGGGGCTGCAGTGGGAGAGAGGAGAAGGGCTGTGGCTTTAACTGGTTGAAGGGCTGTAACAATGGCATGGAGCTCGCTTGTACAAGGGCTTCTGCATTCCATCCAAAAACACCAGCCAAAAATACAGAGTAAGGGTAGATTTAGATATGCTTTGAGAACAAGGAGAACCTTGGGAACATATAGAATGAGAACAAGGAGAACCTTGGGAACACATACACCGTAAACAACAAAATAATCTAAAAGGTGTCCCGAAAATAATAAAAGTAATGATAAAGATTTACAGGAATACTTTGCTGAAAAATAAAAACAAATTCTGTTATTGTTTACTAACTCTTGTGTTAAATCTGTATAGCTTTAATCTTCCAACGGGATGCAAAATGACCATAAAAGTGGTCCACATGACTTTAGATTTATGATTTAAGTAATTGTACACTTGAGTAAATAATGTTGAAAGAACTTTCATTTTTTGGTAACTATTCCTTTAACAGTAAGACTTTATCTCCACAGTCCCAGAAAAGTCATAAAACTTTAGGCATCACCACAGCTAACATACTGTTAACTCAGCTCTGGACAATTGTATACAAACGTCTGGAGGAAGAAAAACGTGAAGTCGCATAATCATTCACTTGGATCACACACACATTACCTTTAAAAAACTCTTTTAAACCAGTAGATTTATACAAGACTATTGGGTAGAACGTCACACTCCTGATCCTGCAGAAAAGATCAATCAAATGAAATATCTTTCAAATATTGAGATTCACCGCTGTGGAGTTTCAAAAGACACTGGGGTGTAGTGGTATATTGCAATACTAAAAATCTATGATTTATTTGGAAAGATATGGAGATTGTTTACGATAAAGCGTCCGTTTAATCCTATTGGTTGAGCTGCAAACACATGACCTGTGTTAACATATTTAGGGGCAGTTTCCCGGACAGGATTTATAATAAGCCTAGTTCCAGACTAAAATGCATGTTTGAGCTGTCTGAACCGAAAACAAATTGCACTGACATATTCTTAAAATATATTATTGCCATTGCTTTGTCTCAAGAGTCACACCAGTTATGTGTAAGGCATGTTTGTAAAAACTACTTAAATGTCCTAATTTAACTAGGGCCTAGTCCTGGATTCATCTAAACCCTGTCTGGGAAACTGCCCCATAATGTTCAATATATAACTTTATTAATTTTGTGCTTTTACTGCTTTAAGAAGCACTTGCTCAGGGATTAGCTTTCCTAATTTCTTTTTCACATTTAATTTTAAAAATATGTTAAAAATAAATTAAGTTTTATTTTTCAGTTACAAACCTATTCTTAACAACTTTTCTCAAGTTTTAAATAAGATGAATATTGTCAACTCTATAACAATATAAAAAAATAAACAAAATAAACAAAATTATAATAATATTGAAAATTTTTTAAATTAATCTGCCTAAATTTGAAGTTTGTTCAAAATATAGTCCTACACTGTAAAAAAATTATTTGCTGCCTTACATGAAATATAATCAACTTGCTTTAAAAGTCATTTCAATTTACCATTTTAAATAAGTAAAAATAATCAAAAATTGTAATAATCTGAAACAGCTGAAATGACTTGACTTGTAATTACAGCCATTGTAGTTAAAAATATAAGGCAGCAAAGTTTTTTTACTAAAGCAGGCATAACATGAACCCCATATCATGTTTTATCGTTACACCCCTAAAAGACATTGTCAGAAAGGTACTCGTTTTAACCAACAATATAATGACATCTCCAAATCTCCAACATCCCACTTAAATAAAACAACACCAGGAATTTAAATACCTCCACTGAGCTCCTCAAAGCTTTATATGCATGATGTTTTTGTGAACTGGCATTTTGCAGATTTGACTCATGTCTCTTACATCACCGTGTGCCAACTACAATCAAGCAGAAATGAGTATGGACCTAATACCCAAATCTGGCCTTCGATCAGCTGTCAGACATCCCCAAACACTCAGCTTCACCCTTCACTTTCCTGAAGCACCAAAGCCAAACACACGCTGCACTTTCAGCCTCTTCTCTTTCTTTGCCAGACGTTCACATTCTGCTGTTTGGATCGTCTCCACCTCGGGGAAGCTAATCCGCTAACTGCTTCATTCATACGGATGACATCATTAAATCCTTTCTTCGACATTGGCTGAATTAATCCCGCTCATTCTCTCCCTGACTGAGTCTATTATGAAGCACAAATCCTGAGGGTTTGGAAGAATGGTCTCTTCTGTATTTGAAAGGTATTGACACCGTCACCTCCTCAGGCCTCGGTCCATGCATGCTTCAGTCGTGTTACTGAGAACTCTTTGCTGACAGTTCATGCTAAGGATCATACTTGTAACCGTATAACAAGCGATTACAGCTGTTTTTCTATGCTACTGCAGAACTCTAAGGTAGAAATGGCTAAAGTCTGTAATGTTTAATGCATTTTTTGCCACATATGTGCACTGTTTTATAATTTTGAGACAGTGGTTGTTGAATAAAAGACACAAACTGTCTTGTCCGCCCTGGAAAGGAGAGACCGTATGACATTTCGCGGTCGAATGACTCAAAGAAGGAACGAATAAAATACATTTGCAAGTTTTGTAAAGGACCGTATTTAAGGCTCACTGACACCAAGGACAAAAACTTTAACTTTAAAAGTTTCACAAATCATTCTAAAATTAAGATGATAACAGAGTCCACAACTACAGGAACAACATTGCCGGAATCACTTGCAGAATGATTTTTTCCAGCTGATGAACGAAAAAACATTGACAGCCAATCAAAATCCATTTCAATTTAAAGAGCTTGCACATTTTATCTGTAAAACTGCAGCGTGGAAGCTTAGAATAAACATAAACGTTATCATTGGTGTGATAACGCAAATAAAGTTATTTTTATAGTTATCTTTATAGTTATTGTTCTTGGTGGGAAGAGTTTTAAGCATCCGCAGATTTTTCATTCATCATTTGTAGAAGATCCTTTTATTTGAGTCTGAAAGCTTCACCCCTTAATGATGTATACACAGAATGTGTTTTTAAAGTTATAATATGAAAAGGCCTGTCAAACTGCATACACACCGAAATGTAAAATAAACATATACAGACCGCACAATACACAAAAGCGTGGGAGTGTTGTAAATGATGGACATAAAACACGAGACACAGAAACATCATGACTGTAAATGACACATGCACACGGTCCTCCTCCATATCAAACGCTGATGTGAACACATGTGCCCACACACGCACAGAGCAGTAAAGAGTGACAGCTGCAGGGACGCAGAATAAATTAGGAATTTCCCTGTCAATGAGAAAGAAGCGAGAGTGGGAATTAGAAGGATTTTCCGGCCCTGTTAAGCGCAGCCCCGTGGCAGCAGATGTGTGGCGCACATGGAAGACATAAACACCGTGGCACGAGAGAGAGAGAACGAGAGAGAGAGAGAGAGAGAGAGAGAGAGAGAGAGAGAGAGAGAGAGAGAGAGAGAGAGAGAGAGAGAGAGAGAGAGAGAGAGAGAGAGAGAGAGAGAGAGAGAGAGAGAGAGAGAGAGAGAGAGAGAGAGAGAGAGAGAGAGAGAGAGAGAGAGAGAGAGAGAGAGAGAGAGAGAGAGAGAGAGAGAGAGAGAGAGAGAGAGAGAGAGAGAGAGAGAGAGAGATGGCAGTAAGCCGTCTCCATTGCGTGACAGCATTGATGGGATTGTGGCTGTGCTTGGGCGGTTAAGAGTCTCATTCAGGGCAAACAGGGACACCTGGAAGCAGGCGAATCGCACATCTATAATGACTGAGCTATTTATCTGGGGTCAGCTGTGCTGAATGACCACTGCATCTTTAATATTACAAAACAACCAAGGACATCTGATCTTACATCAGGTGTGAGACTGTGCACCTGTCTGGAAAAACAGATAGTGTTAGCTGATGCTGGTTTCAAGTGATCAAGAGCTTGCAAAAGGGAAAGTATCACTATGATGAGCAAAATAGTAATTATATTCGCTCATCGCTCCACACTGTTTCTGATTTAGATGTAAATGATACTTGGAGGCATGGTGTGGAGAGATGTGTTTATACTTTTCTAAACTGATAAAGCTTTAAAAAATTGAAGGATGGACACAGGCAATATCCAGGGGTCAAAAACAAGTCACTAAAAACAATAAGGAGCAAAATCATAACCATTACAGTATATTTTCTTCGCTTTAATTTACGGTGCACAGATTCAAAGATATAAAATTAAGTATCATATCTCGCAATAAATTCCCAAGAAAACTTAAATCAAAATACTGATGTACTAAAATATACATTACAGTTTGAATTTTACAAGTATATTCATTTGATGTGTCTGAAATTGTGAATATATGCATGTGCATTAAAAATGTAATAAAATAATGAATGAATAATGAGAACTGGAATTGGTTAAACGTGGCTCACGGGCAGAAACAGAAGTGTCACCTTCTCTACATCATATGCAGAAAAATTGTAATCGGTTTTTAAAGACAGAGAAAAACCAGACAAAATTATTCTTATTATCGTCAATATCTGTGATATCAACAACGCAATATAGTGAAATTCATCTAGTTCTTCTGTAAAACATCCACTTCTTTCAGCGTGTTTTTGCAGACTGTGTCTAAATACTCATCCTCCTCAGCTTCAGCATGCTGTGTCATTCTCCGTGTACACACACACACAAGTGCACGTTATCGCACGCAAACACACACCGTTGTACTAGCTTACTCTTAGTCAGCCCGAGGACATTAAAACAGCATCCACGCAGAGCTCACTAGCAGGCTTCTGATTGGCTGACAGAAGGGAAGTCTGGACCGAAGGCAGTATTAGCAGTTTTTTCTCCTCCTCCACATCACTCTCTCTCTCTCTTTCTGTCAGCGAGTGGATGACAGTCGTGTATGCTGATCTGTCACCACGCTGGCATCATCAGAGACACCGAAGATGTGTCACAGATAGAGTGTCACGCTTCGGCCCCTGTGGCTCGAGAGAAGTTGAATGCCAATGCCGTGCCGCCTAAGCCTGAGATTAACATAAACACGTGCTAATATACGCAGATATATACAGGCATTTGCTTTTTCATACCAGTCCAATACAGATATATAAAAATATCATCTTCATATTATTCAGCCTTTTGTTTGACAATTAGATGAAGCATCTGCTTGTTAAAAAAATCCTTCTTGTAAAGAAGAAATATAATGAATACCTGCAGTTCTGTTCATGTGGGGACAAGTATTTCACAAAGTGGTGATTTTGTATGAATATGGACAATGTGAATCATACGCAAATGTACAATTATTACAAAACATATTGAGAAAATCGCCTTGTTGTCATGAGCAGAACATGAAAGTGACATTGTATGAATTCATACAAAATAGCCACCAATTTACTAAAACCTAGAACAGTTACGAAAGGCCATGAGATTGTGTTGGTTTATCAAGGTTTGCATGATTACTTCAAACAACTATAAGCAAATACATAAGCAAATACACTTAAACTAAATACCACTTGTTATATATGACTGAACAATTTATAGTGCTGTATGTGAATGTGTCTCAATGAAAATAAATAAATAACTTGAACAAATACAAAAGCACATCCATTTAAATTGCTAAAAAATTATTAAATATATGGTGAATATACTGTACATTGCCCAGCTTCTCCATTCCACACGAGAAACTTTCCATAAAGTTGTAAAATATCTTGATGGAAAGGTCTAAGACTCAAGAATAAATTTTTGACAAATTCTCATAACAATAAATGCAAACTAAAAAAATGAATAACAAAATGTAATGTTAATAAACAAATGAAAATATAAATATAAAAAAAATGATATAAAAAATTACTAAAACATTATGTCTATATTAAATTAGATTATAAAATATCAGGTTAAAATTAATATATTTGTATTAAACACTTTTGATCTGGGGGTATTTAATCGGGACTTTAATAAAAAAGAAAAAATCTAGTACTTGTAAACAGAACTAAAGGTTGTTTAAAAAAGTTGTTTCTCATCAGGCATTATTGTTGTCCAAAGCTGGTTCTCAACACCTTACATTACCTCACTGACTGCAGGTGAAATCAACTAATTACTATTCACAATGAAATCACAGCTCATAACAATAGGCCACATTCTTACGTGTGGTTGAAATCCAGCTGTAGAGCGGTTTCTCACGCTCACGCCGGCACAGATAACACCAGCACTAATGTGTGAGTCAATTAGACATGAATACCTCTCTCTGTCTCCTGCACATTTTCTCAAAGCACAAAGTGATGAATGATGTGGATCTCAAAACTTTTCCATTGTGGAAAAAGTCATGACTGCCAGCTTTAAGTATTGACGTACAGTACGAACGGGGACTGTGAAGGGTTGTGTGTTGCTTTGCGCTCCTCCGCCATTTATTGATCGGAGTCGGGTTCATGGGACTTCAAGCAAGTCGAGATCCAGCTCAGCCACGCTTGGCCGAGTGGTAGCGAGACCTCATAGTTGCAGAAGTGTAAGGGTGTTAGGGGCAAGCCTGGATGTCGACCTGCCCTTTTTTTTCTCTCTTGTAAGCCATGGGCACTGTGTGTGCACGCTTCATTCTCTCGTCCGTCACTGGCTGAGTCTTAATAGGATTTCCAGCCCAGCAGAACGCACCTGTTCTTCAGACACAGAACCCCCCGTATCGATCGGACCACCAGGCCGCACAGCCATTCATCAGGCGGCTCGAGATGCTCCGGCGGCCTCAGAGTGTGCAAGCCGCGCACACACGCGCACAGAAAAACACATAAATGAACACACACGGGTATGTTTCACCGCCGGCCGCCAATCACACACAAGCACGGATCAAGACCGCTGTGAAGGTTTAAGGGAGGGGTGCCTGCAGGGATGTAATCGAGGAGTAAGTGAGTGTGTCTGGGAATGTGTGTGTGTACTGTAAGTGTAAGTGTACTCGGCCGTGATTGGCTATAAATATCTTGACAGGACTTTTAAACGTCAATGAGACTTTTGACTTACGTTTAATGATCCACTTTGGTAACTATTCACAGTTTACTTTGACTAACTGACGGTCTGGAAAGCACTTGCAACCTTCACAGTTTGCCTGGAAACACAATTGTATCATAGGGAATCAGACTGGATTTACCAAAGACAATCATTTTTTATATTTAAACAAACTATAAAACCACAGATAGAAATGCACAGTCTATTCTGAGTTATGTCAGAAATCTAATCCCAATTCAATATTTTTCATTATTATTTTTTTATTTAGATTTAGTTTTTCCACATGGTCTGTTATTATGGTATCTCACCTCAGATTTACCTGCCCTTTAAAGGAATAATTCACCCCAAAAGAAAATGTTGTCATCGTTTCTTCACCCTCATGACTTTGCAGAAGACAAAATAAGATATTTTAAAGAATGTTGGTAACCAAAACAACCCTCTTTGACTTCCATGATATGAACACAAAACCACTGAGACATTTCTCAAAATATCTTCTTTAGTGATCCACAGAAGTAAGAATCAAATACAGGTTTTAAATGACATGAGATTGAATAAATGGTTATTTTTGAGTGAACTAACACTAATCACAATATAACAATATCAAATTCTTTTCAAAATTCTTTCATCAAAATGACCAGACACAGTCACTTCTAACATTTCTGAACACAGATTTTGTATCGTAGGATCGTGACAGCTGCTATCTTGTAAGTACCGTCCTTTTAAAGTGGCAACGGTATGACATGACACATGCTCTTCTGCCACCATCAGTCACCTTAATGCCATGCCTACGACACCTCGGCAATGTCATCATCACATCGCCGTTCAATTACTCTGACCTCCACGCGCGTGCCGGACTCCCAACCCTGTCCCGCTCTGTTGCTGCAGAAGGTTAATTGAAACAGAATGCACAGCTAATTTCTTTTCTAACGAGAGCGGGCGAGGTGTAATAAGTCAAAGAGACATTATAGGTCTTCCTTGAAAGAGCTCGGCGGAGGGGAGGAGAGCTCTTTTGTTTAGCGTGCCGGTAAAATCATGGGCTGAAGATGTGTGTCAAGTATGTTTGAGAGCACAAAACGGACTCTCACTCATCTCGGACCAAAGGTGCAGGTACCCCCGGGGCCCCCGGGGCAGGTGAGGGGAAGATGCTCAAGGGCATAACACAGAAAGATGGTTCAGAGGAGTCTGACCTCATCTGACCAGAATGGACTGCCTGTTCTGAAACACACATGTCTCTTTGTGTGGATGTTCATATGCCACATAAGCAAATATGTGTATTTATATATCACCATCTCTGTTAAAAACATAAAATTGCAGGTTACTTTACCTAAATATCACATGGGTTGATATTTACAGCAAAACTCAACAGCTCGCATTATATATCATAATTATAAGTGTAATGTTAAGGTAAGGAGACACTTACCAACCCAAAACATTACAGATTGCAGCTTTAAAATATACATTGTATTATTTTTACATTTATAATATAAAAAAGCAATATCACAAGAGAGCATAATGGCCATATATCAGCATGGCTAATCACAGTGTGCTTATATATATATATATATATATATATATATATATATATATATATATATATATATATAATATATATATATATATATATGAATGTATATATATATTGCTTTTGGCATGAATGAGAAAAAAAGTAGAAAGAAACCAAGAAGCGCCATGGATTTAGGATCTGCTGTATCTATACATCCAATATAACATATACTGTAGTACAGTTCCAATGAGAAAATGACATTAAAGCAAATTGCTTTCCTTAACAAAGATTTGGTGAGAAGATAATGTATTTATGTGTATGTTTGTGAGATATTTAGTATCTGTATCAGAATTTAAAAAAAAATATCAAGCAGGTAATGTGCATAATCCACACAGAACAAATCCTACACAGCCTATAATAGTAATTTAAGAATGTGAACAAATAGAGTCCAATAATACCCTCTCAAGTCTCAGCAAGATCAAACCCCTGCTGGGAAAGCATTTGTTAGCAACAACAACATCCACTTTCAAGAATGTGCATAATCTTTTGCATATGCACATGCTTAAACACTACACGACTCATCACACTGACTTCCATTCACAATGCACAATAACCATCTAAATCATGCCCATATTTCTATTGTGATTTAAATGGAAAAATATGTATGACCTCTGCCGTCCATCAAATCAGGATGGCTTGTTTACACACAATTATCAAAAGACAAACTCCACCAAACACGAGTAAAAACACAAACACACAGGTGCTCAGTGTGCATCATTGTTTTGGACAAATCTTTTCTTTCAACAGATTAAAACAGAAAAATGATAAAGGTGAGTAAAGGGGGCTGCCATACCTTTAGAGATGTACTGTAGAAATGAAGATATTTCCCCAGTAGTACAATTAATTACAATTGGTTATTTTTTTTATAATGCTGTCTGACAGGGATTGGGTAGATTTCTCATCTTAGTTTATGCAGCACAGATCTCATGGGCAGAATATGATTACCATAGATCTGTTTCAGCCTTCATAAGGCCAGTAACCTCATGAGGTCGACAATAATGCACATCTCAGACCGAATCGATCTCTCTTGCCACCCTGTCTCTTTAGAGAAGCTAAAGACATTGGTTCATCAAAAATAAATACATTTCAATGGGCGAGGTGATATCAAATGATAATATGAATGAGAGAGAGAGAGAGAGAGAGAGAGAGAGAGAGAGAGAGAGAGAGAGAGAGAGAGAGAGAGAGAGAGAGAGAGAGAGAGAGAAATGAAAAACGTTAAAAGATGGTAATAATGTAGGAAAAAAGAAAGAAAGAAACAAAAGATGCATGCAAATAGTATGCATTCTAGATTTTTTTTATTAGTGTGCTGTCTTCAAAGCTATGACCGCATTGATTTATTTTGGCATTTCTGACTCAAACTGGCCCATGAGTCTCCAGACATTATGGTAAAATTTTCAAAATTAAAAAATGAACTTTCTGCAAGTAAAGTCACAACTTTAAATGAACTCTATTCCCTGCGTGTTTGTGAGAATGAGTCATAAAGATAAATGTTGTGGGTGAATCAGCATTTCACTGAAGCGATGCAAAGAAAAACTTTGCAATAATTTATTTTTCATTAAATCACAACACGTGGTTTTCCTAGAACGCTCTAGAAGGATATGTTAAAATAGCCGACGCAAAGTTTGCCAAGAAAAATACAACCTTTTAATACCTAATACTGTGAAAAGGAGTTAATGGATAGCCACTGTTTCAATACACTGAACTGTCTCGTGATACGAGAAAAAACAAGAGTGTATTTATAGTCACGCTTCTGAGGAAAATGCTATTAGTCTGTGCTTTCATCCATCCAGCCTTATATGGATCCTCGAACTGAAAAGTCAATGCATTGTTCTTTATAATGAAAAATTGCAACATCATTAGGCCATTTTACCACATTTAATTATGCATCTGAATTATTTTTAATTTGCTCTACACAGGCGTTAAGACCATTGGTCAGCAGTCTTTGGCATTTGTTAACATTAGTAAATGCATTAGCATTTTAACATTAACTAACAACAGAACAATAGAGTTTTTCATCATTTTTTTAATCTTTAGTTAATGTTAGTTAATGCAAATATAATTCAATTTAAAAAGTTTGGTAAATGCTAAATTTGACATAAAATAAGATTAATAAACGCTTCATTGTTAGTTTATGTTAACTAATGTATTAACTAATGTTAACAAATACAACCATATTGTGAAGCGTTACCAATTATACATATTAATTTTAATTACATCTTTCATGACAGACATAAATCAGACTGATGCTTATACAAAATATAAATTGCCAAAACATTTTCATTTTGCCAGGGAAGTAAATAAAATATGCCATAAGAAGACATTTGTTTGTTTGCAGACGTTTGCTGTCTTTTGGGTTACACAATCAACAAGGTTTAACATTAACATAAAAGATGTCATAATGTATTACATAAGCCCGTCACATGTCATATAAGGGTCAGGAATACGGTACAGACATCACATGACAGAACATTTGCTCATCTAGAAAAATTTCCAGAAGAATTCTTGTTTCCCTGCCCCACCTCTCTCTCTCTTTCATTTTCTCTCTCTCTCTCTCTCTCTCTCTAGCCTGTGGCACCCGAGTCACCAGGGCTGCTTTTTCCAGCCCATTCATGGTCTCAGCTAGCAGCGGGCGAGATGAGAGAAGCTCATTTGGAAGCGGAGAAAGCTGGAGGCTACTCTTTCCTTCGAAATCAAGGTGGAAACTTGCACGGGGCTCAAGGCGAGCATGTGACGAGACGCTGGGTGCAAATATGATCTATAAGCCTCATTGGCAACAATTATGCAGACATGGCAGGCGTACATTTGTGGGATCATGGGATTGAAATATAATCTGAGCGGTGACTGAGTGCGTAACTGAACAAAATGATCTGGCTAGTTGTGTGTGTTGGAGGGCATGTGACCATTTGTCACATTCCACGCACACACAATGCAGTCACTGGTCAGTTATAAATAATCATAAAGGTTTTAATAGTGGATACGTATCAAGTATTTAGAGAAAGATATGCAGTTTCCAATCAAAGTAAACCCAAATAACACATTACTCTGAAAGCATAGGACATTAACACATCATTTGTCATGCCTCAGTTATTCAGCGATGAAAATGCAAAACCCGGATACCCCGTACGGTTTAACGTCACTGTTAATCCAATACAAACGGGCCCCTCGAAAGAAACCGGCCGCGACGGGAGGCCGGCTTTTTCTGTAATCCCAGTCAGCTTACTCGGCGGTTGTCATACAATCCCAGAGGTCACGGCTGGGCCAGGGCAGGGCATCACGAGGTGTGTTACCATGGACTCGAAGAGCACGTGTTCTTGTTTTTGAAGACAGAAGACAAGTGCGAGTGTGCACTTATGTGTTGATGCTGTGGAAAGGCCAGCGTCATGAAAGGTTCCTGACTGGACGAGGCTTTTTGGCGTCTACGTCTGAAGAACTAAAGACGCCTGAATGTGTCACCTCTAGTTAAAACAGTCCGAGTGTGTGTGTATGTGTGTGACTAGCTGGCATTCATTTCAACTTTTTTCCCATGGCCACTGGCTTTTATAAGTGCCGGGCCATCAGAGCTGAGGTCACCGGGTGAAATGAGAGGTGACTTCACAGAAACCTGTGCGATGATGGGTGAGAATGGAAGTGTGAGAGGAGTACGACACATTAATAATGATTCATAATTTTACATTTTATGAAGAACATGTAGATGGTGCTTAAATTTGGATGCTGCTGTGGGGTTGCTAAGAAGTTTCTGGGTGGGTGGGGTGTTCCAGGTGGTTGCTATGCAGTTGCTAAGGTATTTCTGATGGTTGCAGAGATGTTGCTAGATGGTTGCTTATCATCCCCAAATCTTTGATATTCTAGTCCCTATATATGGCTGTAGATGGGATTTGTAGGATTTCTGTGAACCAGAAGTAATAATACCCAACAAATAGAGAAGAGAAACTCTTCAAATAACACAAAATTGTTATTTTATTTAAATGTTCATGTTCCCATTTATGAGAAATATGGACTGTTATGAATATGACAATTATGAAAATATGGCAAATCATGCTTTAAACCTTAAAAAAATGCTTTAAAAACTAGAGACTTTACATAAACCACCAAATATTGACATCTGAGCTATCAGTACCTTTGGTTAAAACTAGATTTTTTATTGTAAGGTTGACATTTGCATGGAATTGGCCAAAATTTAAGCTTGCAAATCTGGTTTTACTATCTGATCGTCCACTATATTAAGCCCAAATGCTTAGAACGGCCCTTCAACAAGCTTTCAGTTTGATATCATTCATGTTGGAAAGAACAAACAAGCACAAACTCAAGCTCAAGATGAGTTATGGGTTAAAATTTGGGTTTGTAAAAATACTGTAAAAGCCTAAATATGAGCAATAGTAGAGATGCTTGTCTTGACAAGAACTACAGATCTATTGTTAATAGTAAAACAGTGCACAGTGTTGAATTGTTTATTGTCCATACACTACAACTGACAGAAAATCCATTCATATTTAATATATGAACTAAATATAAACTATGAATATACAACTGGTCATTCAAGGTGACAACTAAAATTTGTTTTGGAATTGTGTACCAATGATTTATCCAAACCCAAAGGCAAACCACACAACAGTCACTGTGTTGAGTAAAGGCCACGGCTTTTCAAGCATTGACACTATCTGTAAGGTAATGTATGATTATTTAAATCCAGCTGTCACAATTGGTGTGTCGTGCATCACAATTGCTCTTTAGGGAACATGGGAGATCCTGTCTGACCTTTGACCTTGCTGCCACTCAGTCAATCAGTTAAGTGTGTCATTTCACATACAGTGATGTCATAAATAAAAGGGAAGTCCTGATCTTACACATGCAAGTCTGTATAAAATCAAGCCAGACAGATGCATTAAACAAGATTGTCAGGGACACCCAGAGGTCTATTCTCTATCCACCGCCATAAATATGTTCTGTTACTAACAGCCATTATAATGTGCATTTGGGTACTTCCATGTAAATGTCAACCTTACCATGAGAAATAAAGTTTTTAACATACTGATGGCTTAGATTTTGTAAAAGTATGTTGCCTTTCAAAAACATGTGACTTATTTTATTCACATCCTGTCACGCATGTATACTTCCATTTTTTACGATAGATAACTTATGCATAGAACCTATGCACAGACTATTTTTGTTTATGTCTGGACTCAACAGAGCTTTAATAAAATATAAAGAGATGGTTAAATTTTTTGGTAAATATTACATTCTGTGAGAATTTATATTTCAAATTTTGAGTAAAAATGTCACATCTATATCGTCAATCTATAAAGTTATTGTGCCATTTGTTCATTTGTTTTTAATATATATATGTATACATGATTATTTACAATAAATGCATGTGCAATATTATAAGAATTGTTAAAAGACTAGATTGTCTTATCTATTCATTATTCATTAACTAATAAGTGACATTTTACTGAAATCTTGTTTCCTGGGAATTGAATCCATGACCTTTGTGATGCTAATGCAATGTTCTATCCATTAAGATAGAAAACTTCTTTCTACAAGCAATTATTTATCAATATTTGTTCTTTAAGCTTGATATCAAATGCAGTATTTTCTGAAGTAAGAAAGGGCAAGATAATAAAGAACACAGAAGAATATGACATGAAGTAAGTGAAGATGTTGTAACGATGTGGTTTTGCAGTGTACCTTCCAAATACTGTACAGTCCTGTTCCCTGTTCTTAATGCAAAACCAAATTTCTTCATGTACTTCATGTCATATTGGCCACTAAATAAACAGTAACCCATTTATTCTTCTGTGGTCTTCACTTCATCCTCCATCTCTTTCTCTCTCTCTTTCTCTTTCTCTCTCTCCAGGGCCATATTCCTGGCTCGTTACGAGGTTTCACAGACAGTATAATTTCAGCCTGACACCGCCTCAAACGAGCGGCTGTCAAGCCCTAGCACCGCCGTGGGGGAACTCATGGGACATTGTCTCAAAAATGTCACTTTCCCACTTGCAAGCGAAAAAAGTAAAGGCAAAATGAAAGAAAAAACAAACTGCATAAGGCCTGGGAACCACTGTTTAAACCATGACAGAAAAATGGACACCGTTTGGGGAGTGAGAGAGAGAACAGTGTGTGTTTTGGGGGGTAAAGGAAATGTATACTTCATCTAAATGTAGTGAATAATGTATTGTATGAAGCAGTGCAACTACATCGTGTGATTTACATATATACATTATGGACGTGACAACAAAGAACACACATTTTTGTAAAGCAACATACTTTGTAGGATTTCTGTGAAAATTTAACAAACGGAGGAAAGATGACTCTTTAAAGAACATAAAACAGTTGTTTTAGTTTTAATGTATGAGAAATCTAGACTGTTATGAATGTGACAATTCTGAAAACAGCACTTTTTCTGACTATAACAAATCATGCTTTAAACATTAACAAATGCTTTAAAAACCTCACATGGGTTTTAAAACCACCAAATATTGACGACTGAGCTATCGGTATGGTAAAAACCTTGATTTACCCTGATTCACAACTGTAAGCTTGTACGATTTTGACATAATTTGACTTCAACCCACATTGCGATAAGTATGCACTAACCTGCTATTTAATATTTTAAACACAGATGGAAATATCGAGGCAAAAGTACAGACTGCAGTTATATAAAAGCAACATCGCACTTGCATTTGTGCTGTTGTACTAAGTGTCAACACAACTGTGAATGTGATATCACATAATTATGCAGTGTTGGTGTGTGCATTCAGCCTGTTTGTGCAGATACGCGACTACACACGAGCATTTGGGTTCGAGCAGATTGTAAATCTTCGGAAATGTACAACACAATTTACATTGTGTTTGAGCAGGTGTGTGTTTGTTTGCACCGTCTTCTGTCTACACGCCTCCGAGCTGCCTGGCCACACTACAAAGCTCTCTCTCTCTCTCTCTCTCTCTCTCTCTCTCTCTCTCTCTCTCTCTCTCTCTCTCTCTCTCTCTCTCTCTCTCTCTCTCTCTCTCTCTCTCTCTCTCTCTCTCTCTCAGTGTCTTCAGCACTACCTCTCCTGGGCACATTCCAGCTGCATCTGCCCGAGCCCCACAGCCAGGGACCCTCCACACTGGACCAGCACCCAGCATGTCCCCATCATTTACATCCTTTAAGCCATGAACAGGCAGAGAAAGAGCAGCTCGCCAACGGCCCGATGCCAGGCCTGCCGTCTCCGATAAACACAAACCTTCCTCTTTCTGCCCAGCTCTCTGCTGTTTTTATGCTTCTCTCGTCTCAGTAATAGCCTGCCCATACCAGCATCTGTGGACTTAGGCAACAGGAGCCGCTTGCCAAATCTGCTGTTATTTTTTAGTTTTCTCTATGCTCTATGCTTTTTGGATCTGAAATGGAGTTGGTTGTACAGAATCCAGTTTAAGCAGAGAGACAACAGAATACGACTGAGAAACCATGAAGACGATTAGGAAAAGGTTTTTTCTGCAAAACACTGTTTGGTGATTGTAAAAGTGATTAGTATAATGGTTCAAGTGAAAAGTGAAGAATTTACACTATAAGCTACATTGAAAACATGACATGATGTGTCATTTTTCTGCCACTAACGCCACCACAAACAGAACTACAAAAATGTCAGAAAACAGACAACCAAAGTACTGACAATCATCTTTAAGTACTTTTCATATGTCAAAAAATAATACATGGCACTGAAGTTTTTCTTTTGAAAAATTTTATCTTATTAAAACAAAATATGTAAATGCTGAATGAAAAGTGATCAGGACCCAAACTTAAAGCAGATGGGTCTTGTATTTGACATTTCATTTGGTATATCCTAACGTTTTTACCCAACCACGTTTTAACAACATCAATCAAATGGGTTACATATTAAAATAATATGAATAGATAATATGGCAAATTGAAAAATTAATAATATTCATATTATTATGAGAGCAATGTTAATCACAACAAAACATAAAGATTAATCTATAGAGATCTAGTAGATTTTCTCTTGGTTACTGTATCCACATCAGACATGATCTCATTCCTGCTGGAACAATGAGGGTTAAACACTTGCTGTTAACCTAATTCTAATTCTGTCCTCTTGATGACATCATCAGCTCGCGCCCCTGGGGCAAGTTTGAGGTCATTATTCCCACATGTCTCTTTTAAAAAAGAATGGGGGGAGGGCACCTTTATTTTCTATCATTTCATACTCAACCGGTTAAGATCCTTCATAGTCAGCATGCTCAACATATCACAGATAAACATGCACAAACACACACATGTGTGCAGAGCAACACTCATCTCTGACACTGACATGCTCAGCATTCTGTACAGGTTCCTCTTCAAGACCAACCACAAATAATAACCTTAATTACAGCTCTTAACTAAAGTGCTGTAAATGCTCCCATTTGGGATGAATGGTAGAAAATCGTTAAGCTGGTTTAGACCGTTTCAAATGACCAGTTAAACCAGTTGCTGGTTGCCCATATAAATTGTTTTTCAATTATTTTGTTGCTGGTTTTGGCTGGTCAGCCATTACAGTCCAGAGCAAAAACAACCATCTAAACAATCACAGATCTAAAAACAAATAATGCCTTATAAAATATTGACATTGCACTGACATTTCTTTTTATTTAAATTTTATTTTTGTTTAATATTTGTGACCCTGTCTGTGAAAACCAGGCTAAAGTCTAAATATGTAATTGTGAAATAACGAGCATCAAAGTTTGAATCACCTATTAATTTCACTATGATTTTAATCTTTGACATGGTCTTACTCAGACAATATTAAAGATAACATTGTTAAATTCTCACAGGATATTCTTTACATTATGAAGAATGATTTTATGTAGAAAACATAAAAATCACAAAAATAACTTTTGTTATACTGGTCACATTTGGGCTATATCTATATTTTATCTTATACATTATATCTCACAAGATTAAACTAAAATATAAAGGAAACATATATTTTAAGTATACTGCACAGTCTATAGAGTTGGCCAGATTTTATTTTATTGTTGTATAAGTTGTATAACTTTTATATCTGTGTGTTTGTGACAAATAAAAACAAAAATACTTACATTACATTACATTTTTTGTACTCATCAGTAAAATGTAATTTTAGAAAAACTAGTGCAGTAAAGGTTCACTACTGTTACACCTTAAAATACTTAAAAGTACACTTTTTTTAATAAAAGTACACTAGAACTAGTACGTACTACATACATTAAATATATTTATACTTTAGCTTTGCTTAGTATACTTAATAAACTTCCTTAACTTACTAAATGAACTTTCATAATAAATCTTTTTAATATTTATCTTATAATTTAAGATTGTCCAACATGGTCTAAATGTTTTTTTTGTTGTTGTTTAGCAGGTTTAGATGGGAGTAAATGATAGCATTTGTGTTTACAGCTTTCAAGTGGCATCATGATTTTATAATCTGCTTTTGGCCCAATTATCAGTTTCATTCTGCATCACACCAGAGCGATCGTAATACACAGACAGAGAGAAACAGTTTCTGGGCAAACACACAGAAATCTTCCCTCAGACCTGAGAAAAGTCATGAACTCTTGAAGTTTTTGGTCACTGTGATGTGTCAATAAGCTAGAGGCTGATAAGAAAGACCGTATGGCCGGCCACCCGCAGAACGAGTGCGTCTTAGCCTCCGAGGCGGATGAAGTAAGTGTCCCCGCTACGAAAAGAAACAAAAAAAACAGCAAGTGAACTAAGCGAAGCTGACAGCATGGCTAAAAGGAGGAGAAAAGGCTGTGAGTGTTAATTACAAACACCATGCTAAAAGACAGAGACAGAGATGAGGACTGAGTCAATCCTGGAGGACGGTCCTATTTAAAAGGATAAAAAGTCAATTAGCATTAGGCGCCGTTCACGATGAGACGGAATAACAAGGACAATTTGGGGTGATTTCTTTAGTTAATGTGAATAAAGTTCAAAACAGTCCATATGAATAATCGGTGGACCCGAAAAGCCCTGAATCGCTTACAGAATCAGAGGATTAGTATTCACTGTTTGAATTTCAATGTTCTTCAAGCATGACAGCCGCTGTGAGGCTGAATTCAGCCTGTAGACGGATGATGGTTATAAAATGGCTGTGGGCGTATCTTGAGTTAAAGCAAATGACTGTAGAGTGGTCTGCAAAATGACTAACTAACACACCAGTGCAGTATTTGATTCAGGACACATACATTCAGATTCAACCATAACTATTATTACATTTATGCATTTGGCAGATGCTTTTATCCAAAGCGAGTTACAGCGCAGTCAATACAATGTTTCAAATTCACAACCTTTAAACTGCTATTGCAATCTTCTACCAAACGAGCTACATAAACACAATTATTTGCACCTTTATTTGCATGCATTTAGGTCTGATAGAGAAACAAATTCATATTTGCTAGATACCAGACTGCTACAATTAATATTTAGAGGAAGATCTGAAAACTGAATTTGACAACGTACTGCATGCAAGTCTTGTTTCAACAAATTAATATTTAGAGGCAATTAGTATCAAATAAAAACAAGACATCCTTGAGCACATTTACTGCTTTGTTCTTATAGTAACATCCAACAGCATATTTATATATCCATAAGACTAAAGGTAAAACAAAACAAAAACTGTCAGATGGTCTTATCTTATCTAAATGGGCGGTGCATTTCCAAATAAAGATCTATTGTCTCTATAAAGACTACAGTATGAAGGCCCTTTCACAATATATATAACTATAATGATAACTATATTAGCATACACACACACAGACAATAACGTTACGTTTATTTCAAGCTTATGCATTGCAGTTTTACATTGTAAATCCACAAGCACTTCAAACTGACTCTCACATAAAAATACTTTTACTGTACAAGAGTATTTACTGTAGTAAACTGTAGTAAAACGCCTGGATACTATCATTTTTGAGTACTACAGTAAGCTATGAAAAATATGAAAAAGATAAAAAATTATGTACCATAGTAAATATTAAAATATATATAATTTATATATTTAAAAGTACAGAATAATATAGTATACTACAGTGTACTTTACAGTACGTAATTTTTTCATCTGGGCTCATAAAATTTGCTAATTCTCGTCTCGTAATGATGGCTACATATTCAGTTCATGAATCTTTCTGCAGTCAAATTCACAACAATACTTTTTAACATTTTGATGTAGCGTAAGCCAAACCCCCCCCCTGCAATAAACACAGTTTAGAAAGTACAAAATATTAAAATCCATCATCTTCAGGATTATTATTGGATATACTTTAGTTGTAAAAGACTCCACCAATGTTTGATTCTTGAAGGCAAAGAACAACACCTGTTTGTCTTATTTTAATAGCTTCATGGTAACAGTTTTAACGACAAGCCTCCATACTGATGTCCTACGAACTATTTACTGCGATAGAACAGGTGTCTCCCTTGGTACCTGTCTGGAAAAACTTGCTTGCAAGACTCTGTTGTTTGGTTCATTATCCACTAAATGTTGAATTTCTGTTTTTATTCCTCATTCCTGCGCATGCCACTAAATGCCTGACATTTGTTTCCATTAGGCAAAAGCTAAACGCGTCATTAAGAAAGAGTACCGAATATTTCCCTCTCTTTTTATTTCTTTGTTTTTTTTTACAATGCCAGAATGAGAGAAAGAAACAGTCACTTGTGATGTGTTTGGGGTAATGGTAATTGTCACAGTGTCAGGCGGGCCTTTTGTGTTAACAGGGCGTGATGGCAGAGCCCATCAGTAGAAAATTGCACAGCAAAGAGAACACAATCAACCTCTCCACTTCTTAAAAACAGCTCACCGCAAACAAGCTCCTCTTTTACGAGAAGAAAACAGCATTGCTCATTCCTCAAAGATCTGACAACAAATCATTATGGCACGACTATCATTGATCAACAGTCACCTGGTAATTGATATCAACAAAGACATTTTTTTAACACCCTTCCCCTTTAACACACCAGGGCCACCCGTGCAGCAGACACCAGAAGCGCTTCGATCTATCAAAGGAAGTTTGTAGCAAAACTTAATTATAAGACTGAATACAGCAAGAAAATCTTTTCCGTGCGTGTTTGAATTGTTCCTATCCTGCCTCGCTTTTACTTCGCCGTCCCCTGGCGCTTACGAGATGAAAGCGAGTGTATATTTCAAAGATATTAGGATCAATCACATTCCGCCAACGTCGAGACAGAGAGAGAGAGAGACAGCGAGCGAGATTGTGTTTACAGCATGGAGAAGCCGCCACCGCATCACTGAGTTTAATTAGTAATATCACAAGTCGTTTTCTGCGCCAGCTAAGACTCTGATACTACTTCAGTAGCTGCTAATGACCTTCATTTGTGTTAGTCATTTTTAAAACACACACACACACAGCCAACAATCCGCACATACTCTTAAAACATCTCTAAAGTACCTTTATGCAGATCAACCTTCCATTAAATTGTACAACACTAAACTGCGAGCGTTTAAAAGGTTTGATGCAGCAATAGAGAACCGCAATATTTAATGTCCAACAAAACACAGCTGATGCAGTATAAACCACAGTTAAAAGAAAGAAATGTTTTCTACAGTAAAACTAATATCAGTTCAACACAAACTTTCATTATATTTATTAGGTCTATCAAGTGCGTTCAAGTCGAGTTGGAAATATCGTATTTGTTAAAGTTGTAAATACGAGTGGGAAAACATGGCAGAAATATCTCAGAAATGAGATGAGAAAAGAAGCAAACTGTTGGTTACTTAAACATCTTTATTGGACTTGAAGGCACCTGGTATCATAATTACGACTTCCCAACTTGTAAATACATTTTTTCCAGAATGACTTGAACGCACCATATCATAACTTTTACAATACCCTATCCCTATACCAAACCAAGTTATAGTATTTAAAAAACATGTCAACATTCACTCATGTACACACACATAGATACAGGAGAACCCTGTGATCCCTCATCTATCCGTCATTACATCATTCTTGTGCTGCAGACGTTCTTCCCTGCGGTTTTGATATGGAATCAGGCACGCGGGGGGCTCGCTTTGATTGAAGCAGCTGTGGGGGGCTATACATTCAACAGAGACACAAATCAAATATTTAGCTTGATGTTGATACTTAAGGCTGATGACTTAATTGCCCTGTTGGGAAAGATCTATATGTGTGTATGGCTGAGATGTGTGTGTGGGAGAGAACGAGAGATTGAAAAGACATTTGAAAATGTCATTTGCTTCATGTATATAATTATGTACAAGAGCCTGTACAGTGGCAGCTAAAGGATGTTGTTAGACAGATTCAAAGCACCCAATCCATCAATCCATCTGTTTAGCTATGGTTAAAGAATGCACATGATTAGTTTTGTGCTTTTAGTCCATATCTATTAGTTTTGGTGCCGTATATATACAGTATATCATAAAAATATAAATCTATGCACAAGTTGAAATGAAAAAAATAAATAAAATTATACATGGATGTTATGGATGTGGCAAAATCTGTTTATTGTGTGTATTATATATAGTCTGCCTTTTCGTTCAGCCCCTGTCGGTCGTTGTTGTTGTCTGTCAGTCTATGAAAACGCTCTGAAAACCTTGTATGTTTGATGTATCTGGAATTTCTCTGAGTTGAAGGCAACATACTAGGATTTCTGTGAATTAAAATACACAAATACTCAGCAAATGAAGAAGAGATGACTCTTCTAAAAATATTTATGGATGTCACAATTCTAAAAACAGCACTTCACCTGACTATGAAAAATCATTAAGTTGATTTTTCAACATTAAAACTTAAAACTAGATTTTTTCATGGTAAGCTTGACATTTGCAGTTGCTGAATGCATGTTTATATTTATGTATCTGTCCCGCCTCAATTGAGTTCCCACACTTCACATCGTCTATTAATTAATGTTTGTCATTTCTCTGGCAGAGGCCGCGAGATAAAACAGGACGACCTGTCAAAGGAATTTATCATCCACTACTGCCCTCTCCTTTCCGTCCTGCCATTTCCAGTCGAGTGAAAAATCGATCGCTTCTTCACATTTCTCCGTCTGCTGTCTTTAAGAGTCAAAGGTATATCCCAGAGTTCCTCCCTCCACCTGTTACCCTTCAGCGACACAAGCATAACCTCTGAAATCCCTGATGTCATCTGCCGGTTTACAATCTTCTTGAGTCTCTTTTTAAAATTGATTGAGATGAGCGCTTTAGTGCACTGCTGTCCATCACTGTCTACTCTATATCTTACATTACATTTTACACTATAGTCATTATATTCAAAAATATAGCAATACTGGTATAAACAAAGACTCTATGTTTCAAAAAATCAAAAAAGTAAAGAACTCAGTCAAGCGATTAATAGAGACGCTTAATTCATTACGCATGTGTTTCTAAAGATTATTAAACTGAAAATAAATGAAAACAGAGACACAGCCAGTGAATATGAATATGTAAGATTCCTTCCTATTTTAATGTGCAAATATAAACAATTATTTTATTGTTCAGGCTCAGCATATAATGAGTGCCTTAAATTGTCATTTTATAGAAAAGAATTGTGTAAAAGGTATTTATCATAGTAGTGAAATGTAAAGCACAAAAAACAATGATAGATCTAAAACCAATAACAGGACTATGATAAAGATGTGTTGTTTGCACCAGTATAGTTATATTTTGGTTGTCAGACTAGTTTGGAATGTTAAATACATTTTTCTAAATTCCCCGGTTGGTGAGTTACTCATAATTGAACAGAACACGAGATTGTTTAAAAGCTGGAAAAACATACACTTGCACAAATGCTGGATTGATTTAAATGAACCTGGAAAATGTCCATATTTAACCCAAGCATGGGTTGAAACAACCCAGCCAACATTTTATCTATTTTATCTACACGCGTTCACTAAAACACAAACAGGAATTGACTGACTTGCAAATCCTTCCGTTTTGTCAATGAAATTACGGCATGCAGCCAACAATACATGGTATGGGACGACATTATTGTGTTTTCTTTTATGCCAAAAATCATTAGGATATTATGTAAAAATCATGCTCCATGAAGATATTTTGTAAAGTTGATGCAGTGCTAAGGACTTCTCAATAATTTGATTTTTTTTGCACCATCAGATTCCAGATTTTCAAATCGTTGTATCTTTGCCGAATATTGCCCTAACAAACCATACATCAATAGAAAGCTTATTTGTTAAAAGTTAATGATGTATAAATCTCAATTACAAAAAATTGAAATTACGGCATGCAGCCAACAATACATGGTATGGGACAACATTATTGTTTTTTCTTTTATGCCAAAAATCATTAGGATATTATGTAAAAATCATGCTCCATGAAGATATTTTATAAAGTTGATGCAGTGCTAAGGACTTTAAAGGACTTTAAAGGCAATTTTGTGGACAACTGTAAAGGCAATTTTCTCAATAAAGATAAAAATAAAATAAAATAATAAAATAAAATAAAGATTCAAGATTTTCAATTTGTTTTATCTTTGCCAAATATTGTCCTATCCTAACAAACCATACATCAATAGAAAGCTTATTTGTTAAATGTTAATGATGTATAAATCTCAATTACAAAAAATTAACCCACATGACTGGTTTTGTGGTCCAGGGTCACATTTTTTTTATCTACACGCGTGTTCACTAAAACACAAACAGGAATTGACTGACTTGCAAATCCTTCCGTTCTGTCAATGAAATTACGGCCATGAAGAGTACACATACAACCACACAACTGAGCTTGCTTTCAGTCGTCCACAAACGCACACCTGATATACGTGTAGAGCTCATGCTTACATCACGCTTAAAGTTCAAGCACTCGTGTAGTGTCACATAAAGCATACATTTACCCACACAAAACAACAAGTGCATAAATACAGGTCTAGACTCAAAAACATTGGATTTTCCGGTGTGTGCGAAAGCAAGCGCACAAAACAAACACGCACTCGCTCTTTCCTGACGTTATCAGTAAGGGAGATTTATGCAGTCTCAGAGAAGAATTTATGAAAGGCAGTTCTTCTCTGATGGGCATGCCGGTTAAGAAATTGCTTTCAGAAAAAGAAGAGGGGAGAAAAAGTCTGATTCCAAAGATTTATTTCAATCTACGCCAAGAAGGCATGATATATTCAATCTGTTTATTTGAGTGAAACAATCATTTTGAAGCTTGGAGAAGTCCAGCGACAGATAAGGCTGAATTGCATTTAGTCTTTATAGCGTCTGCCTCAGTGTGTTTAAATCCTTTTCTGTCGATGCCGTTTTGTTTCTCGCTGGAGGGATGAGTGACGACAATGGGAACGTTGCTTATTCTTTTGTTGGTTTTCTTCTTATTGAAAGATTGTTTGCTACTATAAACATTTCATCATGAAAGATTTCAGATTTATTTTGGAAGTATGTGGCCTTATGAGCGAAGACGAATGAGAACTGAGATCTCTTTAATTTCTCTGTTGTTTCTGCTAGACAGCAATGAGATGAATAAGAGAATAAACGCAGACTTGAAATGTCTCAAACATTTCATTAAATTTTCTAAACTACTGTACACTATCTGTTAATTTTATAGTCTTACGTCAACAAATTGTCTTTGTGTCTATTTTTATTTCCCTTAAGAAAGTCAAATATGATTCTTAAATTAAACAAATAAGAAACTCCACATCTCCAAGTTATAAAAGAGCAATCTGAGCAATAAAAATGTTCCTTTGGGAAAGCTTCTTTTACCTTTTCCTTCACGCCTGTCATGTTGATTTATGATGTGTGATTAATATTTTTACTCCTGTCTGTAGCTTGCACAAAATTACTCATGCTGAAATCAACCCAGTCCTCATTGTTTGGACATAATACACGTTATTTACTTTTATTCACGACGACAGAGAAGTTTAGTTCAGTAACGCCGAAGCTGCTCATTATGACACTTCTAACCTTTTAAAAATTAAATGGACACTTAAAACAATAACTTTAAACATTACATGTACAAATATGAGCTGGACAACTTGAAAGAAGAAAAGCAGTATCGCTTCTGTGCACTGCGAGACAATGAAGGAGGGAAAAGGTCATGTCAAAATGCAGTCTCCAGGTTTGAGAGATATATCAAAAGGACAGGTATATATTTAGCCAAAAGGGACTACAGGCAGTATATTCTGACTGTTTCAAGTTGTAAAGAGAGAACAGAGATTTTCTTAACATAGCTCAGAAATAGTCAAACGAACTACAGAAGCAAATTGCATACAAAACAGACTACAATGTAAATCTTTTTCTTCTGGGGCATGTACACCTAAAAATAAAATTCATTTACTTTATTAATCATCATTTATTTAAACCCATGTAGTTCACATATGACTTTTTTCCACTGTAACACAAAAAGTGAGTTTTGTGATCACATCCTGGCCACTCATTTCTGTTTAATGAATGTGAATAGGGACTGGAGCTATCAAGCTTTTAAATGACAAAAAAGCATTATGAAAGCATCATATACTAGTCTAATTGATTTGTGTCGCATTTATAATCTTATGCATTATATGACAACTGTCCACTCCAATAGATTTGAGTTCTTTATCGCAGCAAAAAGATAATGTAACCTGAACTGGACTCAAATGAGTCGAAGTCATGAATGAAAAGTTGCATCTATATGACTCCTATTTCCTAAAGCACAAATAAACACTGGCCTAACTCAACATGACAGCACGCACAAACTTAATAGTTTCATCTCAGCACAAAACAAAGCAATAAAACGTGCATGTCATTAAGCTCAGGGGATTGTGAATGCAGATTAGATGGACAATAAATGTACAAAACACAAGATGATGAAATGCTGAAGATATTAAAATTGAATACTATACTGCAAATATTATAATCTATCATCTAGGATATAATAGTAAACAAATTCATCAACAACACCTCAAACATCCGTGCTTCACGTAATATCATGCAATAATTCAGTGACACTATGATAGACATGGAGTATTAACAAAAAGTTCACTGTTTTATAAAATCATGATTTAAAGTGATAAACAAGAGTATGCTCCTCTAACAAAGCTATAGACCATTTCGCAAGATGTAATCAGCACTGGTCCAGAAGCACTTCCTGTCTCAGTTTTTAACACTACACAAATGTCAGAACAAAATACAATCAACAGAACATTTACAACTGACTTGTTTAACAAACATCTTTAAGATTTAATTTAATTTACATATGTGAAATACAAAAAACTGAAACAGGAAGTGCTTCTGGACCAGTGTTGTTTACATCTTGTGAAATGGTCTATAGCAAGATTTAAAATATTATACACAAATCACATACAGTATGCCACTTTCATGATGCTTTTCTGTTATTTGGGTCTTCATCCCATTATAAGTATATGGAAAAGACGACCAGGTTGTTTCAGGGAGGAAATAAAGTATTACTGATTTGAAACAAACTAGCTCTTCAACACAGAAAATGATGACAAAAGAGACAGTGTGTATATGAAATAGACATCAACTCTGTCAGTACAGACATGTGAGATGACAGATCACAGCCAATGCTAGGAATAAAGGTTTTCAAATCCTGCTGGATTAATGGATCTAGATCTAAAAGGGAATGTGGAGGATAACAGCCCAGTCTTGGGTCAGAAGGTCACGGCCACAGTGACCGGCAAATGGAAGATAAACCTGGATGGGGCTCAGTTATGGTTATAACACACCGGGAAAGCTAGCCTCCACGCTGATAAGCAAGGAAAAGATTGGCTGGAAAATATTCCAGGCAGCCATTCATCTTAGTGATTTTATAAAATCATTTTTGAAGCTTCATTTGACATGTTGAAAGAGGGACATTTGATGTCAGGAGAGAGTCTAGAATAGCTGAAAAGCAAGCTCGAGATGTCCCTGATATTGAATATCATCGTGTGCAGAGTATTAACACCAGTCAGCCAGCGCAAATATCAACTTCTGAACTCGACTCGCCTTCTCTCTCTACAGTAAACCAAACGCTGACTCGCACACAGAAAGAGAAATTAAACAAAGAGAGGCATCAGGTACATGTTTAATGTCATAGCGCCGTCTTCGGCACAGACCACACCCCATTGCTTCGTGCTTATGAAAAATGCATAATGCATCGCTCATAGCAGGTGTAGTTGATCTCATGAAATGATATGAATATTCAGTCATGGTGATAATGAAATCAAAATGTTAAGGATGGTTGTGTGTGGGTTGAGCGTGGGAACCGCTGGGGTGCACAGATGGGGACAAATGAAAGATCTGATAGGCGCTGACAGAAGCGAAATGCTTAGCCTTAAATTTAATAGCTCGTCAAAATTGGAGATAGAGATGTCATTTGGATGAAAACCATGGCAGCCATTTTGAGCACACCTTGAAGCGCAATATGGCAATGATGGGTTAAGGTGAGAATAAAAGGCTTTCAGATCATTAATCATAAGCATCAGAAGCTCATCGCTTTGGGGAGATTAAAAGCAGACTAACCACATCATTTGATTTACAGCATATGGGGTCATGAGAGTCTGGGATTGCATTACAATGAGATTTACATGATTATTATATAGGTGAGATATACACATCACAGCCAAGATATGTGAACCACACCACTATACTACTAATGAACAGATTTGGCTGTTTCAGAGACATACGCTTAAGCATATAGCAGTACAGTCTGCTTACACTAACATTTGTAATAAAATATTGAATGTTACAGTCCTTGCGGGGAGAACGTTGACATTAAATATTCAACAAATAACAAGCTTTCTATGCAGTTTTGCCCAATGAATGGAGTTTATACTAGAATTATCGATATTAAATCATGAAAAATAAAATAAATATTTAAAAAAACTTGAATGCACTTGAATGCAAAATTGAATGCACATGTCGCTTAAAGCATCTGCTGAATATAATATAATATAATATATATAATATAATATAATATAATATAATATAATATAATATAATAGAATAGAATAGAATAGAATAGAATAGAATAGAATAGAATAGAATAGAATAGAATAGAATAGAATAGAATAGAAAAAATATTTAGTATAATGTAATATATAAAACACTAGACTACACAATATATACAACTATATAAAAAGGAATAATAGATCAAAATATAGAAACAATATAAAAATATTTTACATTATAAAAACATAAAAAATATCTCGAACTAGTGTTCTGTAGGTGACCAATTTATAGTTTTTGTGTTTATGTATAGCAGCAGAAATAACGAATCCACAATACTGCACAAACGCTCAAGTGTTTGTCCTTTAGTTCTGATCTATGCTGTTTCTTATAGCAATTAACATGTCTAGAGAGAGCAAAGACAAATGACCCATACGACTGAGGTGAACTCCTGTGATGCAGCTAACATGCAACGACAGACAAGATGACTTTTTAGGGGTGAGAACGGCATTGAATACCTCCAGCCACCACAGCAACACTGTGATTAATACACAATGTTGCACATTAGCCTGGTGCTGGACGAGTGCTTTTATAGAGGAACACATCAAAAACAAGCTTGGCTGCTGTGAAAGTCAAAGAGCTAGCAAATAAAAAAAGAGAGGCAGACAGAGGAACATCAACCTGGATTAGGCAGTTGTTGTCAGGCTCGCCGTGCCACACCATTACCCGGGTCCAGTGCGTGGTTTCTATGTTTGTGCCCTCTTAGATTTATAACCAAACAGCTCCTGCTGGGACCATTTACTGCCCACTGACGCTTTCAGCTTAACTCCTATTAACGCTGAGACAAACGGCACCTTTTTACATACAATCACAGCATAAAAAAGATCAACTCGCTGGTTTAAACTAAACCGGTTGACCATGAAGGTCTTGTTAGTTAAGGGATGCCAGCACATCAACATTCAAAACTCTGCTGATCTTTTTCTCAAGAAGAATGAATTCAGACACTGTAATCCTACGCTTGATAAAAACATCAAAAACAAAGTGCTGAATTCAATTAGCATTCCCTGCACATTCAAATGGATGAATGATTATCCGACAACCCGTAGGACAGAAAAATCTCACATGAGATCTCTTTAATACCTCAATCGTTTCTTCTAGACAGAAACAAGATTAAATAGAGATCTATTTCTTGGATGTTTCTCCTGGGAAGAAGACCCTGGCAATCTCACGTGTCTCAATCATGTTGCACGCTAAGATCAGATTTGTCGAGATGGCTATCAAAAGTTGGCAAAAGTACAAATTCAAGAACAAATTATCTGGACTACACCATCCATGCAAACTGGATACCTATATGCTCTTACTGTTTGTTTTGTTGAACGTTTATTTGAAGTCAAACATCTTCTATAAAACAACAATGAAAAACGAAATTCAGAATAGAACTACCCGAGCAGAAGATAGCAAAACTGGTAGCAAATAAGAAAGAGGTAGCGAATATAAACCCGGCTGGAAACAGTTGACACTGTAATATTCTCCTCTGACTGTCTCGGCCCAAACACCATCAGCCCTGTTGATTATACTGCTGGGACTATATTGCACCACACAGCAGCACAATCCTGCCGACTAACCTTTCCATAGACAAAACGTTCAGAGAAAATAAGAACGGGCACGGAAAAAGATTGCATAGAAACCGGTTAAAAATAATAAATAGCCTACATAACCTGACCTTCACACTGCTGCATTACACCAAATATAATGCAAACCGTTCCTGATATAGTAATGTCAGGTGCAATATTTCTAATAAATATTTTTGCACAATAAAGCAGCACTGAGATTTATGGGGAAAAGGCATGAGATGCTTGAAAGATCCTCCAGTTACGCTCATAATTTGCTTTCCGGAGAGGATGCTGTGTAAAGTACTGTTCAAGTCTATTCATTTCTTTCAATTCTCTGAAGGCAAACCACAATCCAGATGGTTCATAGACAGGGCCAGTTCTCTGCTGGGTAACCTATATAAAAACTCTACTGTATATTATACTGTATTGAGAATAACATTAACATCAAACAGTTTGCAACAGAAAACAGATGAAAAATGTTTTTTCTTAAGTTGAAATTCACAGTCATTTCTCAAAGAAAAAGAAAAAACACTTTTTTTCTATTCAAACTATTCACCATTCTAATTTAATAATGACAAACTATATATTCATGGAAAGGTCTAAGACACAAGAATAAATATTTGACCAATAAATATAAACAAAAAAAAAAGATATGAAATATGTTATTTATAAAAATACCTAAAAAAGAAAATGGTTAAAAATATATTAAAATATAAAAAACTGGTTTAGATGCATTGTTATGTGTTTGCCTAATATGTGCAGTGATCAGGTTAACTAATGTTCACAGATATAACTTCTGACTTATGAAAAGTATTAGTAAATGCTGAAATTAAGATGAACTAAGATTGAATATTGTTAGCTCATGTTAGCTAATGCATGAACTAATGTTAACAAATATAACCTTACTGTAAAGCGTTACCAAAAACAAGACACTTGTCCTGCATTTGCATGTTAACATTAATGACGTTTGAATAGAATAACTGGTTTGGAAAAGAACTGTATACATACCAGCACTAATTTACACTGACAAACGTTTCTAACTATATTTTTGACTTGGACCAATTTATTAAGTGATCTTCAAATTTAATAGCATCTATTTATACCCATCAGGGGTCTTTGGTAATGATCAACTAAGTGAACCCGTCAGCTGTAATTGTTCATTAGCTGGAGTTCGTTACTGGAGGAGATGATGTGAACCTCTGTGTTTGGAGTTCATGTTAAGCTGCCGGCAGAGACGGTCTCAAAGACAAACACGGCCTTTTATACCGCCTGCGAGGTCCAAGAATATCTCTCACTATTATTCTCAGCAGTTCCATTGATTGCAGGCCTAAATTATAGCAAACAAATGCCTCGCTCGAGAACATTGGACTTCAAATGATATCTGAGGTGGCGCGGCTATATGATTGCGACGCATTTATACGGCTAATAGAAATTAATATGCACCCGACACGACGTCCCATTTCATTACAAACAACCCAGTCGGTCGCTCTGTGACGTATCGCTCGGCTTCAAAGCCCGTCGGAGTACGCGGACACGTTCCTTTCCTCTCGTTCGCACACACACAGGCTGCTCAATGCTAATAAGTGGCAATCATGATAATCTACAACCACACTCCGGCAAAGTCCCGGGCCGGACATTAGCAGCATGTTGCCAGCCAATAAATAACCAGGCAAATAAAACGCCTGTCCTGCGCAGCACAAAATGTTCCACGGCGTATGCAAAATAGGTCAATTACGGCCGACTCTAGGTCATTCAGAACCTACTCCCCTTTATCGACTATTGCCGCAAGGCCCCGGGAAATAAGGTACGTCACAATTCATCGCCGTTTCTGGCTCGTTCCTTTATTCCCACAGAGAAGAGCCGACAAAGAAAATGACACTACTCATTTGTTTTACAAGGTTACGCTTGAGGTTTTTACACTGCTGTCCTTTTCTCTTAACTCTTGGAACTTGACTCTGTGTTTAGAAAGTAATTAAAGATCCATTTTCAGCTAGTTATAGACAAATTCATTACGAACATATCAAAAACACGTCTTTGAAGGACAAATTCACAAAAACATCATGATCACAGTTGTGGTGTTTCTCCATAAAACTATGTATCTAAAGACCTGTTCACATCAAAAATGATTACTAATGAAAACTATACTGATAACTGTATTGGTGTCCACAGAAATGGATGATATAGTTCATATTAATTTCAGCATTTATTAATATATTTTCAAAAACAAAAGTTGTATCTGTAACATTAGTAAACATGAACAATCATATTGGCATTAACTAATATAAATAAATGATGAAAAACTATACTGTTTATTGTTAGTTCATGTTTGCTAATGCATTTAAGAAATACAACCTTATTTAACCTAACCTTACCTTTAAAGTTATAGTTACTAGTTATAAATCATTGTAACTTTATTTCACATCATTCTTGGTGTGAACAGACCTTTATTTACAAACCACACCCAATTCAGATTAAACCATTAAAATGTTTGCACACATTTTCCACTGATCATACATAAACAGGTTAATATGTAAGTCAAGCAGTCAAGCACACTTTCTGAATCCTCTGTAAGTTAACATCAAGAACAAACTGAAAGTTTTAATGAATTCCCCTTTTTATTATCACAGGGCACTGGTTCATCCAGTAAGAGTGCCGAGTTTCAAAATTTTGATGGGTGTCAAATCTTAAATGTCAAAGTCTTGTCAATAAAAGTTTAATGGATTTTTTTAAACTTTCATCTCTGGTTAAAAGGATGGCGAGGACAAAAGTGAACTTTTAGGGACCCAGAGGAGGCTTTTGTCCATATGGCCAGCACTGTCCAATTCCTTTTGTGATCAGAGCTGTCATAAGGGCCGTACATCACGTTACATCTAGTTTTCGCTGTTCACTTTGTCTTTAAGACTGTGAGATGTATGTTTATGTCAGTTCTGTTTCCTATTCCTCTAAATCTGATTGTCTGGTCCTGGGACACAGTCGCAAACACAAGCTGTCATGTCTACTGTCTGACGGAAAGGCGGCCAGCGTTGACAAGCGTCCCCAGATTGGGTCTGTCAGAGTTTGTGCGTAAACACACACACACACACACACAGACTCCATCTGATAATACTGATATCACATTAATATGTACTCTCAGGGCTAATTCACTGTCATACTCTGTTCAGACATGCCTGTAAGAGAAAATAAGAGGCAAATAAGAATAGCTCAATTTTAGCTTTTGCATTTCTGATGTTATAATCAGTGGACATTATTCCAAAGGAAAAATAAGAAGTGGTTTCTGTAATCTTGCATCATAATTTCAAAAGCTTCGTCTCTGAAGTGACTTTCTGTTCTGGATGATACACCAACCATCTGTCAACGACATTGTTCACTCAATGCAAAAATACAAAAGCAAAGAAACAACAAACTAAACTATTTCAAGTTTCAGAAGAGATCTCAACAATATCCCACTGTAAAAAAATGGGTTATTTTCTCAGCATTGGGTAGTTTTTGTGTAACGCTAGCCTTTGTTATTGTCCGATGTTATATCAATCTTACTTTTATGTACTGTAGAGACAAATCAATTCATGCCATTTTTAAAGGATTTGTGGAAAGTATTTGGATGAATTGAATTGATTTATACGCTCTAAAAAATGCTGGGTTATTTTTAACCCATGGTTGGGTCAAAAAGGGACAAACCCTGTCGTTGGGTTATAAATTAACCTATGCTGGCCCAAAATGGTGGGTTGTCATAATTTATGGTAAAATATGAACATTTTCTAGGTTAAATAAACCCAACGACTGGGTTTGTCCCTTTTTGATTCAACTACTGTATGGGTATATTAAAACATAACCCAGTATTTTTTTATGCTGTTTAATTGATACTGCTTATATTTAGTCAAATAAAAAATATACTAGTAAAAACATGTATTGTATTGTATAATGATATAAAATAAACAAATCTCTATTTAAAGGACAAATAATAAAATAATTTTATGAATAAATAAAATAGTAAACTTTATTAAAATATTAATAGGTTGACTCTTAACTACTACTAACTTTTAACACAAATAGCTAAGTGGGAAAAATCAGGCAATTCATTCGGATAAAATAACCCACAGTTGAGAAGGTGCTTCACTAATTCATAGTCGAGTTACTAATTGGGTTATTTTAAGTGTATATACACTTTGTTCCTATTTGCCCGGACCTGTCATCAGATTCAAGATTATCTGAGCATTGCTATCCACATTTATATTAAAGATCTATATTCATACTGTCCGTCAACAGTTGTTTAGTTTGTGCCTGTTCATTTCTCCTAAAGAAGCTTTGGCAGTTTAAACTAAACATCTAAATGAAACCAAAAAGAGAGCAACCTCATCCTAGTAATCGAATTTTCCTCTGGAAGAAGATACCAGACGGAGAGAGAGGCAGAAAGAGAGAGAGTTCAGATTATTATGAAAGGAGTATCCAATAAAAGGATGAGAGTGAGGTCTTGACATGGAGCAGACGGAGAGAGAGAATCTAGTGGCGGGTCTAAGCCATCGATTAGGTCCAGTTAGCTTTACTCTAGAGTCTCCTGCACTCACGGGTCCAAAGTGATAGACAGCGAGCGTTCAATGATAGCGTGATTGTCAGCTGAAGTGGCAGTTATACATTTACTGCAGATAGCCGTTTTCTGTGACGCTCGGTGAGCAGCGAGAGGAAGGCTGGAGCGAGGGGAATGTTGTAGGAGCGTCTTTAATCTCTGGATTCCATCAGCGTCCCGGTAAAAGCACTTTTATAGAAATCACATTCCCTTCAAAACTCCGGGAGAAACATTTGCCCGCTCTCTTCAGGAGTATTGCTGTGCCCTGAGAGGCCACCGGGTGGGTTTACAGTAAAATATTGTTTCTGGTTCTGTTGGAGGTTAAAAGCACATTAATCTTTGTTTACAGTATAATACCGGCCGAGTTCAATAGCAGACGCATGAGCTGAATAGCAAACCCCCTTCCCTAAAGAAAAAGCCCATCATGGGTGATTTTTTCAATATCTTAAAAGCGGAGGCTTACAGACCACTTTATCCAATCAGGTACATGAGCAAGGCTATGGCATTTACAAACGCAGGGGATGATGGTGAAATATGGGGCCGTATTTCAAAACGTGTAGGGATGAGACATGCATATGCCCTCGCAACCTTATATAATTACTAAACATACCATGGTGAACACAGACAAAACATAAATGTCTGTGGTAAAACAGTTAGCTTCCTAAATCTAATATGCTGCTTTGGATGGACTTCATACAGAGGAATGGATGTTGCTATTTCTTACTGATTTTTTACTGATCTTTCCATAATGCATTTTACGGCCTTAAAAAATTGACTTCTCTGCTAAAGATGCATAAAATTTGGTCAAAACAAAGCACCGTGATGGTACCACAATAAGGTTACACAACAATGTTTTCCTGTAGTATATTCCTTGCAACACAGAGGTCATAAATTCATTTCCCAGGGATAACAAAGAGCATTTATTTACCCTGTTTAGAAACATCAACCTCACCATGTAGCATCAGCCTTTCAAATCCCATCCACTTTCCTTGTAAACTCTTAAAAATAAAAGAGAAGGTTCTTCACAGCCATGCCATACAAAAACCATGTTTGGTTCCCCAAAGAACATTTCTGTCAAAAATGATTTAACCTGATCACTGTCACTGCACATATTGAGCATACACATATTTGAATTTCTGCACATTTTTTTATTATTATTACTTTTTTTATTATATTTAATTTATGATTATTGTTATGAATATTTGGATCTTTGAATGAATATTAAGATCTTTCCATCAATATATAGTTTGTCATGACTGGATTAGAATTTAATATGAAATATTCACGGTGACAGTTAACAGGATAAAAGATCATTTTTTCTAAATAACTTTATTCAACTACAAAGAATCATTTGTGAAACAGAAATGGATGTTGAAGGTTCCTTTTGTCACTATTCGGGCACAAACGGTTCTTCTATGGCATCATAAAGCACCTTTATTTTAAGACTGTAGCTCACCAACGGAGGACAACAAATGCTACCTATATGTACACTTTAATACACATCAGGAATACCATGTGGAGGCTCATGACATGTTGACTTCTTCATTGTTTAAGATGATGTCTGACCATTAGAACAATAAGACCTGGTAAGAAATATAACAGCAGTGCATGATGGGTGGGTATATAAAGCGGTCTAAGTGACGGTCACTAGATTTGCCAGGACATGGCATGCTCGGACCCCATCCGTAAAGATACAGGTAAGCAGAAAGCAAATAAAAATGAGAGGTGCATTTCATGCAATCTTCATCTCTGATAATAAAACCAACTCAACTGCACTGATGGAGTTACAACCCGACATGTGTGATCAACTCATCCTGAACTGTGAAACATAAAAAAGGGCGATGTTGAAGTATCCTAGCTATTATAAAATGGCCCCAAAAGTATTTGGACACATTTAAAAAACACTTTGCAATATGAATGTAATTGCATTACTGAACAAAATATCAAACCAACATCTGCACACAAAAGATGAGAAATGCTTTTTTCATTTTCTCATCTTGTAATTGTCAGATTCTTGCACATGCCCACGTTCAACAAATTTCTGACAAGTGTCCAAATACATTTTTTCCTAATTTTGAATATTTTCTCTATTTAATTTTTTACCATCTATTGCATCTGCCTTTTTTAAAGGAACAGTTTGTCCAAAAAAGAAAATTGTATTCTCATGTCTCAAGTCTTTTGAAACATCTTTCTCAGTTATTTACAGCAGAATGTCAAAATATACTATTGGGTTTTATTAAATATGAATGATGGTCACAGCTGTCAAATCAATTTGCATTTTGAAAATTAAAGATTTAAATTTGAGTGATTCACAGACAAAAAAGTCATACAGGCTACACCCTTAAAATAAAGGTGCTTCATGATGCCATAGAAGAACCGATTTTCAGAAGAACTGAAGAACATCTAAAGAACATTTCTGTATCACAAACGATTCTTTGTACTGGAAAACTAGACAAAAAAATGGTTCTTTTAAGAAAGAGTTCTTTGTGGAACCAAAAATGGTTCTTCTATGGCATCACTAAAGAACCTTGTGCAGCATCTCATTATAAGAGTGTAGGAAAAGCACACGGTTTAGTAACCGATACAACATTTATATTTTCGGATGAACCATCCCTTTAAGACTTATCAAATGTTTGTATGCAAATATGACTCTTAAAATAGAATACACTACACTAATACAATTCCACAAACATCTCTACAACGTCTGCATGCACACTGGGAGCACTTCTCTCAGCCCATCAGGGCATCCCCTGCTTTATGGGTTATTTATTAGCTTCATTCTCCACAATCAGCACACGTCGCAGCACCGCATACTATTACACCATCCCTCCCCACAAGCGGAGGATTTTCTTCTGGGCTTTCCAGGATTCCACTTTTCTACGTCGCCTTGTTCTAAAAGTGGAAGGAGGAAGATTTGACATGCTTTGATACATCAAGTGCTTTGATCCCCCACTACCACTTTAAATAGAAGACAATTGCTTGGGGGGGGTTAGATTGTGCATGAGTGAAAATCCCTCCGTCTCAACCCCCAAGAGGGTGATGGATGGACAGGGTGAAGGTGTGGACCGCCTCCAGCTGGCGGTGTGAATGTCAAGGGTTGTGGTGAACCTGTGAATCAGAGCTGTCTTAGCCAGAGGAAAGGTGAAAAGAAAATGACTTCCTGAGATGTGATGGTCGTCGTGTGGAAGTGGCTCAAAGTAACAAAAGGAGAGATAAACAACCTGCAGCGGGAAAAAGGGTCAGTTTTGAAGGGGAACGTTTCTGTGCCATTAATGGTTGACCCTGCTGTGGTTAGACATATGAAATATCACAGATGAGATCTCTTTAATAACTCAATTATTTTTTGTAGATATCAATGAGATTAAATAGAGAGCAAATGGAAACGTTTGTTTAAGTCTCATGTGTGTCTCAGATATTTCTACTAAGAAAAAGAGTCAGAATTCTCACACATGTCTCTGTCATTAAAGTTTCAGAAGAGATCTCAACAATGACACAAACTGAACTCAGATCAAATTTGACATCAAAAGTCAATATTATTGAAGATTTTAATATGAATCAAACAATTCTCAGCAAATAATATACAAATCTACATTCATTTTACACCTACATACTCTTCATTAACAATTGTCTCATTTGTTTCTGTTTTTATTCCCCCTAAGAAATTGTTGGAGAAGTTAATATACTAAATATAATAATAATAATAATACTAAACAAGCAATAACATTTTCCTCTGAACTGGTTTCCAGGAGGTCCATGCTGGTTTGTTCAGATCTAAGCTGGTAATCATCTGTTCAACCATGAACCATGCCTAAAGCTATCAGTTTTAAAGATTTTACAGCAGGGGACACGTTGATATGCAGTAGAGTTAATATGTTAAATGAACGTGCAATAGGTTAATTACGTGCAAAAGCAGCTCGTGAATGTCACACGAAGACGAACGTAATGATGATATACGCGATAAAGCAGCAATAAAATGTGGCACTTTCACAGAGAACCAGGATATCATTTAAGTTAGCCATGAGGTCGCAGCACAAGATTGCCTGCGTCTCAGGCAGGCATAGCCGTGAAAATACCCAGCATACACTGGGGCCCGAGGGCTAGTCTCCATTAACCCGAATCTGCTTTACTGTCAGCAGCAAACAGACTGTCAACAGTTGAGATAAGGAAAGAGAAAAAAACAATAACAACAAGAGAACTAGGAAGTGATTTAATTCAAGACCGAGCCTGTCTCCCAAAGCAAGTCTGCAGGCCTGTATTACTTTCCTCCAGGTCTACAAATCTGATATTGTGTCTTTCCCTTGGGAGTGAATGTCAAAATTGACGTGTCCAAATGTACATAGAACTCTCCTTAACCTTTTGAAAGACATGTTACTTGCTGGTGGATATAATGCAGGATTAATAAGCGATTCTATCTAACCTTTATGGTTCTAAATGAACACTGTACTGTATACCTGGCCATAAATATGTTATTTCATAAATCCAATAAACTGTTAGTGTTAAGACATTTATAATATGGATGGACGAGGAGTCAATATCAGGCTTCACGCAGGCTCATATAATATCACTTGAACAGTGTCAAAACAAAGAAGAGCTCAAGGAGGAATCAATGCCCATTCCCCATATTAAAAGAAACACACAGATTGTTAACTAATAGAGATAAAGAGGTTAGAAACGTCTCAATCGAACAACCAAACCGGGCAAGCCTTTAATCTGAGCGAGATTAAACCCTTGTTAGTTTGCTAATTATTTATTGACCGCATATTATTATTTATGTCTTTATTAACTGTTGTCAGTGCCAAACCGTAACATAAAGAAGTGAATATTTCACCATGTGGCAGAGGACTGACTGCCAAAGGCTGCGATCGATTAGAGAGACGGGACATGTGTCTAATTAAAATAAATTCAGCTGTGATAGACAAACAACTGGCCTGATGGAATGAACTTTTGCACTGGTGAGAGGTGAGTACTCTAATGGATTACTGTCAGGGTGAGTTGCTGATAAAAATAATTATTTTATTGGATTGAAGTCTTTGCATCTGAAATCAAATACATACAGCGTTAAATGAAGTACATACTTCTTTGTTCTATATAGTACGTGTGGGTGAAGTATGGAAATATTACAGACATACCCCAAACGCCATGTGACCTGCATGTTTAATCACCTATGACATACTAACAACAATCATGGAAATCAACAAAACAAGTATAATTTCACCATGAGAAATACATTTCAACAATATACTACTTATTTATACTTCACAGAGTTTTCCAGCTTTTTAATTGATTACACTTTTTTATTGATTTTAATTGATACTTAAAAATCTGTCTATATCAATATTTCTTGCATACTGTTTTTTGCGTGAGGTTTTGGACATGTTACTCATACTACTTTCACATACTTATTTACTCAAACTACACAGTATAGTATGGAAGTAAGCAATGAAAAAAGTATGAAAAGTGCTTTTCTATATTTTTGTTCTACATTTCATACACCACTTAAATTTTTCTTGTTTGTCACCAGGCGTGGCTCGTCTGTATGGGCAGGTGGGTCAGAGCCCCACCAAAATATTCAGCCGCTTGAAAACATAGCACTCTATATAAACTGGACCAGTCCTAATTAACTGTTAACTCAAAAATGTTCAACCTTATTCTGAAAACATTTTAGACTGTTATAAGTGATAAAGTGAGGTGGATATGTTAAAATTTCATCGCATTGCTTCAGGTTTGATAAGCGGGGCAGAGGGTCTCTCTGCCCTCCCGCTCAACAGCGCCACAGATTTTCTCAATGTAAATTTGTGGTGAAGAAGGGAACTGCAGCGCGCTCTAATTAAGAGCCATATGGGCAGATTTGAGACCCGCCCCACTTTACGTCACTTGAACGTAGTTCCGGACAATATTATTAATCCACGTCAGCAAAGTGTATATGAGTCTGTGTCAGTTGCGAAGATGGCGAGTAGTACAGATCATTCTGCGTGTAATAGTGTCGAGTTTCTGTTGCAGAACTCGTTTTAAAGATTGTCAATTAATGATAAATTTTATGATAATTTATGATAATGATGATTAATGATAAAGTTTGTTTGTTTGTTTTGTTAAATAACCCAGTTCCCTGTGCATTCATGGACAGCTTACGACCCAGAAACTGCCCCTCCAAAATTTTTGGTCAGGAGCCGCTACTGTTTGTCACACTAATAGAAAATAATATTTCTAAGAACTGTATTAGATGAGACAATAACTGACTATACCAGCATCTCAAGCTGTAGTTTATATAAAAATGAAATATTTGCACATCCACACTGAGACCGTGAAAGCGATGACAAAACACAAGCTTCACAAAGGGTGTGCATGTAAAAAATACAGAAAGTAAGAAAAATATATTTACACTTGGCCACTTTGTGCATTTCAACTAAATCATATAGCTGTTTCAATAGAAGAGGCCGATGTGAATGCATCCTGGTATTGTGATCCTAGCAAGTGGATGTAGTTAGACACGACAGACACGTTTACTCACATAAAAAAGAAATATCCACCGTATTGTGTACAAAACACTGACAAAAACAGTATTTTCAGAAGTAATAATATACGTGAGCCGCCACAACAAGCAGACAAAACAGATGTTTCATCAGTGAAGACGCAAATAAAAGAGGTTCCCTTAGGCGGATTATGGAACATTAGTCCACCATTCTCTGTTCTGAAACCTCTCGATTACTTCATTGTTTTTTACTCGGCATGTATCCTGGTACCAAGAACCATGTTGACAGAAAAGAAGGCATGGTTCTGTGAACTGTATCATTAGTTTGTGTTTAGCTTCAGTGTGCACGAGTCTGTCGCCCTGAAGGGGAAAACAGAACTGCATTAGTGATAGAAACAATTGTTGACAAAACTAACCCACAACATCATCAAATATGAAACATTTGTGAAAACATTTCAAGAAGCTCGTTACAGTAGTGCTTAAGCAGTTGTGTTGTCAACATTTGTTTGATTCACTAATGCTGTTGTTTTGTGGTTCACATTAAATAAGGATGCTTATGCAACTGTTTAACAAGATGAATACAAATCACAATTCAACACATGATTTAATTTAGATATCAGCTTTTACTTCTAATAAAGGTCTTTGTGGGCCTAAAAATAGTAGGGGTGTAATGATACACACATCTCATCCCTTACAGAAAAAACACATGAATTAAACATGTTTTTCACATGTGCAATTTCTCATGTGCAAAAACATGTAAAACGTGTGCTTTTGGAACACTTTTATGTAAATTCCCTTGCCAAAAAAAGATATGATGACATGTCGTCCCCATGTGAAAAACATGTTCATATTTCACACGTGGTTGCGTGTGTTTTTGCATGTGCACATGTGAATTTTATGTGGTTTTGTGTAGGGGATGATTCAAAACACAATTTTGAACAAAATTTAAAAAATAAAACTAAAACTGATTTAGTTTTTTGTTTTACAAACAAACATTCACGGGTTAATTATACCTTCTGTATGTAAAGTAATCCAAAAATGTATAGATCTGTCATTGAAAAATTTATTAATGAGAGAGAGAGAGAGAGAGAGAGAGAGAGAGAGAGAGAGAGAGAGAGAGAGAGAGAGAGAGAGAGAGAGAGAGAGAGAGAGAGAGAGAGAGAGAGAGAGAGAGAGAGAGAGAGAGAGAGAGAGAGAGAGAGAGAGAGAGAGAGAGAGAGAGAGAGAGTGAGAGAGTAAACCCACACTATCTACCTGAGCGCCACATCACTTTCATTCTCAGAAAACTTTCAAAAAATGATTAACAACATACTGTAGAAATGATGAAATAAATTACGGAAATGATTCAGTACAATAATCCATTTAAGCTGACAAATTGTGATGAAATTCCTCCAGTGGAAGTAAACTCCACGCACGATACCTGAGAAATTATTCACCTATAAAATGAGCACCAGTCATTACATTAATAAATGCATCGTTCCAGATTCGATCTAGCTAGCAATCATCCTCTAAATTCTCATTTTCTGTCAATAAACAAAGCAATAATTTCTGTGTGATTGTGCTTGATGGTGCCATATGGCTCCATCTCAGTCTATGTAATAAATAATAAGTCACTTGTGTGATATTTACACCCTTGACACGAAAAGGATGATTTAATAAATGTCGGTTTAGTAAATGGAGAAAGGCAGAATACAATCATTATAAATTTGAAAAGAGATGATAACAAATAATGGTTTCTCTCAGCCACCTAACGCGTTTTTACATTTAGCGTTTGTAATTAAAGCGGGGATTTTATGTGTTTGTTAATTGTATCAATAGAAATTATGTCCCTGGCAGGCACATTTTCTGCTAATATGCGTTACTTTCTTCCGTGCTGCTGGTGTTTGCAAACCATTGACAGCCAGCAAATGTAATGTAGCCCTAAGTAATGAAAATTCACTACGACCGGCTCTTTAGTGTGCATTTGGCTTATTTTCTCAGATACTTAAGGTGGCTCGACATCAGCTAATGGACCATTTAGGTCTAAAAATATAGCATGAAAACAGGTCTGTGGTCTAAAAAACAAAGCCCTAAATCTGTATTTTTGGAAATCATTTGCTATTCATCATAAACAAGTGAAAATAAACATAGGTCCTTGACCAGAGGAGAACACCGACACAAACCACACAGGACTGAAATTCATGTCAGTGACCCCAATGTTGTTTATATACTTCAAAGGGCACGGACACATTGGAGTTTAAGTACAACATACTTTCAACACCTCCTGCAATAAGGCTGCTTTAAGCTGTTGGAGGTTTGCCATGTCAGCAGGAAGGCAAGGACAATTGTTTCTGTTTCAAACCAGAAAGAAACTAAACACGGAGCACTGAAGCTTCCAGTCGTGTGCGGGGAGAGAGAGATTAAAGGAACAGTTCACCCAAAAATGAAAGTCTCATGTCGTTATGGATCTGTTTGACTTTCACACAAAAGGAGAAATTCTGAAGACTCTGCCGGTCACCCTTTTCCACAAAATTACCATCAAGAGGGACTGCGGACCTTAATTTTAATATTTATATGCCGATTTTGTGTCTCTCTCCATTCATCATAAGAGCAACCAGCAAAGTCTGCCACAGATTTTCATCTAGAGGAAAGAAATGCATATGAGTCTGAAATGACACAAATATGAGTACATTTCAGTTTTGAATGAACCCTCTTTTAAACGTCAAAGAACAGTAAAACTCATTTCTATGATTAGCATTTGGGCAACTCCATGCAAATGTCAACCATTACCATTATCATACTGATAGCTCAGATTTCAGACAGTTCATTGACAGACAGTCAATGTTTGCTTGTTTAAATATCATGTGAGGTCTGTTTCAAAGTTTTTAAAGCATTTGTTTATGTTTATGATTTTTCATAGTCAGGTAAAGTGCTCAGAAATTCAAACATCCATAACAGTCCATATTCCTCATAAATATCTCTTATTAATTTGTTTGGTATTTTTGCTTCTGGTTAGTGTATTTTAATTTACATTAATCCTACAAAGTATGTTGTGTCACAAAAACATGCGTTCATTTTCAACACATTCATAACGCATGTTTGTTTTGTCCATCAAACAATATGAAATGGATGCTTTCATCTTTTCATGTTACTTGCAGATGTTTGTGAATTAGACAACGTCCCCTCTCTTTCTTTCACACACATTTCACCCTCTTTCTCTCTCGATCTATTTCCTCAGGGAGAATGGTGCGCTGCATAAGAGACAACAACAAACTTTCAGACACACTACATTACTTTTTCATCAGCACACGACAGCAGGAGACTCCCTAACGTGAGTTTGTGTGTGTAAACAGCAGGGCGTCCCTCATCGCATCACCAAACCCTTTCCCACTTGCTACTCGCAAAATTGCATATTCCCAAAGACACAATGACTGCACCTCTGATCTCATGAACGACCAGGACGCGGCAACCCGCTGCCGGCCTGTATATTCAGTCAGCTGTAATCGAGTACGGTCAACAACACACACAGACAGAATTCACACAGTTCCGTTTCCTGTCCAGCAGGGTTACTGCCAGGTCCAATAAGAATGTCTTTTAGATTCAACCAATGAACTGAACCGAATGCAGAAAACACAGCTGAAGCGATCAAGGGAGGACTTTCAAAACAACATTTGCTGGTGGAGTTGGAGGACGTTCATTAGCAAAACAATAATAGTGAAGTGGGCAACATACGTTCTAAAATAACTTCACCCAAAAATATAAAGTCTGTCATCATTTATTCACTCTCATGTCGTTCAAAACATGTATGTGACTTTCTTTCTGTGATATTCTTTTGTGTCCTGCAGAAGAAAGAAAGGATTTTAATTTTTTTATCTTTAAAAGACAAAACACAAGTAAATAGGTCTTGGCTACCTGTCTAAAAGGATGCTAGGATGTTGTGGGTCATTGCCAGAGTGTTGCTATGTGATTGTTAGGGTAAGATGGGTGGTTGCTATGGCAGCTAGGTGCTTGCCAAGTCTCCACAACAAGCTGCGTGATTTAAGGTATTGTTTAAACCAGGGGTCTTCAACTAAAATTGCTTGAGGTCCAGTAAATGAACTCTCCTCACCAGCCGAGGTCCGGACAATTATGTACTGCATGTAAAAACATAAATTGATGGCTTTCACCAGACTAAAGAAATTAGTGTAAATAATTGTTTTTATTGAACAAAATATAATGTTATCATGTATATTGAATAGTGTCTCTTCATATGTATAAGCATAAATAATCCTTGGTACAAAATATCTAAATTTATCCAGTAACAATGTCTGACAAAAATATGAAGGGAACAGTGCAAAATTTATAGTTAAAGTTATAGTGACACTTGCCCTAGCAAAATTAAACATGGTTTTATTATTGTAAAAGTAAGCATAGTTACATAGTTAACCATTTTTACAATAAACCTCTGGTTCAATTAAATCAGATAAAATATCACAGCTAAATGCTTCAAATGTAAATGTATTGTTACTATGGTTACTAAAATGAGATAATGGTAACACTTCTTCAGCGGTAACTTTGGTTACTTTGAGAAAAACATTGTTAATTTTCATCAAACTTGCACCAATAATATCCTGATGGCACTTCCTGTCATATGGCCTCAGGATATTAGCACCTGCTATCCAGACTGCAAGAATCTCTCCTTCTAATGTAATTGCACTTTTCCCAATAATTTTACAACTGAGATGAACTGGATTTTATAACATTAAATACCACCAGCCATTTATTTGGTATTTATTATGTGCTCAAAAAGCTTCAATCTGTGGTCCGGATGGGCGACACTCATGATCCGATCATCCGGGAGTCCACTAGTTAGTGACCCCTGGTTTAAACTATTATAAGAAAGTTATAGTGACATTGTCCTTAAACATTTTTTTATTATAGTAAACCCATATTACATAGTTAACCATTTTAACAATAAATTCCATGTTTAAATACTCAACTTTGGATAAAAGCGTTACTAAATGCCTTTGGCTTTTTGAGCAGATGTTAAATTGTTACTATGGTTATGCCAATATATAATGCAAATCAGTATCTATGGTTACTGCAGTAATAGCATGGTTAATTTTCATCTGAAGCACCAATAATATTTTAATGGCACTTCAGTGTCAGATGGCCTGAGGATATGTTTCCTTATCAGACTGCAAGAATCTCTCCTTCTAATGTAATTGCACTTTTCCCAATAATTTTACAACTGAGATGAACTGCTTCTGCTCGTAGCTCCAACACCACCAGAGAACCTGATGGTATTTATTATGCAAAACGCTCAGAAAGGCTCAATCTGTGTTTAAAATCAGACACGCACATTATTCATCCGGCACTACAAAGCCTCCGGTCCCCAAAGCGCTTCGGCTAATTGTCCTTCCTTTCCCCGTCTCTCAACCCAATCAGTTCCTGCATTGTTACGAACACCAGCACGTTGTTTAAATACTCAACGTGAATGTTATTTACAGCATTAGTTTGGCTTTTTGAGCAGATTATCTTTTCATGCCAATATATTAGCAAATCAGTATCTTGTCATGTTTAACAATAGCTGCATGACACTGCGATCTGAAGCTTGCAAAAGATTGATTTTAAAGACATATCAGTGTCATCAGTGCTGAGATTATGTTTCCTTACATCTTCACGAGATACGGCATTCCCATCTCATAATCTCCATCTTAATGTTTTCAGTCACAGTTATCTTGTTTCTTCCTCCCTTTCTGTGTCATAATGTTAATAATTAAAGCAAATCTCTTGATTTTTCTGAAGTTAAGAGTGTCTAAAAATAAACCATCCCACGTGTGCAATTACAAGCAAGCATGATATTCATCCTGAGCTCGGTGTTCTTATCAAAACCTCAGCAGAAACGCCACTAATTACAGAACAATTACCAATGTCACCTTTAATCTGACAGCGACGAACGCATCTTAAATTGCATATTATGCAGTCGGGAAGGTTTTTTTCCTGACAGGCACAATAAGTTAACCTTCTCTACAGCTGACTTACACTTTATTCCCATCAAACATCTGTTAAGCTTCGGTCGGCTCAACGTGGCTCCTTTTTCTTTTTACAGATCGCTCGATTCCTTCAATGTGTTTGCCAGTAACTAATACATGACATTTTAGGTATTTTAAGCATTTAACAGTAAAACTAATTGCAATGAACTGTAAGATGGAGCATATTTATTTGAAGATGTTAAAACTACTGATTTACTAACAAGTGCACACTGGAATATTTACAATAAAACCAAAACCCACGGTGTTGAGACACATAGAGAAAGAGAGATATTGATTCTGATATTGATATTGATTCCCTAATGTATTGACATGGAAAGATAATATTCAGATCTGCACAAAAAGCGAAATGAATGCTGTAAATAACATGAGAAATAACCAAAGGGCAGCATTACAAGTAAGACCATCAGCGATCACATTCTGATTTTGCATTTTGTTTGATCTGTAAAACTACTGCTGGCTTTAGTTTACTAGAACAAATCTATGTCCTCTTATAGTGTTCCAGAAACAGCAAATTAGACTAATAGTTTGTTCACACTATTACAGTAAGTATATTAGCAGAGAACAGGGTTATGTTTATTCTGCTGCATTTTCACATTTTAAATTCATGAAACCTTTAAATTAAAATGGATTTTGATTGGCTGTCAATGTTTTGTTAATTATTCTATCAGCCAGAAATAAAATCGCTCTGAAAACGATCTCAGTTTTTGTCCTTGGTGTGAAGAGGCATTAATAATTGTTATCTGTACACAATTCTCTCATTATGTACACATTATGAAGATAAAAAATGACTCTTAAAAATAAAAGTGCTCAATGATGCCATAAAAGCACCATATTTGTCTAAATGGTTCCACAAGGAACCTTTAACATTTCTGTTTCACAAACGGTTCTTTGTAGTGGAAAAGGGTTTCTTTGGGGAACAAAAATGGTTCTGCTATGGCATCACTGTGAAGAACCCTTTGAAGCAACTATATATATATTTTTTTAATACAAACAACAAACTCGAGGTTACCCTCGATGAATACTTCTGTAACTGCTAATGTATTTCGTTTCAGAAGTGCAAAACAATTAATTAATAAATAAAATCAACAAAAACTCTCTCCTGCCATTAGTTATTTCAGTCGCAATGCATTCTGGGATTGCCTTAGCACAAAGAAAACACGTAATGCAGCCTTAACATTTGGTTAAATAAAGCATCCTACTGTAGAATCCCGGCACGATAAACTACTTGATGATACCAACAGACATTAATGTATGTAAATGAGTTGACTTATTGAATACTGAAACAGAAATGATTCCTGCACTGATGGAACCTGTGGAATAAAAACACATTCTTGTGTTACACTAGACGTCCATTGTGTTCTCTGATATCTATTCAGTGACTAGAGCCAAAAGTCAAGCTGTCAGTCGGACTCTTTTCCCACAGAAGACAGCGTGTCAGATGGAAACAACAGAACATCATCTACTTCCGTCTCCCATCTACTGAGCACGAGTGAAAAAACTTCCCTACATTTGTCAAAGTTCCTGCGTGGGCTTCAACCTTGACACAGAAGGGGGCTGGCGCTGGTGCAGATGGGCCTTTTATTTTGTTGTTGTTGTTATTGCGCTGTCTCCCTGTCTCAGCTGAGGCCAGTTAAATTAGCAGAAGAATAAATTACATCAATTGCGAGCGGAGTAGAAACAGCTGGGGCAAGAGAACAATGAAACTGCAACAGACATACAAACAGGGGGTCCATAAAAACGAGCTCCCCGGGCCTTTTTTCATTAAGCGAGGCACGAGGAGTCAGCATTGAGGACGTGCCTCCGATCTGAAGACTTCTCGTCTTTCTTTACCTCACCTGGTAGGAAAGACACAGAAGCTCATGAAAGAATAGATGAAATTGGAACAGAACATCCTGACAGACAGTAGCCGTCCACAATCAGCCCAGCGCAGATGTGGAGATAATAACCGGCTTGTTAAATTAGCACCTGTTCTTGTATCGTACACGCCCATATCATTCACCTCTTATTCACACTTTATACTCTCTCTCTCTCTCTCTCTCTCTCTCTCTCTCTCTCTCTCTCTCTCTCTCTCTCTCTCTCTCTCTCTCTCTCTCTGCACTTTTAGAGGCTGGACACTCCTTCCTCTTTTAATTTTACATTCATCCACAACAAAATCACTAACAGGAAAATTTGTTTTTCTGGGGCAGAAATGAAATTATAGAAGTCCCTGACTTCCCGTGCACTCGGCGGTCAAGTTTGCAACACCTCTGGGCATCTATTTTAATCATTGCAAAACCACAATCCTGTCCGCTTGATTGGGGGGAAAACTGGGGGAATCGCTGGCTAAAATCACTATTAAATAAAATATTCTCAACCAAATACTACACCTGACATCAGCTGTGTCAAAACATTGTGTATTAAGCTCAACTTGTGCTAAAAAAAAACTTTTCTTCACTTCAGCTACTGTGCATGTGCATAGGTTGGCAAAACATGGAAATATATATATATGCGTTATGGATGTGACAAAAAAGAACACGTTTTTTGAGAGGCAACATACTTTGTAATTGATTTCTGAGAATTAAAATGCAAAAACCAGAAGCAATAATACTCAACAAATGGAGAAGAGATGACTCCTTAAAGAACATAAAATAGTTATTTAATTTTATTAACCTTACCTCATGGTAAGGTTAACTTTTGTAAGGAATTGCTCATAGGTAAACTATAGCAAACACAAGTTAACCATGGTTTTACTACAGTAACATAGGTTAACCATCTGTAGCATAACTGTGGTTAAACTAACTAACATCTGTCAATCTCCCCAAAAACTTTTGACTGATTACTACTTTGACTATACTGTAATCAAACCAGGGTTAATTTTTCCATAAAATCATATTATCTGAGACATGCTATTCATAACAATTTTACAGCTATTAATTAAAAAATTATAAAAAATGATAAGCACCATTTTCAAATGAAACAGGATGGCATAGCAAAGTAACCTCAGCTTGTCCGTTTCTTTTGTTCAGTTTTCCTCCGTAACCTGCTGTGCACCCAACTAAGAAACAACACTGCCCAATCTGTCAAAACCAAGTAAAGGTTTATCAAAAAACAAATGGGTATGAACATTTTCATCCCCTCTTTTGCCAGACATCAGAAAAAAAACAGCAGGGAATCCACCCCCAACCTTCAAACACAAGTAAGCCAGAGACACTTTAGCTGAACACTCGCATCAATTATTGATTTTTCAAATCCTGATCCAAAAAGATCCATTAGTCTTCAATTACGCATTCAATGCATGCATCACACCGCCATTTGTTCTTCAATGGCCGCAATGCTTTTCGTAGCATTTTATTAACAGAGACACTAACAGCATTTCATTTACTGTAACATGCATCTAATGTTTGCTACTATGTGTCATTGTACTGCAATTCAAGTATTTCCTATGCATATGATTATTGATTTTATAGGAACATCAGGACTGAGCCATTGAGAATCTACATTTAAATTCATATGGCATTGCTATCGTGCATGCTCCATGTCCCTGGAATAGGGATATTGTGACAATGCACACCGCAGTTAGATCTATTCCTCAGTCTGGAAATGACTGCCCTCTGTGAAATGGGACTTCCAGAGTACCTAAAATTATGTCCATCAGTTATTTAGCTCCACTAAATAAGGCAGAGAGGACATGAGTAGAGAAGGGTGTAGAATCATGACATGCTTAATTCCCAAGCGAGATGCCCAGGGCACGTTTCTTATCATTGCATAATGATGATGATTGCTGGTACACACACACACGTACGGACACACACACACACTCCTGCACAGCAAAGCAGCCAAAAACATGAAACAGAGTATTCAGTGGCTCCGCTGTACAATACACTCCTTGACAAATTATAGATATATATATTAGGACATTCAATTGCCCGAGATTATGCCTCGGTTCCTTAATAAGAGTTGTAAAAGGAAAACTCATGCATTTAAATATGCTTTTTAGCCTTGACTGGCTTTATTTTTTTATTCGAGGGCCATTGTGGTACCAGCAAGATACGACACAACGTTATTTCTGTGTGAACTAGTGTTTGTTTGGCTTTACATATGAACGGCATCTTCGTTTTTCTTATTTTCCTCAAGTGTACAAGTCACTTTTGGTCCATTAGATTCTAATTAGTTCAAGCCCCAGAGGCAAAGGAGAGAGAGAGAGAGAGAGAGAGAGAGAGAGAGAGAGAGAGAGAGAGAGAGAGAGAGAGAGAGAGAGAGAGAGAGAGAGAGAGAGAGAGAGAAGAGAGAGAGAGAGAGAGAGAGAGAGAGAGAGAGAGAGAGAGAGAGAGAGAGAGAGAGAGAGAGAGAGAGAGAGAGAGAGAGAGAGAGAGAGAGAGAGAGAGAGAGAGAGAGAGAGAGAGAGAGAGACTGGTTTTCAGATATCTACTTTTAAAGGCTCAAAGAAACACGTGAAAATGAATGAAATGGTCATGTGAACAGGGATTGAGGGAGAAGAAGGCATGAAGACGTTTTGCTAAGACATCTTGTGGATGAGTGTCTCTGATCCCTCTGTGACCTACATGTTGGCTGTCTGGGTCTGCCGCTTCGATCCATCACAGTCACCACACAGTTTTATCTTTGGCACCACCGCCTGGAGATCTGATGGTTCAATGAGCTTGTTAGTGTAACGTATCATATTTGAAACATAAAGACCTGTATGTTTCTGATTCAGTCAAACACATTACCACACTAGTCTATGCTCTTTAGCTAGTAACATTTAGATAGTGGCCAAATGTGATGTCCATTCTAGCACAACTTCTGTCTTCATCTTTTATTCAAACATAATGCTCAAACAAACGGGACCCTGTCTGTGTCTACTTATGAGGTAATGCCATCAAAGTTTAATATTATTCATTAATTTAACTATGATTTTAATTTTTTACATGATCTTACTCAGTCAAAAACAAAGTTATTTAGTTATCAAAGCGTTCACACTCTTTAGAAAGTCAGCAAACCCACAATTATCTGTTAATGCCAATTAAAAGTATTCTTACATCTAAAAAGTCATGCTGTTGCGAGCACTTCACCAACTTAAATACCAACAATTTTGCTAACGACAACTTTAAAAACTCTCACAATATCACCTGGAATGTGTCACAAAATAAAAAGTCATTTCCAATGTATCATCTCATATTTCCTCTGAGTATTTAGATAGCCGTGCTGTGATGAATGAAGTCAGAAGTATAAGTTGAACCCAGGCCGTAAAAAAGCTCTAGGGAAGAAATCCTGTCAGGTACACAGAGCTCCCCTGCCTGCTATTTCCATTAGGGCTCAGATAATCTCATCTATAAATAGGTATAGCTCTTTCTGTTTTGTGTTTTATGTATCACTTTTTATCGCCGCAATAACCATCATAGCCTTAGTTTATGGCTATTGCAGCCGAATGGCACCCACAACCACAGTAAGCTTTGATAGGACAACTGTGGCCCTCCAAACTTTTTGTCAATGAGAAAAAGTGAGAACGAAAAAGTGAGAACGGGAAAATAAAGTATTATTTCGAAATTATTAAAATGCTAACAAAGTCTGCATGACTGCTAACAAATGCATGACTGGCTGCTGTAACACAGCACTACGATGACCCATAAGGTTACATGGGGGAAGTGCTGGGAACCAGTGGCTCAAATGGAAACTAAAACACAAATGGACAAGCACTATAGCACTCAAATCTACAGATCCCACAGGACTCACAGCCTCAACCTGGATGTTACAAAAGCCACCGTGGGGCAATTCATGTCCACCTTACCATGAAAAAAAAGTTTTATCATAATGATATTTTAGATGTTAATATTTGGTGGTTTAAATACTCATGTGGGGTCTTTCTCAAAGTTTAAATCATGATTTTTCATAGTCGGGTAAAGTGATTTCTTCAGAATTGTCTCATCTATAACAGCCCATATTCTTCATAAATGAACACATGAAAATTAAATAACTATTTGATGTTTTTTGAAGACTCATCTCTTCTCCATTTGTTGTGTATTATTGCTTCTGGTTTGTGTATTTTAATTCACAGAAGTATGTTGCTCTCCAGCTTTAAGTCTTTCTGCTATGACAGGTTCGATTCCTGATGCAATGCTGTAAATTATTATCCGGTGTACTGCACAAAGGAACAACTAAAAGCGGGCCTTCTGAAAATAATAAAGACAAAGTAACAATATAGTACTGTCAGGGGACGGAAGTCTACCATAAGACAAAAATAATAATACAGAGAGAGAGAGAGAGAGAGAGAGAGAGAACACAGCTGTAGGTTGCTTTCCTCAGCTGGTCCGGTTACAGAAACAGTCATTCGCTGGACTAAATCATGGCCCAAAATTTGTCGCCGCTAACTTGTTTGTTCTGTGTAAACTCTGGCCTCCCGTAGCAATGCTAAGAAATTTCAATTATGTTCCCGGAGAGGCAGGCGGCCCGGTGACGTGATAAATGGGTAGCCTTTAATGTTACGGGGGATTATAGATAACTTTTGAACGATCCTTTGCTCAACATATAGGCAGCTCCTCTTTCACCCGAGCATAATAATGCGTTTTCAGCTGGCTGCTGTTTTAATTACTTTCTGTTTCAACTTGAACCAGGTTAGCCTGGGTTAAAAGAAACAGGACCGGCAGGTTGATGGTGATATTAGACGTTTGTATAGTTGTGTGTGCAGGTACCCATTGATTACATAGGGGTGCTACTTAAGCTCCTGGAGAGCGAGGACGCTGAGAAACATTCATCTCACAGTCACACTGAAGCTCCTTTAATGATCCACAAGCACGCCATAAATTATACTGATGGTTTTTAGCCCTTGAACGCAAACCCTTTCTTCTATCTGGTGGAGCCCTTGATGTCTTCATGACTATGGGACCATGTGAAGATCCACCGCAGAGGTGTCAGGAAAGTAATCAAGTCTTAGATAAAACGATTTAGCCTTCACAGCTTTATCTAGAAGGTGATGTGGGATCACATAAATTTGGTGTGGTCTTCTAAAGCAAGTTTACTGAAGTAAATAGATAGTGACTCATCATGACAATAAACAAGACTAGATGCAGCACGGTGGTTCTCAACTGGAGGGCCGGCCGAGCGAGAAATGCCTAAAGCAAAAAAAAACTTAAAATCAACTCATAAAATGTAAAACACTCATACTGGCAATCTCTGGTTTAGTTACCCTTCAGAGATATTTACTCATGTTTCCTTTAAAAACTTATAGGCTAGTTGAACAGATTCAATAGCGGGTTTAATGGGCCGTTCAAGTCACGTCGGAATGACAGTATTTACGAGATGAGCGAACGCCACCACAAAGCATTAACCAATGGATAAATAAGAAACGATATGCTAATGTGTTGTTGACTACACAAATCAGTCCTTAGATGAATCACAGTAGACTATTTTAATGCATTAACACCAATTCTGTTAATAAAAATACTGAAAACAAGCACAAGCGGACAAATCCAGCCTGTTCTAATAGAAATTCATAACTTTTTACAAAGTAGCTATTTTGTATGATTCGTATGAAGCAAATCGTACAATAATAGGATCATACAAATTCATAAATTAGCCATCTTGTAAAACAGTTCTGAATGAGGGGAGTCACAAAGGTTAAAGATCAATGTTTTAAGAGTTATTGACAGAAAATGGTAAGAAGATTTGTTATTTGGACCTTATATCTAGTATCTTTCTCATTTGCTTGCCTTCAGGCTAAAAATATCTTTCGCTATTAGAATTTATGGGCGAGCTCAGGAAGTCATGCTGAGCGCTCTTAAAAACATCTATTAAGCGATGGGTAATCATCTGGATATAAGGACACTGAAAATCAGGCCGTTTCCAGCTCTGAAACACTCTTTCATTACCTTCATATCAAATCCACAATGTAATTCTCCATCTTATTAGCTAAATCAAACCCAAACGAAAATAGATGCTGAAATCTCCGTCATCCTGTGAGTAATAATCCACCCACGCCTGGCTGAGCAGATAGTATACAGTACAGCATTAATCCTCCAAGAAAAAATATGTTTTTTGTAAGTCTGAATTGGAGCCTCGGCTCCGACAGATTGAACGGTCACGCGGAAGCGACAGCACCTCATTGGCTGGTGATGACAGATTTCCTCTGAGGGTACGGTCATCCGTCCGCACCTTCAAAGCGTGGCTGTATGTCCTCGCACGAGGCCACTCGAGCGCCTTCCAATACCCTGAACATTCCAGAAAACGGGAACGACAGCAGCACAACATTAATGAAAGCTGGAAAACTTTTTGCTTTGCAGTTTCATGTTTCATGTCATTTACTGTGTTTTGTAGTCTGAAAATAAACCAGCGCAGAATTCCCTGTGTGGCAGCCCGGCAAAGTTCACGCATTCAACTCCCAAGATTCAGCGCACTACAAAGCTGTGCATTGCCCAAGGTATTGTTTTGGTACATTATGACGGGTAAGGAGAAACAAATGAAGGTGAAACGCAGGACAGCGGCTGCTTGTTTAAGAAGCAGCTTTCTGCTGATCTGCGGCTTTCTGATGCTCTGTATGTAAGTTTATGAAAATATATGAACATACAAGAATCAGTGGCTGTAAAAACAAATGCTTTAAATTTGATCTAGAAATAGGGGTGGGAGAAAAAAATCGGTGCATCGATGCATCAGGATTCTTTCTCTAACGATTCTGAATCGATTCTCAAAGATTCAGAATCGATTCTATGTCAGAACTAGTTCATCCTGAATATAACTTTGTTAAAATAAAAGCAATAAAATTAAACTTCAAGATGGGAATACTGTCAAAGAGATTCTAACTATAAACAAAAAGGATTGTTTCAGAAGCAAAAGGCAGTTAAGATAGGACTGAAGTAAAAGAATGATAAAAGAAAGAAGGTCAGCTGGTACATGAGACGCACACAACAGTACAATTCACACATACAGCAGCACTTGATGCTGTACTGAGTCTCATCACATCAGCGCTTCATTACCTCCGCTGCTTTTTTGATTACGACTCTAACGTCTGACCCAGCCTGAACTAAAAACGTGATTTCTCTGTTAATTTGTCCTGCCACCCAAATCCCAGCCACCATCCTTTACATACTGATTTTAGCCTTTTTTTCTTATCATTTTACGATAGCGTTCTACATGCTGCCGTTAGCACAGTGAACATAGATCATGATCTAGCATTGGATTTTACATCTTACATGCTTTAAAAAAATAATAAGCTCATTAGTATGTGTGTTTCTTGGGGATCTAACGCAATGCTCTACCAAATGAGCTCCAGGAACACTTATCGGTCATATGAAAAGATGTTCTAGATTATTTGAGAATAGCCAAATCAACAGTGTCCTTAGCAAAGGGTGGAAATTAAATTTCAAAAGCGTTTTAATGACATCCCGTCTCCATCAATGACACTGCTTAGATAGAAAGATGAATGGAGAGATTAGATAGAAAGGCATGATGTTATTTCAGGCCGGTGTCCTTCACTTCTTTTGTCAATGATTTGTCCAATGCTACGTTCAGTTTATTAAAAATTAGACATTTGGTTATTTAGTGTATGTTTTTCGGAGCCCACTGATAACATTATCCTGAATAAGAAAGGTGCATAGAAACACTCGTGTTGTCTTCTGTTCTGCTCAAGAGCTGTTAAAAACGTCTTTGTGTAAAGATGAAGTGTGTAATTTTTTCAGTGTTAAAATACTTTCTCCTATCACAGTTTAATGTACCGAGACAACTACGAGCGAGCCATTTATTGGTTGACTTCCCTGAGGAGCGTAAACACTGGCACTGTAAAAACACTGCTTGATTTTGAGTGGTCCGACATGTCGACCAATAGAATTTAAGACAGGACTACCTGTGCATCCAAAGGATGGAGGTAAAAGAGCTTTTGCAGGTATATTTGATGCTGCTAGTACTGCAGAAAAGACATACTTCAAATGTTAAGGAGTAATTGGTGCAACATAATCTGGCTTATCTTTCTTTAGAGATTTTTAAGTAGCCGAAGAGAATAAACCAAAGCTGAATAACTGGCACATGCAGACACACACAAACAAAAAAACAGGTCTCCAGTAATATCAAATCAACTTTTTTAAGTTGAGTAAACATTTATTTAAGTAATATTTAAGTAAACTTTGCCATTGTTTTATTCTGTTTAACACCGCTTACAATGTCAAAATAAATCATGCTGTTCTATTGTCATCACTATTCCTACTTATAAACCTAAATGGAGATTTGTATATTGTGTGTATTATTGTTGGCTTTTACCATATAAATGCAATTCAGTCTTAAGTCTCTTTGGATAATATCATCTGCTCAATAAAAAAGTAAATGTTTCTCCATCAAATCCTTCCAGACATTTAAAATGTGAATGCTGATAGTCCAGCGTTTATGTGGTTTCATGTACTTCTGTCTATCACAGTGCTTTGGGTGGACTGAGGGCTTAACACATTCCTTTATTTCATCAAGCCTTGATTACTTCTGTGAAGATTCTCCCCCTCTTCCCCATAATCTCATGCTCTTCAATGAAAGCCTTTTTATTGTTTCACACTTTCTCATTTTGTTCTATTGTGCTCAACAGACCCTGTACAGAAGTGGCTCATCAGCGCCAGCGCTTATATACTGAAACACCAATAAGTCTCGGTCACAAATCTGAATCGGCTGTAATGGATAAAGATATGCAACTACAAAAACAGGCATATATTTTGGAAATAAAGTTGTGAAAGGAGGACTGCCACAACAGACCTTTTATAATAGTTAATATTACACTGCAAAAATGAACTGATTCTCTTGGATTTTTTGTCTTGATTTTATTTAATTATTAAATCAAGACAAGTTTTCCTGATCAGCAAAAAAATCTAAGATATTAAGTCTTGTTTTCTGAAAAACATTATTAAGTATAAGTAAGTTTATGCTTAAAACAAGCAAAAGAAAAATAAACCTGTATAAAGTTTAACCTCTTTATTAAATACCTAATTATTTCAAATCTAACAAGACAAAAATACTAATTAAGAAAAAAATTTACAGTGTAAGGAAACAAACTCTAGGAAAAACACATACTGATAAACCTGCAAATTGCTTTGGATAAAAGCATCTGCTACATGCATATATGTACATGTGATGCTATATGATTTATAAGAATACTATTTTAATATTAATATTTTGAGATTAAAAATCAAAATTGCATCTATGAAACAAAAGTAATAATCATCTATTGATGCTGTCCAGTCACATTAATAGCAGTTCAAGGAAAGAAAAGGATCATGACTGAATCAGTCAGAATTAAGGACTACAAATATGTGTTTTATAAAAATATTTGCAGTTTAGTATTTCAACACGTAGTATTTCATGCATTGTGTTGACTGTATACTACATACATGACAGCCATCACATGTTTGTAAAGATATTAAATATTTAAGCAGGAAAATGTTATAATTGTCATAATTGTTTATGTTTTGACAGCATACAGAGCAGACCAAGAGAAACAACCAAACAGACAGAAAACAAAACATTTTCAATTTCAACATTCATTTATATTCATAACCTATTAAAATGACTCCATGTTCAGCTCTGACTTCAGCAATAATAAAGAGTTAAATTAATCTGGCAACGTTACAACATAAATTTGTGCAGCAAACTGCTCAATCAAGACGCCACATTAGCTGCACGTGCTGTATCATTTCAAGTGCTCTCTCTCTCTCTCTCTCTCTCTCTCTCTCTCTCTCTCTCTCTCTCTCTCTCTCTCTCTAGCTTACGTCTAGCCAGCTCACTAGCATCAAAGACGACAAGAAAAAAAGTGATCAAACACACTCCATACAAAAGTGTATTTATCTTTCTCGATGGGCCATTAGAAAGGCAAGGTATTCATTTGTAAATTAAATTTGCCAACCAAATTAAAGAGGGGAGGACATAATGGATGGATAGTAACGGTGGAGTCTTGAAGTCGGGCATAAATAAATGTGGGGAGGAGCCGGAGAGGAAGAAAGCACTGTACAACATGTACAATTGGACATTAAAGGATTGTACAAAGTGGAGAAACAGAGAATTATGGGTAATAATAAAACTTTTTTATAATTTATTTCTAAAATATCTTTATTCATAGACCAATGGTTGGTTTTCCTATCTAAACTCATCATAAAAATATGTTCACATTTTAAACTTTAATAATAATAAAACACAAAGTAAAATTATTATAAACCAGTTTAATATGATTTATATGCCACTAATAAAGTTTTATCAGAAGTTAGTGTAAAGAAAACAAAAGTTGCTACACGCACAAACAGAAACACGTCATTTCCAATCAAGTTCAAATTATGCAAAAAAAAAAATGAAAATAATATTTATTGTGCATTTAGGTTCCATACGTCCTCATCTTTAAGCATATCACAGTATGCTATTAAATACATTATTTGCACGTGATGGAAATGACAAAGTGTGAAAAGAGTTTATTTACACTGTATATATCTGTGAGTTTATATGTAAGAGTTTATTTCAACAGATCCCCAACACTAAAAGTGCCCGCGGTTAAAGAAACACCCATTATATGATGTGTCTGACTTTGATTTTTATGCCCAACACTATATAGATTGAAAGACATTTTGACAGTCGTGAGCACTTCATGTTTCTTCGCTAACAAGGACAATGTCCTTGTATCACATAATGAATATTTGATCCCATGTAGACTCCAAAAGACTGACAAACCATAACGTACAGCTCTCTACAGCAGAGCATATAAAAATATTCATTCGTCACAGATGAGAAGCATGTCCATTTCCCAGCACCTCGCTCGTAAACTTTCACAGAATAATGTGTTTCTATTATTGCACTTGAACGTTAAGGTGTAACACGGGCGCTTTTATCAGGAACTTGTACCAGGGCAAGGAGGGGGATGTTATTTCATGAACCGGGCCGGCATTAATCTCTGTCACATGGTCCTCTCTGATATATACCCCTTCCAAATGAGCCGAATGTGAACCCAACCTCCTTTTCTCCCGTCTGATAGCGGCTCGCTTCAGTCCCCTGCATCATCGCCGACACTGACGCCTTGCTCTCCGAACAAACGTGGAGGGTAAACAAGAAGGAAGAATTAAATTTCCTCAACCAGGAACATGAACAACAAGATAACGTTAGGTGCTCAGTGAGGCTTTTTCCCCCCAACCTCATTCATTGCGGTTCCTGTTCAACTTAAAGTCTATTACGACCAGTGCAATGGCTGTGTGACAACTTTGATCAAAAGCAATTAATCACATACTAAGAGAAATGGCTCTCAGCTTCGAGTGTGCTTAGAGAGAGTGGTCTTCTGTATAAACTATGTATGAGGACATTTAAAAAGCAAATAGGGAGGGATACATCATAACGTGCCACTATCGGTTCCCAACAGATTTCTTTTCTGCAGTTTCACTCGATCCGTACATTCGACTTCATTAAAAGACCACCAACAAAGATGGCTGGCATCAACACGCACATACCAAATTGTTTAATTATAGATGATTTATCACCAAACTGTCATTTGCTAAGCGGTAAACCCTCTTCCCGCCGAGCGCTGAGATTGGCACGTCGCCTTCAAAAGCTCATTTACATTAAAATGAGAATCGCCGCTAATTCCTGGCGTACATTCTAAACTCAGCACGCATCCGGTCTGAGCAATGGTACCGGATTAGTACAGCCCGTGCATACAGCAACTTCTTCATTATAAGTTAATAGATGTTTGATCTCATGAAGATTTCCCATAAAGATTAAAGCAGGATGCAGCTCTAAGCACATACATTAAACTCCTGCATCTCCAACGCAACTGTGAGGAGAAAAGAAATTTACTGAAGTTTAATAGCTTTGCTTATATACCGTAGGCTTTAAAAACAGGTTTCTTGCAAAACTTATGGTACATTTTTTTACTAGATGCACCCTATAGCAACCTTTCAACTTTTCTCACTGATGAAAGAGGTAAATAAATAAATATAACTCTAAATATTCCTTAAAGTAATATATATAAACCAGTGAGTGGTTCTCCAAAACAATGCTAGGCTGTGATGGCATTGCTAAGGTGTTCTGTGTGGTTGCTATGGTATTTCAAAGTGGTTGCTAGGGTATTCCAAGTGGGTTCTGTGGGAGATCCTTCAAAATAGGTTTATGGTATTTTTAAGAGCATTTTATCATTCAGCAGGTGACGCTTCTTATCAACAAGCACACAAAGAATCATTCATATCAACATCACCCCTTACAAAAATTAACCATGTTTTTTTGGTGTCTTCATTGCCATTTGTGGTTACCATGTTTTAGCTATAGTAACCATTATTTTTGTATTATTTGTAGTAAAACCCATGGCTAATTTCAGTTTACCATGTTTTAACCATAATAGTAAAGCCATGGTTCATTTTCATAAGAGAGATGATGCCAAATGAGTCAAAGGTTTGTTCAAATCTCTAATTATAGTTGAGTCTATAGAGTCTATATTTTAATAAAGAAACATCAGATGAAACCCATTTACATTATGTGAGTCTCAACATGCTCTGCATGACAAGCAAAGATAAAACACACATATAGACCATTTCACAAGATGTAAACAACACTGGTCCTGAAGCACTTCCTGTTTCAGTTTTTCTGTATTTCACATATGTAATTGAACCTTAAAGATGTTCGTTAAACATTTTGATTGCATTGTAAATGTTCTTTCTGTTGGAAAGTTGTATTTCGTTCTGACATTGTGTAGTGTTACAAAACTGAGACAGGAAGTGCTTTTGGACCAGTGCTGTTTACATATTGTGAAATGGTCTATAGAAATGGCACAGAAATGGTCATGATGTGAACAGAGAATCACAGGCCCAATACCATGGGGCCAAAAAAGCAAAGCCCTGATAGAAATGGGAAAACAATAATGAGAGAATTAAATATAGCCAGCAGATGAAAAATAATAACATATCGATCTCACAAGTAGCACTTTAAAGGTGCATAATACCCTGATTCCTGATATTGATCAAGCATGCGCTCGGTGTGAGAGTACGGCCGGGACCCCCAGTGAGAGGGAGATTGCTTCAGATTTTGACCATGTTATTTATATAGCCTTCTTTTGGCCCGCAGGAGCCGAATCATCTGAACGTTGCATGGGCTGCATTCTACTCGCTGCACGAGACGGGGTCAGCGCAGGTTAAAATCGCATGATTGCATTAGTGCTTAAAAGGCCAAGAGATATCAACATCAAATTCAACTATCAAAGTCATTTAAACTTCAAAAAACACATTCTGATGAAATATTGCACACATTTTTGATGTGAACTTTAGATGACTGCGCACAGTTTCCAATAACAGAGTCTTGTGATAAATAATTCAATGATCAAACAGGTAACACCACACAACTAAGGTTATTGTGATCTCACCGAGGACCTGACTGTAAACAACTCATCCACTCAGACATCACTACTTTAGGACGCATCAAAATCAAAACTTGACATGACTTAAAAGCTCAAATGATTTATTAGCTCGATTAAAGGTGTGTTTTCATGCTGTGTTTACTGAGTATTTGTTGACTAATGATGCAGAAAGGTGACTACTAATGATAACTGAATAACAGCTAAAAGCAAAATACAGTTGGTTTTCGTATGAATACAAATTAAGTTAAACGTGAGGCTGCTCGATTACAACAAAAATCAGAATTATGATTATTTTGGTCAATATTGAGATCACATATATTTAGTGTGATTACTCATTTCCTCGTCTAAAAATTAGAATTAAAAATTCACTGAATTAAAATAAATAAATAAAAAATGAAAAATGCACAAACGATTACATTTAAACAAATAGTATAAAAATAATAAATACAAATCAATTTCATCAAAATAAATATACTGTATGTATATAAAATAAATACCAATATGTTGTGCACTGTCACAAAATAATTTAGAATTAATTTAGAAAAAGAAATTAGACAATTTAATGCGATAATAACCATTTTACCTCAATTTTTTATTTTTGCAATTGTTGGAAGCCATTATTAGGAATACAAATTAATTAAGATTAATTGCACAGCCCTAGTTAAATGTTTAATAATATTGGTAAGCATCAACCACAACATGTAGTTATAAACTCAAACCACTTCTCATTTTAAACGTCCAGCAAATGCTACGGCTTCACACACAACAGCAACTCCATCATTTAAACACACTGCAAAAATAATGTATTTGTATGTTCTTTTCTCTGTGCAAAGGGCAATTAGAGAGACTGTGATGTACGGTGTCAGTAGAACTATACCAAAGTGTGAAACTGTCACTGTGTATATCAGACCAATGTGTTAACAACACTTTATTCTTTTAACCAGAGACTGTTGGACCCGTGATGGAAAATGACATACAAGTAATTTCAAAGCGGCCGTCTGAAGACTGGATTAGATTAGCACTGGGTGGAAAACAGGTGGGCTTTAATAGGCGACGTGATAATGTCAGTCTCACTCGGCAAACACATTTTGCCGTATGAAAAACATGGATGCGTGTGCATGTAGATTTATGAAGATGGGTGGCTAGTTTGATTCAAGAGCAAAAAGCCAAAAATGGGCAAAACCTAGAAAATAGTACTAGGGACCAGTAGACTAGCTGGTGTGGACATTATTATTTATGGACACGTATTAGGTGTGAATAATTAATAATAGTATTTGAAGCTGCAAGGCACATAGCCAACAGATTTAAAGACTGAAAATGAAGTACAGTATTCATCTGGCGACGCAGGAGGGACAAATGCGTGACAGATGCTCGTGAGATTACAAAGAATTATAATTAGACACACAGAAGACATGGAAATATGAATGAGGAGCGTGGCGCCTTTATGATTCCTCGCCGACCAAACATACGAGACTGTTTGTAAATAACTGAGAAAAGAGGTGCGGCATCAGAAACATATTGGATTTCATCATTATGGGATTCCACAAAAACGAATGATTTTTAGAAGCAGACAAATTTAGACCGTATGAACAATATGCTGGTTTGCTATGGGATCTGATTGGGTGTGGGCTGAATAACATTTAACTTGGGGAATGTTGTATTTATAACCAACTGATTCAACTAGGAAATCTAGAAAAGTAACCACAGATGGGCTGTCACAATATCAGATTTTCTCTACATGATTATTATGGCCAAAACAATTGACAACAACAATATTATTGCTTTACACATTGTGTTAGTGTTTTTTAACAATGATTCACTTTGTTTTTGTTGTGTTTCTCTTTTTTGACCAATGAATCCCACTCACAATACAAGTGTATGGAGGTGGAGAGAAAGAGAGAGATTGTACCATTTTTGTACCATTGCTCTGAAGCTCTTAAAATGTTAAAGAATAATATTAAACATATTCTCATATGTATCACAAAATTGATAATCATTGTTATTAATATCGTAGTTATTGTCAATACTGGTATATTGTGACACTCGTAACATTAACTAAATTCTGCTAAATTGTGCAATGAGAGAGCATTCAAATAGGCCACAAATGTAATGTTTTTGGATAAAAATAAACAAAAATCAGTAATTGTCAAGAACATAACAAAAACAGAAGTTCATAATCATTAAATTCTAAAAAAAAACATATTGTTGTTCAATAAAAGAACAATGAACACATCCACTGCAAAAGCCCTCATCATAACACAATCTATTTACCCTACCGGATGCCGTACACATCAGTTTCACAACAACCCTTTGCTTTAGTGCATCTGTCTAAGGAAGTAATACATTTATCGTCTGGCATCTGCCGGTGTAGTTGCTTGTGCATTTACAGAGAATAGAAACTATATTTTTAGGCCAAGTAAAGAGGAGATTGAAAATTGATTCAAGGAGAAAAAGGGAAACAGAGGAGAATGTGTACTAAGCCGGACTGACAGACTCCATTGTAAGAAGAGCCAGTCCCAGAGAGCGGAGGAGAGGAACAGCTGTACCTTTTATCCTTCTAAAGTACAGTCAGGGATAGGGTTTCTATAGAGGACATACAGGAGATGCAAATTTTTGACTTTGCAAAGAGAGCTCGTAGTCTCTTGTCATAGTGTGCATCGTAGCAGAAAGTTGATATATAAACTTGACAGGGCACGTTCACTTAAAATGAAATTAGATTTGGCCATTTCTTCTTCTTCTTTATCAAAATCCTGTTGCTTTTAACAAAGATACCAGAAACCAAAGTTACAGTTTTGAGGAGTTTGTTCTTGGTTGAGAGAAACTATGTTAAAGACTGGTAGAGCTGAGAGGTGAATTTCTCACCGTGGTAAAAAGGTAAAAGCACAGCTGTCAGATGACAGGGAACAGGCTAGAACATGGAGAACATCTCACCTCGGGATGTGTACGAAAAACAAGAAGCAGCGGGCTGATAAGAGCTGAAGAAATCCAACTAAAACAGCAGAAAAAATGAACCCAATCTTTATCGTTTTGTTACACATGTTCAAATATATTCATAATTAAAAACGTAATAAAAGTTTAAAATAAAATAAAATAACATTTTAAAGTAAATAATATTTTTAAATAAACTTAAATCAAGATTTTCTTTAAAAACCTAAAGGATCCATCAAAAATATCCATCAATGGCGTAAGAAAAATAAACTTAAATTAAGTACTTAAAAGAGGTAAAACTCAATTTAAGTTAAACCTTTGTACCCTAATGGCAGACATTTAAAGACAACAAGACTTAAAATCAACAAGATATTATGACAGCAAAACTTAATATCACTTTGCTTATTAAGAACTCCAAAACAAGATTTTTAGGTTCTGCAAAACAAGACAAGAATACTAAGAAAGAAATTCATTTTTGCAGTGTATCTCACTAGATTTACAAAGTGCTCTCATGTGTAAGTCACTTTGGATAAAAGCTTATGCTAAATGCAAATATAACGATAACTATAAAGAGGATCAATGTCATTGGGATCATTTTCACATCAATTTTTTTCCAGCAGATGAACAACAGCACATTGACAATCAAGATCCATTCAGAATTAAAGTGCTCGTGCATTTAAAGGTTAAACTGCAAGCGCAACCTTTAAAAAAAAAACACATTATCATTTGTTGGTATGGATGCTAATAATAGCTCTTGTTATATTTACAGTTATCATTCCTGGTGTAAACGTCACTAAATACTGTGCTTTAAGAAAGATTAAAGTTCATTGTATGACACCACTTTCACAAAAGGTGGATCTGAGAGACAGGTTGGATTCGACCCAGGAAACCTGACGTCCATTATGTTGAGGTGGTTTTAGGAGCAGCGTGGGGTATGTAGACCCGGTGTCATGACGCACACTTTCCGAATACTAAAAACCATTTATCACAGTAGGGGGACGAACAAATTCACTGTATTACATCAGCAGTAGGCCTAACGCTGTTAAATGCATATGTGGTGCTTAAATGCTGCTTTTAATACGCGATTTTCTGTCCTTCACACGGTATAGATGTATAGATCACGTGCCGTCCCATACTGTATATACTGTACAGCAAGAGCAGAAAACCACCACCAACTGTATCAACAAACTCAATCAGACAAATAGCTATGGTTGTGTGCAGTTGTATATATTTTAGTGTACTCTCAACCACAGCTGTAGCATTTCTAAGCGTATTAGCTGAAGTTGACTTTCACACGGTACGCCTAACCGCTGCGGTGCACCCAATTTCCCAGGGACTGAGGCGGCAATGGGGCGAAAAGACGCGTTGACCGCATTTATTTTTAACACATCGGTTATATAACAGCCTGCCAACAGCCCAGTCATTTAAATGGTACAACTCGTGTGCTATGTCGAATGGGAGCCCGCTGAAGCAATGCAATGGGCCCCTGTTGTACAACGAGCAAAAGGTTAACACAGCAGGGGGAATTAATGTCTTAATGACAGTATAATGAATGTGGAAATATGGGCACTATGTGTGAGTGAAGAGAGAGGACCCACAAATGCATTAATTATCACCCACGTGGCCGAGTGTATGGTACGGTAATGACAGCTATGAGAGTGTGGGGCATTATGTCAAAGTGCTCTTCTTCATATGAAGAGGTGGTGATGGGCTAAGTATAAAAGAAATCACATTTTGTACCGTGGTGGTACCATGGTACATTAATGGTACAGTACCAGACAAAAAATAAATAAAATTAAATAAAAAATAAAATAAAAAAATGGTTTCATATTGCAATGTTTGAAATTGCTTTTGAAGATTTTTGTGCCAACATATTCATTTCTTTAATTAAAAAAACAACAATTTTATTTAAAAAAATATTTGAAATGGATGACTTGGTGCAAATAAATGTGTGAGTCTAGCGTAGGTAGAAATTCCTTCATTGCTGTTTAAAAAGCTTCCCAGGTTGAAGAAGCTGGATGAAAGAGTATGATTTTACAAATTCTAGACAAAGAGTGACTACTTTTGAAGATGATCAAATATAACATAGTGTTCATTTATTTTAGATGTGTTTAGTCACAACACAATTCCCACAGTTACAATTGTGTTATTTCATGGTTTTGATGAGTTTACCGCTATTCAAAAATGTGGAAAACATCTAAACAACAGTAAGTGTTTTCAAATGTATGTACCAACATAACACAACGTAAAAGGATGAAATTACTGTGGCAAAGAATCAACGTGGTATTTTTTGGTTTGTAGCAATAATAAATCACATACTCTCAAAAAGCAATTCTTCTTTTCTCACAAAGAAATTTACACCATTTTTCCAAAAGCCAAAACTGCATGAGGGAATATGTTTTTTCGATTCTCCTCATATAAAACGTGTCTCATTCCACTAATATCAAAAAGCATCATTAACACACACAAAAGCTCAGGTGGTAAACCTTAGCCAGAGACATCCATTCATCATCAATCCACCCACAGCGTACATCCAAGAGATTAGCAGGGCTGAAAGACCAAGAATTTTAAAAAGGTCTTCATGTTTATTCGAGTCAGCTCTTACGCCTGGATGCTCTGGAAGGAGATACACTTTTTGAGACATGAGCAAGCTTACAAATGCTCTCATTGACTTACAACTGATCAAAATCTTGCTCTGGTACCAGTGGTGGTACAGGGCTTGAGCTTTGATATAGATGCTGTTTATTTGATAAATGTACTTTACACAGTAAAGCATTAGCTACTGTGTCTTTAATAACATTCCTTAACTTACACAGGACAAAAAAGGGTCTCATGTGACCACATGTGGCAGAAAATAAATGATGGTGGAAGAGGAAGAAACTAAAACAATACTGTGTTACAACTGTGCCATGAGCATCATCTTCAGTCCTATTGTTTCTCTACTATATGATCAAAATGTAATGTATGGGAAAAAACACTATTTATTCATCTGTAATGTTTTTTAAAAAAAATACATACATTTTTAGGGTTCATATTATAAAACGTAAAAAGATTTAAAACACAAGAGCGAGTGTTTGTTTTTTTTCTTTGTGTATGTCTCAAAGAAAACCCTGGCAACCCTAAAGGAAGTCTGCTTAGAAACAGCGCAGTGGAAGCCACCTGTCCTATCTCGACTCCGAGGTTTTACAGCTTTGTGGACATATGCTGCTGTAAAAACAGCGCAAGCCACGTACAAGAAAAGCTTCCGGCCCTTTCTTTCTTACTCGAATCTCTGAACAGGCGTTGTCTGTCAGCGTTTCGGTATATGCATGCATTAGGTCACAAGGCTGAGGGTTGAAAATACAGACATGTAATGCAGGCACAACAAAAAGCTTTTATCACCTAATCCTGTGTCATGGGTGGTCTGTGTTTTTAAGTTTCATTTCATGTCAACAGACACCAGGCCAGTCAAACACTGAGAATTCACACCACGCAGAAGATCACACAAATGATGCGTTTAACCTAAAACTTTCCATGATCAGAACAAATATCAAATTAATTTTTTCATCATTATTCATGAAAATCATTAGTATTTATTATCATCAAAGAAAACCTAAAACAACTATTTCAATTTATATCTAAATGAGTGAATTTAAAACTACAAAATTTGCTTCTCTGTCAAATATTGGTTTTCTTTTTAAATTGTTATTCAAATCATTATTATGATCGTTGTGTATTGGTATAACAATGAAAAGCTTATAATAATAATTTGGGGGACCATGAATTTTATATATATATATATACTATATATATATATATATATCAATGACTATATTTATGTTTATATGTATATGGAAAATATATATATTATATAGCTTTATAAGAGCACCTTTGACTGCTTTTGTTTATCCTGTTAAAAACATTATGACTGAAATGGTTTCCTGATTCAACTACTACAGTTTTAAACTTTGCATGAACACCCGCTCTCTTCTGTTCTTTTAAAGCAGAGATATGAGCAGGTGCACCAACATTAATCCACATTCCCTTTTTAGATGAACCGCTGGAGACAGAAGGACCGCATCGTAGACGTATACAACACAACAGCGATACATCAGCGACTTCAGTCGAGCCAGCGACTTCTTTAAGATCTACAGTGGGGGATACAGTCCCTATTTAAAGGTAATTAGTCTTCATATTGTGGCATGTCCATCCAGTTTGCCCCCACGCTGCTCTGGGGAATGCACACACGGACATGGTTAATAGGCTCTGTTAATGAGCCAGTCCTTTATTATCAATCTTGCGAGCGGACCTCCAGTTTATGAGACCAGCGTGCTGCGGAGCGCTCTGGGAGAAAACTTGCTATAATTGTTATGTGCGTATATGGAATGAGCGTCCGCAGAGGAACAGTGCCGCTCCGAGTGCGAGAACAAGTGTCCTTGTGATACGGCTAGGGCTGCTAATTTAAACACACCCTCAGACTACGCAGACTCCATCGCAGGCCTTTTCTAGAGGGGGAATGCCCTTTTTGTCCTCAACCACCTGGTCAAAATACTAACAGCTGACTTGCTTGTGACCTCCGCAGTGGCTATAAATCATACGGCACCTCTAGCAGATATGTCTACCCACCGTTCTGTGCATGTTTTGTGGCATGGTTATAGACCGTTTTACTCTTCATCTTTCAAAAACACTTACAAATGTTAGACAAAATACAGACTTGGATTGACAAAGTTACCAGAACAATAATAATCATGTTCAAAGATAAGATTGGTTAACATTAGACTAACTTTCTATCTGTAGATCTATCTACAGTGCATCAATATCTATGTATCTATATCTATCTATATATATATACTGTATACAGATCTATTGACAGATATATCTACAAGTATGTAACTGAACCTATCTACACTCTTAAAAAAAGGTGCTTCAGAAGGTTCTCCACATGATGCCATAGAAGAACCATTTTTGGTTCCCCAAAGAACCTTTCTGTCAACTTTTGAAACACAGAAAGGTTCTTTGGATGTTAAAGGGTTGTTAAAGGTTCTTTATGGAACCATTCAGGTGAAAATGGTTCTTCTATGGCATCATAAAGCACCTTTATTTTTAAGATTGTATCTGTACCGATCTATGTATATCTATCTATCTATGTACTGTATGTATATCTATCTATATATCTATATCTATCTCTCTGTACCCATCTATGTATCAAAATCTATCTATGTATGTATATCTACCTATCTGTACCTATTTATGTATCTCTATCTATCAATCTATATCAAGCCATGTATCTATACCTATATATCTATATTTATATCTCTTTACCGATATATCTACAGATCCATCTACCTGTATATTTCTTTCCATATCTATCTGTACCTATCCATTAATATCTATCTATCTATACCTATGTACATATACCTATCTCTAAATCTATCTATCTCTCCATTTCTCCATCTCTATTCACCATCTACAGTATACATTTTACATTAGTTAAAGGTTTTATAAGATTCTAGTTGAATAGTTTTATTCAGTTAGCATTAAAATTGTATATATCAAATAATATTAACTATAGATTCCCAGTGTGCAAGCCAAATGATCCACAAACTTTAAAAGGTGAACTTTGATATGGTTTAGCAGAAAGTCCGTCTTGAATCCATTACACAATGGCTGGCTACTGAACTCAAGTTATAGCAAGTTTAATTAAAATAAGCAGGAGTGTATGGCAAGAACATCATTTGATAAAAGCCAAATCACTAATATTCTCAAAATGAGCCTCTGGTTTTAGACACTGCAAGCAATGACCTTACAGCGATCTGCTAAGGACATCGGGTACACAGCTTTGTTAAATTTCCTCTATGTTTAATTAAAAAGCGTGGAAAGGCTCCTCGCTGGAGACATGGGCTCCTGCAGACTGACATGAACCTTCACTACCTGTGTTCCCTTCCTGCAGACCCCAATGTAACGTCTTTGTTTCCAGCGCAGGAAACTCGCAGAACCAGCATGTGATCCGGTGTGGACGTCTCTCATTACCTCTTATCTCACTGCATCAGCTGCGACAACCAGGAGCCCGCTGCGAATTCCTTGTTATGTAAAACTTGTAACCTGTCAAAAGCAGAGCCAAGATGGCGTCCGCTGGTCCGGACAGGCGGGCGGGCGGGCGGTTTCTCGAGCTTTTATCGAGAGTGGCAGCAGCTGGGACGCGGTATAAGAAATGGAGAGAAAGAATCGTGAGGGTACGTTTGTGTTGCAGCCGCAGGGGGATTTTCTGCGTCCGAAGCAATTACAGCTGATGTGACACATTCAAAGCTCCTTTGGGATTGACAAAAGCAACAAATTGACTTGGAAAAAGTGGCAAAAAATTCATGCAATTTCATGTCTGTGCATTTCTGACACCCGTCGTACACGTTGCTACCCTAATAAACCCAGTCTATCCCCGGTGCCATAAAGTGTGGCAATTCGCAGGACAAATCTTTGACATGCGAGAACATAAGTCTAAGTAATGACTATTTCGCATGCTTGTGAAACTAACATGACAAACGTAACCGCTGGTTGGCCGCACGCTGTAAATGTCTTTCAGAGCCCTCAAGGAACACACGCAACGAGACAGATGTTACATTAATGCGACTCTGACACGTACACAAAAACCCAGCCAGTGAATGATAAAGACTACTTTCCAGCGAGGTAGCGTTAGTATTGCCTACAGCACTTTTTACAATAGCTTCACATCCATAATGTTCCACAAGTGAGTTAATGACAACATGATCCCTGACAGCACAAAAAACTGCATCATTTTAATGAAAGTGTATTGTACTGTACGTCCGGGGCATCCTGACCGTAAGTGTCAATGAAATACAACAGTCCCCTACTGAGGATTTCTCAACATTACTAATGTCACAATGTGAAAATCACAGAATTTATTTCCATCTGACACACATTTCATCTATAGTACAATGTATGTATTTCTGACTTCTCAGGAACCAGGTTGATTGTAGATTCACTAACCTTTGACCCCTTGGTCTTGTGCAAAAGGCTTCAGGCTTTTACGACTACAGCTCCACCGACCCCTTGACCTTTGAGATATCACCAGGCACAGAGAGCTTTCTACAATGGACATTTAGACCATGAACTACATCTAACCCTGAACCTTCACCTAAATGCGCTTGAGAGGTGGGATTTCAGACCTACATCAGCACTATGTCGTGTAAATAAGTATGGAAGGTCCTAGAGGGCACATGCATCTCTGACCCAGAATTCTGTGTACATATTAGGAGCTATTATATCTCTGCAGAAAACTGAATCAATAACAATAAATAAATTCATATATGCAGACTATACCAAATATATTTTGGATAGTATGATTTAATATAATTTGTACAAGCAATAAAAAATTATTATATTAAGGACTAAAAGTGATTATTTATAAATGACAAAGGATTTTATATTTTCAATTCTGTATAGAAAATAAAATCAACAATATAAAACAAAGCTAATATTATACTGAACCAATTTCCTCAAACAAATCTTTTTCTTTTGTGACTTTTATAAAGTGAAGTCTGAGTTGAAAGAAAAAGAAAGCAATAGGAATGTACTGATGTATTGTGATACAACAAAATTAAAAATAATTATCGTAGAGCCAGTTGCTAACATATTTTTATATGAAAGTTTCATTTCTTTTATACAGAATATTGAATTAAACCTGTAATGTTTTCAATACTTTATCAAAATAAAAAATTGTTTTGAAAAAATCATTTGAATTTCAGTTTCATTTAGTAGATTTTGTATAAAATATTGTTACACAATCATAATGAACCCAGTATCTATATCGTATCGTGACCACAGCATATCGTTACACCCTAAAAAGCACTATAAATTAAATCTAGTAGTAATTTTTCACAGTTGCAAAATTCAACTGACACAATGACATTTCTATTTCTAAACCAAAAATCTGCATGCTATTAGGCAAGAATCCATGCAACAGATCAGGTCACAGAAGGTGACCTAAAAGGTCAATTATGTGGTCAGGGGTTGTGTAAGTCTACCCAGCTGAATCGACACACACACCGAGGTTAAACTGACAGACTGACCCCAAATGCAACGAGCTGGCAAATTCACACAAGACAAAAACAGCACATACCAAACGTCTCAAAATCAAAACCTACTGTGACAGAAAAGACAATTAAGGCGTTTGAAGATCTGATTTAGGTCAGCAAAAAAGACATCTGCATTTTAGGAACGTAGTTCTCTGTCACTTCTATTTCTTCAAGGATCGTGTCGACGTCAAAGAGCATTTCATCTAACAGAACATCTCCTCAGCTTTTGCTCATCTTTGTTTGTCATAAATAAATAATGCTGCATTTTCATTTCCTCTCTGATCTCTAAGGAAAATAAATGTTGATGGCTTCAGGAATTTCCATGAATATTTCTTCTTTATGAACGTGTATTTTGCTCTTTATCTTTACACACAAGACAAGTAAATTAATTCAGAAATGAGCGTAGGAGTAAGTGGTTCTACACTGGTAAATCAACGTGAACGACACAGTGTTTCTTCTTACAGAGAGGCCTGTAGCTCCCCAGAGACTCCTGCAATGAAACAGTAGCATCTTCATTTTGACTGGTGTCTAATGTAGCATGAAAATTCAATCCTCTATTTCAATACAGAGACACGTGAAAGCTATAAGATGAAGAAATAAAACTGTGCCATGCTAATCTGAGCCCATAAACATGTGAGGGCAATAAGTCACTGTCCTACTAATGGAAAATACATCAGCGGAAATCTTAGAAATATCTAATTGGTGCAGGACTAGTAAGGCGTTTATTAATGTATGGGTTTGGTGATTCTGGTCCACAGAGTATAGCCCAAACAAACACACTCGGCTTCACAAACGTACAAACTAAAACACATCAGGCAATGCCGATTTATAATATGCACTTTGAGATTAACTAAATTATCTGGCTCGAAACCAATTCCGCTTGTTTAATGAATATGTGAGCTGAAACTTCAAATAAGAGAACAAGTTTTCAATTGGATGAACACATTAAGAATATAAAATTATACTACTAAACAATCAGACACTGAAAAAAAGAATCTGCACCATTTTCCTTGCATAACTGCACTATATAACATACACATAATGTGTAGATCACAAGTTACTGTAGATCAGAGACACTGCGTTTACAACAGTCCTTGTTATGTAAAACTTAACAAGTCTAACCCTAAAAGAAAACATTCTTACAATTGAAAACATTTTTCTTCAATGTTTTTCCAAATGAGGACATTCCCAAAAGGGTCCAAACTTTCTATACAGATAACACTTTCATAAAATTTTGGCATTAACTACCTGAAGCACTAGCCTGTTTTTATTTCACAGTAGCGCTTTGCATAGGCCTACAGTTAACATTGTTGTAAAAAAGAATAAACTGTAAAATAGCTGTTTTTACAATGCAAATCAGTTCTGTCGAAAGATACCTCTGTATAACATTTTACATTCCCCAATGCAGTCCATTTTAATCATTTCTACTGTACACCTGTGCTACAAAAGAACTTTCTGTCAACTAACTTCCTAGCTCTTGTTCTATGTGTCCAATTATAAACGTAGTTTTAGTCTCTGTTTTCCCTGTGCATACGAGGCTTTTCTGGGAGAGACGCGAGGCAGGAGCTTTAAAGACTGACCTTTGACCTACTATCCCCCCGACAACCTTAAGTTCCAGATGGAGAGTATGCGCTAGAAGGTTCTTCAGCTCCGCGCACCGTCCGATCACCTTATTACAGCAACAGCTTGTGTTTGGAGGGCTCCTCCAGCCGAGCCTGACCTCATTTGGCACGCTGGCTTTGACTCAACGGACCTCATGAAACGTTGCACCTACTGTGATATGAACATAAAATAAAGAGTTCTGGATATCCGGTGTACATCTACTGACTATCTTTTAAGAATAAAACTACTGACACTAAACCAACAGGATTTCTTTTGCTCTCATGGCGAATCTAAACATCGGGCACATAGGAGAAGCTGGAACTTAAAAGGGATAGTTTACCCAAAAATGAAAATTCTGTCATCATTTATTCACCCTCATGACATTCAAAACCTGTGTGACTTTCTTTCTTCTGCAGAACACAAAAGAAAATATTTTGAAGAATGTTGGTAACCAAACAACACCGACCCCCATCGACTTGCATTGTATGAACACAAAACCACCGAGACACTTCTCAAAATATCTTCTTTTGTGTTCCACAGAAGAAAGAGTCAAATACAGGCTTTAAATGACACGAGAGTGAATAAATAATGACAGAATTGTTATTTTTGGGTCAACTATCCCTTTAATGTTAAACGCAGCCCTGTGGAACAAGTCCATAAATAGTTTAAGGTCCACAAATAAACATGCCGGTTGCAAACCATCAGTATGTTTTTTCAGCGAAATTGTGTCCAAGGAAGTCTAAAGAAAAAAACTTTCATCAAGGTGCAAAATAAAGACCTTTTGTTTCCTACACCTACAGTATTTCTGATTATTTGTCTCAGATCTCCTAAAAGGCAACACATTGTCTGTTTACTCCATGAAAATGACTTTGTTTGTGTGAAAACAGTAACACAAGCTGACGTTGGGTCTAAGGCTTTGAATATCAACATGGCATGCACAAAATAATAACCAATTAGTCAGACTGTTTGCTCTAGCTGAATAGCAAACTAGGCAATAACGAAACAGGCTGTCGGAGAACTTGACAACGATTTAATTCATGTGGTTGTGCAGTTGTCACCACGTTACTTCTCCTTAGTTCGGCTGCAAACACACCGTGGTCTTGAAGGGGATGCAAATTTAAGCCTAAAACTAATGCACCTCGGGTAACAAACAGGCACGAGTATGCGTAGACGACTACACTACCGGTACCTATTTGAAGGCATCGGCACACTTCCTTATAAATAGCCGTGTTTATTGTCCAAAAACAAATCAATTCTGCCTTGCCACGCTTCGCGAAACTGGGGCAAAAATCGAAATAAAGAATTAAAATGTGTGTCATGTCAGTTCCTGCATTAAACAAAACAGGCTAGACATGAGCCGCAGATGACAACGGCAGAAAAGAGAAGATTAATGGGTCTGAATTGATTTCTTAAGCTTCCCTCTGTTCAGCACAGAGCCAGTCAAACAGGATTTACCTTCACTCCCGAGAAGCCCATCTGTCTAGAAAACGTCCTCTCAAGCCTGTGACCCAAACGTTCCTATTGAGCATCTTTAAAAATACAAACTCAAAGAATGTAAAACAGGCTACAACACCGTACGTGACAATCACACTTGTGCACTGCAACTGCAAAAGATCCTGTGAGGATTTTGCTTTTTAACTGGAGATAGGCCAGTAGAGTTTCATCCTGCTATCACATCATCCATTTACTGTATTTATATCCTGTCCTCTCTCACAAAGCTTATTTATGCACAGAGCAACACATGTTAACCTATTGTTTCAGACAATTATTTGTGTTGCTGCTGATTTATGACATTTAGGATGGTTTATCTTTGGTGTTGCAATGTCTAAGCATCACTTTTTGGCGCCATTTAATAATTAACTTGGCTACGGGATTATTTAAAAAGTAAAAAAACACATTAAATTTGCAATCCACAACCTTTTTGGTTGAAAATAAATAAATGTGCACATATTCAGTTAATGTGCAGAGATGACCATAAGTATTATACAAAAGATGCAACTTTTAAATCTCAATCTCTGTCTGAAACATAATATTGCAAGTTACTTCACAAACATTTCTTGCAACAATCACACATGACCTCTTAAATTATAAGATATATACTGTTGTGAATCAGGGTCATTACTCAAGGTACTTACACAAAAACTTTTTTTTGTTTATTTTTAATTAAAAAAGTTATGGATTGCAGCTTTAAATATGCTAGCTGTTGTCAAATATGCACTAAGGTGCACAGTTTTTTAATAGCCGAGCAGTGATGTTTGACTCAAACACAGAAGAAATAGGAAACGCTATATCTCATTTCATAAAATAGATCATCTCAAAAATTACAAACTGAGCACATATGCAATTGAAACAGTTAGCAAAATGTGGCAAAAAGTATAATTTATCAAATGAATGCCTACATAAAACATGACAAAAGTAATATAAATTATTTATACCGCTGTTGAATTTCATTAATGGAGACTGCGCTGCTAAATGAGTTAAAGTCAAGATGTACCTCATATTCTGAATGACATATAGCAATCATTTGAGCTAATTGAAAGAAGAGAGTGAGAGAGAGAGCGAGAGAGAGAGAGAGAGAGAGAGAGAGAGAGAGAGAGAGAGAGAGAGAGAGAGAGAGAGAGAGAGAGAGAGAGAGAGAGAGAGAGAGAGAGAGAGAGAGAGAGAGAGAGAGAGAGAGAGAGAGAGAGAGAGAGAGCCGAGAGAGAGAGAGAGAGCGAGAGAGAGAGAGAGCGAGAGAGAGAGAGAGAGAGAGAGAGAGAGAGAGAGAGAGCGAGAGAGAGAGAAATAAAAGCGCTTACAGTATATCAAGTGGTGGTCAATTTTGATATCCACTCCATACTCATTGTACAAGCTAAGAGAAAAGAGCTATAAACCTCAGAGAAAAGACAAAAGATATACTTATGGTCATATTACAGTAATTGATCTCAAAAAGGCACTCTAACCCCCCCACCCCAGAACCCCCAAAGCCAATTCCTTCATAATGAGACTTTCTAAGAGGGCCTGGAAGGTTCTCGGGCACACGCAGGGCTGTTTTCTTGCATTGTTAATCCCATTAGCCCTCCGGCAACTACTTCAATATTTAACATTCTTGATTCTGCACACTCTCTATCTACGTCTTTCCATTAGTCTCAGTGAAATTGACTCGTACAATTAAACGAAGTGGTCCAACAACGAGCGATCGGCCACTTAATCTCAAGACTGCAAATAAACTGTGAGGTAGAGAAGCGTAATAAGTGTTGTACTTTAAGTGTAAAACAGATTAGGACACTGCGGACGATGGATTTTACATTGAAAAGGCTTAAATTTATTGACAGATTATAACATTACTCTGTTTGGGGTCCGGTCACCCAACAGTGGCCAATAATGGATTTGGCGGCGCTCAATAAAAAAGTCCATCATAAATGATAGTGCATAACTTTATAAGAATCCCTTTAAATGATCTCGCATGATATTGATGAAGTCAGTCAATCTCCATGGCAACACTGCGCAGGCTCTCTCGTGAAGCCCTACACAGGTATGAGCTGTTGCGATTACAGATGGGAGGGTGTGAATGCGTCCATGCAGGACCCTGATTTATTAAGGTATTTGCATGTAAAAAGTTTAGGTAATTGACACTGGCGGCAGCGCATTAAAAAAACGGCTCGCACAGTATTGCCAGGGACCTTTTCATTTAGCGGTGAAAAAAAATCTGACTGCACCGAGCAGAAAATAAATTCTGACTTGTAAGTAAATATATGTAATTGAAGCAGTGGACTGTTGAAAATGCATCAGGAGCAGAGGCCTTTCTGTTATGAGGATATTTATCTTCTCCCACAAACAAAAAGGCCAGGAAAACAAGGAGGGCGAGAGTGAGGAAGGGGTTTGTTTGTGGAGGTGCGTTTTTTAGACCACGAGTAAATGCATGCATGACAATTAATCTGATTGTAATTGCAACCTGCTTCTGTAAATGTATGTGTCAGTATCATAAACACTGATGAAATTACGGGTGGAGCTTCTGGATGTCTGTGGGGAGGAGCTGAATGTTACTACACAACCAGAAATACCGAAGACTCTTCTTTCATCCTTGATATTCACAGGAATACTTCACTAACAATCTGGGGTTTCTGAGCCGTTACGCCAAGTGCAAATACTTAATTGGAAACACAAACTATGACATCAAACAGTCATTTAGTGAATTAAAAAACAGTTGCTACTTTCACACATCATGAAAGTCATTAAATGATGTGAGAAACATGTTGGGGAATTTTCCTCTCCCACAGAATGCAGGTCGTGTTTTTACCGTCGTACATGTGCTAAATACAGACAACACGCTAAAATCATACAACACATTTTTAACAGAAATAACATTAATTAAGTGCCTTTTTTCCACTAGAAAATAAAAATCAGAATACACTACATTTTGCTTTATACCTGTTACTATATGTGACCCTATCTGTAAAATCCATGAAGTCTCATTATTTAAAGATGAGATTAGAAGCATCAAAGTAGTTATAGTCATAAAAATGCTGAAAATAGGTAATGTGGGTTTATTGCTGTATATGATCGACTATATGATAGATTTCAAGATAATGTAATTATTTTTTTATTTATAATAGTGGAATTCATGATTTTATATACTGAGTTTATTGACACATTTTTCACTAAAAGTTGATTTCCTAAACATTGATTTTAAGCTTTGACATTGCCTTAGTTAATATTAAAGTACAATATATAAAAACAGTACATGATAAAAAACTTTAGCCAGGTTTTTACAGGTAGGGTCACGTACACTCTTAAAAATAGACACGCTTCATGATGCCACATAAGAAACAGAAGAACAATTTTATGATTGGTTCCATAAAGAACCTTAAACATCCAAAGAACCTTTCTCTTCCACAAAAGGTTCTGTGTAGTATAAAAAGGTTTTTTTACTATAAAACGTAAAATATAAATATAAATTGTGCTTTTAAGGTTCTTTGAGGAACTAAAAATGGTTCTACTACGGCATCACTGTTAATAACCTTTTGAATCACATTTATTTGTGTATTGTGGAAAATAACACAACTGACAGCTATTGACCAATCAGCATTCAGAAGAAGAACATGAACCTAAATCTAAAACTTGGTCATCATAAACAAACAAGAAAACTGATCGACTTGTGCAAACTAACAGTAAACACATGTTGGTTGAAGGACTTTGACAGCATGTATGTTAAGGAAACTGCTGCGAAATCCAAGATAAGGTCATAATTAAACTCTCATTCATCGATTTGCTTCTTCTGACAACATAAATTATTAAAATACATTCTCTAAAAAAATAAGCATGTTTAAAAAGTCATCTACGTTCACCTAGAAGAGTCACTAACCCATAAAATAAAACTATAGACAGTGGCCAAGAAATGGCACAGCAGCTTATTCTAAAGTGCACGCATTAGATCCATTGGTTCAGGTTCAAATAAAGGGCTTACCATCTCTGGTAAGGTATGTGGAGGTTATAAATTGAGGAATAATCAAAAAAATTAGATGTGGAAACAGAGATAATGATCACTTGTCAGTTAACGCCATGGAAAGAAATCTGCTTAGCCGTGGCTTAGCTCAGAGCCCCAAATTGCAGAGAATTTGATGGGAGAAATAAAAGGAAGAAATTCACACTCTAATCACTTTAATAGGTAGTTTGGAAACTGCCAGCTAAATAAAGTCAGAATTTAGACGGTGCTTTTGCCTTCATTTGTTTCAGCATCATTATTTTGTAAACACGATGACACCATAGGTACCGGGTGTTCCTATAAAAATCAGTCACACAGTCAGGCATAATTTCATTTTGTTTGGAATAAATAAAAGTCTCTTCCCTCAGAGTGATTTCATGCCCTCAGAATCTTCCTGCTTGACTCCCACTTTGATGAAACGGCAGGCACTTAATGATGCAGTTGATTTTAACCGCTTGAAGATCAGAGGGGAGAAGTGCGGCTCGATGGCTGAGAAGAATCAGCCGCACATCAGCATCGTTTTTCTTACACACGGACAAGAAACAGCTATGAATAAGTCATACGGTCTGCTGCAGGAGAGTCGATCTGTAAGCGGCTAATTACGACGTTTTCCATTAATGAAAGTACAGAAAGTTTCATGCAGAGTTCATCTTCTACATCTTCTCCTGCCATAAACTCTATAATTATGGCTTTTCTCATAGTTTTTGGCAAAGGAGACGGGAATATAGAGGTTTGTGTTACCTGCTGTTCTTTTATCAGTCCCAAACCACATGTCCTCAGAAACGACACGTTTACAAGTTTATAAAACATGGGAACGATTATAATGAACTAAAAGATGAGTCAAAAGACAATAACGAGGGAAAGGTTTTTTAGGAATACTAATTAAAGCATAAAGACTTGAAGCTCATTCACATTAAGAACCTTAAAGATAACTATAACATCAACGGATTATGCGTGCTGCAGTTTCACATATTAAATGCACATTGCTGGCAATGTTTTATCGATCATCAAATGAAAAACTGTTTGTGTTAGTCTTTTTTAATCTAAATCAATGTTTTGGAAAAATAATCAATTAAAATTTTAATCCGGATCTTGTAAACCTAACCAGACGGTCTTCAGACTTCATAAAAGAGCAGAAAGTATTGACCATTTCCATACATTTCTTGACTCATTAGATCCGCCTTCACAGGCAGCGCTCTGCTCTCTCTATCTCTGTCAACAGATGTAAAGTCTCTGTGTGCTGGAAAACATCCAAGGAAACATTTCAAAACAAAACCAACATTTCCAAGCAAACATGTTAATCCCCACACTTTGCCGGCTTATTATTTGTGAACGTAATTAAAGCCCTCACGCTTTCTCTTTATGTGGTTACCGATACTCGATGTGCTGGATTACTGGTGCCGCAGTAGGACATAATTTGTTTTTATTAAAAAAACACTGCGAGGATTACGTTTTATTGCGATTTAAACAGCCAGGAACCCCTGGTTCTTTTGCAAGTTGAACACAAATGAGGGCAAAATGTTTTGGCATCTTTAATAGGTATTTAATTACCCTTAATACAGTACAAATGAACACCATAAGACAGATTACAACCACTAATGCAATTATTACAAGTAGAAAAGATGGATTTGAATGGATGTCATGTACAGGGTTTAACATATATTTGTACTAATTTATTAAAATAAAAGAAACATTGCTCAATGCTGAGAAAAAAGGTGCTATTAATTAGTGGCCTAATGAGGATTTTTATGGGTTGCCACAGTAGAGAGCACATAAAGAGACACAGTCATCACTAATTTAACATGGCAGGCCTGGAGAAGACCATCTGCTGCTCAAGAAACTCTTCATAAAGTCACAATTATCTTTTGTAAGCACAAAAAATTGCTAATTAATTAAGCAGAAAACAAATCCAAATGAGAATCAGAGGAATTCAAGAGGCTAACACAACAAACATGAGAATTTAGGATGAATAGAAATAATTTCTTGTTAATTTAAAAGCAGCTTTGGCTACTGTGCTGTATGTGATGCATTCAAAAAGACTTTACAAACAACAAGTTAAACACATTAAAAGTCTTTTCAATAGAGACACTCGCTGGGTTTCTCGATAACACTGACAGCTTTTACCAACATCTTAACAAAAAACTATTCATTTCATGATGAGACAACGAGTTTCGCAACCCAACCGATTTCACACTATTAAGCAGAATTCAGTGTCGTCGCCACCGAAGCCGTCCGAGGTGCTAAACTAAAAACAAAACATGCACAAATATTGCCACATGCAGGGAATTTTCTTAATGCAAACATGCAAATATATCAGCAAGACGCACAATAATTAAATGTGAGTAAAATAAAAAAAATCTAAATATATATTATGAAGATACAGATACTATGAACACCTGTGCAAGGGATAAAAGAGCTACATGCTACACTCAACGTGCTTTATGATATAGGACCCTTAAAGCTCCAAAGAATCATCCTGTTGCACAAAAACCTCTTTAGACTATAAAGAAGAAAGAAAGAAATGGTTCTTTTAAGAACTTTTAAGTGAATTGTTCTTTGTGGCACCATAAATGATTCTTCAATGGCTCTTCTATAAGTATAGCTTTCTTTAGAAATGAAAAATAACTAAATATTACTCCATATACAGTAGGAAGAATTATTATTTAGTAAGACAGCATTTCAGAAATATGGATTTTGTATATATGGGATCATGCGGAAAACAGAAAAAACAGGTGTATATATCCAAAAAAAGACCCAAAAGATTATGACCCTAAATCCCCTAATGTCAGGATGTCCCATTAGCTTCTTCTAACCACCATTCATCACCACATACACTAATGTTAAAACTCTTCTCTTCATTACCTATTTAATATTTTTTTAATTATGCCATTTCTGTTGCTAAACTCACTCTCCGTCTTTGGGATTTCTCCATATTAGATGTATCTACAGCTTCCTTCGATAAATACCTCATCGTAAGGAGCTGAATTAAAACAACTAAAAATTGTTTTTTTCAAATGCTATCATATGAACTAAATACTATTATATTGTTTGCAAAAAAACACTGTCTTTGCATGAACAAAAATCTTTTAATAGCAGTTATACTTTCTTCATGACTTAAAAAAGGCAATTGAGGTGGATGTTGCCTGTGCATCTTGGGCACACATTCATCATTGCTTTTTCAGTATGGAAGAAACTGGAAGCTATCAGCAGAAAATACTCCCCCCGCGTGTCTTCTTTGTGTCTTATCTACAAGAGCAGCCCGCAGGCAACCTACGACCTTAGAGGTTCTATACGTCTGACCTCCAACACACACCGCAATCTTTTTATATATGTGTGTGTGCGAGACTAACAGTGACAGAGCGAGGAAATAAAACCGGATGGATTAATTATAAATGGCTGCCATTTCGCTCTGGTGACAGAAGGGTGGTGATATTGCACTTTTTACATTAACCACCCTTGGTGCTATTTGTTTCCTATTCCGTCAGCGGCAAAGCTAAAAGAAGAGACCGCATACGCACTCACCAATGTGGATTCAAACTAATCGTCCTCATTAATGTGATTTATGAAGCATAAATTCTCATTCGCTTGAATAATGGTGGAAAGGATGTCCTTTTTAATTTTTTCATTTAACACACAAACCTGTACTAATAATACCACAAGATACAATGTACTGTGGAATGCAATGCTGCGCAACCCAAATACGTGCAACTAAGTCATCCACAGCCAAGAATGCAACACTAACACAGTATTTTCCTGAATTAAATTTGTAAAATTGCTTCGCGAGTTTGATTTATTGAATTCCCCATCCGGCATTAATATTACGGCACGCTCTCGTTCGGAGTAATTGACAGTGGAAATAGATACCCAGGTAGTGCCATCGACTGTGTTATTGGGCACAAGTCAATAGGAGTAAACACAAAAGCCCGCTGAGTGAAAACACTTCTGGAGCACAATTATGATCCATTTGTGTTGCGGCAGTGGCCATTTTCACCGAGACTGATATGACAAGAGGGGTTATTTAACACAGAACACGCTGGCAAAATCAACTCAATCGTTGCGAGTTGTGCTTTGTTCTCAGGAGTGGTAAATGCTCCTCAAACAAACACACGCAGAGTAATAGTCTGAGCTTACGCAACCGACCCACTGAATCTGACTATGTGATCAACTCGCAGCATGAAGCAAGAAAACTCTTTTCTGAGTTCTATCATTACGTTGTCTACATAGCATACTGAAGCAAAGACATTTTTAATAAATCTGTGATTCTCTCCTGCACAGCAATGTGAATAAATTAAGAGCATTAAGTGCGTGTTCATTTCACTAGTAATGCAAAGGTTGTGGGTTCGATCCCATGCGACACACATACTGATAAAATGTATACTATGAATGCATTGTAAGTTGCTTTGGATAAAAGCGTCTGCAAAATATGTAAATGTAAACTGGTTTGAAACAACCAGTTTAACCTCATTTTGCCAGAAAAGAAATATTGTTGGGTACACATAGTCCAAAAAAACCCTTCCCCAAAACTTAACTATAACTAATCCCTAAATCAAAGAGAAATGATGGGTGAATAGCAATGGTGTAGAAGCACATCACCCTGTTTATAAGGCTAAACATCACATGAACTATAAACTCAAATCTGATTGGTTGGAAAGTTGTCCAAGGGTCAATAATGATGTTGACTTAAGAACATCTCTCACTTGGCAAAATCAGGGAACCAGAGCACCCAAGTAGTATTCTGGAAATGAAAATCTCAAATAATCATTTCAATATTGATTTTTTTAACAATAATGTACAGTATATAAAGACCTTTCAAGACCTATAAAGCAGAAGGCATAAAAAGACAGACTATAACAAAATCTATATGTTTTACAATATGTATTTTTCAATGCCAAAAAATATTGTTAACTGTATACAGTACAATCAAACAATAATACGTAGCTTTATACTAAATAAAAAATAATGTCTTCATCATTCATGTTGCTAAATTGAATGTATCAGTGTAATTTTAACATACTGTTTTCCTTCATAACACAGAAAAAAAATCTATATATAACATATATATAAAAAAACGCTGGGTTGTTTTAAAAGATGGTTGAGAAAAACATTAACAAAATCAACCGTTGGTTATAGAATTAACCTACAAAATGTCCAGATATGACCCAACAATGGGTGAAAACCAGCCTTTTTTAGTGCAATCAATATACTTAAAACGTAAATAACCATCATTTTCTCTCATCTTTCTCTCTCCTCATTCGCTCACTCACAGTGACCCTAGTTCTCGCTCTCTTCTTATTCTCATCTCTATCTCTTCCTGTATATTCAGCTTCTCTGTGCTTCTCTGGCCGATCAGTGATTTATGTCGGCCCCAGGTGAGCGTGTTCACATCAGCATTACCTCCCTTTTCCGAGGTAGTGATCTGTTACCCTGAGCTCACTCGCTCCGCTTCACCAACCAGCCGCTGGTTCCTGCCCCTACAAACCTTTCCCTCGCACGCCCTTAATTCTCTCACCCTTATCTCTCTCTCTTTCTCTGTAAAGGCACACAGCATATGACTGCAGTCTGAAATGAAGAGATGTCTCAAACACATCCACTGTGAGAATTCATTTACTTTTTGTAATTCTGCCATACCACCACGGTATCAAAATCACACATGCGCTCAGAACGGCTGAAGATTTAAAGTAAGAATGAGAAACATCAGAGTGAAAACTGTACATAAAATCATCAAATTATTATCTGCCAAATGTGCACAAGTAGGTTTCTAATGGAGTTATCCAGAGAAAAATGCTATTGCTCAGATGTTGCTCTTTTATAGTTCATAAGATTTCTCAGCTGTGTTTCATTTAAGTATCAACTTAGTCTCAGATGTTTCTCCTGGAGTTGCTTAAAAGAAAATAGAAACAAATTAGACCATTTTTAAAATACAAAAAGAGTATGGAGGTGTAAAATAAATGTACATTGTATAGGTAAAATAATCTAAATTTGGGTAAATGTGATGAGAAATGTTTGGGTTCATATTGAAATCTTTAATAATATTGACTTGATTAAGTTCAAGTTTGTGTCATTGTTGACATCTCTTCTGAAACTCTAATGGAGACATTTGTGATTTCTAACTCTTTTTCTCAGGAGAAATATCTGAGACACAGATCAGACGAACGTTTCCATTTGCTCTCTATTTAATCTTAAATAGACTAATCTTATTTAATCTAGGAGAAATAAGTAAGATATTAAAGACATCTCATCTATCTTTTATTCCTATAGGCATGGATCAATTTAAGCTAATGCACTAATTTCTTTCTGTGATTCATAATATTAAAAATGAAAACGGGTTTATGTCATGAAATGTATTTCTTTAGTAAAATCAAAAATTAAAAAATGGTGAAAGGAGAAAACATTTAACTTCCACATTTCTTCCCCTTTTAACTTCTGATAATTGCTTTTTGTTTACAAACTAAGAAAGAAAATGGCTGTGGTGTTTCACTTTTCTAAACAATGAGAGATTGTGGAAAACTAAAGCGTGTTATTCATGGAATCGTTCGGCAGCTGTTTTGCACTAAAGGCATCATCGCACACATGTTGTAAGGGTACGGTATATGTTTTAACACCTGCCACACTGGACGTGTTTAAAGTGCAAGTGAATTTCACATGATGTGACTGAACTTAACGACCCTGCACCCCTTACACAGGCTTGTTTATCAGGACTCATTCAGATCTTACACATGTAACATTAACCCTTCAGTAGTCCACCGTGAACATATCTCACCTCACCATCTACACTCTGTGTACATCAACAACAGCAAAAGCGCTGAGGTGTTGTAATTGTACTGCCGTTTCTGAGAAAACACCAAGGCGTAACATAGATCCAAAAATAAATTTGAGACATCTGCATGGCGAGATTGAACCATGAAAAGCTTGCGCCTCCCATAGCGTTCTGGCTGATAGGATAATGGCAGTTCTTGATTTGGTTTTTGATAATAATTGAAAAACGTGTTTACAGTAATCCACGTTTTTCTGGTTTCATCGTGTTGATCTGTAGATGCGTAATTACGGTAGATGATTATTACTGTGATTAGATGGTGGTCGAATAATAATAATTATACGCTGTGCCGATGATTATGATTGTCATTGTATGAGAGAAGCAATACCCAACATTTCATTGAGTAATAACACGCCGGGCCTTATCATTAAATGGGTAATGATCTCATCTTTTATTAATCTAATTAAACGGCAGTGAATCTAAATTCATTCTGGATGAATTCCTAAGTTTGACTGAAACGCATAAATCTTCACATATTCTATTAGATTGGCTCACATTGATCTTGAGGATACAGACAGTGGTTGCATTATATCACGTCAAAGCTTTTACCAACACGACCCACTATGTTTAATTAAGCAGTGCAATCCTAAAACCAGCACAGCCTCCAGAGGATCACGAGCCAGCGGCCAGGAGGTGGGCAGCTACATAAACTTTGTCCATTGATTCCACATGATCCCTTGTATCCCTGTGGATTTCACGGTGGATTGGGGATCTGCCATAAATCCTGAATTGTAATCTTTAAGCACACACAATGATCTTCCAAGAGTGGAATTCAACAACAGGAGGCTGGGAACATTGTTATAAGCATAGGTTTTTAATGCAAACTAGTAAGGAATATAAGAAAGATAAACTGATGTAGAGATGAAGAAAGGTTAATAATCCAATGAGTAGCCAAAGAAGCTGAAATGAGAAAATGACTGTTTCAGCACCAACTTGTAAAATCAACAATCGATTCTATGGCTTTTAGAAAGAACACATTAACGTACAGTATTGTGTTTTAATAATCAAACAAACACAAAAACAAACAAATGATTCGGCCATGATCATGGTCTTCTTTAAAAGAAGACACATACAGTAGGAGTTTGTTCTCAAAAATTAAATAAGGTCATTAAGAAAAATAGTTGCAAAAGCTCTTTAGATTTAATAAAGAGTTCTTGACAAATTACCTAAATAAATACTGAAATATAAAATATTTATACCAACCTAAAACACCATTGAACTTGTTCGGATTTACACACATTTTCCGATCCTTAAAGGCATAGTTAATTCATAAATTATTTCATAATTTATTCATCCTCATGTAATTTCAGACATGTATGACTTTCTTACTTCTGCAGAACACAAAAGAAGATATTTTGAAGAATGTTGGTAACCAAACAACATTGACTTTCATTGTATGAACACAAAACGACTGAGATATTTTTCATCTTTTTTTGTGTTACACAGGTATATACAGGTTTTTAAGGATACGAGGGTGAATAAATGATGACAGAATTTTTTTTTTGGTTGAACTATCCCTTAAATATTGACTGTTAACAAAGTGTTCTGCAAAGAGACATCAAGTACACAGCTAAAGGAGCTGTAGGTCTAATTTAGTAACTGTGAGCTCTTCAGACTGTTATGCGCCCTTCACTGACCCATCCGAGCCCCCGTCCCCTGCAAACGGCATTCCTAAAGACCTGCTGCCATCATGAGGTCTGAGTTTACCAGTCACAAAATCTCAGACTTAAACAAGCTCTCTCCTGCTGTGATCAGACCCACACAAAATCTCTAAAAAAAATCTCAGCAGATTCCCGCAGCGTTGAACGCCCATCACTTTCAAACAGCTTTGATTTTGGTTTATTATTAAAAATATTGCAATTTCTCACCTACGTTCAACTTTATTCATTCAGCAAAAATAAACCCTCATGCAAATTTCCTCCTATCCGCAGCACGGAAAATGCAAAACAGACCTATCGATTGGTAGCACTATTAACAAGCATTCAGCTTTGTTAAGCTCTGTTTGTTTGCATTTAATTGGGGCAGAATTGAAAAGATCAAACACACTTACTGTATGTCTATGTACAAAGCAGCTTTAAACGCTACGGGATGGAGAAAGTCAATATGGTAAAACAGAAAAATGTGCATGAAAAATGTTCACAGGAAATGGAGGAGGAAAAACACAAGGGACGAGGAAAAGTAAGTCAGGCTTTTTAAGAGCGCACCATCCCCTCGCTGACACGCAGTCTGAGAGAGAAGGAGAAAAAAGATGGAGCTATTCTCCCCAGCACAATGGAACTAAAGCATGCGTACGGCAAAAGAAAAATCATTCAGATCCAGTTCGCTCTCGGGCCCTGCGGTGGAAACCCTGCCTAATGCAGCACGTGGCATGAGCCTGAAAAACGATGAAGAAACTGACATTTATTGGCTACGGATGCGCCTCCGAACAGAAGCGAGAGGGAATTGGATAGTCGTGGCTCCCCGCTGTGTTTTAACTGGATCGCACAGAGGGTTAGCACCCCCAAAAGAGGACCCGAGGGCTCTGATCTCAAAACATCTCAAACAGCCTATGTGACAAGCAGATGTCTTAATACATCACATCACATACAGAGGGGGAAAAGTCTCACAAATGTACTGAAAATATTATAACGTAAAACACAGATGTTTTAAACACAGATCCAGAGTGATAACTATAATCAGCATATGCCAGAAAAGATAAATTACGGTAAAAATGATGAAAACTTGAAATGAAAACAGGAAAGCAAATGGAGCTGGTGGCGTAAACACATGCATGATAAATTGTAAGTAAAAACACCATTACAACTGGTCTCATACATGCAGAATATCAATATATACCGCGAACGGGATTAAAAACATCCCCACGATTGTCAGGAAGGCCCAAGACAAGGTTTGTATTTCCTGAGACAGCGTAAAGGAAGAGTTCCCCGACTAAAACTGACATATTCTCTTTTATGTTGTTCCAAAATCAAAAAAAAGTTCTTCCATTTCTGGAAGATTACATTTACATTTAGGTATTTAGCTGACGCTTTTATCCAAAGCGACTTACAAATATTATATATTAGGAGACAAATGTTATTAGGTATTATGTTATTAATACAAATGTTATTAATATTAGGAGACAGATTATCCTTTCCAATCTGTTTTATATACTGTAAGTAAATGAGAACTGCTGCTCTTAAACTCAGAAACAAACAACAAAAACAAACTTAAGGTAAATTCAAGTCAAGATGTTCAATTAAAAAGACTCATAAGTCTTGTTCATGTTAATGTTCATCACACAAACCTAAAGTATAGCTTGCAAACTAGCACAGAAGTCATACAGTATGGACCACTTTTATGATAATTCATTACTATAAGAAATTAATTTATTTTATAATAATTTCATTAAAATTCATTCACTTTTAAACAGGATATTCTTCAAAGGTTTCATGTTTTGGGTGAACTACCCCTTTAAGAAATTTGGTCTACCATCAAGTCTTTCTGGTCCACTTCTGCACAGCTGTGATAAAAAATCTGTCATTACACCCTCCATGTCCGTCTGGTTTGGCTCTGCACCATCGCCCTCCTAGAAGAAACTATACCACACTGTGTGAAATGCAAAGAAAATTATCGGTTGCCAGATCCCCTCTGAACAAACACAGCGAAAATCATATCAGAACAATCCCTCCCTGCCCGTCGTCTCTTCTACTCTCTCTTCTCAAAGCCCTTAAAACTAGGACAAATCAACCAACTGATACAGTACATTTTCTTCCCTCTGGCCATAACTTTTCCAACGTTCATTTGTAACCCAACATATATAAATCATCCAATATTAGCCTACTTATACAGACAATCTGTTGCACTTCAACCCTTTTTTGTAACACTTCACTTATGTCATACTTTTTGTGTGTATTATGTACTATATACATATACATATACATATACACATACATATACATATACATATACATATACATATACATATACATATACACATACACATACACATACACATACATAACTGAGAGACACATTTGACACACTGTGTAAAAATCATGTCAAAAACTGAAACATCACGGAAAAAAACACCAGATTTCCATGTTATCTGTAGATTGACTCTGACCTGACTGACACTCAACTCAAAATACTGCAAACCCCTTAAAAACAACTAATAAAAACCGAATAATCAACTCCATCTCTACTTAAAACGGGTTTATTATGTTCTCCAGCACACGTGTACATGTGATGAGCAACATGAAAAGCAATCATTTTGAAAAACGCGCATCACTTCCTCTCCGAATGCAGCGACCTCCGATTCACCTCCCTCGTCACCTGAGCCAAGCGTGCCATCACGTCTGTGTCAATATGGCAATTTGTTTTTCTATTGCCTTCCTTATCAAGGTTAAACTGAATAAATCAATCATTGTCCATGAGGCGAGAGAGAGACAAGAGGGAATGAGAAACAAACTTCCCGTCCGAATCTGGAGGTTATAAATAATATGCCAGCAGCAACCAAACACTGCCAATGTGAATTTTCAATACGCAAAAAGCCAATTAACACGGAAGGAAACCTGAAACAAATGCCTTCTGAAGGTCCTTCCGCCAAATGTAAAAAGAGGGGGCACCAAGGATCATTTCAGCTGTCTCCGTCTTTAAATTACAAGCTTTTTGCCCTTGAAGGGTATATTATTAATATTTTATGCCGATACGTTGCCAGGGGATGGTACTTTTCATACATTATCTCCTTAGGAGGCAGGATTTGCAAACAAAATGCCTATTTTGTGAAACTCTCTAAGTGTTATGTATTTATGCAAGTACTCATTCATAGACATTGTATGACTGTTCCAGAAACAAAATTGATAGTTATGGAGCAGAATACAGATTTTCAAAGTGCTAAAATCTCACAGCTATGATACCTGCTCGTCTATCCAATCATTCTTTTTGGTGCATAGTAACCTTTTTTATGTAACAAATTATTGAAGCAAAGTGGAAAATATCCCCTGGCAAACACATGAATGAACAAGATCAAAATATTAGCATGAATCACTATGAATAATGGAAAGCCATTATGATTCCAAACACAACAGATGATTCGGAGACTGTAATTTATCCAGATGTGCCAGATGTTCACATATGTAAATAGAGAGTGGGGGGCAGTGCTCATCCCCGACTGACTGAATGCATCTCGTATAATCAACATGCAAGGTCATGGTCAATCTACGGTCACAAATAAATAAATGGGGTTAATATTAGGCCAACCGTACGCCAGTATACGCAGAAGTTCTCTGGGTCAGCTTTTACACTGATGGTGAACGTGTGCCCGCTCACGCATGCCATTTTCATGCCAGTCACTGCAAACCCCAGAGCATGCCATCCACGCTTGCGAGACATTAAATTCCACACCTACGGATGGAGCTTTGACTCACAGCGAGCCCAATAAACCTCCCCGGACAGGATAGTGGGCGCAGAGTATTTAAAGCCTGTCTCGCCCAGGTGCTGCGCAAACCACAGCACCTTGCTTTGTTTTTATACGGCCTTTATTGCACAGCTGTTTCTGGGGGCTGACACTGCAGTATAATCACCTCCTGACTGAGCGGAGCTCCCATAATCATCATGGCCTCCAGAAAGCCAAAACATAAAACTCCAGCATGGGACATAAACTCCCCGCAGATTGACCGACAGCATGGCAAAGGCTTAGCGGTCAACGAGATAAATGTTGAAAGCTCTGCTCCAAAACCTAGCGAGATGCCTTGTTGACTACATACACAGCATCCTAATCGTCATGTTACTTCTCAAGTATGCACACTTTCTAGACAATATGTTTAACTATCAAATTTTAGATTGCATTTACTAATAAGCAAATGTTGGGTAAACAATGTGCAAAGCCGAACTTTTGCCGCCACGTTTGTTTAAAACATAAAACTGCATAAAGCTGTTGTAGTCAAATGACAACATTTCCCATAAAATTGCTCAAATTAACATCTCAAATTATAAATGATGATAAAAAGCTTATCATTGCAAATCAAAACAGATGGTTTCCAACACTTGCTCAATAACAGTTTTTTTTATTATAACCAAAAAAGTTACAAATTTATCCATTTTTTTAAACAATTTATCTGACCTAATCCACCATTTTGGGTTTATCTTTAAACTGATCTTTTTACAATGCCTTCTGGGATTGCCTTCTCCTCAAAAGATGCATTCAATGCCATCTTAAAATAAAGATATCTGAGAAGGCAGCATAACTACACTGTACAAAATTTGAAACCTCTCCAACATAAAATTCTTGTTGCATCAAACTGTTTTACAGCATACGATGTGAACGTTATAGAGCAGCTTTCATCTACTGTACCTGTAATAATGATTACAAATCCAATTCATCACTATCAGAGAGCTCAGTTCAATCAACCGGTTAAAAAAAGATTTTTAGATTCCTTACAGCGTCACGCAACGATGCATCACGAATACTCTGACCTAAAGGTTTTACCCTACAGAACACATTACAGATGCACAAATGCAGATATATTCTAAAGTATAGAAAAAAATAAACTAGTTAAATCATGGAGTAAACTGAACTTAAAACTTAATACATGTATGCACAATAAACCACAGTAAAATTGTGTTTAAAAAACCTAATTTCCTGTTCCTTTGGAACAGAGCAAAAAGTAAAGGTCTAAAAAGTTTCTTCAAAGAGATGCTATCATTAAAAGACGGTGACAAAAAGTGGATGAACTCCTCACATTAAACCTATCCTCCTCTCCCTCGTTCTTTACTCAGAGGTCCCATCATGCCCCACCCCACGTAGAGGAGAAACATTAGCCTCGCTTCGAGCACTTCACTGCAGCTGAATGAAAATGCAGTGCGGTGCCACTGTAATCATTGTAATGCATCTCTGTTCTTTTAATTAAGGGATAATGTCCAATTTCATGACGTTTATGAGGTTATAACATTCATTAGCCCTCAACAGATGCTGCGGCTGAATAGCTAACTAGCCTGGAGCCGAGCGGTGCCGGGCCCTCCTCCTGGCCGTAGCCACAAGTCTGCTCCGTTAATGGTCAGGGGGATTCATGACAGCCGTTGTCTCAGACTCTCCCGCACGCCAACGGAAATGGGACAGATTTAAAGAGTATAACGGCTGAACTTCAAACAGCTCGTAGCCTTGGCACATAAAACTGGCATTAAAATTTGTGATTGCAATTAAAGCAAAGTTACTCGCAATGAGAATGTCAAAAGCAGTTCTAATCATTTTTATTGTGCCGCTTAATTATTGTTACCCGTGCCTTTGCGAGGGCCAAAAGTTTTATGGCTATTACATTTCAACCTATTGCTCCCTGTTTTGCTGACAATTAATATTAGATAGTGCCAGTGGTCCCCAGTTTATCAGCAAAAATATGCAAAAAGTCATATTATAAAAACCAAAATACATATGTAAAGAATTTGGGGCTAACATGGCCAGTAAAAAATTGTGAAAAGCTTGTTCAAAACTGTTTTGTTATTACGGACTAGTCGTTGGGTTTTCTGAACAATTACTTGACTAGTTAGATGGTGCATGACATTAATAACATCTCTAAATTCATCCTTTTTAAAACTGCAAACTTTCTTGGTTAAAAAAAATTATTTTCTGAGCAAGTAAATAAAAAGTGACAAATGTGCAATTATAATTAATGATTAAAGATCTAAATAAAGAGGCAAAAGTTATTGATTGCAGCTGTAAGCAGTGCTGCTAAAAAAATCTAGAAAAACTGCTCGATACCATCCTGTCCATCTTTGTTTTGCAATACCCAACATTTTCTCTCTCACGTCTGTTAGATCAGGATAAACAACCATACAACCCACACTGATGATGAAGTCTGTATTGTGCAAAACATCTTATTCTCATAAAACAGTCAGAACATACAAAAGGGGTGGTGTTGCAAATTGCATATTTGCAAAAACTGCCAGAGCCCTACACCCGTCTCACGTGTTGTTTCTAAAGGGGGTGGATGCTGTGGCCTTCCCAAGAGTAAAGAAAGAGCTGCTGGGCAGCTGTCTGGTAATGAATCCCCTCCCAGGTGCTTGGCCCCTTGCATCTGTAAGAGCAGAGCCACTACACGGGGGTGGCCTTCAGCCGGCACTGTGGGACACACATCAATAAGATTCATTACACCTTATTTAACAACCCACACATACACACTGATGTGAACGGCGCACAAACACACCCTATCAGACACTTAAGCTAACACACTGGTTAGTTTAAACAACATTAATTAATGCAACTCGGCTTTAATTGACCGGCCTTTGTTCACCTGTAGATTCATAGCAAAAGTCTGTAAAGACACCTGGACAAATTCAGTAAACATCTTCCATTCACTTCAATGCAGAAATACTTTTTAAACTCCATCTCGGTTCTTCAACTTTAGTAACTTGATGATGGTCTGTGTGTGTGCGCGATGAAAGTCAGTCTAAGTGTCCTTGGGTGAAGGGGGTTCCTGAGGAGTTAATGGCAATGCGCTATGACTAATGGGGAAAAACCGTGACAAAATAAGACAAATGGTGTTGGCCAACTTCATTACCTTACTGACAGCTTGACAGCGTCACTGTTTAATGTGGTATTTTTCATCTGTGACTCATTTGGTTGCAAAAGAGTTCTTGTTGTATCACAATATAAAAATGGATGGACAGAATATCTCATGATGAGACATAACATCTACTTTGTCTGAAATAAAACAAACATTAAGTCATAACATTATTAACCTACTGACATACAGACAGACATAATTTAGCTGGGATTTTCACAGCTCTTAGACTTGGCAGTGAATTGATCTGAATAAAGACTAAATAAAGCATAAAGTCAGCTCAATATCAGCGATGTAAATTTTTCATGAATGGAGGTCAATGGGTCTAGTGTAATCTCAAGACCAGAGACCAGCTTTAGTATCAGCTGTCTCTTGTCTTTGACCACGGTATACATTATTAATCTGCTGGGCACATTTTTATATAAGGAGAGAACCTGGTTTGTTTTTATTTTTCTTGAAATTACACAAATTTAGCCTGGGAATATTGAATTGGGTTTAAATTATGCAGGAGCTTTCAGCTGGCACACTTTTACTTAACACGCTACACTTGCTTGTTATGGGTAGTTGTGTGTTAATTGACAAATGATGTTAGCGGATGAAGCATGTGAGAATTCTGTTAGCGTGGAAGTGCTTTTTAGATGATGTCTCGGATATTTACGACAGAAACGAGACAGGCATCGCATCTCATCTCCAAATGTTCAGCGAATCTGAATGACATCGTTTCGGTGTATCAGCCTGAAAAACAAGGGAAAGCGAATGAAGTGCACATCGTGGCACTTAAGAGAGGATATCAAAACAAGAATACCTAATCGACTCAGAAAAACAAAAGCAAGAGCGAGGCGCACAACCAAATCAACAACCTGAGGCCAAAACAACAATGAATGGTTTAAAATTAAAGCACAGTTTACGTGCCATCCACACAAAAACATGAGGCCGCAGGCGAGTGCCGTGGGTATTGTGCTAAAATTTAACACGAATAATCATAAAATATCTTTAATTTCCTTTAAGCAAAATATAATTCAACCTTTATTTAAGGAGCACATTTGAAATCAACAATGCAATGCACATTTAAACACAATATAATAACACCTAAAACCATCAAAATCTAAAGAATGAAAATGTGCTTTGAACCTACAATAGCAAATGCACAATCATTTTTTAATATAAAGCATCAGCAAGGGACTTTTTAACTTCACAAAAATATAGATGTGCAATGGTTATATGACCTGAAATATACCCAGAACCTGCTGTTGACAGATGCGATTAACTCATAAAGTGTACAAAAACCCACACACCATTCCTGGAAAATATCCACAAACAACCACACGGCACAATTAAGAAAGGTCTAAATGCAGTCTGGTAAAAATAAATCTGCCTAAGCACAGTCCTGCTATATGATTTGGCATTTCTGTAGCTCATTTCTGTGTAAATGTAGCACAGCCCGGCTCGCACCGGCGCTGTGTTTAAGCCCAAGAGTCGAGGGAGAATCCATTAAAATCTCACGGGGAATTGTGAGGTAGCACAGCTGCCGCCCCTGTGAGGCAGAAAAAGTGTTGCGTTCGCAGATTGCGTGTTATTGTAGCGCTTTCTCCTTCTTCTCCATTTCCTCCCTCTCATCTGAATCTATCTATGCGCTATATTTGTCTGCGTTTCCTGTTTTATTGTTATGGAGAATGGAGCTTGGGCCATTACACAGCTACAATTCATGCAAATGCTATTGAAACTAGCAATGCAACTTTTTTCGCCTGCTGCCTCACCGGAATAGAAATCAGCCCCCTTCCATACACACAACAAACCCCGCCGATTCAGACGGCACGTCTCGAAATATTCAGAGAAGGCATGGCTTTTCTGAGTTCTGTATTCTTATCACTGCTTAAAGAAAGTCTATTTCAAAAGCTTTTATGAGGATTTAACGTAAGTGAATAATCATATTTGCAACCAGCCCCATAGCTATTGACTAAAACTCTCTGAAAACAACTCTTTGTGGAAAGCAATATTTTTCTACGAGTAGCATATAAAAACAAAAGCCGCAAGCCGCTGTGATTTTTTCTATGTTAAAATATTCTCTTATTGCAGCTTTTGGCATTGATCTTGGTATTGGTTGTTTAAGCTTGCTAGCACATTAGCAGTAGGTTAATAATTTTGACTAGACAACACACATGTGGATACTGTTGCACATGTGTAAACACAAAAAAACTGCACCAGATATGAGCTAATCAGATACAATACCGATATGTAGATATCCAACCTGTATGTAGACCTATATTGGATTCCTGGTGGTAATGACGTCACAGTTCTGCGACAGACTGCATCATTATTTTGTCCCTGTTGTACGAACAAGTTGCATGCGATATCTTATGCGAGATATTTATTAGTTAAAAGCCACTTTTGTTGTTTGACTACTTTTGCCAATAGTAGAAACGATAAATTAGCGAAAGTCCAATCAACTTAGTTTTACAACTGATTTAAACTGTTTTACATTATTTGAACATAAAAAAAATAAGTTATAAAAAATAAGTTATGTGTTGAAATGACATGAAATTTCATGTCATATATGAAATAATTTTTTCATATTATTTTGAGCAGGAGATTATTGTAAACACGGATGTTGGATATGAGCCACATCTTACGTTGATGTAAGCAGGAAGGACAAAAATTCAGATATGGTCAAAAGATCTGATCTGTGCATCAAGCATTGACTGTCAGGCCACAGACCACATAAAGAAATGTGGTAAAGAAATAAAGAAATACAATATAAAACACTCTCCTGTTTAGACGTTTCATGTGTTTGAAAAAGAGGCTTACCGTAGCCATGTTATATACACATACAAGATCTAAACAGAAGAGTCTCATTGAATAAAAGCCAAAGTATCAATGCTTTCACTTGAGCACATTCGTTTCAAGATCTACTATACTCAGAAAAATAATAGACAAAATTTAATCTTCTGAGATTTCATCTAGTTTCTCAGAGTCTGAATCCAGGTGTGATTAGTCTATCAATTACATAACTGTGAATAAATGTATTCAGATGAAAAAGATTTACTCTGGTTGGCTTCACACGACATCAATGTCAAACTAAATCTATTCAAGAGACATGAATCGTATCAAAGCCAACAAAAACGCACCATATTCCTTTATTTCCCTCAAATAGGATTTGCAGGTTACCATAGAGCCGTGTCTTTAATAGCATAAAGACTGAATATGATAATAATAAAAGCACCAAAGAAAGGGTCAGTCCATCGTATAATAGAGGATGTTCAGATTTTCCCATGCAATCATTTTAAAACTGACTATATGATCTTTTGATAGATAACACCTTATTTCTTTGAGCAATGTCTATCGAACCTTACTGCACTACAATATATATCTTTACAATGTTTCTCATCCTAACCCTTGTTTACAGAGTACATCTAGATGTGCAATCGTTAAATTATAGCATTATACTAAATTGTTTTGTGGACATATTGCTTTCAGCCCGAAACTCTATTCTGAAACGACTCGGGGTATCAGAAGACTCTCAGCAAAAATCAAAGCGTGTTTTCCTTCACCGCAATTAACGATTATTCTTTGATGGAGAGCTCAATGGGAATAAAAGCAGTCCACATCAATAATTAAGCGGCAAAACAATGCAAAACAAACACAATGAAATACAGCAACTTTCTGACACACATCACAAGAAAGTGTCTGCATTAGGTTTAGCATTCATCTCTGTTTTCTTCTTAAAGATATTTCTTTGTTCACTGATATGTCTCCATCAGAAAAGAAATCGAAAGCTGCCTTACTCCTCTGACTACTGTCATATTGTCTTACCCATCCACAATCGTTGATGGTTCAGGACGAGGCGTGTCTATCCCCACCGTATACTCAACAGCCCCTTTACAACTAAATAAGAGCTGTAACAAACATCCACAAACACCACATTTGTGCAGGGGAATACAAATTAACCTGAGGTGCCATCAGCAATTAAGCCTAATTTCAATAACATTTAAGCAGTTCATATTCGTGTGCGTTCTCATTAGCGTAATCAAGCGACAACAAATGTTATCTCGCATGGTAATGGCTGTCATTCCGTGTGCGTGGAGAAATTGCGCGTCAAGATTAGATTTGGTTTCCCTCATCAGTGGGGACATCCAGCCAATAGGACGGCTAATATCTCGTCCTGATCTGAGAACAGAGAGATACTCGCAAGTTGCGTACTCAGCGATGCCCGTCATAAAAAGCCCTCCGATGTGCTATTGTTTGGCTATGGCCCCATAACAACATTATCTCTGCAATGATGAGACGCCACCTCTCTCAGCGACGCTACATTAATATTCCTTGTGGCAGCGTAAAGATGAATACCACATAAAACAAAAATGAAAACGCTGGATCAAAGAGACAAACTTGATGGAATGCCAACAACGATTTAGCTCAGACCTAAAAAGACCAGACAAACACTATCTGTTTAACACATTCACAGACTACTGAGCGAAAGAAAATTCAATCTTAAACTGGTCATGAGTTTCAGCTATGAAAGACTTACAGAGCCATTTATTCTGCACATCCACCTGCCGTGGCAGTTGCGTGTTGATTATTAACCTCAGACAGTGTGCGTTACAGATAAATGAGGTATTTGTATCAGATTTACTAAATGAAAACCATTTGCCAAGCAATAATAACTACATCTTTGCAAGAGCATTAATGATCTGAAAACCAAATGTGCAAGCAATGTTTCAATATAGTTCAACACCTAGAAGTTAATATGCATTTCAAGAGAAGAATTAAGTGAGAAACACTAAAAATCTATAAATACAACGTCAGTGGAATAATACACATATAAAGTATTTTACTGGCTACATTTAAAAAAGAAAAAGAAAATAGTTGTTAAATGTTATAGATGAAAGAAAATTAGTAAGCATTATCCATTTTATTGTCATTTTTTATGCATGTGTAAACAGAGCACAGAAATAGCGATTTGCAGTTTATGTAATTTATGGCATTAAATATTTTAAACACATTCAGGAATTTAGTTTGAGACAGAAATGGAGCAAAATATTTTCAAGCTGAACTGCATTTTTTATCTCAGAAATTTGTTTTCCCATCTAAATTTGTAGTTCCTGGACAGAATAAGCACCAACATGAACTTTATGTCTTTACTGACAACTACTATACGAAATTCTACATAACCAAACATCATAAAGGTGCTTTAAACAACTTTGTAATCCTGAGATCACTACCAATCATCACATCAGCTTGACTGCTTGGTAAAGTCAGCTTCTCTTTACATGTTTTAACATCTAAGAAGCAGGAGAATAAAGTAAAGTGCACAATTTTTATCTATCCAAGATACGCATTTCTGCAGGCTCTGCATCTCAGCATCCTGGGGAGTTCAAATACAGGCCTGAACTATCTCTGCAGGCATGATAAACTGACCCTATGCTATGTTTCTATTGCTCTTGCACCAGCTATCATTTACTTCTGATATGCTCAGCTTCATTTATACACCATGGATGGAAGAGAAAGATATGCCAAAAAGGCTCCACAGTTTGAGAGAACCAAAAAGAGTGTTGTCTTTACTAGAGAAAGATGGAAACAAAGCTTTGTCTTCCTTAGATAGAGTGACTAAAAAGTAAAAGGGAGTCTGTACAGGAGTCTGGTCTGTACAGGTACTTGAGATTTACAAAACCATCACATATCTAAAATTCTAAATATTCTTCATATAGCTATTAAATGTAAAGTGTTATATTATCTCCTACAGGGAATCTAAAACAACTGCAAGAACCTAATCAAAATATTTTGCATGTTTGGATTCCCAAAATCCATGGCACTACAACGCAAGAAAAGGATGTACTAGGAAACAACCTGCCATTCGTCAACAAGCTCCATGATTTACTCTCTTACTGCATTAGGAGACAAGTTATTGTCTATGACAACTTAAACTGCAAAATAGATTTTGAGCAAAATGTATTTTGATAAAAAAAAAGATTCCCACACATTCTGCTTATTATATAACATACCATTGTAGATATTGTAGATGGTGACACAAAATAATAATGGTTCTCCAGCCATGTAACAAGCTGGTCATCGCTAGATGTCTACCTAATTGCTTATCATACCAGCTTATATTATGAGTACTTTTAACTGGATTCATATTTTACCAAATTCCTCAATACATATGGCTACTTCCCCATATAACAAAGCCATTCAACCAGATTAGATTAGTTTCTTACACAATCAAACAGTACACATTTGCACATAAAAAGTGCATATTAGTACCTCAAAGGTACATATTAGTACCTCAAAGGTACATATTGATACCAAACGTTTGGTGACAAGTGGGGTACAAATTCGACGGTTTTTTCTGACAGTGTACCCACCACTCTTGCAAACCTATTTTCAGAAGAAAAAATATTAACAATTTTCATCAACTGGCACAAAATGTAGGCTAGATCCTTTGAGGTATATGAGTGACAATATGAAACAATCCCAGCGCTTTACTGACTGTCAAACCTAAACATACTCTGCATTTTTACAACAACTTTCTTTAATAACTGTGACATTAATTTTTATCGAAACAGAATAACAGTGAAATTAAACATACTATCTCTAAACCTTATGCTTTGATTCATTTAAATAACACCCCAAATCACAATTACTCAAAATCTTCCCTATACGCATTCAAAACTTACACACCCAACAATATCTGTTGGCCAAAGAGTATAAATTATGATGTTTAAATGACATTACAGTTGTACAATGACAATACTACACAACAGCGATTTCCAAACTGAGGTGTGCAAACTTTCTGTTAAAGCAAAAACTCAAAGCAAGTTAATATTTCCCGCAGTCAAATAGCAGGCATGCTATTGTTTACAAGCAGCACAACGCTAATATTAATATAAACAAACGATAAAAACAAATTAGACAAACAACATATTTCATCGGTCAATAATACGTCTACACCTGCAACACACCTGCGATTTCGGGAGAAAGAATCTTACCGGAAGCATGACGACATCGCTGTTACTGGGGTTGAGGACGCATGTGTCCCGTTGTCGCCTTTGGACAGGGCAAAATTACATTAAACACATGCAAGTGAACTGTCATTTGTGAGTTTATTAAGATTTACAAAAAATACGATAACGTTTACAACGTTTTCACCGATTTTAATAGTTTATGACCTACTAGGAGTAGGCTAAATGAATGTTTTATTCCCAGTTATTTAGAAACTTGATGTTCATGTTAATGCGCGTGCGCATACTGCCCATGGATGACGTAGTGCACGTCTTTGAAACGCACTTGCTTTTCCCTCTGTTTTAAAATTTCTCAAACCGGAATAATAAAACGCAATTATATCACATTTGTTTCATCAAATGAAGTACTAAACTGAACAAACGCAATAACAGATATGATAAGAAACTAAAATTAAAAAATTAAACACGTTTTGCTGCTTAGTCATGTTTTATTGATATTACTGTGACGCAATTTACTTCTGTGGTTTTGACAATAATAAATACTGACTTGTTACTGTATCTAACTAACAATTACTGTATCAATAATTTGACAAACAAATATAGAACATGTTTATTGTTTCTGAAATTGGCATATTTCTGGTCACATAAATTTCTGGATATCTAATACTTTGGTTATCTTATTATTCTCTGTCTGGCATTCATTATAACTGATCTGTACATTATGTAGGATCACGTAACCTTCTGTAGTCTGTTTGCCAAAGCTCTTGATAAGATTATATAGTCTGACCTCTTAGATAACCCTGTTTTTGCAACTATTGGGCAGTTGCCCTGGTGTCATGCTATCATCCTGAAAACATTTCATGGCACATTTTTATTTTGTGTCTAATATTGTCTAATCTTTTGAAGAGAAGGGTCAAACAGACTCTTTGTGGAGCTGTAAAATATCATTTAAAAATATTTATGCTCACTAAAAAGCACATACTGTAGTTTCCTTCTCTTTCCTATTTACTAAAAATGATCATACACTCACCTTTATGTTGTTCCAAACATGTGTGACTTACTGTATGTGAACTAGAAAAGGCAGAATGTTTATTATTTATATAATATATAATATTATAATATTATATTATAATATATTGTACAGTATGACAAAAGATGCAAATATGTTGAGTTTTGTGGCTGTGTGAAAGACATGTTTAAGTCCAGCCTGCACCATGTTTTCACCTATTCGCCATCTCTTCCCATAATGCTTATATGTAGCAGATTTGTGATATTTTACGGTTATTCTGTCCTCTGCTGGTTTTAAATAAAACATCACAACTTGACCTATACAATGCAAACAGCATTAATCAATAAGAAAACAAATAAATAATTAATCATTTTATTTATATTACACTTTTACTTCATTGACATTCAAAAAATGTAACCTCTGAACTATTTGTTGTTCATGTAATGCATACATTTAAGAAAAAGATGCTTTAAAGGTTCAGGTTATGCTGTTGTCTCTCAGTAGGAGGTATGTTCAGTCTTTAGCTAAATTTGGTCACTGCACTTTCTAATTCCCCAAACAGCCTGAGAAGTTCACTGCCCGCTTTGTGTCAGACGACCAATTTATCCAAGAACGCAGGACCCATATTCATATGAATAAAACATCTGTCTGCACTGCGAGACTGAAGACAAGCAGAGGAACCAATGGAACATGTATTACAAACCGGCACAAACATAAACAAAGCTCAGACATGATTAGCCAATTTCTTTGTTTGTTTTCCAGCTCTTTCCCTGCAGTGGTACTCTTTACTCAGAACATAGTGGCTTTATTTCACTGCCAAAAAAACATAAATACAATATTAACTCTTATAACCGTCATCACATTCTGTACTGCTTGTACAGCTTTCCAAGAAACAGTGGAAAGAGTATTCAAAACATGTGCAGTTTCTATATTTATTGTATATACAATATCAATTTAATTCAGAAGCCTAAAAAGGACATAAAAACATATACAGACATCAAATATTAATCATGCAATATAATACATGTAAAAATAATTTAGTGGATTAATGTAAATACAAACAGCACAGGGTACATAAATTGGGCAACTTTATTTAATCACTTAAATAAACATTTTATAATTTCATAAACTCTTATTAACAATTTCTTTATTTTATGAAACAGTCTATATTTTTCTGCATAACTGAGCAGTAACCATTAAACAACCTGAATCTACAACTTGAAAATGAATATCCATTGAGATATTTTCCCATCAAAAAAAGTTTCTGCATTCTCCAAACAAGCAGTGTTTTGGATGGCAAAAGCAATGTTGGTTACATCTATAAACCAGTGTTTTATCATAAAAGATATCCCAAATCTGATCTTTTGTCGTGTACATGATGGCCTCCAAAAACAGGACAATTTTGTAGTGCATTGAAACAGTGGTGTTTGTTGCTGTTTAGTGTTGACAAAGAAACTTTTTACCCCAGGGGGCATTTAACAGTTCACACAGAACTGTCTCATTCATTCAGCTGTATTGGTACAGTACAAACAGTATATACGAACATCTTTTGCCCTAAAAGCAATAACTGCCGGTTTTATTTATTGTTTTGTTTTTCCACTCTTAGACATTAATCATTTTATTGTTTACTGAACAAAAAACTCAAAACACATCTTAGAAACTAGTTTCATGTGATAAAACAGTTTGTCTCTGTTTACTATCAATAACTGCATGTGGGTCAACTGTAAAATACAATTCTGGCTTGTTTGACCATCAGATAACAGAAGTGTGTAGTGTTGTAGTATCAGGAAAGTTACATCATCACATTAACATGAACACATTTATGCACAAGTAGGGCCTGTACCTAAAATTATTTATATATAATCAATACATAATATAAAAATATATAGTCACATTCTCCGAAGTGATTCTGATATTTTTTTCTGAGAAAAGAAAATAAAGTTCTTGTTCTCTCATTGTAAAAGAATGAAGTCTCTGGAAAACTGCGAGGGAGGGGCAGAAAAAGAAAAGCAACGCTATTAAAAAGCAGGTATCACATTTGCACATGGCACGAGGTTGTCTCTTATCTGTTCGGAACAGCACATCTGTTCAAAACAAGCCGATCAAAAAGCGCCGCTTAAAGAAATGCAATCAAAAATGTTTAGGTTGCCGTGACAGCAAGCCTGCCTTCATCTTTAGCTGCACAAACAGAGGCTTTCTTCCACCTCACAGGAGACAAGGAGGGTACCATTCTGCAAATGCGACAAGGCGTCCATGCTTTGTGGAGATCACAATTATTGTCACCCATGTGTGAAAACATTATGTTTGTGGAGAGCTGTTACCAGTGTCTTCTGTAATAAGTTGGCTGGTGAAGAAAAAGAGTCAACTGTTTGAGCAAGCTAGCAGACTTGCTACAGAAGAAAACACACTTAGATTTGTGCAACAATGAGGAAATATTTCCAAACTGCTTTCTTTCTTCAGAAACTGACTCTGAATTTTAGTGGTTTCACACACTAGGAGTTTCAGAAGTTCAGGAGTTCCACACACTACAGTTTGGAAAAGTCTTTTTTTGGCCAAACTCTAACCAAAAATGTTCATACCTAATACCTATCTATACAGTCAAAGCTATGTATTTTATAACCAAAAAATGTATTTTATGGCAAGTTATATGACTGAAGAATCACTGCATTCTGTGATTAAATATTTTCATTTAATGATCAGCTAAACTGAAGATGAAAGTGTCCTAAGCAAGATTATTTTGCTAACATTCCCATTAAGTATGTAAATGTTATTTCTGGATGTGTAAAATGTTCCACTAACAATTTAAGAATAACATTTTCATACCAATGTTTTCCTAACATTATAAAACACACTCTTAAAACTCAACTCAAGTTTATTTGTATAGCACTTTACAATTTGCACTGAAACATATTGGTAAAAACAGGCAATACATTACACACATAAAAAAAATGCAAATACACTCCCACTCACACATAACATACACACAACAAACACATATTATACATACACAACAGAACAGAACAGAACAAAAGAAACAAAGGTATCACATACATATATAAATATATATATATATATATATAAAACGTGCTTCACAATAACATAAAAAATTCTGTCTGTATGGTTCCATAAAGAACCTTTAACATCCAAAGAAACCTTTTGTTTCCCAAAAGTTTCTTTGTTGTGAAAAACATTCTTTAGTCAATAAAAAGTAAGAAAGAAAAGCTTCTTTCAAGAATATATAACTAAACGGTTCTTTGGGGAACCAAACATGGATGTTCTGTGGCATCTCTGTGAAGAAGCTTTTGTAGAAACTTTACTTTTAAGAGTGCACTCTTTAAATATTGCAGAAGAATTTAAATTTGTATTAATTTAAAATAAAATAGCAAAAGACTAATCAAACTAACATTAAAAATGGAACAAAACTCATTTGCAGCCACCCAACAAGAGATGTCCAACATTTTAACAAAAGCCTTTTCAGCCAATGTGGTAATTAGGAAACTTTATCTGTCTCGGACAAGAAAAGTGAAGTCTTTATAATGCTCTGTTAACGTGCGCTAGATTTCATGCCAAGTTAATAGTAGCCAATTGTACGGCTCTTTTGATTAAGGTCAGTACTTTCACCAGAGCTATTTTGACGGCTTGTTCTCGCAGCAGCTCTGAAATCTTTATTTAACCTTTACTGACTCACAATTAGATTACCGCAAACATTTATTGTGTGATATGTGTGACGTTGCATTAGCATTTTGTAATTTCAATCTATGGAAGGTTGACTTCCTTATTGTTTAATTAATTTACAGCACATCAGTTGAGTAGATCAAGATATAATAAGATATATAAGACAAGCGTAGCTATATGTTAAGCATTCGAGCATAAATGGATCTGATTTAGGTTGTCCAATGCAATCAGCAGCCAAAGAGAAAGCAAACAGAATAGCAATGGAGCCTAAAGTATCACAGAACTGATTAGACACTGATTATCCTCATATTCCCCTCACAATGTCTGATGACATTATGACAGGCAATTTTCACATTCAATCTTCACTTTGTTACTAAAAAGTGCATATTCATTTGAAGTCGTACTCGCAATTTTCTATTCTATTATGCCATGCCTTGTGAAGGATTGGCAAATGCACATAGAATAGGGTTTCTTTAATGGAAACTAAAAGAGCGTAACAATACTCTCAACTCACGATTCAGTACAATATAGGTTCACAATTACGATAGTATCACAAAATATTAAAATTAAACTCAAATTCAAACATCAGATTTATTTCCAAAACATAATAACATGTTTTGTTGTATGTACAACTTGTTATAGAATAGACATTATTCAAAGTATATAATGTATATATAATATATAATATAATGGTATAAAGATCTGTTACTGTTTTACAGTCTAAAGAAAATTTTTTCACAACAGTGAAATTGAATGGTTCTTCTGATGTTGAAGGTTCTTTAAATAACCATTCAGTCAAAACAGGCTCTTCTGCAGCATCATGAAGCACCTTTAGTTTTGGTTAAAGGGCCCGCAGCATTATACAGTCAATGACCCAGAAATCATAGCTACTGTATGACCCGAAAAGAACGGTCATAAAATGGATATCCCATAAACTACATTTCTAAACATTTGACAGGCAGAAAACAAGAATAATTATCATGTGCATCTTCATTTTCCCACATGTCTTATCTTAAATAGGCAAGGCTGTTTATAATGAGACATATGAAGGAAGTGAAGATAACCTCTTCCTCCAGCCCTTTTCCATCTAATCACAGTTCGTTGAGAGGAACATGCCTCTCGTTCACGCACCGTCCCTTTAGCAATTACTGTTCTGACATCTCCACAATGCTTTTGTAATTACGGCCATCATATTTATCCACTGAGCTCAAGGTCTGAATGTGGATAACAACCTCATGTAAAACAAGGCCATAATAACATACGTGATGGCTAATGAACTGTTAGCGTGGCATTTTCTGATTGCACAGCAATTTTTATACAGCAATTATATTTTTAACATAAACCTCACCTTAATTTCTATACATATACTGTAAGTACATATATACATATATACATTTACATTTACATTTAGGCATTTAGCTGACATATATACATATATACACATACACATACACACACACACACACACATATATATATATATATATATATATATATATATATATATATACATACATATACACATACATATATATACACATACATATATATATACATATATATATACATATACATATATATATATATATACACATTTACATATATATACATATATATATATATATATATATATATACATATATACATATATATACATATATACATACATATATATACTGTATATACATACATATATATACTGTATATACATACATATATATATATATATATATACATATATATATATATATGTATGTATGTATGTATGTATGTATGTATGTATGTACGGATTACAAGGAAAAGTAGTAAACTTTAATACCCTGAAAAAGTCTCATCTGCATTCCTTATCATGGTCATGGTTTTGCTCCATCTCGGCTGATCTAAAAAGAGTTCACTTGGCTGAAAGGAAATCTCTTTAGTCCTCCTTCCCATGTTGATGAAATAAATTAGGGTGAGGTTTGTGTCTTTGATCCTGTACTTCAATTCAGGTTGTTATTGAGTCTGTGCAGGAGTGCTCACTACCGAGAATCCCTGATTTTGATGAACGTGGATGGGTCTGTCTGCGCTGATGAGGGACTACATCTGTCCTCAGCACAAACACACTCTTAAAAGCACCTTTAGTGATTGGCTCCCCTGATGAGATAGAAGATAAGAGTCTTACGGGAAGCCAGGCCCGGGTCGTCCTGGCTCATTCCCAATCTGATGAGAAAAGGTGACTGCATGACCACAAACAACTGCACACCACATGCTGACTGACAAAAAGAAGACATTGATGTTAAATAATAAAGGAATAATTGACTGCAAAAAATGATTGCATGACTCAAAAACATTTGCATTTCTGTCTGTATCTTATGAATGAAAGTCATACAGGTTTGGATCAACACTAGGGTAAAATATGGTTTTATCCAATTGCAAACTACACGTATACAGTAGCAGTCAAAAGTTTGGAAACCGCTATTGTTTAGATTTTATCCAGATTTTAGAATAGTGGTAAATTCATCAAATCCATGAAATAACACAATTGTAATTGTGGGAATTATATTGTGACTAAAATCATCTAAAATAAATGAACACTATGTTATATTTGATCATCTTCAAAAGTAGTCAAACTTTGTCTAGAATTTGTAAAATCATACTTTTGACATTTTATCATCCAGCTTCTTAACCTGTGATGCTTTTTAAACAGCAATGAAGGAATTTATATCTATAATGAACTTTATTGTCTGCTTTTTATTCATTATTTGCTCCAAGTAATACATTTCAAAAACTACAGTATTAGTTTTTCAATTAAAGAAATGAATTCAAACATTAAAATATACACCTTTAAGATCATGAGAAATATTTCCATCAGTTGTATCTAAACTTTTGATTGGTGCTGTACTGCAGCTATTTCATATATTGTCCTTATGTTCTTTATGAGAACATGAAATCTACCCAGAGAAAATCATCACTTAGTCCTCCTCTGCAAAGTGACATCTTCCACCAATTTTATTTGGTTAGAGAGAATCAAAGTCCCACATAGTATGATTGAGAATTTTCAAAACCCACTTCTATCAGCGGAGTCCTACACATTTACATATCTTAGTGAATATATTTCCGACTTGTGGTTTCAGATAATGACTTGCATCCTTGGAGACTTCCCTGCACTGTCAAAATGGGTTGTCTATTGGTTATGTACATCACCCAGGAGATGTAATCTATCGCCACTGATTTTCATTTCACTGAATTTCTTGTTATAGTTTTCAGCGTGCTCCATTTTCGCCTGGCTTAAATATTATAAATCAAGCATCAGAAGTAGACTCAAAAAGCAGAGGAGTCACTAAATCCAAATGGAAGACGACTGAATGCAAATCTATACTTTCATACTACATTCACATGGTTGTGTGACAACTGTATTCACTAAATGTATTATTTACCAAAAACATATATAAAAAAGTCCAGTCACAACTGACATAACATTAATGTTTATGTACATTTACATTTACATTTAGCTGATGCTTTTATCCAAAGCGACTTACAAATATTAGGAGACAATGAAGCAACATCAAAAGCAACAATAGTACTAAGAAGTGCTTTCCTAAGTTTACAATGTTTTGCAGTGCTAGATGAATACCTGTAGAGGAAAGAAGAGAGTTTTTTGTTTGTTTTGTTTTATGATGTCAGGTGTTAAAGATTATTCTTAACCAACAACAGGCAATATTCTAAACAGCGCAAAAACAAGGTAAACAAAACTAAGCCGAACTCACACACAACTGCTGTCTACTGCAGACGAATCGCTTCAATCGCTTATGTATCTGGTGATCTAAAACAGATCTGCTGCTTTATAAACATACTTTTTATAAAAAAGTAAAGAAGACACCATTACCATCTCTGTTTAAAGTCAGAACAGACACAATCTAAACCATCATTGATTGGCAGCAAATGTGACTGCATGACTTCAGTGGCACCTGGTGGCATTAATCATTTTTTCCAAAATGCATTTGCAAAAGTTTCTAACTTGCATTTATTTCATTTTATAGCTCCTTTTTTGTTTGTTATGTTTCTTATTCAAACAATATCCCATTTCTCATCTCTTAAGAAAGATCAATAGACATAAAAACAAAAATCAATCTTTACTTATTTTCTCTGTAGCCATCTAAAGAGTTTATTTAAACACTAGATTTCACAATATTCTCTGAGAACACAAAGACAATGTTTGTTTTTAGGTTTTACGACTTCATAATGCTTTTTCTTGAGCAGTATCTGGCACATCTTGTGTTGTATGTTCACTCATAGAGAGCTGTTGACTTGATGTTTATATCCACCACTGTTTTCTGGCAGCAGCCTTCTGTATATTTTGCATCACAGTATAAAGTTATTTTCAAGTGGCTTTAAAAGAACTGCCGCTTGATTTTCTTTACAGCAGTTTCAGCATGCTGTCACATTGACTCTGAATTCAAGCCAGCCGACTGCATCCGTTCAAAACAAGCCATTAGCCACCAGTCCAATCCAAACCGACTCTTGCTTGTTTTTTCAAAAAGGATTGACTGACAACACAAGTTTCTACCATACAGACATGTTATAGAGCTAGATCAGAGTATACCTTTATCTCTTATCAACTATTGTAGCTGATTTGCCACGTGACTGGTTTCAAATGATTAAAACACAGGGTTGAACTAAACGTAAAACAAATGATTTTATTCTTTAAAATTCTATTACCATTAACTAATTTCTATGTCTGTCCAAACCTACATGCTGTCATTTATTTCCATCAAACAAAAGAGCTTGCAAACAAAACGTTGCATTCTTAAAATATTAAGTATATTGTGTTACATTTTGTTATGATATATGAGAATCAATGGTCTCTTTTCATCTACAAACCCTTTATTTAGAGAAGTGTCAGTAAATAGCAATTCATTTTCATTCTGTTCATAACACAATGCCTTCGGATATAATGAATTGTCTGTAACGCAATTTCATTACATTCGATTTACATATTTGACGCCTTTAACTAAAACAACTTACAGTGCATTCAACATACACATTTAATCACATTTATTAATTTTTTGTGTTTCATTGAAAAATAACAGGATATAGGTTTTGGACGACCTAAGTGTGAGTATGAAAGATTTTAATCTAGGAATATAAATCAAAATGAACACACCATCACTGAAGGTTAAGACAAACCTGATCTTAGAAAGACAATTTGCATGTGTTGCATATAATATAACATCGAAACCATTTCAATCAATTTGGAAAAGCAATAAAGTTAACAACATTTGATTACCAGTACTGAGTGTGAAAATGACAACATTCAGGCTTCATCGCTTGAACAATCTCAGCAATGATTATATTCATTTAAAACAGTGAAGGTCGCCATCAACAGAAATTACACTATAACACTGCACATCTTGGTGGCAAACATTTTGATTCAGTTCGAATGGTGTTTACAAAAAGACTGAATCCAGATAGAAGAGAGAATCTTGAATACGCTCAGAAAATCGACACGCGCTCTGCCGAGAGGGACCGACTCTTCTCTCACCCTATTAATTTGCATCATTCCGGGAGAAGAACGTTGTTATCATTCCAATTCAAGTAATTAAAACATCACTCTGCACCGCAGATTTCTTTTCCCACTCGCTGTTCCCCACGCAGGGCTCGGTCTCCAAAGCCTCAACACATAACAACCCAATTTCCCAACATCAGCTTATATTCACATCTGATTCTGTCGCTGTGCTGTTGGGAGACGAAACGAGGTCTCAGAACACAGAAATCTAAATAACGTTATGACGCTCGGCACAAACCTCATTTATAAGCCAACGCCTCTGCTGAATTTGATTACTTTGTTTGTTTGTATTTTCTTATGCAAAAAGAAAATGTACAAAATGCAAAAACATGTTTGCAAGGCTGGATCTGCCATCGTAACGTATAGGGGGATCCTGCTTAACATCTCCTTTTGTGATCTGCAGAAGAAAAGGGGTTTGGAAAGACATGAGAGTAAGAAAATGATTCAGAATTTGTATTTTTGAGTCTCTTTAACATGAAGAGTTCATGATCTGGCTGAACAGTTGAAGCTAACAATGTTAGATTACTCCATCCCAGATTTTACTTTCCATGACAAACCAGTCAAAAGCGGAAAATCACAATTCAGAATAATGGATTCTCCTGTCAGGAGACATCAGTGATTACAGACACCCGCCTTGATCATATGTTCACGATTGAAAATTGCATGCAGACTCAACGTAGTTGCATCATGGTTACACACCACTTCACTTAATATTCTTCTATATGCCAGTAATCTATCCAGATACACAAAATCTAATAAACATCACACACAGCAATGTAAACAGTCTAATAATATGCCAAGGGCAGTCATGCCCAATGTCACGGGGGCAATTTGTCAGCACAAGACCGGTAGGAGTCACCAACGCAAACTTGGGAACATCTGGGGATGCCCTCGGTACCGGGTGGCCAGCCGGCAGGGAGACGCCGCAGGTTCTGAGTGACAGATGTATGTGCTTTCGTGGCCAGTCTAAGGGACAAAGCTGAATCATTAATCAGACGGCATCACCTCCACAGACAAATATGGCGGAAATAACAGCCTTGAAGTGACAGTTCACCCAAAATTAAAATTCCTGTTTTTCAAAATTCTTTCTTCTGCAGAACACAAAACAAGATATTTTGTCTCAGTGGTTTTGTGTTCATACAATGGCGGTCAATGAGAGTTAATGTTGTTTGTTTACCAACAGAAGAAAAAGATGATATGAAGGTGAGTAAATGATAATTTTGTGGGGTGAAATATTCCTTTAATACTCATTCTCCACAATATGGTAAGGTATGAAAATAGTATTTAATTTGGTGTTAATATGCAGAGACAATTACAAGTTGTTGGTTGGCTGACCTCCCTAAAAAGTGCAAACACTGCGGCGCTGTCAAAACATGATGTTTCTTTGAACTGTCCAACATCTGCCTCTACCAATGGTGTGAGTTTGGGGGCGGGACTTGAAAGCTGATTACCAGGGATCTGATTGGTTTCTTCAAACAATGGTAGACACTGTAAAAAAAATAGGTAACATAAAATTAACAACATAAAATAACAGAGACACAAAACATCAAATGGTCTTCATGAATGATCAAACAAAAGACAAATAAACAGCGACCCTCAGTATATTGTGCCTCATAGTATAAATGGAAGTGACTCTGATTTATGTTTTAAAATTAAAGAGACACAAACATCAAACGTTCTTCATGGTTGATGAAAGAAAAGAGCAAATAAACACAAAATGAAGAACAGTCATCATAATCATTGTAGAACATGCATTATTGTTTTTAATATATTTTTTAATATTCCCACACACCTCTAAAGCATAATGAAATATTTACCCGAGTTCTTCAAACATTATGACTTCAGTTGCCATCTTTTAATGTGTGTGCTGTCAGAGACAATTGAAGAAAAGCGAATGTAAGTGCTGACAAAAACAACCCTGCACCTTCCCTATAGACCGTAAAAACCTGAGGTGAAAAATTGTCCATTTCTCCTAAAGACTTCACATGTTGAGACTAACTGAAAGCGTTACCTGTCACCTTGTCTCGGGTAAAAGGGGATTTAATTACTTATCAAGCAGCCATCAATGTCAACACGCTAAATCTTTTTCATAAATGTGCAAGTAACCATTTTTGACTTTGAAAATCCCAGGGGGTGGAAAATCAATTTTAATCAAAATTCCTCGATCCCCCTTTCCATATGTATATTCTGGCACATTGCAGCAAACATCATCAAAGCTAATAAATATTGCTGTCTGTTTGAGAAATGAAAAATAATTAAAGCTGTTTTTACCTTGCTTACAGAAGCACATTTATAAGTGGTTCGGCTCATATACTGCTGTCAGGTGACCTAATGAGTTTGTCTTATAATTGTGTGCATTTGTGCGTATGTGTTCAATAATGATATTGATCGTCTACTACTGCTCGACCACAAATCCTGCATCGCCTCTTGATAAACACAACTTTCATTTTTATACCAAAGCCCTGATAACCATTAAATGATATTCAAAGAAGTTATGGCCATGTTAAAAAGCTAATACCCTTGCAGGGTTTCTTCGTGTATGTCTCAGAGCGTGCTTGCCTTAATTCAACTTGTATTGCATTTGCTTTTCCTAATCTGGTGGAAAGCGAAGAGAGACGCTTTCCAAGCGAGTTAAGGGATGTATATATTAATAGAGCGTAGAAATGTATTTATTTCAGTCTAAATGCTAAAGGGGCTGCTATCCTTTCAACTGCCATTACTGCACTTGGCAAGAAAATCCCAACATATTAGCCCGAATGACGGCTCCCCATGCAATATGAGCAGAAACTCATTTGCTCCCTATATTTGAAGACTAATCTATTTATCACACTCGGGGCGCATGATGCTAACTTGACCCAACCGCTCGATCCCGCTGTTTGGTGGACGCTGATCATGGCGAATGAAGAGTTGTTCCAGGAAAGCTCTGTGGTTATTTTTACCCTCTTCTTCTCATGATGGAAAGTCAAGCATGTTTATACATGAAATGTCCTGAGAATATTTGCTCTGAAGGGTTCCGTCCATGAATCACAATGGGCTTCTTAGGGAGAAAGAAGAAAGAGAGAGAGGGAGAGAGAGACGTTGGACAAATCTGCTTACTTTGGAGCTTATTGAGCAGAATGAATCATGCACACAGATGAAACGTGACTGCAAAGCAAAAGGTCCCGAAGGGAGACAGAGAAAGAGAGAGAGACAGATGAAAAAGACAGATAAAAGAGAGAGAGAGAAGGCAAGACCGAAAGGCCAGATGAAATTAGTTCCATCAGGTCGTTCTGATTGTTCTTTTTATTGGGTGGCCACCACCGGAGAACCGTCGGGTTACTGATGCTGAGAGCTCTCACAATCGTTCAAGGTGTCAGTATCGACAGGATGATGTCCGAGTTTTCACATTTTCTTGTTGCTTTGTTTGCTCAACCCTTTTCAGAGCAGCTCTATTGTATTTGTGTGCTATAACAAAAACGTGTGTCTTTGCAAGTGTGTGCGTTTGTGATCAGTGAGCTCGAAGTAAATCATCTATTCAGATCTCATTGCAACGTCTGAAATAATTAAGTGACAGCATGGATTGTGAGTCCAGGGTCATACAGTACGGCAAATACATCGGGCAACCCCGAGCTTTCACGAGCACACAAGTGTGAACGATGGGTTTATGTTTGTTTACATGTGCATTGGGCATGCTGCCTTTACATTCTGTTCTCAGATCAGTTGTTTTCCAAGCAATAAACTACAAGGCAGTGAACACATTCTGTTCAACTGCATTTCATGCTTCAAATATTTCTATCCAAAACAATGACCATCAGGAGGTTTATCCATTAGTCCATGTCAAATGTCAGTGCGCATGGCGAACCTGTAAGATTTCAGTTTATTGTGGGAAGGTAAAGATTTTCTTAGATTTTCTGTACGTCTGCTCTTAAATAATGCAAAGCAATCATATGTTATTTATGACTATTATGACTATACAATTTGTCTGTCCACCATAAAAAAAGAAAGAAGGAAAACTACAGTAATAGCATAAAAATGCCAATCAGTGATAAATCAATCATAATGTGCTGTTTCTTATGGCTTGCTGCTATAATAATTAACTCTAAAAAATATAAAAAACTAAAAATTTAGAAGCCTCAGGGTTCTATTCATTTCAAGCTAAAATTATTTAAATATCACATATAAACTCATCAACTTTTGTCTCGTTATCGTCATCTCTGTTTAAAATGTAAAATTGCAGGTTACTTGACATTTCCTGCAAGATGGTTGACAGTTATCTTTTAGTTATCAGTTATCTGTTAACTTACAGATCATTATTATATGTTAAATATTATTATATAAATTTTTAGCAAGTTATGAATAAAAAAATCTACCTATCCGCACAATTGTACAATTATTTTAATATTTGAAAAAGTAACTATAAAGATAATTCAACTACTGTTCAATTGCCCTTGCACTTTTGCTTGTTTGTATATATTCGTAATTTACATGTTTCTTTTTTAATTTATTCTTATTCTTTTAATGGCATTTAGAGTAAACAGCAAAGAAAGAAATTTGTTGAAACACTGCATGCGTAAAAATAAGCACAAAAGCATGATTTAAATAGCAGCAGATCAGTTTATCATGCTTTTCAATCAGCAAATCCCTGCACCACTGCTCTATCCATGGCCGAAACTAAATCATCAACCATCAGGATCGCTGTTTGTGGTTAGATGTATACGCTCAGCAGTATTATGCTTGCCAGGCATGAGTCCATCAGAATTCAATACAGGGCAGTACTGTAGACTCTATCTTCAACAATGCACCTGTTACGAGCTGGAAATGTGACCTTGTTACCTGCTCGAGGGAGTTTGAAATCCTTGGATACTTGATAGAAACCTGCTGACATAAGCCACAATTATTAAAGCTTCGTTTGATAAGACGTTCAAGGGAACGACATGCGTTACTTTGGTCCTTTGATACGTGCAATCGGTAAGCTACAGCATTTCATGCTCTTTTTGCATGTTCGCCTTTTGTTACTTGGCAAGCCAACCAAACTGCTGTCTAACACTAAATGTTCCCGGTTAACAGATGAATGTGTTGCGGTGAGATATTAAAGCAGTGAGCAACCTTGACTAGTAAGATGAAACCACTGTAATGAATAGCTTTAAATACTCTACTAGAAAAGAAAAACAATAACTCTTCATTATGGGTTGGTTGGAACAGTCGTTGTCCCCAAAACAACACGCATGCTGTCATTATTCATTAGTGTACATACAGTACCCATTTTATTATTAATGTAACAGGTACCGTTTTATATTTTGAAAGCTTTGTTTAACACATTTTAGAGCAAAAACCAAGAACTAAGCACTACTGCAGGGTTGCCAGGTATTCATAACTAAACCAGTACAATGACCGATCAAAACTAGTCTAACAACCCCTTCCCAAATACCAAAACTCAAAACATGCCATTCTTATACCTGAAATACATATTTTTTGACAAAATTATATAGTCAAATAATTATTATTATCTTGAAAATCACTGTATAATAAACAGTAGTAATTCCATTTTCCCTGGCTGATAGAGATGCATCATCATCATCATCATGAATAACTTCATTGATGAACAAATACTTATGCTTCTGACATGCAGAATAAAAAATAACCTGCGGTAACAGTATAAAAGTAGCCCAATACCGTGGAATAACTGTGGACATGGCAACACTGCACTGTTTTACTAAACCAATTTTTGCTTCAGGTTTTAATATTTTTCCTTGTATTTATCAGCAATTCTTTCAATTGTTCAATTATTAAATATGCATCAACTTCTGAAGTCTGCCTTATAAATCACAGATGTTTAGAATAGATGAATATTTGTAATAGCAGCAGATGTAGATAATCTGTTCAAACCACAGTGATCTAAAAAAAAAGTTACTTTTTTTATAAATCCCAAAAAATTTGATTTATTGATTGACAGTTAATTAATTACATTAGTCTAATTCACATCTGTGCATGCAGCATGTGCTTTCTAAATTTGATGAATATATACCAGCCTGATGAGTTGATGTCTGCTTCTGTATGCTGTCCTAAATCAAAAAAGCTCTATGATAATGTAGTGTATTGCTTTGGATTAAAGTGTCTACTAAATAAATGTAAATGTAAATCCTAAACCCTAAACCCGAGCAATGATAATAATAATATTATTCCTGTTCTTTCATTGCATCATTGTGTGTGTTAAAAATGATGATTGACATTAAGCCTGCAACTTTTCTCCAGCTTATTGAGACACACAATAATCATCCCTACACTAAAACAGGTCAGTAAATAGTAAACAATGATGAACAAAAGTTTTTACTAGCTGTGGATTCACTTCTTGAACACATAAAAAACAAGGACAATGCAGTGAATGCAAATAACAAACAACACCAAAACAAGCCGCAAAATTGCACCACAAAACACAACAGAACCCAGTTTCATTTACTGATCTAAGAGATCTACAAACATTGAACAACAAACTTATTTGTATCATGTCAATACAAACATTTTCTGACAGAAATTGGTCTCAGCAAAAGCATCATGCCCATTCTAAGATCCCTCATTTGTTCACGCCACTTTAAATAAAACTTCCAAAAAAGTCTTCTGCACATCATGCAATTTATCATTTAAAGTGCAGAAGGTTCGATGCGGTTTTGTTTACCAACTTTTACGTTTACGATGTATTTTCTTGTCCAAGAACTGTATCAAACATCACATGCTATTATACTGCATCATTAAAAAAAGGTTAAAGACTTAAGCTTTGATATTGAATCATTGTTTCATGAAATAAATGCTTTAGCAACAGTAATGCAATCATTTGTGTCCTCATGTACTCACCCGCATGTCACTTGAAACCATTGGAAAACATACGTATTAAAATGTCAAATGTGCTCTTTCCATAAAGCAAAAATGCTTAGCGAGCACTTTATGTAAAATATATTTCAGGTTAGAATTTGAATTCCATTGCACACTAAATAAATACCGTAAGAAAGCCACTGGTTCTCCTTCCTAAAAAAGTGCACACCACTGGATGCCACTTCATGGGTATTAACCTGCATTTTATGTAGTACAGTAATGTGTCTCTCATGCATTACATTACAGCTCATACAAGTAAGACAGAGAAAAAGAGAGTAAAAAACAGAGACTGAACGGGAGTTGTGTGGAATACAGTTAGGATGAAGTAATACATCAAGTAAATAAAAGCTGAAAATGAAATGTTTTGAGTTGGAGTCGGATATGAATAATGCAGAGGCTTTTGTAGAAAGAGTAAAGTAGTATGAGCTAAAAGCTTGTTGTTCAAACGTCTGCATCCTAACAAAAAACACACAAGGATTGCAGGTCATCAGACACACCAATAACCAAATGTGCCAAACAACAGCCTGCTTTAAATCTTTCTTTTCAATTATTATTAAATCTTTATCTTTATTTATAAAGAATTATTAAAGTGTTTGATCCTTCACAGTGACTTCTAGTTGACATCAAATGCCAAATCTTAAATGTCCTTATATTAAATTTGCCTACAATGTTTTGTGAGTCACAATAACATTCAATGATGAATCTGCATTCACTGTATTGTTAACAAAATGCCATTTTCATGCAAAATCAGCTGAAGGGCCGTTCATCCTCTCGCACGTCGTCTGACTCTGGCAGACAGTGAAGGGCAGGAGGAGTGAAAATGAAATGCAGTCACTCCTCTGTAATATGGAGCAAATTGTAAGAAAGCGGCGAGAAAAACAGCTCCAAATTACCCTGACCGATAGAGATACATCATCATTACACCGTTCCAAAAATCACGAGGTCACACATCATGCTATGATGAACAGCAGAGACGCAATCCTGAATGAAAAACCTGAAAACTGTTCACTTCTTGAATGCAGTAGATTCCACTCTCAAGGTTTTCCAGCTCCTTTAAGTAGCAATTGCTAAAAAATAAACACACATTTTATATTGAACTGTCACATGGAGACTTTTTTAGAAGTTGCTCATTTTTTAACGGTATGAATAATATATAAACATCACCCCGGGCGGAGAAAAGATGAGCTATAGGCGTACAAGTGGAGCATTTCTACCTTCATTCATCTTCATCTCATCTTCTGCAACCAACGTACATGAGAGAAAACATACTGTAGATGCTTATGATGAGAAGCTGGTGGACGGGATGGATGACCTCATAAACATTCACTGTGTTTAATGACTTACTGAGTCCTGTTTAACCCATGCTGTGCTACGGGTCAGTAGACAATATGGCTGATATAAAGTCCAGATGCTTTGTGTTGTACCATCATCTCCACAGGCTTAAAGCCTGCTGGGGCCATTTAACTCTCCACAGGGCAGAAAACCAACCTGAAGGTCGAACACATAACATAGTGGGAAGGATATGCCAGATGTAAGTAATGCCAAACATGAAGCCATATGCATCTACAAGAAATGTTCTACTGAGAAACTTCATGAAGTTCTTTACAAAGTTAAGAAATTATGTTTTTTTTATGATGTTCTGAAAGTCGCTGATCTAAAGTAGATCTTAAGTTTGATTAAAAAGTCACTGAGATTACAAAAAAATAGCATACCATAAGAACTCAATATTTTTTACTGGTTGGTTGCATCTGCGTTTTCCAAAATCATCACGTGTGGCAACAATTTTTTGTGGTATCATCAAGTTTTTATTTGCCAAAGACAATTTTTACTTACATTCACCGAGAGCAGGATTCTTGAACTGGTTAAAGGTATAAAAATGTGACGTATCAGTAAAATATAAGAAGCATATATAATTAATATATCTATGTGAGGTGACCTACATAATAAAAACATATATAAAACATAAATATAAATATATAAGTTTCCAAAGCAGTGGTACTGCAACAAAAATATTAAATAATCAAACCAAATGGAAGAGCAAAAACAAATCTAACACAACAGTTTACTGTCTTGATGAATACCTAATCACGCATATCCTTAAAATTGCAGCAACAGAGAAAATCATAATTAGTTTGTTACCCTGAGGGGGTTTCTTCTGTCTGTGAAGCCACGACGCTCGTGGTCTCAAACCATAAAATTAACAGGCCAAAACAACAACAAAATTTTTTATAAAGGTACTGTCGTACTCATTTTGGCACGTCTCTTCAATCTAAGCGTGCCAATTTTCAAAAATAGAACATAATTAACATTTGTATTAACATTTCTTTCCATTGCTTGTTTCTGCATTGATTTTCTTCAAGCTGAACACTTACACAAGCGCTAAAAATGGCCGTGATCTGACAACCCATTAACGCTTACACCCAGATTGGGTGGCGGGGTCTGTTTTGTTTTGATTAGAGGTTTGTCCATACCGAATGACATGCCGTCTGAGATAAAAAGCAATGAAGTCGCTTTGTCCACGAGCTCGCCTTAACTTTTCAATAGGGTCCTTATGACTTCACCTCACATTCTCCCAAAGCCCAGTCCTATACATCATCAACCGACCTCACAGTCTACACAGTAATAACTGCAATCTCCAGAGCAAACAAGCAGTCACGGTGCATGAAGTGGCATCTTTTTTTAATCACTCCAGTACGTCAAACAACACACACTGCGGTGGGGAGAAAGAAGCGACGGCCGAATGCTTCTTCTGAATGATGAGTGATGTTTGCGGGATGAGAATAAATCATACTAAATCACTGAAACTACTAAAAATAAGACGAACAAAGCAGGACAGCAGATACCAGGCTGAGAAAATTCAACCCGTTCCGATTCTCTTCCCTTCTGTAACTTTCAATTATCAAACACGCCCTTTTAAAAATGACTTATTTTATCCCTACAGAAGGAGCAATTGTCCTCTGTGCTGTATTTTACATTATCCAAAGGGCTACATTGAGCACACGACTTTCATTAAGCTCTACAGCTCAGTGGCTTCTTCAGAAAATCATAAAGATGGTTCGAGAATGTCGTCGGGTCAGATGATGGATGCTGGGATGGAATATCAGTTCATGTGCACAATGGACACAATTAATCTTGACTGCCATTATTGCTTATCAGAGGATTATTTGAGGACTGTGACTCAAAAAGAGAAAATCTAAAGGGAAGGAAAACAAAATGTAGACCTTTGAGAGTAAAGGAGACACTATCTGGATGAAAACAGAAAATATTTCCTAAAGTGTAGCAGTTGATGATAGGCTGAATGTACATTGACAGCATCCAGTCAATATTTCAGCTGACAACAAATTGAGGTGGAGTGTGAGAGACTCATGCTGACAGGGGAACTAATAGGCCTTTCTTGTCTTATTTTAGCTCTTCTGTGTTCTTCAGTTATGGGGAAGAGCTCGAGGACTCGTTCCCGCAGCACCAAACGTTTGTGTCTATAGACACAGGCCAAACAACCGAAGCCGAGTCCTAAAAAATTACTAAAGAGACGGTTCACCCAAAAACGATAACTCACGTTGCTTGAGTTTTATCTTCCTGTGAAACATACAAGGAGATATAACATTAATTTAATTAGTATCTTCTTTCAGAAACCTCACAAGCAATTTGTAAAATAACACTAAAGAAATCTTATTATGGGTTTATTAAAGTAAAAGTACTACAAATACCATGATTACAACTATGTGTCCTGTAGTGAGATGAATTTGTGGTGACTTTTACTACAAACACCACCATTCGGTTACAATGGTTTTCAATACAACAAAATTGAATGGGAACAAATGCTGTAAAATTTCAAAAAAGGACAACCAATAACCAAAAGTAACTCAGTTAAAAAAAAACATACCCTTAATGAATTCTTAATAAAGAATAATATTTCTTTCTGTCACAAAGCATTAATTAAATCTCAACATTGTTATTAGCTAATGTTATTATATTTATTAAGATAAATGTATTGTAAACCAACATTATAAACAATAAAAATATATTAATTTATAAATATACATTGCATTTATGCATTAATAGATATATAAATAATAGCTAAAAAATAGTTAAAAAGTTAAAAAAGGTTATTTTTTACTACCAGGTCATGTTAATGCATTAATGCATGTGCATTGTAGCATGTGACATATACTTTATTTCTTAATAATAAATTATATAATTATATAAATATATTATATTAATGTTAATTAAATATTATTTTTAAATAATTGTTTTTAAGTAAGAAAGCTAATGTACAAATTATGATATATTTGCAATAATACCTACGTATATTTTATTCTATGTATATGATTGTATATTATATTCTGTGTATATTATATTTTTCTGATTTCTATTGTATCTTCTTTATATACTTTTTTAATAAATCTCTACTGTTAAAAAATATTTCTGTAATGCTGCTTTGCAACAATAAAAAACTGTGAAAAGTGCTACTGAAATAAATTAAATATAAAATTCACTTGGAGCTTGTAGTCCATCCACAACAAATAACTGGTGTCTGGTGTCAAGCAGAGTTAATCTCCGGCCTACAACTCATCTCATGCCAAACCAGATCCTCTTCTAAACTCATGTCATCTATACCCCCCCACAGATACAACAGCTAATGTGTGTGTACTGTAGATACAACAAGCAGACAGGACTCTGAAATGTCAACATTGGTCTTTCTCCGCTTATTGCCATATGGATGCAGTCAGCCGTCAAAAGCTTTTACACCGATGCCTCGGAGTTCAAATGCTAATACCGTCCCACATAGACATTCAGGTCCGGTTTGTTTCCGTCTCACTCGGCTAGATTAACAGTAGTGCATCACAGCGAGCGGTCAGCGTTCAGGAAGCACACGGCAGGGGGTGGCCGTGACTCAACATCAACAGATTGGTGTGGTCTGAACTGAAATGAAGAGAAACAGCTACAGAATGGCTGATCAGACAAAATTCTCAAAAAGTTTCTACTGATCTATTATACTTTAGTCACACAGCACTCACATACTGTACTACTACATAGTTTAACCTGATAACTGTCACAGCAGAAATTCAGTATACACAAGAAAATGCAATCTGAACTAAAAAAAAATTATTTAGATGAGATATTTAGATAAGTCTTTTAAAATGTTTTATTCATGTTTAGGTATTTCTATAAATTACAGTAACATTATGTTACTTGCTTATTGTTATGAATATTTGCCAAATATTTCATCTCGAGTCTTAGACCTTTCCATCAATTAAAAGTTTGTAATGATTAGATTAAAATTCAACTATGAATTATTAAAGTGAATAGGAAAATAGCAGCATTTCTCCTGAGAAAGGGTGACAGTTAATTTAATTAAAAATGTATTTTTATAATTACTTTTATATAATTTATTTTTACAATTTTGCATTGTAGCAAAGCACCTTTATAGAAATACAGATTATGGTAACAGAAGTAGAAAGATGTAATTATGAAAAAATAAATAAAACAGTTGCAGTTTTCTCAATATGATGTACATTAATTAAACTTAATGGAAATTGTCTATTTAGTTTGTATTAAATTCACAGTGCTGGTAAGTGCTGTGTGTATCAGATTTGCACGTGATATATATTAGTAGTACAATTAGTTCAAAGTGACTGAATTGATGACAAATACATCACATCCAAACCTTTTCCTTTGACGGGCATCAGAAAAATCTGTCATTTTATCAAAGGGCTCAGACGCTCTCAGAAAAAATGGTACAAAAGCTGTCACTGGGACAAAAAGTACAACTTTGTACCTTAAAAGTGCAAATTAGGAGCTCAAAGGGAACATATTGGTACTTCAAAAATACATATCTGTACCCAAATGGTACATTTTCAGACCTTTTTAAAGGTTATTCTTCTAGTGACAGCTTCTGTACCTTTTTTCTGACAGTGAACTTGCATTTTGTTCTTATGAGATATTTAGTCAGTTTGCATGACAGTCTAAATTGTCAAATTACGGGCAAAATGGTTTGCTATGAACACAGCTGTTTCTGGTAATAAAGGTGTGTTTTACATGACCATTGAGGAATTTAACCAAAATATGTTACAGGCATAAAAACCATAAAGAATTATACCATCTTGTGGAAAAAAGACATTGGATGTGTAAAACTTTGAACATCAGTACCACTTTGCAAAACTACATTTTAATAGTACAATCATGCATTTACATACTAGATGCATTTATCAAAAGCGACTTCCAGTGCATTAAAGTTATACATTTTTTACCAGTATCTGTGTTTCCTGAGATGCAAACCCATGAAATTTAAATGGCTAGTGCAATGGTGTACCAATTGAGCTACGGGAACTATACAGTATTGTTTTAATCCACCGCTTACTTTAAACTCATCTATTTCTTCACCACAATTATTTGTAAAGATAACCTACATTCAGCATGGCCTATATTGGGTTTCCTGTAGGTTTTGGCACATCGTCTGCTGGAAGAAAGACCGACTGGCACACGCATACAAGCATTGTGAATTGTGAATAGATTCACAATGCACGTCTGCGAAACTACGGCTGTGTTTGGGAGATGTATTCATTCTGACCCGAGATGATACAAAGCGATTCTCTGGTTCAGCGGAAACTATTTATGGGTGACATTATATAAAATGAGGAAAAGCATGCATAAAAGAGGTTTGGAGTTATAAGAATGCATTATGTTCTGTGGTTCTCCATTTAGTTTCCTTGAAATGACTGGAATATGGCCACCTAAAAATTACGAGCGCCATAAATATTTCATGACGCTTCAGTCAAAGCAGCTCTGCGAGAGATCGAGTCCATTCACCTCAGCCTGTATAAACGTTCACAATCACTCGTTCATATTCCACTACTTATCTCTTTCTATCTGCAGCCCATGGTTATGGTGTAGAAGCTTGTAAAATAATAACATCAATAAAATATCTGTAGATTTCCATCAAAAACTATTTGGTTGGAGTGAGGAATAAATAAAAAACATATTTTAAAATGAGAGAGGACAGTCACATGAAGAAAGCAGCACGATTATCTCTTCATTGGGATAATGTCAGCTATGGATTTTTTAACTTCCACTATTAGACACGATGCACGGTCAATACTAGTTTTAAAACTATGGATCTAAATGAACAACAGAGTGTCAAGTGAGACACGGATATGGATTAGTTGTAACACTTTTTATGCACACTTTTAATAACCCTCCACTAACACATGCATTTCATTGATGACATGCTACGGTCATCCTATCAGTCATCACTGTCACTTTGTCCCTCCATCAGATCCAGCGCTCTCAATCTGTCTGTGGATGTTACAGGAAAAGAGGAAGTGATAATTGTTTATAATAAAATGCTGTCGTATACTAATGCAGTACAGACAAGTAAACATTTTCAATGTGTGTCATGCTGGTACAATATAGACATTTTATGTACCATAAATAAACGACTTGGGAAACCACACTTTTAAAAATAAAAGTACTCAATGATGTCACAGAAGAAACATTTTTGGCTAATTGGTTCCTTTAACACCTTTAAAGAACCTTTAACACCACTTCTACAAAAGCTTCTTTGAAGTGAAAAAGGTTCTTTAGACTACAAGAAATTATTGTTGCCTGAAAAATGAACCGTATTAGCATCTTTATTATAACTGTAATTTCTTCCTATATTTCCAATCATAAATATATTGGGTATGATAAATATACCAGGCATCTTTAGGCATAATCATTGTTGGTAACAATATCTGTGAAAAAAAATAGTTTTCCACCATTTGGGCTTTTGCTCAAAACAAAATAGTTGATGCTGAAGACGTATTCAGCCAGAAGAACAATTTCTTTACTTTTTACTTTCTAAAGAACATTTAAAAACAAAAAGGTTCTTCGGATGTTAAATGGTTTTGAAACCATACAGTCCAAAATGATTTTTTCTATGGTGTCGTGAAGCATGTACAGTGTATAGTAAAATATATGTAAAAACTAAAACCAACATATATTTCACATTCTTTCTGAAACAAAAAGCATCACTCTCCCTTTCTTGATCGTCTCTCTGCTATCTGCATTTATCTGAAACTATATAAAACATTTTGAATTAAAACACAATGCAAACCATTGTGATGTGCATATTGTAATATGTACATTTCTAATATTTCGATAACTTATAATTTATATCTTGCAGTCAGTCAGATCATGAGCAAATACTGATGAAATTACTACATACTGTAGGACATAACAGCCATCAAAAATCATTGTTTAGTGTTATGCAATACTTCCTATCCTCACACACATATTATGCAGTATAATCTTTCCCTCTGTAGTTCTCATGTACTCAGAAACCCTCTCAATCTGGTTTGGATAAACAGTTAGATCTCTATAGCTTAAAAAAGGTTTGTTTACCTCCACTGAGATCAACAGGCGAGATGAAAGATCTAAACAGAACTGAGCCACTGGCAACGTGCAGCAGTTTTAAAGCCATCACACACAAATAAAACCAAAAAGTTGAATTTCAAGAGAACCGTGAAACAAAGAATCCTGTAAAAAGGAATTCTACAATTAGAGATACCACGTGAAAATATTTGATATTGACATTCAAGTCAACTCAGCAAAAGACGAAACCATTAAACCGACAGAGCCCGGAGCTACAGCGTGCTATCGCACAATAAAACCGCTTGTTTTCTCACACTTGGCTCGAACAAGTAAAAGCTGCTGACACAGTTGCCATATTAGAGCAAAATAAATGGTTAGCCCCCCGTGTTATTATCTCTCTTAAACCCAGCTGAACGGCTTGAGCGTCTGCCCATTGTTCCAGCTTCTCTGATAAGAGACACGCGATTTACCACCGAGACTTCATAAATGAAGACTTTCCCTGCTGGGGATTTTTACTCTCGTTTTTAATGGTCAAGATGACCTCAAGATGTGCCGGTCTGTAATTTCAGTTCTTAATTATTGCTTTCTCATACTTAGGATTATTACAAATTTTTCAACTTTGATGCATAATCCCACACCGACTGCTATTGACATAAATGATACCTCAGATCGTGCAACTTGTTCAAAAAAAGTGTGATGATACTTTATAAAAGCTATCTATTAATATCTATCCATCTATCTATCTATCCATCCATCCATCCATCCATCCATCCATCCATCCATCTATCCATCCATCTATCTATCCATCCGTCCATCCGTCTATCCGTCTATCCATCTATCTATCTATTAAATTTAACTATCTATATCTATCTATATCTATATCTATCCATCTATTTATCTACTATCTATTAAATTTAACTATCTTGTCATCTGTCTCTATCCATCTATGTCTACAGTATCTTGTCATTTGCATCTATGTCTTTGCATCCATGTCTTAGCCATCTTACATCCATTCTTATCTATCCATTCATTATAGGAATTGGTGGGGACTCCGGTACCGGCAAGCAATAAAAAAATAATCTTAATATAAATAATTATATTTAATTGAATCACTATGGGATTGTTGCAGAAATTGACAAACTTTCAAAATTGCTCTAGAAATAGGAAATGAGTAGCAAAGCAGCAAGATGACAACGGTTATGTTGGTAAACAGCCCAGCTGCTTAGAGCGAAATGAAATCCAGTCTTCACTGATAAACACATACGTTACTACCACCGCGAGTTAAATATATAGCTTATCTTCATTCAGGTACACCACAGCATGTGTGGCGCACAAGTAACAGGAAGATGAAACAATCCTGGGAAATTTGATTTCCTTTTAATAACCTAGCCACTATTTGCCTGGCCCGAGGGAGAGAAGAGGGTTCGAATGATCTTAGAGAGGCTGGCAGCATCTGCAGTCAATAATTTAAAAACGGCAGGAAGCAAAAAGACGCTACTCTGTGATCAGCGCTATTCTTAGGGGGCGCATCCATAACCCGACACACACGCACGGTTTTACACCCCTGCCGTGTCCTTTGCCTGTGCCTGATGGAGAACGAGCTAAAAGTAGTGGCCTCGGTTACATCATAGATATTCAATACATCAGACACAAATATCCTGCCCTTGACCGAGCCACGGAGAACAGCCGAGTGGGGATGCGATCTCAAAACTGCATGCGGTAAATCCATCTACTCATGACTTCGAATACCAACTGCTGGTGACCGATCAGTCCAAATATCACGTCCTCTCACAGCGTGTCTTTTCATTTACGCTCGCTGGCATCGCGCCCGATCCAAAAGGCTGGCACACGACGTCACAGCCTCGCACGCCCACGCTCCCCCATCGCAGCTGGCACCCGTCCCGTCTCTGCATCAGCCCACGCAAGGACATGGAGTCGTGACGTCAGGGAGGGATAATTTTGGAATGACGCACGCAGGTTCTCCGCAGCCCGGCGTGGAATTGCATGAGTGAGATTCCTTCCTACGGCAGTGCTCTATTAAAATGAAAGTTATTTTAGGGAGACTGTGAGCTATATAAGGCAAACAGGACTATTGGAGAACGACACCGCTGGGGTGATAGAGAACACTTTAGATTTTCTCTGTCTACCCCTGCTGATCTGGAAAAGGGAAATGGTGTGTAATAGTAGAAGTGGCGGTTATTGTAACACACAGCGAGACTTCTGGCAGAAAAGCGAAGCTAATTATAACAGTAGATGAAGAAGGCAATTGGGGTCTATAAACAGTATTCACAACAGGAAGAGTCTAAAATAAAAACAAGAAAGCCAAAATACATCTTCTATTTTAATCCATTATTAACACCATCATGTTTGTGTACTAATCTTGGTTTGAAAAATAACATAAAAAATAAAACTAAACAAAAATCAGTTATTAAGTTCTATATACTTCTCCTTACTTTACCCTATTTCACAATGATAAGATTATAATAATGATTTATCAGTTACTGAGTATGATTTCACAGGAAATGTCAGAATGATGTCATTTGATTTCACTTCACTTACAGCATCAACATAAAACAAACTACATGTCATCTACAGTCTAAACGACTGTATGCGAGTATAAAATGACAGAATTATACTGCTGCTTGTGTATCATCATTACATAGACTCATATAGACGTGTATGAGAGCAGGTAACTGGTATCCAGCACCGCTTTCACCTGTTCAGGTTTCTGATTGCAGCGCTTTGTGAGGATGTTGCATCTTTCATTTGCAATGCTCTGTGTAAAGCGATCCCATCATTCCTGAAAGTGAAGCTGAAATAAGGGTGAGAACTTGGGCCTGTGTAATACCAGCTGTACACCTTCAAATTCCCCTGTATTTCTGCCATATTGTGTTTCTGGCACACAGTCTGGTATGCAGTTAAGCGGTAGGACCAAAAAGATCACTGTCATCAATCTTAAGATACTCTCACCTGTATGACATCTAATGTTTTTTAAAAACAACACTTGTAGGTGTCTTGTAGAAATCTGAGGGTTAATCTGAAATGCAATTGAAATCATGTAACATGAATAACATTATACAATTTCTTTATGTTTTTGTGCATGATAGGATTTAAAATAAATACCCACCAAATACCTAGAAGTTTGCTTTTAAGGATAAGTTTGCTTTTAATTTATATATATATATATATATATATAAAACATATAAATCCCTCACAATTAGTATTTTGAGCTGATTTGGCAATCATTAAATAATGTCACCATAGAAATGAACTGGTTAGTGCAATGAATAAATATGGCAGCACGTCGATAATTTCAAATCTCATGGGCTCCTACGTATACATCATATATGTGATTATTTACACATACGACAACAAGTCACAAGACACGCAACAACCCTTTCAGATTCAAAGTTTTTGATGTGCCACTATATTTGAACATGACGTTAATCAGCTCAAAATAAGAATCATTTTCTTTCACATATTATACGCATTATTTTAATTCAGAAGACACCCACTGATATAATTTGGATTACTTTAATAATAGTGCCTTGTGGAAAACATTTTGGATCCCATCTATGATGATAGCATGACGGCTTTTTAATATAAAATTAATTACTAAAAAAGATGGAATGAATGAGTGTTAGAGATATGAAACATTTTTTACATTTTGGTGAAGTTAAGACACCAAATTTAAGTCACCAAAACAATCACATTAAACACAAAGGACTGAAATGTCTGTCCATAAAATAATCAAATTTGAATTTCTAATAAATAATGACTGAAAATACAGTTTCACATCTGGTTAATCAAAAATAAATGGCAGGCTCTGTTTTTCAGTTTACTCATCAATGGCAAGTGTGGCAAAACGTACATTTCTGACCCCGTGCGCAATTCATCGATGCATGTTACTCATCTAAAATGTTTTTTCTTGTTAGTTGACGGCACCAAGACCGCTTCAGTTTGAACCAATAAGTACTTTTAATTTTAAAATGCCCACTTTTCATGATTTAATCAATTCACATAAAATCAAGCCCTAGATTTCTTTTTCTTATTGAATACCCTGCTTCCCCTCCAAAAAAAGTCACATTGCAGAAGTGAAATGGGTTATTTCATGTTGGTTTAAAAGCCTACCTCCTAAATGATTTCCAAGAATACATCCCTGGAGCTATGTACCACAGCAGAGTATGACTCAGACGCAGAGGAGCTGCCATTTAGAAAATGAAGGCATATTTTCACAAAACTTGAAAAAATGAAATGAAGCACACCTTGCTATTCAGCCAATATGCAATAATGAGCTCCCACTAGATGCCATAACAGCACACAAAGGGAACTGGTTAGGGAGTCTGAGGATGTGTGTGTGCGCTTTTCTGACGTACAGCTGCGCATCACCCCTGAAACATCATGTTATTCTGCAATCAGCGTCCTCAGAGCCAAAGTAGCAATAGGAGAATTAAAGACAAAGAAAACACATCTCAATACGGAGAATATCAAAGGTTTAGTGGGAGAAAAGCCACTTTACACCACATGTACAACTCTCGTCTAATCGCGGGCAAATGCAGACTACTTACAGAAGCAATGAGGAGGGTAATGACAAAGTAATTTTGACTAATTTCGCCTGGCTCCTTCACCCGTTCCGTCTGATTGTGTGAAAGCCTTCTGCATCATTACAGTAACATCTGCAGCGACTAACCGAGCGTACATCACCCAGAAAGAGAAAGTAAAAGAGGGAGGGAGTGGAAAAGAAGAAGCGTGGAGAAGTAGGGGTTTGAGACGGCTCAATGTAAACATTGCCTCCTGCCGTCTGCCAGCGGTATACGCTGCTGTCAGCGACTGTATTTACAACGTGAGCACGTGTTAATGATAATGGTAGAAGCAAAAAATGGGTTATTGGATGTCATTAAGTTTTAACCTGTTTAATCTGAATGGACACAAACTTAGTTTGAAGTCTGAAGCAGTTAACCTGTTTACTGTAACCGTTTCTCAGGAGGAACACCTACGTTATTTCACTTTAATATTTCATAGTTGAATTTTAATCTAATCATGACAAACTATAAATTGATGGAAAGGTATAAGACTCAAGATGAAATATTTGACTAATTTTTATAACAATAAACATAAATTCAAAAAATAATGTTACTGTAATTCATAAAAATGCCTAAAATGAAAAAAAAAATGTTTATATGTTGACTGTAGTGCGGTTTCGTATGTATACTCAATTTCTGTTGCGATAGTTATCAGGTTAATGTAATGCATATTAATGCAGAATAAAAAGTCACATGACCAGATCCATTTAATTCCAGTTTTCACCCATAAAAGCTTCATAAGAGGTAGCAAGACAAAACTGTTAAAACATTTACTTTTAATTTATACATTTGAAAGACTGCTGTATTTTATTCATTCAAGGGTCTGTTATTCGTCCAACAAGACCGCCATTTAAATCATGGACGTCACAATTAGGAAAACTCAAATTTCCATTATTCTCTGTGAAGAATAAATATTGATAAAGCAAGTATTTATTCACATCCTTTCGATTAAAAGTTTTCATAGAAAAGCGAATTCAAGCATTTCAGTTTACACTATACAATAAAGATTTATTTGTTAACATTAGTCAATTAATCTAACATGAACTAACATAAACAATACTTATACAGCATTTATTTATCAGCATTTTTAAAAGCAAAAGTTGTATCTGTCAAAATTGGTTGATGCACAAAAAGCTAAACAATAGTATTGGCATTAACGAAGATTAATAAATGCTGATAAACTAAATGGCTTATTGTTAGATCATGTTAGCGTTTACTAATGTTAACAAATACAACATTATTGTTTCCAGCATTTGTTAGACCAAAATGAGTAATTATTGTAAACAAGCAGACTCAAAATAGCTTCCCAGAGGGATGTGACAATTGTTAAAGAGAAAAGAAAGAAGTTGAACAAAACTAAAGCAAAATTGCCCTATTAACGTACAATTCAGCTTCCCTCCCAGATGCAAGAAATGGTGAAAACTGAAAAACGAGTTCCTGCATAATCGCTGACTTTGGTCCTGGAGGGATGATGAGTCAGTACATTTCAGCAGCATAAACAAACAAAACCACATTTACAGCCTCGTCTTGTCATTTGACTGGCTTTGTCTTAATCCAATTGGAATAGACTTGATTATCAAAATTCATTATCGTTTCATCTGGGCCGTTGCATGAGCGGATAAATGCTTAGTTGTGCTGTCTGCGAGCATGCATGAAAACACTGTTATCCACATTTGGCATCATTGCATTAGCAGTAATGCTGATTTTTGTGTTTTTACAAAGCGTCTTAGCGTTTTTATTTGCAGACAGAGAAAAAGCAAAGAGAGAGCCAGAGGTCAATAGCCAGTGTTGGGTAATTTACTTTAAAAAAGAAATTAATTACATCATCAACTTTAGATTTAAATTACTCAATTACACGGTATAAGAAGTACTTTCATTACCAATTATTTCATAAAAGTGGTATATAAACCTTAGACAAATCTGTTAAATCTGTAACATAGACATCTGTTAAAATGAACTTAAATAAAACCTTACTTTACTTACTTTCCATATGAATTTCAACAAAATGAATTTATTTCTTATGCATTTCTCTTTCTTTTTTTGCAAACTTTAGATTATAAATTCAACATTATTTTAAACAGATTTGTCAAAATTATGTACAGAATGTAATACATCACAAGTAACTGTTATTAAACTACTTAAAGATTAAGAGTAATCCCCTCACTTTTTTCTAGAAAAAGTAATTTAATTACAGTAATTACGGTCAAGAAATCCATTATGCCCAACACTGCCAAAAGCACACAGACTTAAAAGCACACTTTTCATGAAATGTCTCTACACATATACACCAAGCCTAACCAAGACAATAAACATTTCTATGTGTGTGCAACAAAATAAGTAATGTAGCTGTACATTTATTTATTATGTGGTATGGTATGGTAAACGACGGTATGGTAAACAAGATGGCGAACGGATACATGAAATAGACTTCACCGGCACACAACACACATGCAATCAATGCCCGAGCCATGGGAGAATAAACTCAATGATGAACATTCTCTACTTCCTGTGACCGCAGCGGTTACATAAGCTCGGCCATTTGTCTGTTTCTCCCCTGCAAACACGGTGGAACAGGTGCCCGTGAAATTAAAGTCGGTTTGCTCAGACTTGTGCTGAGAAATGCAGGTAAAGAGTCTGTCAGAACGTTCTGTCCCTGAGGATTAGGTAAAGCAGAGCGAGCAGGTCAGTTACGTCTGAACTGTCAATAGATCAAACATTTGCAGCCGTTTAGACGTGACAGACTTTATGCTTGGGGAAGAACCACACTCTTGAAATAAAAGACTCTTTACTGGTTCTTTGCAACACCTTATGTCTTGAGAGGCATTTTCTGCCTGAAAAGCTACTACAAAAGTTACATAGTTTTGAAACTTCCCTTACAAAAATTGACATTTAATCCATTTAGACATGGTTTTACTACGTAAATAAAACAAAAAACTAACATTTCCTCTACATTATAATAATGCACTTGACAGATGCTTTTATACAATACGATAGTGTATTCAAAGTAAATCACAACATCACTTTACCATGGTATTTATAGTAAAACTGTGGTTATACAAATGGTATATCCATGGCAATCCACCACAAAAAACACAGTGAGTACACTTTTACTATAATAAATCTATGGATAATTTTTATATAAGGTACACTGCAAAACTAAGTATAAACTAATAAAGTAGCTATTTGTTTTATTAGTAGATTTATTTTTAAGGATCTCAATTATAGTAGAAAGTTTGACTCTTAAACTTTATAAACTTTATATGCTTTTTGTCATTTTGTCAATGAAAAATGGTAATAAACATCAGTTTCTGACTAAATATTTATTTTGTTTCATATGCAAAAGAGAAAGAGAGCGAGAGAGAGAGCGAGAGAGAGAGAGAGAGAGAGAGAGAGAGAGAGAGAGAGAGAGAGAGAGAGAGAGAGAGAGAGAGAGAGAGAGAGAGAGAGAGAGAGAGAGAGAGAGAGAGAGAGAGAGAGAGAGAGAGAGAGAGAGAGAGAGAGAGAGAGAGAGAGAGATTGTGACAGCATTGTGACAGCAAATTACAGAAACAAACACACTTCTGTATGCATGATGGAGCTTGTTACCAAAAAGCAGTACTGTCACACTACTGAAAATGTAGTTTAATAGGATAGTTCTCCCAAAAATGAAATTTCTTCCATCATTTATTCACCCTCATGTGATTTTAAAACCTGTGTCTTTCTTCTGCAAAGCACAAAAGAGAAGACATTTTGAAGAACGTCTGTAACAAGACAACATTCAGAATATCTTCTTTTGTGTTGCACAGAGGAAAGAGTCCTATACAGTTTTTGATTAACATGAAGGTGAATCAGTGATGAGAGAAACGATGTCTTTAAGTGAGTTTTTCATTCTCTTATGGCATCAGGCTATCCAACCTTATCTGTGCTCTTTCCTTCAAGAGTGCAGTCTGTTGTAATCACGATCCTTAAACAACTTTACAGAAACAGAAAAACTCCTTGAGAACAACACAGAAGGTTTGACAATCTCAAACAGAGCGGTCAAACCAAACGGACACTTGCCCCAGTTTTTTTCCTCCTCGAGTCTCAGACGGAGCCCATCAGCAGAGATACATCAGAGTGTGTCTGGAGCGCTTGGAGCTGCCGGCGTTATCAAGAGATACAGTGGCATTCTATCATGGCCGAGCTGAACGCTTATTATAGATTCTATTAAGATGGGTTCAAATTGGACCTCTCCATCAGGTCCAGCACACCTTGTTTGTTTTACTTCTTGACAGTGAGTTAGAAAGGCTTTATTAAGCTTCGGTGAGATAAAGGAGGAATTAAAGACACAATGAAATAAAAGGCTATTACTATTATCGCTAGTTTCTTGTCAGCAAAGTGGGCAGAGGAGACGATAAAACGCTGAGGTACAGCAAGATTTTGCATTTAGCCTTGAATGCACTGTAAAAGAGTTTACCAAATGCATCTAGATTTCCTCCGTAATGAACGTATAGCGCCTAAATCTCTTGTGAGGTAGCGGAAGCTCAATTAATATCTGCGAATCATAAAACGACTATTAAACTGACACGCTTGCGGGTGATTGAATACAAAATATATCACAAAGCTGGCCGTTCTCATCACGGAGAGCTTTGTGAAAAAAGGACGTCGCAGATTGGTGGCGATGAATTGTGGTGTAAGAAGGGGTGGAGAGAAAGGGACAAATCACACGCTTCTTCAAAGCATGACAAAAGACAGCTCATTTGAATATTTATGACTGGAGGCGCGGCTCGTAAATGATCATTGGCGATTAGATCACGGGCCATCAGCGTGCCGATGAGCTATGGAGACGGTAGGTGAGCGAGATGTAGAGGTGTAAATAAGCTCTGGGAGGAGGAAAATGCCCAGCTCATTTCACCTGCTGTGAACGACTTCTGTTGATGACACTTATTCGGGCAGACACGAAAGGGTCATTCCTGTGTGAAGACATTAGCAAATCTAGTTTAGGAAATAACACACGACGGCTGCAAGCGACAAGTTCAGTTTAAGATTCCAGTTCAGCGTCAATCGTCAAAGATGTAGATTTAGTTTGAATTTGTAAATGTAAATTTTAACAAAATAATTTGATAAAACCCATTATTTTACATGCTACATTTGTTTGGGTGGTTGCAAAGATGTTGCATGTATATTTTAGATTTATTTAAATACACTGTCATATAGTTTTAATGTTAGCTATTAACCAAATTTGTATCGAGATCATTTACCTATATATATATATATATATATAAACCAACAAAATTTTAAACAACATCAAGACAAAAGCATGCACATCACTGGCACAATGCTTAAAACTGATGCTTGCCCAACGAAATAAAATAAAAGTTAAGCTAAATAAAAGTTGGTCAATGCTCTGCTAAATGAATAAATGTAAATGCATTGCAATTGAAGAATATTCTAGCTATTAACCAATTTTATATTCACCAATTAAGAGATTATTTATTCATATGATTTTATATCAAATATTTATATACATTACTCCAAATACTGTAGGTTAAATCATTTCCAACCTAATGTAAGACTGCTTGTTCCTGTTGTTCAGATTTGCCCACTTTTCCTAGTCCTTAATATGACAGTTCACCAAAAATATATTCTATATTATATAAAACTACAGACTCATATACTGATTCACATTCTGATGAAACTTTCATGTATTTTAAAACTCGACAGCAGATGGAATGTTGTGTAAAATGTGCTGTTATACAGACTGTATATACAGTCATGGCTGCCATCTCCAATTTCGTGACGAGGACGACCAGAAGTTTCTAAACTTAAAGTAAATTTTATTTTTAGGAAAGTTGGTCTGTTAATGCATGAGAATAGTTTAACCTGTCGACTTTGGCACCTGCTCTAAAACTTTAAGGTTAATGTAATTTGACACAAAGCCAGCAAGCTGTACATAGTGACACTTAAAGGGATATTAGAGAAATAAATTACAATTTAAATGGCCATGATGGGCCAATACCTGAGGAATTGGTTTTGTGTGAACACTTCTCCAGCTGCCATCATCCAATCAGTTTAACTTTATTCAGGGAAACTTAACGTCATAAGCTTGTGTGACGTATGCAGATGATTTGCATTAGAACGTTTAACATCCCACTTAGTTTGAATTAAGGAGTCTTGAGTGTTTGAATGTGTGTGAAGAAGATTACACAACTGGTTGTTACCAATTTCCCATGATGCAACAGGCTTACAGGAAACCACACTTTCACTATTCAATAGAAAGAAAAAGGAGTGAGCAAAATTCTCTCTCTCTGTCTCTCTCTCTGTCTCTCTCTCTGTCTCTCTCTCTGTCTCTCTCTCTCTCTCTCTCTGTCTCTCTCTGTCTCTCTCTCTGTCTCTCTCTCTGTCTCTCTCTCTGTCTCTCTCTCTCTGTCTCTCTCTCTCTGTCTCTCTCTCTCTCTGTCTCTCTCTCTCTCTCTCTCTCTCTGTCTCTCTCTCTCTCTCTCTCTCTCTCTCTCTCTCTCTCTCTCTCTCTGTCTCTCTCTCTGTCTCTCTCTCTGTGTCTCTCTCTCTCTCTCTCTCTCTCTCTCTCTCTCTCTCTCTCTCTCTCTCTGTGTCTCTCTCTCTGTCTCTCTCTCTCTCTCATTTCATCTACATTAGCAGATGCTGATGTCTTTCTCTTCACTGACAAGTAAAATATGTTGGGAGTTATTAGAAAATCATCATGTCAAGATGTCTTCAATGAAAGTGGAATTTAATAAACTGAAATAGATGCAATATTACTGAATATTTTTCATCATCCTCGGCTACAAATGCTAAGTTACAATCACTTAAATGTATCACAAATGTGTCACAAATAAACAAAAATACTGTAAAAACTGTAAAACAAATGTTACAGAAGCAAAATAAAAAAATAAAGGATATGAATTAAGGTTTGATGATGTTTGTATATCCAACATCTACTTCAAATACCTTAAAAACAGTTTTCTCAACTAATAAACAGCCTGCAGTCACCGTCCAAGTCATTGTAGTGCTTTCCAGACTAAATGCTCCCTGGGCTTCAATTTTCCCTCTGGAGATAAAACAATAATGTTAATTTAAAGTTTTAAGACCCACTTTAAAACAAGGCATTAAGGAATGAGCTAGACTGATCACAGAAATAACCACCAGCTTCTTCTTAGAAAAGAATTTCTTTCTTAAACTTTACAAGCTTGAATTAGTGACACCCGTATCGTATGTATAGAGTAACGGAAGTGAGCTTTCAGTTCTTGGCAGATCCAGTGAGGTGGTAAATCATCAGCATTAATAATTCACAAGTACAGGCTGTTTCTTTGATTCTGGAGGTCTATTGTCCTTTACTCATCTCCAATCACACTATAGTTAACACACTCCAGCATGTGCAGCGTCAGCAGGAAGCTGATCTCTGATTTCTCTTCATGGCTATTCCAGTTTGATGTAGTTAATCGGGGGACTTAATAACTGATGTTACAGGAATAGCTGTGTTGAGAATTACATGCAATGTGATAAAGGCTGAATTGTATTTCCATTAAGAAATGGACGTAATTCCATTAAGAAACTTTAACATTCAGACAACCAGTTGCATAAAAGGTTCTTGAAAAAAAGTTATTTAGACTATAAAAAGGTAATGCAGTTTTTTTTATTACATTTGCAATCCTTAACAACTTGGTTAAAAATAAACAAAATTACTTCATAAAACAATATTTTAAAAATGGCTCATCTTTTTATCGATTCACACCAGCAAGATTATAATAATGATTTATAATTTAAGTTATCAGCTATAATTTCATGGGAATTGTCAGTGTGACAACATCTGACTTTAAAGAGATCGTTCACCCCAAAATGAAAATTTGGTCATAATTTACTCTCCGTCCAGTTGTTCCAATCCTGTACGAATTTCTTTGTAACACTGAATACAAAGGAAAATATTTTTATAGAAGTTTGTGACTCTATTGACGTTTTGGGTCATCATTGACTTCCATAGTAGTTTATTTTCCTACTATGGGAGTTAATAGTGAGCCAAAACGACTGAGTAACAGCTATATTTAATCAAAATATCTTCATTCATTTTCATCTCTTTAACTCACGCAAAGAAAAGTAAGTAGCCTGCAATTTTATGTCAAACAGAGATAATGATATATGCGAACTGCCATAGATAGTACACTCTTAAAATTAAAGGTGCTTTATGTATGATGTCATGGAAGAACCATTTTCAAATAAATCGTTCCAAAAAGAACCTTTAACATCCATTGAACCCTTCTGTTAGAAAAAAGGTTATTTGTATTGGGAAAAAGTTCTTTCTACTATAAAAAGGTCAAAAAAATTATTATTTTAAGAACATTTTACTGAATAGTTATTTGTGGAATCAAAAATGGTTCTTCTATGTCATTGCTTTTGTAGCACATTTATTTTTAAAATGAAAAGCTATTATATTTTTTCACCTGACATTCATTTAAGAAAAAAAAAACGTTTGTTTATGTTAAAGATGGTAGTTTTTCACTGCAGAATATCTGTATGCTCAAAGATTGATGCTGTATATAAAGTATCAGAAAGAAAAGTAATCAGATCTGTTTTCTGGGGAGCGGTGCATTGCGTGGATCTTTTTATGAGATCTAAACACCTCATTTTCCCAGTCCAACTCCCCTGTGTATTTACTCCAAAACTACAAGAGTAAGAGCATTTTCAGTGAGGCAGATGCTAAATGAAATATGCTTTCCATAGGCAGATTTAACCACACATGCATTATCAAGGTGAAGAGATATCGCTGGCCATTATTTATGCCGTCCTTAAAACTCATATTCTGTTCAACCTACTCATCTTCCAATCCAAAAACATTCATCAATGTCCTGTCAATATTTTCAGTAATAAATTACTCTAGTGTTCAACTATACAAAAGAAAAGAAAACTTTACTATGCAAAACAAGTAAGACCCAAAATACTAAAGGCAGCAAAACAATCCAAGCCGGTTACAGAATTGTTGATCCTTTCGGTGCGCTGGAAGCAACCGTTTGCAAAGCGTCACATTTAATTTCTCCCCAACATTAGGGTAAACAAGCACAGCGCTCATGGATCCGTTAAAAGGCGAGTCTTGCTTTAAGAGGGGAGGAGAGGCGCCTTGTTAAGGATCAATTTGTGTGGACAGCCGTACAAATGGCAGCGAGACACAAAGTTGTCTTTGGCACACGCTGACGTGATTGATGGCTGCACACCTGCTCCGTAAATCCTCCTGACAATGCCGAGACGGATCTCCTGCATGCGCTCCGTCTCTCCTCCACAACCCCCCGCACCATCGCCTATCCCTATACCCCCTGCATCATTTTTTCTCTCTTTTTTTGTTTAATAGATATCCAAAACACATTGCTCGCAACCCTCCCGCCCTCTTTTATGTTCAGCATCGTAATGTGCAAACACACACAGCCAACACATAAATATGCTTATCAGACACTTTATATGTAAATTCACAGAGAGCAATGAGTGGCAGGGAGTTTATATCGTGAGGCTGACTGTTACAAAAATTAAAAAGCTATCCTTGGTGAATACCAAATGTCAGTTGCAGCGTGGGCATCCCTTTATTTTCCTTTGATTTTTCTTTTACATTTCTTCTTTTTTTGAGGGTGGTGCCGCATATTACTAAGTCTAAATACATGCATAATGCTTAGCAGGCGGAGTGCTTAAAAAACTAAAGTCTTCCCAAAGGAATAGCAAAGCAGTGTTTATGAAGACGCCCCATGAGCATCTTTAAAAAGCTGCTGCATAACATATGATGTGTTCACATGTATTTTTTTTGGAGAGGCCTACCATACCATATAAAAACAAGGGAAAGAGCAGCAGTAAAAACTAAATATTGTGACTTTCACATAATTCTCATCTCATGGTTTCTTTTCAGTAATTAATAGTTGAACATTTTGAAATTTAGTTTTCAATTTGTGCAGAAGTAACAACAAAATTTGACAAATAGCTAATTTACACTTAAGGCTGCCATCTTTAACTTTTGCATAAAATTGCATGTTACTTTACAGACTTTTCCTTACACGAGTCATGTGATATGATGTCAAACTGACATTTCCTGCAAAAACAGACCTAACAGCTCCACTTACATTTACATTTATTCATTTACTAGATGTAAATGAAGTCAAAAACTTCACATGTAAGCACAACGTTAATGACAGTCGATTCATAATTTTAGGCTTTGCTGTCAACAAATTTAAGCCTAATTTAATGTTTAAAAAATAAAAAATGTTAAATAAAAGCATCTGCTAAATGACTAAATGTATATGTAAATTTACCTACAAAAATAAATAATTATCAAAAGCTTACTATTGTAAATTGGGGTAAGATAAGAAGATGTTACTTGCTCAATAACTGATTTTTGTTTATTTATAGCAAAAATGTTGCACAGCTTTAAATAAATGTAAATGTTTAAAACCATTAATTTCTAGGTATTTTTATTTTTAACATTTGTTTCTAGTTTAAGATGTTTGTGTGCAAACTAGAAACCAGTTTAACAAAAACAATTCTCTCTAATGCTGATGTGAATGTTAGAAACATGTCTTGTGTTGAAATGCATGTCGTTTTTGTTCAATAAAGTGTGTGTGCGAGAGTGAGTGAGTGCATGACAGAGTGAAAGAAGCGTAAGACAGTGACAGAAATATTGAGACAGAAGCGCTCGCAGGTGAAAAAAATCACCTGTTCAGAATTCACCTCAGCTTTGCTCGTCCCCGACTAACATGAGCTGACAGCAGAGGAATTTCCACAAGAATAACATCCAAACCTGACACACGATTGGGTGAATATTAGATTTACCCTGGTGTAGTGATGTTAGTGTCCATACGATTTTCCTGCCATAACAGATAGATATAAATATTTAAGCATTTTGTTCCTTCAAATCTCAATGATAAAAAAACCATCAGGCCTGTGGCAGAAATTAGCATCTAGGTAAAGTATTTTAAGGAAGAGAGAAATGTCTGTGCATTATTCAGCCTAAATTGTTGGTAAAACTGTTTGCTTAACAGAGACAAAGCCTAAAAATATAAAGCGACATTTATTAATGCTGTGCTTTTAATGACAGCCTTTATAAATTTGAAGTGCAACAGGTCAGAAATCATCATCGTGGCACATGAAGGGCAGCTGTGGTGGCAACGGCCCCTTTATCAAATGATGCAAATGCCCAACTGTGGCTATGGCACTTGATTAGGCACCAGGGGCCCAATCAGAGTTCTGGATCTCGTACGCTCCCTTGGTGATTGGCTAATAAGAAATGCATGAAAAGGTACAGACACAGCATGTGGCAGGAGAGGTTCTGCATCTCAGCACCTAACGGTGACTTCTCGAGACTGCTGATGAAGCGAACAAACGGTACGAAAAGAGCAAGAGCAAACAAAACATAATGAAATCTGACTTTCATATTTTGAAGTTGCATGTGTGCTTTGTGAGGGAAAAGAGAAATATTACAACATTATAGACATAATGCAACATAAAGAGTAGTTCTAATATTACTTTTGTAACAGCATATGGCCAATTCTAGCATTAAGGATGTGACATTTTCAGTCAAAACTTAAAATATCTCACAGAATCTATTTTTTACACCATCTGTTTATGAGGAATATGGACTGTTATGGATGTGACACATTTGAAAAAAGCACTTTACCTGACTATGAAAAAACATTATGATTTAAACATAAACAAATGCTTTTAAAACTTTGTCAGAGATCTCACATGGTTATTTAAAGCACCAAATATTGGCATCTAATAGCCATTAGTATGATGAAAACCATGACTTTTCATGGTATGTTTGACATTTGCATGGAATTGCCCACATGGCTACGTACATGGACTGCAAATTTTTTATGCAATAATAGTCACGACCATAAAAAACATTCCTTATAAACCAAGTAGCAGCACACAATATTAGAGGAAAACTTTAGCTTTGGACATACAGATGACAACACATTTTCATAATCTGTTAAATCGTCAGCAGTCACGAGAAGTAGAGAGGAACCAAAGTCAATCCTAACAGATGATGTGCTGCTGTAAACACTGAATCTCTTTTCTTACACAATTAAATAGTGAGCTTATTGATTTCCGATGAGACTCTCGGGTGACTCTGCCAGCCGTCACAATCAGCCCTGGGTAAGGTGACCATTCTGCTTTGTCTCTCTTTTACATTTGAACCGTTGGCGTCCTCGGTCAGGTACGGACAGGACGTGGCGTTCCTATGAAAGTGCCACCGCAGCATTTCGTGAGGCATCGCTTCCGAGCCGTCATCTTCATTAGCTAAAGTAACAGTACGGGATCAAGGCACGAGACCGAGGGGTCATCCTTGTAGCTAGAGCGGTATATGAATGTCAAAAAGACATGTGTGTTTGCCTGCTTTATATCAAATAAAAGTGCTGTTTCCATCCTGGAAAAGAACAAGTTGGCCTTTAATATCACACTGACTCGTGAGAAAATCTTTCTGCCACGGCTAAGCAATAAAGAATTTATATATAAAACACAAAGGGATGTCAGGATTCAGACAGAACATTTCTAGCAAATAAAACACCAGAGACAGACACACAGCCTCACGCCATAAATAAACTCGCCATATTTGGGGATATTATTCATGCCCATATGTGCAAAATAGCGGTACGCTTTCCATTTCAATAACAAATGGCCTCGATAACAAATGTGATTTCTGCAAGGCGAAGCATTTGTTCAGGCATTCCAGCATTAATAGCTTTCCATTAAGACAGACCGGGAGCAAGATTTTAACTTAAAACTGTCTTTCTGTAGATTGTCAATGTCTTCAAATGTGCAGACTGAATTGCTTGTGTTTAAAGTAATTCGCAATTTAAATGGTCATGAGAAGCTGCTGTTGGGTATCTACTGCCTGTACGTCAGCATCTCTGTATAAATGACGTGAAGTAACGGATTGTGAGAACTCTTTTTGTCTGCTATTTGATCTTATTTTGCAGTTTTAAAACAGATTAAAGGCAAATGTAATCACTTTTTTAGAGAATTTACAGTATAAAAGATCAACAGGTAAAGACCTATTATGCAGTGTTATATCTCTATTGGGAGAAGTAGTAATTATGAAAACTAAAGAAAACTAAACTTTCTGCTAAAAGGGGTGACAGAAAGAGAGAGAGACAGAGAGAGAGAGAGAGAGAGAGAGAGAGAGAGAGAGAGAGAGAGAGAGAGAGAGAGAGAGAGAGAGAGAGAGAGAGAGAGAGAGAGAGAGAGAGAGAGAGAGAGAGAGAGAGAGAGAGAGAGAGAGAGAGAGAGAGAGAGAGAGAGAGAGAGAGAGAGAGAGAGAGAGAGAGAGAGAGAGAGAGAGAGAGAGAGAGAGAGAGAGAGAGAGAGAGAGAGAGAGAGAGAGAGAGAGAGAGAGAGAGAGAGAGAGAGAGAGAGAGACAGTGAGAGAGAGAGAGAGAGACAGAGAGAGAGAGAGAGAGAGAGAGAGAGAGAGAGAGAGAGAGAGAGAGAGAGAGAGAGACATGAGAGAGAGAGAGAGAGAGAGAGAGAGAGAGAGAGAGAGAGAGAGAGAGAGAGAGAGAGAGAGAGAGAGAGAGAGAGAGAGAGAGAGAGAGAGAGAGAGAGAGAGAGAGAGAGAGAGAGAGAGAGAGAGAGAGAGAGAGAGAGAGAGAGAGAGAGAGAGACAGAGAGAGAGAGAGAGACAGAGAGAGAGAGAGAGAGAGAGAGAGAGAGAGAGAGAGAGAGAGAGAGAGAGAGAGAGAGAGAGAGAGAGAGAGAGAGAGAGAGAGAGAGAGAGAGAGAGAGAGAGAGAGAGAGAGAGAGAGAGAGAGAGAGAGAGAGAGAGAGAGAGAGAGAGAGAGAGAGAGAGAGAGAGAGAGAGAGAGAGAGAGAGAGAGAGAGAGGAGAGAGAGAGGAGAGAGAGAGAGAGAGAGAGTAGAGAGAGAGAGAGAGAGAGAGAGAGAGAGAGAGAGAGAGAGAGAGAGAGAGAGAGAGAGAGAGAGAGAGAGAGAGAGAGAGAGAGAGAGAGAGAGAGAGAGAGAGAATCCTCATGTGTGTGTTTGTGTGTGTCCTGATGGCTCAGAGCATTACCCAGTCTTATAGATTGGAACCCCACAGAGCCGGACTTAACAAGCCTGGACTCGGGCAATACTTGCTGAACTGCTGAATTCTACTGATGTTAATTGATGGGCTGAGTTAGAAGAAAGAATAAATAAAAGCAGTCGTACAGTAGCTGTAGGTGTGTGCAGAACGTTCATGGAATAAAGTAACTGAACAAAATTAACCTAAAAAGTAAAATGCTCTAGATATGATCAAAATAACATTATTTCACATAGTATAATATATTTTTCATTAGGTTTGTACACTTTGCAAAGCAGGTACGCTTTTGGTACATACCCTGACTGTGTTTGCCTACAACAAAGCACCACAAAATAATTGCAAAATGTGACCGTGTCTGTAAAACTCAAGCTAAAGTCTCAAAATCGAATTATGAGATTAGGAGCATTGAAGTAGTGTTTATTACTAAAAATGATAGATTATATGATCTGATTAGATTTGCTGAAATTAATGATTGATGACACTAAATTGTATAATTATTTTGCACAAAAATTACAGAAAGTTATCTTCCTAAATATTGATTTTAATCTTTGGCATGGCCTTACTCAGTCAATATTAAAGATATCAAGGTTATATTTCACACTAGTGAAAATGTTTTTGCATTATGTAGGATGATTTTATGTATAAAAAAATCAATTACAAAAATGAGTTTAGCTGGGCTTTTACAGACATATAATGGCACAAAACGGAAATAAATAAAAAAATCAGCCTGGAGATGGGCATTACTAGGCCCAGGACACAATTATAACCCCATACACCCCAGACATGTTAACAAATAATCAATCAATCAAGGTAGTTTTTTTTGTGAATCACTTGATGCGCATCTAAAAGTGGAAGAATAATCCTCAAAAACACTCAAAAGATAAATGGAAGAAAGTGTTGGAGCAGCAGAACTTGACGCCTAAATCTATTTAATCACAAAATAAGAACAGAATAAGAAGCAGAAGTAATATTCCCCGCATAAGAATTCTCCCAACCTCTCGCAATGACCTGCAGCTCTACCGGCTGCTTTATAACACAATACATTTATATGGCAAAGAACCTCCAAACCACCAAAATCATTTCATCTATCCACTACAGACCGGCTTTGAAAATTAATATACCTGTGCCTAGAGTCAGAATATATAATAAATAAATGAATGGCAATGAAAGCGGGTTGGCCTGTAATTGCACAGCAGACTGAGACGGGAGTGAATTCAATGCTGTAGCCCACAGTGAGGCGGTATATACACAAGAGGAAAAAAGACAAAACACTCAGACACACACAAATATAAACACACAGCTTTCAAAAAGAAAATAAAGTGCAACTGAGATGATCAAACACTACTTCTGACTGATAAAAGCTGTTTATCAATGCTATCTATACTGACAACAAACCAATATCAGCGACATCACCTAATGCCATTACTTTTCTCACGTAAGATTTTATGCATTTCACTACAGTCTTGATATTCTGAAGGACAAATATCATATACCTGCTGACTGCAAGTATGTTGTATAAGGTAGACAGTTTTATTATGATGTACATGACGTATATTAAATAATACAAAACTTTATACTTTATATAAATATATATTTGGTATGTATGTAAACCCTGTCCCCGAAAACCTAGCTTTTCTGATTTACAGTTTCCTACAAAAATAATCATTCTGAAAAATCTGAAGAACATAATATAACCTTCATATCTTTAATATTGAGTGAGTAAGAACATGTCAAAGATTGAAACGAATCTTTAAGAAGCCCAAACGTCTGCTACTTGTTTATGCAAAATAATAAAACATAGTGTCAATAAAATTATTATTTCAGCATTCAAAATCATTCAATGAAAATTTAAGTACTGTATCTTGAAATCTCTCATATAATCAATCATTTACAGCAAAAAGCATTTTCATGGATATGACTACTTTGACGATTTTAATCTCAAAATTTGATTTTATTAGAGACACTTTAGCCTGGATTTCACAGACAGGGTCACATATGTAAATAATATTTAAATCCAGATTGAAGCTTTAGAACTTGCTTTAAAAACGGATCTAAACAACATTAAAAATGAACAATGAAACAAGACCACAACAAAACACTACCGTCTCTCTTCCTCTGTGGAACACGTTCAGTGGTCATGTAAGGGACACATGCTTACTTTAGAGACAAAACAAATAGTTTTTTACAAGCAGGCGATGCCAGATAATTGTTTGCATCTAGAATTTCAGAAATTGTATGATTAAAATTTCAGCAGCCTCGAGAGAAGCTCCAGTCTCAAAAAGAGGCAGAATCTCAAATCTCTAACAAACCAGCGCTTACTGTGTTTAGATTTTCCTCTTATACTTGAGCTCCCCCTGAGAATACAGCAGACTTTATAAATGAACCTGTCATTCCACCGCCTGTGAACTGTAAGCCGTGTATACGCTGCAAGCATAGGATGCTGAAACATTCAACTTAAACTAGTGAATCTCTCTCTCTGCAAGAAGTGCCCGGTGATTGGACATCTCTCTCCCGGCCCAGGCCCGGCACGCCAGCCATAGCTGACTGAATAATGTAGAGGCTTTATCCAGCGTTCAGGCATGAGTGGATAATCTGGCCACAAGGACACAGTGTGTCAACATTGCACTTATTCTTATTTATTTATTTCTTTGGTCCATCCGAGACAAGAGGAAAAAGGCAGCAGAAGGCAAAAGTACACTCTCCCACACACGCTGCAAAGTTTTTCTTTCTTTATCCCCTCCATCTTTTTATGAGGAAAAGGGTTTTTTATAAAGCTTTTAGCCCATTCGGTCCTGACGGCAAATTGCATGCATAGGGATGGAAAAGAAGATTTTCTTCTTAAGCACATTTGATACAAAACATTATTAGACGGAAAAATCAAATACGAGTGGCGTATGGATGGCATTGACCATTAAATAAACATTTATTATGTCCTCTTGTTTCTTGCATGCTTTTTATTGTACCAGTCATGAGATTAAAATGGTTAACTGTAGCACAACAAAAAGGTTTTTATATTTTTTATCTGTTGCTTATTTATTTCTCTACAGCTTGAAGTGAAAATGGAAATTCTGCCTTTCTATTTGTATACTGTATAGTGCTTGACATGCTTAGTCATCTTTCACGGTCAATGTACTGATAATAAAAAATCAACATTCATCCAAAGTTGGCCTTGACTTCTACACAAAAGAAAGAACAGGCGACGTCACGGGTGAGTTGGTCACAGGTTAATGCATTAGTTAACATAAACTAACAATGATCAATATTTCTAGAGCATTTATTAATAATGATGTTAATTTCAGCCCTTATTAATGCCTTGTCCAAATCAAAAGTTGTATATAATGCACAATGAACTAACATGAACACTTGTATTGACATTAACAAACATTAACAAAGATTAATAAATGTTAAAAAACTGAATTGCTTGTTGTTAGTTTATGTTAGCTAATGCATTTAGCAATGTTAACAAATACTTGAGTAAACATGATATTTGAGTAAACTAACTTCTTAAATACACAAGGCGATATACCAGATTTAAATAAAGCCCAATAAAACTCCACAATTCAATCCACTTCTCCTGAATATCACATGACTTTTCTTACCAACAGACTCATGCATCATTTAAACTTTGGCCGGTACGTGTCTCAGCTGATATGTGCCAAGTACAATTTCATTTCAAATATCTCCAGAGCACTGATGTCAAAGTGAATCTGACATACACATCCACACCTTACATCTCTGTAGCAAAAATCACATTTCTCTTTAAATTACGTCAAAATAGAAGAGCAAACCTCCTCGCTTTTATTTTATAGATGCGATTGATGCTTTGGATTTTGCTATTCCGTTCACTGCATTTATTCATTATTGATAAAGGCTTTAGAGCTCATATAACCTGATCATAGCAGTTGTGTCATTGACTCGCAATTGCTAGAAAGTGAACAAAAATCAACTTTTACTCCTTTAAAACGTTCCTTTCAAACACTTTACAATAAGGTCTTATTCATTAATCATCACTAAAAGCTTTATCAAACATAACATAACAACAATCAATATATTTGTAAAGCATTTATTAATCATGCATAATTATTAATCAATTATGCATTATATAATGTTAACATATAAACCTCTGATTTCAAAAGGTTAAATTAAGATAAAATAAGATTAGTAAATGCTGTATACGTATTGTTCATTGTAAAGAATGTAGTAACTAATGTTAACTAATAAAACCTTGCTGTTAAGTGTTAAGAGTTGTTTATATTTGGGTCACAGTATGAGACAGAAGACTATTCAGATCTGATCGACGTGATGACGTCCGCATACCTGAAGTTTGCGTGACGCGCGTGACGTTTCCGAAGTTGTATGTTTTGCTTTATTATCAATGCCATAGACAAAAAACATACTTATTCGAAGTAAAACCATACAATAAAAATATAATACACCAGTGTCAGAAAACAACAAACAATAATAATTTACTAAAGGAAAAGCACGGCCCCTTTACGCAACAATATTACGCTTGCAATGCTGTAAGCACTTACATGTTTAACGCAAAACTCTCTAATAATGGAGGATTAGATGTCGCTAAAGCATTAAATCGAGTGTGATGAGGCTGATAAAAGGAGGTGTGACGCTCTTACCTGCTCGTGTGAATTGTCGCAGGTGAAGTTGAACAGACAAAGTGAGAAGATCTCATCCTCTGACAGCTCATATCCGTCCATCATTTGCGTCCACCTGCTCAAATATGCACGAGATTTCTTCGGTAAACGCGTGTGATCGTTTCCCACGACGAGTCTCAGCCGGCTCGGTTCTGCGCGTCCTTGGGTTCACCAAACAGTGAGCGCGCGCCACAGGCACCAGCAGTCACGTGCGCGCTTTAGTTTCTCAGAGCATCAGACTCTGTGTCGTTTGCATCTTGTGCTGTGATCTCTTGCATTTCAAGCTTATGTTTTATAAGGTTAGATTGGGTTACGACGTTTAATAAGTAGAAATACATTGACAAATAAATAAAATAATGTGTTAAAATATTTTAGATTAAGAAATTGACCACCTGTTGGAGCATAAGCGTCACATTAACATATGCAACAAACACTGTACATTGGATTTCTGTTAACAAAAAAGTTTTTTTACTTATTAGATATATGATTTGTATACTATGGCTTATAGCTTTCTGGACCACTGTCAAACTAACCCCATATAATTGAAATTAAAGCTGATTTTACTTGTCATATGAATATGTTAGATACACAACATTGATATTATTCTATCATTCTTATTAGAATCCAGGCTGTGAGGTAAACTAAACCCTATTGGTTACACAATATGCCCCACTCTTACTTCCTGTTTCAATCAAAATTACATCAATCCATCAAACAAAGCTGCACATTTCAAGGCACTTCTGTCAGTCTTTATATGTCACGATCCCAGATGTAGTTTCTGTATTGGTTTTATCTTTATTTTTAATTAAGAGTACATTGTTGGTGAGTTAAGCATTCATTTTTAATCCAATTTACATCATTAAATGTGAAACATAACATTTACATTTAGGCATATAGCAGACACTTTTATCCAAAATGAGGAAACAATAAAGCGTTGTATCATAGGCACTAATAATACAAAAAGTGCTATAGCAAGTTATAAGATTTTACAAGGCTAGAAAGTACCTGTTGAGAGAGAGGAACGTTTTTTGTCTATTTATTCTTTTACAAACCCTTGTTTTTAGTTACCCATAAATACAGGAGACTGAAGAAACTTGGAATTAAAAGAATCATGTTCTAAAATCCCGCTGTGGTGTTTCATTTTTCTCTTCTTGAGGCTACTTTACATATCAAATATTCATTAATCAAATGTTTTAACAGATGTTAAGACTAATAAGGTTTATCTTAAAAGGAACAGTGTTTGTGAAGTGCTTTTGATTGTTTATAGATAGTTATCTGTTTACTTTAATTTTAAGAATCTGTAGGGAGCTCTTTCATTTGATTTTTCACTTTTCTTTGTGAACAATTGTAGATATTGCATGACGAAATACATTTAAAGCCAACATCAGTTTCTCAAATATTAAAAAGGAAGTGCTGCAAGCCAACAATACAGTTTTGTTTGTTCATCATCCATATAGTCCAGTCTCAAAATCTCAAAATCTTCATCTTAGTGTAGGTCAAATTAAAAAAGGGGTATTTAGTGAAAGGGTACATCAATGCATGGCACATCTTTACATCTCAATGTTAAAAGGATGCACATGCAAATACGTAGAAATGCATATTCTGCAGGATCTTGGTATAGCTCTCATTTCTGACATTTTCAGTGATGCAGATGGTGGTAAATCTCCTGAAACTCTCTTTTAAGTGAGGTGAGATTAATTTCTCAAAGATTCCCCATTTGCAGTTTATTTCAAACAAGCAGGACATCCCCATCTCCCTGTAGGGCTAATATATCAACAGCAACCTTCCTACATGGCACAAGAACTCATCACAGGTAGGCTGCTGAGCTCCTGTCAGAGATGGCATGATCGAATTGTTCCATCGTCCTGTCACCAGAGGAGCCATTACTTCAAATTAGCATACAAATTCAAACCAGGACAGATGGATTTGTCACATTCCGGTCGACATCTTCCTCTGAGATTGGCTTCGCTAACACTGCACGATGAAGATAAGACACCTGTCTCCGCTTCATTCAGGACAACGGCTGGAGGACGATGCGAAAAGGAGGGTAGTGAAATGTAGAGTTACCTAAAAACACAATTTGAGGTCTTGTGGGAGGTCCTGGAAGAAAGCAAAACATGATGACGTAGTGATAGGTATTAATTCGTGGTCATGATGTTTATAGGCACGTTTGGGTTTGAGGGCAAGTTCTGGAAGAAAAAAGGTTTGCCAATAATCAAACTGAATTGAAAAAGTGCTTTTTAATAATGGAAAAGCAAAAACGTGTAAATACGTCTATAACGTAAGTAAAGATGCGTTTGGATACATTCTGGAAACGGTTAAGTTCACTTTAAAGGGTGTATTGATTGATTCTGGCAACAATTCATGACATTAATAAATTATCAATTATGTAAATGACTAAACCATGTATTATTTTTTTTAAAAGTAAGATGCAAAACAAAACTGCGGGTTTTGCTCATGCCACTGGCCAGTCTAATAAGAGACTACTTAGAAAAATAATGATTTTCTTGGGTAATTATGCTGGGAAGATCAATTGGAAACACTCAGTATGACAAAACCCCTTTCCCCTCAAGATCAATTCCACATCATTTCTAGATCAGCTCAAACTAATGTGTTTTCTATTGGCTTCGGCGGACCACGCTAATCTCTGGGACAATTTCACGCTTACATGTGTGCTTGTGAGTAGAAAACCATCTATTTAAAAACTTGGGGCTGAACACTACTTTCCCAACAGTCAGAAAAGATCAAAATAAACATGCTAATCTCTTACATCATTTGCATATGGAACATGTGACTTCCTCTCTCTTCTGCTCGACTCCTCTAGTGTAATTCTGTTGAAACTTCAATCGGGGGCAAATGCTAACTTGAGGTCGCTTTTGAAGTTTTTGCATCTCTCTCACGTGTCACCTTGCAAATGACTCATCTCTTCTCCTCAACACGTATCCGTGCCGTATAATGCCATAGGTGACAAATGGATTTGGTCTTCATCTACAACTAATGGATTAATATGGAAATAGAACAAAAAGTCCCCCTGGGTGCCGTGTTCTCTTATCAAAAGTGCAGCAAAAACACAACAATGAAACTTTTAAGTCTCAGGGCCAAGGGGAAAGACATTGCCATGGATTAATAAGACACTTCCTTTTGTATAAAACAGGTGAAACAAATATCTGTGCTCATTCTGAACATTAGAAATGTGTACTGAACTGAGCCAAACGCTGAATTAATCTATTTTTCCACACTATGAGAAGAGATATCATTTCTTTAGCTGTCAGGAATGTTTGAGCTCCGAGTCATGCTTTCAGGCAAGAAATACTCAAACGCAATGATAAAATAACTTCGTCGAATATCCATTGCTTCAATGTAAATTGAAGTTTCTTTAGAAAACCATACAGCCCAAAATGAAATTCTTCTGATATTGGGAAACACCTAGATGGCAATCTTCAAGGATCCTTTCATCTAATATGTCCAACTGCTCAGTTTCTGTTGGTTTCACGCTCCAGATAGCGCAGCAGACTGATATTTGGGGAACTGGCACACAGAATAAGGGTTAGAAAAGGCTACTAAATATTCCAACTGCATGCCTTATAATGGAACCTCAAATGACAAATTGTGAGAAAAAAAAGTGAGAATAGACAAACTGGTTAAAATTAGTTACTAAAGACAAAATATCTGCTTTCATAGATAATTCATCATATTCAAATGATTTAGCGGATGCACCTTTGGCAGCAGTTAGCCATCTATGACATTAAAATTATTAAAAAATAAATAAAATAACTAATTAACAAAAAATTACAGAAATTATGAGTAATGTGTTTATTTCTGTAAATTAAAGATTATACAATAGATTTTGAGATGCATTACACAAATGTTCATGTCTATACTGAAATGAATTATCTTAAAAATACTTAAAGCTGGCTTCCAAAACATTGATTTCAACCTTTGACATGGTCTTACTCAGTCAAAATTAAAGATACCAAAGTTAAATTTTCACATTTTCACTTTACATTATGTAGAATGATTTTATGTACAAAAGAGTAAATCACAAAAATTGACTTTAGTTGGGGTTTTCACAGACTGGATCACATTTGTTCATATCCCCAGGTTCCCAATAATTTCCCATGTAGGTTTAGTTTTATGCTTTTTTAATTTTATAACTCCTTTTTGAATTTCTTGCCACCATTACCATCACAAGCCACTATGATTTATGATGGGAGTGGTTTGTTTATGATGATGTGCATGGTTTGGCAAATATTAAAGCCAATCTCATCCGACCAGAAACCTGGCTTTAGTCTCCCAAATCTTCTGGCAAACTCTAGCCGAGATGTCGTGACATTTTTAACACAAGTTTATTCTTAGTAGTTTTCCGCTCTCCCAAAGAGCTGTGACTGGTCCCGGGAAACAGTTTCTTCATGCACAGTCCATCCAATCGACTGCATACATGAACTGTAGCCCAGGACCAGTCAGTTTCCAGAGTCATCACCAGTCTTCTCTTCACGCGGCCATCCAGTTTTTGAGGACAGCCGCTCTAGGCAGATTTACAGCTGTGCCACACTTTCTTTTTCTAAGTTATTGATTTAAGTGTACTCCAAGGGATATTCAACGACTTAGAAGTCTTCTCGCATCCACCCACCGCCTTGTGCTTTTCAATTACTTTTTCACAGAGTTGCTCAAAGTGTTCTTTCTGCTGAAAGCTCTGCCACAACAATGACTCACCAGAAATTGGACTTTAGAGATAAAGCCTTATTTATACGACGGTTAAACGAACCCCTGCAAATGATCTCAAATAAACTGCATTTTCCAAAACCTGTTGGATGCACCAGTGATGCTTTAGATTTAAGAATCAAGAAACTATAATAAAACATGAATGTATAACATTTAGATTGCATTTTGGGATCATAATGTATTTTAAAACCACTACATGAATATACTGCCTACAATAAGTATATAAGCTTTAAATATTATAGTTACCCGAAACTATTGAAATAATTGTGAATTGAAATTAAATAAAATGCATCCCTAAATATTATTTGAAAAACTCAAACTAAACAAAAACTAGAAATGATGCCTTGGCAAAAAACTGAAATAGGTTTAGCAGCTGAGGCACTAAAATTATTAACTGAAAATAAATAAAACTAAATTAAAATAAATTGGTTGTATTTCTTAACATGTATGCTATCAATATGCAAAATTTATTGTATATGTAAATAAATTTATCTTTATTTACATATACAATTGTAATTGTTTATGTTACTTCTCTGTGTATAAAACTGTTTGTTAAACTTTTGATAACAAAAATGTATTAGTAAATGCTAAAACTGGCATAAACTAACCCTGATATATGCTGTAGAAGTGTAGCTCATTGTTAGTCTAATGCATTAACCAACATTAACAAATACAACCTTATTGTAAAATGTTATGAATAAATTAAACCTATATAGCGAAATTAAAAATAAATAAATAATAAAATGACACAGTTGCAAAAAAACATGAAAGTAAAAAAAAAGTTAAAATAAAAAAATTAATAAAACTACACTGAAGCTAAAAACAGAACTATAATAACTCTGCAACTAACAGGAAATTTTTATTGATCAGAAAATTTTAATTATATTCAGACTTAAACCAGGTGTTATTCAAAGCTTTTGAGTTAAAAACATAAAAATTTTGTCTTAGCTAATAAAGTATAATTGTATGGTGTAAATTTTCTTGTATGATTGACAAAATCATTCTTTAACAATTCAGTTCAGAAGTATGAAAAAGTTGCAGAACAAAATCAATATAAAACATTTGAAATCAACCTATTTTTATTGAAGTAAAAGCTTCTTTACAGAATGAACATGAAATGTTCTACTGAATAACAGCATTATTTCTCAACATCAATAAGGAATGTCAACATCCACATGAATGGCTCATGCAAAACCAGTTGATGATGGTATCCCCATAAACATTTGCTCCCAACCAATCCTTAGCGCCTGGTTACAATTTAACAATTAACAACATTATCAAATGCAGAAACACGCGGAGCGGATGGGAGCAAATCCGTTATAAAAAAATAATTATATCTTGACGAAAACAAACCGAAGAAAACAGAAAAGAAAACGTACAGAATCCTAAAGATGATGAACAGGTGACAATGTACAACCTCAGAGCTCAAAGCAGCACTGCACAGCTCATACGTATATAGTCTTTATACCACTGCTTCCATTCAGTACTGAGAGTATTCCTTGGTTTGAAGTTTAGCGACGATCCGCTCCAACTGCCTCTTAGCTTCACACTGTGGGAAATTGCTCAATTCGTAGTATTGTGGAGCAACTTTCACCAGCCTGGAGGGATGCAAAAAGTGCTTTTGAGACGCTTTGTTTGCAACAACATTTTATATTTAACATGCATAAACAAGTGCTATATATGCACATGAAGTTTTAGCTTACCATTCGGGTTTTATATCAGTGCAGGTGCGGATGTAGTTCTTGGTGGTCAGCACGAACTCGTTGTAGAGAACCCACTCGGGCTTATGGTCCAGTACGGTGGAAGGGTGCAACTGGACCACCTGGTTGTCCTTCACCGTTAGATAGTGCCCCGTACGCTCCAGGTGAGCAACCTGATAAAACCACAGACGCAAATGAAGAAATAAATCAAGCGGCAGCTATCAGAAAGCACACTCACGCGACCGTTCCTTTAAGGCACTTAAACATTCTGCGTACGGATGTCGAGATTAACCCGAGCAATCCGTCTTAATAAATGCCCGACGCAAACAGAGACACGGCCAATGGAACATCCAGTAATTCGTACGCTAAGGCGCAAATTTGTCTCACCAGTAAAGGTTAATGTTGACAAATATTTCAATATTAATGGAGTAATTCGACTAGTGAGGTCACTTGTTTCAGGTACCCCCTCCTGGAGACAGACTCGATAAAAATGTCATTTTCTCTCCCTGTGCCGGATGAAAATTGCCTTGATTTCTTAGTGCGCTTAAATGGTCACACTTTGACAGAAAGCCACACATTACAGTAGAAAGCTTCGGCGATTCTCCATTCCCAAAAGGAAATGTAGAGAAATGATACCTTTTTATTTAGAGAGGAAAACCAAATGAGCATTTTAAACTAGCTGTCTTATATATGACTCTATAATAGTGTTGCTCTCATGCAATCTCTTCAGCCATGACTACATTAATAACGTATAAAACTAAAGATATGTTCATACAACTTTAGGGCCTTATTTATATGTTAAAATGGCATTCTTGATAAGGTGTTGTGCATTTTTCTTGTTATTACTTTATCTACAAATAAAAAAAGAGCAGTTGGGGAATTCGGCTAAAAATGTACCTTATTGTCCTTTGGTTTTTATGGGCAGATTTGCATTTCTCGTCACGCAAATCCTGAACTTCAGCTTTTAAAGCGCAATCAGATCCACTGCACCCATATTTCACATCTACTGGACATTTTTATACGTCACATTTATCAGGCTTCAGAATCAGAGTGCTGCTCAATCTCATCCGGATCTGAAGAACCCGGAGGTGCAGTTGATGCTCATGTGACTTTGTGATAATTTAATCAATATGACCTGAACACCGTATTGACCAATCAGCATCCAGGAGCAGAAATATCAGTTTAATAACGCTCTGTGAAGTCCTACAGTACTGTCTCCTCGGGCAAGCCCTACATAGTATATTCAGAGATTATACAGATAAACACAGTCAGTCAGAATTTATCAAGATCTTTTGAAGCGAGCCTTAAGGCCGCTTCCACATGGTTTTGTGTTCACGTGCCAACACATTATGTTTAAGCCTCTGGGTTGGGAAGACTTCACCAGAAAAGAAAAGGAAAGCAATTTTCCAACATTGTGCACAGATGCCTTGAACAATCTCCAACAATGAAGTCTGTTAAAAAAAAAAAAAATTAAACATTCACAATGAATTTAAAGATGTATACAAACCTGCATGAAGAAACCGGTGACGAGAGCGCGCCGGATGTTGATGTAGTAGTCTCGGCTGGTGAACTCCGTGCTGCGACGCGGCAGGTTAAAGCGGTCCATGATGCGAGAGAGCTGCTGCCGCACGTTATCAGCCGACATCAATGAGCGGTAGTTGATGAAGTTATCATAGCACCACTGCACAGCCTCATGGTCTTGAAACATAATAGAAAACAGTTTAAGAAAACTGCAAAATCAAGTGTCTATCAACCAAATCTACCAGACTAAATATAAAGTTACCCAACACGACATTATGAAGAGATTCAGCTGCCGGCTGAAGTAGAATAAAGACTTTGTCTTACAGTTTGTAAGAAAACAAAAATTGCTCATTTTATCTGCAAACAAGATATTCAGAACAATATGTTCAGGCAGTATTAATGATTTCTAATATTAATATTTAACTGAAGACTCTCTAGTCCAACTAAAATTCTCTTGAAATCACTCTCATCTGTTCCTCAATCATGAAAATAATTCATTTTTCCAGTATAAAACAGAACTGTAATAGCAGTAAGTCCTTATTTGTCACAGTTCAACATACTGTTTATTATTCTTTGTACAGTTGAAGGATTCACTTTTAGATAAAATGAGATTTTGAGATGTAAAGAACCCCACAGGATTATAGTTTTATAGAAAATACTGATCATTTAGTGTGGAAGGCATTGCTGTATCTTTCACAGGGATCTCCTCTGAATAGTGTTAACAGCGTCTTGCCTCGCAGGCATCAATTGTGATGAAACAAATTAAGATATTTAGCCACCTACAAAAACAACTCCAAATGAGTTATAATAAATTGAGTATAATTAAAACTGGGGGAAGGGCATCATACATACTTTGTTTGAATGCGTGGTAGACGTTGAGCAAGGTCAGGTGGTCCCCGTCGATGTGTGCGAACCTCATTTTGGACTCGTCCGCTGCCTTCTTAGCTTCGGTGGGGCGCACAAAGCACTGTGGGACTAAACAAGGTTGGTATGGGCCCCAACATAGCCGCCCATAGGGATGAGTCAAGCGTTCACCCAGACAGGACACAAGGCCTAGTTCTGAGGCTAGAGCACGGCACAGGGTACGCTACACCAAATGGTAGGATGGGGTGGGGGGAGAGCTGCTTTCATTGCCATTCTGAAAGAAGAGGAATCGTGGCTGTGGAGATTACGTTTCTTATATTCTGGAAGGGGTGACGGTCCTCGGCTGATCTACTCTTAATACAAGTCCAAGTCACATCGGTCGCTTGTTTAGCTGGTTATATAATGAACTAGAGAGGCTGTGTGGACCGAATGGTTAGGATCAGGTTATCATGGATCTTAAGTGATCAATGTGCCAAAGACTATAATCTCAATCCAGGAGTTCAGATTGTATGAGATTTGGTACTCTCCCCCACCCCTCTGCTCTGATTCTGGTTTGGCAGTCCTACCATGTGACACATTAAGCGACACAACTTTGTTTGTAAGTATTTCCTTTGAGAGTCGTTCTAGATAATGAAATCAGCATAAAGAGTATCCAAATGCATAAAGAGACCAATTACCAATTCATGTTCTTGCAAACATTACGATTTCCTTGAAATAAAATGACAGGTTTTTTATATTTAATGCAGATCAGTTGGCCAATAATGTATCTGGCTCGAGCTCCATCAGACACTGCTAACTGAGCTACAAATAATTCATTTCATAGTCCATTAGTTTAAACTACATAGCCAGACTTTTCTCATAGATCATATGCACGGACATGTGCGTACATGTGAGCATGCATTACCTGATAACATTGCGGTGATGGAGAGGATCTCATTGGAACAGTTGAACTCACAGCTGGCGATGACCATCTTGGCCAGCTGGGGGTCAAGAGGGAACTCGGCCATCATGGAGCCCAGCTCCGTCAGGTCACCGTCATCGTTTAGCGCCGCCAGATAGTTCAACAGCTCCAGGGCTCGCATTAGAGTTTCAGGAGCTGTCATAAAATAATAACCGTGATATCATAAGCCATGATAATGTTGTGTAATTTTACATTTTTAAACTATTATATATAGTAATTACTATATTTAATTCATTGTTTGTAACAACAATGGTTACAAACTTCACCTGCATAAACATGTACTTTAAGGCAAAAAACTAAAATAAACAACATAAAGATACATTTGACTGACAGCGTTATTGCGTTGTTTAAAAACATTTCAATACATATATTGAATTCTTTATATTTTTTAATAATTACGCAGCAAAAAACTGGTATTGTACAAACACTATTATAATAAATATGACAATAATATTGAAAAATAAATGTGTTTCATACAAAATTTGTAAGATTTTAAAACACAATTTCTGAATATGCATCATGTGCGCAAATAAACACACTAAATATGGTCTTTTTAAGGAAGTAATTTGTAATCGGTGCCCAAAAACACTAAGAAACCTTCCCATCTATAAAATATTAGATAATTAAAAGACCCTTGCTCCTTGCGAAAACATTGTGGTCTCGTGGACAACAAACTTTTAATTTAAGACAAAGGGGGCTAATTTTTCATCTGACATGCAAACAGCAGTGCCGCTAATTCGATTACAGGGAGGAACTTCTACTTAATGCATCAACACTGGTCACACACCAACAAATTCAATTACTGACCTTTGGCTCTAGAGAGTTTGGGTCTAATGACCAGTTGCATGTTAACTGAAAATTAGCATTGCCTTGGGTTTAACGCAGTTTGCTGAATAGGGTAAAAGACTGTGGCTGTCTGTATCAATGAGTCAGGAAAACTTCATTTGAAAATTCAGTTTGTTATTATGAATCGATCTTGTATATCAGACATACTTTTTCTATTCGTGTTAAACTGAGTAACACACTTTATGCAAAAATTACATATGGATATGCTACAGAATGATGGCAATAAACTATAGCACTGAATGTGCTGAAATGTTACTAAAGAAAAAAAAAAATCAATGATAGAGAAAGCTAAAGGTACATTGAAGTGAGAAACGCATAAGCGAGCATTTGGCAAATGTCACCGGGTAAATGCCTTCAATCGGCAGTACAAATCCCTTCTGCTTTCATTTGGCCTCCTGCGTGTCTGTCTGAAAGCATCTAAACCCATGCTTACTGAAAACAGGTCACAAATACAAGTCATGCTACCATGAGAAAAGAAAATTACATCTCAGATAAATAGTCAATGGCATTTACGTAGGGTAGGGGCCATGTACTGAACATGTTAACATTGTAAATAACTTTATTACACTGAATCTATTTTATTACAAAAAGCCTTTACAGCTCTTTGAAGACAGGAAGTGAATATTTTCAGAAGGATTTAAGACAGAGATATGTCTTAAGCAGACTGCCCAGAGCTACATTCATAATTGTTTTCATTTGGAGTTACTCGCTGTATGTTAGCGTGCAGAAAGCCTTAATGATTTTAGGCAGTCGTAAACCTTTCAGAAAGGCCAATGATCCAATCACAGAGAAACGTCACAGTTGTTACTATTCAGCAATTGAAAGTCTGACCATCATGCAGGTTTAATGAATGTTCACATCGCCATATTGCTTTAAAGCAATTTCATGAACTGACGCTGAAATATTAGTCTGTTTACAACAGGAAGGAGTTTATTGTGTTATTTACTTGTTTGGAGGAAAAACCTGTATTACCTGGTGGGTCCATGAAGTCAAAGTGCACCAAATCATCAATACCCAGCTTTTTGAGCTGTAGCACTACAGAGCCCAAGTTGGACCTGAGAATCTCAGGGTATGTGTTATCCTGTCAAGAGAAAGACACAGAAACAAAATATTCAAAAGCATACACAAAAAACAAAAGAAATTAGGTTAGAGTCAACCTACTATCTATCAAAGCAAGTCACCAAACACTGGTGCTGTATACACGATTCACAACAGATTTATGAACACGTCACTCACCTGCATCTCAGTTTTGTAGGCTTTCTCGGTGTACAGCCGGAAACACTTGCCCGGACGGGTACGTCCGGCACGACCCGCTCTCTGCTGGGCCGAAGCCTTACTGATAGCCGTGACGAGAAGCGACTCGACTCGAATGCGAGGGTTATACACCTGTGCGATCACAAAGCGAGATCCGTGTGAATAATAAATGCATACCATCGCACCACAGCAATATGCCAAAGCGAAGCCATCCCTCATCTTTGACCGGACAACATGTATGACAGCAGCAGCTGGGCTAGGGAAATGTCAGCAGAATATATAACTAGCTTTTCTATCTCAAGCCCCTGTCAGAGCTCCGCCGTTGGGTTTATCTGGGGAATTCAGAGGCAAGAGAAACAGATGATGGGGCGAGATTAGACAAGTGAGGCGGAGAGGAGAAGACTAACCTTTTGCTTGGCAAAGCCGGGATCAATTACAAACACCACGCCGTCGATGGTCAGGGACGTCTCGGCGATGTTTGTAGAAACCACGACCTACGAGAGCAGAAACAATAAGATCGAGATTGAGATCAAACAGCTCTTATCACCTGTAAACAAAACCCCAGAAATGTGAAAAATATCTTCACCAGTCTGATCCCTAAAGTAAAGTAACAGTACACCGCTCCTGAACACAAGCTATTATGTTGCAAAATGTATACACGGACCAACGCCATTTCTGACACAATTTAAGCCTTCAATCTTTACATAATTATTGTCTGGGAAACTTTACAGTTTTCTTTTCATGTTTTCTGTATTACACAGTCAATGACACCATCAAGGCTCGATCAGAAGCTTAACCTCGACGCCAGCAGGTGGGCTGCTCGACTACATGATAAAGTTTTGCACCGCTCTGGGCAAAACCGAAAATCAAATTAAAAGGAAAAAGTTACACGGCTATAAAAAGAGGAGGAAAGAAATCAGTGGGAATTAAATCCTTAAAGACACTTCAGTGAGCCGTCACAGGACTCAAGACTAACACAACCCAACAGGGGAGTAAGGCAACAGTTGCTACAATCAAGTCGAATCGGGAGTGCGGCGGATGAGCCGGACTGTTTTCCCGTCCAGACGCATTACTACTGCTCTTTCTGGAGATGAGATACATGTCTGTGCACAGCGTGCAGCCATCTTCCTCTCTCTGGAGACCCCTATGTCTACGAAACTCTATTATTCATGTCACGTCTCGCTCCCGTTTACAGTACAGGTGGCCTTCGCGTGTGGTGCTGTGACACGCTGAATAGTCTTTGAGCTGGTGGATTGTGGACCGTCTTTAATATGCTGGGAAGACGGCGTCTGTAGGAGAAGTAAAGCTTTGGAAAAAGGCAGGACAGAAGACTGGTCATACACTGTGTGTGCGGATGATTCATGTACCCAGAGGTGTTTGCATCATAAGGCTCATACGAGGCCGGGCTATATTAAAAACCATCACGTCGCACGTTGCCTGAAAGAAGAAGACTACCAATGAGGCGTTCATTTGAGCATAAAGGCTAAAAGTGAGTGTCAAAATGTCAGACAGAGCAAGCGTTGCTTGTATTTGTTGAGATACACACTTTGTTGTAAAGCCTAGCATTTGAATGCATTATATAAAACAAATTTATGTGTATTTTATTCAATATGAAAGGTTATCACTAAACAGATTCAAATAATTAAAAATCATAATTAAAATAAACAGAGTGCTTTAAAAACTTGAAAGAGACCTTGGGTCTTTAACCCACCAAATATTGACATCTGAGCTATGAGTATGGTGAAAACCTTCAGGTAAAAACTTTTTTTTCATGGCAATTGGTCTTTATAAATGAAAACTGAAATGATCACTTCTTCTCTAGCTAATCCTGCAACATTTAGTCTCTCTGAAATTTAATGGGCCACAAACAAACATCGGAAACCTGATACGGAAAGACGGGCTTGGAGAGGAGATGAGAAGCACGCCATGGCCTGTAAAGTCGATCCCCTCCTGCTATCTGTAAACCATCATCAGTATATCAGAGAAATCATGCACATCACATCACCAAAGGTTTCATGTGGTTCATAACCAAGCTGCTTTCCTATAGAAAATATGACCACCTGGAAAAGAAGAGATGTTATTCAAAGTGGTAGTCATAGAAATTATCAAAAGGAGAGGGTCACTGAAATGAATCACATAGCATTTGTAATGCATTTAGTGTTTTTTTGGCTTAGTCGTACTCGTTGAACCATGAGCTGTTGAGAAATTGCATCTTTGAGAAGGCAATGATCCATGCTCAAGTGGTCTGGAAGAAGGCTGGCGGGCTGACCGAGCAAGGCTAATACTAGAAACATTTCACTCCAATAAGTACGATTTCAATTCGACATGCTCTTTTGCGAGTCCTTCTTCCATGCTGCTTTTGGGTGAAAGCTAGAATCAACCAGACTTGGTGATCAAGTATAACAATAATCTAAAAACATAATGGAAGAAGTTACCTTGAGAATTAGCTAGCAACATTTGTCCCCCAATGAGTTGACAGTGTCCTTGCATCTAATAGCCAGAATTTCTTCACCAAAGTAGATCTTGCTACATCCAAATAAACACTACAACAAGGACTAAAAAATGTACCCTCTTCAATTTCTCTAGAGACTGCTGTGAAAGAGTCACATGCTGAAGTTAAATCCGGTCTAATAAATCCAAGCGTCAGAAACTGTTGGATTTGAGGATACAACGACACAGGTGTGGATCTTTATGCATAAAGTATACACACACCGTCCTTGTCACAAAAACAGCTTATATGCATTGTGTTAAATGTATGCCAGAGGGTCTGATAAGATGACATTTTAACAAGGTAATCTGAGCTCACCCATAATGTACTTTCAGCTACGAGCCATACAAGACCAGACAGAAAAAGCCAAGAAAGAAACATCATTTGTAAAACATGCACTGCTTGCACCAATACTAAATCCTGGTGTCACCCTTACAGTCATTTCATTTCAAGCCCAGTTCGTTTGAAGTATGTTAGCATTACGGGGGTCGTGCCGTATTCACACCACTCCGTGTGACTCCACGTCTACTTTCATTTTCCTTTGAAAAGCACGAGCAAACAGCAGCCAATGTTTGAACTTCTGAGCAGCTTATGGCCTGGCTTACAACTAATCAAACCGCTGAAAAACCCTGAGCCTCTTTAAACATGGAAGTGGACAGGAGAGAGAGATGACACAATGCCCAGCGGAGCAGATGAAGGCAGGCACTTGATACGGGGTGGCGGACGGATACTGATTCTGTCCGGCTCACTGAAACACAAACTAAGCATGCAGTCAAGACTTAGTTATTGGTACAAATACAGGCATCAAGAATGAAGAGGTTTTCAGATCAGTGAACAGTTGCATTAGTTCATCAGTAATCTTTGGCAATGATAATGACAAGCAGAACTGTAGGGAAGGCTGTGCCGATGATTCATTCATCAACTCTTCATCAGCTGTTCGGCTAAATGTTTACAAACTCGCATCCTGTGATCAAATGTGACGTTCTGACACGGTCACGCAAACGTCCAGGTGTTTTTACACTGTAATCGTTGTTGTTTGAGAGAGGCGGAGAAATGAAACAGGAATCTAAAAAACTAACGGAAGACGTGTCTGCATAATTGTAAGAAAGCAGACAACCCCCTGGCAGGAGAAAGTGAGGTTGAGCTGTGATAAAAACAGCCAGTAAATTTCATTCTTTCAAAGCCTGCGTGCCAAAAATGGTAAAATGTCCGTATTCAAATCGAGACAGACGGAAACTGAACAGGAGGGTGTCGAATTGAGCTGTAACGGTCCAAAAAAGACACAAGAAAGAGATTGATGCTCCAGCACTTTTCAAATTATAGAAGGATATGAGTAATTTATCTTTCCAAAATTAGAGGAAAGAGTCATATGCCGACAAAAGAAGCATATGTTGTGAGTCACTGCTATTCTAAATACGGCAGGAGAAAGAGCAAAACTCATTTCCATCTTTCCTTAATACTCATCCTTCCCTCTAATAACAACTTTCATCTTTTAAAGCCTTGAATTTATATTTCTAGATTTATGCATTTAAACTATTCCCAAAGCGTGTAACGTTTACCTTTCTGCCGATGGCTCCGCTGGGTTTGCGGGGTGGAGGCGCCTCAAAGATCCTCTGCTGTTGCTGTGGTGGCAGGGTGGAGTACAGCGGGATGATTTTGATATCTCCAACATCAGGGCCCAGGTCGTCGATCTCCCGTTTGATCCGCTTGCAGGCTTCATCGATTTCCTAGAAGATGAGAGATGACATTAGAACCCACAAAAGAGCAAGAGCGTTTGCATGTCATTCTTGCAACGTTACAGATCCATCCTCTGTATGTCCAACTTCAATAAACAAGTGATTTTGGAACAGCGTGCTGTTAATCTTCACCTCAGCCATCCTTTACAAACATCATTAACTACTAGATCAATACCCCGACACTGGAAACGCCAGCACTTTGGGTGGTTTAGTTGCGGTACACTTGACGTGCCAGTTGTGTCAACCGAGTGAGAAAACGAAAGCTGGAGTGCATGGTGTGCGTGGTACTTGGGTATGATCCCTATGGCTGTGCCATCAACGGCAGCAGTCACAAGGGCACGTGAACGCTCGCACACGCTTTATTATTCCAGATGGCAATGTAGTAGGGCTAATGTGAAATGAGAAAGCAGCAATGATGCATAACTGGGAGCAAATCACAACAGATCAGTTAAGTGAAGCCGAACATTACAAACATAAATCTGGAAATGTATGACAGTCGTCACTGAAAATTAGAAATATCAACTGATCTAATCAGCTTGGATGCATTTTTGTCAAATAAATAATGTAAAACATTAATAAGACACTGCATAAAGATATCAGAGGTGGTGGCAAAATGTCACTAAATTTCTTCTATGGCAAACAAAAAATACTGCCTTGGATACAAATAAAAAACATCTCTTTTGCCTTGTATGAAAGATACGCATGGCACAAGCTTGTGTAGTACCAGTAGTCAGATGTCACAGCCTATGTAGTACCACCATCCTCAGGTCAAAGTAAGTATTGCAACTTTATCTGCAAAGGAAAGCTGGCCGATAAACACTCGAGCAATGATCTCCAACTATAGCATCCTACAATAAACCATTTATCAATCTCAAATCGTGCATTTTGTGACACAGAAAGGCCCTAAAAGTCTGTTAAATCTCACAGACATTTTATTTCACATCTTTTTATTGCGTATCTAAGCAGCCATAGCTGATCATTCACCCATTAAAGCATTAAAGCTCAAGTCCCAGCAGACTTGTGGACACACGATAGTACCCACAGCATTCCCTGGGGGACAATACGCACAGAAAATGGCACCGGTGGCCATGTGCATCTTAATCAAAGCTCTGCTACGCCGGTGCGGGACAAGGCAAATCTGAATAGATTGATCAAATTAGCCAAAGTATTAATAGTCCATCAGCCCTTGGGAAGCGGCAGCTGTCGGGAGAACTGCTATCTGTGCTGCCAAGGCACCAGGGGACGAGGGACACGGCAGTGCCAAAGCAGAAGAGCCTGCACCTGGAATCGGACGCCAATTCGAGATCCCTCGCTTCTCACAGCGGGTGCGATTACAATACTGGGGGAAAATATTTAAAACAACCCCTTTAATCTACATGCTGCAGATGCAAATTAGTTGGCATAGATCTAGAGGAGAAAAATAATCTTAATCAGCTGTAATTTATGGTCAGTTTGAATGAGCAAAGTTAAACAAATAACAGCACTGTATCTTTGAAGATAAAACTTGCCTAATTGCTTTGCTACTTTGTGAAAAGATATAATACCTATACAATCAAGTCATCCGTTAACCACAGAGTTTAGATAGTTCATTATCTTTCAGGCTTAATAATGCAACATTTATTCCTCCTACTGATTAGCTTAAAACAAGGGCAAAATGGTCCTAAATGGTAGAAATGAAATACCAAAAAACACATTCTTTGCCTATTTCTTCTTAAGTAATTTAACATGTTAAATCATAGTTTTAAAGGATGAAACAAAATGGCCAAGTCTACCACTGTGATCTCATCAGATGCCTCATCACACGGGAAAAACACACAAGCACACCAGTCTTTGAAATACCCTAGCCCACATGAACTCCATTAACCTTATTAAAACCACATTACCAAGATACTAAAATTGCTGAACTGCAATCAGTGAAAAAAGTCACGTTTGCTTATTCATTTGGTGCCGGTAGTGGTGCAGATATTGCACTTTACCTTTGTGATGCACATAAACAAACAAATCACAAAAACAGAATTGGTTTGTTTGTGTATGACTCATTATTTACCAACGTTCTGGACTTCGTAATGATCGGCTGACAGCAAAGAGTCTTTGGCATTGATAAAACTCCACTCAATTATCATCTAATGTTGGAGACGCTTCAACTGCAGCTTACTAGATTTCATTCATTCTGCAACGTGCCGATCAATCTAACACCTGAAATGAAAACGGATGTACTCGACCACCTCCACTGGAGAAACTAATGACAGGAGTATGACGTTAATAAATAGGATGGCGTATTATCTGATTAGGTGGATGTCACAAAGATATGACTTCAATCTGAGAATGAAAGAGAAGAACTGGTGACTGAATTCAATTGGAAACCCAGTTCCAAGAAAGCTTACGAGACCTTTTTGCGAGGGTGTTTGTGAACGCAACTTCAAATGTACTGAATTAGTGGGTGTGTGGAAGAGATTATCCAACTTTATATAATTTCAAGTCTGTGATTTATCTTGCAGGAAAGCAAAAGTGAAGCTTCTCATTACAGTAATGACCTAAATGACGCAAGGCAGCTAAGGATATTTAGAGATGCTTTAAAAAGTTAATTTGTCTACGATCTTTGCAAAATGAGAAAGGAACACCACAAGCACACCGGGCGGGAAGGCAGGCGGTTTTCCATCTGTGACCGTATTTATCATTTGGGTTGGTTGCTAACCCTTCATTGCGCTCAGGTGAGCACTGGTTGCTGGAGACGTAAAATAATAAATGGCTTAATTTCAGGGCTGAATCTGGGTCACTCTCTGTCATCTCTCACGGGCTTTTGCTTTTGTGCCAAGACCAGCTGTGTCCACGGCCATTATCAATCTAAGCATTGATCTCTTCTGCACTATTTAACTGTTGCGTGCGTGTGCGCGAGAGGGGCTGAGAAATGTCATGGATGAAAAATGTTGCTCATAATGAGCATCTTGAATGTAAAGTCATAAAGCCACACACGTCCAAAATAAAGTGCCCACAATTTTTCATCTGGAATACTTTTTCATCTGGAATACCCAAGGCTAAAAAGTGTCATTTCTGCATTACCAAACTGAACTGCAAAAGCGACCATTTTCAAACACCGTCATCTGCAATTGGTTGAACATACAGCAACATACCTCCTGTCCAGTAAGGAAGAGCAGTACATCTCCCTCGTCTTCCTCACACATGTGGATCTGAATAACCGTGCGAATTGCCGCCTCCAGATAGTCCCTCTCCGGCTCGGGTGTATAGAAGATCTCTACGGGGTGCGTCCGTCCAGGAATAGTCAGCAAGGGGCAGCTATCGAAATAAACCTGGAACTTTCCGGCATCCAGGGTGGCGCTCATTACGATAACCTAAAGGAAAATAAACAGACCAGAATTATTCGGGCTGAACTGACTGCTGTGTTTTGCTCAGGTCAGAGCTCCTGGAGAGACAGCACATCTTCCTTTCCAGACATTACGATTGTAATGGAGAAAATAAGAAGCACAGAGCCATTCTGTTGATTCCACATCAAGAGACGTTATAATTGCTGTTAAAGCAAATTAAACTTTAAAGTTGGATGGGGACAGAAGGCCAAGGGATCACTTGGAGACCTTATTTAACAGTCTCTGAACACGTGTATAACCTTTGATTTGTTCCTGACAACAAGTAGTCATTACCCATCTGCTTTATGAGAATTGGGTCCGGCACATTCAAGCCATAAAGCTCGCTGCGCTTCTGCTCTCCTTGAGCTGATGGCTTTCAAATGGGCTGACCCAGCAGCAGTCGAAGCACCTCTGCTAAAGTGACTGGCTGTGCATTTCTGAGTGGAATTGTTTTGGTTCATTGACAACAGTCGGAATAAGAATATATAGACACACTTACACCGAATGCAATTGTTTGTGAAAAGTCTTGGCTGGGGTTTAACATAGAAGGAGCATTACACATCACTCTGTGACGTTCACAGAAATGCACAATACGCATCTGATTTTTAATGTTCGACCTCCAAACCAAGCTACTCTTAAAATAAGATGTTTGAGACGGCTGAAAAGGTGTGTATACAACAAGATATGTAATCAGCATGTCCTTTACATACCTTAAGGTCTGTCCTCTGACGCACCACCTCTTTAAGGACGCCCATCAGAATGTCTGTAGCTAGCGTGCGCTCGTGAGCCTCATCGAGGATAATGACACCGTAACGCTCCAGCAAGGGGTCGTTCATAGCCTCACGGAGTAACATACCATCTGTCATGTATCTGTAAACAAGAAATGTTTTATTAATTTAAGGTGACAATAAAAAATATTGTCTACTAGAACAATGACTTACTTCAGTATAGTCTTAGCTGAGCTACAGTCCTCAAATCTGATGGAGTATCCAACTTCCTGTCCCAGCATGACATCCATTTCATCTGCCACTCTCTGTGCCACACTCATGGCTGCCACCCTACGTGGCTGTGTACAAGCGACCCCACGTTTAGGGCCAGGGAGGGCCCTCACCATGTCCACACACCACTGGGGGATCTGAACAGAAGAATAGGTTTAAATGTCACTTAATCTAAGAATTCAGGTCATGTCAAGCTTTAGAGAAATATAGCGTAATATAGTCTTCTGCTTTAAAAATGTTAAATTAAAAAATGTAATTAAATAGTTAAAAAATGAAATATAAAAATATAATATAAAAAAGATTGTTTTAGGAAAAATGTTTGATCAATACCACAGGTTGAAATAAAGATCAATATTATACCATGCTACTTGTTGATGCTTTTCGATCTAAAACATCCATTAGATCATGACAAACACTTTTTTTCTGACACTTATAGTGTATGTGAAGCATAAGGGCTCAGCAAATATGTGTGATCTAACCTGTGTGGTCTTTCCAGAGCCCGTTTCTCCAACCAGCACAAAGCTCTGATGACGGGTGAGAATATCATTAAAGCGTTCCTTGTATTCCCAAACGGGCAACTGCAGTCTCTTCTTAAGGATCTCGTAGTAGCGTGGGGTGTGAGGCAGGTTTGTGAAGGGATTGATCTGTTGCTGCATGGCCGTCTGCTTCATAGGAATCATCCCTCCACCAGACACACTGGAGGGGAGGGTCGCACTAGAGCTCTTGCTGTCCCTCTCTCTGTCCCGATCACGATCTCTGTCACGGTCGCGGTCACGATCCTTCGACCGCTCATCCCGATCTCTGTCACGGTCTTTACTGAGGGGTGAGATCAGAAGTGAAAGGTTTTAAATCAATGAAAATGACATGATGCACTGACAAAGTTTAATAAAAGTGAAATTAAGCTCATGTCAATTTCTGGCCTTCCTAAAAGACAAAACCTCTCTTGAAAAACACAATGTGTTATATCAAACAGTATATACTATATATATATCAAAATATTTATACATTATATTAAGTTTTCAGGGAAACTGAAAGTTAGTTTTCACAATGGTATTATTTATTTATACAGGTCAGGGGTTTTCAAACCCCTGTGGAATAAAGTGGGTATCTCGACTGTAAGTCTGAATAATCTTGATTGTTGCGATGAATTAATGAACTAAATGAAAATGAATAAAAAAAACAGTTTAGTGAACGCCTAGCAATCATAATAGTTTTTATATCTTACAATAAGGTATTCTGTTATTGTGATTAAACGTTTTGTGATTAAATTTCATTTATATAACAAAACACTTTCTACTAAAAGTAGAGAGTAGCAACTTTCTACTAAAAGAGAATCAAAGTGTATTTTCCCCATATTTCCATTTCAAACTATTTTGTACATATTTTAGTGGGTCTGGAGACAGATTATACAGATTATAAGTCAGTTATGTTTAGTTTTCACTAATATACTGAATCATCTGTTCATGTTTTACTGAAGGCCTGTTGATAGAGTCCAGGAATAGACAGACACACACACTTTATTAATCGCCACTGGGGAAATTGGTTTGCACGAACAGCCAAACATAGCCATACAATACATAAAGATAAAAAACATACAATACACTAAATACATAATATACAGAAAATATATTCATTTTAAAAACACAAAATGTACACAATATTTAAACAGATTATGTGTGATTTCTTCAGGTTGTAATGGGATAAGTTTGGCTATGAAGTCCACTAGAAGGTCAAAGGTGCTTCTGCACATTAGAGATGCATTATATAGTCTTACGGCAGTGGGCAAAAATGACCTTCTGTACAGTTCACTAGTGCACTGGAGTGGGATCAGTCTCCAGCTAAAATTACTGCTCAATCCAACAAGCATGTCATGTAGAGGATGATGTTGTCCATGATGACCAGCAATTTGCATATCATTCTCTGCTCAAAATCATCAAGAAATATTAGTCTATGCACGGGTTATCTATAATAAAATAATAATAATAATTCAACAAATATATCCTACAAATGGGGAAGAGATGACTCTTTAAAGAACATAAAATATTGATTTTGTTTTCATTTCTGTGTACCCATTAATGAGGAATATGGACTATTGTGAACATAAAAGTGCTTTAAAAGAGTGCTCAGGTGGTTATTTAAGCACAAAATATTGACATCTAAGCTATCAGTAAGGTGAAAACCTTTCATAAAACTATTTTTTCACAGTAAGGTTGACATTTGCACCCCAATGGTGACAACATGATTTTGAACTATACAGAAGCGCAGTAGGCCAGACTTTTATTTTGCCCAAGAGCCAAACAGCAACACTACCTAAAATAGATCGCATTATATACCTTCCCATATGGTTTGTCTACATGCATTTAATTTGCCATCTCATACGGTTTGCTTAACATTCGCCTCATTTTTGAAGTAACTTTGCATACTGTTCTCGTGCAGCATACCGATACCGGTGTCGTTAATGTAATTACATTCATTTACACCCCATATCTTCTGGTATTATTTTAGCAGCCCTCTTATGCTAAACGTGCATTTCAGTACAACTATTTGTACATATAAAACCTCTTACGTGAAATTTGAATGTTGTCTACTGCACTCTGTACACACGTGCGGACGCGGACAGCACATGTGCTAACGGCAACCGTCATCACAAAGACTCGCGCACCGCCGTGTACACAAACGTTTAATTGCACGTTAAATCAACCACTGGCGGCAGCTGTGTATTCTACGTGCTTTATTTGCGAGAAACAACAACACGTTTTGTATATCACCGTGCATACGTTGCTAAACATGCTAAGACAAGCTAGCTCCTGAAGTGCGGACAACTCAAACTGTCCACAGATTCAATTTACCTGTCAGATGATCTCCTTTTGCTCGACGAATATTCGTCGCCTAAATCCAAGCGATGTCGTTTTGACATCTCGTAATAGAAAGGTTAAGAATTAAAAGAAGAAAGAGTTTGGCCGGTTATTGCTAACGCTGCCACTGTGTTCTCCCGCTTTCATGCGCGGCTAAACGACAAGATGGCGACCGGAAGCACTTACCTCATCACTGAGGAAAACACTGCGTGGAAACTGAACACGCCACACACTACTGCTTATGCCTAATACAGTTCTGGATTTATTTTGTACGCAAAAGTATTAAACAATACAGTATGTGTGCTGTAAATGATTATTATTATTATTTCTAGCGACAAGAAAAAGGTTGAAGTCTCCTCTATTAACCGGCTTTAGTGTTATTTGATCCATTAACATAATCCTAAAATAATACACATATTATTATTAAGATATGCATTACATAATGTATCTCATCATTTTTACTATGAAAGTGTCTGAATGTTTTCACTGAGTTATGTGGAGAAAAATATAATAATCCTGACAGAATATTTTATTGCAAAATGTAAAAAAAATCTATATTAAAAAATGTTTTTGAAATCAGTGAACCGCATTCGACAGGAAGCCCAGATTAAATGTCCCACCTGTGAGCACTTGGTGGTCAGGGGCAGTTAGTGACCCAGTCGTTTCCTGCTGGTCACAGGTCCAACTCTAGCCGTTTGGCTACAGCTAAAAGAGAACTCGTAGTCGGCAGGATTCGAACCCAATGGATTTCCCAATGGATTTCTAGTCCATCGCCTTAACCACTCGGCCACGACTACATGTTCTTGAGTTATCCGCCCCGAGTTCAGAGGTCAAATATCTGACTTTGGTGGACATTTTAAACGAGCGCTGGTTAGGGCACGCCGGTTGTTTCCTGTTGGTCAAAGGTTTGACTCTCTAGTCATTTGGCTATAACTAAAACACAACTAAAAATTAACTCGTAGTCGGCAGGATTCGAACCTGCGCGGGGAGACCCCAATGGATTTCTAGTCCATCGCCTTAACCACTCGGCCACGACTACATGTTGCCGTGAGTTTCCAAAGCAGCCCATAAAAAAGCCTGGAATAAAAAGCATGTGGGATATTTGTACATGCTAAAATATAATATCTGATTCCTTTTTTGTCACGAAATAATTAACGTGTATACATTTGTGTGAGTTTACAATTGACAAATTCTAAATGTTTAATGTTTGATATAATAGTCTCATTGCACATTTAACCCAAATGTAAATATTAATAATACCCATCATTATTATTTTTTAATATTAAATAATTATTTATTTTTAAACTATGATTCAGAAAGCAGTAAATAAAGTTACTTTTACTCAAGTCTGAGAATGAAGTCCATCTGAATATGATTATATACTGCAATGAATCAGCTAGTGTAGAAGACAATCATTGCCATGGACACAGGTAATTACACAGCCTAGGCATAGCTAACAAGCTACATAATAGCAACTGGATCATTGCTTGTGTCTGGAAATTGATGATGATGGGTAAGACAAAGTTAACATTAACAAGCCTTTGCAATGCTCTTTGTATAAATCTGAAATACAGGGCATTTTTACTTCCGCTTTCACAGGCGATTAAATAAGAGTGTCATTTCATGTGAAATAGTCCTTTAAGAATGACATTTCGAAACAGAAGAATTGTCAAGTGTTCACTTGTGAATGCCAGTTATCACAGTCCTTCATGTAAGCTGAATACTCAGTCTTTAAATCGACCTGGCATTTCACCTGACATCTATTTTAAGTCCCAGAAGACCAACCAATCAATAATACAAAGTTTAATTACATGAGGACATTCTCCCAAACCGAGCACGGAGCTTGAGCTTTGCAATAATCACCAGAACAACATCCCACATACTTCAGGTAATGTGCATTTAACGTTTTGTTTTGTTTTTGTTGTTTTGTAGGTGATTTTGTTTCATAGATAGTTGGTTAAAATATTGGCTCAGTCTTGACTAATCAGCAGTGTACATTTTGTGGTCCTCTCTTTTGGCTAAGAGTAACTGTGCAAAGTCCATGTAAAACATTTCTGTACGGATTACAAACAACTATTGGTTAATTTAGACTTTAAATTAAAACAGTAATACATTTTTTGTCTTGCATTTCACTTATGCAGCTATGTACAAACAATGACAAAAGCAATAAAGCAGTATTGTTTTATTTCATATAGTTGATTTATTTAGTATTCCCTTTAGGAAATGCAAGTAGAGGACAAATCATTAAGCATATTTGTATGTGCAATCATGTAAAAAAACTGCTTTTAAAATAATTATGTTTTATTGTTTCTTTCAGGCTCTAAAGAACAACATGGAGCAAATCATACTGAACTTCTCTCTGATATTGCTGTCACTACATATAATAAGCAGAGATTCTGATAATCCTGTTATTTCAAATGTCGAAGCTCCAAGGCCTGAAGTTATAGACTTCAACAACACAATCTACGCCACATGTAAGGTAACCCCTGTCCTAGATTTACCACCTGGCCAGCCAGAGATCTCTGGTCAAGTTCTCTTCAAGCAGGTCTTTCCCAACGGCACATTAAAAGTGATCGTCAATCTCCAAGGTTTGCCTGACGTTGATGAGCAAGTCCGTGCCATCCACATCCATCAGTACGGTGATCTCAGTCAAGGCTGCGTCAGTGCCGGTCCTCATTACAATCCACAGGGTGTTGACCATCCAGGTCATCCTGGAGATATGGGAAACTTCATTTCCATGCAAGGAATTATACGGCAGATTCTGAAGCTCCCAGAAGCCACGCTGTTTGGAGGTCAATCCATACTGGGACGTGCTGTGGTGGTTCATCAAAAGGAGGATGATCTGGGAATGGGGTCAGATGAGGAAAGTAAACGTAGTGGGAATGCTGGGAAAAGAATTGCTGGATGTGTTGTAGGTATTAGCTCACCACGTTTGTGGGAGACGACGGCAAAGCACTTTCAGGAGGTGGTGGAGGAGAAAACTGCTGAAAGCACAAGATGAGAGCAGAGAGGAGGTGGGGAATGTGATGGAGAGGGCAAACGTAAGAAATGATTTGTGTGTCCTCAAATTAAACCTGATGATTTAGGAATCATTAAAATGGATGAGAGTAATTTGCCTGTGTTTATATTTTATGAAATGTCTTACATAGGTATAAAATAATAAAAAGTGCATTTAAACTACCTATTTTTATTTCCAATTTCCATATTATAATTTGTTCTCCTGCACAGTTATTTAGTGAAAAATCATGATCAGTCAAATACTGTGACTATTTATATGAAATGTGTATAATGATAAAGGCATCCTGGGCTTTTCATAAATAAATACTTTGTTTATCTTTTTTTAAATGTCTAACATTTAAAATGTTGATATATTAGTTGTTATGGTATGTTATTGTATATAATTGATTTTCAAATTATTTATCATTAATAAATCTCTCAGAACAAAACCTCAAAGCATTGCATAATTATCTTTTACAAGACTAAAAGGTTTTCACATGTTGGGCAAAATATTGTTATGAAATGTGACATTTCTATAAAACTTTGATTTTAATACTTTATAATTGTATCTCATCAAAGTATTTTTTGTTTTTGTTTGTATTTTACTAAGAACATCTTAGCATGTACAATTACAATTACACGTTCATTTTATCAATACCCATTTGCCTTCACCATGTTGCTTTAATTGACACACAACTTGAAAACCTTAAACTTTCAATTGCGATTTGAGGCAAGTATGACACTTTTATAGTAACGTTAAAGTGCGCTCAACTCGTGTATGGATCATTCCCATCATGACTTGAATTACTTCAATTCAATTGTAAATTTATTTATTCTGTTTCTTACCATTACAATATCATCTTAAGAAAATACAATATAATGTAAATAATATTCCAAAAAATGCATAACACTTGATTGACATGACTTTATGATATATAAACGTATTCGAAAAGCAGAATGTCAAAATGTTGTTCAGAAGTTCAGTTTCATGATTTATGTGCCGTATCTGAACAACGATCACAGACAGACTGCTTCAATTCCCAAGGCATAAACAAATCAAACAGAATATAAATAAACAAAGGCATAAAAGGCAATGTTCCATGTGTTCCTCTTAAGGTATATTTAGGACATTGCTGTTAAAGGGAGAACAACAGGATTAATTGGATGCAATGAATAACTTTCAGATGGAAGATCTGATGTGTAGAGTAATCGTTTGTTGAGATTGGCTGGCGGGTAAGTGAGCAGATATGAATTAAGGATTAGTCCTATGCTTTAACTAACAATGCATAATAATCAGGATTGCATATTGATCAGTGTACATGATTTGACACATATTTTTAAAAGTCCTATCTTTAAGGATTAAATGAGTGCACATTTAAATGTTATAATTATTCACAAGCAGAAACTGAGCTGCTCAAAATGCACGTGCTCCTTGTAAAATAAATCCCATTAGATTTCCTACAACCGCCCTCTCACCTAGTTCAGCACATACTTTATGTCTCTCAATGAATAATTCAACAGTATACGTGTGCAACCTTCTGCACAAATGCCGCGTTTCTTGTCTAATAAGACCAAAGAGCAAGAAAAAGCAGCTGGAGAATAGAATGAGTAGCAGCGGCGGTGCAGAGGCTGACGGGAGGCAGACACGAGTGAATCAGTGTCACATCAAAGTTCTGATTTTACCCCAGTTAAGAAGTTTCACTACGGTAGAGTGAAAGGTAGTCAGTTTGTGGCAGTCAGGAGGCTTTGCTTGTGACGGGCGAAGACTGAAGTGACGGTATGATGACAGCAGCCTGACACAAACATGAAACATAAAGAGTTGCAGATCGCCTCCTACTTCATGAACTCATGGTTGCACTCCTGTTACACATACTGTAGGATTATAATGAAAATCAAATCCTCAAATAGTAGTATGTAGTTTATACTCCCGTCATCATTGTTGAGCTCGTAAACGTTTAAGACGGATAACCTCACCGTGCAGTCTGTTAGCCTCATGACTCCATCAGCATCCCATCTGTTTCCCAAAAGTCACTCCTTCATTGCTAATGCCTCTCTGGCACCATGCCGCCCAACGTGCTCGTATGTGGCTATTACTAAGTGAGATAAAAGAGAAAAAGCTTGCCTTCTGCAGAACAAGCAGTTCAGAAGTTTGTTTTTTGATATTTTATTTGCACTAAAGAGCCAGCTGCCAGCTGAGTCCACTCGGAGAGGTGCGAGTATGCCACATCTTTTGAACAAGTATGCATGTGCATGAATGTAAATGAATTTGAAGAAGGACAAATCTATGCATGTCTCAGGTCACTGTGATTCTTCATTGGCCTTTTGGGAAAATCTACTAAAATCTACTAGAAATTTATCAAAATTAAAATAACGAAAACTAGATATAAAGAAATTAGATGTAATACATGTACATGATAGAGGGGTTTATTCGCTTAAATATTGAATAATCTGTTTTTTAGTTTATAAATGCATTGAGTTTGTATGTGATTGATCTAATCAACAGATTAAATGAAAGTAAATTAATTTCTTATAAAAGAAACTTGTATAGGCGACACTTTGACTTTGACATCCGTCTGCCACTTTTGTGCCATTCTGAATTGTGAAGTTGGAGATGCATCTTTATTTGCTCCACCATCAGGTGGCCATTCTTGACCTCTTCTTCAGTCGGGCCTCCCACCATGACCTGACTGGGACATGTCTCTTTGCATACCTCTGGCTTTTCCACTTCAGTCCTGACCTTCTCATTAGTCTGTCTCACAATTTGTGTCCCTCACAAGATGATCTCTTCCCTGTTGTCAGAGGTGACAGGTGTGTCCACCTCTCCTCCGCCTCCATCTGGACAGGGGCGGGAGACACGCCACATGTTTAGGAAGCTGTCGTTGCCAGCTGTGTCCTGCTCCCATGGCGATGGCCCTCCTCTTCCTGTCCTGTCATCTAAGCCAATCAGGGGGAGAAAGAAGATTAATGGTCATTGGTGTTAGCGGCAGGCTAGTGGCATGAAGTCCTGCAAGGCTAATGTGTGGTGGAGCTAAAATTCAAAACTATGCTACTTTAAAGGACAGTGTGGAGGGGAAAGATATTTTCAGATATGAAACACTTTTTGTTCACAGCAAAAGTCACACAATAAATTTTAAATATCACACAAATAAAAGAACATGACAGCTAAGAAAAGGAGCATGACGGCCTCTCCTCTGCATCATTGGCGTCTATTCTGCCGGATTACTGACCCATATTTGAGAGCATTCAGCTAAAAGGTTAAACACTGCATGCGGCTTATTTGCGGGACAACAGAAAAGCTAAAATCCTCTTTACAAAGCCACATTCATATTTATGGGGCCGTCCCAAACGCAAAAGTTAGTGAATGTCAGCGAGCGAGAATTGGCTAGCATTTGCCAAATGCCATGGCATTTGAAAGGGATTGGACGTTTGGCCGGCTTGACCAATGAGAGCGTGCGTGAAGGATAGGCGTGATGGCAGGGGTGGGCTGGTCAGATTATTAGCTAATTAGAGAACTCGAGTCTCTTGACGCGGCGATTAGCAAATGGCAGATTTGGTTACACACAATTAGACACGCTCACCTGCAGGAGGTTGCGGGTTAGTTGTTTTTGGGGCTTCTGGCTGATGTGAAAGGCCAAGAGCGGAGAGAGAGCTGGAACATTGGCTCTCAGTCAGTGTGATGGCATCTTCAGCTCCTGTTGAACAATATGGAGGAGAAAACAATAACCATTGAAAGTTAAGACCATGTTTTACCTAGAAAAATAACTGTACTGATACAGAATATAATAATAATACAGAATACAGAATACAGATACAAAATATAATAATATATCATGTCATCCAACAACACTTAAATGTAAAATAGTACAGTAGTACAGTAAATCAAGCAAAGTAATACTAATATTCACTAAATAAGTTATTTTTAAACATTTGGATCATGTAAATTATACAATAAATTTTTTATTAAATAAAATTATGTAAGTAATCAAAAAAATCGTTTATATAAAAAATTATATTTATTATTATAAATTATAATTTAATTTGAAAATTCTATTTAACTATATATAATATAATATAATTTGTATATACTTTTTATATAGAAAATTATAAAACATAATATAATGGAAATTATAAAAAAAAAAAATTATATAAAAGTTATATAATTGTATAATCTAACTTATTAATTATTGTCAAATTTTAAGCAGAATATAAACATAAACGCCTGCTACAGAACCACTATTACTAACATAAGATCAGATCATTTAAACAGCTGTCCCAAAGTGGAATTGACCACTTACTTTAGAGAGAGAGAGAGAGAGAGAGAGAGAGAGAGAGAGAGAGAGAGAGAGAGAGAGAGAGAGAGAGAGAGAGAGAGAGAGAGAGAGAGAGAGAGAGAGAGAGAGAGAGAGAGAGAGAGAGAGAGAGAGAGATTCACCTCATCTGTCTTCATTAGCACTAGCTGCATGCATCACAGGTTAACACCATATGTTACCCACAGGACATATACTAGTGCCATGACAACACTGGCCACCAGTGATCATGTGCATTGTTTGATCAGTTTACAAGCAGGTTTCTGGAGCCACTGAGTTATGAAACAACAAAAACGAGACAGTCATACAATACATAAGAGACCAGACCTCATAACTGGACAGTCCAGTGTTTAACAAGAGCACGGATGAAGTATTTGGACACTTTAAAATGTATAAATGTCATTGCACAAATCAAACTTAATGATTCTGTCAAACAAACTATTATCTTTTTTCAGAACATCATATGTATGTTAGCCTGAAATGCAAGCTCGTGCTATCATTCCTAGGCATTTATTTAAGTTATCTATGCAATGACATTTCTACTTTTGTTGTTGAAGTGAGCCAGTGCATGCAAACGTACAGAAGTTATTTTGCCAGCTGTCAGCAGCTGTGGTCCTCCATATGGTCCTCTGGACATCTTGACGATCTCGAGAGAAAGGGTTTATTTTTAAGAGTGGATAAAATGATGCCGTAGCGGCTCTATGCTCAATTTTCTTTCTTTGAAAAGGTCATCAGTGTGTTATGGAGACCGGCTTGTGAGCTAATTAAAAAGTCAAACTAATTCTGTATGCCGAGCAGCATGAAACTTCACTGCAGCCGCTTCGCTGCCCGCTGTGCAAAACAGGATGGATGGATGCGAGGCGATCCCCACCTGGCAGCTGCCCATCCATCCATTCATTCACTGTTTGTCCCTGCTTCACACTGAGGAGCAAAATCATCTAGTTTTATGGACAAATCAGGCTCGGTGTCACATCTAATGGCTCAACAGCCACAGAAATCCCCACAAAAGACTTATCGTTTTCTCTCAAAGTCAAGTAAGTCATGATCTTTCTCGCTCATGCATGATTTTTTACTGCAATGAGGAATAAAGATTCACAAGAACCAGCTGTCTTATAGAAAATACTAAGCATAAATCTATGTACTAGTTAAAATGGAAATTTGAGTTGAATGCCATGAAGTAAAATTACAGAATTAAAATATAACGTAACAGCATTCTGGGAAATAGTGTTTATCCACTTTGGACCACAAAAATGAAAGTTTTTTACAGGTGACATTTATTTGCTCAGTCAACCCAACAATCCAAAGTTTAGTTTTGACAAACTTCAGTAACTGTTATATTTCTAATTAATATACTTTTACAAAAAATAACTATACTTTAAGTTCATTTTAAGTATACTTAAGTTCTTAATACTTAAGTTTTGCTTTGTTTAAAGTATACTTTATGTAGTAAGTTGTACTAGTATACTTGAAAGTGTACGATTTCAATACTATTTGGGAGTAAATTTGTCCACTTTTAGTGTAATTGTAAGTATACTTCAATTTGTACACAACTAGTTTACAACTACATTTTCCTGAGAAGCACACAAAGTATATTTCAGAGAAGCGCATATAACGTACATTTTTTTTAGTTTAAAAGAAGTATACTTATAGCACATTTAAATAAACTACTTTTTTTGTAAGTAAATCCTTGCAATTACATCGATCTCCTTGAATTTAATTTCATGTTAATTTCATTTGTCACACAGCAGTTCTCAATTCATTTCTAAATGGTGCAAAACGTACAAAACGTCTCCTATGTTCCTCTTAGAAAAGAAACCAAGAGAGTTCTTTATTTTTCCCTTGTCAAAAGAAGACAAGTTAAATTCACACTATTCTGACAGCACTGCAGTTCTGTCACGCTGCAGTTCAACAACACCACAAGAAAACAAGTACAGACCGTCACCGAAACAGACAGCAAGCATCTCAAAACTGTAGATGTCCATATTGTGAAATCAACACCCAGACAGAATCTCTTCTCTTTTCTCCCCGGCATTAACCGATTCGCCTATTCATTTTTGCCATGGCCTCCATCTCCACCGTTCAATCACTTTCATAGACTGAGTTGTGATCCTCTCTCTCTCATCCACAAAGTTCTCTAATAATACCACATTCCCCAAATGTGTTTGTAATGTGGGCAATCAGTTTCAGTAATGGATGCTTGTCAGTTTTATAGCAGGTTTTATGACAGGCCGTCCTCTCAATTGAGATTAAATCAAAGCGCTTTACTGTCCTCTAGTGGACGACAAATGCCACAACTACTTTTGCATTTTGAGCTTGCCTGAAGATTTTTATAGATTCTTTCGCAATTAAATAAAGACCTTGAAGCTAAACCAAAACCTGTACATTAATGGTGCTTGCTATAAATCAACATGTTAATTCATACTGTTCGGTTGAAGGACGGTATAGTAAGCACCAAACTTCGAAGGCCGCTGTGATTTGATCTGGAGATCATTTTTGAGATTTATCACACACTTTTAGTGGTACCTGCTAAGGCAAGCATCACTGGAACAAACTCTAAGTCTTAAACTCTGGCACGTAACTTGTCCTGTGCTGTGCTTTGAATGTAAATGATGCCTTAAAATTGTGTGGCTTGTTAAAGAATGTGATTTTACTTTTCAAAGCAATCTGCTGTGACCCAAAACACCATAACATAACATACTAAAAGACACTCAAAACACAATCTAACAAAAGCATAGCGGCTACCCAGAAGACACCATTGCAACTGCAAAGCAACATTACAAACGTCTTATCAACCACCTTGGAACGTTTTGGCAGCACACTATTTTTCTTAAAAATATATAAATCCGATTATCATTGCACCCTGAGAAAAACTTTAAAGGAATAGTTTGTCCAAATGTGAAAACTTAATGTCTGATAAATGAAAGAATTAATAAATGTCTTTTAAGCGAAATGACACATTTGTAAAAGGAAACTATTTATACTTTGAGCTGTTAGCGATCAATCTTGCATGTCTTGTGACTAGTTCTCTTGTGCATGTTTCATCACGACACACACAAAAACCATTGTGATTTAAAGTTATAGATGTGCCACCATGTTTGAACTGATCAATATATGCTTTTTGAAGATAACATGATTCATTTCAAACAAGTCAATCTGTCTGTAGGACCTATAACGTCTTTAAAACAAATTTTCACACTTTTTACTTTTAAAAAGTGTTCTTTTATGTATCATTCAAGTAGTAAACTGAGTACATAATAAATAAATATTAAAATGATTTGTCTGTGTTACACTAAATACAGGAAGTCATTAACAGCTGAGATAGAAAGTAAATAATGAGATAATGAGACATTAGTAATATTCCTAAAGATCACATTATAATTGTATTTGTCAATAACCTTGGATTACTAACGTACCCATCACTGTCTCACAAATGGGAAACGGGTTGAAACATAATCCCAACAGGAAATGGTGACAGTTCATGTCACAGTCACATGATTGACTGTTTCTGGCTGCTTCCTGACGCTGAGGAATAGCTGGCAAACGCTTTCACATCTCGCTGTCAGACGCCCCATGTATTTTTGGAGGAAAGCTGCGTGTTCTTCAGACATTGACAAATGCAGCGTGAACGCTTTCTCTGAACGTCGAGCAATTCTTAACACATTAACGTCCCTGTCCAAATTAATATATCAGTGAAAAAAGCAAAACCGTGAATGCTGTTGAAGAGCGAACAGGCCTTGATGTTTAAACTTCACAGAGTTTTAGCATTCAGTGCTGATCTTTAAAGGCATTGAAATTCTTGACAAAAACTGCCCAGCATATAGTTTCAGACTATTCAGAAAGTTCTTAATCAGTTCATAAGGGAGTATTTCAAAAGTGCTGAGAACCGTAAAGAGTTTATGGTTGTTCTATAACAAAGCTCTTCAATACAACAGCCTCTAAACTGACTCGGACTCCCATAGATTAAAAACAGGGTCCTTGGGAGCATGCAATAAATAAAACAAAACTCGATTCGGGGTAATCGAGAACCAAGAGGAATGAGGCGAAAATGAGGTAGGACGACAGAAAATAAATGGCAAGAAGTGAAAATATGAAAATACTTTTCATATCATGAAAAATAACGAGTAACACTGATATTTTGAGTAATATTATTAGCATTTGAATACAGAAAATGTGCAAACGGACATGCACGGTTTGACGGACATCCACCCTCACAATGTCAGTAAGAAAACACTGACTTTACCTGGAAGACTCCAAAGTCCAGAAACTTCCAAAGTCTTCAGCTTCCTCTCCAAATCAGAAACACGATTACCCAGAATCCTATGAGACACAATAAATGCATTTAATATGATTTAATGTGTAATATAAAACATCTTTCCCTGCAAAAAATAAGACTTTAACACACCATACACTCTTAAAAAGGAGCCATTTTTGGTTCCTGGAAACTGAATGGTTCCATCTCTATTTATTCATTTAGTAGATGCTTTTATCCAAACCATCTTACAAATGAGAAAGCATTAATAAATAATTGCAATATACAAAACTATGTTAATGTGTAGGACTAGTGTTGAAGCTACATAAAAAACCTTCAAAAGAAACATCCAAAGAAAGTACAACACAGTCTCCAGGCTAACAGAATGTCTGACAACATTTTAATAATTTATAAAATTGCTATGAATTTCATTATGGAGATAATAGTTGAGATTGTTGTTTTTTGGTAGTTTTACAGCACAGCATAAGTGTAAATTTATTATTAGCATTATTTATTGTTTGCCTTTGGCATCTGATTTGGATCCGGAAACGGTGCCGTGTGACGTCAGACTTAACAAACGGCTTTATTCTAGAAGTCCATCGACAAAAACACAACCATATACACCTGCTGGTCTGTCTTTGGTGTTGAATGATAATGTTTTTCTCTTGGATGGTCTCCAGTAAGGCCGTCGCTAAAGACTTCAGGTCTGAGATAGACTGAGGTGTGGCTGGTAAACTGCACCCATGATCCTCTGTTAACAACTCCTGCACTGGAAACAGCATGAAGAAAAGGTTTATGTGTGTCTGTACACCTGTGTATGCAGTCATTTGATATGCTGGATTGCAGCATATTTTCACTTCCTTGTCAAATTCTTTGAGTTTCTATGAGAAAGCAATCACATGACATATTCACCTTGTTTAGCGGAAAGGACTCCAGTTAGCGCACCGCTGTTAGACTTGTCACCTATTTTTGTGTTTCTTCTCCGATCCAGAGCAGTCTTCGAGATATCCAAGAAACAGAATCAGATTTTTACAAATATCAGATTTACAGCTATAAATGCACGTTTATTGTAACTGAAAGGATCTCTCAACCGTACCTTATATTTCTGTATATTAGACTTTAACAGTCTGACCTCCTCTTGAACTTGCTTTAGTCTTTCGTGTAAATACCTGTAATGCAACATGACCTTTTAGTAAATAAAAAACACATTTAATCTGAAAAACACATTTTTAACCAAGAACAAGAAAACATATCAACAAAAATGTGTACAATTTATGGACCCATTACATGACTACGGTTACAATATCTTGATGTTTAAATGTCTATTCAATTCTACGTTAAATGACTGGTAGATGACATTAAATGACTGGTTAGATGACTGGTTATCTTGTTTAAGCAAACCAACATTTAGCAACAAACCAGTTACCAAAATAGCCATTAGCTGATATGTCCTGATGTTTCAGAAATAGTAGTTTAATGTTTTATGTCAAGAACTCTATTACACACAATCTGAAGATATGCAAACTGATGGACATAAACTACACTAAAGCACCTGTTCTCCATGCAGAGGGCATCCACATCAATGATGCGTTTCTCCTGACCGCCCAGAATCTGGTTCAGCTCACGGTTAAGGCGTTCAGCTTTCTCCTTAAACACAGATCCCTCGGCCTTCACATCCTGAAGCTCATCGCTCATCGTCTTCAGACTGTGTTTAAGCTCTTCCCTCTTAAGAAAGAGCATGACACGTGTTTCTAAGTGTCTATTTACTGCAAAGTTGCAGTTTATGGGCAGCTGTTTGCAATTATGAACAAATTTTTTAGCACCAAATCCTATTGCTTTTTATAGCGTTATACTTCAGGCAATTACATGATAAAATAAAGGGAAAAAAAGAAAATACGATTAAGACAAACATAGTGTGTCTCATATTATTTAGATCTCAAGAAGTATATGATAGGAATCCTCTAAAACCAAACAAAAACATAGCTGGTAACCAAAAGAGATCCATTTTAATGCTCAAGACAAAGACAATGACGTACCTGCAGCGCCGCCTCTTCGAGTTGCCTGACCAAGTCTTCACGCTCATGAGGAGGAAAATGTCTGACCCCAACTTCCTCATCCCCGAGACGCTGCTTTGTGATAGTCATTCTTAAAAGCTACAGAGGGGAGATTTGGGGGGTTAATATTGTTCATTTATTGGTGTGAAGATGAAACAATTGTACATGTTTTAATCGTGTTTACGTATGCACCTTATTATCTCCCTGGATCTCATTTAGTCTCTGAGTCAGCTCCTTTACTTCTTCAGTTAGCTTCTTATTTTTCTCCCGTGAATCCATCAACAACTGTGCCAAATTCACCTGAGAGAAAGAAAGAGAGACATTATAGACATGTAAGAAAGAGACAGAGAGACATTATAGACATGTAGGAACTGAACAAGTGCAATGAATACAAACGTGTAAAAAGAAGCTCACCTGATTGCGCTTTTCGGGAGGAAGTGAAGGTTCACCATCCTAAAACATATTACAAAATAACTTATGATGATGCACAGAAATAATTTCTTATAGCTAAAATCAACTGGCAGGGGTTTGAATCCAAAGGATTCACAGTTGCTTTGAATAAAAGCATCTGCCAAATGCATAAATGTGTTATGTGATGTGTTACACATCTAAATGACGCACAATTAGTTCTGTGTACTTCTTCTTCAGACCCTGGTGTCTCTCTCGAAGCTGGTTGGCCATCAGCTTGTACTGGTCTCTCTCTTGTTGACAGGTGTCCAGCTCTTTGGATAAAATGAGAAGAGCATCCTTCTTGCTCTCCAGCTTGCGTTTGCATATCAAGAACTGTAAAACATATGCCAGAAAAGCACATGTATGAGACACAAACGTGCTACAATATCTACAGTAATGCTTAAACAATGATAACAATGGAAGACAAAAATAAAATGTTTCATAGACTAAAGAATTTAATGAGTGTTTTTCCAGCATAAACTTTATTAATATTCCCCGTACGATGCATGAACACTGCCATTAATAATGATAATGTGTTTCTTGGTACCTTATTATTTTTCCCTAATACAAGATCATTTTGTGGCACTAAAGAGACACACTGCCATTTAAAAGTTTAAGTATGAATAGAAACTCATTAAAACTAAGGAAGATCACAAATAAAATTAGATTTTTCATGTTAAGGTTGAAATTTGCATAAAAATGCATTTGTTTTTATGGAGGCAAACCCCAGATTACCAATGAGTTTTTAAGACAGACTTCAGAAGTGTCCATGCACTCATTAAACGTCATTTTATAGCCCATTTTGTTATTATTAAGCATAACACAATGAAGCAGTGATCAACATATCACAAAACAACACATCATACAGCTATGCGTGTGTATAATGTTGGTCTGGAAGTGATGCATGGCAGTGTTTAAAGTGCCATATGGAAGCGTTCATCCATAAAACATCGTCGTTATGAAGTTTCACTACAACACTCGCTCACCTCGTTCACTAAACCTTGCCAGTCACTTTCGCGTCTGTTGGAGGGGTTCATTTCTTTGATGTCTTCTTCTAGTAAAAACTGGCGAACATGTAGCAGGCGATGACAAACCTGCTTCCCCTTTAGTCTGCAGGTCGACTGCGCAGACCGATCAGCGTATGATAAAGAAATATCGCGAGAGCAATTCGAAAGCTCTGCTTTGGAATTGGTCTCGCGATATTTGATGTCAACGCAGTTCGGTCTGCGCAGCGCTAAGTGAACACACCTCTAATGTTGACTTTGGATCAGCTGATGTACCTCACAAACGACAGAGATCCGGGTTTGTGTAATACCAACACTGAACCAAGATTATTAGTTAAGACAGAGTTGACAAAATGATCTTAAAAATCTTTAAATTTGAAGATATGTATTTCAGTGATTGAAATTACTTCTGTAGACAAAAATATAATTCTTTTCTTTTATCAGAAAATTAAAGTTTTATTATATTATTATTATTATTATATGCAGCCATAGATAGAAATTCCTTCAGCGCTGTTTAAAAGGCTTCTCAGGTTGAGAACTTAAAAAGCTTTCTTTCATCACCATTACATACTGAAATGTCATAGATGTGCAGTTTACTAATTAAATGGACACATGAATGTTTATTCCCATGGTGATTAATGTCTTTTTACACCATGTTCTGGGTTTTCAGAGAAACAAAATGCACAAACACAAACAAATCTTCTGTTGATTTTAATTTAACTAGAAATGATAAGTGCAATATTAAATCAAAGACACATTTAAACAGTACTTAACAATATTAATTTGTTCATTTATCAATACGAAATAGTGTTAAAAAACTTTGATCTGGTCACAAATCACAATTAACTACAGTAAGTTAAGTGTGTAAATCACTGAAATTAAATTGTACTAATACAGTGTTCATAACTAAAGCAAAAATGAAATCAATTCTGCATCTTACAGCATCTATTTAGAGCATGTCTGTCTGTGTGTCTGACCCTTAAATTATTTATTATTTAGTTAAAAACTCTATGGATATTTACAGTGTTTATAAACTTTAGTAAAACATTTTAATGCATGTGATACATTTAAAGTCATAGTTAACTGTGACTGACTGAAACCTGAAAAGTACCCCCATATGAACTCATTGTTTTACCTAAAGTACCTGATTCTGCAACATCAGGGTTTTTTATTTAAACTTATTTAAAGACAAACACACATTAAGCAAATAATACAGGAAAAATTCATCCAGATACAGAAAGTAATGCAAGTATGTGACATCATTATTTGATCATTATTTTAAGTGCACATAGAAGGCAATCAAAGATGCTGCTCTGGATAAAACAAAATGCAGAATGAAATCATTTCTAGTTGAAAGAGAAAATAAGCTCTTCCCTGACAGGAACATTCTCCATGAGATGAGTGGAAGGACTTTTCTAGAAGATCACGGATGAGAGCTGATCTTCAGATAGGGTTGATGGTTTTTAAATGAACCGTTTACAGCTTTGACTGCAGGGGCTTCAGATACTTGTGGTAGGATTCATGTACCTTTAAAAGATAAATAAATAAGTAAGGTTATTGAAAATTATTTGGAAAACTATGCATAATAATATGTCTGCATTATTAGTACAGTTTACAGTTATTTTGTCATCATTTACTCATCCTCGTGTCATTTCAAACCTTAAGAACACAAATAATGGTATGTCAAAGAACGTTGGTAACAAACACAACATTGATCCCCATTGACCTCCATTGTATGAACACAAACCACTTAGACATTTCTCAAAATATCTTTCTTTGTTTTCCACAAAAGAAAGAAAGTCATGTAAGTGATGACAGATTTTCTATTCTCTTTCTATAAACTATCCCTTTAATATTACGGGTTGTTTTAACTGCAGCAGCACAATATCCACCACATTCTAAAATTTCTGTAACATGCATAGCAGAAAAATAAATATATATATTACATATAATAAATATGTTTCAGAAATACAAAAACTTGGTGAATAATATTCAATTCATTGTAATTTAAATTATATTTTATAATAAAATACTGTCATGTTTTCCTCTTCAAAGCTCTAGAAACCACATACTGTATATCCATTGTTAAAGTAATCTTTTAAAAGCCTCATAAAAGAACATAACATAACAGCATTTTAATATAAAATAAATCATTTGTGTTTAACTAAAGAAAGGAAGTCATACATCTGGGATGACATGAGAATGAGTAAATTATTAGTTTTCATATTTCAGAGAAAAAAAACTGCACAAACAAATCTTCTGTTGATTTTAATTTAACTAGAAATGATAAGTGCAATATTAAATCAAAGACACATGGCTATATAAACAGTACTTAACTACTTCTTTAAACGTGTGAATTGCTCACAGGATCATGCACGACGTGCATTTGGTGTGCCGATTGGTTGAATATGATGGACATAGGGCCCAAAAATTTAGTCCTCGCTCATGCTATTGTAAATTGTAAGGTAGTAGCATCTCTACTTCAAATGAGCTTTTCCTCATTACTGACACACATCCTGATTCCAACGGACCCCTTACCTCTGTGTGGTTAAGAGGAGATTTCTTGGCCCACTCAAACATGTGCTCATAGACATTGCCATCGTATCTCCCGAGAGCAGAATTGAGCATCTCATCACGGTAGTCAAAGGCATCAACCAGAGCCACTGCATTAGGCCTTATCTCAGAGAGGAGACCCTTTAGTCTCTGAGAGATCTGAGTCATCTGAGGAACACTGAGCAGACCGGCCTGACAAAAGACAAAGACAGGGTCAACAAACATCTTTCATTATAATAATAAACCTTTCATTAGTTTTACAATCAAGAAATACTCAACTTGATCATTTACATACAAATGACAAAGAACTGAATGTGTCTTATTGAACCTGTAGGAAGTCTCCAGAGTTTTGTGCGACTCCATAAAGGGCATAAAGCAAAGCCAAAGTGCTGATGGCCGAGTGAACCGCTGTATCTCCAATCTCATTCAGTTTCGCAGCAAATAACTTCACCACCACATAATGACAATGAGCCTGTTTAGAGAAAATGACAAAGAATACTTGACACAACATTTCAATGTTGTGGTATATTGAAGTCCTAAAATATTTTATTAGCATTATTTCTCTAAAGCTGTATTAAAAGCAGGCTTACATCAGATGCTCGGACTAGATCGATGGAGCTGTTGTTCCAGGCGTCCTCATTGCTTTTGCCATGCTGAAGCTCCACCTGGTGGCTCTTAGCTGCCAATTCAACTAACCTGTGAAGAGTTTAAATACATAAAAACTTGTTTAAAAACAACAAAACACTCCATTTGAATGTTTTCTTTAATTGCATGGGTTTAGAAGTGATTAAAGATTTTCCTAACGAACACCAAATGTTTCCCTAATGTTAGCATTTGGTTCGTATTAGATTAGTTTTTTCATGTTTTAAAAATGCTCTTTTTAGTTTTTATGCAACCCTAAAATAACATTCCCAGGGAACTACATAACGCCATAATGGTTCATTTTTTGTTGCTTTATATTAACCTAAAAATCTAATAAGAACTTTCTCTGATGGTTATTTATAGATTTTATTTTTACAACCATGTTTCACATGATTGGAGAGGTTTCTTGTGAAACATTAATAAGAACCCAAAATTGTTACCTGGGATGAAGTTTTTCCTCCATTTTGAAGCTCTAAAGCTTTATTTATCGAAAATGCATGGAAATCAGTGTCTGACACAGTCTCCAGAATCGCTTTTTTCAGGGTCTGTTTACTGAAAAATCAGCTAATGATACACAAAAACATGTTTTTTGGCTCAAACTTACCTGGCAGCTCTAAGTTTGTATGCCTCCACGAGGCTGGCCAGGTCATTAATATTGACGACAACGGGACGTGATGACACAGACTGGGGCTGTATCCGGGGCTGTGGTTCATTCAGGTAAGAAATAATGCCAGTCAGCTGTTGTCCTGCCCGGGCTTGCTTGTAACTCTTCAGCAGGTACCTAATGTCCAACAGACATGTCGAATGCATAAATGTTTTAAAACCTGATCGGTACACTATTCTCACGATTGTTTATACCTGGCTGTCTGCAGCATCATAACGGTATTCTCTCCCTCGTAAGTGCAGGTGGGTGTGAAGGTGACATAAATGTCGGGTAAACTGCTGCAGCGGGAGTAACCGTGACCACCGCATGCCATGCGACACACCTCGATGCCTGTATTCGCTGCCCAGGTGGTGAAAGCCTTCAGACCTGCAGACAGAGCATGCAACTACAAAAAGACAAAGAGAATTACATATATAGATAGATGATCTAGATAAGATGCATAATAGCTGGTTTTGGATACCTCCGGCATCTCACTGAAATCCCCCTGATTGATGTCTCCTGAGATGCGATGGTATGTTGCTTTCATGTACTGACCCACAAAGTGGAAAGCGTATGCAGTGGCCAACAAAGGAAAGAGTTTATACTGCTGAGTCTGATAGTCCAATATTTGTGGCTCTGGTTGTCTAAAGAAAAATAACACAGAAAAATATAACAAATCTTGAATATCTTGTAAATCTTAAATAAAGCGTACCAAGCAATGTACGTATGTCTAGACCCACCCTGGACGTAGTTCAGACTGGTGTCGGACTGCGCTGTAGCGGATGGCAATGGTGCAGGACTTGGAGAGAGCTCGTGCAGACTCCCCGACTATCATCGAGCGAATAAACACCATTGTGCCATATGTGAGCTTATCACTGGGAGGCTTCACATATGTCCCGTCTGGCTCAACCTACACATACCCAGAGACAACACAGAGTAAATACTCTACAGAGCAATTGCACACATTTATCAGATCCACATTTCAGCATCAACAAAGAAAAGGAAATTTGCATAAAGTAGAACACGGGTGGAACATGTCACAAATTTGCTTATTTTATTAAAGGAATAATTCACCCAAAAATGAAAATGTATTCATCATGTGTTGACCATCATGTCATTCCAAACCTGTCTGACTCAACAACCAAAAATATTTTGCATTCTGTCGGGAGGACGTGCTCACCTTGGCGTACTTCATCAGCATATTCTCACGTGGAATCCTGACGTTCTCCAGTTTCAAGAAGCCATTATCCACTTCATCAAAACCAAATTTAGGCCCAATATCACCAACCACCACTCCTGATCAAATGTGATTAACAAAGATTAACAACTAAAATACATTTGTATTAATAAAAAAGTCCATTAATACAGGATAATACATAAAATAACAAGTTACTATAGCAGTTTTGCTGGATATGCATGTTTCATCTACTGTATTCACATAACACTGTCTGTTAACGTTCGGCATGTGGTACTGTCACATTTATATTTAGACATTTAAACCGCTGATGGGGAAAAGCTGAGTGTGTCATCATCACCAGAATCGCTAAACTTGGTCAACTGGATGATGTGTTGTAGATTAGATATGCAGAATTATTGCATTTTACAAACAGGTTTCTCTTGAAAATGGACAAATAATGATGTATAATTAGGAAAGTGTGTAAGGGGGGGCTTTGACATTGTGCCTAACTTTAAAACTTTGTCAAACTGTAATTGTACAGCACATTCATTTACATTTAATATCAACAGTGAAAAACTGTAAATGTACATCTCACCACAGCACTGGAAAAGAATATGTCTAACCATTAGAAACAAGCTTTTTACTTTTTGGAAAATAAAAAATATAGGAAAAACAATCCCATATTTAAATTCTAGTTTCTTATTTTCCCTATTTTATTGTGTTGTAAATTCAAACTTTTGCATAATACTTTAAACTTTTTTAATCCCTTAACTTAATTTCTATAGATTTTTTTTAAGTTTCACTTCTATTTCTATTCCTTATCTATATAATCTCAAACATGTTATACTATGTATGGTTACGTATGTGACCAATAAAAACTTACAGTATAACACAAGGTTGTGAAATTACAATAAAGTGATTATGTAAAGTCATATTTCACATATAATCAATGACGCAAGCAAAATGCTCTATCACCTATAAATACAGTATGAAGAAATGAATAAATGTCTTTGTATTATGTAACAACACACACAACCACATGACCAGTTTAAATAAATACAGAGCAAACACATTTCTCAAAGCAAAATTAAGATTATTATCTATATAGTTTCCATTGATGGAATATAATAAGAAACTTGTAAGAACTTGATGGAAAACACAAGACTTAATAAAAGGATTTGTAATCAGTTGGGACCAGGCGTTTGCAATAATAAAGGAAATGTTATTTCTAAGAAAGAGTCTAGCAAGATTTGCTTGCAAATGTCACTTAGTATGATTTGTTGTTATTGGCTGCAAAACAATAACTCTGGCATGTCTAAATACTTTGGATAAAGTATCATGATAGCATCATCGTTATTAGTCAGAGAGGGCTTAGACATGCTTAATGTTCTTTACCTGGAAGTGGTTTGTGTGTCTTCATGCAGCGAATGGGTGTGATGAAAGCATGTAAGCCGTAACACTTGCCCTGAGTGTACAGCTGAGCCAGAACCACAGCATGATTTGCAGTTTTGCCCACTAGTAAGATAAACACAGATAAAATAAAAAACATTGTCCTATTGTTGATCACAGTATGTTGTCTACACTGAATTATGTGATTTACTTACATCCCCCTGGCCACCATTTAATAGAGGAGATTGTTGGACTGTTCAGAACAAACTCTTGGGTGGAAGGGTCATAGGTCGCTGTGGTTTCAAGACCACGAATGTGTGTGCCTGAAATGATATTACACGTGCATGTCACTACTGTTAAAATACATGCTAACAAATGTGGCATTCATGGATATTTAATCATAAAATTATCTTTTGCTCAAGTGTTGCATTTGATTTAAAGCTGCAATCCACAACTTTCTAGTTAAAAGTAAACAAAAAACAGTTATTGAGCAAGTACATAAAGGATCAATGTTCAGATTAAATCAGTCTCCTTATCTTACCTTGATTTGCAAAAAGATAGTATTAGGTAAGTAACTTATTTCAAACAGAGATACACAGGTGATATAAAGGAAAGCGTCATGGATTGCAGCTCATTAATAAGCAACTAAGCAAGCAAACTCTAAGCAAACTCATTAATGGTTCTATATGTATTGAAAATAAGTTTTATTCAAAGAGCATAATTGTTATGATAACCCTTGTAGATGTTTGACAGCAGAGAAAAACGCAATACTGCAAAAGTCTTACAATTTAAAACTATAAACACAAATTAAGCCTATATTTGGAGTGTAGCTTTGCGAATTGTTATTAAAAGAGTTTTCTGTATTGCTGCTCACTTTAGGTGGTTACACATATATAAAACAATACAGACACACAACTGAGATTTTACTCTTTAAGTTTAAAGCAAACAGATTCTGCACCCACTATTATTCACAATCATGCATCAACACAATATGTTAAAAACATTTTCTCTCCTGTTTAGACATAGACAATGCACCCAGATGGTACCCTAATACAAGACAAAATGACTGATCCAGTACAAAATATATGAGTGCAAGTAGGTTGCCAGATTTGTTACCGTGCCCCATCTCAGTCTGTGCGTAGGTGCCAATAATCTCCAGGTTCCATGCTGGCATGAAGAAAGCTTCCAGCTGTGCGGGTGAGGATTGGTTCAACAGCGTCGGCAGAAACATACCCAAGTGCAGGTCAAGGGGCTCCGGACGCCCTCGGTGCACACAGCTTTGAAAAGGTGGGGATCAGGGGTCAAGGAGAGCGAGGCATTTAAAGAACAGGTACACGGAGGAGATGTGAGTAGAAAGATTTATTCAGATAGCAGAGAGACAGAAGGAGAAATATTTTGAGTTAAAAAAAGGGAAGATGATGATGAACAGTGAATTAGGGATAGGGTTTGAATGTTTGTTAATGGATAAACAGGGATGAGAGTAAGAATGGAGGGAGGAAATCAGCGAAAGGCAAAAACAAAAAGAAAAAATCGTTTAAGCATGTCATGCAAATTCTGATTAGACAGCAAATGTAATAACAGTTGATTAATGCGATACAAAAAACAGTTTTCACAAGTAGCCGTTTTTAAAATATTTGTAAAGATTATACAAAAACTTTACAATTTTAGGAAAAGCAGCCGTGCAAACAATATTGAAAGTACACCATTGCATCCCTGTCGATGACAAACAACACCACCGGTATATTGCAGACTATTCACATGATGTGTTCTAATGTTCAAAAACAGATGGAACAAAACATTGAACATCATTCTAAACGTGCTCATGCTGAAAAGAGTAATGCAAAATGAACGCAGAGCCTGAACGCATGCACTTAAACAACTACGAAAGGAATATCATCATACTGAGCTGTCAACACCTGCAAGGGTCATACTCAATTATGTCCAATTTGGGTTTGAATCAGTCTGAATGACAGAAATATATTTTAGGTTGTTTTCTGGGTATGTGAGACTGACCATGGCCCAGCTCTGTCTGAGCATAGGTGCCTAACACATGGAATGACTCGGCTAACGGGATCCACTTTTTGCGTTGTTCAGCAGTACCCTGGCTGTATAAGGTGGGTATAAACATGACATAATGGACCCCGACGGGCTCTTGGAACGTGCCCCTCGCAACACTGCAGGATGGAACAGACAGGTATTAAGCTTAGATAAAAGTATACATACAAAGGTGTCTTCAAATCCTTTGGGGGATTTTAAATATTTAACAGGTACTATTCTTTAATCTCTAATCTTTAATTTCTTGCCCAAACTTTTATTACAAAGAAGAACAACATTATGGTGTGTAAATTATACCATATTTTGTGGAAACATTTGAGCATGTTAGAATTACCTTAAAGTGAATCATATGTAGCCAGAATTTTAATAAACGTATATACTGTATATATTCATTCTGTACTATATTCATGCTAATAGGCGTTAGCAAGCCAGGTGTTATTTACCTTTGACACACTTTTAATCTGAGAACTTTGTACAGACAGTCTCTGTAAACACACTTTGATACCTGCCTTTGCCTGTATTTTATACAGTATAATTCAGGGGGTGTCCAAAGTCCAGCCCATGGGTCACATTTGTTACATAATCGTTTAAAAACTAAAATTGTCTGAATCTAATAATTAAAGGAAAATGTTGAAATGAAAATGTAAAAACACGGTGACAAAAAGATACATGACTTGCACAAATTAAAAACACATGAAAGCAGAAAGCTTCTGTAACAATATGGGCACTATGAGGGAACAGCAGAAATAAAACAAGAACACAACATGCAGAACACATCATTCAGTTGCAGAGATCACAGGACGAACACCTTATTTCATAAATTTATTTGACCTATTAGTATAACTTCTGGACAAACTTCAATAACCGTCTTTTTTTGTATTAAAAGCCATTTGACTTCTAGTCTTACTATTGAAGTTTGCTTTTTTAGTTTTGTTGACAAATATAAATTGTGCCTCTGAAATGTATAAATTTTTCATGGTAAAAAAACACAATATTAAATTTGCTCAGATGGTGAAGGAAACTGCCCACAACAGATGTGCCTTAAATACAATTTTGAACTGGTTGAGAGAATGCATTTTTGTATGAACATAACAATTACCTGAAAGATAATTTCAGCCTTTTACAACATATTAGGGGTATATGATACTCACAGCTTAAATAACACATTTAAGATAACTACATTTTACAAAAAAATTGTTATGGAATTAATAAGATTCAGGGTTTAATTGAATTAACAAACATCAACAAATACAATATTATAGATGTTGACGCAGGTCACGTGTTGGCAGTTCAACCAATAGGATTATATCATATAAAATGACACTATATCATAAAAAGATACATACTGCATGGCTTTTTGTATTGCTATATACCCCTAGTGTGTCATTGTTTAATATTATTTTTACATTGAACAATTACACACAATTCATACACTGTAATTATAGTTTTTTTTAACATAATAGGTATGCATACCTCTTGTAGGCATAGATCTCTTCAGGATCGGAGATTCCGTATTCTCTAATTTTGAGGATCAACTGAGCGCTTTTCTTAAGTGCCGCATCGTATCTCTCACTGCGGGAAAGAAAGTTCAGGTCTTCATGCTGAAAGTCTGGATCACTGAGAACCAGCGACTCTAGAGAAGAGAAACAATGACAGCAGGTGTTAAATACTACTTTCACATACTAAGTAAGCAGACGTGAAACAGACATACTAAAGCATTTGTCACAATAAAAGACAATAAACTCAAAAAGTGCACATGTTGTCATGAACACAGCTGACCTATTTCTCTCCTCCTGTGGGTCTTTTCTGCACAGCCGTCCAGTATGTTTGTGAGGATGTCCGGATCGAACGAGGCATTTTTCCGTTCACGGATTATATCAGGATTCATGATTGATTCGCAGGACTCTTGCGAACGAAAGACTTTCTGCCGTGTGTACAAAAGATGATTTTGTACAATGTTTCAACTCTGGCCTACTAGAGTTTGGTACTTCCTGGAAGGTGGGCGAAAAACAGCCCAATGATAACGCTGAAAACATTGTAGGGCGGCTCTTGTCTGCGCCATAGAACTAGGCCTAGTTCGACGATGCGTCCGCCATGTTAGTACGGCCACCATTACCGTTAGTGTCTTCACTCGTTGTAGAAATCAATTTCTAAAGTGCACTTCGTAAACATTATACAGCTTCTGGTTATAAAAGCCGCCGAGATATGAATAATAGAATAACGTTTCAAGGTGAGAATGTGTTGGTTTATATTTATTAACTTAAAATGATGTTTTTAAACGTTGGCAAGACGCTAACTCCTTCGTCTTGTTGTATTTATATATTGTGTTATCATTTAACAATATTCACAAATGTATTTAGGTACACTGGTAACGTGCTCTAGTGTTCACGGACTGGCTTTGACTGTTCCAATATGGCGGAGGAATTACGTGTAGCGGCCCATAGAAACAGTCGCTAAAGAGGAATCTGTATGTCTATTGATCTATAATGGTCTGGCCAAGCTCTGCTGTGTGACGCTGATTATAAGTTAAAACAAATGTGTGTTTTATTAACCGAATTTTGTAAAGTAAAATGACATTTTAATATTTTGGGTTACACAATTAATGCATTTAATTTTTTACACATTTTATAGCCACATAGATATTGTCAAAAAATCTTATAAAACATTCATTAATGGTATTGAACAAAATGGTAAAAGATAAAAAAAATACATTAATAAAATAAATAAATACATTTGAGCTACAGCTCCCCCACCCCGAAAACTGAATATTTGGAAATTAAGAATTAAGGCATTTGAATCCAACTACGTAATTGTCATTTTGCATTCTATGAACATGTTCCATACAAGCACCTTTTCCTTTCTGGCAACATATCTTATGTAAAGTTTTACAAAATATTTTATACTGACCACAATTTCTGTACAGATATTTGATTGCACCTGGGTCATTTACAGAAAACATTTGTGTGCCATTTGAATCCATGACTTTACAGTTTTTATTGTAACGTGGTGTGATTTACTTGGAGGTAAAACAGCAATTTTTGCACATGAAACACTTTGTATGCAAGATGCAAAACTGTATACTTATAAATGTGAAAACATGATTTAAAAGAGAGATGTTCAATTGTTTTTTTTTCAATTATAATATTTTTTGTTAAACATTGTATACACTGGACCCTACACCAGAATTGTAGAGTTTGCCTAAAATAATCCTTAGGTGCTAGTTATAGCACTGGTACTGTGTGCCTTGAAGCTTAAGGACAAAAGTCAAATCTGTGGAACCGTGTTAAAGAACTTTTTCAGACTGGCCCTGGAGTGCCATCCTCTCTCCTTGGCAAACCTGTACACACTTCCAAAGAGATCAGGGAATAAAGCCAATAGGTTGATGTTTGCTGCATCCTCTAGGCTAAAGAGAACAAACATAAACAAAACAGGGTGTTACATATTACAACATCACAAAATATATGTGTAAATATTTCATGCTGTGCGTGACTTACTAATGCTCATGCAGGTTGCGCACAAAACGCAGCAAGCCCAGTGTATTCTCAGGATAAGCTTTCTTCTTACCATCCAGTTTCTGGACAAGCTCAGGGGCAAACTAAAGAAACCCACATTTTTACTGATGTCATCTTCAAAAATGGCAGACTTCTAAAGCAATCAGTATGTCTTCATGCATTATATGAATTTTAAAGGTACTTACTTTAGTTTTCCAATCAGAAAAGGTTTTTCCTACTGCACATCTTTCAATGGCCTGAAGCAGCTCCTCATCAGCTTTACGACAATTCTCTGCCTCATTGTGGCTGCCCAGTATTTTCAGATAATTCACTCTCCTGAGAGGATTTTAAAACATTAAAACAGATACCATAGTAAAAAACTCTAGTAACTATGTTAGAAAGGTTACTGTGGTTCTAATGGTACAAAAAGAATCTTTAAACTATGGATACTGTAGTATGGATACCATGGTTCATTTTTATAAGAACTTTTACTGAGATCAGTTAGAAAATGCAGATTTTAAGTTAACACGGGCCCTTGATTTTTTTGTCTACTCGTTTTATCAAATGTAGTAACACTGATAAGAGCACTTTTTGATATCTGATGCTAGAACCCTAGTCAATCCCAATTTTGCAGTGACAAATCACACCTGTATCTTTTTATACCTATCATCAGTCCAGAAGAAAGGGTGTGCAAGTGTCTGCTCCACAGTTGGTCTTTTTGCTGGATCGTCATTGATCATCCACTCCACAAGATCTTTTGCTACATCATCATCCAGGCGTTCCAGTGTGTATTTTCCCTGAAGAATGTTGACTTCACAAAATGGACCTTTACCAAACGGATGGTGCCCTCTAGAGAGAATGTAGTACACTAACATCCCAGCAACCTGAAAACAATCAATATTAATGTTAGTAAATATATTCATATTAATTAATATTAGTATTATAAGTACTATTGTTATTATTTTAAACTCACCTGAATGTCAGAACTTCTTTTGTACCCAGTATTGCTGTCCTCATCTATTGCTTCTTTTGCCTTCCAGAATTTAGTTCCAGCGATGCTTGTTCGTAAAGTGGTTTCACACTGTTTCAGTCTACGACTTATGCCAAAATCAGCAAGTCTGGCTTTACCTTTAATGTCTATAAAACAATAAAATAAAAAAAATCACAATTATTTTGAAAAAAATTTTTTTTATTTAAAAACCATGCTGTGGTTTAGCACTTACCGATCAGAACGTTCTGCGGTTTGATGTCTCGATGGAGCACTTTCGTATGTTGACTGTGTAGAACCTGTAAGCTGCAAAGCACTTCCCTCACAAGTTTTTTTAAAACAATAGTACTCTCGGAGCTGTCCTCTGGTAGACGATCTGTGATGTATTCTTCTAGTGTGTACTCACAAAGCTGAAGAATAAGGTATCCAAAGTTGTCATCTTCTGCAAAGTCTATGTATCGCACAATAGAGGGACTATCAAGTTCTGGAAGTCTTAAAAATGCCTCCTCGTTCCTGAGGTATTGGTAATTGGACTTAAGCATTCGTTTGACAGCCACCTCTGTGCCATCGTCTCTCAGACCAAGAAAAACTTCTGTCCCATCACTTCCTTTAGCGATCTTAAATTCATCATTGAGTACAAGCGTGAAGCTTCGTAGTCTATAGGTTTCGCTAGCATCAATATTAGCAAGTTTTGTAAAATGTTCCTTCCAGCGGTGACTTATTGAAAGCCACCGTCTTGGTACCTGTGGGCTCTCAACAGGCAATGTGAAGGGCTGCACGCTCGAATTTGTCTCCTCGATAGAAGCCTGTGTGTCTGGAAATGTTTGTTTCTCATCATCTTCCTTCTCTGCTACTTGTGACTCCACCTCTTGTTGATTTTTCTTCGTCCTCTTCTTCTTCTTCTTCTTCTGTTTTTCCTTTGTTGATGGGGACACAGCGGTTTCCTTACTTAATTTATCCATAGCACTCGGTGGATGTCCAAGTGATGTGTTCAGTTTTTGAAGTTTTTTCTTCGTGGGTTCATCCATCTCTAGTTCTGCAGCATTAAGTATCCTTTCTGGTACTGAGGAAAATCCACACAGTGCAACAACCTCCGGAGCAAAGTCATATATCTGTGCAAACACTCCATAGGCCCTAACACTAATTCGACTTGGATAACTTGCATCTGTGAGAGGCATTAGACCTTTGCACAACTTCTCATATACACAATGGTCTATGGCTAGTTTTTGCACAGAGGTCTTTTGCATCATGACATTGAGTATTTTCAATATTACATGATTGAACTGTTCTCCTTTTGCATTTCCAATGTGCTGTACATCATTTGTTAGAATTGACACAAGGTCATTGAATACCTGAGCGGAAATCGTTTCACAGACACACAAAGCACCACATAAGCAACTCAGTACAATGATCCAATAATTCTCGAGTACTCTTGGAAAGCGCTTGATGACTTCCTCAATGTATTTGTCTGCGCTCTTCGTATCTTTTAACCACTTAATGGCACTCTGCTGATATTTCTCTGCACCCAAACCGATGGTGAAGTACTCCTCAAACAGGATCGTATGAATAAAAGGTTGCTCCATAAGGAAATGTGGCTTGTAGATGCTAAAAACTTCGGTCTGTTGTTTTTTTTGCATCGCAATGGAAAGAGAAAAATATCTGTACTTTCTTGAAATCCTCATTTTGTGAAGATAACTCGATAAATCATGTCATCCATTTTTTTATCGAGTGATGGATCTCCTCCATAGTTCATTCCAGCTGTAGCTCCAGCTTCTAGAAGTGCTTTCGCAATATCATCACGGTTGTGCTCAACAACAAATTGCAATGGAGTAAAAAGCTGCAAATCATGGCCATCTGGGTCTTGCTTTTGCTGCCAGTAGTCTTTTCACTATACTCAGCAGAACTTCAGATTTAAAACCAGCATAGTGTAGAGGACAAAAACCATTTGTTGAGGGTTTGTTTGGATCTGCAGACTTTTCAATAAGATACAAACAGATTTGTTCATTGCTGCATAAAACTGCTGCTGTCAATAGCGTAACGTCATCATTCCAGACTTCAGAATGGTAAAGCCCATTGATATCTTTGCCTCTGATTAATCTCGCGTAATCTCTGCAAATTGTTCTCCATGATGCATTGTATTAGGGGGTCTGTTTTTCTAGGTACTACTGGAATAAAAGGTACTAATTTGAATTCCATGGTACTTCAGATAAGAATTACAATCTGTTGAGGGATGTGAAATATTTAGAATTAAGGACACTGAATACATTTAGAAACAGCATAAAAGCAAAAATACTATCAACAAAATAGCCAGATCTTTTACATAGCACTTAAGCAAAGTCTAAGAATTGTCTGTTATAGACACCGTATTAGATTTGTACTGTAGGTGTATTATTATAACTGGTCTCACTGTTTTCAGATCTCTTTATTGATATAATTTTTTTAGATCTTTAAGTGTACATGCACTTGTAAAGAAGAATACATATGAACTCCATGCATTGCAGTGAAATATAAAATAATCTGTATGTATAAGATATATTTCACCTCTACTATCATTCTTCTAGAGCAGTAATATACAGAATTTTAAGGATGCACTATATTCCTGACGAGGTTTTAAAATAATTATTTATATCTATCCAGATGTTACAAAATCAGATATAACGATTTTTTTATCTGGAGGACACGTATCTCTACAACTGTTATCTTTCATACTTGCCTGATTACAAAAAAAGTTGTTAACAGCTGTGAAATACTAATTTCAACGATACAATTATTTGTGTTATGATTACTGTACAGACAATGAACTCCAGCATTGCATTGATATATACTGTATGATAAGATAATTCACCTCATAGCATTCTTCAGAGCAGTATTTACAGAATTTGCGTTATATTACGAGGAAACGACGAGGAAAATAATTAGTTTAGATGTTACAAAATCAGATACGACTGCACATTCACAAGAGTTATTTTATACTTATCATATTTATTTTAAAATTAAAATACTATGCTTTTCTTTACAAAAAGAGCTTAAAATCTACGTTTATTTGTCCTTTTTCGTGCCATTGTTATTGTATCATGTCTGAGATATGAATGAATGCCCTGTTCATGTTTGTACTTACAAGATTCTGTTTAAACATTTTATTTAAAATTAATACTATGCTTTAACATCTTTCATTGCTGTACGTTAATTTAATCAAGTAAATCGTTCATAATAAATAATTTTGTATAAAACAAAAATAATCCAGGGAGACCGGGAAGTTTTGCTAATGTTTGACCAATCAGAATAGAGCTGCGGTGATGTCATCACTATCGTACACACCCATTCTTAAACTCGTTGTGCAACATTTGGATAACCAAAAAATGATTCCCTTGAATATATTGAGTGCACTATTTGTATATTTGTATAAAAACACGCATTAAAACAAATAATAATAAAAATAAATGGCTAAAATGGCTGATACAAATAATGGCACTCTTATCTTGGCTTACAGTATTTAAGATTTATCAACTGTTTCAACTTCCTGGATTCTAAAAACTTAAATGTTTTGTCAGAAGATTATAACTGGTTTTTGTATGTAGGCTAATGTATGTCCTTCCTATAATAGTCTAAAATGTATAGGGATTTAATATAAGACTAAAGTTTACAATAAAGAAACAAATGTATAGTGTAATTAGAATATATATTAGGTCTAAACTTTTTATATAATTGTATAATACAAATGTTTAAAATTGTTGTATAAATACATTTGATGCATTTAAAATATTGTTATAGAAGATACAATTATATGTAAATATGAAAATACTAGGCAATGTTCATAAGCATTTATTTACATCAGTATTTAAAAACATATGCCTAACATTCAACAAATATAGTAATAAAATAAGTACAATGATTAACATAATTAAAAATAATTAAAAATTCTAGATTTGCATATCAGATGCTAAAACAGATATGATGAAGACATTATGTGATCAAGGAACCTTTTTTTAGAATTAAAGGTTTTGAAGAGCTGAATCTCATGCTTATGCAGGCTGCAATCATTATTTAGGGTTGTGTTCTTTAGTCTGTTAGTTCTTATTTAAATGCACTTTTTTTATCAAAACACAAACATTCAACATTTTTGCAACTAAAAGGCCTACTATTTGAAAATAAAGTTCATTACATTCATTGAACGAAATTTTTTATCCAAAAATTGATTTACCATTTGTATGTGAAGTTGGATTGTTTATTTTAATATGCAAGATTAAGATCCATTTCCTGGTTAACATGTGTATAATGATCTTAAGGGTTTGTGCTCTTGATATTCTCACTGTCCTATGGTCAGTCATATGGAACCTGTCAAGAACATGTCCAGGGTCATTTCTCACTCCAAAATAAAAATAGAGAAATTAGGACAGCTAGGAGTTGTTGCACTTTGACAATTAGCCATAAGTATAATTCAATAATAGTAATTGAGATGATATAATATTCCTGTGCATAACATGAAAGAAACGATCTTAACAGTCCTCGACGCAAAAATAGTTTTCATTTTGGTTTTGGAGTGAAATATATTTCATGGACATGTTTTAGATTTATGAAAGGTAGTTACTTGAATTCAGTGCATTAACTAAATATAAAGTTTTGATTTGTTATAGTCTAATCGGTTTCTTTACAAATATGATAAGAATGTTTAATTTTGATGTATGATTTACTTACCATCACAAAGCTGACTATTCTCCAACAAAAATATGAGCCACAAAACATGAAATCTATGAGGTACATATATTTTTTTTAAGGATTTAAGGAATTGCATTTGTCACCTGTATCTATATGTCATATGTTGAATACATGCCTTCACTGCAGCTATATCATGCATGGTATCAAAGCACACCTGTTATAAACAGAGTTTTGAAAGGTTTATTATATATTGGTATGGAGTGATTTATTTAGTTACAGGTGACAAAAATGCAATTCTTTTCAACACTCCATGCGCCATACATTTGGCAAAAGTTTTCAATTTAGTAGGGCTAAGGAATTGTTATAGATAATATAAAGCAATTCCTATACGTTACAAATGTAAATGTCCAGAATCCATGTAAAACTATATGTATGCATGTCATATGTATTACTATGAACCTGATAATGCCATATTTAGCCTTCTTCCCGGACCTCATCACACTGTCTTGCACAGAATATATCTCAACCTCCCAGAGGACAAACACAGACATGCCTTAACTGAGACTGTGTTCTCAAAAGCACCTAAAGACTTAGATCGATGATGATATGCTCAAAGATCTGCGTGCTCCCCTTGAAACTGGAAGCAAATATGAAGTCCCTCCTGTCAGTGGAGACCACAGTGAAGGAACGCGGAGCCTGGATGTAGACTTCCTTGAATCGTTCGAAAATCTTTGTTTCGGCATCCCACAGATAGACCTGCGAGAACGTGTAGTCGCTTCCCAGAGCCAGGTAGTATCTCTCTTTGAAGGAGAATGGCTGAAGGATCATGGAGCCCCTTGAAGGAATAGCCTGGACCTCAGAGAACTCCTTAGCAGTCCAGTGCAAGACCTTTGAGTCACCGATGTATCGCGTCATGGCCAGATACAGCTCCTCTTTAATCCTGAAGGCCTTGACGGCAACCACGTCCTCCATGTTGGGAATCTCACCCTGCAGGAGGAACTTCTGTGTGCTCCGGCTCCACTGGTAGATGACTGGTACTTGAGAACGGCTCGCCAGGATAAGATGGGCCTTACCGTCCAAATTGACAAACTCAGCGTCAGTATCCCGAAACCATTCGTGAAGGGACTGGTAAGAGTAGAAACCCTTGTCGTTCCATTTGTAGAGGGTGGAGAGACCAGCCTTTGAGCTGTCGGCGATGATGAAGAACCAGTCGTTGCCAATCTGGAAGGCCTCGATATCGTTCGGCTTGGAAATCTTTGAAACCTCGATATCCTGGAATTTTGTGAACTTGCTTTGGTCCTCATCAAACTTGTAGATGTGGGAACCACCAAAGAGCTGAGCTACAATGACAAAAACCTGGTCCTGGATGATCACAGACTTGCAGCCAACAATGGACTGACCTGAGATTATTACAAACAGATACAGTGTAAACAAAAACGAGAACAGACAGCATATGTTATACTTTTTAGTCTTTTCCATTAATGTGTGATTGTACCTGTGATGTTATCGTAACTCCTGAAGTTCATCTCAATATGGTCCCATTGGAGAACCATGCAGCTCTCTATGTTGGGAGCAGCGATGGCCACATACACATCCTTCTTGTGGGAGAACGTGTCCACGGACAAAGACTCAGTAGGGACAGAATGAAGGGGAATAAAATCTGGACAAATGTTAAAATGAGATTTTAGTGCTTTAGATATTCACATTGAACATCAGCTCTTAAAGGGACGGCTCACCCAAGACTAAAAATGATGTCATTATTTATTCACCCTCATGTTATTTCAACCTATATGTGACTTTATTCTGTGTAACACAAAAGAAGATATTTTGAGAAATGTCTCAGTGGTTAGAGGTCAATGATGTTTGGTTACCTTTTTTTTGCATTCTGGAGAAAAAAGAAAGTCATACAGGTTTGGACATGAGGGTGAATAAATGATGTTAATTGTGTTAATTCCCTGTAGTGTAAAACAGACATCTATAACGGGCATTAAAGAAAGAGATTATACTGCAGTGTACAGTGTGTTCTGATTCTCATTCACTCATTCACATACCGGTGGAGATGCACTCATTATGTAAGCTTGCCATGTCATTGAGTCGTTTGCCCTTCATCTCTTCAGGCCCAGCACAGAGGACGTCTGACACAGTGGCATTCGTGCTTTTCAACCACATCATCAGCCACTTCGCTCTACAATCACACTCGAAGGCATTGCCCCTTAGATCTCTGCAAAAACATATGGAATTAATACATTTCAAACACATAATATGAGCAACATTTGTGATTTAAAAGTAGTGCTGCACAATTAAAGAAATTATTGAAATGCAAATACGCATATTGCAATATTGCAACAACATTAGATTTGTAAGATTTGTATAACATGTATATTCATTTTCAAATGCTTTCTTTTCCAAGAAAGAATATGAAACATGCATGTTGACTAGGTAATTTTCATTTTTTAAATATATTTTAATACAATTTAAATTGATTTTGCAAACTTTAACTATTATCATATCTTATTGTATACCAAATGATCATTTATATATCATATCATATATCACAGTTGAAAAATAAAGACAGTAATATTAATAACAATAAGGTTTCAAATATAATAAGCATAATGTACATGCACTGTTGATATTTACACTTTAGACTCACAGATCTATCAGTGAATCCAGATCCATGAATAGATCTCGTGGCAAAGCTTTAATGTTGTTGTTAGCCAAAGACCTGCGAGAACAAACCAACACATTTCAATATATTACAAAACAACAGGCAAATGTTTGTAAACAAATATTACATATAAAACAGATTTATGACGTACAGGTGGGTCAAGTCCCTAAGTCCTCTAAAAGAGTATTTTGATGCTGTCTCAATCTTGTTGTTTTCTATAAACCTAGAAAAAGCAGTGAAAAGGAAGATTAGGTGAATAGGTGGAAGAAGTAAATAAGATCTAAAAACATCTGAGCACGCGTGCAGCTTCCCATCTGTTGTTCTCACATAAAATGTTAATGCAAAAACCCTCTTCTGTCTATAGCAATAATGTTTAAACATACATCAAATTAGCCTATAGAATGACATTTTGATGATGAGCGAAATAATTATTAAAAGAAAAGAAAGACCATAATGATACTTACAGGTACTCCAGGTGTGAAAGGCCAGAAAATGCATCATCCCTTATTGTGGTGAGGGCATTGGAGTTGAGCAACCTGGCAAAGATTTAAAGAAATAATGTCACTTTGTTATTCCACATCATCATTGGTAAAAATAAAGAGTGTAAAAGCAAAACACAGTACTACAAACAAAACTCAAAAGTGATTGTGCTGTGACAGACAAGTTTGTGTTCAGTTTAGGAGATTTGGCAAAAAAACAAATCAATATTTTCTCACTTTCAGTGATGGTGCAGTTCATTCATTTTGGTTTTGCATTCGCAGGCATACAGTAGATCCCTGTGTCAGTATATCAAACCGCTGACATCACCAAAGCCTCCAATGACATCAAACACAAAGTCATCGCAGAATGTATTTTGTCTCAAGAGCGTCGGAGAGAAAATATCAAACTCTGTCACTCTCTGAAAGCAAGTGTCCTAGTACTAGCTTGAGAAAGTCTGTCTGTAAAGCAGCTATCCAAAAAGAAAATATTTAGTTTATAAATAACTGAAGCATCAAACACAAACAAGAGGTGTTCAACCAACTGTTCATGATGCCTAAAACCACATGCACAAACACACTCAAGACTAAAACGGCTTATTTTTTTTCTTTAAATAAATAAATGCAAACAAATTGTCGTCCAGCTTTTTTCAGAGACATTTAAAAGTGGTCTCTATGTATTATCCAGTGGTACTCGACCATTCTTTTTGTCTCAAAGAAAGAAACGCAATCCCTTTCTGAGGTTATGTAACACTTGCACTGGGTTAGATCATCTCAACAGACATCTTCTCCAGATCAATAATGTAGTACTGATATGGAGCTAATCAGCTTCTACAGGAAACCGGTGAAGGGTTCACATCATTTTATAATCATGACATAATTTACTAAATGCACTTGCTTATAGTTTATATTAATACGTGTGACATCAATAATAATACTAATAATGCACACTGCGCTTACCAGGTATGACGACATACAATTCAATCATCTCAATTCAACCTTCTTTCCAAAATAACAGTTTCAGTAACAACCTACACAGACATTTAGATATTTGTGCAAGCTTTTTAATATTAGGCTGGCGATTATGTAAATTCTTTTGTAATTGTTCCACAGGAAATGTGGAAATTAAGGTTCAGTGTATAAAGGCACAGAAAGCAACTCTGCCTTTAAAATAAAGTTATGAATTATGATTAGTACGATTAGTATTTTTTTGAAGGAATATGATTGGAAACTAGGAAAGGATGGGTAGTCATGATACTCTAGGTATAAACTACTGCTGTATTTTACTAATATTTTATCAGTGTTTTCTATCAAATGCATTTTTTGGGATTATGCTACACAGTGGTATCTTTTGAAGTAATGGTACCAAATCAATACTTTGTACAGGTTTAACTAGGTAGCACTGTTTTATTGCATTGTTGCTGCTTTTATTTGTTTCAATATTTTCTGCTTTGTTATTACTGCTTTTAATATAGTGGTTGAACTACAATCTTTACAATAGACCCTTTTCTATTTTTGTACATTCTATGTACATTCTTTATATATTTTATATAGAAAATCTTTAAGACTGTATGTCATTATCTCTCTTCTACTGCCTGTACCACCATGTTTTTCAATGCAAAAAGTAAATAAATTTGAATTACAAACCTAAACCCTTAAGCAAAGTTGTCAATGCTTTGTTGACTAGTAAGTAATTTACTGTAAAATAAAGTGCAACCTTTACCTGTGCTCATCATGTTCTCTCTGGGTAAGACTAGCCTGTTTTCCCCTCAAACTAATTTGTCCATTAGAGGATCAACTGACTGAACCTGATGGATGTTAAGAGGTTTCCACAACTGCGAAGCAGAAAGTTTGTGACGATCCAAAGTGGATCAATAGGAAGGCGTTTAAGTGCCCCCCTTATACACAGACCAAACATCATCATCTCAGAAGAGCTTTACTTACAATAACTGTAAGGACGGCACGTGTGTGAACATCGCCTCCTTGACCTCTGAGAAGGTCCCGTTCACGATACTCCTGCAAAAGCAAATATCAGATCAGAGATACTGGCAAAATGTCTCATTCAGTAACATTAGTGCATGCATTTGCTAAATTCAAGTTCAAGTTTATTTATATAGCGCTTTAACAATGTAGCACTGTTTCAAAGCAGCTTTACAGCAGAATAACAAGCAGAGAAATATAAAAGCTAATTTAATAACTAATATCACTAATATCATTATCAGCTAAGATAAACTAACATTAAACAACATCTTTGTTGTTGTTAGTTAATTCTGATACAACTATTCATCCATGCTACTTAAAAGTGCATTAATGTTACAACTTTTGATATAAAAAATGCAAAAGATAATGTTAAAATGAACATAAAGCACAATAAGTTAATGCTGAAAAGTACATTGTTAACAGATGCAGTTACTTTATGTAAACAAATGCAATCCCAGTGTTATCAGGATGCTTTGTGTTAATGAAATAAATGAGGACCCTATAGATTAGCTATAATAACGGTGTGAGATGTATTGGTCCTGACAATGCAAATTATGCAAATTATGTAAAATGCAAATGATGTAAAGATAAATGGATACAGAAACATTTAGACTTACAGTGAACTGACATCGTTAGGAATGAATTTCGGAACGTAAGAAGTGCCGACGCAGATAATAGACTCCTTAGAGCAGCTGCACGAGGACGGGCATTTAAAGGTCTTTTTCCCGGTGTTTACCGACGGGATCAGATGCAATAACACCGCCGATATAAACACGCATTGCTTGACGATGATCCGCATCTTGCTCGTCAGGTTTGCATGTGTGAATCGGGAGAAGATCAAGACGACATCCACCCTGCAGCATGAATGCAGCAGTGAAGCTCCTGACATCAGCACATCGGCTCCTCGCGCTTTATTTATTTATTACGGCGCCCAGTATCGGTGAATGCTGGTCGAACAACCGCTGTGGATCAACTCTGATGATGAATCACTGCTGAATAAAACAACAGAAACAATCACAGAAATGCTAATGGGTTTAATGGGAATTGCATTGGTTTTAATGGGAACTATAACGGTCTCTGTGGGTCTTTACTGGTAATGCGTTGGGTTTTATTGGTGGGAATAAACACCATTAAATCCAACTGGAAAAAGACCCCAAAACACAGCGTACAACAATTTCGTAATGGTGTTAAAGATAAACAGCTTATAGTTCAAATGCTGTTTGTAATGGAAACCAAGAGAATTCGTATTGTGTTTTTTTACACAGAATATTTTCTATTAATTTATTAATCCATCTGTTTATAAAGCCCTGTTAATAGAGTCCAGTCTTAAAAAAAATATTAGTTATCCATTTTGAAAAAATGGAAATATTAATGTATGTGACAAAAAAAGAACACACGTTTTTGAGAGGAAACATACTTTGTAGGATTTCTGTGAATTAAAACACACAAACCAGAAGCAAAAATACCCAGCAAATGAGGAAGAGATGACTCTTAAAGAACATAAAATAATTATTCTATTTTAATTTTAATGTGTTCATTTATGAGGAATATGGACTGTTATGAATGTGACCATTCTAAAAACAGCACTTTACCTGACTATGAAAAATCATGATTTAGACATAAACAAATGCCTTTAAAAGAGAGAGAGAGACCTCACATGAGGATTTAAATCAACAAATACAGTACTGACATCTCAGCTATCGATCTTTGATGAAAAATGTTATTTTTTATGGTAAGGTTGACATTTGCATGGAATTGCCCAGTTTACTGTCAGCACCATGGACAGTTCATGATCTCTTACTACATACATGCTGTTATATAAAAAATACTTCTCAGCTCCAAGATAAATCACAATACAATGTTTTTCATTATGTAATGTTTTTAAAACTCAAGTCTAATAAACAAGTTACTCTTTTAAAATAAAAGCTTCCATCATTGCAAGACACGCAAGTTGAAATGACTAAATTCAGCAACTTACTCTCTAAATGACTAAAAATGTTGAGTCGTTTCAACCCGTGGTTGGGTAAAACACAAACAAATCCAACCATTGGTTCTAAATTAACCTAGAAAATGTCCATATTCAATCCAACCATGAGTTAAAACAACCCAGCATTCCTTTAACAGTGTACATGTTTACTTCAGGCATTTGGCTACCTGCCGACACTTTCTAAACTCATCATCATCAAGCAATGACTGATAGAGTAAGACATAAAATGAGTAAGTGCATCTTAAGTGGTAGTAAAGAAAATAGCTTTGTAAGGAAAAAAACAGCAAAACAAATAGCAAGAAGAGAGTTCAATACTAAGAGACAAAGCTTTTTGAGTTAAACTACAGCAAAATCATACCAGAGAAAGAAGTTGTGCAGAGCGTCAGAACAGCACAGGCCGATCTTACATAAATCTCTAATGGAAATGCTGCTGTACTACATAAAATGTGTCACAGTGTGGTGTGGGCAAGCTGATTCAACACCTCGGAGACAAAAACAGATACGAAGCAGCTTCCACAAGCACAAAGCAAAACACATAACAGATGCTAATAAAATATAGCAGATTGTTGTGGATAACAGTGAAAGCGATCTACTTTTAACATTAAAGAGGTAAATGCAGGAGTTTGTAAAAGAAAATGGGCATACTGACTTCAAGAGCCTTCAAAGTAATATCCTTTCAGCCATTGTTTTTCAAAAGTCTAAATATGTTTTACCTTTAAATGTTCTCCTCATCTCTCTGGGATCAGAAGATCTCCTAAAATATCCATGAGAATGAAATAACAACCAAGATCACAAACCTAAAAACTTAAAGAAAGAAACAGTGAAAACAATGTCAATTTTAGCTTTCTTTGATTTTATTCAGCCTCCAAATGAGTGAGTGTTTTCATATCCAAGATGTTACTAAATTAAATAACCTGATAGGTAACTAAATGTAGCTCAAGCTAAAGTCAACTCAAGTCAATGAATATAACACTAAAACACACAAATTAGAGATCAGACATGGGTTACATCAGGACAGTCCTTTTAGGTAGACTTCAAAAATCTTCACTCCATTCATCTCATTATAGGATTTTGTGTAAAGAAGAGTTCAACAAACGTTCATGCACGTCTTCTTAAGTTTCAAGTTTAACAAGGTTTAGCTTTTGCTCTTGTCTCCATTTAGAATTGATGTCTTTGACACCTCCACAATAAACAGATCTTTAAAAGTCAACGTTAACCATTGATGTGATGTTACAAACCATTAGGATGATGACCTTAGACCCTGTTTTTCTTTTTTATGTTTATGTTTTGCATCTTAATTCATATAAATTTGTCTAATTCGCATTTGTGTGTTTTTGTATAATTTGCTTTCAAACCAGTGACTTGTGTCATCAGGGATGGGGTGTATCTTCATGCTTGCTTTATAATTGATACAAAAAATTTTTTAAGAATTGTGTTTTTATACATTTTACATCGAACAAATTAATACAAAATTACCTCGTAAATAGATACATTCTCCACTCAAATTGAGGATACATTTTATTTTTGTAGTAAGGTTGGATGGTTTCGTGTGTTGTAAACCAAAACAACAGACAATTCAAGATTAGATTATGAAATAAGATTCCTGGAATTGTTTGTGTTCATTATCAATTAGATTAAAGAGCTTTTAAACTGAAGTCTAAATCTCTTTGGTTTAGTATAAAACAAATTGATATATTCAATATCAAACTATAAATCAAATTTCACACATAAAATAATTGCAACAACATCAGCTTACAAAGACAAACAGAATGTGCCAAATTAAAATCACACTGTGGTACAGTCCTGAAAACCCTCAGGGCACCGTTTGATCTTCCAAACCTTCATCTGGCGATGTGAACTCAGTCTCATTCTTCTCTGGCGAGGTTTCTTTCTTAAGACTCTTGAGGCACTTCTCAAGTCTCTTCATGCACAATGTTATGTCACCTTTGGTGATTCCAATAGCTGATGCTGCATTAAGGTATGGGCACGGATAAGCATCTGCATGTGACATGAAACCACAGAAGGTGTGTCCGCTAACAGTCTGCTCCACACCAAGTGGAATCACTCTGAAACAAAGAGATTTAAATGAGTAAGACATCTGAATAATGTTTGCATTGCTTTTGCCACATCCTTTTTGAAACATTTGTCTGGACCTGTAGCTGAAGACGTTTTGGCAAGTTGTAAAGACCGGACCTAGAAATCCAAAGCAATGCAAAAGACTATCAATTCTCTCAACGTTACGGCTGAGATGCTATGCAAGACAGAAAATCCCAAACAAATTTGACTCGACTTTAATCTAGACTGACCGTTTCTCCTATCAGCTATTTCAGAAGGTGACACTATTTCAACAGGTAGCACTGCTTGCATTTTTAAAATCAATCAACAAATTAAAACAGGGCTTTAAACTTTCCCTGCAAATCTTTTTAATATGCATAACACATTAATTCAGCATTTTCCACATGATTGTCTCATTTAAATAACACCAATAGCATCTTCAAGGCCTCATTAACTCTCTTTTAAACAAAGAGCAGAAAACTTTTTAAAGGGTCGCATTAGCATTCATAGAGCACAGTCTTCTGTGCAAAAATGAAATTTAAATGCATTGAAAAACAAAACATGCATAAATATATATCTCTTATTTTGTAAACATTCAACAAAATCCCAGACATTAACTGATGAAAGTTTTGTATTACAAAATAAACACGGACATTTAATGTGCTGCAAGATATCTTAAAGCTGCACAATAAAACCTGATTATTTTATGAAACAAAAGTATTGTTTGTGTTGCATGCTTAAAACCAAGCTTTATGTTTAAATCCATTTAGAATAAATACAATACAACACTTTACAATATATCATAACATGTAACAGCTAACATAAACAATGAGCAAGTTTTTCAGCATTTATTAATCTTGGTTCATGTTAGTTAATGCCAAAACGATTGTTCATGTTAGTTCATTGTACATGTGCAACTAATGTTAACAAATACACCTTTTGATTTGAAAAACATAAATGCTGAAATTAATATAAACTAAGATTAATAAATGCTGCAGAGGTATTGTTTATTGTTAGTTTATGTCAGCTAATGTATAAACTAATGATAACAAATGCAATGATATTGTAAAGTGATACCAACTTCAAGAATGAATGAAAATCTTTAGATTTAAAATAAATGTACTTTTATAATATTCCCAGGGAATTATTCACTTCTGGCAAACAATAATAAATTAGAAATAAATGTCTTATAAAAACAAATGCAGACAATTACAGCCTTTCTATAACAACAACGAGGAAAGTAGTGAAATATACTTTTTAATGAAAAATGACTATATAACTTATAACTGACATAGATTAAAGTCAAATTAGGGCATTGAATTGATATTCAAAGCCATGTACAGTATGCATCTCTTCTTTCTCACTAGCACTAGTATACTGTGACATTGCACATTCATGGGAATTTCAAGAGAATTTATTTTTAGTTTTGCAACCATACACTGTATATATCTATATCATATAAAGAAATCACAACATTTAATCTATAGATTTACTTAAATACTAAAACATTTATTTCATGTCTATCAATGCAGGTTATATTATATAGTCTATGACAGGCTGAAAGGAAACAATAATGCTGCAAGATAAACCCATGAGAATAAGAAAGAGCTTCAATAATGAGAGCGGACAGCAGAAAGACTTCTACACATCAATATTACAGTGGATCATTCAGTGTCCAGGAGAAAACACTGTCTCTAAGAGATGGGATTTAGATATTTGAGGTTTAAAAAGCAGTCAAAGGGGCAGACAGGACCTCAATTTGTACATTTACAAAGAAAATGAGCCAGTAGTGTTTGTCTTTAAAAAGAACAGAAAAGAGTGTTTGTCCTGATGTGTTTAGGGTGCCATGTGGAGGGGTTTCTTTTATATTGCTAACACAGTGTTCCTCAATCAGGGGGCGTTTTTATTATTTACTCCCCCTCATGTCATGTCAAACCTGTATGACTTTCTTGCTACAGCAAAACACAGAAGAAGATATTTTTCAAAGCGCTGGTTACCGGCACCCATTCACTTTCATAGTATGGACACAAGGTGCAATGGAAGTCAATGTGTGCCGGTAACCAGCGTTTTGCAAAATATCTTCTTTTGTGTTCCACAAAGAATCATACAAGTTTTGAATGACATAAGGGTAAAAGGGTGACATAATTTTTATTTTTGGGTGAACTAACCCCTTAAAACTGGGGCGTCTACATACATAACAGACAGAAGCTTTATTTTAGCACAGAGAGTATCTCACCTGGCGCCGGACACCTGTCTGGTGAAAAGCATGGAGCCCAGCTGGGTCACTGCTTTATCACTGTGTGCCTGGAGATTGTTCAGTGACATGGCTGGAGAAGACAGAAAAATTATTTCTTAAATTACAATTTAAAAAATGAATGCAATATATTTTTGAGATGTTGACAGATACATCCTGCATTGTGATGTGAAGAAGTACAAATGCAAAAACATCTGCATTGATTTGACCAGATTATCAACCTGCATGTAAACCTCACAAAAATGTACAATATATTTGTGACCCCGTTTGTGAAATTCAGGCAAAATTGTTCATTTTATTGGCACTGTGTTTTATCATTTTGCACAAAAAAGCTGGATTTTCACAAACTAGGTCACATTTATGCAACCATCTACACCTACTTACATGTAGAGAATAGTAGTAACATTTATCCATAATGACTTACTATAAAAATAATAAAGTGATTTATCTTAGGGAGGAAACAACATATTTCTTATATTTTGTGGTAAGAAAGTCAAACGCAATTTAATGTAACAGCTATCATTAAAATATGTGTGTTTTGCAGTAATATGGTATATATGACCATGACTGTACAGCCAAGGACATATGACCACAACATGACATGTGATATTTTTATCATTTCTCACCCAGTGATATTGGATTGTGTGGCGTGTGCAGCAGTCTCTCTCCGTGCCTCTCGGCAAGAGTTTTCAGCTCTTGTGCCAGGTGGCCGTAAAGCTCCTGCGGGCCACACAAAAGCACAGTTATAAATAGCTCTTTGCAGCTTTTTCTGTTGCACGGTCTGTTTTCTGCTAATGTTGCAATTGTGCGTCTGCTGGTCTACACCCACCACCTGCTTTCATTCTGCATCTCTAGCTTTCTCTCCTCCAGAAGCATCTCTCTGACGCTTTACTGTACTTGCGTCAGCTGTGTTGTGGTTTACTCACTGCTGAGATCGATGACAAATGAACTGTAGGAGGACTTCATATTCCCTATGATGCTGTCTATAATATGATGCTCAAGATCTATAAAATCAGCCTTTCCACAGCATTTCAATCATTGAAATCACTCCTTGTCAGTATGCTTTTGATTGGTTTATATAATCAGAAACAATATACATTAATAATGAAAGAATAAGAATGTACTAGTACTAGATTTTTATCCACAGTCCCTAGACGAGTTGATGTTAAAAAACAAACAAACACAAGCTTCACAACATGATTATTTTTGCATATCGGTTTAATTGATTTATATTTTAGCTTCAGTTTTATCTTCAGTTAAATATTATTATTAGTTACTCAAACTCAAAGTTAATTGCTAAGGCAACATTTCTCATTTTCATTCAGTTTGAAAATAATATTAGGCCTACATTTTATTTGATTTCAATTAACAGAAATGTTTTAATAGTTTTAGCAAACAATATTACCTTTGATAGCAACATTTCTAAAAATGCTCACAATCAGTAGCCACATGAAAAATGAATACAAATGTATACAATATGTAAAAAGAGCACATACATTTAATTTATGATTTTAAGTTTGGGAACTAGTGGAAATGGAAGAGCTGGCATTTGATCCTTTTAATAAAGAACAAAAATGTGTGCTATTACTTTAATAAGCAACAAAATTACCATTACCATATGTTTGATGATAAAATAAGTGGAATAATCCAACAGATTTACATTGAAGGAACCACAGCCATCTATGGCAACAAGAATAGCATATACACTTAGAGTTGCCTTCTTTTGACATCACAGAATACCTTAGCAACAACCATCCAACACTCAGCATAACAACCACTTCACTTCCTAACAACAACACTACAATACTGGCAGTGAGTTTTCTATTGGCATTACTCACATCTTCATCCAAAAACATAAAACTTAACTTTCATGGGAGATTCTTATCCTATTGCAGACCACTGAATAGAAAGTCATATGCATTCAACAAAGCAACAATTTTAACATTTAAATATACATTATTAATAATCCGGATGCATTAGTTGTAAATCAATAACCTACACAGGTTCCATATCGCATGATGGCTAATTCACATAAGATAATATTCAATGTACTAAACCCGCTACTACAACCAAACCAGGTTAAATTTAGCTTCGTAGCTCTGTGGTGTCTCACCTTTCTCTCAGACAAGAGTTTCTTGTAGCCGCTGGCCCCGAGAGACAGCAAAGTGATGAGGACGTCTAAGGATGGAGAGGCTGAAGCTCGACCTGGAGGAAAGAAGATCTGATATCAGTGACGCCTGTTACACTTCGCATGCACTGGAAACTCTTTATGAAGAGGAAAAGAACATAAGGCTGTGATGCTTCTTCTTCGGATTTAATAACGTCTAGATCAAAATATAGTTATATAAAAAAGGGTGTTATAAAAATAAAGTGTGTTTGCCCTGACTAAATAGGATGGGAGCAAAGTTATAGCTGACAGAAAACAGACATCACCCATCCAGAGCATCATGAAGGAACCTACCAGGATACATTTTACTGATTTCTTTGATGAAGACATCGTCAAATCCAGCAATGATAGCACCACCAACTGGGACCATAAAGTTTTTATCAAGACTTTGGACAAAGGCATCAATTCTTCCTACACGGGCTCCCTGTCAGGGCACAATAGAAGTCAACCATTCAATATCACAGGAAAAATAATCACAACTATTAAATATTACTGTAAGGTTTAATGTTACCTGTTGTATAAGGTGCATACATTTAGATGACTGCATGCCATACGCATTGTTGACTATATGGGGGATATCATGCTTTGCACACAGAATAGCAAGTTCTTCTAGTCTGAAAAAAGAAAATGGATGTTAAATGCACTGAAAATATAATCTTGATATAAAGAAATAGTTCACAAAATTTTAATCTGCAGTAATTTATCTGTCTTCCAAACCCCATATTTTTTTTAATACAAACTGAGATGATTGGAAGCCAGCAAAACAGACACTCAAGGTCTCAAGATCTCAGTTTGTGTTTTACATGTGGGGTTGGAATGGAGGTAAATTAATGATAACAAAATTTGTCATTTTATACTTAGAATTTATGTCCACACATTTACAGAACTTTAATATGGTTAAACGTGTGTTTTAAAGAAACTGTATTTGGTCCAGTGGTTTTGACCTGCCTGTCAGGAACACGTGGTGCAAAACAAGATGTTGTTGAATGGACACACAGGATGTTTTTGGCACCCAACTCCTCAATCTTCTTCTCAACTTCCTGCAGGTTTGTTCTTAGCTCATCTCCTTCCAGGACATTTTCAATGACCACAGGTTCAAAACCTTGTAAAAACACATTTGACAAGCTGTGATATCATTCATTTATTTGTCAAAACTGCTCCTTTGATTGGAAGACATAAACAGCAGTAAAAATCTTACCAGCAGTTACCATAGACTTAAAACAGGATTTCTGGTCAATGCGAGGCCAGAGGATATAGCGTGCCTCAGGCCTTCTGTGTCTCAGCGTGAGAAAACACAGCGTGAGACTCATTCCTGTGGCCATTGGGACAACAAAGCATGAGGATACACTCCTAACACCTGCAAAAACAAATGTACATATGAGCTATATGTCAGGAGAAGATGACATACTAAGTCCCACTATTCCAATTGTGATTTACCTGTAAATTTCAGAACATCCAGCACTATTGAATTTGTGATTTTATTTAAAAGACTGGAACCAGCAGCCTTGGGCTGAACAGCAGCAATGTCCCCTGATCGACCAATGCCATGAATCAGTCTAAGAGAGAAATCAAAGCTTGATATCAAAAGTATAGTATAGTATGCTGATATTTTTTTGCTGGTACAGAAATATATATTTTTGGTATCACTATTCTTTTCCAAACAACGAAAGAACATGTTGTTGATCTCCATAAAGAACAAAAAGCATTATATTTAAAAGTCATATTGAATACCTTTATGTAGTGTCTTTAAGGTCGTATTCCAGTAGGATTTAACAGTGTTCTGTTAATTCCCATTTGGTTTGCTTTTTAAAAGCCATGTAACAGTTTTGTGTTATGAATATCTTTCTATTAAATGGATGTTATCTGGCGAATGGAAACCAATAAAACACCATAACGGTCTACTGGAATAAGTCTCAAAACACACTACATACAGAAATGTTGTAATGGATTTAATGGTTATAATAGGTATTTTTATTAGTTTTAATGGAAGCTATAATGGTCTTTATGGGTCTGATGGTGGGATGTTATGTGGCAAATGTGAACCACTAGCACATCATTAAAAAAATGGGATTTTAAAATGGTTTCAATGGTGTTATCATTCATAATGGTATGTGTATTGAAACCATTAAAATGTATATTGTTTTTCAGTAAACCACACTTTTCTCGAAAACCAGTACTCTTCTCCAACCTGTAATGTCTTCTGGCAACCAGACTGGAAGCGACCCTTCCCTCTCTCTCTCCTACACCACAGTTTCCTAAGAAGTTGTTGCTGTCCATGATGGCCAACTCGTTCAGAAAGAGCTCTATTGTGCTTTCATCCCATCCCTCCTCTGGACATTTTCCCTGTAACACACACAAGATTGACAGTCAAAATCTACACACACTGAACTCTCAAATTCTCAAGGTTTCCATTACAAAAACCATTAAATGTATTAGAAAATGAGTAATTAGTGTGTTTGGTCTTATTTCAGTAGCATGTAATGGCGTTCTATTGGTTCTCACCAACACATTACCAGTAGAAACACATTAAAGTTTCCCATTTCTATTATAACCATTAAATCTATTTCAAATTCTCTGACGTTTTCTCCAGCGTACTAGTAAACTGAGCATGCGCAGTAACACGATCATTACCTGTTCTAATAAGACTCGAATCAGCTGCTCGTGCCCGCGACGCGCCTGAAGCCCCTGCCGAACATATGAAGGCGAGACGATTTTTTCGCTCAGGCTGAAGTTTTCGTTATTCATGTCGCTTTAATCACGAAACCTGCAGCCGGAGCTTAGTCAGCAAACACACGTGCACGTGTCTAATGTGCCGATAGGATCTAAAACTGTTTGACAGCGATGAATCTCTCTGAAAGTACTGTTTTCAGCAATCTGTCTGCGTATCTGGTACACTACGGGTGGGCAGATGTGAGGTTAAACATTGTGTAATACATCTGAATCAGCGTAAAGTTCAAATCAATCAGCAACCGAGTTCACTGTTTACTTCCTGGTTGTAACTCCGCCCCTCAATGATGACTCTATTTCAAAGTAAAAGTCCTCGGCGGACTCGTAAACGTAAAGTAGGGCAATATAAAATGTAATAATATGATAAAAAATGATTATCCCTACAAAAATAAACATAATATGACATTTATTAATTTCAGTACTAATCAGGATAATATTTACCTTCATATATTTAGCAGACAGTTTAACCCAAAGTTATAAAATGAAGAAGCATTTAATGCTTCCTGTTATGTGGGGTAAAATAAATGTAAAAAGTCAGTAATTTTAAAACAACATTGTTGCTTTCAGCAACAGAAAATAATGCAAATCATGTTGCAAATAAAAAAGTTATGAGGTTTTTCAATAAACATTTATTTGAAAGTTATTACTATTCCTTCATTATTTTTATTTTCGGATGCACTAAAGCAGTTTGATTAAACCAAATGGGTTTTGTAAAATATGACTTCTATAATGTAATTAAAAATATACTTTGAAAAAGGTACTTTCACATTACAAAAACTTAGACAAATCAGATAAAAGGTTTTAATACAAAAAAAAATCTCTGAACTTAGAATGTGAAATCATCATGTGTTTATTTAATGTACAGTTTAGTCAAATTTGCACACTGCAGTTGGATGTATGCATTTGATACTGTATACAGCAACATTTCACATATTGTATTAGCAGTCACACCTAATTCAAAGCATCTTCAGTCAGTTCTATGTACAGAAAACCATCAGGAAACCTGTGAAATCAGCCTTTTTGATACATTTAATTTTCTTTTGTTAGAAAAAACATTTTGCACAGGAATGCAACTGTATTCTGAACACACAAGCAATAGATTGGAATGGCAAGCACACATACCTTCTTAAGGATTATACACAAAATCTAAGAAAATATAGGCACTTTGAAATTTTATCTACAGTATACTGTATTTTATCAAAAAAGCAAAATTCTACAATTGTAAAGACAATAAATCAGATTCAATATCTAATGTGTAATTTTGTTTCTTTTATCTATTTGACGTAAAGAAAAAAAATGGTTACAGAATCACTGAAACATCCTATACGTAAAACAAATGTTCATAATTGCTGTGCATGTTTTATACCATTATAATGGACAAACAGGACGAATTTTCTGCAGCACCAATTTTTATAACAGATAACATTAATATTTGTGAAGAATCACTTTAATTACAATTACTAATATAACCACATGTAATGTATAAACTGATGTTGACTAAACAGCAATGAGTTTATGGGACTGCAGTTTGTCAGTACTGAGGTAGGGTTAGAATGGTGAAGATTAAACCTGCCATTGACCACATGTAATGCTTTTAGACTTCCCAAATAATCTCACTGAACATACACCAAACCAATACAGTCAGACTCAAAAACAGCACAAATGAACAAGTATCCAAACTGTGGAAATGTGCGCTTAGTGTGTAACCTCCTGAACTAGTATCATTTCTTAGTTTTCGGACATCGTGCGAATCATGTAGTTGAGGATGCCACCGTGACGGAAGTAAGTGAGCTCCACATCTGTGTCGAACCTCATCTTAGCCTGAAATGTTTTGCCGGTGTCCAGCTGCAAAGATAAGTAGACAAAACACCACAATTAATCATGATACATTATTTAAGGGACCTTTTAAAGTAACGTTATGTTGTCCTACAGACTACATAATGCAGCATTACCTGAATGTCGATAGTCATTCTGGGTGTGAGCTGTGAGGGAATGATCACGGTGTATCTCTCACGGCCAGTGAGCCCGAGGCTGTCCGCCGTGTCGCCCGGCAGGTACTCCAGAGGGATGATGCCCATGCCCACCAGATTACTGCGGTGAATACGCTCATAACTCTCTGCTAATACAGTTTTGATGCCCTGCGGGGAGAAAAATATCAGTATGGCATACTACACCGTCTTTAATTTATTATTCATTTCAAATGTATCTGCAGTGTAATGTATGATTTTCTTAAACTAAATATAATGTCCATTAATCATAGTTGATAAAGATGCTGATGAAAACATCTCACCAGCAGGAAAGGTCCTTTGGCAGCCCAATCCCTGGAGCTGCCGGATCCATATTCTTTCCCTGCCAGGATCATAAGAGAATGACCGGACTCCTGATATTTTTCTGCAGCATCAAACACATCCATCTGTGTGTTCATGAAGAAACATACACACATCATTTTAAATTATCATATAATTGTGAGTCATAGTGGTCACATTTAAGTGAAGATGAAGCAACTTTTTAAGTGCACTTTAATCAAACAAGAATTTAGGGAATAAAAAATTTAATTACATTAAATTAAATGCATAATAAATTAATTAATATAATGTAATCTTACTAATGATAAAAGTAACAGAGAATGTGAACATATGACCCAGACTGTAAAAACTTGAAAAAAGACTGTGAACTTTTTTGTAGTTTGCTACATCACATCATCATAAATAATGTAAAGAACATTCTGTGAAAATATAACCTTGATATCTTTAATATAGACAAAGTAAGATTGAAATCTTTAAAAAATCTTTTAGAAGTCAAATTCTGGTATTTTGATGTGAAAAAATATTAAAATCAAAATCAGTACTGTATTTTAAAACAATAATTTTCATTTTAATATCAATAATATAAAAAAAAATCAGAGTACTGTATCTTAAAATCTACACATATATATTTTGGCTATTTTTATGGCTATGACTACGTTGATGCTCACAATCTCATCATTAGATTCTAAGAAATCTAAGCCTAGATTTCACAGATGGGAAAGAAAATGTTTCTTTAAATCAGAATGTCACACCGTTTCTCCTGTAGGCAGGTAGATTGTACTAGGTGCCTGCTTGTTCAGGAACTTGTTGAAGAGGCGGATGTTGGCGAAGGTTCCTCGTGCCATGACAGCATCGTTGCCTCGGCGAGAGCCGTATGAGTTAAACTCTCTGGAAGTGAGTCTGAGAAAGGTGGAAAAGTGTTGACTGAGACACCACTTGTGTTTAAAAAATGTTCTTGTATCTGGATAAAACTGAAATAATGTATGCAAGTATGGTGTGTCAATGTCTTACCCACGGTTAGTTAAGTAGCGTGCAGCAGAGCTGTTGCGTGCAATGTTTCCAGCAGGTGAGATGTGGTCTGTGGTCACAGAATCTCCCAAATTGAGCAGCACATACGCATCTGTTATAGACTTTGGAGGTTCAAGTTTCTTTGTCTAAAAATGCAAATGCAACGAAAGAACTTATTTTACAGTTTGTGCATATAGTTGTAATATTAAAATCAAAGACTAGAACTATTAAAGTGCCCAATACCAGTCCATCAAAGAAAGGTGGAGACTTTATGTAGGTAGAATTAGGATCCCAGGTGTACAGCTTGTCTGAAGGGGCTTTCAGGGAGTTCCAGCGTTCGTTCACTTTCTGTGTATAATACCAAAACAAGAATAAACATTAATTCATAATGTAGAGTTTATACGTTTTTTGGGATGTTGTGTTGATTAGACATAAGTACCTCCACTTTCTCATAAACCTCCTTAAACATGGCCGGAATGACAAACTGTTTCTCCACCGCCTGGATCTCCTCCCGCGTGGGCCAGATGTCCCTCAGGAAAATCTTCTTTCCGTCTGCGTTCACCGCTGGACAAAGACATAGAAAACCGTCAGTATTCTTGCTCTTGTGTTTTACTCGACAGACAGTATATACTCACCTAAAGGCTCCTTTTCGAAATCTATCCTCACTGTGCCTGCAATAGCGTAGGCGATGACCAGCGGAGGAGAGGCCAGGTAATTGGCACGCGTGTTGGGATGGACGCGTCCCTCAAAGTTTCTGTTTCCAGAGAGGACACCGGCAGCAACTAAATCACCCTATAACAAAAACACAAACTTCTTTAACGTAAAGTTGTTAAAAATATAACACTGTGATAACGTAAAGAGAGGTTTAGTGTTTACCTGAGTTATCGCCTCTACGACCGGCTCTGGAAGGGGTCCGCTGTTTCCAATACAGGTCATACAGCCGTAACCTACAACCTCGAAACTAAAGAGAAAAAAGTCTGCATTTTTTCTGTTGCTTTAAACATTAATTTTAGGAAAGTTTATGCAAATGTCAACCATACCATGAAAAAAGCTTTATAGCTCATACCCAAGTTTATGTTTAAAGCATAATTTTATAATTTCACAGTTGTCTTTAGAATTGTCACATTCATAACAGTCCAGAATCAAATTAAAATAATTATTGAAGAGTCATCTCTTCTTCATTTGTTGGGTATTATTGCTTCTAGTTTCTGTATTTTAATTCACAGAAATCCTACAAAGAATGTTGCCTCAAAACGTGTCACATCCACAGCACATGTATGTTTCTGTTTTGTTAAAAAGATAACTTGTGCACAGACTGACATCAAGTCTGGTCTAAAATATAGACAGATGGTCCAATATATTGGTAATAAACACATTCACAAAACAAGATTTGACTGGAAATATTGTTGGATGTGAGTGTCTTACCCTAACTGTGAGAGAAAGTCCATGACTCCGCTCTCTTTCAGATAGTACGTGACCACTCCACTACCAGGAGACAGACTGGTCTTTATGTACGGCTTGACCGTTAGACCACATTCAACAGCTTTCTTGGCCAAAAGACCTGACAGAAATAAAGACAGGTATTACGCTACTTTGGAACTAATGCAGTATAGTTGACATTGATGTGGGTAGATGTGGTACCTGCTCCCAGCATGACTGAGGGGTTACTGGTGTTGGTGCAGCTTGTGATGGCGGCGATGACCACAGATCCGTGTGAAAGTGAATACTCAGCCCCGTTAAACTGGAAGGGTACGGTGACGTCATGTCGCTCAGGAGTCACCTGGAATCCTTTAAAGCCTTGCTATAGACAAAGAAAAAAACAGACCATTTAAAATAAAATAACTATTTTATGTTCTTCATTTGTTGGGTTCTGGTTTGTGTATTTTAATTCACAGAAATCGCCTCTTAAAAATGTGTGTTCTTTTTTGTCACATGCGATATTTTTTATGTATGGCCTCTATCAACAGGGCTTTAGTAAAATATAAACAGATGGTTCGAGTTTTGATCAGTTGGCTTTTGACAGTTATTGTGACAGGTACCTTGGCCCCTAAACACGCTACAAAGTCCTGTTTCATGTCTGATACGGTCACTTTGTCCTGAGGCCGTTTAGGTCCACTGCAGCAGGGGACGACCGTACTGAGATCCAACTCAACTACCTGTAGAGAAGGAAAAAAATTACTTTTGAAAACTACCTAGACATCATTTTTATACAGAATGAATAAAGTGTATGATTGGTACCTGAGTAAAATGTGGATCTTGCGCTGAGTTGCTGTAGTCTCTGAACATACCCACTGCCTTCAGATATTGAGCAATGTAACTCAGCTTCTCTAAATCCCTCCCTTAAAAACAAAAACATCAACGCATGAAGAAAACAACCACATGCCACATCATGAAATACCAGTCCAAGGTTGATCTACCTGTCTGCTTCAGATACTCAATACTGATTTCGTCTACGGGGAAAAAGGCAGCAGTCGCTCCGTACTCGGGGCACATGTTGGCGATGGTGGCACGGTCGGCGATTGACAGCTGGGCGACACCAGGACCGAAAAACTCCACGAACTTTCCGACCACACCGACTTGCCGCAAATGCTGGATGAAGAAAACATTTAAAAAGAATCTCAACACATTAACAGTAAGATTAAGATATTTTGCATACCTTGGTGACTGTAAGCACGATATCAGTAGAGGTTATAAATTTGTTTGGAGTCCCTTGGAGTTTGTAGCCGATGACCTCCGGAAGCACCATGCTGATTGGTTGACCCAACATGACGGCCTCCGCCTCGATACCTCCCACACCTGCTCAAAACACCTGGTTAAACCCCCCGAAAAATGAAATGTAAATCAACATCTATTGAATAGATTTCCTTACCCCAGCCCAGCACTCCCAAGCCATCAATCATAGTTGTGTGGGAATCGGTGCCCACCAGACTGTCCGGGTAGTAGTAACCGTCCTGATCAAACACAACCCTGGCCAGGTATTCTAGATTGACCTGATGAACTATTCCTGAACCTGGAGGAATGATCCGCATGTTTCTGAACGCTTTAGAACCCCACTGTAGACCAACAACAAACACTTATTGTTTACATGATACACAACGCACAACCCAATATTAAAACATTCATTAAATGGAAAGGGAAAATTTACCTTTAAAAACTCAAACCGTTCCCGGTTCCTTTCAAATTCAAGCTCTTGGTTTTTATAAAGGCTGTCAGACCTTAAAGAAAGAAAAGGTATTAAATAAAAGTTGGTTTATCAGAAATGTCTTGATTTATATCTTTTTTATAACTTTTTATTTATAACTTTATATAATACAGATTAGTGTTGTAGTACTTTAAAGGTCTCGACTGCATTTGAACTCGTTCTTGAATTAGAGGTTTTGAGATTTTGTTTTAAGACTAAAATTTGTTGTCAAACTAAAATAATGCAAATCCCAACAAAACTCAAGATCACAAAAAGTAGTTGTTTGAGATCTTATATAATAAAGCAATATCAGAAAAGCAAGAGAGCTGTACATAAGCACGATTGCACAAATATTGTAATATGTTTGGTGAATGATGTGATTGTGATTGATAGTGTATGTGTTTGTTTGCTCATAGAAGCCAAATTAAAAATTCCTAAACATAAAATTCACCTCTGCAAAAAAAATTTATTTTGATTATTTTATAAGGATTTTTGATTATTTTAGGGTTAAGTGGATCTTTCAGATGAATATGAGAAGTGCTGGTCTGATCTTGGTTTTGGTTTAGGTGGTTCTGCTATACATATACACCAGGCATACAGTTAGATTTAGGGTTAAGGGCTCAAATAAATCCTTTGCTGAGTACAAAAATAAACTAAAGTACACCCTGTAATGCAATCTAAATCTCTTCATAACATTTCATCATTGGAATTCAGTCCATGACATATAAACAGATGCTATACTCATATATGAAATGTGCAGATCCTGAATTTTACTTTTCTGTCAAAGGGCAAAGACTTACTTTCTATTGAAGTCAACTTGAATTGAATGATCTATGACAAGGTCTGCAGGACAAACAGGATTAATCTTCTCCGGGTCGCCCTGTAATTTTTTCACAGCGTCCCGCATGGCTGCAAAGTCCACCACCGCAGGAACTCCCCTGTTTGAAGCGAATGATATAAAAAAACTATCAAATGTGTGTATGTACAGTATCAGACACAATGTACATGTGAATGTAATATATTACACACAAAAAGACTAAGTTGACAAAGTTATGGCTTTGATTCACAGAGATTAAACATAATCTATAACTGTATAGCTTGAATGAAATGCAAGTCGCTTTGAATAATCACATTTGACAAATACATGAATCAAGAAAAGCTGTAAGTTGATTTGGTCAAAACCTACGTGAAATCTTGCAGGATGACACGAGCTGGTCTGAAAGGCACTTCAACGGTCTGACTCTGTGTCACCTTCCAGTTGAGAATTTTCTCCACATCCTCCTCCTTCACCAGGAACCTATCACAGTTCCTCACCGCAGACTCCAACAACACACGGATGGAGAAGGGAAGGTGCTCTTCAAAGACAGAGGATATAAGATTTCATTGTATGTGCTGCTTTAGGAGCATACAGAGATGAACTTCAGTCTACATTTATTTGGCAAGTAATTTTCGTCATGCAATAACCTTGCCAGTGGGACGTGATTAGAGATCAATTAACAAGACAAACACTTTTGTTTAAAGGTTTAGGGTCACTTTTTTATATAATAATCAAATTGCGGATTATATGAAACTATGGGAATTGCGTTATAACTACAAAAACTAAAAAACAAATTAAAACTATATTTAAGCATATTCGGCACAGTCGTCCTTTAACTAAAATTAGCCAAAATCTTGTCAATTTCTTCATTATTAAGTTCAAGTCATTAATTTGAAAAATATTTATTTTTACCTTTTATTGAACCTTTTATTTATAAGAACCTTTTATTGAAATGTCTGCACGATATTGAAAAAAATGTGACATGCAATAACTTGCTGAACAATGCAATACACAAAATACAATACATGGATGATAAAAGTTTGTAAAATCAATTTAAATTATAAATATCTAAAAAAAGTCTGAATTTTATAACCAACATACATGTTTTATTACCCAATTATATTATTTTGTCAAAAAATATTAATAATAATTTTAGACATTAAAGCATGTACCTTTAGTTTAAAAGGTTTGGAAGGTCAGGAGAAGGTGTGACCCTAAACTTTTGAAAAGTAGTGTCAAATTTTGCCTTACCATATCTTGGGTCTCCAAGCTTTGTAAGGTTGAAGAACTTGTGGTCAGGCTTCTGGATGTCCAGAGGCTCAACAATGTGTGCAAAAGGGTTTGTCATAACTGAAAGCGTGATTCCTTCCCACACACTCTTGAACCTGAAAATGGAAGAAAAACAGTTGGAGAAAAACATTTAATCAATATAATAATAACATTTTGCAAAAAAATAACCGATATTAAATAAACTATGGTACTTAATGGTGACAAAAATCTCCGATTCACCACTAAAGGCTTGAGAACTTCTCACAATTAGGATGATGGTACGAAGCAGCGAGCGTGGACAATACAAACTAAACCAGTAACTATCATACAGAACAAGGACAGAAACGTTTATCACAGACTTGTTTATACAGAAGCTGCATGTGTTCGCAGTTTACATCAGATCTAGTTGATCTTACAGCGATAAGCAAAAATTGTGCAATGACATGTACTCTAGGTTACAGATACAGATACCACTCTCCAAAATGTTAATGGATTATGAACCCAGTATTTGTCATTGCCAAAAAAATTTAAAAAATGAAACCTGAACTTGGAAGATCTTGGACACAGCTCCAGGTTAAGATTGTGTGATGTATCAGGTGAGTGGTCTGACCATGATGTTAAAGCTTCTGACACAGTGAGAAACGAAGCCAATTCTCTTTCTCCACAATGATTACATAAAAATTTCATCATTTACTCATTTACTTCCAAGTCACGTCCACCCGAAACGAAGAGGAGAGGTCTTGTATCACGGTGAAGGGTTTTATTTTATGATAACCGGTATGATAACCATCTGATTTATTTGCAAGTAAATTATTTAGGGTCAAGTTGACTTGCAGTACCCGGACAAGTTTTCAGGGGTTGTTATAGGGAATATATATATTTTACATCTCTAACACTTCTAATTAGCAAACTGAACAAACAGTCATGATAGACTCATTTCTGGATTTAACAGTGCGACCAAAATAATTTTATTACGATTATATTATATTATGACATTCAAAATCTTTCAAAAGAGGCAATGTCATTTAACAATATCATTCAGATTATTCGCTTTTTCCTGTTTTAGATTTTGCAAATGAAGCAGAGGTAGTATTTTACAACCCAAGAACGTAAGTAACCGTGCTAAAACCTCTGAGGAAAAAAGGCCTAAAGGGTCTCCAGGAAACCAATGAGCTTCATCCCAGCACATGGTACCTCATGCTATCATGTTAACAAGTTCAAACTCAAATCTTCAGGGATACGAGGAAGTAATGAAGTCAAGCTGTAGCAAGTTTTTTCCTACAAATCAAAAGCACCAAAAGACAACCCACCAAGCAGGGTGAGCCACTTAACACTTCAGATAAAAAATGGGCAGTTTCATGTAAATGTCAACCTTACTATAAAAATAAAGGTTTTCATACTGATCGATATTTGATGGTTTAAATACTCACGTGAGGTCTCTCTCAGAGTTTTTAAAGCATTTGTTTTTATAATTGTTACATCATAACAGTCCTTATTCCTCATAAAGGAAAATTACAATAAAATAACTATTTTATGTTTTTTGAAGACTCATCTCTTCTTCATTTGTTGGCTATTATTGCTTGGCTTGTGTATTTTATTTCACAGAAACAAAATATGTTGCCTCTAAAAAATGTGTGTCTTTTGTGTCACAATGCATGTATATTTCCATTCTTTAACATCACAAGACCAAGGAATTTCTCTGAAACACTTGCTGCATGTTTACCCAATCTGAAAAAAGATAACAACTGATGTAGGAAGATAAATGTGATCACAAATATTTCACCAGTTACACAAGTGAATCACCATCTCCAATGAATACAAAAGTTACAAAATCAAGATCACTACATTCCTAGTGTATCAAATGGATCATCTTGTGACTAAAAAGGCAGTTGTTCTGCAGGCAGACAGATGGCTTGTTGTCTATTAGACTCTGGACTATGAAATGTGCCTGTGAATCCTTCAACTTCACGTTTGGGAAATGATTTACCAAACCCATTGCATGTTTTCTCTGTGTGTGACAGCACTTTACAAAGATGCATGATGATAGTAAAATGAAAGAGCAATAACTTAACATCACTAAAGATCTTGTTATGACGTGAAACCTCAATACTTTAGTTAGCTGGTTAGCTAACGTTAGCTAGCTTAATTAAACACAACCCAAACTGCCAACTTTAGATAAATATTGATCTAACATTGATATATTTAAGCTGTCATGATTGTTACTTAAAGATCTAGAAGTTGGTCCGTATGCAGGACCACGCACTACCACGACATTTAGCCTGATAAACAACAGTACAAAAGCGATCAAAACTCGAAGTGCTCATATGAAAAATGGTGAAAAAACAGATGTTTGGTGCTATTACTGTATGTTTATTTCTCATACAGTGTGTTGGATTAATCTCACCTCGTAATGTCAGGGTAGATTTGTCCTGCTGTCACCAGAAAGACGCTCGTGCTAAACTCTGACAGGAACGTTTACGACGTCTACCGTAAAGACTCTAAATAAAGCTCCTGTTTGGAGAAAATCGCGAGCAGATATTTCATTTCTTTTATTAATGCTCACAACAAAATACATTTTATATGTAATGTATATACATTATGTATATATGTAATATGTATAATACAATATATTTTCACCAGTTACAGACAGTACCAAACAACAACAAGAAAACGAAGGAAAGAAAATTTTGTTTTTTTAAATTACAGGCCACTAAATAAGGAAAAGCATTGCAAACAGATCATATTGCTCTTTTAAAAAACGTTATTGTATTTATTTTAAAACGAATGCATGGTAGCGTCTTGCTCAATTCATGACATATATAATATGGATATTACGGTAATGATTCAGCTCTTCTGCGCTTTTTCTGCGCAGGTTTATGAATGTGTGGTAAAGGTCACAGTTAGTTCATCTATCTATTAAAAGTTGAAGGGTAGCAATGTAAAGATAGTGAATATATTTAAGATGAATATAAGGGAAAAAATACATTTGGAAATTATTATAAGTTATTATTATTAATTATTATTAATCAATTATTTAATCAATTCAGTAAATTAGCCTAACTATAAACTGTTGGTTACTCAATAATTAAAAAAATATATATATAGAAAATAGATTAAAAATTAACTTAACTCTCTTATATCTGAGCTCACAAGTTACTGACTGCCAAAAACATTTATTATTGTTTATCCAACCTTTGCTTTTTAACACAGAGTAATTGTTCTAAAAGTAAAAAAGAAAATGTTTTATAATTTATTTATTTTTTTATTTATTTGTTGTGGCTTCAAAATCAAAGTTTAAACATGTTTTTGGTTTACAAGTAAATTAATTTTGCTGTCAACATGCTTTGAAGCTTATGATGTCTGGAATGAGTTCTTAGATTCTTGCGGGACTGTAAATAGGTTGGCATCCAGCCTGGAGTTAATGATGTTAATGATGTTAGCGATGAAGCTCTTTCCTCTTTCTGCTGCCTTCTCTGATTCTCTGAATCCTGTAGGTTTTCCGGGCGAGCTCTCGTTCTTTCTCCTGCACCTCTGTATCATCCAAAACCTCCAGATTGGGAATCTGACTGATCACATACTGCCTGTTATAGTATGTACACAATAATTAATGATTTATGTATAGATATGACTACATAGTCACATTACACATTATAGTTGACATAACCTATAAATATACAGTTTAACTTGTTATAATCTTGTATTATAATAACAAAATAGTCAAGCAGTTTGCTGAGTATTTCAAAAGCAAAACCTGTCCACTAGGTGGCAGTATGTACACAAAACTAATAGATGGTAGACTCAGCTGTCTGAACTTGATAGTGCAATTATACAAATATGTTGTAATGGTTTATCAATAAAACATTTCTCTTTCTCACACACAATGCTAACCTGTAATCAGTATACTGGGTAAGACTTCCTCCATTAAAGTAACTGGGTGCAGCTTCATTGTTCATCATACTAAGATATCTGTAATTAAACCAAAGAAATAAATCACTACATAAGTGTAATAAACAAACAATCAGCACATACTGTATTAATTGATAAATGCATCCTTTATAAAATACTGTATATGTTCCTGTAGATCACTTTATAGAACAATGCAATGGTTGTGGGTTCGATCCCAGGGAACACAAACTAGTGTAAGACATGTATGGATTGAATAAATGTAAATACAAAAATAAAATGTGAAATGAATAGATATTCTCAGGTCATTAGTTGATTACTTAAAAAAAATAATTCACCTAATATTTGGAAATTTGTAGCAGATCTCCTCCACAATAATGGGAAGGTTGCTGATTTTGTTCTTGTTGATCCATAGGGTGGTAAGGCTGGTCATATATGGGAATTTGACATGTGCATTATAATTGTTACAGTCCAGGATAAGTGTGCTGAGTTTCTCCAGACCTCCCAAAAGAGCTGGGTTCCGTTAGCAGTTTGGTTAAGGGCAAGCACTTGAAACGTCAAGAGAACCTGTGTATGTATCTTTTTATTTTAAACTTTTCTGCAATCTGACCTGTAAAACACCCTTGGAAATAAAGGTGCTACAAAAGGTTCTTCACAGCAGAAGATCATTTTTATCAAAGTTTTCTGAAATTATTATAGTCTAAAGAACACTTTTCCACCTAAAAGAAATTCTTTAAAAACATTTTTTTGCTATTTTTCTATGCAGATCAACACCTATAACACCTATATAGTCCAAGACATATAATCCTTAAAGGATACTCATCCAGCATATTGTAACTGAGGTCCAGAACCTCCAGTGTGTCCTGTTGTTGAAGGATGGTGTCATAAGGAATCTCAGAGAGGTCCTGATAGGCAAAGGAGAGTCTCTGGAGACCCAATACCACAGCAGGACCTCCTGATGCCGGAGACCCAGTTTCCATGACACTGTTCTCACACTCCTCATTATGATCAACACCCCACCACCACGGCATCAGAACGCATACTGATCTGATCAGTCTATTAGCATTCTGTGAAACAGACAAACATTTAATAAAGTGAGTCAAAGGTGAAATTGGCAATCTGGATATTTTTTAAGTAGATTTATTTTATATATAAATATATGTCATTTCAATAGTTATATAACTGCAATCTGTAACTTTTGCCTGTATATCACTATCTTTGTTTAAAAACATGCAGGTTACTTTATGTACTTATACCTTTAACAAGTCAAATGAAATGAAATATGGCACTTTAGAGCAGCAAAGAAAAATAAAATAAATATGATCATCAATATCACATTATCTGACTAAACTGCAGAGACAAATACAATGCTCGATGATGTCTTGGTGTTGTTATTCAAAGGAATATATTTTTATGTACATATTGAAAAACATTAAGTATCAAAATAATTTCAAATCAACACGATTTTAGGAAAACTAAGTCCTTCTGCTTATACAGGCTGACTTTCCAAGGACAACTGTAAAGATTAAAAAATGTGATTTCATGTTTAACAAAGAATTGATCCATAGATTTAAGGTCAGTGCCAAAAATAAAACCATGGCTTATATCCCTTAAATCTTAATTAGAAAACCTGGAGCTTTAACATAAAACCCTTCTGTACTTTTTAACATGATAGTATTGGTTTTCCCATTAGAAATTTCCTGTATGCATCAAAACTTCCACAAATGCAAATTTCTTCCTGTTAAAAAGAAACTACAGTAAGTCTAGATTATAAAGAGTCTAGTTCTCTTCTAAAGAGTTTGCTGATTTTTATGGATGTGAAAATTGTGGTAGATACTTCACATAACAGAAAACATACAAAATTACCTCATTTACAGAACATTTGAACAGTTTCCAACACTGTGTTTGGAATTGCCAAATATCATATTAATCTCAATACTTACCAAAGTTTACGAGCTCTCCAGAATGATCTGTACTGAGGTGGTTTCTGAGTATGTGTGCACAAATACTCTATGACCCTGTCGGCAAAAATAAAATAGCCTCTTTCATGGATGGAAATGGGATCACAAGATGGGATAATCACATTTGCCCTTAACCCTTTACGAGTCTTGTGGTTGTAATGAATGTCAGAAGGAAACTAAAATAGGTCAACAGCTTTATATTACTGAAAAGTTGAGCAGTTTGAACACAATTAAGTGACTTATATCTTTCTTATATTTCTTATATTTATACTATATCTTTTTCATTACGTGTTGATTTGCAGTTGTGTGGCTTTAATGAGACTTAACCTTAGAACATGACAGTGCTTTTATTTAATCTCAAACTATTTTACACATAATAAAGACAATAAAGTGAGGTCATAATTCTAAAACAGGTGTTTGGGTTGTCGTCTGATACCATGGATATTTTTTAATGATCATCAACATGTTTACATTTGCAGATGGAAAATGTAGTATACAGTACTTTAATATTTACTATAGTAAACTGTAGTAGTATATTATAGTTATCGTTATACATTGTTAAGGTAAACTATAGTATAGGTCTAGAATTAAATTTAGTGATACTTAAATTTTTGGTAAACTATAGTAAATTGTAACATATTGTAGTATATTATAGCTATAATTATAGTATGTGGGCTTACATATAATAAATATTTAGAAACAAGACAGTGACATATACAATTAACATATTTAATAGCAATAACAAAGTTTCACTTTTGCCTATTTATAAGATTCACTATTCACAAATCTCTTTTTAACATTAGATGATTAACTAACTAGTCCTTTGCAACAAGCACTAATCAATAAACCACTTAACTAAGTATTCACACTGTACTTTGTTGTCTCAAAACTATATTTCATTTTATTCGTGGGAGATTTTCATTTGCAATAAAAATCCACACCAAAAGTACCATTGATTTCGCTTTGCTTGTTTTTGTTTACAATCTCCAGATGAATGTTTTGTTCTGGACTTCCCTCTCCATATTAGGACATGATGCAATCCGGTCTCAACCAGATTTTCATGTTTAAGCCCCTCCCACCACCCTCGTTTCTCGAAACGTAACGAAACTGCGGCTACGTGATTTCCCAGTAAAGCGCAAGCACCGCCTCCAAACGTTACGTCATCACAAGAGATATAAGCCCTCGCCGTCAGTCACAGCAAACATTTCCATTTACGACAAAGAAGAATGAGATGTATGAAATGAACACCGAGCGAGAGATGTTTATAACCAAAACGAAGATGGAGTTTATGTTTGAAACCGGATGTAAATCGTTATTTTATTTCACAAACAGTGTTTTTGACAACGTTGGTGAATTCAATAGCAGAGAAGCAAACCTTCACTGGAGCGATTGCCAAGCGACAGGCTGACCAAAAGTAAACAGGTAAGACGATTATAATTGCGTAATGTACGTAAATATTATATATAATGGCGAAAACATCTGTCTATCATTTTAAAGATTATATGTAAGAAATTAATGAGAATAATACTGTATATATGTACAGTATATGGGTATAATTCGCATATTACTTTTACATTTGGAACTCAAATTATATTACCATGGTAAGTACCCAAATAACCTCACTATTACCATGGTGTTATAGCAAGTAAACAAAGTAATGCTGATGAATCATCAATACCTGATGACAAAATACATGTCACGTTGGTTTGTGTCATAGGTCATAGTATGTTGTAGCAACAGTACGAAAAACAATAACAAGATTTATATAACGAGGTTTATATAATTTGCTTATATATATATATATATATATATATATAAGCAAACAGTGTGTATATATATATAATATATATATATATATATATACAGTGTGTATATATATACAGTGTGTGTGTGTATATATATATGTGTGTATATATATATGTGTGTATATATATATGTGTGTATATATATATGTGTGTATATATATATATATATATGTGTGTATATATATATATATATATATATATATATATATATATATATATATATATACTGTAAAAAATACAGTCAAATGACTGCTGTCAAACAAAACCCATAAAATTAAAGTAAAATATCTTAATTTAAACAATGAAAAAATTGTAAAATAAAAGTTTTTCTCTAAAACATTTAATGAACATTTCTGTAAAATGATTGTTTTTGCCCTTTATTTGAATTAAGATATTTTACTTTAATTTTACGTTTTTTGTTTGGCAGCCGTAGCTGCCAGTCATTTGACCGTTTTTTACGAATTTATTTTTTACAGTGTATTAAATATTGACTATTTTTACTTTTCAGGGTGACTGTGACTACTATGGCACCATTCACCATTTCCCCCCATCATCCACTGTCTTATCATTATCATCTGCCTCGGGCAGCTCCGTACAAACAATCCAAGATGAGTTTGAAGTCATCCTCAAACCCGTCAGGAACACATCAAGATTTACCTCTTAGTCCTTATCGCAGAATGTCTATCTTCTCCACGCTGCTGAAGATCAGACTGCATTTGTGGCGGGCCATTCAGAGAATTGTGAACTATTGTATGAGTGTGACGAGGCTTTTCAGCTCCAACATGTTTTTCTTTATTTGTGTGGGAAAAAACACAGCCATGACGGGCGAGCTGAAGAAGGGTGTTGTGGAGGCCCAGGAGAGGCCGGGCTGGGAATTAATGAGTGGAGCGGTTAACTCTGATGAAGAGATGAAGGATACAGAGATGAAGGAGTTGGAGGATGAGTTGAGCAAGCCTGCCGAAAGGCAGGAATCATTAGTGAATAATTCTGATGATGAAGAAGAAGAGGAGGAGGAGGATGAAGAACAGCTCTCAGAGTGGGAGTCTGAAGAAGACACTGATGATGGCACTGATGAAGAGGATGATGATGATGAGAATAAAGTGCAACCTCCACAAGATGAAGACTTGGAAAGTGAATGTGATGATGATGTGGATTCTGACTGGTCTGATGATGATGATGATGATGATGAAGGTGATTCTGAAGCATCAGCTGAGAGCCTTGAGCTTTGGGAATCTTTCTTCAAGAGCAGTGACCCCTACAACCCTCTGAGCGTCTTGTCCTGCACTGGATCAAAAACAAACACCACAAGCACAAACAAGAACCTGAGCTCACAACTCAAACAAACTGAGCCTACACCAACTACAAAGACAGATGAGCATTATACAAAACCAAGCACAAAGGAGGGTGGAAAGAAGGCAAGTACACAATTTACTAAAAAATACAATGCAAAATATTAGGTTTACCCCTGATTCACATCTGAACACATCTTCCATGACAACAGTCAAATGAGTATGCTGGCCTAGGGTTACACTGGTCAGGTTTTGAATATAAACTGAACTCTGAAGTAACACAACTCTTCATTGACTTTGTTTTAGGTTAGTTTCAGTGACAAAGTAAGTGTGCGACCCCTGGTGGCTTGGAGCTTCGCTAGCAGAGCAGCACGGGATGGTTCTTGTTGGATGCAGATGGCCAGAGACAGAGATCGGTTCAGGAGAAGAGTGGAGAGTATTGAGACTGTCATTACTACCTGTCTTACACCTGAACACAGAGCCGGCGTTTGGGAGCGACTTCAGAGAGAAACATCATCATAAACCTCCAGTTCAGTTTATGAATACAATAAACAATGATGTAGCAATTTATAATTTGTATGTTTGAGAGATCAATATTGTGTTTCATTTATTATGGTGCTTTTTTGTGGTTTAATTTTTAATGTTACAATATTGTGCTGCACTTCATTTGTAATGGATCTTTGTCTTTATTTATTTGTATTGCAGTTATTGACAAAATATTAAAACTTTTCTACCATTTAAAGTTTATGTATGTTTTATTTTAGATTGAGGGTTCATAAACAATGTAATTTTGTAGCTTCTGCTCCAAAAGGGGGTAGATTTTAATATCTAAATACATCTTTAGTATATGTCAGTATCATTGAAGGTCAATTTGCCATTTGTAATGAATAAGCTACATATATAAAAAAATTACAAATAAATTTAAAAAAGTATCTAGCAAATGATAACCATTGTTTCTTTAAACTAAAAATGTACTCTATGGACCAATACTGTACATCACCTTATTAAGCTCAGAAAATACTTAAATATGTGAAAAGGGCAAAAACTGAGCTTTGATATAAATATTTTCCTTTGCTATACCCTTGTCTTTGTAGTCCAGCTCTAACAGGTTTGTGTTAAAACGAAAAATGAATTATGAACTCATTTTGAAGCATTAGTACAAGGACAAATATCAACAGATAAGCCAGTTTGGTTTAGTATTTTCAGCACTCTGGAAGTAATGTAGGTAAGCATCATGCTACCAAAGCAGATATAACTATATCTTTTTACATCTATGGTGTTAAATTGTTAAAAAAGCAACAAGTACACATAAAAAACCATCATATGAATCATATGAACTACTGTATACTTCTTAAACATGTTAAGAAAAAAAAACATGCAGCATTCAAACTTGTCAATTCAAAGCATGTTTTTATTAAATAAAGTGTAAAAATACAAGTCATTTGGTTACAAACATTAATCAGTGGTAGTTAATTATTAATTGGTTACAAGTTAAAAAATAAATAGTCTTTGTATATTTGGTCCCTTTGTTGCATCTGAGTCTGTGTGGCAGAGACCAAAAACATATACAAATACACCGTCACACGTTACAGCCATGGCATTGGCTTACAGTACATATTGTGCATTGACTGAGCAAAAAGTACCAAGAAAACTCGCTCTTAAAAGGCTGGATTAATGACAGGAATGGGAGAAACTCATGGTCAGGTTCAGTTTCACATGGAAATACTGATGCAATTTTGTGGCACGAGAGGAAACCAACAGAATGTGTAATGTTTGTATAATATGACATTGAATATGTATTTATATTGCATATGTTTTTGGCATTTACTTCTTCAAAAAATATTTTATGTTTAGTTTGTGGTACAAATTCGTCACTGAATATTTGTTCACTGACATCTGAAGATACAAACTGGAAAAGGCCTTTGGAAAGACAATTTGTGAAGCTATAAAAGTAGATTGAAAGTTTGTCTGAAAAATAACAGTCTATGAGAAAGCAAAACTCATAATTTCATTAGGATATATACACTATATAGATATATACATTTCTGAAGACATTCAAAGGAAGAAAGAGACGTTTGGCAAACGCAGGTGAATCATTCTCAAGGGATCATTTCTTTACATTCAATTTACTGAACAAATCTCATGCAGTGGAAATAAAATCTATCAATAATACAATTTGTTAAAACACTGCTTTTGTTTCACAGTAGTGCATCATGGCTCAGAATATGCTCTTTATATCATCACCACAAACAGGCAAACTAGAATAAATATCCTCAATATTATCTAGGAAAACCAGCTATAACTGGTTTTTATAAGAGTAAAAATGTGAAAAGCTAAAGTTAAAAAGTAAGCTCGTGTGAGAAGAAAGTGTAGAATAACTACTAAATCTATTTTTCTGTTTCTTTTTGTCAGATGAACATAATAACGGAAGCTTTAATAATCATAATTTAATGTGTGCTAAAACAAACAACATTTTGTTTAAATATCAATATGCAAATAAACAGAAAACCACTCATAACATGGCACACTTAAATAATTGATTCTGATTGGTCAATTGCAACATTTGGCGGTCAAATGTTTAGATATAATGACAGATAAACTATAATTGATTGTTGGCACAGTTTCATAACATCGCTAGTTTTCTAATATTTAACACTGCAGTCTTTGTCACATATGAAAATAATTTCATTACATCACATACTTTTATTTATTTATTTGGCAATTAGCTGTTTAAAAAGTGGTACACTGTACAGTTAGCTGACCAATATTTCAAAATAATTTCCTTAATAATTACTCTGTGTACATTATCCCTTATTTATGACTGTACCACCCTGTAAAAGGTGAAGATTTTAAACTTTTAATGTACTTTGACACTTAAATAAAACTTTAATTGCTGGTGTAGAAATCCTGTCTTAAAAATTTAACATTTTACATTCTTCATCCAACATCATTTAGCACGTGAAAGCTGCAATTTGTAACTTTTGTCTCTCTATATCTCTGTTTAAAACATAAAATTGCAGGTTACTTTATTTACTTATCGTTACGTAGGTTGTAATTAAATAATTTAAAAATGACATTTCTTATGAAATCATATCCAACAGCTTAAATAATCAATCATTATTATATGCTTACGGTTGTGAATGTCAGGTTAGGGTGACGAGTGCAATAACTGATTTTTGTTTATTTTTAACCAAAAACATTACAGATTGCAGCTTTTACTGTGCAATTTTGTGCGTCTGAAAACCTCACCGTAGTGAATTTACTCAAGAACATTCCCACATTAATAATACTGATTAACAAACACTTTCCACCCAAAACAGACAATCCAGCTGGAAAGTCGTGTGCTTGTAAAGTGTCGTATGATTCATTAAAAGACATTACAGTCTATGTCACCTTAATGGAGGGTTTCCGGTGTACACAGAGAAGAGTGACGTATGGCACACCAATAAAAGCCCATTTCTCACTTGGCCAGAATTTCAGAACGGGTCCTTGTTCTGGGGCTTCTGATGCGGCGTCAAAATAAGCAAAACACACACATCCAAGATAGGATGCCAAGCAGATCAGAATATGCCTGTAAAAAAAGAGATAGGAAGACTTTAGATATCAACTTACAAATTGTGACCATTTGCAACATTAAAGCATGATATAAGCACGAATAAACAAACAAATGCTTTAAAACCTGTATAGAGACCCCACATGAGTATGTCAACCAGCAAATATTGACATCTGAGCTATCAGTAAGATGAAAACCTTTTTTCATGGTAAGGTTGGCCATTACATGGAATTGCACATATGCTATTATCAGTGCTAACAGTAGTAGTAGTACATGTCCTCATCCCTGCTGTGTGTTATTTGTAGTACACTGAACATGCTCACTAGATGCAGTATAAATGAGATAAGTGCAATGTGAACAGATGGAGCGAGGTGCGCTTACCAGGCACAGTGCAGATAAGGGAAGTTAACAGATGACCACATTTCACAGAAAATGCGATCACTAATCCAGCACATCAGTGCCAGAGTCCACCACAGTCCTGAGAGAAGACCCAACTTAAACACACGGGGGTTTTCACACCTACAGACAAACAAACATTAGAAACACAGTATACTAAGTGCTTAGGGATTGTAGCACACAGTAGACTTCAATGTGTAACTCTACTGCACATAAATGATACATGTGCAACTTGCTTTTATTTCATGTATAGATGAAAACACAAGTGAAAAATAGACTTGCATTGAAGATGCATTTAGAGACCAGAATATCACAGAGACTTGGAGATGGGCTGGTTGAATCTGGACCAGTAAACAACCACAAAACATTCAAGCAACCACACAGCAACATATTAACAACCATTCAGAACACACAGCAGTAGCTAACTGCAAATGATGTCATTCAATTCTAGGGAGATTTCAGTCACGATTTTTCACACGTAGGATCAAGCTGCTGGTAATTTTTCACTCTGCCCACACATAGCCACATCAAATCTGTCTGCCTTGCATCAGTAAACAAACATGAGAACCGTGAGAAGAATGTTTCCTGCATAGCCAAAATTGCTGACATCAGTGGTCGATGACACAATGGCAGAAGCACTTAAAATACCTAAATGTGTCAAGAGAAATGAGCGTGTTTAAAATGATAAAGACATTGTGTTTAGCAGGAAGAAATAAGTGAGTAAGAGAGGAGAGAATGTGGGGAAAAGAATTTTGAATCATTGTTTTTTAAATGATATAGCAAAGTTATGTTATATTTAAGATCTTCCATTTCTGTTCTTTCAAACACATTGTGGTCTGTTTCAACAGTTGTAAATACATCATTAAAACCACAACCTCATTCTAGGTTTGCTGTAAGATAAAGCTGTATCTTGCTGTTGTGAATGTAAAGTCGAGTGTTATCAGGAAAACAACAGCTGCTAATCTTGTTTTCAGGAAGCTATTGATAAGACTGTTTCTTCATCGGTGTCTGAATGAAAATGAACTTCATGCACATCTGGACAGGGTTCCTGGAGATGTTGTGTCTTAAGTGTGCTAAAGAACAAAAGTCCCTTAGAAAAAATATCCATGGTCATAAGACAATAGCTCTATGAATATCAACTGGTTTTTCTAATTACATTTTTAATGTTTGTTTACAAATTTTCTAATAAAACAAAAAACCATGAACATCAACCAGAAAGATGTTAAAATGTACAGCCACAATGTTACTTCTGTGTTGCTATGTGGTTGCTAAGGTGTTTTCAACAGTGTATCAAATCTGTTTTTCTCTCTTGTTACAAAGTATCGTTCAATTACAACACAAGACTACCTCATTCAAAACCTGTATATGAGTCTTTCTTCTGTGGTTCAATGTTGTTTGATTACCAACATTCTAAGAAAGAAAGTCATACAGGTGAATAAATGATGATCCCTATGACCTGAAATGAATAAGCAAAGCAATAAATATATAAAACAACACGGGTTCTGACCTCTTTAACTCAGTAATGAGAAGTGCTGTACATGGGATTCCCAGTGTCATTAGTGAGATTGAATTAATGGCAGGTTTGATGAAGGCCAGACAGGTGGTGATCCCTGAGAGAATGCCAATGACTACTTTAAACCTCGACCTATAGTCAGGAAGGAAAAGAGTAAAGTCAGGAAGGACAATAAGAGAGACACATACAAGATAATCCAGACACGCCATCAACAAACCAACGCCAACACACCTCAACAAACAAAACCTTTCAGAACAGACACACACTACGTGTATTGTCGTGAATAAGGGAACACACCTGTCTCTCCGAAAGATCCTGGGCAGGTATCTCTTGGGAAACCACATGCCAATAGCACACATCAGCACCCATAATATAGCCAGTTCATCCAACATCTGACCCAAGAAACTTAAAGTGGCATGGAAGTATGTTGAGCCAATACCTAAACAAGGATACAGGATCATGAATAAACATTTTACAGCAATTATACATCCCATATACAGTCTTGGAATAGAAATGTAAACATGACTCAGTAAATTAAAAAAAATTAAAATAAAAATGTTTTTTACGTGTAGGATAATTTTATGTAGAAAACAGTAAATCACAAAAATGACTTTAGGTGGGTTTCACAGACATATGCCATGAATAAATTTAGATCAATCCAGGTCTAATCCCTTGACTAAAATCAGTGTATTATATGATGGCAGGGAGGATTTTGACTCTTAAAATCCCTGTCGGATTAATTAAGTCGGCAGCTTTCTTTAGAACAGAGAAACTCTTAAGACATTTGTACAGAGCAGCGTTTGTGCTGAGCTGGCTGTTTTCCCATGCATCTGCCAGTGAGCGGTTTTGTTGGGTAAAAGTCGCCCTTTTGCACACATATAAGCAGTCCCAAATAAAAAGTATAACGGAACTGTCAGCAAACACACTTGATAACATTGAAGCAAAGCAGTGTGGATCACACAACGATGAGAGGAAACTTCTTTAGAGCACGACTGTCTAAACTGAGGATTCTCAAAAGACCAAAAACATGTGTGAATATACTCGGGTCATGTGAATGTCAACACATTCGACAGACGAAGTGAAATGTGGTTTGTGTGACCTTCTGTAATCTGAACCAACAAAAATACATTGACAGGGTCAAGTGAGTCCAGAGCAAACACTACACTTTACTGTGGATTCATGTGCTTTTTAATCTTAGTTAAAGTCACTTTTTATTTTTGAAAGTTGGTTAGCATAGTGCAAAAGCAAAGCATGAATTATAACCTAAAATATGGAACAATATACTGTAAACCAGCATTAACTATGACCTCCAGTTAACAATTTGAAGTGTATAAAGTCCTAGAAAAATACAGAGTTATCAAAGATATAGAAACTGTATTTTGTATTTAGGCAAACACTGCCAAAGAATTGACCTAGATTAACCTCATAATGTCATTCACATAACTCCTATGTCCAGCTAACACTAATATGTTTTCAATGAGATAATGGATTTCCTTCAGTAGCCCTTCCCACAGCTCAGCTATTTCCTGAAGACCGCTAATATTCCAGAAAAGTTCACAAACTGACCAAAAAAACATGACCTCTGTGTAAGAAGTTACTATCAGTCAATGCCAGAGAGAGAGAGAGAGAGAGAGAGAGAGAGAGAGAGAGAGAGAGAGAGAGAGAGAGAGAGAGAGAGATTTACCAACAACCACCAGCAGAGTCCATATGAGATAAATGCCACTGTTGAAATGTGTAGCATACTGCCGAAACAGACACATGAGAATAGGAGGTAGGACAAAAAACAGCACGTTGCTTATCTGAAAAGACAAAAAGAGAAAAAAGGTGAATCAAAAACACGTTTGAAAACCTGTTCAAGCACATACAAAACAAGTTTTACATGTTATTAAAAAATACCAGGATATCAAAATGGCACTCGGTTTGATATTCTTACTACATACTACATTTTAATTGTAAATACTAATGTGAGGTTTCTCTTAGAAGTGTTTTATGTTTAAATCAGGATTTTTCATAGTCAGGTAAAGTGCTGTTTTCAGAATTGTCACATCCATAACAGTCCATATTCCTGTTAAATAAACACATGATAATTCAAATAAAATAACTATTTGATGTTCTTTGAAGAGTCAACCATTTGTTCTTCTCCATTTGTTAGGTATTATTGCTTCTGGTTTCTGCATTTAAATTCACAGAAATCTTACAAAGTATGTTGCCTCTTAACATTCTGTGAGAGTTTATATTGCAAATGTCATAACGCTGAAATTGCCCAAAACTCGTCTTTATCAAGTCCATGTCCAAAAAAGGAAAGGCGGAAAAGAAAAGAAAGAAACGCAAAATAACTTGTTTGTTCTCTGTGGAAAATCTGCTTCGAGTTACTTTTACAGCAAACTAAGAAATGATCGGAAGAAAGACAAAGAGGTCCTAAAGTTTCTACACTTCAAACTGTCCGTCGATCCTATTTGTGAAAGTAACAATCGATGACACAAAATGTGACACATCAAAGTTCAGCGACAGACAACAAAGAGACCGTGTACCGTGTTATAAAACTCCGCTATTCCCGAATAGATGAGATAATTCCCTTCACACCAATCCACTTCCGAGCTGCCAGCCTGAAGATGATCCCATAAATGCACGTCCATCTCCCCTCGAGCGCTATTAAGGGACTGTCACAGATGATCTGATGCAGTTCACCAGAATGTCTTTACACAAGTTGCGTCGGCGTCTTTAACACGCGTAAATAAACAGCGACGGTCGTTCCCAGCGGTTATTTTCATCGGTGTCTTCTTAATAGAGCATGTCATCGTGTCGTCCAGTCCGAGTTTAAAGCGGTTCATCCGTGTGTCGCGTCTGACCTGCACTCACTGTACAGCGCTGACAATAACAACAGCGCAACATGTGATCCGCGCATGCGCAGAGCGGCCGGGACTTCTGCTCGCAGATATCATCATCATTCACGTGCTCTTGCTTCAACTTCTTTTGTCGTTTCTGGAACAACAACATTCCTGTCACAGAAACGGTCTTAATTTATAAACTTTAGAGAATCAGAAAGAAAATAATAGGTTGACAAGAATGGTATAAATCCAGTCCTAGACCTAATCTGATTGGTTGGACCCGAACTAACATTAACTTGGTTTAATGCCATTTACCGATTTTGTAAATGATTAGTGACTTATAAATTTTAGTTGGCACAATTGTCAATTGTTAATTGTGGCAACAGTCCAATTCACAAAACTTTAATTGAGCCAATTGAAGAATTTAGATGCAAGAAGTCAATAGAAAATGTAGAGTTTTACAGTGTATGTATGACGTAATTAGTATGGTTTTACAGGAAAAGCTGTCGTCTTAAAAACATGTTTAGTGCTAACAACAGGACACATAGTTCAGACTAAGACAATTGTTTCTGAAAATGTACGTCATGGTAACGTAGTCAAACATTTCCTGTCAAGACGACATTCTTGTAAATCATTTCTGCCAATGCATCTTTTGCATTTGAAAAATCTTTTAAACACGTAATATGAATTATCAATCATACAGTGTAAAAATTAAAAATGCTTTAATAATCACGTGGAATCTTAAAATGTACAATTAAAGTAGGACAAACTGTATTGCAATGTGACTAAAATTTATACTGACAAATTACCCACTTCACAGTCAAAAAGCATCTTTTCAACCATTTTTAAAAACATTTTGTAGTTTCAAACCATAGTCTATTTTTTACATAAGCTTTTACTTGCAGTTCTACCACTAATGGTTTAGATATAAAGATGTAAACTGTTGAGTATAAAGCCGTCTTCATACATTTCTTTTTGTATAATACAATTTTACATCTCCGCTACCAAAGAACCATTAGTGAATGTTACCCACAGAAAAATGTCTTGCACTGCACACATTTCACAATCATTACAACTGTTTATTATTTGCTTTAGTCAGTATTTCCCATTTTAAAGTTAAATGTATACAATGCTATACATGTAAATAAATTGAAATGCTACAATAGTATGCAAGAATGAAGCTCACCAAGGCCATGGTTAATAGTTTAGTCTGTAGCCACTCATAAAACAGGACTGATTATGGGTCAGATTTTCAGCTTTCTGAACCAGCAGATGTACTGGATTACAGATTTCATTACAGATAATAATAATTGTTAAACAGAGACATGACATCAGAGGTATTACTTGTGTGGCTATGCAATGCAAGCATTTACACTAATAATGAAATTATGATATGCTGTATGTGTCTTTAGATCCTTTGTTCAATAAAAACAATATAACCTTTTTTATAATTATCGTTTTGTCTGTATTATATGTGTTTTCGATTTTTACATAATTACCTAATTGTAATATGTTAATTTCCCATATACGTTTGTCATATGTGGTTTGTTACCAAATTTTGTTGCATTTTGTTACTTTGGCCATCATAAAATACACATCTTCCATAAAATAAAATTGTAAGACTATGAATTGAAACAAATAAATTAAGACAGACCAATTGCACTCTATCATGTTAATTTATTAGTAGTAAATAAATCTTAATTTTACAAATCCTACCTTGACTTGATAACAAGGCACAATAACTTGATTTATTTACTGATTCATTTACTAATGACAGTCACTGGAAGGTTTATACATCCTTTGGATTCGCTTGTACAACAGGACTGGAAAACAGAGTTTAAGACTGATCAGAAGATGAATAGACATTAGTATGCCGTAAGACTACAGTCATCTACCAGATTAAAAAGCATGTTAAAAATGTTGAGATACATTCTTGTTCACGTGAGGATCTATGGACGTTTTTTTCTTTCAGAGTAATTTCTGCATATGAGTATGAAGAGATTACAAACGGTTATCTTTAAATAATTTCAGAAGCATATGTGTATTCAACATGATCAAATGTGACTCTGTATTAAAGAGTTAATTTAACATTCCATGTTAGTATCTCATCTGCCAACATTTCGATCTGAAAGGATGCATCTATCTATAAGACAAAATACTCAATAGCTCATCACTACATCATCATTCATACTTATTTTAACCTCTTTTTAAAACATTAGAGATGCATTCTGGAATGTTCTGGATTTAATCTGATTGTCTGCTATCACAGTATATCAATTTAAGGATTATTTTAAAGTGGTCTAGGCCGACACACACACACATATCTGTGAAGCTCAAGACCCACCTTAATCTCAACGGGCCTGATGTTTAAGACTCTACAGACATCTAAACGAAGATCCCTCACTTTGAGAAAAGCAAACATCCCATTATAGAAAAATATATATATAAAAACACAATGCAACATCGAAGAATGATAAAGCAACCATTTCTGAAAGTGCACATTGCGTAAGACAAGAGTCAGACAACTGTAGGCATACTCTCTCCATATCTACACGACTTCTTCCACAGGTAGGCGATGAAGGGCACTTTTAAAGTCTTCAAAGCCCTCCATACAGATCAGTTCATCCTCTGCAGTCTGGAAAGGGCTCACACACACACACACACACACAAACAAACAACAGGCAGTGTTCAACGTCCAACGCAAGACAACATCGCGTTCAGCTAGCGCCACGACACGAATTTCAGAGTAAAGCAGCCAATGCATTTTTATTCTGGACGATCAAAAAGTACCATTTTTGGACGATGGTGCAAACTAAAGGAAAAAACTGTTCCTCCAAAACATCATCTCCACTCCATCAGAGCTTCAACAGTCACTGCAGGTTTGGAGATCAGATCAGATAAATGGGGCGCCGAAGCATTTCAGACACCATTGCACATGATTGCTGGGTGGTCTGTCGATGGGGTACAGAGCTTTAAGCTGCTCGGGGCTGAGCTGATCATATGCAAGACGGTATTCACGATCAAGGGCCTCTGTGAAAGGTACATCAAAATAGAAAAATGTTAAAACTGAATAGGACCTAATTAGATGAAATTTTATGTGCATTACAGTATTCACATACCAATGTCAATGTTCTCCTTCCCCAAGGCAACAAGTGACAGAAACAAAATTTCCCTGTAGACACTCCTGGAGATGTAAAGAAGATTGAAGATGTTTTAGTTAAAAATTACCAGCGATTTGGGATTTTAAAATCATGTTCTTCAGTAAAGACAAATCTGGAATCACCTGATCTATTCCAGGTTATAAAAACCTTTGTAATTATTGTGACAAAAAATGTTTATACACTTGCAACTTTCAAATTCACATCCATTGTAAGTGAATCTATGTATGCACAAGGACAAATACCTTACGACATGAGAAAAGATCTAGCACTGATGTTAGACGTATGACTAACCTCTGTCGTTTAACTTCAGGCCGTTTCTTGATCTCCCTGATGAGCAGGTTAATGGGGCCGTAAACATCATTTGTCTGGATGCTGCGAACGATGCTGTTTAACAGAGTCCGTGTCTCCTGATGGTCTGTAGGGGCTAGAGTTCCTTTTCTTTGCACTGCAAGAAACATCAAAAGACAATTAATAATGATATATAATAATCAGAATAATGATTAATAATGAAATAATGAAATGCCTTTAAAACTCCATTTCTGTCACATCAAAGAAATAGTTTGCCTGCCAGATTATCCTTAGGTTTTATTATAAAATTCTGGTGGGACGTTAAGAACTTCAAATCTCATTGGTTGTTGTGTTTTTTTGACTAGCTGTCATACGACATTTAATCACAAGACGCGCAGGAACCAATGAGACTTGAAATGTGTCACTTTTAATTTAGTTTTGATTTCAATTTAGCCAAATAATCTCAAATAATTAAGTTCTCTCACAAATATCATTTCACTTCATAAGACATTTATTTACCCGCTGGAGTTATATGGAGCTTTAAAAGGTTGAACAAGTATAGTAAGTAACATGAAGTCATTTACATCAGGAATTATGAGAGAATTTTAAAGTATAAACTATTTCCTTAACTAATTTAAAGGTGTACATTGTACAATGTGCTGATGTCCAAATGTAACACATATGTAGAAGGATATAGTCAGACGTGCTGTACTCACAGAAAGTCCTCCAGAGCTGATAAAGCGGCTCAGTGGGTTCCTGATGTAAGTTCACATTATCCCACAGCAGCTGAACATACACCTGTTTACTGTCCTGAGACAGAGACGTCTGCGGCAGCTACACAAACATAAACAGAGAAGAGAGATTTATCTTCAGCAAACATTTACTGCAGTAAAGCACACTATCAATATATTTTAATGTATAGCTGAATGAAAACTGCACATAAAAATAGATATCTATGCAAAACTATTGATAACGAGGTGGTTGACAGGGTGTTGCTAAGGTTGCGGTTAGCACACTGCTATGTGGTTGCTAAAGCCCAAAATCTATGAAAATGATTTTATCAGGTTCATCCTTCACTATACATCTATGCTTTTGCCACACGTATTAATCCCAAGCGACTTCAAGCTGTACATTTTACCAGTATGTGTGTGGGAATCGTGTTGCTAATGCAATTCTCTACCAATCAAGCTACAGTATATAAAGAATACAAGTCTGATTGCATAAAACAGCAATAGCACATATCTCCTTGAGAAATCATTCATGCACAAAGAATAAAAAACTACTAGATATGAGTAATAATAATAGTCATGCTCGTCTAGCGTGAAATCATTCTGAATCAGTAAATGACAGAACAATGATGTAAATAAAAAAGTAAAGACCTGAACTCCATTGTTGCAGTGTTCAGAGGTCAGGATGAATCCCGGGAGAATGCTGGGGAGATCCAAGCGACGGAAATACCACACCAGATTCCAGAAGATGATGGGATGCTGACTAAGAAACTTGTGAGTATAGATTACCTGAGAGAGAAATGAATCACTTAGAGAACATGTAACATAAAAGATATTTGTTCTGTCACGTGTTTACAGAATGCTTTGTAAGTGAAGTGTTTATATACCTGATCCCCTTCATTCTCCAACAGTGACTCCAGCTCCTTACGCAGGACCAGTGGACTGAGATACGGCACAGAAACTGGTTTCGGGTTGGGTCGTTTTTGACCCAATGTGTCCTGAAACATGACAAATCACAATTACAGTTACTGTAGTAAAATCATGTTTTTTGGCTTTTTTTGCAGTAAAAAGGTTGTTGCTAAGATGTTATAGCGTGGCTATAAAAGGTTGTTAATGGTCACTCACGGCCACCTCCAGCAGGCTGTTGGGAAGGCTGGTTGTGGATATGCCGTGATTGGGCCGTTGAAGCGAGTCCAGACTCTGCAGCGGGCCGCCCACACTGTTGCTCCGGGTTAAAGAGGTGTTGCGTTTCTCGGCTTGTCGTTCCATTAGTCCCAGCGGGTCCGAATGTACTGGCTCTGGTACAAGTCTGTAAAGTCAGATTTTATAATGTAATTTGAGATGAATGACACATTTATCAAGCCAAACACATCTTGAAATAACTTGAAAAAAATGCTAAATTTCATATTTTACAAAACAAACAATCACAATATGGAAATGTGTTGTGGTTACATGAGAAGTAATGTTTAGGCTATATATGTTCTTTAACTTTCTACATACATTGATTATAATGCAAATGTGCAAACATAAAACAAAGAACATGGCTTTTGACTTACACAATATAACAAATATATCTATAATTGTGACGCTGAATTCAAGTTTACTACAAAAATGTGTCATATACTGTCTTCCATATATTAAAACATACAGAAATACACAGCATATGTACATGTATGTGACTTTCATTGTATCTGTAAAATTCATGCATGAACATATATATTATTCATGTATTTTATGGCCAAGGAGAATGACTACAAAAGATTATTACAAGAGGGAATCAACAAATATTATTAACAGATAAAACTGTAGTGAATGTATGATTTATTTAATATTCTACGTATTTTTGTATATTTTAATAAAACTAATATTCCTGATATGATTTTGTTAATAAACACCTTTAAAGTTTACTGTTTTGTACCACACATCTCATATTTTCATGGTTTGATCTAACCTGAGAGAGTATTAAATGCAATTATTGTATAATTATTCCCTCCGAATATCATGTTTAGTCACTACTGTATATTTGAACGTATCAGGTTTTGACCATTTTCAAAAAAGTCCAAAAAATATATTTGTGTTTGTTTATAGACAATAATTAAATCTGTGTACAAATGAAATTGAATTTAGCACTAAAACAGGTCTGAGAACAGTATTTAGCCGCTATTTATCGCTTTGATATTTACTCTGATACATCAACAACACAAAAGATATATTTTCCAAACGTCTGTGTTTACGTACATTTTGGGAGTTCCAGTTTGAGAGACGGGCATCTCTGTAGGTGCCTCCCTGTCCTCAGGGGATTCTGGGAAACTTGTGAGATCAGACGGGTCACTAGGACTGCCCACTTTAACATCTGAAGAGCGAGAGGTGGCCGGCTGTGTGCTGGAGCTGTGGATACTGTCTCCTGATGTACTGCTCTTCAAGTAGAAGCTGAACACCAAACATACAAAACTTAATACGACTTTCTTATAATGGAAAAATATTATTACCACTTTGCAAACCAATCAAAAACTCACCCCGGTGTGACACGCAGGTCGTGAAACTCCACGTGAAGCAGAGGGAGAAAGGAGACTTGACAGAAAGGACAGGTGGAGTTCAGGTTGGAGTCATCTGCCGTCCATCCTGCCATGATCTCTTCATCATACACCAGTTTTTCACAGGAACGACACTGTGAGCAGCTGGACATCAGAACCTGTGCCAGAAACCACAACAACTGAGCCAAACAAGAAAGTAAAAGACATCCAGGAGTATTTTAATTCTGCAGTGATATCATAGTGTCAGCAGGTGGCGCTGTTCTAACCTCTAAAGCACAGTTCTGGTAAATGCTGGATGTGCTGGCGTGATGAGATGAACTGTGTTCAGACCTCTCCGAGTCTCCGCTTCTCATTGATCGACCTGGAGTCAAAGCTGTAGAAGGAGAGAGGGTTAAAGAGAGAATTTGTAAATAGAGCAATGTAGTGTGGTATGAAATGTATGGAAGAACTCGATGGTATACGATTGTCGGAAAAAATAAATAAAGTACAGATCCATACTCTTGTGGAGAGATGAAGGTGTTTAGTGATGCAACACTGAATTCAATGAATTAAGTAAGTGATGCATCACTAAACTAATACATCAAATTGCATAGTGAACATTACATAAAAAATAATGCATGAAGAAAAGCTGAAATGTGGGATGATCACAATGTGCATCTATACAACGATCACTTCTGTTACGTGTTAGAATGTCCCTGTACTTGCATAATCTTATGTTACACACTAAAATATTTATACTTTCACTATTAAGAAAAAAAAAGTACACACTTTTGGTGCATAGTATAAGGAGGCCAACTGGGATATAGAAATGGTCTTTTTGATGTTACAACATTAAAAACAAAATGCTAATTTGGCCATGCTATGATTTTTTTCTGGGATACATTTCAGTGGACATTTATTTGATCCCGTCTGTGAAATCCAAAGCATTTTAGTATCTAATTATGATTTAATCTAATATAAGTAGTCATAGCCATAAAAATTATGAAAATGTAGGTATTTGTGTTTATTGCTGTAAATAATAGCAATTTGAAATGCAGAACTTTTCATTTATAGTACTAAAATTCATGATTTTATTGACTTTAACATTCTATCATTTTGCACAAATAAACAGAATTTGGCTTCCAAAACACTGGTCTTACTGAGTCGATATTAAAGACATCATTATGTTCACACATTGTAGCATGGTGTTATTATAATAAGTGTTGTAATCAAGGTTTCATTGGTGGATTGATTATCGTTTGTATAACCAAAGTGTGACATCAAATACCATGGTTAAACTATGGTTACTGTAGTGAAACCATGGTGGGTTTCTCTCTAAAAAGAAGCAATTGCTATAGTTGAACTATGCCAAATCTGTATGAGACATACGCAGTAGTTGCGGTACTCGACCGGCGTCGCTGCTTCCGCTGCTGCTGCCCAGGCTTGTGTTACTGCGTGTGAGTCCGTTTGAGGTCAGACCCGGCATCAGACCTCTGGGTAAAGGGTTATCTGAGGTCACCTCTCCAGACATCAGCTGCTCTTCTAACCGAGCTGGAAAACTGTCTCTGGGCTGAGAGTTTTCTTCCTGGATTTCAAACACATTCATATTTTAAAGGAGTGGGAAGAATTAATCAGGTCATTTTTCTATTATTGTGGAAAGGAATAAAGGGATAGAGAAAAAAGAAAAATTCAGTCATCAATCATTCCCCTCATGTGGTTTCTACTCTTAGAGTATTACTTCTGTGCAACACAAAAGAAGATATTGTGAGAAATGTGGTTTTGTGTTCATACTGTGAAAGTCAATGTTCTTTTTGTTAATATTCTTTAAATATCTTCTTTTGTGTTCTAAAGAAGAAAGAAAGTCATATGTTTTCTTCACAATTTTTAGGTAAACTATGCCTTTAAGAGTTGTTTGGGAGTTTCTGAATACTACACGCCTTTATGCAGTTCATTTTTAAACTATCGATTTGTGATATCAGTCTCATGCTTAAATTGATTAAAAAATCAGATGATAAATATCGGTGGACGATACTTTGGTTTACTCATTACATAAGCAATAAAAAATGCCTGAGAATGAACTTATTTTAGCATCCTAATATCTTCATTTCTCTCACCTCATCATCCGAGTATGAGTATGCAGATGCCACCGCGTCCCACACTTTACTGGCCACGTTGGCTGCCTGCTTCATGCCCGACTTCAGCATGTCAACTTTAGGCCCCGTCAGCAGGTTGTCCATCTTGATGCCTGATATGCTGTTCATCATGGAACCCAAAGAACTGCTTGGTGACGACTTCACAAGTGCGGTCAGTGATGCTGACCTTTGACCTGCAGAGCCTGGGGTCTTGGCTGACTTGATGGCGAAGGTCTTGGAGCGTGTGACGGCAGGGCTACGCTTGGGAGTCTCCGGTATGCCGAGAATTTTGACTGGGCCAGCCGGAAGACTGGATCTTCTTTCCAAAGGCTGCTTGGTGTCCAGACATTCGCTTGGATCACGGTTCGCCTCTTGTTGCAACTCCATGCTGGGGGATTTCGGTCCCAGAGGGCTTTTGAGGCTCATGTACATCTCAATCTCATCGGCGAGATTTCTCGACACCACGGGTGGAAATTGTCGCGTGGACTCCTGGCTCTGAATAGATGCTGTGTCTTCGGTTTGCGAGGCAAAGAGCGAGAGAGGGTCCGCCCCTGCCTCGACATCCGCCCTCTCCACGACTTTAGAGGAGGCGGAGCCGCTACTCAAGCTCCGCCCAACTCCCTCAATACCTTGAGGTGTCGTCACCTCCACTTTCATCTCAGTTTTCTCCAGTTTATCTTCATAATCTTCCTGGAGTGAAGGGCTCAGTGCGGGCTCCATCTTAAACTCTTTAAAGGAAGGGGTGGTCGCAGACGGTGGAGGGGTCAACGCGGCGGCGAGGATTTTGGCATCTGCGCCCATATGATCCACGTTCAGCTCCAGACTGCATTTCTTTTGCAGCATGCCGGCTTTGCTTTCAGCGCTGAAACTGCAGCTGCGCTCTGCAAAGGCTTTTACTCTCTGCTGCTGTCCCGTCTGCGTCACAGAGTCCACGTTTGCAGAATCAGCCTCCACAGAAAGAGCCACGTCTTCACTCTTTTTGAGGGACATGAAGAGCTTACCTGTGCAAACACCTGCTAAAAATAAGAAAAGACAGAAAGGTGATTTTATGAACATTACTTTTGCCTTTAAATACACAATACTATTTTACTAAATACGACTATTTACATTTCCTGAATCAGAATCAGTTTTATTGCAGAAAGAATTTGTCTTGGTCTTGGTGTACCCGTGCATTTAAAAATATATAATAAATAAACAATACTACTCTTTCTGCAATAAGATAAAAAAGGAAGAAAACCAATACCACAATAATAATAATAATTTTAAGACTTTTACACTTTAATCTTAAATTTCCTAAATAAAAAGTATTAAGATATAAAACATAATTAGTAATAATATGGAGTAGGAATGGTGACTGTAGGTCAAGTGTTTAATTAAAAAGCAATTGTGGAAAAAAATAAAAATAGTTGAATGTCAACACATGTATATGTTTGTTTGTAAGCATTGTAAAATAAAATTAAAATAACTTTATTGTCATTGTGCAAGCAGAATGAAACTGCACGTGTGTCATCCTCTATTTGGTGCATTATAAAAATTACAGTGAATTCTCATGTATATTTACAAAAAAAGGAAAAATACTAAATACAACTACAAAAGGTAAAGAGTTTGATGTGTACACTATAAATAAAAAGTAAATTATACAGTATAAAAGTAAACAGTATAAAGTGATTAATGTCTAAAATAAATGTTTAAACCATCATAACGTTGTACGTTTCCAGTGACTCACCAGTTTCTCTGACTGTACTGCTGTCCAGTGTTCCAGTAGACAGTTTAACAATGCTGGCAACAGGGGGCGCTATCTCAGCAGGGCTGGGGGGCTCGGTCACAGCTACAACACTATCTACAGAACTAGCCATATCATCTCCTTCAAAGACAAATGATGGGAAATAAATTGATATTGTAGAATACAATACAAATAGTATTTACATTTTATTTATCAATGAATAACACTCAATGTCATAAGTCAATAACACATCACAAATTAAACATTAGACTACAGTACCATTCTGTTGGGTTTTGTCACTGGAGAGGGCAGGAGAGATTATAGATGTATCTGTGTGGTCCTGGGGCAGGTCGTCCTTAGATCCATAACCCTGATCAGACTGACCGCCTTAAGGGACACAAAATAACATACAAAGGAATATTTATATAGGTGTTAAATCTAAAGTATGCATCTATCTATCTATCTATCTGTCTGTCTGTCTGTCTGTCTGTCTGTCTGTCTGTCTGTCTGTCTGTCTGTCTGTCTGTCTGTCTGTCTGTCTATCTATCTATCTCTCGCTCTCTCTATCTGTCTGTCTGTCTGTCTATCTGTCTATCTCTCGCTCTCTCTATCTGTCTGTCTGTCTGTCTATCTGTCTATCTCTCGCTCTCTCTATCTGTCTGTCTGTCTGTCTATCTGTCTATCTGTCTATCTCTCGCTCTCTCTATCTGTCTGTCTGTCTGTCTATCTGTCTGTCTGTCTATCTGTCTATCTTTATCTGTCTATGTCTGTCTACTTTGAAGTCGGTTCACCCCGCCTCCATGTTCGCCACGCCTCCTAAAAAGACATTCCCATCTACTTGAATAGGGCAAGGCAGAAAATTCTACAATTGCAATCATAAAATCGCAATTCAATGACATATTTCTGACCAACATTTAAAACTGACATTAACTGTACAATAACTTTTGTTTCTTAAGCATAAATCAAAAACACGCCTCACGAGCCTCCGTAAACAGCCCTCCCTAGAGAAACGATTGGTGATTGGTTATTTTAACTGGAAGGCGGAACTTCCGCATCTTGTTAATATGAAGTATCTTTTGTATTATCCATGTATTAGTTGTACACATTGCAAGTACGTTTATAAGTACCTGTATTGTAGTGAAAGTCAGTAGATTCCTCAACTATAAGACTGTGAGAGAAGAGCGTGTGTTCGGTCTCATTTGAGCTGTCGGCACTGCTGCGACTGAGTCTGTCTCCATCAGTACCTGCTGCTGTACCTGACGATACATCTGTAAAAACACACACATCTCAGTGATCTCACACAGCTAAACAACAAACCAAACATCAATGATTCTGTTGTTGTTTTCATATTGTGCCTTGATTAACATCACTTACCCTTGACATGACAAAAAAAAACAGAACTAAGACTAAATATATATATATATATATATATATATATATATAAGATGATGAGCTTTTCACATTTAGTTTTGGGTGTGTGGTAGAAAATCGAACCTGTGGTTAATAAAGAAGGTCCTTTAAGAAGGGCTGTCCCACGCAGTGCCTGTTTAAACTGCACCACTCCTCGCACCAGATTCCGCATTTTGGTCCACATGAACTGTCCGCTGCGGTTACGACTCGGCCAAGGACTTTCCAGAACGGCCTGGATAAAGCACAGATAATTACGGGTTAGGATAACCATGACAACCTGCTTTTCTAAAAGTTTGCAATCTTCCTGTTCCTTAGAGCAACAAGTGCCAAATCCATCTAGATTTTTTGGAAAATACTTAGTGAGTTTTCAACAGCATAAAAACCTCTGTTTGCATGACCTCATTACAAATGTTGAACTAACGAGTGAAATAATCAGCAACAACATGAACACATTTTCATTCTTGCACTTTGTTAAACTAATTTATTTGTTTATTATTCATGTATTTAGACACAGAGCACTGGAGGAAATCAAGACAATTATCTCCCTTATTTGTCTTTAAATCAAATTAAAACGAACTCCCATGACACGTATCAAGTGCAAGACAAATACAAATAAACTGTTTACTTGCAGTTCATTCAAAACACAGAGGTAGGAAAAGCAAAAACATACATGCACTGTAATATGACAAACATTCATTTTCAACATTTTGAAGTATTCTGCACATAAAAAATAATGCCACAGTGCTTTGTAGTGTCAGATTGTACTGTAAGAGTCTGTAAGATATCTTACAAGACTTCATTTCTCTGTGGTTGTATAATGTAGAAACGTACTGTACCTTGTTATAGTATCCGTAAGTAATAGCGTTGGGTTGAACTCCAGCCTTCTTCATCTCCATTAAGACACGAACAGCCATGACTGGCATTCCCCACAGACCACACAACTGCATCACCACGCGATAACACACCTGTTAAACACAACAACATCAGTTGTGCATAAGTCACATTGAGCTTCATATATATTATAGCTTTTTAAAGACACGTGGAGATATCATTTTTAAGTGGCATCATTGTTAGAAGCCTATCAGCCTATCACCCTGTTTAAGACGAATATTAAAATCTTGGTTAAATCACACATGTTTAATTAAGAGGAAAATAGAGAAAGCTGTTGTTTATAAATAAAATATGAAGAATTTTTTTATGATAAAATTTTATTTCCTTATTTAAGTGCACAAGAAAGCACTCAACGAGCGTTAGAGAACTATGACCCTGTTAAAAACCATATAAAAACCGTATCCCCCCATATTAAATAAACCTTGTAAGAATTTGTCCATTCTTGCACTGACCTCATCGAGCACCTCCACCTCAGTGCTCCTCATCTTGAGCAGGACGTTGAAGGCCTGTTGCATGGCGCGGGGTTTGGACTGGGTCATGCGCATGCCAGCGGGAAGACAGATGAACCACAGACTGTAGCAGTGACTGAACAGACACTTCGCCCACTGGGGTGGATTGGAGTAAAAACGCTTTGCCAACTTGTAGGCCATTTTGATTTCCTGTATGGAACCAAAAGTAAAGTTTGATGTTCTGAGATCATAAAAGCCCATTGAAGGACATTCTCTATTTAAACAGCTTAAGCATATTATTAGAACCGTCTGACTCATCAAACCCATTTATTCAGCGCTTCCTAAGAAAGCATTGCTCTTAAAGAGACAGTCCATTAAAAACTGAACATTTACAGTACTTCTTGTACATCCTGGAGAACAATAACCTAAATTAACGGTTCAGGGACAAACAGTACTGTAGCTTTCATCTCATTCACACCAATGTTGAATATACCAATATCTGGCAACCGTGTGTACAAAACGAGATCGGGTCATTGCAGAAAACTGGACTGAAAATGTATGTTTGTTCTTGCTTAAATAAGCATCCAGTGTGTTTATGTTCTCTCTCCCAACAACAATGTACAAAGGAGACTTTCAACAGCAGGAAGAACAAGCAGCACCTAATAAGAAAACTATTTTTCAAGTTAATGGCTGTTTAAAGTCTTTTCTTCCTGTTGGACTCTGAAGTCTGTCAGGGTGTGCATGACACGTGCTGTTCGCTATTGTACAACATGTCAGTGTACAGAACGTCTAGGCAGACATCTATCTCTAAAAAGCACATCAACAGCAGTGTTTGGGAAAGTTATTGCATGACTTATTTAAGTTCAGCTGATCTTAGCTCATATTTTAACTACCGCACTTCGAGTAGAATCACTTAGATTGAAGTGCCGAATTCAAAGTTTTGCATTTAGCCTTTGAAGTTCCTCAGGTCAAGACTAATTTAATACATCATGTACAGCTGAGCATCCCTCGGTGACGCAAGAGTGCTTTCTTGAGAAGAGTGAATCAATAGCCAGTAAGTGTCAAATGACTGATGGGATGACTCAGGGATTTATTTCATGTCTTAAAGAATCGGTTCTACCGTTCTAAGTCTTATCCTAAATTGCATGCAGGATTCAAATTATTGCCCAGATCATAAGAAAATGGCAATATGGCTTACTCTTTTGCTACACAATCAAAAGTATTTTTTTATTAATGTGGTATAAAACATCATCCTATGAGTATGATGTAATGTGACCCTTCACCTGTTTGGTTCTTTTGGCCAGCAGGGCGGGGCTACTGGACACACTGGCCCCCGCAGCTCTGGTACTCAACGCTGGCTTGAGCTCTCGGGGACGGTCAAACAGCTCCAACCGTAAACGTGGAAAATTCTTATAACTGTGAAAAAACGAAACAAGACTTCTATTCAGAGAAGCGCACAATAAAAACATTGTACAGACAACAAAACCACAATACAGGAAAGAATAAATGTCACATGAAAGCTTAGTCAACACAGTATAGAGGTAAACAACATCCAAAAAACACTTTTTTAAAATGTGCAGAATACCCTTAATATGCAGCCGACACAATATTCATGAAATGACAGTGTAAAAAATGAAGTAATTAGTGAGAGGGTTTATATAACTTTGACATATGGAGTTTGTTGTGTTTTAGCTTGAACTATGCATTGTAAAAACCATATCTTTATGTCTGTACTATATCAAAATTGTTATGAGCCTACATCATTACATATTTTCTCATGCACATGGCATCACCGTTTGGTTTACAAAGAGACAATAATATAGTTTACAAAATCTCGTGCTTTGAAAGCCAAAAGTCTGCCGGTTCAAACGTCCTTGTAGTGTAAATAAACAGAGAAAACCTATAAAAACGTTTTTAATGTTAGTTGAAAACAGTGTTGGAGACACTGGGAATGCTAAATAAAGAAACGCTCTTTGTGCCTGCCTACCTGAATCCTCAAATCTAACACTCCATTTTTAATGATACTGCAAACACATTTTGTAATTCTGTCAACTTTCTGCATTATGTTATAATAATTATGATAACATTTTACCATGTTATTAATACAAACAGTCCTTACGTTACAATTAATATCTTTTGTATTTATGTTTTTCAATTAATTTAGATTTTTTGGCCTTTTTAATAGCCTAAATAGTACAATGGAAAGACCAAAAATTATATGGGTTAAGACAGAGAGAATAAGAAAAGTTGTGAAAGGACCACGAGCCAGGCCATGAACTCGGGTGGCGATCTTGCGCAATGTCGAATTCGTCCAACTCGGCTATCGGCAGAACCTTTTTGTACATTTCTGAATGTTTCACTGAATAGTTGATGTTGTTGTTAGATGCCTGAAAACTTCAAATGTTTACTTCTTATTCATGTGCTTGTTTTGTTTTTTACTTGCCATTTTTACACGAGCGAAGTTTACACGAGTGAGAACTAGAAAACTTTTCAATCTTTTCAATTTGTTCTTGCTTTGGCACTGAAACTGAATCATGCACAGGTACCAACTACACAAACTTCATGACAAACCTATGTGTGGGTACCTGTATTTTGGAGGCGGGTCAGGTCCATCTTCAGGAGGGGGTTCAGGTGGCATGACAAAAACCGTATGCTCGCTTTTCTGCGACTCATCCAGTTCCATTAACCTGGTGTCCTCAACAGATTCACCTTCCACCTGTAACACATTTGCAACACTCATCACCGTTATGACACTAACACACCCATCATAATGTTTTCAGAGCTTAATGTGTTGTAATTGTAAGCAGGTCACAGGCAGAGCAACATAGTCGTACTAAATTAATGGTTTCACTTTTCTTTGTAAGAAACAATGCACTTAGACTCGTGTTATCCATCAGCCTGCAGATATTTCCTGGAACTTTCCATTACTCCCTGCATTATTCCCATGCTTAAAGCGTTAAGATTCATGATGTGCCAATGCACCCAACAGCAGATGGTGGAGTTAATTATTTACTCCGCTAAACCGACTGCTCCGTGTATGAAGACCATCTGTCCTCCCTTAACTACAAATCTCCAACGTCCTTTATCACAATCTTTACAATTACCATAGCAAAATAACTCAGAGGTCAGTAAAACAGTGGCCACTTTTATCATCAGCTCCATCTGGGTTTATAGTCTAAACACGTACTGCGCACTTTTGTTTTGCTTTGCCTTGGGCGCAACACTAATCTGGTGTGCAACTTGACACGGGTAAAGCCATGCCGAACGGTAAGGAGCTGTAATGAAAATAAGGCTCACCTTTGTGCCCTTGTCCGCTCCTTTGTCGGAAGGGAAAAGCTGCAAGAGATGTGGGAAACAAATTGAATCATAGGAAACTCTGGATTCTCTGTTTTTGCCGATGGGAAGTGAGCTATGAGTACTTTAAAAGGAAAATATTTTAACAAGGTTTTAAAAGTTAACTAGATTTGTAGATTATACTTGGGGTTTGGATGTGCAAAAGTCAACGTCACAACTGTATAAAAAAAAGTGTTAATCTGGTTTTTAGATATGGCTGAATGCAAGTCTATAAAATTTTTTTTGCACAATCGTTTAATGATTTTGGCCTGATAGATGATAAGTTACGGTTAGAGGTTTGTCAAATCCATAACTCTTATCAAGTACTAATAAAAAAAAACAATAATACTAATAATTAAGATATTCATATTAGTTACAGCATGTTATTGGTGCATCCGTGTTTGTTTTTACATGCACATGTGAATTTACTTTTTCAATGCAGTCATCAAAGAAGGCCAGACCGGTGTCTTTGTCGCTAACAAAGGTGCATTCCTCAATAAAGCGGATGAAGATCTGAGTCTTGGTGAGTTGAGAGTAAAACTTCTGGTGGGCTCGATCTCTACTCTTCAGGAAACCTAATGGGAGAAACATTAGCATGGTTAGATTGTCTTTAAGAACGTCAAGCGTATTGGCGGGATAGAGTCATCAAATCAGTTACCTTGAAGGTCGTAGAGCGAGTCTGCAGCCGTAGCTTTCTCAGAAGGTGCTTGTGTGATGGGTTTGAGGTAGCTTCGGTAGCCCTTCAGTATGGAGGCCATGAAGCGCAGGAACACCTCCTGGATCTCCATCTCTAGTTCGGTTTTCTTCTTATGCCAGGTGAAGTCTGCCTCGATGGGGGTCATCTCTACCGCCGAGCCTTCTAGTGTTGCCCGCCGTACTGTGAGGAAACCAACACTCAGTCTTTTATAGATGCCTAAAAAATATGTTAAAAAAAAACGGTTAATGATACTTAATAGGGTGTTCATACCGGTGCCAAGTTGATGGTGCAGGTTCCCCAGAGAGCTGATCAGACTCTTGCTAGGCTTCTTTGGAAGGTTCTTCCAGTTACTGTGTCGTTTCTCATCAGACCTAAAACACAGACGATATGTAAGACGGAACTGTTGCAGTAATTACGCCATGGATGTAACAGACCGTAAGCAGATGACTGTAAATGTTTCGAGACTCACAAGTATATAGTGTTTGTGTCCAAGTCCACACAGACCACATCAGGTGGCGGATCATAGAGGTCAAAGTATCTGGAGTCTACACCCACGATGAAGGGACAGGGTGCGTTCAGGACCCCCGCCAGAGAGAGAGGGCACAAGGGGATATATGGACACTGCCACTGGAATGGAAAGATCATCTGGAGGAAGAGATCAAACATGACTTTTGACAACTGCTTGGATAGATCTATAACTCACTAGAATACCACCAACTTATTCAGGTACAGTCACACAAAGTGTTTTTTCACTCCGAAACTCACCGCCACGACGGCCTCGGCCACTCCGGTCAGTACGGCTGGTCTGAGGGAGTGTAGCAGGATCTTACTCTCCAGCAGCACAAAGTGCAGCAGTGTGGCACAGTTCTCCGGACCCAAATTCATGAGCAGAGTACTGTAATCTGCTCCACTGCAAAACACAACAGAGAAAACAGGAGTGAGCAACATGTCCAATGATGATTTAACTCTGTGGCCATTTCAGTAGCAGTGACATAAACACAAACCATCCATTACATACTGTAGAAAGTGTACCCATACAAAAAAATTATTCATGTGTGCTTATTCAAGTATACTTCTTTTAAACTAAAATCAAGTATAATTTCGGGCCTACTGTTTTAGCTGCTACTGAGAAATATACTTCATGTATTTCTCAGAAAACTAGCAGTTTATTCCAAGTTTGCTTCTGTAATACTTAAAAGTACACTTTTATACACGTAAGGTGGGTCAGTTTAGTCTGATTTGTAATGTTATGGAAAACTGAAAAGATATAACTAGAATTTGTAAACATTTAAATCAAGTTAAGCTCAGACAATAATTGCAAAAGTCACACTTACAATAAAGGCTTTACGGGTCATGAATATTTAAGTAATTCTGGTATTTTTAATTGTATTAATAATAGTATATTAATAATCTATTTTGTGATTTTCAAATACTTTGTCTTATGCACTTTCTACATTATGTTAATCATCCTAAAACATATCAAAATATGTGTTTTTTTGCTAAGCCTTTAATTTAATGTTCTGGTACTGATCCTGAGATAGTTTTATGTTCTGCTTTCAATCTCATAAAAGCTCTTGGGTTGTGCAATAAGCCAGATTAAAAACATGTCAACTCTGAGGAAACTAGATCTTGTCTTTTAAGATGCAAGCATTTCTTTGAGCAAGACATGTTACTAAATGATCATAATTTTTTTTCTAATTTTAGAATCATAAAACTCCACAAAAATATATACAAAATGTCTTGTTTTCTAAAAGCATCGTTGGATGAAAGATATTGCAAAAGTGGCAGGTGTAACTCCAGGTGTACTTTATCACTTTAACTACAGGCATGCACACCTAAATTTGACAATCAGAAAGCATCTAAAAATGTATTAATTTATAATCTACACCACTTGTGTATGGCTATACATGTCTAACTGTGCCTTAAGCCACATTATCTATCAACATCTCTCTGATGTACACACACAAAAACACAGATATCATTTACCTTAGTGGTAAAGGTGTACAAACAGGTTGGGACAGGATTAAGGTGTCATGTGCCGACAGCTTTACAGGAATAAGAAAAAACAAATATTAAAGTCTTATATTGCCCAGACACAAACAAAAAACAGATCAAGGTCAGACAAATAATCAAAGGAAGTCTATACATTTAATCTGTATAAACGAAAATATGATTGCAGAACACATATTGATATAAACTCAGAATACAGAATTTTACATGATTAATGATAAAGTGGAAAGATTGTGTTTATTACCTGCACCAGTATTCTGGGCCTCTGAGGAGAGGGGAAGGAGACGTTGTGCATAAAGTGAGATATGTGTCTAAAAAAAAACCAGAAAACATTCGTATTTAACCAATGTTAATAACTCAAATAATGCCAAAATTACACCACAGCTTTTGATTTTTATTACTAATACAGACACAAAATTAAGTAAACAACGCAAACATCAGCCATGATTTAACTAAAGGTGTGTCTACATTTAAAATAAATTTTAAGAAATTATAATTTCTCACAAAATACACCATATACACCAACTAAACAAGAAGACTATTAATATTATTAAGTTATGTGAAAGTGCTAATCATGGGCTCGTCCGTGGTCGATACTTTGATAATAAAGGTCAGTTTGTACTTCTCAATAGGCAGAGGATTGACTCCATTGGCCGACAGCTTGTAAAGGAACATGAGGAACTTCCTGAAGCACTCAAAGAAAGGCCAGCGAGACAGCAGACAGATACACTTGTTGGTGTTGACCGTTCGGTTGGGTATGACCTTCTTCTCTACAGCGGTGAGCAAACCCAACTGGATCTTTTGTTTCTCACCGAGGCCCTCAGCAGGATAGGGCTCGTAAAACTGTATGCCAGCTCCATAAACCTGTTGAGAATAAAAATAGGACTGAAAGATTGTGTATAACTTTAAAGCAAAAGTGTGTCGTTTTTGTGCTTTTGATGAAGCTGCAAGCTTGATGTTTCCCCACCAGCCATTGGTCAGACAAACAATCTTACTTCATTGGTTGTGCCAACTTTCCATAAGTTGCATAATTAACAGAAGTTTATGATACTAACACATTTCATGTCTACAAATGACCACAACAATGAAATTTCAGTGGGAAAACACAGACCTTGATAATCAATAATGGAAATCTACCTTTTCTCCGTTGGAGTTGGTCAGGACAAATGTAGAAAAGACAGGTAAAGGGTAGCGTGTGCTCGGGGCCCAGCACTCAATTGTGGCTCCCATAGGAAGACAAAAGAGCGGCACGGACTCTGAGAGGGGAAATGATTCATAGTCGTCCTCTGGGTAGCGAAAGATCAGACCTTCAAAAGAAAAACAAGTCATAAGTGTTTGTGTGTGTGTGGCTTGCTTCTTTGGACAGCGAGGA